>OZ012616.1:758354-2257244 GCA_963942555.1 Aleiodes leptofemur
ACTCGAATTTTCCTCCTCCCCTTTTTAGTTTTCTTTATTATTCTTATTTTTTTCTTTTTCCCTGAGCTCACACTCTAGGTTTTACCCTGTCTACGCAAATATACACGACACGATGACAAAAATACAAAGGAACGATTTGAAGGATGAAAATAACTCTTGATAAACGGTCACTTATAGCCACAATGACAATCGGAAGAGACGTCAATAAATGAATGTAAAGCCATGAAAATTGCTATTGACTAGTAAGCAACTACTTGTCTTTTTACTGGAAAATCTCCTTTTTTCCGGACTTTCATTGGATTCAATGTTGATGCAATTAGTCAAGAAACATTTAATAAATTATAGGGGAGAGTGGGGCAAAATGGAATGGTTAGAGAAGGATTTTTTTCGATGATTCTATTGAAAAGCTGAGGAAATTTTAGCCGGAAAACGAGTGTCAGATGTATTTTTTTCAATTTTTTTTGAAAATTCGATATTTTTCTGTATTTTTGAGGGGTAGAAGTCTTTCCTTTTTTGAAAATTTGCTGTTTTTTGCAAATATCTCTGGTTCTATTGGTCGTAGCAGCTTGGGGTTGGCTTCAAATGAAAAGTGAGCTCATTTGCCATCGATTCATGGGGTTTTGAATTCAAAAATATTCATTTTTGGGATAGTTATAGGCTAAAAACTGTTTCACAAAAGTGTTCCACAAAAATGCCCATAAATACCTTAAAAATCGATATTTTTCAATTGAAAACAGTATGAATCGATGGCAAATGATCTCACCTTTCACCTCCAATCGGAATTTTTACGCTACGACAAATAGAACCGAAGATATTGTCGAAAAACTGAAAATTTTCAAAAAAAGGAAAGCTTTACCCCTCTAAAATGCTCGAAAAAGTCAAAATCCCCAAAAATTCAAAAAAATTAGTTCCAGCACTCATTTCCCGCCTAAAATTTCCTCAACTTCCCAATGAAATCATCAAAAACAATCTACCGTCAATATTTCTATTAATTTCAAGAGTTTTCCATAATATTTGTCTAAAAATTTAGATGTGTCCATTTTACCCCTGATGTCCATTTTGCCCCACCTTCCCCTATATATTTCAAGAATCTAATAGTTGACACAATTGCATTATTATTATTACGAAATTACAAGTTATTCTGCTAGATATTCGCATATTGTTCCTATAGTGTAAGTTTTATGCTGAAGAATCGACTGAGAGACACGCACATATATGAAGAAAACGGTAGGGCTGAAACAGGCTCGTAAAAGACGACACGACGGGCTATATACCCCTAGGGACAAAATGAATGTGCTGTGAGCACATATATATATATATATATAATATAAATAGAAAGAGAGAGACAGAAAATCGTGTACATAGGTTTTTATGTGGATTTGGTGAGCGCGTGGGAGTGTTGTCGTGGGTAAAGGCGCGTTCACGCGAGTATCTACTATATATATATATATATGTATATATTATATATAAATAAATATATATATATGTCGTCATCCTAGAAACAAAATAGCGTAAACGCTGTGTATAAGCATAGCACTTACGCCCCTTTGACTCTAAGGCAAAGATACATATGTACATATAGATATATATAAGTGGAGAGAGAACAGTGAAGGAGCACAAAGTAGGGATGGAAGATGTCAGGCGTCCCTTGGAGGCGCCTCTTGCGTCGTCCATCATCCCCCTACCCTCTTTCGTGTTTTTTTTTTATCCGCCCCCATGACGCTCAACGAGGTCTTCGGACTTTCTTGTCCGTTGAACGTAATCTAGAGCTAGTGCATAGGGGAAAACGAATTTTATCGTTCCTCTCATACTCTCTCTCTCTCTCTTTCTCACAACTGCCTCTCTAAAAAAGCTCATTCTCATAATTTTACGTTTCATCCAAATTTATGCTTGATAAGCTTTTTCCACGAGACAAACTCGCGTGGGTCAATTTCGTATGATTGAATGAAATGCGAGGAGGAGAATCTCCATTCAACTGTTGCCTACAGATGCATCTTATTTATTGAAATATAATTCGGATGACATTATTCATGAATTCATCAATTATCAACGCTTTTTTTTACTTTTTTGAAAATTGCCACTACATTAACATGATTAGTTGTAACAGTCTGCTAAAAGTACACAACTCTCCCTTTTTTTTTATTGTGACTTGATGCTGAGACGCGTTAGGTTAATTATTAAAGGCAAGAGAGTAGAATCTCCTCAGGCGTGTAATAACCACGACAGTTTCTGGTGAAAACCAAACCCCGCTGGGTGAAGAAGCCCAACCAACCGGGTCTATGATTCCAACGCACGAGAACCAAATTCTCCATCTCTCTCTTGCTCTTGCTCGCAATTTCTACTTTTTTTTCCCCTCATCGTCCAATGCCACTACCAACAGTGGGCTAACTTTCTGTCACACACAGAAACACGACCAGCATCTATTCGGACTTTTTTTTTCTTTTTTTTTTTCGTGTTGCCTCCGAGGGATGCTGCGACCTTTTAACCTTTTTGTTCTGAACAAGTGATAAATTGAATAATTTCATTAAAAAAAAAATAATTCATTTAATACTGTTATGATTATTACTTATTATACATGTTTGCAGTATTTTTCATGGTGAAGAGCAATTTTTTTTTTCCAATTTTTCATGAATAATTTTTATTTTTTTAATTTTATTCATTCGTTTATTAAGACCCAACAGCTCGAGAGCCAATAACAGGATCACAGAAGATACATAATTTTTATTATTGCTCATAAAGTTGAACAAATGTAAGAAAGGACGACATGAGTCGACCAATAGTGTACAAAGAGTAAAACAATAGATAAAGCACAAGATATATTAAGGAAGAAAAATTTGTTGCTCTTTGTGAATACATTAGCTGACACCCATCATTTTAGTTTGATTTCGCCACTATCAGACGCTTACTTTGAAGTATGTAACTACAGATATTAATTTATTTGTATCTATTTGCAAGTGAGTTAATCGGTTCAAGTTTCAGTTTAATTGTCAGTTTAACCCAGCAAAGATTAAGGGAAGAGTTTTTAGATTTCAACAAGTTAAGGAAAAAATTAAAGAAAAAAAAAAGGAGTGATTCATAAGCTTCATACAGTTTATCATACAACAAAATGACACATATCATTTGACATAAATAATTACTCACACTCGAAGATGAAAAATAAAGAAGAGATGAAATGGTTCGTTGGATAATAAAGAATCAGTACAATTGTAAATCGTTGAAGATAGAAGATAGATGTGAAGGTAGAAAAGTATAAGAAACGTTAGAAGGGAAATATATAAATGAAGAAGCTTAAGTTGACCCAGAGGCCAAGCCAGTAGAAGAAGGGGGCCATTTGTCCTATTGTGCGAATGAAATTAGCCCTAAAATGCCATGAAGATAATCCATGAAAGTGAGACAGCATCAACTCTGTATATACCCCCTTTTCATTTCTCTCTTTTTTTTTTCTTCCTTTTCCTTTCTTTTCTCTTTTTGAGATCATCATCCGGTTAAACGGATCCCAAGGCTATCTATATCCACCAGTGGGATTTACTTTTCCTCCCGCCACCGATATGCCGTGCCGCCCTGTACAGAAAAAAAAAAAAAAAAAAAAAATATTCCTCACTTTGGTTTTCCTTACGCCCGGAAAGAATCGTCCTCTTTCATTTATATTCTACCGTTCCGTTTCTCTCTTCTTTTTTTCTTCTACTTCTTTTTTCATTCTCTCCCTTTTATTTTCACTGTTTTTTTCTTTTATTCAATTTGAAATTTCTTCTTTCCTTTTTCCTTTTTTTTTCTTCTACTCTCCTCCTATCAAGCAGTTACATGGACCGGCTAAATGGTTTCTGGGACTGTCATGCTCGACTGGGCGTTAGAGCATCCTTCTGAATTCCAGCATCAGTAGAACCTCTGGTATTATCCGTTTGAACTCAACAAGACACTAAATGATGAGCCATGCCCCAATGTCTTCTGTATTTCTTGTTTGCACAGGACCACGTATTATTATTATTATTATTTTGTGCATTCTTCTTTGCCATTGAATGTGTCGCAAGAATTTTGACAAGTACCTGAAGATGGGAAGGGGGATGAAAAAAAATATCTCAAGTAGATATGTAGATCGATCAAGTGCCTAGAGATTTATCGATCAAGCAGTGATTTAAGATAACTCCCCTTTTGAAACGCTTGAAATTTTTGCAGTCTGAATTGCAGTCTGGATAAAATTGACTGGATTAGTTTTTTGCAGGAGAAGTAGAATTGGAAAGAGTTCATCACAGATATTAAATCGAGATAATGTCGTGAAAATTTGAATAATTGTTGAATATTTATTCAACTCAAACTCCATTAAAAAGACAGTTGCATCGAATAAATGCATCAATAAAATTCAACCAATGAAAATAGTAAATAATTTAATGATAAACGGATATAAATGACACAATGGTAAAAATACCCGAAAGTATTTTACCTAATTCACTATTTTGTAGTTCAATAGACCGATATATATCCTAGTCTATTCAATTTTAGCATTAGAATTTAAGATTTCAAAATAGTTTAACTTTCAAGTGATCGATCTGTCAAATGCTTACTTGCCCTCGAGGACTCTATTTAAAAGAAGACTTCTTTTTTTTTTTGAAAAAAAATTTCCATTTCCATTTGAATTTTCACAAAGTTAAAGATCTCTGTCATTCAAAAAATAAGGATTTTTTCATTTTTTTTCCTTTTGGGGAATTTGCCGACGAGATAAATACGAAAATCTCGGATTGAGTTGGTGTGTTACGAAGCATAACAAGCGTTCAGCTATTTACAAAATTGTAGAAAGAAGAGGAAGAAGAGAAAGAGAGAGAGAGAGAGAAACCCAGAGTGGTCATGAGATGCCGACAATAGGTAATGGATACGTTTAATCCAATTGATGTTTGTATGAAAGTAACAGAATCAGTAGAAAGAAAAAAAGAATTCTTTCTTTCTCTCTCTCTCTCTCGTTTTTCTGGGCAATAACCAAAGAGGAAGCCTCTTATTGTTGATGTAAGAGCACCACAGTGGTGTATTCTGTATACCTGATGTACCTCATACCTGACAATGCCCAAATATATTGGATAAGCGTGACAAACGTAGAAGAAAAAGAAAATCTTGACAAGTATGAGCGCAAAGCCACCACGACACGCTCCCCCGTAAAAATTTCCCCAAAATTAGGCCCATCTTTGACCTATTATCTTTTCAAGTGTCTCTCTTAGTTTTTTCAACTCGGTGCAAAAACAAAATGAAGAAGAAAAAATAACGTAGAAAAGAAAAGAACTTGAAGAATACAAATAAAGGAAAAGAAAAAAAAAGAAAAAAAGGTTGTTCGGGCATTTCCTGGCAGCTCTTGGAGCTTCATAAATCCATTGAGTAAATAATAACAAATCCAAATGCTTGGCAAAGATCCGTACAACATGAAGATGCATCAATTTCTCGCCATCTTGAGATTATAAAACACATATGTACTTTTATTCATCATTCACAGGGGTTTTTTATCGCCTTGCAATCAGTATTTCATTGCAAGTAGCTCAGTTTGTCTTGTTTTATTAAGGGAATTTCTCTTTATTTGCACCATAAAAGAATTTATATTTTCTTTAGAAAAAAAAACAATTTTCATTTTAAAAAAGATGCAAGCACATTTCATTTTTTATATGTTATTATATCATGAAAATCCCTTAAAATTAGTATAAATAGGGGAAACTAGGGCAAAATGGATCTGTGGGTCAAAATGATTTGGAATTTTTTTCCAGAGTGAAGACATCTACGAATTAAAAAAAATTCATCAACCGTGTTCATAAATTGGAGCATCTTTTCAAATTTTTCGATGAAGTCCTTCATTCTAAACAAAAATCCTGGAAATGTTGCTATGAAGGCCCATTTTGCCCCATTTTTTCGTCCTAGAGATAGGTTTTTGTCTGACAATTCCATTGCTTTCCTTTCCTTTTTATTTACCATCGATTTATGTGATTTTTAATAAAAAATGATCAATTTATGAGGCAAAATCTGTTTTTCGATAAATTGAATATCTATAATTTTTTCAAAACTTAGATAAATCAATGGCGAATTATCTCATCTTTCATTTAAGATCAATTCCAAGTAGCTACGAAAAATAGAAGCTAAAATATCCTCGAAAAAGTTGAAAAAAATCAGAAATTGAAAGGGTTTGTGCCTAAAAAAGTAGAATTTTCGAAAAATTCAAGAAACTTTCATTCTGAAACAGGCTTTCTACCTAAAATTTCCTCAGCTTCTCAATACAATTATTAAGAAGAATCCAATCACAAGTTATTTTATTCCAATATCCATTTTACCCCACTATTCCCCTAAGTATCCATAAAAATCCCATTTTTTTTAGTCAATTTGAAATATATATTTTGTTATCCTATTCTCCGTCTACTGGCCTCATTCTTCCTCGACTGGCCCAAGATCACGTAAGACTAACAAGAAGATCCACCATTCACCTGTCACAAAGAGCGGAGGGCGGTTAGTTATAGTTTATTTATCGCTTCCACCTAAACACAAATACTGATATTATATTTTCTGTGTCTGTGTGATTCTATGAGAAAAGGTAGAGAGACAAAAGTGATTGTGCAATGTGTTTTTCATAGAAGAGTTGAGATTTTTTTTTTCACGTTTCATCACGTTGGTGATGAAGAATTAGTGAAAATTACTCAATTATAAAAACTACTTAAGTACATTTGCTAAAAGATAATAACAAAAATGAAGGAGCAGTAAATTTGAGGCCTGCTTGCATCAAATTGTTCATTTATTGAAGAAAAAAAGAAAGAAAGAATGAACAATTTGGAGAAACTCCCAGATTTGTACTTTATAAACCACTACAATGTCGATAAGTATGGCGCCGGCGTGTGTGGTCCGAGAATATTTTCATCTCTCTTTCTCTCTTTCTTTCTCTTTCTCTTACATACCACAGGCTGCTGCTGCCTATAACATGAAACAGCTCAGTGGTGGCGGCGCTGCTGGCCAATTTGAACTCACCGATGAAACAAGGGCCTTCCTCGGATGTCTTAACCAGATTTACTAAAAGCCGGCGCATGCGTCGTCACCAGTGGAATTGCAATTTTCCTTGATTATCCACAAGTACAAGGCCCACACACACACACACACACGCACACACATGTGTTTGTTTGCTCATTTTTTTACTTGCTGGTTTGTTTGTTTATCTGTTTGATTGTTTGTTTGGCTGAATTGACTTTATGCAAGCGACGAATGGCTTTTGTGGAAGTGGCTTCATCACCAACAGCGAATACAAAGTGGTCGAGAGAGAGAGAGAGGAAAATTGCGGTAATGATATATCAGTTGTTATGAATATAATTATTACACTAATAAAAGAAAGAAAAAGTGGTAAAAACAGTGAAATATTGATAATATCGGTCCTAAACTAAGATTTTTCTCAAAATTATTAGAAAATTTCAATTTATTCAATTTATTCAAATCAAACCGATCAAAACTAAATAAAGCAAATTCATTAAATTTTTTAATTATTTCGAAAAAAATTGGCTTAAGATCAATTTTATCAATATTTCATTGTTTTTACCACTTTTTTTTCTTTATCAGTGTAGTTTACACTACATATTGGAATATGAAAGAAAGGCAAGGCATAAAAATAACTTTAAAATCATTGAGTTGGAAACTGAGCATTTATTTTAAATACTTGTCGATACGAAGTGTCTCCAAAGACTGACTCTTTTAACGAACAAATTTGATTGCCATGGTCCTCTTTTCTCCTATGGTTTACATGACGTCATTCGTAACATAAACAGATATTGGAGCCTATGCATCGGTCACAAAGGATACCACTCATATAACCCCAATACCTTGAGTCATACATTGAAAAATGGTTAAATTAATAATTTTGCTCATTCCAATACTACAAAAACAAGTGTTTGAAATTAAGATACTTTTGTAGACAGATTTTTTGATTGTAAGATATTTTTTTCCAACTGATATCTTAAATTAAGATACTTGTTTTCACCATAAATGTAAAGGGTATCATTTTCCAACGAAAGAATTCAAGAAAACAATTATCTCTTACGATATTATCCCATTTCATTATGAAACTGTATTTGTAAACGAATGGATATGTCTGATCGTTACATTCGGATTTGGTGACAAGATGTTAAACAGTAAATTGACAAGGGATCTCTTGTGTATCTCATTTCTGATCTATGAAGAAACAAAAGAAGAAACAGAATTAAGGGGATCCTACAGATTATCCATAATTTTTTTCTTTCCTTTCTAAACAAAAGGATAAAAGGGGTTGAGAGGAAAAGTCCGTAAAATATTTCAATTTTTCCCTCTCTTTTGATTTTTTCTTTCATACCTGAAAAATTTTTCGGAAAATTCTGTAGAATCTGTACTCGATAACCATTGGACGAGTTGGGCCACGTGATGACAGCTCGTGGCGCCAGTAAACCCCCCGCAGTTAGCTACACACAACGGGCGGGCCCCTCTTGCAGAGGGGTTATATATATACACTCATATTTCGACTATCTATGTGTGTTGAAAGAGGAACAGGATAATCGGAATTCTTTTGTTTTAAGGCTCATTAACGTGTTGCCAAACCCCCGTCGGCGAGAACTTTAGTGTGTACTAACACACAGCAATGAAACATTTATATAGAAAGTTAAAGACAGTACAATTTAGCTTTTAAAAGTTGAAAAATTTTCATCTTTCTCATTACAAATGAATTATGAATTTGATTAATCTGAAGGATAAAGTAAAAATGAGATAATTGATGTAATTATCAAGTGCTAGATCCATGTATTTCTTATAACTTGAGCTATTCAAGTGCTGATTATAAAATCTAATAACTCGCCCCTCGTCCTCTCAAATGACGTGTTTATGTCCAAATAAATGCACAACACAATTAAAAAGGGATTGGGCGGAGTTTATTTGATACAAGAGCTGTGACTTCTTATTAATCCTGTGGGAATTCAAAATTGTTTTATTTCAAATTTCATCGTAATACCTAATTTATCGACAATTATGGTATTCATTTCAATTTTACCATCTCAATATATTAGGAAATCAATGACTGATGGGACAAAAGAAAAAGGTGACTCGAAAATCGCACTCTTCTCTTGCGAGCCTCCAAACCGATAACATCGTTTCTTTTATTTTGTATTTTCTTTTCGAGTTTTTGGAGCATTATTGAGTACCCATTTTGGAAGAGAGAAATTGTTGTCAAACTAGAGCATAAGATAAGTAAAATAATTATAATTAACATTATTTACAATTTTTGACGACTAATGAAGCAATATTTTTTCAAATAATTTGTATATTATAATTCAGTATGAACTCTGATAATTTGTTCCAATGTGCTATTTTAACTTTGATAATATATATTATGTTCATCTTGATTCAAAACGTAAATTTGAGTTTTATGCATTTTAAAATTCAGTAGCATTACAATTCAAATCAGGAATCAATGTTATTTTTGTTTTTACGTCAGTCCTTAGCAACTACATGATTTTCATTTCTCTCAATCATACATCATACTAGAAAGGCGAAAGGGAATTCTAATTTCATATATATAACAATATTCAAATAAAGTAATCAGAATTGTGTCGCGTTTAATTAAATATTGAGTAAGACTAGGAGGAATTTTTCTCCCTATTATTCCATCATGGAAGAACGTGAGAATCATCAAGCGACATCAATGAAAAAAAAAAAAATCAATGATAATGATTGAAGAGTTTGGGTGAGAGTCTGTGAGCTCTTTCGATAGCATCGACTACATCTAATCAGTTGAGTTCATCGTGCTCATAGAGATCAGTAACATGTCTACATCTTTCCCCGAGCCTTTCAAACAAAACGTGTATGTCAAACTCCATTCCCAAGAAGTTCCTAGACTTGTTGTGTTTATTGAGAAGCAATGGAGGAAAGAAATGAGAAAAAAAATGGCAATCTAGAAGCTCTCTACAGCTCTCGGATATTTTCGTTTTGGAATAGTGCTCGAGAATTTGGAGTATTTAACCGGCGTGAGCATACCGATGAACTGGTCCAGGGCCCAGGTTGTACCTAAACTCCAAGAAGTCCAAGTGAATTCCATTCGTCGAACGATGGATCCTTGGAATGATCATTTTGACTTTTCGACTTGCGAATACTGAAGAGGCTAACTCTGCAGCATGGACTGACGTCTCTCCACACACACAAAGATGGCTCTGGTATTGAGAAAAAAAACATGATAAATAACTTTCTACCATCGTTAGTAAACACATTCGATAACTATATCATATTTAAACTTCTTCAAGATCAGTGAAAGAAAATACGTCAATATATGTCTGTGTAGTGATATAACAGGAAAAAAGAGAAGAATTCACACTGGCGCCATTCGCTTCCAGCATAGTATTTCACTCACAAGAACACTACCACCACCATTATCATCATCATCATCCTCATCATCATCATCATCATCATCTTTCTCATTCAATAGTTTATCCGCGCTTTGTGTGTTCGTCTTGATTTTTTTCCTCTTGGAATAACCCAGGTCACATACAATCGGTCCGTGAGGCGAGTGAATTTCGATCCCACACTGATACCACACTGGGTCTCTTCTCTCATCTCAAAAGAGAATATATACACGCCTTAAGTTATTGTCTTATGATTGGACCACCTAGCGGATGCCCACATGGCGCATAACTGACCAAGGGGGATTTTTAAGCTTGTCGACATACCGAATAAGTAACATAAAAGAGGTGGATCGTAAAGTATACGGCATATTGAACGTATAAAATTGTTTTGAACTGAAAAGAATGACAAAGTTCTATTTAACTTGATGTTTAGACAGTATTCAATAAATTAATTTAATAATGACTCAATCAAGTGATTTATTAACAATATTAATTATTAAAAAACATTTCTTGTATGTGAAAAATTTCAATGAAATATTCATTTACAAGTATCACAACATATAAATATAATGAATATTGATAAATAATCATTAATCGAAAATCGATAGACCGAGAATTATATGTCGGGACATTTAGATACCACAAAGAGAACAGCGTGTTCTATTAGTTTAAGACAAAAGAGCGGCGCCTATAGGCAGATAGAGATGAAATCGCTTCGAGACTTACCCAAAAGGCCTGTGGGATACTTCGTTTCGTGGGCCCTACTACCTTTCATTCCCAAAAACCACTCCATGGCTATTCTACATTTTTATTTATGCGCTGGAGCGCGGAAAAAGATGTAAGTCGCCGCACATGGACGAGTCTGAGGCGCCCACATTCCAATAGTAACGTACACACATATACCTCTCTCGTCGTCTGATGCCACATCGAGGAGACACGTCTGATTTCATCTTCTGCCTTTTCTCTAATAGCATAAACCTCTGCTAAATCTCTGCCATTTCATGTTTACACCATTCTTATTTGTTCAAATCATCCTTCATCATTTCATTTTTTTTTTCTTCATTTTTTTCTAATCTATTTTTTTGTATTTTTTACCTTCTGCAAAAATAAGAACAAAAATTTAGGAGTGACAAATAAAATTGATCATCATAACGGGCATTTTTTTTTTTGCATTTGTATAAAGTGGTAGTACTAATCGAATTTGATGCATACATAGACACATTTAATATCTCTTTCATTTTTCCTCTCTCTCTCTCTGAAGCTCTCATGAATTTTGAGATCGATTAATTTATCAAACAGCCTCACTGAGATAAGAAGACGGTTGAAAACCGGCTCTTGGCGCGATATGCCCAGTAGGCCTTTTCAAGAACTTTTACACGTGTCAAGGATATGGCGCGTGATATGTGAGAAATAAAACACAACTCGTACAATTTTATAAGGAAATAAAAAAAAAAAAAAAAAAAAGTGTCACAAAGCATGAATTAATTGATTTCGGTGTTAGTAAAAAAAAAAAAAGTCAAATGCTACTTCATCCTCTACAGTCACTCAATTGTGTCCACGAGTACTTTATAATTCAAAATTAATAGAGCTTATCTATTCCCCGAAGTTTGTTTGGTAATTTATCATGGGATTACGCAGCAAATACGAGCCGAAACGAGTGCTCTTCTCGTCTTTCACCCGGACTAGGGATATATTACTGAGTTTTCAGGGGGTGAGAGAAAGAGAATGGTTTAACCTAGGGGTGGAAGAAGAAGAGGGGGAGGGGGGGGGATATACCGTGAAACCTCTCGGCCTTCTACCCCTCGGCTACGGCAATCACTTCCTGTGTCAATAAACACGGATCCTCATCCCCGATTCGTTTTTCTATCTTTCACTTTTTCTCTCCAAGTCCCCTTTCCCCCCCCCCCCCCCCCTCAATCTCATACAGAGAGCAACTCTATACCCCAGCAAACTCAACGAGATATACATATAGAGATCTACGTACAAACGATATCCACCCTCTCGACCCTTCGACATCGATATATCTATATACACACACATACATATATATATATATATATGCCTAGGGTTTTAGCTCATTTCTCTTTTCTTTTCTCTGATTCTACGAAAATATTTATTCTTCAATTACATTCTATTTCCACCTTTTTTTTCTCTGATTTTTTTTTTTAGCTAGACGTTTTTGGAATAATGATTGCAACCCAAATTAACAGATTCGTACTCGAGAAAATTTTTACCGATCATTTGTGAGCCTAGTACTCTTGTATATTCCTCAATACTGTCATTAATTCGATTGGCTTTTCAGCTAATTTCTTTCTGAATATTATGTTGAGTATACCGATAGTCATGTAGGCTGCTACCGGTCGTGTGCCCTGACAGCACGCGATCACTACTCACCACTCGGAGTATTATCTATCATTCCCCGTTGGTGAATTACAATGACAATGACCGCAATAACGATCCACTAGGACTTCTACTGTACCAAATATATACACGCATACATATAAAACAACAGGAAGAGAGGAATGGCACGCGTCGTTCTCCAGTTGGATTGTGAGCATATACAGTACAGACCGTCAGTTTGGAAAATTACTACTAACAAATAATCATACAAAGAAGCATATTATACAAAAGAAAAGAAGAAGGATGAATTTTTTTTCCTTATCCCTCTCATTTTACTTGTATAATATTGTTATACTTTTGAAATAATTAAATAGTCCAGTTTAAAGGAAAAGAGACTTTTATTATTTAATCGATGACCGTTGATGTTTCTTGTGGCAAATCTCAAAGGAAAGTGAAGGCTTCTTGTTGTTAAACAAAAGACCTACGTTTCGTCTGCTGTGTGCAGACCTCATCAGGGTGCATATATTTATTCTAACAAACATAATCATTGAAAACATTCATTATACAATTTTTTCGGATTTTTTCTCTTGTGTCATTATCAAGTACAGGTTTTATTACTCGGGGAAAAACCCGTCTTATTGTTTGCTTTGGGGAAAATTTGAGTGTTCTGTGCTTCGCATTTTTAATCATTACTAAATATGTTTTAATTCTCAACAAATAATAATTCACTATCTGCAACTGCATTTCTTTTTAAGTGACTGAGAAATGATCCATTATTTATCTCAAAGTGGAAATTTTTTTTTTTTTTTGGCATCTCGTAAACTAAAATTGTTAATAGCTTATATTGGAGAAGAGTAGAGCTATGCTTTATTATACCGGACACAATTGCGTATTACTTAAGCCACGTGACTAGGCTACTTCCGGCCGACGCTCGGGTTCCGCTTGATGACATCGTATCTTCCCTATAACGCTTGACCCCACCCTATCTTCCTATTTTTTTTTCTCTTTCCTCCCCTTTCATCTCTACTAGTGAATGAAATTCGGTGAATGATCTGTACTTTTATTCAATATTACATTTTTATTCTACACACTCTTCTTCTTCTACTGTTGATGTTTATGTTCCGTTCAGAATTTGTCAATTGTTTTCCCAAAAACGTTGATGGTGTCCACGTGTCAACGCTTTTCGTTACACAAAAATCTATTTTTCTATTGCGGCCAACGGTTCTATGACTGAACAGCCAAGACAAAATATCTCAAGACAAAATAACCATACCAATATGTATAGGGAGACGTGGGGCAAAATGGACATTGTAATGAAACAGAGAGAGATAGATTTTTTTTAATGATTCCATTGGAAAGCTGAGGAAATTTTAGTCGAAAAACATGTGTCAAAATTAATTTTTTTCAATATTTTGAGAATTCGATTTTTTATGGCACTTTTGAGGGATGAAAGCCTTTCGATTTTGGAGCAAATTCAGTTTTTTGGAGATATCCCTGGTTCTATCGGTCGTAGCGACCTGGGACCGATTTTAAATGGAAGGTGAGATAATTTTCCATCGATTTATGGGGTTTTGAAGTTAAAAATATCAATTTTTCAGATAGTTATGGGAACTTTTGTGAAAAATTATGATCATCAGTTTTTGTCCTATAACTATGTAAAAAATCGAAATTTTTGAATCCAAGACCCAATAAATCGATGGGAAATGATCTCACCTTTCATTTAAAATCGGTCCCAGGTCGCTATGAGCAATAGAACCAGAGATATTTCCAAAAAACTGAATTTGCTCAAAAATCGAAAGGCTTAGAGATATATTTTCACCTCTCTAAAAAATAGACAAAAAAAGCAAAAAAGTATTTAAACTAAAGAGTCAGGTAAAATATCATAATCATATTATTTCTATTGGAAACATTTATGAAATGAACAAATCTTAATGAAAAACAACTATTGCAGAAAAGTGAATCACAAAAATAATTTGAAGTTCAATGATATTATTTAGATTTCTACATTGAGGAAAAAAAATTCTTGTTGCTTCACAATCTTTATATCTGTATATATTAAAATTTTCTGGAGCGAAGTTAATTTTCGACAATTAAGTCAATTCTTTTGCAATAAACATTTTTTTTCTACTGTATTAATGATGATTTTCATCAATTTAAAGAATAACTTTCGTTAATCGAATGCATCTTCTTAATTAGGAAACTTTCTTTCCTCCTTCATGCTCTCATAATCCATTGATCCATGATTCATTGATAAATTCAATAAAAACCAATTCTGAATGAGATAGAGCCTGTGAATAATTTGTCAAACGACTCAATAAGACTCAAGTGATTTCGTATTTAATGTTTGTTGTATAAATTGCGTAAATAAATTTCCTGGTAGAATGAGAGAAAGGTTGTGGACCACCGTGCACTAATAATGTAAAAAATAAGTATCTCAACTCTTATTCTTCTTCATTTAGTATTTAAACCGATAAAGTTTATTCTGTAAAAAAAAAATGCATGAAAAAAATAATAATAATGATGATATTATTAAAGTATAAAATGATACAGTGTATTATGATCAAAACGACAAATTACAGTATCTCAAATTAAACTATTAGTTCAAAAAACCATCTTGAAATCAAAAATATCTTAAAATTGAAATTTACCAGCAAAAAAGTCTCCAAATTATCTTAAAAGTGTCCACAAAAGTATCTTAATTTCAAACATTTCTTTATTGCAATGTGTAGCCATGTATCAAAAATACTACGTTAACTAAGCAATTCTCACAAGATATTTTATTATCTTATTTATGTGACATTCGATAAGAATCATATTAATAAGACCATGGGTAACACAGGTCAAATCGCATAGTTTGTGTGGTCACAGTGGCTACACACCCCAACAATAAACACATCCCCAATGCAATTCGCTACACTAGTGCGTAGACGATGAGCCGAACAAACTCATAGGGATGTCCAATTGCAACTAGTATATTTTACATATATATATGCCTACATAATGTATTCACGCATGTACAAAGAATGTAGTTACTTGTATAATCAACGATTCTAGTTTACCGTAAAGTATGGAAAAGAGCATTCTGCCTTTACGATAAACAATCTCTTTAAACATTTATTAATTCACAAAATATAATGATTAAAAAATGCAATTGAATATTAAGAGAAGCGATAAGATATAGGGAAGATTGGGGCAAAACGGACTTGAGAGTCAAAATGATTCGGGATTTTTTTTGAGAGTGAAGGGCTTCACAAAAAAATTTGAAAAAATTACCTAATAATGCAGACATTTCGAAGCATCTTCTCAATTTTTTTCAGATTTTTCCGCCATGTCCTTCACCCTGAAAAAAATTCCCGAATCATTTTGAATCAATGGTCCATTTTACCCCAGTCTCTCCCTATAATTGTGTGTAAACATTAGATGGACACGCCCAAAAGTGCAGCTGGTCCTGACGACTCATTAGAGATGCATATGCCCGGGCCAAGCCAATCCCTGTGTGTATCCCACTCAATGTACGCATAGGATGCTAATGAGACGTCTATATCATTATCCTATTGGATAAAATGCATCCAGAGATATCTTGGAATCATACCTTACGCAGTAACAAAAATCAACGAGACCACTCGAGGGTTTTAGAAGAAAAAAAAATGAAAAATAAAAAATAAAGAAACAAGTTAAATGACTGGGTCCGATCTTTTTCAATTCACTCTTCATCATTCTCCAACGTCGAAGTGAAGAAAACAACTGCAGTGGTGGAAGATATAGAGAGGAGAAGACTAGCCCACGGCCACTCTTTCTCTGAGCGCCCATGGACCACCGTGAAGGACGCCCCTTCCACCGCCATTTTCGATTTCTTTTGTTCCTCCTCCTCCTCCACCTCCTCTTCCTCCTCCTCTGCTCGTCATTGTTTTATATTATTTTTTTTTTTTTTTTCATACTAAACTTTCGTTTCATTTTTTTCCTTTACCCTATGAATAGAAGAAAAATTAGCGTATGAATCTCACTATGTTAGGCTGTCAGCGAGAAAATCTATGTTAAAGAAAAAAAAAAAGAATCTTTTCCACCACTGAATGACTTGAATATATTTAAAGTCAACGTCATTGATTAAACGCTAAACTGCGGCTCACCAGTCAAGGGAGGACTCAAAACACGCCCGAAACGCGATTCTGCGGATTACCCCAAGCATTGGTAATAGCATAGGGGTGTAAATTAGGGTCTACATGTTTCTATTATCACAAACCCCTGTGTTTTGCGTGCATACAGATAGTCAGTAAAATAGAAGCCAGTATACGAATGAATAAAATTAAATTGACCATAGAATTATTATAATTCACTAATAACCAATACACACAGTTTCTTCTCAATTCTACAATTCACGAGTGTAGTGGAATAACAGGTTAAGTCAATTTTTTGTAAAAAATGAGATTTTATCAGAATTTGCTTCAGGATGTATGGACACGTGTTCCACAGAGAGGATTTGGCTGAATATGACTATTTAAGGCCTCATTTTTGAACATGCATAACAGGTTAAGTTCGCTTTTCGCAATTTTCAGGAGAAGATTTGAGGTATGTCGACTTGACTTGAAAAATAATCATACGTGTCAAAGTTAAGTCGACATAACTCAGTCTCTCTTCATTTAATTTATATTGTGTTATGATCTGCTTAGACGATCTTACTCAATATAAATATATTCTTCGTATACTTCAAATTAATACTCATCGATTATAATAATTATAATCGATGAGTATTCATTTAATATCAGTATTTATTTTATTTGGGGAGTTAAGTCGACATAACTTGAATTTCATTCCAGACATTTCAAGTTAAGTCGTTGAAATTATAGAAAAAAAAAGACTGCCGACAATAATAGCTTTTGAATATCTAAATTGACTGCGAATCAATGACGTTCATCATGAATGTAGCGCATAATCAAGATCGCATCATCATTTTACGGTTTTTCGGCTCTCCTGGAAAATTTACTTTTTTCGACTTAACCTGTTATTCCACTGCACTCGTGAATCATCCTTAGATTAATCCTTATTAATCTTAGAAATTTATTTCTACAATATGTCAACTTTCATGCGAATAAAAGACATACTCTTTGACTTTCCAGACTCAATAGAACATTAACAAGCCCAGAAGTAGCATCTTTTATGATTGACTGAGATATTTCGAGCTTCCAAGGATTCCTTTCAACTATTTGTAACAATAGCCAGAGTGAGTTGACGGTAACGAGTTTAATAATTTACTTTCAATTTGAATCTACACAGGTAGGAGAGAACAATTAATACATAAAACTGTCGCCTCAAGGATAATTTTGAATGACTCGGTGTACTCTGCAAGTTATTTTATGTAAGAGAAAATATGGTAGAACTTATATTTCAATAAAATGGTTTGAGTTAGAATGTTTTTGACGATTCTATTGAAAAGCTGCAGAAATTTCTGCTGGATAATATTCGCTACATCCTGTGAAAATGTGTTAAATCCTTAATATTGTCCTTAAAAAATCCAATTTTCAAGCAATTATCAAAAATGCATTTTAAAATGTGTTTTTTAATGGAAATTTTCAAGGTTTTTCAACCAAAATACCAGAAAAAAACCTATTTCAAAAATTTTGACTATTTTCGAGGAATTTTCACAATATTGCTCCTCTTCTTATGTTCTAATTTTAAGAAGGGGGGATGCGCTACAATATAATAACACATCCAACCTAAAATGTGCTTTTATGCAAACATTGAAGTCTCATAGACCCACTTGTATCACTTATCTTCGAATTTAAAGTACAAATCCCATGAATTAACTCCAGATTCTCCCTCATTAGCTCAGATCCAAGCGAGAACTCTCTACAGTATACTGTTACATAAAAAAATCATTCTCTTTTCTTAGTTAGCCTCGATTATAAAGAAGCTTGCACGTTCAGTGTTACACGAAGGCAATCCACGCAACTTCTTTGTTGGACATGTCCCTTACAAGGTACAGCTATACGGTATATATATATATATAAGTGAGCGCAACGACCCCACTAATTGCCGCATTGGTCACGCAATTTTTTTTTCTCTCTATTATTAAATTCTGATGATTTTCCTACCACAAATGCACTTCTTCACTCTGATTATTTCCTCCAAAACCCCAAAATGCCAGAGTAAAGGGTGAAAATTTATACGTAACAATTTAAAAAAAGAATGTAAATCGTTTTGTGTTTTTTTTTTTAAATTTTGGCAGTAAATGTATCGAATAACAGCCAACAGTTTCCCCCTTGAGTATATACAAAACTGGATGCATTAACATATACATAATATTGTACTGGGTAGGTGTACATTTTCCTGTGTAGAATAGAGAAGAGAGGTCGAGGAGCAAAGTGCTTGGGAAGTTTGGCGTACCATTTTCCAGTTTTGTATATGTACTGCAGTAAAAATAAGAGGCCAAAAAGTGGCATGTATCCGAGTTGGCCCGAGTCATACCAATTTTCCTGTGCAGAAAAAGACAGAGAGAGAAAGAGAGAAAGAGAAGGAAAAAGTGGAGAAGCGAGGGTGATGCTAGCTTAGCATCATCCACCCTTAAATTCTCTCATCCTAGCCCCCCCATCCCCACCTTCTGCATTTGGTACAAGTAACAGAATTAAATTAAATTCAAATATAATCAAATAAAATTTGAATTTTAAATTTTCTTCTTGGCTTGTGGGTGATACAGGATAAGATATACATATCACTGTAAATTCAGACATTTTTCTCTCGTATACATACATATATATATAAACATATACATGAGGATTCAACGGATCGATGTCACCGCTCTGAATCTTTTTCCCCGAGATATTCCATTAAATTGCAAAAATTAACCAAATATGAATTTAGAGAAAAAAAAATGTGGTGACTCTAAAAAGTAATGAAAAAATCGAGACAAGATGGTCCAATTGAAATCAAACTATCGGCTCATGATCAAGATAGATTCCAAATAATGGAAAGGGGTTGAGAACGTGGTATTAGGGGGTGTCATCGTGTGTCAACTGCAGTCCCCTCTGAGGATGACACTGTGAAACGCGAAAGGGGATGGTTACTCACTGAATTTTCACATCCTAACAAACCTAGGGTCTTGGCTCAGGCATTAGCTCTACAGATTTACACACACACACATAGCTCCAAAACTCCTCACCGAGTTTGACTATTTGTCCTTTCTAGCGTAGAATTTCCGAGTTGTATCCACATTTACTCGTCCGAGAGAGATGAGAACACATGTTGAAAATCTCAGAGAGGGAGAGAGAGAGTGCTTGGGAAAATCATGTTAACTCTGTGCTACTGGAGTTATTCATGCTTGGTGGACCTGTCAGATCCTCATTGACTATATTATCTCTCTCTCATTTAAATTGATCGGTCTCATTACATTTGAATGATGAAGTGTATTCTCAATATCATCATTAATATATGTACAATGTGCAAGTTTACATGCATATACGGTGAACACAATCTGAGAGAGGAGCCAGAGTACATAGGAGCTTCTCTGGAGGGGCTGAAAGAACGGAAGAAAGGACTGAGACAAAAAGCCAGTAATCCCCGCATATACCACGGAAGTACAACACTGAAATAGGGACAGAAGAGAGGAATAAAGTCCTAAGCAGTGCCACTTCCTTTCAACTCCTGCGTTTTATCATTATTATTATTATTTTTCATTTTAATAGTGCAAAAGTAATTAATTTCGTCTGCGTGGTATTTAATATGCGCAATGTCTCTTATTCTTTTCTAAAAAATACAGTGAGATTTTATCGAACTTTGGAATATTTAATCAAAATCCTGTCACGCCTAATTTTCATTGGTTCATCGGAACCACGAGTTGCGCGGGATTATTCAAAATATCTCTTAGAACGACAGAAAGATGCAAGAGCTCCCCTCTTGCGGCGTATTCAAGACTTAACTTAACCTAACAGCAGATCAACAAAAAAAATTAAGCCTTTCGTATCAAAATATTGTCAATTATTCAATTCATAAATATTTTTTTAGGTTAAAGTCACAATTCGCAAGATGCATGCGTTATTATCTAGTTTTCTTTAAAAAAAATTAAAAATTAAATATGCAAGTTCCCTATTCCTTTTTCTGCAGAAATCAACTCATTGAGCGAAATCTCTGACTTGTTCCATCTGCTTCTCCTGCCCCCCCCCCCCTTTTATCTCCTATAGGCCGAAGGGGCACGACTTCCCCTAAATTTACGACAAATCCAAATCAAAATATGTTATCATATAATGATAATTTTGACATTCTTTTATATAAGTATCCATATTCCACAAAAGTAAGTTATTAAAAAGTCGACGCAATATTCTCGCATGTGATGGAAATCATTGATGTAATTATTGTTCGACAGAGGTGAATAATTGTAGCTTGTTAATTATAGCCCTCAAGCTAACTGTAGCTGCACATAGCAAACTATCGTGCGATATCCGTTCTCTGTAAACATTTATAGCCTTGGCAGTACATAGAATATGCGTAAAAGGTGACTACCCATCGTAAACAACATTGCACCACCTTTACCATGGAGCATCGTGTTCCATGTATACTGTCAAAACCCTAATTTGTAATTGGCAACTTGATTACCCTTCGGCGGTTTGTACTGACCACATTATCTCGTTCAAGCCATCGAAAATTTTTCCTATTATTTGCACTATCACTCGTCCTTTTTTTTCTAAATATATAATTAATGATTCTGGGCTTGTGATGATTATCCCACATTGAAAATTTAATTCAGTAAACCAATATGAGCTGAATCATTATCTCTGTTGCGTCAGCCATTAATTATTATCGCTCTATTGAATTCTATTAATCTGTTGTGAACAGTTAATCAGTCGAATGCCTCATGTGATATAATAGAGCAATCAAACAATGAAAAAAGAACCCATAAAAAATGGATAAAAATAATAAAATGATGATGATAATATAATAATAATAATTATCCTCAAATCCATTGAATTCGTCTACCAGAGGTCCCCATGCTGTGTGATTCAACTCTTTTTTTTTATCCTCAAGCAAGGAAAAAAATACGAGTGGGCATTCACAGAGACTATGGAAGAGACGAAAGAAGGCACGAAAAGTCACGAACAAGAGAGTACAAAACGTGAAGAAGTCATGAGAAATTGTTTCTGAGTGTGAGGGAGAGAAGGCGAAGAAGATCAGGTTGCAGAGGTGTGGCTATGAGGGTGTACAAGAGCTCGTACTCTTGACGCTGGTTGGCTCAAGGCCTCAAAGTGGGCCTGACCGGATCAGAATCGCCTCTTACTACTTACTCTCTTTGTATTTTCAAGCTCTCTCTGGTCTTCATCTTCCTTTTCAAATGAATCTTTCCTGTTTTCTCGAGAATTCCCTTCCATTGAGATAGAAAATTTTTCCTCTTCATCCCTTTGATAAAATTAATAGTAGTGGATTTCTCCCACCTGCAGCGGAACTTGGGAATTATTGTATATCATTTTGAAGATTCCAGCTTATCATAGATGGGCCACCCACGAGAACTCAGCACAAGTCGACAAGAGCCTAGGGGGGGCTTGATTTATTCATCATATGTCATGGTTTTTGAAGTTTCTCTTCCTGAAATTCAATTCAGAAGGTGAATCCTCGTCGAATCTATGGACTATACTTTATCTTTTATGATTAAAAAAAAAAAAAACAAGAAAATAATTGACTCGAATAATCGATTTATCAAAAGTTGTCACGATTAATCTGTCATACTCATTCTTTTCATTTCTATTGGCTGCTCCATTCAACCAATGAAAATCGTCGAGATTGTCGCGATCATTGGAAACTCACTTGAAATACACTTGAGATATTTTTCAAAATACGCGCGCTCTACCTGGCAATTGTTCTCGTATAGTCTATAAACAGAGAATAAGGCATGACGGTAGTCCGCCTTATGATGCCGTGACGGAAATGGATACCACGGTAGATATAGCTCGTATACATGAACTTGGTTTGGTTGGTGATCGGCCATTAGCCTCGCCTCATGTGTCTGTACAGCATGTCTTGTGTCTCCATATAAGTTCTTCATAAATATGATACAAGATGCATTAATTCATGTCATCAGTAGGTCCGAAGCCTTCATTTAAATTTGAGTCTCACTAAGTTACTAAGCAACTAGGATATTCGAATCAATAAATAAATTTGATTGAATGAAATTTTTAATGTCAAATGGTTTATGGGTGTAATCTCAAAAGTTTTGTGTAAATTTAGATGTAAAAATTTTGTTTGAGGTTAAGATAAGAAACAAGAGTTTGTTGTTTGTAAGAATTTTTCTAAAATCATCGGAAGAACGACCAGTTTTTAATATAATTTAATTTAATGTAATTTAATTGATCAGATTGCATTAAAATCATTGTATTTTGTATTAAGGTGTTCTAGAACCTGAGGAAGCCTGAATTAAACAGGCGAAACGTCGTTCTATTGACAATTACTCAGTATTGTTATATTTTAATCATTCCAACGTCCGATGATCCCTACATCTAAATTTATTAATATAGAAATGAACAACACTATTGGTTTTGTGGAAAATTTTGACCATCTGAAGGATTCCTATGAAACTTGGAGTAAATAGAGAATTATCACTTGATTCTACGATATTCATTCCTTTGGAAAACCTCAAGAAGCTAAAAAGCAATTATATGCGTCTCGAATATTTGATAAATTAGCCTCATTTTATTAATAAATTGCCTATTCGTGTTTTTTATTTACTGAAAGTAAGAATATATTCATCCAACACTCCGAAGACATTAAAAAATGATAACTGTCACACGAAATTCACACAAATGAGGAGAGAAAACCCGAATTTTCAATGATTCCCAATGATATTTCATTCAAAAGGTTGAAGAACTCGTCAAAGCTCTGAATAATCTTCAATGGTATTATTTATTCTGACAGTTACGTGTCTAAATGAATGACAAGTGCAGAATCATGCACTACTGTTAACGTGCGTGCACCAGGTCACGCCAGAGAGAGCTTCACAGTGTGTGTTATAGACGTGTCTCGGCCGGCTGCTTCCAAATTGCTTCGAAAATTATTAGCTTCTTTTGTTTTCAGAACCCATCATGTATCCATATGACCACTCACTATTCACCGCGTTACGTGTCATTTTCTGACATTCCGTCTATCTATTGCAACTACTATTACTCCACTTCAGGTTTATTTTATATCAAGTCCTGAGCTCATCCAGGAAATACAAAATTTCATAAACAAAAAGGTTAAAAAATGTTGAAATAAAGATGTTATGTGAAAATGGAGATTATGTGATTTTTGTCGAGGAGAGTAATAGTAAGATGGCCGACTTACAATTGAGTAGTAGCAGTAATGGCTAAAAAAAAAATGGCGTCCAAAGCGACTTAAATGGATTTTACTAATTTCATAGCCATAAAATCATCATATTTCCTATTTATCCTCTTTTCATCTCCCATTTCACATAATTACCTTCCAACAATCCGGCGAATTGGGTTTTCTGGAAGCGTACTCGTGCGTATTTTAGAAATCCGGTATTTCCTCGAAATCAGATCTTCACAAAAACTCTATAAAAGATATAAAAACAGGAATACTAAAAGCTAAACGACACTGACGTCGTCGACAGGTGCATCACTAGCAGCAACAGCTACAGCTACAGCAACAGCAGTCACGTATGAATCCGGTAGATCGGTGATTGCAATCCGACGCGCTGGCTTTTTCACGCCGGTTTGACTCGTGCGATGCGCGAGTCACGAATATTCCGCGCTTCGATGCCAGCACCCCAGTGCGTAACAATCTTCAACACCATCGTTCATAATGTCCACTCATACAGAGTTCAACTGATTTTAATGAATACGTCCATTTTCAGAATGGACGAAGGTCACTATTATCCAACTATTCAAATTTTTTTGCTATAAACTTATTAATATGATAATGTAGAGAGCTGGATAATTATTTATAGCGGCTAAAACATAGTTGCAAAGGAATTTTGGAAGACTCCCAAGAAAATCAAATGAAAAGAGTTTTCATCATAATTTTAATTCATCACATAGGGGAAAGTGGGGCAAAATGGACATTGTAATGAAACAGTGGGAGGTAGATTTTTTTGATGATTCTATTGAAAAGCTGAGGAAATTTTAGGTAGATAACGAGTGCCAGAATTAATTTTTTTCCATTTTTTGAAAATTTGATTTTTTTTTTGCATTTTTGAGGGGTGAAAGCCTTTTTATTTTTGAAAGAATTTAGTTTTTTTGGAATATCTCCGGTTTTATTGGTGGCAGCGACATGGGACCGATTTCAAATGAAAGCTGGGATCATTTGCCATCGATTCATGCGGATTTGAATTAAAAAATATCGATTTTTCAGATAGTTATGTAAACTTTTGGGAAAAATTATGATCATCAGGTTTTGCCCTATATCTATATGTAAAATCGATATTTTTCGATCCAAACCCCCATAAACCGATGGGAATTGATCTCACCTTTCATTTAAAATTGGTCCCAGGTCGCTACGACCAATAGAACCGAAAATATTTCCAAAAAACTGAATTTTCTCCAAAATCAAAAGCCTTTTACCCTCAAAAATGCAAAAAAAAATAGAATTCTCAAAAAATCGAAAAAAATTAAATCTCGCACTTGTTTGTCTCCTAAAATTTCCTCAGCTTTCCAATAAAATCATCTGAAAAAATCTTTCTCCAATTTTTTTCATTAATTTCGAGATTTTCCATAACATATGCATTAAAACTCAAATGTGTCCATTTTACCCCTCATGTCTATTTTACCCCACTTTCCCCTATACGTTCATATTGTCAAATATGTTGACGCAATTCTCTGAACTACCAACTTGATTAATTTATATATCCTAAGAAAAATTAGAGACATCTTTTGTATTAACCGCCTTATTCACGTTTTTCACGTTTCCACATATCTCTTTTTTTTTTCATTTCTTTATTTCTCATTCGGCTTTTACACTCATAATTTTTTCCAGTCTCAACAGTCTATATAGGTGCATACACTGGCATTCGATTTCGGGGTAAGAAAGGAAGCTTAGAGGGGGCCACGCTTGCGAAACTATACCAAGAAATGGCCCTTTGGCGGTATATGTCTTTCTCATAGCGCCGGCGCCTGTTTTTTTGTGAGCACTTTACTTTTCTTCTTATCTCATTTCTCAACAGAGTTTCATTCTAAAATATTGCTAACTCATTGGGGCCTTGCCTCAATTAGCTATTACATTAATTTATATATCTCAATAATTCCATTATTACGGTATTTAATCGTTAATTTAATCATAATAAGCTTTTTTTCGAGAAATTGTGTCACAATTTTTTTTCTCTCTTTCGAAAAATTGCAAATTAGTATCTATCATAGTTTCGCATATTTTCATGGCATATATACATGATGATGGCATTTTTGATCAACGATGCAACTGCAGAACGCCGCAGTGCTTTCTATCTATCTCTATATACGAAAAAGGAATTGCATGTTGAGTTATCGAGATGGCTCTACCAAGCATGAAGAATTGTTGGGGTGGGTCTACGTAATGGCAAGCCAATTCCACACGCACCCGTATCGAGCACCTTTTGCTTTCATATGGATACGTGATACATAATGTTACCATTAGTCCATTATCAAAAACTCTCAAAATTATCCAAGTCTTTCTGTGCAATAATTTACAAATCTCTGAAGAATTGTTCGAATATTTCTTGATGATTCCAGTCTTGATCTACCATTTACACTTTTTTCTTTGATGCAAAGATGACATTTTTTTCAATTTTTATGATTTTTTTCATAATTTTTGGCCGAGTATTTCATGAGATATGAATTATCAAAGTTACTAAAAAAACACAGGGTTGACCCATTATTTAAAAACTATTGGCGAAAAGAACAGCATTTTAACTTACTAATAGGAGAAAAAAATTTTCGATTCTCCGTATAGCTATTGAGAAATTTTAATTAGAAGGTAATCTTAACTGTTTGCCTCTCTCTCTCTCTCTCGATCTTACGCTTGGCAATTAATTAATTAATTAATTAGTTCATTTACGTGAAATGGCTGATGCTCAGATCCGTGCGTGGGTGAAAGCTGTGCCCCCCTTGGCAAAATGTAACATGCTGACGTGTTTTTCAGCCTACTTTTTGCACTACTTGGCTCAAAGTATCTCTGTGATTGCGATTTTGTGCTTTTATGCTTAATTCTTGATTTTTGCAATGATATGGACGGCTTGGCTGACTTTGCCAGCTGAGGTCAAGTGATACTACTTACATTGTAACTCAACAATCTAAGTTCTCTCTTTTTTTTTAAGATATTTGTTATTTTTTGTTATTTGTACAACATAATGTACAGCAATAAATGTTCAAATGAATCTATCTCATGCATGCGATAGAAGATTACACAGAGAACAATGTTTTCTTAATTTAAGAATGTGCAGTCACTTAATTTAAGAATGTGCAGGTCACTTGAATTAAGAAAGAAAAAGTCACTTGATTTAAGTGAAAAAACGCACTTGAATTAAGTGTGTTTTACTTTCTTAAATTAAGAAAGAAAAACTCACTTGATTTAAGTGAGAAAAGTCACTTGATTCAAGTGAGAAAACGCACTTGATTTAAGTGAGTTTTACTTTCTTAAATTAAGAAAGAAAAAGTCACTTGATCTAAGTGAGAAAAGTCACTTAATTTAAGTGACTTTTACTTTCTCAAATTAAGAAAGAAATAGTTACTCGATTTAAGTGAGAAAAGTCACTTGATTTAAGTGCCAAAACGCACTTGATTCAAGTGAGTTTTACTTTCTTAAATTAAGAAAGAAAAAGTTACGTGATTTAAGTGAGAAAAGTCACTTGATTTAAGTGAGAAAACGCACTTGATTTAAGTGAGTTTTACTTTCTTAAATTAAGAAAGAAAAAGTCACTTGATTTAAGTGAGAAGAGTCACTTAATTCAAGTGACCTGCACATTCTTAAATTAAGAAAACATTTTTCTCTGTGTAATGTAAAAAAAATTATATTCACCAGTTGAAGATATGATTTCTGAATAATTTCGTCACTTTTTCGAGTAAATTAAACCACATTTTCCCGAATTATTAGCAATTAATTGAAAAATAACCTCCAAATCCTCGATTTTTTCTGTTTTACCGACTATACTCAAGTATACTACCTTAATCAAAAAATTTTCCATTAGATTCGTCGTAATCAAGAAACTATCCTGAGCCTCACTTTCGGTTTCCTCCACTAGCCGGATATCAGTTGGCCTAACTGTCGCTTCGTCTTTGAAGAGGCCAACCATCTGTTTTTTTTTCTCCACATTTTGTCGCACAGTAAAAGCATTACCCAATAATGACTCTTCCATAGTCATCCTATTATACTTTGCGTGACATAACGTGTGTGTATATACATGTACACATATACAACATACATATACATATGAAACTAGTCACATACCCAGGGACTCAACTAACAATAATGGCAGCATGGTGTTCTGTGGTTTTTGCGGCCTATGGAAAGAGAAGAGAGAGAGAGACAGAGAGAAAAGGCATATCAACATTTGTAGTATTTCAGAATTTCGGTAGATATATTTTCAAATGAGCCATCGAAAAGAGTGCCTAAACCTCTTCAACTGAAACAAGCATGAGCAGTGTCTGTGTCCCACTGTAATAATGTTAACGATAATCACTATAATAATAAAGAGGATTGCAGTGCGTGACGACGAAAACGACAACGACAACCAAGACGACGACAACGACGATATGTCCCAACAATTTGTCCTTCTTCAGCCTGTAATGATGAAGCAAGTACTTGTGTGTGTGTGTTCCTTCATACTGAATTTATCTTACAATTGCAATGAAAAACATGAAAATGTGAAGAAAAAAAATAAAAATAACTGGAATTATGTGACAGATGTTGACATCCTCTGGACCAAAAAAGAGCATTTTCTATAAATATTACAATTGTGTATTGCATTTGTCACACGGTAATCTGCAAATATGAAAGAAGAATGAAAGTTTTACCGGAAGGATGCGGTAGTTGGACACTATGGTGTGTCCCAGTGTCCGGTTAGTCTTATTCTTTAATGATCTTTCTAACATTTAAGAGAGACCGATTTTGGACGAATGGCCACAAAACCGGATCTCTCGCCTGACTTTATGAACATTTTGGAGAGAGGGAGACTTCAGGGTAAGCCCGGAAGCCAAAATTATCAATAAGAAAGGAAAGTGAGGTGAATTATTGTACCAATTTTGTTGTTCCACGAGGTGTGCAGAAAGAGCGTCACACGCACACATGATTTTTTTATTGTTTTTTTTTTTTTTTTTTTTTTTTTTTCAAACCTCGGAAACTATTCAGAATTATATTCAGCCAGGAAGGAAGTTTCACCCAATTCTGCGGTTTACGGGCAATTTTTTTCAACTTCACAGATATCTGTGAACGTTAAAAATAAAACGTGACTCTTAAAAATACCGGATTGCTTCGGATGATATTCTTTTTTTTTCACATAAAACAATATTATTAAACGATTTCTCCTGATTTGTAATGATTATGGAGGCGTTTCTGTTGATCATCATGTCTATAGACATTATACTGCGCCATTTATAACGCATGGTAATATAATTTTACACGCGAGTGTGATACACGCTTTTTTCAAAACTTTTCATTTCTTTTTCTCTTATTTTTCCTTTTAACTTATTTCTGCACTGATGCAATTTAGCTGTCGAACTTAACGACATCACTAATTAACTTGAATTATCCATAATTTATGAGTACAATTACTAGATAGCTGTAAAATATAATAAATGACGATTCAATTTATATACTTAATAATTCAACGAATTTATCAACTTGATTTGAATGTAATTAGTTGGAGATATTCGTACTTGATCAATGAAATAAAGGCGAATATTTCAAATAATGAAGGTTTGGTGGCGAAATTTACATGATATTCATCATGTAAAGATACATTTAATGTTAAGTATAAGAAAATATTATTTTTTTCATTTTTTTTTTTTTTTTTTTTCATAGTAACCTTTTTATTTAATTCCGAAATTCTGAAAAGAGAAGGAAAAAATGTAGAAATAAATCAAAGTTTGTTCCCCTAAAAGTTCGAGGATCATTTCTATGTGATGCGTGACGGTGTAGGTCAACAATAGGCATTGTGCGTATCCTGGATGTGTCTACTCGAAATGATCTTTGGTCACAAGTCATTACCTTTTCATTTTAAAGCCTCAAAAACAGTTTTCAATAGATACACTGATGAATTCATCATTCCCAAAAACCATTGGAATTACTGTGCAAAGTTATACACACACAAGTTCAGTAAATCCATTGGTGTGCACCCTCCTACGCTTTTCACTTTAACTGCATTGAATTTATGAGATATATAGAAAATCATGGGGATTCCAAACTCCCGCACTTTCAAATGTTAATACACATAGTGAGTTTAATTATCACCATTTCTCTGTTTGTATTACATATTTTATCAAAGTTCCGGGCTTTTGCCCCATAATTTATATGACCCAGATGTTTATAGAGAACGAAAGTGTCCGTATATCCACCAATTTTTTGATAAAATAAATTCATCCACCCCTCCACATTTGAAATACACAGTGGTAATTGTTCGTGCCAGTAGAGAGAAATGCGAAAATTTAAATCAGAATGACCCGGATGAAGAGCAATATGTCCAGATCGTATTGTTTGAAATGAACCACTGGTTTATTTTGGGTAGGGTGAATGAAAAGCCCAACGCAAAATGTACACCAATGGTTTTCCGGTTGCGGTAAAGGGCCAATTACGAGTGAAATATTTTCTTCATTCAATTTATCAAATTTTCAATGCGGATAAATAGTAAAAAAAATTTATTTATTCATGCACATGTGATTGAAAAGTATGATGGAGTGATTTTAGTCAATATCAACTCAAATTTGTAATTATTCAATCGACAATTTTAAAATTGAAACACATTTGATATAATATAGTGCTATGCTTATACACAGAAGTTACGCCCCTTTGATTCTACACAGAGAAAAATGTTTTCTTAATTTAAGAATGTGCAGTCACTTAATTTAAGAATGTGCAGGTCACTTAAATTAAGAAAGAGAAAGTCACTTGATTTAAGTGAGTTTTACTTTCTTAAATTAAGAAAGAAAAAGTCAATTGATTTAAGTGAGGAGAGTCACTTAATTTAAGTGAGAAAAGTCACTTAATTTAAGTGAGAAAAGCACTTAATTTAAGTGAGAAAGTCACTTAATTTAAGTGAGAAAAGGCACTTAATTTAAGTGAGAAAAGTCACTTAATTTAAGTGAGAAAAGTCACTTAATTTAAGTGAGGAAAGCACTTAATTTAAGTGAGAAAAGTCACTTAATTTAAGTGACTTTCACTTTCTTGAATTGAGAAAGAAAAAGTCACTTGATTTAAGTGAGTTTTACTTTCTTAAATTAAGAAAGAAAAAGTCAATTGATTTAAGTGAGAAAAGTCACTTAATTTAAGTGAGAAAAGTCACTTAATTTGAGTGACTTTCACTTTTTTGAATTAAAAAAGAAAAAGTCACTTGATTTAAGTGAGAAAACTCACTTGATCTAAGTGAATTTTACTTTCTTGAATAAAGAAAGAAAAAATCACTTGATTTAAGCGAGAAAAGTCACTTAATTTAAGTGACCTGCACATTCTTAAATTAAGAAAGCATTTTTCTCTGTGTGAGACGACAATATAGTATGACTATAGTATAGCTAGATTTAGGAAAAATAAAACGGTGACAAAAAACGTTCCATCCTATTTTCAGAGAAAGGGAATGAAATAATAAAAATGCAAGCAAGTGCTTGGGTTAATTCGTTCTCCTTAAAGTATAGATCGCCATCTTAGTCTCAAGCGGTAGCGGCCAGTGCCCAGCACACCATCAGAGGCAGCATTCCATTGTTTTAGAGATGATTCATAGACGTTTGGACTGGCCCTCAGTCTTGGCCACCTCTAATTTATTAGTTTCAATGATATCGAGCAAAGGGGGGAATAACAAAGAGCTAGAGTATATCTTGGTCTTGTGAAAAGTCAACTAGCTGGGTGGCCAAGGGCCGTCTTCTTGTTTATATTTATGTCAAAGAATAAAAAAAAAAGGTCTTCTACCCCAAATATATCCGAATATACATGTATGCCCATTTGGATTTATACACACAATGGTATAAAGTTATGCTAAAATCTTTTGTGATTACTTGTCGTATTGGTGAATATCCAACTGATCACAATCAATATTTTAAACGTTTTCTGCACTTCATAAGATACGTCAATATATATTTGATTTTAAATTTCATCCTCAATTATTATTGTCTTGTCACTAAAAAAGAAGAAAAGAAAAGAAAAAAAAATTATAAAAAAATTGGGAATCAACATTTTTTTCTTTATTAGCACGTACCACATTTGTAATGATAGGCATCTACTAAAATCCTCTGTTATGTCAAAAAAAAAATCTTTTTGAATTAAATAGTTTTGAGTAAAATTGAAATAAATATCATTTTTAGTATACAGAGATGTATTGCACACGCGAAGACGTTGAAAACGTGCATCTCAAGAAGAGATGGATATTCACAGAGTAAGACACGAGTATTACATCTCAAATCTTCCTGCAGGTCAGCAGGGTCACACACATTCTTTATACTTGAGGTGAATAAAAAAAATTATTGTCAAACTTTACTGTCAACAGTATGAAATCTAATTATATCAGTGAAATTTTGAATTTCATTGCTTTGTAGAGAAACTTTTTTTAAAATATCTAACATTCAAAGATTTTATCAACATATATATTATCAAGTACTGTATATATTGTCACCTTAGAGTCAAAGAGGCGTAAGTCATGTGTATAAGCATAAAAAAATGATCAAATTGACTCTATTTTATTACAGAAATAGTGCGAGTTTTTATTGAAATTAGCGATAGGAAAGAGTAGTCTATTAAAAACTCGTATATATAGACAGACTTCAATTTTCTATTAGAAAATTTGAATTTTTAATTATTTTTACTTGTCTTGAATTCAAAATCCTTTTCATACTTGTCTGACATCTGTAGAATTATCTGAAAATATTAAGATGGAGTTGTGTTTAAATTTGGTACGCAAAATTTTTTGATAAAATAAAACTACAACAATGAGTAAAAACTGTGGGAACCACCGGATGACACGTACTCAGTTAGGTTTTGAAGCCTACGTGTGCAACGAATTCACAAAATAAGATTGAGACTCTTGTCACAGTATGAGATGGTTACAGTCGTCTCAGTTTTCGTCCCAAAACAATTTTGGAGCATGAATGAAAACTAGTTTTTTGAACGCGACATGACTACTAGTGTGTTAATACAATATTAAATTTATAATATATATTTACTATGCCAGTTTAGTCAATTTGGATATGTAGGTGGTCAGTTTTATTATAGAGCATAAATGGAAAGTATACATATACATTTGTATCTATTCATGATATTTTTATCGGTCACAAGTTGTTCTTCCCACGATACTGGTTGTCATTTTCGAGTCATATCGTTGAAGTTTTATGAATTATTATTTTATTCATTATAGTGTAGCTGCTAGAGCTTAACCGGTTTTACTTTGGATGAATTCTATTAAAATATATGATTTCCAATCAAAAATCTTCACTTCTTCTAGAAACCTTCTAGAAAAGAAGAAAAAATAAACTAAAATTGGGAAAAGCCCTTAAACTTTCTTTTTTCGAATGGAAACGTACTATTTCACTGTTTCATGCAAAACCAAAGTCAAGAGATAGAGCTGCACATCTTTTGATAGAAATATCCGCAATCATTTCCACCGAGAAATTAATGAATTTCACATATGCCATGATATGATATGCATGGCATAATTTGTCGCAAATTAAAATTTATTTATTTATTAATTATTTGAACAACAACCCAACAGCCGAGGCCAATAACAGGGTTGAAAGCGATTTATACAAAGTCTCATACGAAATCATAATAGTGACAAATGTCAATTGAAGCAATACTGTATGCAAGGTGATAGTAAACAGATTGATCAAACTTTCGATCATAAAGTCTGACATAATACTTCAACAATGTTATACATCTGGCATAATACTTTTGAACAGTGTTATACATTTCAAAACAATAGAATTGATGCTGTCGTTGACAATATCAACAAAATTAATCAACGGATATTTTATTTTTGCGTCGTGGCCAAAGTTAATTAATTGTAATTCATTGAGAAATTTTATAGTCTTGCGACATTGTGGAATTTTATTGTTTTGTATTTTTTTTATTTTGTTATTTTATATTTTGGAGATTTTAATGAATTAATTTTTTTTCATGAAATTAATTTCATTCATTGGCATATCGTTGAGTCGGTAATTTGCGACAAATATTCGTCGCCTTAGAATGAAAGGGGCGTAAGTGCTATGCTTATACATAACACTTACGCCACTTTGTTATTAAGCCAACGATATAGGAACAAAGTGACGTAAGTGCTATGTAAAAGCATAGGCAGGCGACGACATTTTGTCAACAAAGTTCATGTATAATCCCCCATTGAACCTGTGAGTAGTGAAAAATTTGTCTGCATACAGTATAATATGCCTTCTAAGCTCCCTCTTGGTATTCATCTTTATAATTTTCACTTTGTTCTCCTTCGAATGTCAAAAAAAAAAACGGAAAAAGAAAAAAAAAGGATTATTCTCCTCGTTAGGAGAGAGCGAGAGCAGCCAAAAGCGTGGGTGCTGAGAGGTTCGCCAAAGGGAGATGCACTCGAGACTCGAATCGCCCCCTCATTTACAATAAAAAAAAAACATGGCTGCCAGAGGGGTTCTGCAAGTATTATCTACGCGTGCGCACGCGCTCTTATCGCATACACATTCCCAATAGAATTTGCCAATGATATTTTGAATAACAATTGAATAATTGGATAGTACATGAGAATTGAATAGACTTCTGCGCTCTTACCACAAGCCATGACATCATAATAATTCTGCAGATTAATTTAACTTAAATATTGAGGAAAAAAAATTGATGAAAGACCATTCTTATGACTCAACAAAATTCAGTTCACTCTGCCCTCTAGTGGACAAACAATGGCATCGTCCAATTAGCGAAGAGGTATTTGAATTCGGCCAAAGTCTCATCACGTAGGATGCTCCGTATCCTCTAACACACAAGAGGTTTCACTAGAGTAACGAAAAATCATGTATTACTTGCTGCAAACGTTTGGATGTCCCCAATGATCGTGATGTGGTCTGACGAAGCGACGGAAACCTATTCGAACGAATCAGACTAACAGTGCTTTCACAAACTATATATACCTCTTTTCACCGGGGCAATCAAGTAGCGTAGGCCGGTCAGTTTGTTCTAATCAGCGCTAACCACGAGAGTTAACTCAATTAGCTAACGAAGCATCCGTTCGCTTAACTGACCAACCCCTACGTTATAACGTTTGTTCGAGCATTTTAAAATGCCCCCCCTGATTATTATAGTTCTATATATACTATAATAGATTATCCTATCTTCTCTAATAGATATGAGCAAGTAGATATTCAATTACTTTATTACTAAATTATTTGATTTATTTGAGTATAAAATTATTTTAGGAATAAATCTGAGGAAGGTCTCAACTTCTTAATGGAATGATGATAAAAAATGACTATTTTAGCCAAATTTCTTCTGCACCTGCCTATTCGACTAAAATTATCAACCAAATATCAATAAAATCATCCATTAAATATGAATATAATAATAATAATTATTTAGAATTGACTATCTCTTGTGTGCAAGCGCATATATGCGTTATAATTGAAGAAGAATTAAAAATTACTTACAATTCTTTCTGCAAACTCGTAAAATCGTTAATTTTATGATCACGATCAATGAAACGTGACAGAAAATACACACAATTTGCATTGTCATACTGTGTGGTCTGGGCTTTATCTCGAATGAGCTTGGATTCATCATGTATCTGTTTGAATTACCAATTTTCATCATGACTATTCATAACGTAATTCATGACGTAATTCTCCGAGTTTGGTCATTCGTGAAATGCCAAAAAAAAAGGAAAAAAAATGCGAACAACGAATAAAGTTTTGCGCTGGAAAAACAGGAGAAATCTCTCGTGTAGGATTTTTTTTACGCTTAGAATTAGCGTATATACTGTGAAACAAGCCAAGTGCGTATGATGCCTAGGACATCTGGTAATTTCCGTTTTTTTTGCAAATATTACCTACCAGAATACAATGCGTCGCCACTACCCGAGTCGAAAAATTCAGTCTTAGACTAACTTCGTGAGTTCATTGGTTTTTAGTCTGGATTTTAAGTCGGTTGTAGACCTGGGAATGCAACTTTGAGGACACAAACCGACGCTATTTTCGACGAGTTTTCAGGCGTTTCGTCGGTATTCAGTCACCATTTCAATCGGATTCATCGGTTTTTGGCCTAAATTTTTTCAATTAAATTTAAAAAAATCGGATGGAAAGAATAAAAATAAATGTGCCTTCGGGAATTAGATCCACATATTGCTTCTTATTCATTTTATTAGTGAAAAATCCATTATGCGTACATTTTCGGTTGGTTGGTTTTAGTTCGTAGAATGCAATTTTTAGACCTTTTCCCGATCATTTTCACGTGTTTGAGACTAAAAACCAACGAAATTTTTCGACTCGGGTACTTGCGGTTCTCTTTATTATTTTTTTTTCTTTTTATCCTCAAGACTTTCTGTCTTATACCTTTTGCGAGTGAATGCCGCCGCACCGCTTGGTGCTAGCATGAGTTTCTCCTTCTTCAAAAGCCTCCGTGAGACACAAAACAGTAGTATGATCCTACATGAAAGGAAACCGACAAATTTCTGTCCTTCCACTGCCTCATTTTATCAATTTAGTACGGGAAAAATCGAGCTAAATTACATATTTCACGTCTTTTTTGAGATCAATTTTCACCAACATTGTTACTAAACACCTTCGAAGGGAAAAAACCATGGTTTGTCGGAATCAAACTCCCTCGGGAAACTATCTCATGGGTAAATAGGGCCCAAGCTAATCATTACAGCTTGTCTAGTTCTTTGGCAAGAGTAAAAATTGTGGAATCTCCTGTATGCAGATGTGGCTTTGAAAATGAAGATTTAAATCACGTGTTATGGCAGTGTCCTCGTTGTGAGTAGGAGAGAAGCATAATGATCCCAAAACTCATTGATTGTAAATACTTTCCCCTTTATGAGATAAATGAAAAACTGTACACATTAAACCCTGTAGTACTTACTATAATAACTGAGTTTTTTTACCAATTGTAAAATTAAATTATGAAAATATTGTACGTTATTGTAATTCTAACTTTTTTTTTATTTCACATACATATATATATATATATACCGAAGAATGATTATTCGTTAAAATATATTTTCTGTGTAATTCAATGGGTGTGAAATTAATTATTAAAACTCAACTACATCATTGAAATACATTTTTAAATTTTTTTTGAGTAAATACCTATTATTAAATTTCATTCAAATCACGAAATTCTCAGTGTCCCAAGTATCTCTATCCATGCATTGTGCGTAGTGAATACGTGCGTTTGATCGGTTGCCGACCTGTGGCGCACGACCCATACACGACTAAACATCATTCGATTATACTACAACAAAATCCGAAAAAAGAATATTAACAGAAGAGATAAAAAAGCGAATAAAATGAAATAAAAATTTTCCTCAAAAACAATTGTCTTTTTCGAAGAAAAAAAAATCCCAAAAATTGCAATAAGAAAAATTATTTACAATCAGAATTCTTAGATTTCGTATTCAATGTAATAAAGATATGGTTTAATCAGTAAATTTTGCCACGGGCCTCGATATGAAAAGTGAAGGCTAATCGAATAACAGCCTGGGTGGGCTTTGGTGTGGGGAATTCATTTATTAATACACAAGAGAAAGAAAAAAAATGATAATTCTCCTTTTTTTTTTAATTAATTGAGAACAGTTTGATATCGATTAGTATTAATATGGGAAATGTTGAATAATATCCTCAAAGTGGAATTGAAAAAAAAAGGCTTGAGGTTACTGATTAACAGAAAAATCATAGAGGAATCAGTGGAGAATCGACTAAAAAGCAATCAGGATATATATATCTATATATATATCAAAGTTTCGAGTCCCGTGGCGTGACGGCTAAGAGATTACTTAGTTGACTTAATGCCACACCCGGGACGCCCAAGAAACGCTCTACCTCCTCCTGCCGCTATACAACTATTGAGGCTAATCTACTTGCGTCTATACTACATCGAGAATGAAAGAGCAGCAAGTTGGAAGGAGACAACGAAGTGAAAAAATATGAGAAAACTGTTTGAAATTAAATTCAAAAAAGTGTCTATCTAACCTGAAGACCGTCTGAGACTTGAAAAAAAGGCGTGACACGAATAAACTACTCGTGTTTCTTCTAAATTCTCATGTATTAATTATCTAATACTTTAAATATCAGATTTAGCCGAATTTCCGTAAAAGAAAAGGAAATATGTATTTTTTGAAAAGCTAAAAATGTTAAATTTTTTTTTTTGAATTCAAAAGCAATGAGAATAAAATGAAGATTATGTTAGCTTCTAAATACAGCTTCTGCCTATCAGTTGAGCAAATCAAATATCCAGTAAAATGTGTGTGCACACTCAGAGAGTCAGAGAACAGTTTTGGTACTTGGTAAAGTTACAAATCGCAAGCCGCTCGTCGTACATCATCGTATCTGACTGTTTTAATCGGTAGTTTTCATACATTAAAAATGTACCGCTGAATAAATTGAAACAGAGTGACGCTACTGACGAACAAGATGCGCCTATGGCGTTAAGAGTATAGTTATCTGTCGTGTACGATAAAGATCAAGTGAGCGTCGTGTTAATGTGAAAATTAAAAAGAAATCCATTGCACATAATTAAAAGAGGAAAGAGAGTGACTATTTATACTATCAAGATCACAACAACTAATGCATAAAAGAGACGAATCAAAGGAGTTCAAATTGGCTACTGCAGTTTAACCCAACTTGCCTCCATTATCTAATGCCATAGGTGTATGGTTTGATCTAGGCTGCAGTTGATTGTAGATGAAACACATTTTAAATGGTTATGAATGTTAAACTGATATTTATAAACGCCAAAATAATTTTATAAAATGTTAAAAATCCATTTTCCACAATAATCTTAGGGAAGCTCTCTGGAGTACTTCCAGAGGAACTTCTAGGGGAACTTTGAGAAGAACTTTGAGGGAAACTTTTAGACGGTTTTTAAAGGGATTTCCTGAGGAACTCGTAGGGGAGCTCATCACAATTATGACACGAGATAAATAATAATATATAAATGTTAACTAATTCATTAAATTATTGTGAAACATGAATTCTTTAACGTTCATAAAGTCAGTTTGACATTCATAACCATTTAAAATGTGTTTGATCTATAGGCAGCTTCAACCGAGATCAAATTGTACACCAACGTCTTGACCCTAGCGATAGGGTATTGCCGCCCTATTCGTCTCTCGCATTAGAAGATCACAATTGAAAAAATTTCCGAGTTGAAGACTCGTGACAAGTAATTCAGGAAAAATGCTGAAAAAAATTGGAATAAACGTTTTTTTTTGTTGAAAAGATGAGAAGCTAATCAGTCGTATATGCATGTCCATGTTCCTCTTGATGCACTTGAAACAAACCTTTCTGTAATAACCCATATTTACAGTATTTATCGACAGATGCAAATAACCAGTGAGGACGATTAGCGTTCTGTGTAACCCGAACGACCTCTTACGCGGTGGTCCAATTTGCGGCTGCTTTTGTCCAATTACATCGACCATTATTCATTACTCAAGCGCCTTGTCGTAACCAAGAGACTGTATATATATACCTCCTACGCATTTTTTTCTCCCTTTTTTTTTTTGCTATTCTCAATCTGCATTTGAGATACCTGCCTCATTTTTATTATCATCTATAATAATCGCATCTTCTCAAGTTATCAAAGTATAAAGAAGGAATACTTGATAAATCCTCTCAACAAGATAATAACAGCCAAGATAATGATAATAATAACCGCAAAATTAAATATTCCCGATTATTGATGGAATTAATTCGATGTTGGATAAAAGTAAGGTGCGAGAATCAAGTGGAATCAGGCGTTACACGTCATCCAAAAAAAAAAAAAGAATTGAATTCCTCGAAGAATTTTTTGGGGCAATTTTAACAGCAGAGGCGCCAGGATATCGTGCATATATTCCCTGAATGAGACAAGTTTTCGAGCTGAGTTTCCAATGTAATACATATTGTTGAGGATGCTGATGATGAGAGAGGGAGGGGGAGGGATGACAGAGAAGAGAACAAGAGAGACCTGACTTTGGGGCTAACAAGGTGGGCCCGCCTTGTCTAATGATGGGGCTCGCACGGGGCCCACCACTTATTGCCTTTTATTTATTTTTAATCTTCTACAGTACAGACAGAGGCAACATCCGGGCCCCAGGCTCATCCAAAATTAAGCTCTCTCTCTCTCTCATCTTCTCTCTTTACTTGCCTGGCCCCACACTGAATTTACCCCCTCTTTTCATTAACATTAATAATAAAGTTTTACTATTTTTTATATTCATTGTCTAAAATTCAGTGATAAATCTTTTTGAGTATAAAATAATTTATTAAATATCCTCAACTGATTTAACCATTTATTTTTCTCTTTTCATCGATAAAATACCGATTAATACAATTTTCTAATAAAACTGATAATGTTCACATTATTACGTAATTAGTAATGTGACTTGAAGCCTCTCGATTGAGGCATTTGCAGATAAATGATTGAGCAATTAGAATAGATTTTCTTGAGGACGTGCAAAAAAAAAAAGTAATCAAGTCATTTGTCATGGGGTTATTTTGGCACGAAGAAGGAGCAGGAAGTGGTTTTGTAGATTATAAGAAAAGATCTCCTCACTATTATTCAACAGTCCTAATACCCATCATGATAGCCAAGATGAAGTATCAAAAATCAAGAATAAAAAAAAAGGGAAAAAAAAAGAATTTATGAAGACACACACAAACACATCCATACACATGTACATGAGAATACACAGCTCCTTTAACGACACCCTGAGCCACCATCTCGGTACCGGGCGCCGATTCCGCACTCCAACCACGCTAACGTATAATCAACACATTTTTATATTCGACAGAGCCAAAGCTTCATTGCTATCCTTCTCCAACAACTCTCCATCACACAGCATCTTCTCTCATTCTCGTAATCTGTTTTTTTCTTTTTTTTTTTTTTATCTCTTATTTTTACCTCTCATTTGTTCATTCTTTTTCGTTTTAATCCTTTTTTTTTTTTCTTAGTTTTTTTTTTCTTTGCCCCATCATCTTTCTCTCTTGATTTTCAGTTTCACCAAGAGGTTGCTCGTTTTGGCGTCGACGAAATTACCCGACCACCTTGGGCGTTCGTTTTCTTGGCTAAAGAAGAAGTATACGCTGAGAACACCAAACGCACACGCACACATACACATATATATATAAACATACACACACACACACACAGAAATGTTCAAAGTTGACTCGCTCGTTCTTTTGCAATTTACCAATTCCGTTGGCACAAGAGGGGGAGGGGGGGGGGAGAGTATATTTTTCTTAGAGCCATTCATTAGCATTTTACGATTTTTCAAGTAAATTTAACACTGCACACGACAGTATTACGTAGAGATAGATTGAGTGTAACCCAAAACATCTTCTTCATTAAAATTTTAATCATGATTATAATTAGACAAATTCATAATTAGTCTAATTGAAAATGTAAAAATGTATGTTTTTATACGGTTACTTTAAGCTATTAGAAATTTCACTAAAAATCATTGTGGAATGATAATGAAATTTATTTAGGTGGACTGTAATTTCACAATATGATCAAATAGGACGAGAATTTTCCTTTTTCTTGCCATGAATTTGAAAATAGAGAATAGAAGGTTCGTATTTTTGCAGTTAAGTGTTTAGTAAAACATGATGAATTGATTTTTTAAGAAATCATGTTTTAATGAGGCTTTTATGTGAATATCTCGGAAACTAAGCGAGATAATGCCATTTTGTCCTGATAATTTTGCCCTTTTTTAAAAAAAAATTTCAAAAGCTACACAAAAGGTTTCATTGAATGTGCGCTATTTCCTTTAGTTTCCAAGATTTTTCCAAAAAAATTACTGAAGAAAAAAAAAGTCGACTTATCCTGTTTTACCTCTTCACTACTGAAGCTATTTACTTGTGGAGATTTCAACAAGAGGATAGCGTGCCTAAAGACGATCCATGCAGAGCCGCATATTGGTTGTAAATCGTTTAAAAGATGCAACCTGTGGCAATATGCTCATACGGGAGCACAAGAGGGGTAAAAAAATGTGAAAACGAGGCCCTGCTGATTGGTGCTCCCGGTGAGCCATCGAAAATTGGATTGCCATGCACCCGCTGCCTCTATATTTTTATGGACGAGCAAAAAAGACTATCGACAAATTCATATTCATACAGAGGAAAAAGTCGGATGAAATGGAGAGATTGTAATAAAATGGTTTGAGATACTTTTTTTTTTTTTATGATTCTTCTATTGAAAAGTTGAACAAATTTTCAATGCAAAACACATAGGGGAGAGTGGGGTAAAATGGAAACAAGGAGTAAAACGAACACGGATTGATTTTTGTATTTTATACTATAAAAATTACTCGAAATTAATGGAAATATTGGAGATAGGTTTTTTCTGATGATTCCATTGGAAAGACGAGGAAATTTCCCATGAAAATCATATATCAGAATTTATTTTTTGAAATTTTTCAAAAAATCATTTTTTAAAATCTCTCAAAAAATCATTTTTTGAAATTTTTCAAAAAATCATTTTTTGCGCAAGATTTTGAGGTGAAAGCCTTGTTTTTGGGAAAATTTCAGTTTTTCGAAAATATCTCTGGTTTTATTGATCGTAGCGACCTGAGGTTAATTTCAAATGTGAGGTGGACTCATTTCTCATTAATTTATGGAGTTTCAAGAAAAAAATATCAATTTTCTCAAGTAATTATAGGGTAAAAATTGATTTTCAGAACATGACCGATAAATATTTGAAAAATTGATTTAAAAAAAATTTAAACCACATAAATCGATGAGAAATGAGCTCAACATTCATTTGAGATCAACCCCAGCTAGCTACGACCAACAAAACCGGAGCTATCGCCGAAAAAGTGAATTTTTTCGATTTTCAAAAGGAAAACTCCTTCAAAAATTGGCAAAAAAAGTAAAAATTTCCAAAAATTGAAGAAAAAAAAAATTGACATATGTTTTCCACCTAAAATTTCCTCAACTTCTCAATGAAATCATTAGAAAAATTCTATCTCGAACCACTCAATTAGAGTGTCCATTTTACCCCACCTTCCCCTATATTACGAGTGGTTTTTTTTCTTTCTAATTAGACTTTTTCGTTTGAGATTTAAAGGTGTAACCCTCTCGATCAACGAAATTGATTGAAAACCCAGAATTTCATCCATACATTGGTCCCAATCCCCTTCTCTCCCCTTCTATTTTGTTCTTTCCATTCAAATCTGCACTTCAAGCCTCAAATTCTCAAATTCCTGCGATTTTCATTAATTGAAACACAAGATATACTTAAAAATCCACATATTAGCCATATCTAATTGACCAGATGGAAAAACCCATCAGTCTATACCCTACAATGTTAAAATTGAAGCTAAATCATTGATAAATTACGTCAATTAATGGTGTCTTCATCTATCTAAGCGTCTGAGAAGAAAATTGAAACGATCAAGCATGAAATGAAACAAGTTAATAATGAATTCGTTCTTCTTTTCACTCCAGAGAGGAGGTAACACGTTACGAAAAGAGATATATAAAGACGCATCCTCGTGGTAAAATGCAGGACCACATCAAGTGAAATCGGCAGCTGTAGGAAAAGAAGAAGAAAAAAAAAAGTAAAAAGAAGAAAAAAAAAACGGACAGAATAAGAATGATGATGAAGAGAAGAGTGACGATGGGCGACGCAGGTTCGCGTGAACGCGCGCGCTTCCCTATACGCGATACTTTTACGTGCAGAGCGAAAGAAGATGACGGAAGAGGAGTAAGAAGGAAGAAGAGAAAGAAGAAGCAGAAGTAGCCAAGGCAGGTATTCACAATATATATATATATATATATATATACATATATATATACAGTGAAACATGTTACGTGATGATGTGAGGTCTCTTCGTGATCAACGAAACTATAGCCACAAGGTAGAAAAGAAAGAGGAAAAAGATGGATGGATGGATGAGAGGCTGCTTCTTCTTCTTCTTGAGAGTGCGCGAGTACGAGGCTCGTTACGCGGTAGTTACCTGTCCAGTGGCGGAATCACTGTTTCAAATAATCTTCCCAATGTGTAGAAAGGTGATTGCAAAAAAACATGAACAACATTTGATCATCGAGATGTGTCATATTTCCCCCAGTTCCTCCTATGTTTCAATTCTGCAGAAGAAGAAAAAAACATATAAATATATCAATCAGAATTATTAAATTGAATTAAAAATTAACGTGAAGAACAAGTTTTTCCCCAATCTCTTAATGAAAATATAAATAATAATATGTGAGAAAATAATTTAAATAACATGGTTATATATATATATATATACGAAAGGAGCTTATTAAGACAGAGGCAAAAAGATCTATATTTATATTTTGCTGGATGATTCGAAGGAATCAAACGCTACGCCAGTGTTGGACCACCAGGGAGCCTGTGCCACGCCTCCAGCCGTGCCACGATACCTGTAGGTATATTATGGGGGCCCCCAAGTATTATATATACATACATATACTGACACAAATGATTCTAACACGATGCCCAACAAGTAAAGCCTCGAAGGTGGGTACACACCACCTCTATGACGATGATCATACACACACACACAGAATTCCTATCTTTCTGTCATGTGTTTATTAAACTAGCTATTATTTCCATGTAATCATTTTTCTTTTGGTTCTAGTCTAATTTTTCTCTTTCAGGTGAGAGGAGGAACGAGATACAACTGTTGCCTGCACGAATTTATGGGTTTTACAGACTGAATGAACCATGTGATGGTCCAGTTATCATTTAAGAAATCTATAGATATATGTTCAGGAAAAATGGTAGAGTGATTAATGAAAGCTAGTTGTGAACAGAACTAGAGAGGGAAGATGAAATAAAATGTGAGCTATGAAAAACGAGGGGAGTGGGGCTATTTGTATGGCTTATCAAATTCATGGAATAATAAAAATAGGAATGTGCAATATCGCAAGTTATTTGGGCTAATTCGACGCGCAGGGGTTTGTTGAAAGTGACGGAGGGATGTGTTGGTCCTTTGGACGTTTCAACAAGCCTTACAAAGGATCTCCACAATTTTATTTATCAAATACTCGAGAGATTTTGCTACAGCTTCGTCTCATCGTGGAGAGAAATATTTCTTTGCATGGCAATTATAATGTACAGCTATATCTATGCACTGCTTGTGGATCCGTCGGTTTGAGAGCCAACGTAATTCATGAGGGAATGAAACGACGATCCATAAACTTCTTCGTTAACTTCCACGATTACCCATATATATGGGGAAAGATGGGGTGCATCTACGATTTAGTTTTTATGTGTTATTATATTGTGGAAATCCGTCAAAATCAGTGGAAATATCTAAAATAGGTTTTTTCTGATGATTTTATTGACAAAATGATGAATTATTCGTTGACGAACATATATCTAAACTCTTTTTTGATCATTTTTTTGAAAATTTACCTTTTTCAGACGAAGATTAGGGCTTCAATCCTCTAAAAAGTCGAAATTTTTCACATTCTTGGGAATATCTTCGGTTTTATTGGTCGTAGCGACTTGGAATTGGTTTTGAATGAAAGATGAGATCATTTGCCATCAATTCATGTGATTTTAGAAGAAAATTAATCGATATTTGAGGTACATAAGCAATCAATTTTGAAAAAAACTTATTTTCACAAAATGGCTTCCAGGTGCCTTGAAAATTGACAATTAGAGAAGAACAAATGGATGTTATTCACTTGATTTTTTGTTAAATTTTATCTAATTGTTCGTTAATAAATATTTTCATTCAATTTTTCATACATTCCATCATTGTCTTTTTTTCATTTACCGATTTTTTAAATTCCATCTCAAGCAATTTCATTGGAATTCACATTTTACCCCACTTTCACCTATATAAGATAATATAAAGAGGATAAATTTATGAAAAAAAAAAATGATCTGAAAACTGGTCATTCCCATTACGTGATGAGATTTCAGTGGAGAAAATTAAGTAATTCAATATCCCATCCAAGTCAAATTATCTTAACTGATAGTATGTAATTACCCCTCTTCAATAGCAACATTTGCAGTAAAATTATTGCCGAATAATATATCCTAAAGGAGATTCATCAGAAAAATATGAAATGATTCTTTGTACTGATTATCATAACTTTTTTTACACAAAACTTAGATTAATATCGTTGAATCAGCCCAAGCAGGTGGATTATGGAGGCTTTTTATGTTAATAAAAGAAGCGAGTCGAGTGATTTCGCCTAACCATATGTCGTACACAAAGCTATACAAATTCAAAATATATATCTTCGATTTTTACCATTTTTATTTATAAATATCCTTGAATGAAATCCAAAATACACTTTAAGTATTGAAATACTTTAAAATGGGGCAAAAATCGAATTGATTGAAATAATATTAACGTATTATGAAAATAGCCCCTCCATTATATTTCAATAAACGTAATGAAAGAAATGATCATAATTTGTACCTTTCAATATATTCTCATGTATCACCAACGTAAAATTTCTCTCTTTGCAAGGTGAGTTAAAAAAGCCAAAGTAATTGGTAGAATCATTGCAGAATATTATAATTATCGGTATTATTGAGAAAAAAAGGGAGAGAATAAAAAATGGAGAAAATGAGTCTAGATTGACGTATATATATATAAGCAAAGGATATATAACGTGTGGATAGGGATCAGGGTATAAGCAATACCCAAGCTAAAATCTCATTCTACGAGTGGTCGGCTTTTGCCATGGCGCCCCGTGGCGCACGACATCGCTGGACGGACCGCCATTTAGCGTGAACCTGTTCGGCAAGAAATCTGTAGATAACTGCTTCTTAATTTTCAAATATGGAAAAATTATTAATATCCAAATTACTCTATGATCAAATGATACTCATGTCTATTGTCTTAGAAACAAAGGGGCATAAGTGTTATGTTTATACTATATGCTTATACGTAGCACTTACGCCACTTGATTTCATTCTTAACATTTTATTGGAATATGGAAGAAAGGCAAGGCATAAAAATAACTTTAAAATTGTTGAGTTGAAAACTGAGCATTTATTTTAAATACTTGTCGATACGAATTGTCGCCAAAGACTGACTCTTTTAACGAACAAATTTGATTGCCATGGTCCTCTTTTCTCCTATGGTTTACATGACGTCATTCGTAACATAAACAGATATTGGAGCCTATGCATCGGTCACAAAGGAGACCACTCATACAACCCCAATACCTTGAGTCACACATTGAAAAATAATTAAATTAATAATTTTGCTCATTCCAATATTTATGAAATATTTAACATGAAGGTCTAAGGTAACATGATTACTACTAGGGAAAAGCGAGTGAAAAACCCCACAGCTTAAAGAGTAAAAGGGGAGTTAGAGGCAGTTTGTGGACCACTTTGATATGATGTATGGATTTATTTGGTTGATGAGATTATTGGGGTGAAGTTTTAAGTTGGTTTTAAAGCCGACCGATATACAATTGTTTAATGGTGTTTCACAATTATATGTTATCATGCTCTACATCTGTGTTGCAAAATTATGAATTTTTTCCTGTTCCTTGAATAAATTGGGAGGAATGATCATAGACGATGAGTGATTTTCTATGCGAAGCGACAAGGTAAAAAGAGGCGATTCATTCGCAGAATCAATCTCATATATATATATATATATATGTATATTAAAAGAGGGCGAGCCGTTGAAATAGCCAGATAAAACAGCGACGACACTTGGCAGTCGTCCGGAACGAGAGAACGAGCCCAGAACAAGTACATGGAAGCCTACACGAACGGCTGATTCGGAATTAGATGTTATCTCTGATGAGCCCCCTCGGTTTGTGTGTGCCTCCTCTCTCTCTCTCTCTCTCTGTGGCCGCTTCTTTCTGGCCTTTTCTTCTTCTTTCCTTTTTCGTTCGTTTCCTTATGGATGGAATTGGTGTAAAGCCTTGCCTCTCTCCCAGTGGATGATAGAAAAAGAAAACGAGAAGAAGAAGAAGGAGAGAGTCTCACTCGCGCCAAGATAGGGATCTCCTTGGCGCCACCGTTAGTTCCCTGGTTCTCAGGTCTCTCTTCTCTCTTTTTCTCTCTCTTCTTTTCCCCTTTCTATGCCCGTGGCCCATGGGACGCCTTTCCAAACGTCTTCAAAACGTGGTTTACACCGTAACCGATACCCCCAACGGGGGGTCCACGCTCCATGCTTTGGGAAAAACGCCAGACACCGTTCAACTCTTTCTAAACTCCTAGAGTCTAGAGAAAAGAAGGATTTGTTTGTTATTTTTTTCTTTTCTTAAATCCTTAATATCTCTCTAATATATTTTCACTGCAACAACTCAAATTCCTTCTTCTTTTTTTTTCTTTGTTTCCTTCAATTATAACAATCACCGCTTAGGATTGCACTTTTCTGAGTGTTGCAAAATGAAAATATCTAATCATAATCCACTTACAAGTAATTAGAGATTATTTGTAAATGATATTTTAACAGCTAATACCTCTTTCCCTTTTCCCCCAAAAATGCAGCCGATCTTGCAGCGATAATGAGCGCTATTAGTAAAAACATAATGTATCTTCAAATTGAATTTTAAAAAAAAATTACTTAAAATGGACTAGTTTTTGGAAAATCCTGTATTCACAAACAACTACAAGTAATTAAAAAATTCCTCTCATAATTGGATTGTTAATTTTTTTTTTTTTTTCGAAGTTTCAATTATAAATAAAACGCATAATACGAGAGAAAAAAAAATGAAACAAAAAATTTAACGGCGCCAGTATAACGATACAGAGAGTTCCTCCCAGTCTAGGTAACATGACGTTGTAAATATTCGCTGTCATCGGTCCAGGCGGCCATGTATTGCCTGTGTATATTATGGGCCCATCTCAACAAGGATTTCGACTTTTCGAAAAAAAGAATCGAGTTTGGATAAAATACTCACACCTCTCTTTTACTCTCTCACTCTCTTCCTCTCTCTCTCTCTCTCTCTCTCTCTCTTTTTTTCAGTTTTATTTCTGGCTTTTGTGAGTAGTGAAACCGTGTCACCTGAGCCTGGTGTTGGACACTGATGGTGCGGATAGCGGTGCTTTGAGACCCTGGCGACATACCCTCCTCTTAATTTTTTTCTGTTTTTTTGTTCTCGTTTCTTTTTATCTCCTGTTACCCTTGTTTTCCACCTGAAAAAATGAATCATCCCTTTAAATAATTAATCTTGAGATATAATTTTCATAGTTGAAAGGATTGAAAAACCGCGAATTCAAAGTTCAATTAAATAATATCGGTATCTTAGAAACAAAGGGGCGTAAGTGCACTTGCGCCCTTTTTGTTTTTGAGTTGAGGATATTTAACTTGTGATTGCGTTAAGATTCGAAATTTCTGGAAGAGGCTGTAAATGCTAAAAACTCGAATTTTAAATAATTTCAATGTAAATTCAATAAAAAATCACTGCACAGCATTTACCCGGCAACTTTATATGCTAAACGAAGTAGGAAAAATTGACAAAAAAAAGGCGCATGTAATGAAAGAGGGAAAAAAAAACCTGCAAGTTCTCTTGTAACCAGGCGTTTTACGTAAATCTCTCGCGTGTGTAACTCATCTGCCGAGGAAGCTCTCGAGGTTTATACCGAGCAGCGACATTGTTTATGCTTTCCTGTGGCTGTGCAGCGCTTTCTGAAATATGCAAATCACGAAATTCGCATAATGGTATTATCGCGATAAAGGGAAGCGCTAGAGTATGTGTCTCTCGACCTATCTCATCTTATGTCGTCTCAAATGGTTGAGATTTTTAAGATAGGAGGAAATAATTCGCTTAAAAAAATGAGAAAACTCGAGATTTGGCTAAATTTCTCATCTTCATTAGAAAATTTACACTTTCAATATTAGAACATTCGCTATTAATCCTTTCTTTTACTATAATTGCAACATTTCGCGTATTTTCACGTATTTTAACTGCAATTCGAGACAATTCATCTGGAGTTCAATCCAGGAAGACTTTGCGGGGTTTATTATCATTTTATTCAGACGCCAGAAGAGACAGAATTACTCTGAGCACACAAACTCATCCCCCTATTCAAACCGATCTTGCCACCCTCTCGAATGCACTCGAAAAAAGAGAAAATACATAAAATTTATCTTCCCTCCACCAATTTAAAAATGAAGACGTCCTCGACATTGGTTTGCATAAAAATTTCATCACAATTTGCTACTAAAAAACACTATTTTCCTCGTTTTATCATTTTTTTCGAGGAAAAAAGATCTATTATCATCGAAAATCATTAGTAATGATGAAATATTTACATTATTCGACGAGTTCTCCATCATTTCGAATGTTCATTCGAACTTAAAGTTTCTTTTCGAACGAAAAGACGAAACTAATGCTTCCAGCGGCATCTTACAGGATTTGAATTAACCGCTACAGCATTTGAAAATGGTGGGAGTGCGCTTCATTCGTCTACCCGGTGTTCAATTTGAAAACGCTACTAATTTCAAACGCAATAATGCGCATTTTTAATCTTATTTTTAATATGACACTGAAAATAGCCAAAACTTGACAATATTTAGAGTTGCACTTCTTTTAGCAAATAAATTATTTTAAATATTTTTTTTATAATAATTTATCTATTTAAAAATTCAAAAAGATCATCAAATTTCTGCTCATTTCATTATCACATGTTTTTTGCCGATAATTTTTAAATTGATTCTCACAATATTAAACGGAGAAAGGATTTATTAAAATATTCAATAACAATTTTCATTTTGTTTACAGTATACAAGATGAGTCAATTTATTTTTTTCTTTTCTAATTTTATTCAAGCCCGTCTCGGAATGTTGAATCCATTGATTTACAATAGGAAAAATCAGTTGTAAAAAAATTCTCAAGTATAAAACACCATCTTCCCAGCAGCTGGTTGATAATTTTTATTTCTAAATATCTACTCAGAAATTGTTTTTTATCTATTTCAGTTTTAATGGCTTCGTATTTATCGCTTGAATAAAAATTTTATTCGTACTATATTATTATAGCTATTTAATCATTATTATCAATACTTATCCATTCATTAGTATTATTCTTATTATTACTTATGAGATTATTACTTTTAGTACTTATGTGAAACATCAATTTCCATATTCTACTATGGAATATTCGTTATTTCAGTTTGATGTATTGGCAATTTTTTTTGAAAATTCGTCGAGTTTAATTTTGATTAAGTCGAAAATTAAAGAATTGAAAAATTTTCAGTGCTCTAGTTTTAGAATATAAGTGAAGGAAAATGAACATTGCAATGAAACGGTTAGATATAGAAATTTTCTAATGATTTCATTAAAAAGCTGAGGAAATTTTCGACGAAAAACACATTTTACAATTGATTTTTTGATAATTTCTTTAAATTAGATATTATTTTTCAAAAATTGAAGGTAAAATTTTGAATAAAATTAAGTACATTTGCTTTCATTCCTCATGTTCACTCTACTCGACTTGCTTTCATATTATTTCATTGTATTATATTGTTATTATTTTTCTTCAAGTGATTGAATTGCAAAAATTTTATCGATTCAACATTTTGCAACATTTTATTTTGTACTTGTGAAGAACAACGTTGCATATTAATACTGTAAATCTTGTCTTGTTGGAAAATCCATATCAAGCATTCAAACATTATACATTTTCTGTACAATCAGAAGAAAAAAAAAATCAAAATTTTGTGTTTAACAAAAAAATTAAACTTGAAAAACGAAAAATTTTCCACATGATAAATATTTGTAATTTAATTATTAAAATTAAAAGTTTAATTATACGAGATTGGCATAGGTAAATCTAGACAATTTCAAAAAACACTTTCTATCACAGACAATAAACGTTTATGTGATTCTGAATAAGAAAAGAAAAATTGGCAAAAATTTTGCTGACATAAATGTAAATTGTGATATTTTTTGATCATAAAAAATACAATTGAACTTCAACCTGTGACAAAAAATATACATATTGATAATAACATTGCCACAAAATATCACAATTACATTTATGTTATCACAATTTTGCAGAAAAAGAAAACAGTCGTTTCTCTTTTCTCATAAGAAAATGAGATTAAACACTTATTTATAAGTACATTTATGTGCGAAAAACGAGTGTGTTTCCAAATAGTTGAAAAAAAAGGAAAAAAATTGCCTTTTACCCTACAGAAAATAATGTGAACGGCTTGAAAAGTGAATAAAATTAAAGGAAATCTGTAAACAATCGATATTGAGAAGACTATCATGATTAAAAAATTCCAGTAAGAATTCAACATTTGAACATTAATTATACGATGATTAATCTTTTGTAAATAATAAACTATTTTTATGTACAAAGAGAAGAGAGACTGTATATACAAACTCAGATTATCTATACTCAATATATTACATCCGAATTATTTGTTGAAAAATAACAGATATTAGGCTCATCGATTCATTTGTCTTAAATTTTTTCAAGATTATTGTGATTATTATCCCATAGTGAATAGGATATTTTTCGAAAATTCAGTCAATTAAAACATCCTTAGATCCTATTTATTGATTATGCGAAAAAAAAATTCCAACACAATGATATATCATTAAATAATCTACTTTTTTACTCGAGCATCATTTAACACCATCGATCTGTGTAAATTATATAAAGAATACTATTCTAAATTCCAACGTTATAAAAATCATCTCGTTATAGATCCTCTATATACAAAGTACATTTGTTTTTTTTATAAAAACAAAAAAAATCTAAACAGTTTCTCTCTATGCTGTTATATATATATAAATATCTTCATCGACGTTCTCTGGATACATATTAAAATTCTCCTGATGAATTACAAAGAATTCAATTTGGATGGAATGTTTTTTTTATAAAAAAAAAAAAAATTATCAATGCAGTTTTGCATTTAATTGTGATTTCTTTTTCTCTAGCCAAACACTTTTTGGGAATGTACTCCTTAGTGGCAAGGGATGCAATATATAATAAGTTTTTTATTCTACACGTTTTTTCCCAATTTTCACAACAGGTAATTGAAAATAATAGGCAGCTCGTTAAACAAAAAAAATTGTCATGAGACTAGTGACTGAGATACGAGAAAGATAATTACTAAATTTCCAATCAATTGCATATTACTTTTCTTTAAATCATAAGAATAAAGAACATTTGGCTCTTAAATTCTCTTAATTTCGCGAAATTTATAGTTTAACTTACAGTGCAGTGCTTTCAATAGATAAAATAGTCTCGTTCTCATGTTTACCCTGGTTACAACAGACATCCTCCGGATTTCTCTCCAGATCATCTCCCTCAAGATCATAAAAAAAGTCACTTTTCATAGTGCCAACAGCACTATCAGTGCAAAAGCTATTTTCTCTCGAGAGTTTTACGTTTTTGGACTTCGCTAGATCAGAAGTTAATGAATCCTCGAAGATGTCAAAGCTTTTTCGCTGCTCCTCACCTCTGGATCCATCTTTTCGCATCTTATGTATCTCAAATTCTTCAGTTTTCAATGTACTATCATCAGATGAAAAACTGTCGTTTCGATACAAATAATTTTTATTAATCGTACTACTCTCTGAATCGAAACTCTCGCTTCCATCAAGTTTTTCGATAGATTGAAAAGGTAAAGTAGGTTTTGCGGGGGTGTCACAGACAGTTAAACTACTGTGTCTCGATAAAATACTTCCAAGGCTCGATGTAACACTGTCTTGCCTATTGATTATATTATTTTCAAATGCATTTTTAGTATGCTCCTTAGTTGGTGAAATTTTTAATCGTCTCAAATAACATCCGCTTGATCCTTTACATCCTTCCTTTGATCCTTTTTGACTATCTGAATTGAGGCTGTTTTGTCTAACAAATGGTTTATTATTTTTTTCAATAGAATTCTTCAATTTACCAATTTGTTTAAAATAAGTTTCAACAAAACCAGCAGCTTCCGATGATTTCCATGATTTTTCACAAGCATTAGATTCACAGCTTGAATTATCTGAATTCTTGGGATTCAGTAGACGATTAACTTTGTACAAAAATTTATTGTCTACTATATTAGACTGTGCTTCTGAATACTGTGGAACACATTCAATTTTCATATTTCCAACATACTTCATTTTTTCAATTGTCGGAGGTTTCAACGATTCATCAATGATTTTTCTTGACTCTGGCTCACAAGATTGTATCTCTTCAGGCCTTAACTTAACGTTCGAGCGAATTGCCTCATTATTCTTCATTTTATTCCTCAAAATATAAGAACTAAATTCACTAAAATGCTTTGGATTAATTCCACCAAGTATTCCACAATTTGATTTCTGTTTAAACGATAATTTACGCAATGAATTTGGAGAATATTCTTCGTGGCTATTTTGCCGTGAATAGTTTTCTCTAGGCACTATTTCAGGAAGTTTAAAAATATCATCATTAGAAGGATCTCGTTCTAGTGTACTATCCTCACAGCAATAACGTTTTTTTTCTGGTACTGTTTCTTTAATTGGACGTAATTGAGGTGTCAATGTCTCTGGAGTTGTTGATTCACTGCTACTTGCACTGCATCCAGTATAATTTCTAATGTCAAAGTCTAAATTTGGAGATAATGGAGCACCAACTGAAAGATGCATAGCTAAACCCTCCAACCAAACTTCCATAACTTCAAATGGAGGCCTTTTGTCTGGATTCAGATCACAACATAAAAATGCTATCATGTAAAATGTCTCTGGACAATTTGTACAAAATTTTTCACGAAAAACCTTCTGATTCAGGCCAAAATCCGATGATCTAGGTAGATAATCAGGATCCGCTTGAACTCTGCCAATTATTTCGCAAACTACTATGCCAAAACTAAAGATGTCAACTTTTTCATCATATTTGTTGCCTTTCATCATCTCAGGAGCCATCCAATAAGGATTACCCACAACAGTATAACGTTTTTTCCGTTCTTTTTTAGAGCACCTTGTCTCACTATCACTCGGGCTATTGTATTTCTTCTTTCTGTCTTGCGAATTATTATTTTGTATTATTCTAGCAAGACCAAAATCTGCTACCACAACTGTTCTATCCTCTCTAACTAAGCAATTGTGTGAATTCAAATCTCTGTGGATGATATTCATCGAGTGGAGATAAGCCATACCAGCGGCTATATCTTTAGCGAATGATGTCCTTTGCTCCCAAGGAAGCAATTCATTCGTATCGTGTAACAGACCTCTCAATGTTCCACCTGCTATATATTCAGTTACAAGATGAAGCTTCTTGTCTTTATACAAAACACCAATAAATCGCAGGACATTATTGTGATGCAGGGATCGTAGTACCGCTACTTCTTTGAGAAAATTCTTTTGGGCTTCTTCATCTACCCTGTAAAGTTCTTTCAGGACCATGACTTCATTAGTTTCTCGATGGGTCACTTTGTAAACTTGACCGAAGAAACCTTTGCCAAGAAGTTCACCCTTTACTAAATCACTTGCTCTGAATATTCTTTGATTTTTTGGCTCCACTCTGAAGGATCTTGTTCTGTTCAAGTCACAGGTAGAGCTTGATGGTAATGAACAGTCGAGTAATCTGGACATCGAACTACTCCGCTCTTTATTTGTAGGATCTCGAGATCTCCTCAATTGTCTGCTCCGATTTCCACTCATGTAACCCTCATCTTTACGTTTGAAGAGACGTTCTCTGTCTTCTGGAATTATTCTGGGACTCGTGGCTGTTGATAGAATTGCAGAGGGACTGCCAGTAAACTCGGTTCGCCTGAATAAGGCGTCAGGATCATGCTCAATTGTCAACTGAAAAAAGATTTTATATGTATGAATTATTTGTTTGTTTTTTTTTTAATGACTTCTATTTAAAACTTCAATGCTTATTTGTAGCATGAGGAAGAGAAATACATACTTGTAAACCTGAATCCGAGTATTTGATGAGATTCTCGATGCTCTCAACGGGTTGATCTTTAATCGGTGTTCCATTGATTTCCAGTATTCGATCGCCTATGTGAAGGGACATTAGATCTCCCGACATGTTAAGCCTGAAAAATCATGACATTGTTCTCTTTAATATTGTAATTTTACCTTTGAGTTAATTAAGTGAAATACTCTATCATATCCGTGCTCTATTTCTGGCTTCAGTGTAACAAACATTCATAAGTGTGAATAAAATCATTAGAATTCACAATTTGAGAAAAGTGGGGTAAAATGAACATGCCAGAAAAAAAATCTCATATCCTCAAAATGTAAATTTTCTCGATTTTAGAAAGGAGTTTCCCTTCAAATCTTGGCCAAAAATCTCTATCTCAAACCATTCATTCGAAATGTCCATTTTACTCCACCTTCTCCTATGTATATTTTACCAACAATCAGGATTATTCACAATTTAAGCAGTGACAGACTTCATACGAATATCGTGCATTATTTATACAATTCGATGTAATAATTGTACCTATTGTTAAATAATCTGCAGCACAGATTAAATAGTACCTCCACGACTGAGGCAACCAGCTTATTGATCTTTCCACGTACATTTCTCATTAACCTGTGAGGTTTTTAATGATTAAATTTATTATTATTGATTTAATGAACAATAAACCCTTAAATATTCAGTTCAAGAAATATTGCAACTTCATTATCGTTAAAAAAAAGTATTATCTCTCCAATATAATTTATATGGCATAAATAACTATATATACTGGCGAATGCAAATACAAATTAATTTCTTTTCTTTTAGAGTTTTAAAATTTAGATTATATTGTGTTCTCTCATAGCTGCAAGCTCCTTTATTAATTTGGTCGAGGAAAGCTGCTCCAAATAATTTTCAGGAGTAAAAGCAGCCGAAGCAAAGTATCCATTTAAAAACTCAGTATTATTAATGAAAATAATCAATTTCTTACTCTGAGATTCGTAGAAGTGAGCATCCATAGCTCCTTGGACTAGATGTTGCATCCAACGTAAGTTTAATTCCTCTTTTTGAATTCGAATGGCTTATATTAGGTGGTATCTCAACAAGCCTTATACTGTGTGGCTTTCTAACAAATGGATAATTAGATGTTTTGTTGAGTGGCTGCATCTGACGTTTGTAACAACCGCCACAGTACAATTTACTTCTTTCAACCAGTGCATAACTCTCACCATCTCCAATATATGTACTACAGAGATTACAAGCAAAGCACTCTGGATGGAATTTATGATCACCAGCAAGCATAACTGGTCCAGTGATAATTTGGCCACAGCCTTGACAAGCCTCTCCATACTTGGCCCAGTAATCATCTTTACAGAATAATAAGCCATTTTTCTCGAAATACCATGAGGACAAAGCTGTATCACACACTGAACATCTGGAAAAATAAGGATTTTATTAGAATTTTTTCATATATTTTATAATTACTGAAAGGAGAGGAGAAAAATTGAATTTGGGGATTTTAATACGTACTGGAAACAATCGATGTGCCATTCCTGATTTAATGCTTGAACAAATTCATCTTCGTCAATGGTATTTAAGCAGCCAGCACATATTGTCGATCCTACAGCCTTCCCACCTCCAGGATCTAATAAATTTTTAAATAAATAAATATTAAATACATGTGATAAAAAAAAGGAGAGTATCATAATAATTCCAAAGAAAAAATGAAACTTCAATGAATTCTTCTATTTTTTGCTTTTTCTTCGTGATTACTAAAGTATTCAAAATACATATATCGTTAAAAAACATTCACTTTTTCCTTTTGATTTAAAGAAAACGCTCCATTAACCATGGGGCAAAATGGGGCAAAATTGATCTTCGTGGTAAAATGATCTAGGAATTTTTTTTTTAGAGTGAAGAAATTGATGAAAAAATCTGAAAAAATTTGAGAAGATGCTCCAATATGTAAACATTGTTGATGAATTTTTTCAAATTTTTTTAGAGACTCCTTCACTCTCAAAAAAAAATTCTAGGATGATTTTTTACCTACTAGTCCATTTTGCCCCAGTCTTCCTTATGAATTTGAAATAGAAATCATTCCAATAATCCTTCATTAGTAAATTTTACATTTTTTCATCCAAATAAAAACAAATAATTCACATGTAAGTCAGAAGAAGTGAAATTTTGTAAAATATTTGACAGTTCCCATTAAAAATGACATTTTTCGTTATTTTTAAGCCAAATTTAATAATCACAAAAGTAAATTCACTGAATTATAAGAGAGAAATTATTTTAATATAATAAATGAGGATGAAATAGTGATTGGAAAGACAAGACGCCCACGCAAAATCAGACATTCTGAGACATTCCACTGAATTCCTTTAAAAATAAAAAAATGTAAAATTAAAAATTACAATCTTAATCGAATAATTCATTTATCCACAGTTCAAATAACAAACAACAAATATCAAAGGCACAATTAGAATAATAAAATGAAATAATTATGTGTTGTGTGTTGATGAAAACAAACAAGCATACCGTCCATTGTGAATTGTTCCATCACAGTATTTAGATTTTACACCACCAATATATATGTATATATATATTCACACACAGCTCCAACACACTATGATGATAATAATTATTTCCTTATCATTCAAATAACAAACACAATGTGATTGTAGAAATAACTATTAAATACGTCGTATTACAGAGTTGATACTTTCCGCCATGTTGCTTTTCAATATTGGAGTGGAGGGGAGTGGCGAGGGAGGGGAGGGGAGAGTGGTTTAGTAAATCGACACTTGTGCAGCGCTACAGACACCTATATATATATGATGACATGCCTTCTCTCTCTCTCTCTCTCTTCCCTTCTCTTTCTTATTATTAAATAAATAAAAAATACTATTTTTTGTTATTTAGAGCAATCCTCAATTATTTAAAAATGTTCTTAGAAGCGGTTTGAGCAAGGAAAAATTGAAAAAAAAAATTTATATAATAATAATAATAATAATAATAATGATAAAGGAGACTGCGGCAAAATGAAACTTTATGGCAAAATGATATAGGAATTTTTTTCGCAGTGAAGGACTTTGTGAAAAAATCTGAAAAAATTTGAGAGAATGCTTTAATATGTCTTCATTATTGGTGAATTTTTTCAGATTTTTCCTATGAACCGCCGATCTTAAAAAAAATCTTGAATCATTTGATCATACAGGTTTCCCTTATTAGTGTGAAAGGGAATCCCTAAATATTTATTTATTCGAAAAATAATTAGTTTTTTGAACATATTAATTTTTTTACGTTCTGAATTCTTGAAATACTGATAAAATATCAAATGGCAAAAGTTTCGAACTCAAAAAACCATTAAAAGTGCAAAATTCAATAAAAATTCCTTTGAAAATTTTCCGAAATTAGAAATTTTCTTCATATAGAGGGAAAAGGGATATATATATATGCGTAAATATTTCAAATAATTATCGGTTTAGCCATTGATTTATTGATTTCAGAAATTGAAAAAAAAGTTATTATAAAATGAATTCTATTGTAAGATAGCAAATGAACTTTCCCCTAATATTTTTCAATTTTTTTATTCCAATGTAATTATTTCCAATCAAATCAATTGGTCGATTTCGCCTCTTTGGCGCTCTGCAGGCTCTGCGTAATGTACAATTTAGCCAGACTTTGAGCGCAGAACTGCGAGATATGTTGACTGTAAGTGCTGATCTGTCCTGCAACAATCATAGGATTCAAACGAGGTGGAACCGGAAGTGGTCGCATGAGTTTGTTGATGTCATCATCTGGTAGTGGAGGTTCATCCTTGGAAGCCCTGGCCGCATTTTCCTGAGCCCTCTTTTGAAGAAGACGATTCTTGTCCTGCTGCTGGCGAATAACAAGATGCTGATATCTATTGAACTTGATGGCTTCCTGATTGAGTTCATCAACTCGGTCCATCAAACATCTCAATTGTCCCTCCAAAACCGAGGCGGTACCCAAATCCAAGTACTTGGTTCCCTGCTCCTCCGGAATCATTTCCTCCAACTCGGACATCATGATATTCGTCAAATTACTGTTTTTAATGACAATAGGAATCTCAACAAATAGAGTTTCATATCCAATCTTCAGTGTACGAAGAGCTTCCGGTGTAAATTCACCTTCTTTGTACATTTGAATAGCCTGTGGGGTCAAACGATAGGCTTTTAGAGTCAAAAAACCACGTGCAGACTTTGCTGTATCATAGATGACGACTACTGATTCGTCGATTGATGTTTGATAGTGATATTGTGATTCCAACAGAGAGACACTCAAAAAATTTCCAACATCTGCACTCTGGTACCAACCAACGTGAAAATGATCGACGTTCACTCTAAAATTGAATTTTAATTAGTTTTGATTATATTGAGAATTTAAGATTATGGTGGTTGTCCCAGTTTCTGACTGTGCCTCAGTAACTGACGATTTTTTCAAATTTCTTAGTTAGGGAAACGTGGGAGAAAATGGACATTGTAATGAAACAGTGGGAGATAGATTTGTTTTGATGATTCTATTGGAAAGCTGAGGAAATTTTAGGTGAATAACAAATTTAGGAACTAATTTTTTGTAATTTTTCGAGAATTTGATTTTTTTGGGCATTTGTGAGGGGTAGAAGGCTTTCGATTTTTGAAAAAATTCAGTTTTTTCGGTATATCTCCGGTTCTATTGGTCGTATCGACACGGGACCGATTTCAAATGGAAGGTGAGATCATTTCCCATCGATTTATGGGGTTTTGAATCTAAAACTATCGATTTTTCAGATAGTTATGGGGAGTTTTGTGAAAAATAATGATTATCGGTTTTTACACTATAACTATGTGAAAAATCGATATTTTTGAATCCAAAACCCTATAAATCGATGGTAAATGATCTCAACTTTCATTTAAAATCGGTCCCGTGTCGCTACGACCAATAGAACCAGAGATATTCCAAAAAAACTGAATTTGCTCAAAAATCGAAAGACTCCTCAAAAATGCCAGAAAAAATCGAATTCTCAAGAAATTGCAAAAAATTAATTCTGGCACATGTTTCTCGACTAAAATTTCCTCAGCTTTCCGATGGAATCATTGAAAAAAATCCATCTCCAATATTTTCATTCATTTAAAGATTTTTTCATAATATATGCATAAAAACTCAAATTTTCCTATTTTATCCCTAATGTCTGTATTGCCCCACCTTCCCCTATATTTAAATGCACAATATAATGAATTGTTTTATATTGAACAAGAAATTGATTGTTGCCTTCAATTTATGCGGTCAGAAACTAGTTCCCAAGTATCAGAAACTGGAGCTACTATGGTATGTAAATGAAAAATTCATATACCTTCGAAGTCTACGCATCACTGCCAGCTGATATTCTTCCTCTTCCATAATTTCATCATTTTTTGGAAACGGAAAGCAGTTAGTGATTTCTAAACGATTCTGAACAACCAGACCCAGAAGTGCACCCTGAGCAACTTCCATGTTACTCGTTGACTCCTCATGACAATGTTTAATTATCTTCATAGCAGCAAGTCCATCGCACTGAACATAGTCTATCCTCGATTCCAACTCGGCAATTCTTCTCAACTGATTTCTCGACGACATTTTTGGCCAGTGATTAGCTCCTTATATCAAATACTTGATTCTGTAAAAGAGAAATATTACAAGATTAATGATGGCATTATACAGAAGGTAACGGACATATAGAGAAAAAGGGGCAAAATGGACCAGCGAGAGAAAAATGATCCAGAATTTTTGGTGAGTGTTATATATTATCATTCAATAATGAAGAAATACTGGAGAGTCTACTGAATTTTTTTAAAGATTTTTTTTGATGTCCTTTATGAGGAAAAAAAATCTTGGACCATCATGCTCGAGGAGTCCATTTTCCACCGATCATAGCTATGATTCTACTGAATTTTCTTCTTCCTATTGGTATTCTACTGAATTATTACCTACTTAATGAACACCTTTTTGATATTTCGAGGAAAAGCTTTCGTATATTGTTTACTAAATAATAGATGCAAATGAACGAGTGTGGACAGAAACTGGGATACTCACTACTGTCATGAGAGGTTAGGAAAGAGGGAGAATGAACGACAAGACGCAGACACGCTGTCAATGAATATACAGTAGTGCATGAGTGGCAAATATGAGGTGGAAATAGTCATGAATCTATGATACCGATTGAGTTCATCGTTGTCTGAGAAGCAGAGTGGCATAAGTTCTATGCATAAATCTGTATATAGTTTTAGTTTAGCATAGTTTCGATTTTTTTATGGAAAGTCGACGAATTTCCCTTCTTTGGGTCTTGAGGATCCTCAAACGGAAGGGGAAATAATTTTGAAGTCAATTACTGTCCATTTCGCTCTATCTCGCTTATTAACCGAGATCGTCGTAGAAAAACTGCAAAACTCCCTCGTGATTCCAAATTACCGTCCATTTCGCTTTATCTCGCTTATTCACCGAATTAATCGTAAAAAACTGTAAAACTCCCTGGTTATCCCAAATTACCGTACATTTCGTTCTATCTGGCTTATCCACCGAAGTAATCGTGAAAAACTATAAAACTCCTTGGTAATCCCAAATTAAGCTATATTTCGCTTTATCTCGTTTATTCACCGAGATAATCACGAGAAACTGAAGAAACTCCCTGGTGATCTCAAATTAACGTCCATTCCGCTCTATCTCGCTTAGTCACCAAGATATCGACAAAAAATGAGGGAAGTCCCTCCTAATCCCGTATTAATGTGCATTTCGCTCTATCTCGCTTATTCACCGAGATAATCGCAAAAACCTGTAAAACTCCCTAGTATTCCCAAATCAACCTAAATTTCGCTTTATCTCGTTCATTCACCGAGACAATCACGAAAAACTGACAAAAACTCCCTGGTGATCTCAAATTAACGTCCATTCCGCTCTATCTCGCTTATTCACCGAGATAATCGCAAAAAAACTGTTAAAATCCCTGGTAATCCCAAATTAACATAAATTTCGCTCTATCTCGCTTAGTCACCAAGATATCGACAAAAAACTTAAGAAACTCCCTCCTAATCCCGTATCAATGTCCATTTCGCTCTATGTCGCTTATTCACCGAGATAGTCGCGAAAATCTGTAAAGCCTCCCTCTTCCGCTTTATCTCGCTTATTCACCGAGATGATCGCAAAAACCTGTAAAACTCCCTGGTAATCCCAAATTAACCTAAACTTCGCTCCATCTTGCTTAGTCACCAAAATATCGACAAAAACTAAAGGAACTCCTTCCTAATCCTGACTTGATGTCCATTTCGCTCTTTCTCGCTTATTCATCGAAATAGTCGGAAAAACCTGTAAAACTCCCTGGTAATCCCACATTGAGCTAAAATTCGCTTTATCTCGTTTATTCACCTGGATAATCACGAAAAACTGAAAAAACTCCCTGATGATCTCAAATTAACGTCCATTCCGCTCTATCTCGCTTATTCACCGAGATAATCGCAAACAAATTGTTAAAATCCCTGGTAATCCTAAATTGACATAAATTTCGCTCTATCTCGCTTAGTCACCAAGATATCGACAAAAAACTTAAGGAACTCCCTCCTAATCCCGTATTAATGTCCATTTCGCTCTATCTCGCTTATTCACCGAGATAGTCGCGAAAACCTGTGAAACCTCCTTTTTCCGCTCTATCTCGCTTATTCACCGAGATAATCGCAAAAACCTGTAAAACTCCCTGGTAATCCCAAATTAACCAACATTTCGCTTTATCTCGTTTATTCGCCGAGATAATCGCGAAAAACTGAAAAAACTCCCTCTTCCGCTTTATCTCGCTTATTCACCGAGCTAATCGCAAAAACCTATAAAACTCCTTGGTAATCCCAAATTTAGCTAAATTTCGCTCTATCTCGCTTATTCGCCGAGATAATCACGAAAACCTGTAAAAACTCCCTCTTCCGCTCTATCTCGCTTATTCACCGAGATAATCTCAAAAACCTGTAAAACTCCCTAGTAATCCCAAATTTAGCTAAATTTCGCTCTATCTCGTTTATTCGCCGAGATAATCACGAAAAACTGAAAAAACTCCCTCTTCCGCTTTATCTCGCTTATTCACCGAGCTAATCGCAAAAACCTATAAAACTCCCTGGTAATCCCAAATTTAGCTAAATTTCGCTCTATCTCGCTTATTCGCCGAGATAATCGCGAAAACCTGTAAAAAATCCCTCTTCCGCTCTATCTCGCTTATTCACCGAGATAATCTCAAAAACCTGTAAAACTCCCTAGTAATTCCAAATCAACCTAAATTTCGCTTTATCTCGCTTATTCACCGAGATAATATCGAAAACCTACCATAAAAATATTTTCTTGTGAGAAGAGAGGGGGGCCAGCCAATCACGAGCGTCTGTATCACTGTAGCAGTGCATGACGTCACAGTGGGAATCCCCACTCTCTCGACAGTGCAGGTACGAACCTGTCCTCAGTAAGAGTTGGGGCTCCACCGAGTACGGACGTGTTTGTGTTAAAGTCAGGAAAATCCTCATATTTTCCAATTTTTATTGAATAATTAATGCAATATAAATATTAATAAGTGATTTGAATCAATAATAATAGAATTTAATCATAACTATTGATTTTATTCGTACTTGGGGGCTCCGAAGGAGGATCGTACGGTAGTACCTTACCGGCTTTTGTCCCGCCTTCTTGTGTCTTTGACAACTGTGAAAGTGACTTTTGGAGTGTTTGAAAGTGTTAAAATACTTGTTTTTATACAGCGAAAGTGACAGATACACTGAGAACACTGGGAAATTTTTTATTTGTGACTTTTTATTTGTGTGTGCATTATTGCGGATTACTCGGCGTTTATGTCATCGAAATGAGTAAGTAAATTCGAGTGTTTTTCCACGCATTTCGTTTCCTCAATTTCCTCAATTCAGTAGTGAAGAGGTAAAACAAGATAAGTCTCTTTTTTTCTCATCAAATTTTTTGAAAATACCTTAAAAAATAACCAAGAAACAGCAATTTTGCCCTAAAACTCTTTTGGAACTCTTGAAATTCTTTACAAAAACAGATAAATAATATTACCTCATCTCACTTAGTTTCCGAGATATTTCCTTCGAAATGACCTCAAAGATAAGTCGATTTATCCTGTTTTACCTCTTCACTACTCAATCATTGTGGATCAATTTTTATTTCACCATTTTCAATTGATTATTCTGCTGAAAAAAATCAGTTAAAAATGGAAGGGGGGAGGGGGAAGGCTATAATGATTATTACTTCTTTTTTTATTCGTGTCCATCGAAAAAATCCTCTTTTTTTTCCCTTAAATTTATTCGTGAAAGTTTATTCAGAGGAATGTGGGGCAAAATGGACATTGTCATGGAACACAGTGGGAGATAGATTTTTTTTAATGATTCCATTGGAAAACTGAGAACATTTTAGTCCAAAAACATGTGCCAGAATTGATTTTTTTCAATTTTTTGAGAATTCGATTTTTTCTGGGATTTTTGAGGGGTAAAAGCCTTTCGATTTCTGAGCAAATTCAGTTTTTTGGGAATATCTTTGGTTCTATTAGTCGTAGCGACCTGGGAACGATTTTAAATGGAAAGTGAGATCATTTCTCGTCGATTTATGGGGTTTTGAATTTAAAAATATCGATTTTTCAAAAAGTTATGTGAACTTTTGTGAAAAATTATGATCATCGGTTTTTGTCCTATAACTATTTAAAAAATCGATATTTTTGAATCCAAAACCCCATGGATCGATGGGAAATGATCTCACCTTTCATTTAAAATCGGTCCCAGGTCGCTACGGCGAATAGAACCAGAAATGTTCCCAGAAAACTGAATTTACTAAAAAATCGAGAGTTTTTACCCCTCGAAAATCCCAGGAAAAATCGAATTCTCAAAAAAATGAAAAAACTGACTAAAATTTCCTCAGCTTTTCGATGGAATCATTAGAAAAAATCCATTTCCAATATTTTCATTCATTTAAAGATTTATTAATAATATATGCATAAAAACTCAAATGTGCCCATTTCACCGCTTATGTCCGTATTGCCCTATTCATTTTCCCCTATTCATTTTTCAACATTTTTCTTTCGAGCACATATAATATTTCAAATGGTTGCGCGGGCTTCGACGCATTCGAGATGTTGTGCAATAATTTGCACGGATTTAAAAGTTCTTTGAATAAGGAGTTAGCATTTAGCAGTTTCTCGTTGTTATTTTCCTCTGTCAAGTGAAAATTTTTCTCTACTTGATTAAAATAAAATGATTAGGAAGGAAATGAGACTGTGAAAGTAATTTTTTCTTTTTTTCCTTTTTCCAATATGAAATTGAATTGACAGGGGGAATTTTTAATAACAAAATGGAGAAAAAATGAGAAAATGTCGAGGGACAATAATCTGTCGGTGTCGAGTGGATTTTCTGAATATTTCAACGTATTTTCGGTTTAATTCATTTATTCTGATTTCGATAAACGGAATTTGGTAAATATGGAGAGTAGGGGCCTTTCTTATGAAATTTAATTAATTATCAAAGTCAAATCTTCGGAAAAAAATATGGGATGCGCAAGCAGGATTTGAACCCACGACCCTCTGATTACATGTCAAGTGCTCTGACCACTGAGCTATTGCGAGTTCCTATACTTTCCTTCAAATTTTTGACCAAGATATATGACATCATTTTCGCCACCTCCCTTCCTGAGGTAATTTAAATTAATTTTGAATTAATTTTATTTGGAAAGGCCGCTATACTACATATTTACCCGGAATTTCTCAACGGTCAAGACACTGCTCACTCCCCCTCCCTTCCCCTTGTCGGCTCTTAGAAATCACTGCGTCTTGAAGCAGTTATTGTCGAAAATAAAATATATTTTAGTATAATATAATTTTTATTTTCCATTTTTTTTTCCTTGGACCTTGATAATTATTAGAGCGTTGTTCAATCAAATAAATTGTCGATAACTGAAGAGTAAATGGATAGATTTTTTGTGAAATAATTGAAATAGAAGTTGACAAAGCATTAGTTTTTTATATTAGAAGAAATAATAATAACAATGGAAAAAATAAAGAGCCCATGAAAAATTATCAAGAACCAAGGAGAAAAAATAAATTTTTATTTTTGGAGAGACAATGCCATGGATGTGTCTCACAGGAAAGAGCGGGGTTGGGGCTCTTTCTAATTCTGTAAAATTCTTTGTTATCGCGGGAAATTCGAGTTGCATTTCTTTCAATAAATTTAACAATTAGTATTTTTTAGAGGGAAAATCTCTGTTCTTCATCAGTCTACGGTTCTGATGATGTTGAGCTTTTTTCTCGAGTATTTGATAAGTGCAATTGCCTTTATTTTCATAAATTAATTTAATCATTAGTATTTTTCAGAGGGGAAATCTCTGTTCTTCATCAGTCTACGGTTCTGAGGATGTTGAGCTTTCTTCTCGAGTATTTGATGAGTGCAATTGCCTTTATTTTCTTAAATTAATTTAATCATTAGCATTTATAAGGGGGGGGGGAATATATATATATATATCTCTGTCCTTCATCAGTGTAAATAAATTTTGATTCTTGGAGAGACAATTCCATGGATGTGTCTCACAGGAAAGAGCGGGGTTGGGGCTCTTTCTAGTTCTGTATTGCTCTCTGTTATCGCGGCAAATTCAAATTGTATTTATATTAATCAATTTAACAATTGGTATTTTTTAGATGGAAAATCTTTGTTCTTCATCAGTCTACGGTTCTGATGATGTTGAGCTCTTTTCTCGAGTATTTGACAAGTGCAATTGCCTTTATTTTCTTATATTAATTCAATCATTAGTATTTTTGAGAGGGAAAATCTCTGTTCTTCGTCAGTCTACGGTTCTGATGAAGTTGAGCTTTTTCCTCGAGTATTTCATAAGTGCAATTGCCTTTATTTTCTTAAATTAATTTGATCATTAGTATTTTTGAGAGGGAAAATCTCTGTTCTTCGTCAGTCTACGGTTCTGATGATGTTGAGCTTTTTCCTCAAGTATTTGATAAGTACAATTGCCTTCATTTTCTTAAATTAATTTAATCATTAGTATTTATAAGGGGGGAGGAATATATATATATATATATATATATATATATCTCTGTTCTTCATCAGTGTAAATAAATTTTCATTTTTGGAGAGACAATTCCATGGGTGTGTCTCACAGGAAAGAGCGGGGTTGGGGCTCTTTCTAAGTCTGTATTGTTCTTTGTTATCGCGGTAAATTTAAGTTGTATTTCCTTCAATCAATTTAACAATTAGTTTTTTTGAGAGGGAAAATCTCTGTTCTTCGTCAGTCTACGGTTCAGATGGAGTTGAGCTTTTTCCTCGAGTATTCGATAAGTGCAATTGCCTTTATTTTCTTAAATTAATTGAATCATTAGTATTTTTGAGAGGGAAAGTCTCTGTTCTTTGTCAGTCTACGGTTCAGATGGAGTTGAGCTTTTTCCTCGAGTATTCGATAAATGCAATTGCCTTCATTTTCTTAAATTAATTAAATCATTAGTATTTTTGAGAGGGAAAGTCTCTGTTCTTTGTCAGTCTACGGTTCAGATGGAGTTGAGCTTTTTCCTCGAGTATTCGATAAGTGCAATTGCCTTTATTTTCTTAAATTAATTTAATCATTAGTATTTATAAGGGGGGAGGAATATATATATATATATATATATCTCTGTTCTTCATCAGTGTAAATGAATTTTCATTTTTGGAGGGACAATTCCATGGGTGTGTCTCACAGGAAAGAGCGGGGTTGGGGCTCTTTCTAATTCTGTATTGTTCTTTGTTATCGCGGTAAATTTAAGTTGTATTTCCTTTAATCAATTTAACAATTAGTTTTTTTGAGAGGGAAAATCTCTGTTCTTCGTCAGTCTACGGTTCAGATGGAGTTGAGCTTTTTCCTCGAGTATTCGATAAGTGCAATTGCCTTTATTTTCTTAAATTAATTAAATCATTAGTATTTTTGAGAGGGAAAGTCTCTGTTCTTTGTCAGTCTACGGTTCAGATGGAGTTGAGCTTTTTCCTCGAGTATTCGATAAGTGCAATTGCCTTTATTTTCTTAAATTAATTAAATCATTAGTATTTTTGAGAGGGAAAGTCTCTGTTCTTTGTCAGTCTACGGTTCAGATGGAGTTGAGCTTTTTCCTCGAGTATTCGATAAATGCAATTGCCTTTATTTTCTTAAATTAATTAAATCATTAGTATTTTTGAGAGGGAAAGTCTCTGTTCTTTGTCAGTCTACGGTTCAGATGGAGTTGAGCTTTTTCCTCGAGTATTCGATAAGTGCAATTGCCTTTATTTTCTTAAATTAATTTAATCATTAGTATTTATAAGGGGGGAGGAATATATATATATATATATATATATATCTCTGTTCTTCATCAGTGTAAATGAATTTTCATTTTTGGAGAGACAATTCCATGGGTGTGTCTCACAGGAAAGAGCGGGGTTGGGGCTCTTTCTAATTCTGTATTGTTCTTTGTTATCGCGGTAAATTTAAGTTGTATTTCCTTTAATCAATTTAACAATTAGTTTTTTTGAGAGGGAAAATCTCTGTTCTTCGTCAGTCTACGGTTCTGATGGAGTTGAGCTTTTTCCTCGAGTATTCGATGAATGCAATTGCCTTTATTTTCTTAAATTAATTAAATCATTAGTATTTTTGAGAGGGAAAGTCTCTGTTCTTTGTCAGTCTACGGTTCAGATGGAGTTGAGCTTTTTCCTCGAGTATTCGATAAATGCAATTGCCTTTATTTTCTTAAATTAATTAAATCATTAGTATTTTTGAGAGGGAAAGTCTCTGTTCTTCGTCAGTCTACGGTTCAGATGGAGTTGAGCTTTTCCTCGAGTATTCGATAAGTGCAATTGCCTTTATTTTCTTAAATTAATTTAATCATTAGTATTTATAAGGGGGGAGGAATATATATATATATATATATATATCTCTGTTCTTCATCAGTGTAAATGAATTTTCATTTTTGGAGAGACAATTCCATGGGTGTGTCTCACAGGAAAGAGCGGGGTTGGGGCTCTTTCTAATTCTGTATTGTTCTTTGTTATCGCGGTAAATTTAAGTTGTATTTCCTTCAATCAATTTAACAATTAGTTTTTTTGAGAGGGAAAATCCCTGTTCTTCGTCAGTCTACGGTTCAGATGGAGTTGAGCTTTTTCCTCGAGTATTCGATAAGTGCAATTGCCTTTATTTTCTTAAATTAATTAAATCATTAGTATTTTTGAGAGGGAAAGTCTCTGTTCTTTGTCAGTCTACGGTTCAGATGGAGTTGAGCTTTTTCCTCGAGTATTCGATAAATGCAATTGCCTTTATTTTCTTAAATTAATTAAATCATTAGTATTTTTGAGAGGGAAAGTCTCTGTTCTTCGTCAGTCTACGGTTCAGATGGAGTTGAGCTTTTTCCTCGAGTATTCGATAAGTGCAATTGCCTTTATTTTCTTAAATTAATTAAATCATTAGTATTTTTGAGAGGGAAAGTCTCTGTTCTTCGTCAGTCTACGGTTTTGATGATGTTGAGCTTTTTCCTCGAGTATTCGATAAGTGCAATTGCCTTTATTTTCTTAAATTAATTTAATCATTAGTATTTATAAGGGGGGAGGAATATATATATATATATATATATATATCTCTGTTCTTCATCAGTGTAAATAAATTTTCATTTTTGGAGAGACAATTTTATGGATGTGTCTCACAGGAAAGAGCGGGGTTGGGGCTCTTTCTAATTCTGTATTGTTCTTTGTTATCGCGGGAAATTCAAGTTGTATTTTCTTTAATCAATTTAACAATTAGTATCTTTGTGCGGGAAAGTCTCTGTTCTTTGTCAGTCTACGGTTCTGATGGAGTTGAGCTTTTTCCTCGAGTATTTGATAAGTGCAATTGCCTTTATTTTCTTAAATTGATTTAATCATTAGTATTTATAAGGGGGGAGGAATATATATATATATATATATATATATCTGTTCTTCATCAGTGTAAATAAATTTTCATTTTTGGAGAGACAATTCCATGGGTGTGTCTCACAGGAAAGAGCGGGGTTGGGGCTCTTTCTAATTCTGTATTGTTCTTTGTTATCGCGGTAAATTTAAGTTGTATTTCCTTCAATCAATTTAACAATTAGTTTTTTTGAGAGGGAAAATCCCTGTTCTTCGTCAGTCTACGGTTCAGATGGAGTTGAGCTTTTTCCTCGAGTATTCGATAAGTGCAATTGCCTTTATTTTCTTAAATTAATTTAATCATTAGTATTTATAAGGGGGGAGGAATATATATATATATATATCTCTGTTCTTCATCAGTGTAAATAAATTTTCATTTTTGGAGAGACAATTCCATGGGTGTGTCTCACAGGAAGGAGCGGGGTTGGGGCTCTTTCTAATTCTGTATTGTTCTTTGTTATCGCGGGAAATTCAAGTTGTATTTCCTTTAATCAATTTAACAATTAGTATTTTTGAGAGGGAAAATCTCTGTTCTTCGTCAGTCTACGGTTCTGATGAAGTTGAGCTTTTTCCTCGAGTATATGATGAGTGCAATTGCCTTTATTTTCTTAAATTAATTTAATCATTAGTATTTTTGAGAGGGAAAGTCTCTGTTCTTTGTCAGTCTACGGTTCTGATGGAGTTGAGCTTTTTCCTCGAGTATATGATGAGTGCAATTGCCTTTATTTTCTTAAATTAATTTAATCATTAGTATTTTTGAGAGGGAAAGTCTCTGTTCTTTGTCAGTCTACGGTTCTGATGGAGTTGAGCTTTTTCCTCGAGTATATGATGAGTGCAATTGCCTTTATTTTCTTAAATTAAATTAATCATTAGTATTTTTGAGAGGGAAAGTCTCTGTTCTTTGTCAGTCTACGGTTCTGATGGAGTTGAGCTTTTTCCTCGAGTATATGATGAGTGCAATTAGCTTTATTTTCTTAAATTAATTTAATCATTAGTATTTTTGAGAGGGAAAGTCTCTGTTCTTTGTCAGTCTACGGTTCTGATGGAGTTGAGCTTTTTCCTCGAGTATATGATGAGTGCAATTGCCTTTATTTTCTTAAATTAATTTAATCATTAGTATTTTTGAGAGGGAAAGTCTCTGTTCTTTGTCAGTCTACGGTTCTGATGGAGTTGAGCTTTTTCCTCGAGTATATGATGAGTGCAATTGCCTTTATTTTCTTAAATTAAATTAATCATTAGTATTTTTGAGAGGGAAAATCTCTGTTCTTTGTCAGTCTACGGTTCTGATGGAGTTGAGCTTTTTCCTCGAGTATATGATGAGTGCAATTGCCTTTATTTTCTTAAATTAATTTAATCATTAGTATTTTTGAGAGGGAAAGTCTCTGTTCTTTGTCAGTCTACGGTTCTGATGGAGTTGAGCTTTTTCCTCGAGTATATGATGAGTGCAATTGCCTTTATTTTCTTAAATTAATTTAATCATTAGTATTTTTGAGAGGGAAAGTCTCTGTTCTTTGTCAGTCTACGGTTCTGATGGAGTTGAGCTTTTTCCTCGAGTATATGATGAGTGCAATTGCCTTTATTTTCTTAAATTAAATTAATCATTAGTATTTTTGAGAGGGAAAGTCTCTGTTCTTTGTCAGTCTACGGTTCTGATGGAGTTGAGCTTTTTCCTCGAGTATATGATGAGTGCAATTGCCTTTATTTTCTTAAATTAATTCAATCATTAGTATTTTTGAGAGGGAAAGTCTCTGTTCTTTGTCAGTCTACGGTTCTGATGGAGTTGAGCTTTTTCCTCGAGTATATGATGAGTGCAATTGCCTTTATTTTCTTAAATTAATTTAATCATTAGTATTTTTGAGAGGGAAAGTCTCTGTTCTTTGTCAGTCTACGGTTCTGATGGAGTTGAGCTTTTTCCTCGAGTATATGATGAGTGCAATTGCCTTTATTTTCTTAAATTAAATTAATCATTAGTATTTTTGAGAGGGAAAGTCTCTGTTCTTTGTCAGTCTACGGTTCTGATGGAGTTGAGCTTTTTCCTCGAGTATATGATGAGTGCAATTGCCTTTATTTTCTTAAATTAATTTTATCATTAGTATTTTTGAGAGGGAAAGTCTCTGTTCTTTGTCAGTCTACGGTTCTGATGGAGTTGAGCTTTTTCCTCGAGTATATGATGAGTGCAATTGCCTTTATTTTCTTAAATTAATTTAATCATCAGTATTTATAAGGGGGGAGGAATATATATATATATATATATCTCTGTTCTTCATCAGTGTAAATAAATTTTCATTTTTGGAGAGACAATTCCATGGGTGTGTCTCACAGGAAGGAGCGGGGTTGGGGCTCTTTCTAATTCTGTATTGTTCTTTGTTATCGCGGGAAATTCAAGTTGTATTTCCTTTAATCAATTTAACAATTAGTATTTTTGAGAGGGAAAATCTCTGTTCTTCGTCAGTCTACGGTTCTGATGAAGTTGAGCTTTTTCCTCGAGTATATGATGAGTGCAATTGCCTTTATTTTCTTAAATTAATTTAATCATTAGTATTTTTGAGAGGGAAAGTCTCTGTTCTTTGTCAGTCTACGGTTCTGATGGAGTTGAGCTTTTTCCTCGAGTATATGATGAGTGCAATTGCCTTTATTTTCTTAAATTAATTTTATCATTAGTATTTTTGAGAGGGAAAGTCTCTGTTCTTTGTCAGTCTACGGTTCTGATGGAGTTGAGCTTTTTCCTCGAGTATATGATGAGTGCAATTGCCTTTATTTTCTTAAATTAAATTAATCATTAGTATTTTTGAGAGGGAAAGTCTCTGTTCTTTGTCAGTCTACGGTTCTGATGGAGTTGAGCTTTTTCCTCGAGTATATGATGAGTGCAATTGCCTTTATTTTCTTAAATTAATTTAATCATTAGTATTTTTGAGAGGGAAAGTCTCTGTTCTTTGTCAGTCTACGGTTCTGATGGAGTTGAGCTTTTTCCTCGAGTATATGATGAGTGCAATTGCCTTTATTTCCTTAAATTAATTCAATCATTAGTATTTTTGAGAGGGAAAGTCTCTGTTCTTTGTCAGTCTACGGTTCTGATGGAGTTGAGCTTTTTCCTCGAGTATATGATGAGTGCAATTGCCTTTATTTTCTTAAATTAATTTAATCATTAGTATTTTTGAGAGGGAAAGTCTCTGTTCTTTGTCAGTCTACGGTTCTGATGGAGTTGAGCTTTTTCCTCGAGTATATGATGAGTGCAATTGCCTTTATTTTCTTAAATTAAATTAATCATTAGTATTTTTGAGAGGGAAAGTCTCTGTTCTTTGTCAGTCTACGGTTCTGATGGAGTTGAGCTTTTTCCTCGAGTATATGATGAGTGCAATTGCCTTTATTTTCTTAAATTAATTTAATCATTAGTATTTTTGAGAGGGAAAGTCTCTGTTCTTTGTCAGTCTACGGTTCTGATGGAGTTGAGCTTTTTCCTCGAGTATATGATGAGTGCAATTGCCTTTATTTTCTTAAATTAATTCAATCATTAGTATTTTTGAGAGGGAAAGTCTCTGTTCTTTGTCAGTCTACGGTTCTGATGGAGTTGAGCTTTTTCCTCGAGTATTTGATAAGTGCAATTGCCTTTATTTTCTTAAATTAATTTAATCATTAGTATTTATAAGGGGGGAGGAATATATATAGATATATATCTCTGTTCTTCATCAGTGTAAATAAATTTTCATTTTTGGAGAGACAATTCCATGGGTGTGTCTCACAGGAAGGAGCGGGGTTGGGGCTCTTTCTAATTCTGTATTGTTCTTTGTTATCGCGGGAAATTCAAGTTGTATTTCCTTTAATCAATTTAACAATTAGTATTTTTGAGAGGGAAAATCTCTGTTCTTCGTCAGTCTACGGTTCTGATGAAGTTGAGCTTTTTCCTCGAGTATATGATGAGTGCAATTGCCTTTATTTTCTTAAATTAATTTAATCATTAGTATTTTTGAGAGGGAAAGTCTCTGTTCTTTGTCAGTCTACGGTTCTGATGGAGTTGAGCTTTTTCCTCGAGTATATGATGAGTGCAATTGCCTTTATTTTCTTAAATTAATTTAATCATTAGTATTTTTGAGAGGGAAAGTCTCTGTTCTTTGTCAGTCTACGGTTCTGATGGAGTTGAGCTTTTTCCTCGAGTATATGATGAGTGCAATTGCCTTTATTTTCTTAAATTAATTTTATCATTAGTATTTTTGAGAGGGAAAGTCTCTGTTCTTTGTCAGTCTACGGTTCTGATGAAGTTGAGCTTTTTCCTCGAGTATATGATGAGTGCAATTGCCTTTATTTTCTTAAATTAATTTAATCATTAGTATTTTTGAGAGGGAAAGTCTCTGTTCTTTGTCAGTCTACGGTTCTGATGAAGTTGAGCTTTTTCCTCGAGTATATGATGAGTGCAATTGCCTTTATTTTCTTAAATTAATTTAATCATTAGTATTTTTGAGAGGGAAAGTCTCTGTTCTTTGTCAGTCTACGGTTCTGATGGAGTTGAGCTTTTTCCTCGAGTATATGATGAGTGCAATTGCCTTTATTTTCTTAAATTAATTTTATCATTAGTATTTTTGAGAGGGAAAGTCTCTGTTCTTTGTCAGTCTACGGTTCTGATGGAGTTGAGCTTTTTCCTCGAGTATATGATGAGTGCAATTGCCTTTATTTTCTTAAATTAATTTAATCATTAGTATTTTTGAGAGGGAAAGTCTCTGTTCTTTGTCAGTCTACGGTTCTGATGGAGTTGAGCTTTTTCCTCGAGTATATGATGAGTGCAATTGCCTTTATTTTCTTAAATTAATTCAATCATTAGTATTTTTGAGAGGGAAAGTCTCTGTTCTTTGTCAGTCTACGGTTCTGATGGAGTTGAGCTTTTTCCTCGAGTATATGATGAGTGCAATTGCCTTTATTTTCTTAAATTAATTTAATCATTAGTATTTTTGAGAGGGAAAGTCTCTGTTCTTTGTCAGTCTACGGTTCTGATGGAGTTGAGCTTTTTCCTCGAGTATATGATGAGTGCAATTGCCTTTATTTTCTTAAATTAATTTAATCATTAGTATTTTTGAGAGGGAAAGTCTCTGTTCTTTGTCAGTCTACGGTTCTGATGGAGTTGAGCTTTTTCCTCGAGTATATGATGAGTGCAATTGCCTTCATTTTCTTAAATTAATTTAATCATTAGTATTTATAAGGGGGGAGGAATATATATATATATATATCTCTGTTCTTCATCAGTGTAAATAAATTTTCATTTTTGGAGAGACAATTCCATGGGTGTGTCTCACAGGAAGGAGCGGGGTTGGGGCTCTTTCTAATTCTGCATTGTTCTTTGTTATCGCGGGAAATTCAAGTTGTATTTCCTTTAATCAATTTAACAATTAGTATTTTTGAGAGGGAAAATCTCTGTTCTTCGTCAGTCTACGGTTCTGATGAAGTTGAGCTTTTTCCTCGAGTATATGATGAGTGCAATTGCCTTTATTTTCTTAAATTAATTTAATCATTAGTATTTTTGAGAGGGAAAGTCTCTGTTCTTTGTCAGTCTACGGTTCTGATGGAGTTGAGCTTTTTCCTCGAGTATATGATGAGTGCAATTGCCTTTATTTTCTTAAATTAATTTAATCATTAGTATTTTTGAGAGGGAAAGTCTCTGTTCTTTGTCAGTCTACGGTTCTGATGGAGTTGAGCTTTTTCCTCGAGTATATGATGAGTGCAATTGCCTTTATTTTCTTAAATTAATTTAATCATTAGTATTTTTGAGAGGGAAAGTCTCTGTTCTTTGTCAGTCTACGGTTCTGATGGAGTTGAGCTTTTTCCTCGAGTATATGATGAGTGCAATTGCCTTTATTTTCTTAAATTAATTTAATCATTAGTATTTTTGAGAGGGAAAATCTCTGTTCTTTGTCAGTCTACGGTTCTGATGGAGTTGAGCTTTTTCCTCGAGTATATGATGAGTGCAATTGCCTTTATTTTCTTAAATTAATTTAATCATTAGTATTTTTGAGAGGGAAAGTCTCTGTTCTTTGTCAGTCTACGGTTCTGATGGAGTTGAGCTTTTTCCTCGAGTATTTGATAAGTGCAATTGCCTTTATTTTCTTAAATTAATTTAATCATTAGTATTTATAAGGGGGGAGGAATATATATATATATATATCTCTGTTCTTCATCAGTGTAAATAAATTTTCATTTTTGGAGAGACAATTCCATGGGTGTGTCTCACAGGAAGGAGCGGGGTTGGGGCTCTTTCTAATTCTGTATTGTTCTTTGTTATCGCGGGAAATTCAAGTTGTATTTCCTTTAATCAATTTAACAATTAGTATTTTTGAGAGGGAAAATCTCTGTTCTTCGTCAGTCTACGGTTCTGATGAAGTTGAGCTTTTTCCTCGAGTATATGATGAGTGCAATTGCCTTTATTTTCTTAAATTAATTTAATCATTAGTATTTTTGAGAGGGAAAGTCTCTGTTCTTTGTCAGTCTACGGTTCTGATGGAGTTGAGCTTTTTCCTCGAGTATATGATGAGTGCAATTGCCTTTATTTTCTTAAATTAATTCAATCATTAGTATTTTTGAGAGGGAAAGTCTCTGTTCTTTGTCAGTCTACGGTTCTGATGGAGTTGAGCTTTTTCCTCGAGTATATGATGAGTGCAATTGCCTTTATTTTCTTAAATTGATTTAATCATTAGTATTTTTGAGAGGGAAAGTCTCTGTTCTTTGTCAGTCTACGGTTCTGATGGAGTTGAGCTTTTTCCTCGAGTATTTGATAAGTGCAATTGCCTTTATTTTCTTAAATTAATTTAATCATTAGTATTTATAAGGGGGGAGGAATATATATAGATATATATCTCTGTTCTTCATCAGTGTAAATAAATTTTCATTTTTGGAGAGACAATTCCATGGGTGTGTCTCACAGGAAGGAGCGGGGTTGGGGCTCTTTCTAATTCTGTATTGTTCTTTGTTATCGCGGGAAATTCAAGTTGTGTTTCCTTTAATCAATTTAACAATTAGTATTTTTGAGAGGGAAAATCTCTGTTCTTCGTCAGTCTACGGTTCTGATGAAGTTGAGCTTTTTCCTCGAGTATATGATGAGTGCAATTGCCTTTATTTTCTTAAATTAATTTAATCATTAGTATTTTTGAGAGGGAAAGTCTCTGTTCTTTGTCAGTCTACGGTTCTGATGGAGTTGAGCTTTTTCCTCGAGTATATGATGAGTGCAATTGCCTTTATTCTCTTAAATTAATTTAATCATTAGTATTTTTGAGAGGAAAAGTCTCTGTTCTTTGTCAGTCTACGGTTCTGATGGAGTTGAGCTTTTTCCTCGAGTATTTGATAAGTGCAATTGCCTTTATTTTCTTAAATTAATTTAATCATTAGTATTTATAGGGGGGGAGGAATATATATATATATATATCTCTGTTCTTCATCAGTGTAAATAAATTTTCATTTTTGGAGAGACAATTCCATGGGTGTGTCTCACAGGAAGGAGCGGGGTTGGGGCTCTTTCTAATTCTGTATTGTTCTTTGTTATCGCGGGAAATTCAAGTTGTATTTCCTTTAATCAATTTAACAATTAGTATTTTTGAGAGGGAAAATCTCTGTTCTTCGTCAGTCTACGGTTCTGATGAAGTTGAGCTTTTTCCTCGAGTATATGATGAGTGCAATTGCCTTTATTTTCTTAAATTAATTTAATCATTAGTATTTTTGAGAGGGAAAGTCTCTGTTCTTTGTCAGTCTACGGTTCTGATGGAGTTGAGCTTTTTCCTCGAGTATATGATGAGTGCAATTGCCTTTATTTTCTTAAATTAATTTAATCATTAGTATTTTTGAGAGGGAAAGTCTCTGTTCTTTGTCAGTCTACGGTTCTGATGGAAATGAGCTTTTTCCTCGAGTATATGATGAGTGCAATTGCCTTTATTTTCTTAAATTAATTTAATCATTAGTATTTTTGAGAGGGAAAGTCTCTGTTCTTTGTCAGTCTACGGTTCTGATGGAGTTGAGCTTTTTCCTCGAGTATATGATGAGTGCAATTGCCTTTATTTTCTTAAATTAATTTAATCATTAGTATTTTTGAGAGGGAAAGTCTCTGTTCTTTGTCAGTCTACGGTTCTGATGGAGTTGAGCTTTTTCCTCGAGTATATGATGAGTGCAATTGCCTTTATTCTCTTAAATTAATTTAATCATTAGTATTTTTGAGAGGAAAAGTCTCTGTTCTTTGTCAGTCTACGGTTCTGATGGAGTTGAGCTTTTTCCTCGAGTATTTGATAAGTGCAATTGCCTTTATTTTCTTAAATTAATTTAATCATTAGTATTTATAGGGGGGGAGGAATATATATATATATATATCTCTGTTCTTCATCAGTGTAAATAAATTTTCATTTTTGGAGAGACAATTCCATGGGTGTGTCTCACAGGAAGGAGCGGGGTTGGGGCTCTTTCTAATTCTGTATTGTTCTTTGTTATCGCGGGAAATTCAAGTTGTATTTCCTTTAATCAATTTAACAATTAGTATTTTTGAGAGGGAAAATCTCTGTTCTTCGTCAGTCTACGGTTCTGATGAAGTTGAGCTTTTTCCTCGAGTATATGATGAGTGCAATTGCCTTTATTTTCTTAAATTAATTTTATCATTAGTATTTTTGAGAGGGAAAGTCTCTGTTCTTTGTCAGTCTACGGTTCTGATGGAGTTGAGCTTTTTCCTCGAGTATATGATGAGTGCAATTGCCTTTATTTTCTTAAATTAAATTAATCATTAGTATTTTTGAGAGGGAAAGTCTCTGTTCTTTGTCAGTCTACGGTTCTGATGGAAATGAGCTTTTTCCTCGAGTATATGATGAGTGCAATTGCCTTTATTTTCTTAAATTAATTTAATCATTAGTATTTTTGAGAGGGAAAGTCTCTGTTCTTTGTCAGTCTACGGTTCTGATGGAGTTGAGCTTTTTCCTCGAGTATATGATGAGTGCAATTGCCTTTATTTTCTTAAATTAATTTAATCATTAGTATTTTTGAGAGGGAAAGTCTCTGTTCTTTGTCAGTCTACGGTTCTGATGGAGTTGAGCTTTTTCCTCGAGTATATGATGAGTGCAATTGCCTTTATTCTCTTAAATTAATTTAATCATTAGTATTTTTGAGAGGGAAAGTCTCTGTTCTTTGTCAGTCTACGGTTCTGATGGAGTTGAGCTTTTTCCTCGAGTATTTGATAAGTGCAATTGCCTTTATTTTCTTAAATTAATTTAATCATTAGTATTTATAGGGGGGGAGGAATATATATATATATATATCTCTGTTCTTCATCAGTGTAAATAAATTTTCATTTTTGGAGAGACAATTCCATGGGTGTGTCTCACAGGAAGGAGCGGGGTTGGGGCTCTTTCTAATTCTGTATTGTTCTTTGTTATCGCGGGAAATTCAAGTTGTATTTCCTTTAATCAATTTAACAATTAGTATTTTTGAGAGGGAAAATCTCTGTTCTTCGTCAGTCTACGGTTCTGATGAAGTTGAGCTTTTTCCTCGAGTATATGATGAGTGCAATTGCCTTTATTTTCTTAAATTAATTTTATCATTAGTATTTTTGAGAGGGAAAGTCTCTGTTCTTTGTCAGTCTACGGTTCTGATGGAGTTGAGCTTTTTCCTCGAGTATATGATGAGTGCAATTGCCTTTATTTTCTTAAATTAAATTAATCATTAGTATTTTTGAGAGGGAAAGTCTCTGTTCTTTGTCAGTCTACGGTTCTGATGGAGTTGAGCTTTTTCCTCGAGTATATGATGAGTGCAATTGCCTTTATTTTCTTAAATTAATTTAATCATTAGTATTTTTGAGAGGGAAAGTCTCTGTTCTTTGTCAGTCTACGGTTCTGATGGAGTTGAGCTTTTTCCTCGAGTATATGATGAGTGCAATTGCCTTTATTTTCTTAAATTAATTTAATCATTAGTATTTTTGAGAGGGAAAGTCTCTGTTCTTTGTCAGTCTACGGTTCTGATGGAGTTGAGCTTTTTCCTCGAGTATATGATGAGTGCAATTGCCTTTATTCTCTTAAATTAATTTAATCATTAGTATTTTTGAGAGGAAAAGTCTCTGTTCTTTGTCAGTCTACGGTTCTGATGGAGTTGAGCTTTTTCCTCGAGTATTTGATAAGTGCAATTGCCTTTATTTTCTTAAATTAATTTAATCATTAGTATTTATAGGGGGGGAGGAATATATATATATATATATCTCTGTTCTTCATCAGTGTAAATAAATTTTCATTTTTGGAGAGACAATTCCATGGGTGTGTCTCACAGGAAGGAGCGGGGTTGGGGCTCTTTCTAATTCTGTATTGTTCTTTGTTATCGCGGGAAATTCAAGTTGTATTTCCTTTAATCAATTTAACAATTAGTATTTTTGAGAGGGAAAATCTCTGTTCTTCGTCAGTCTACGGTTCTGATGAAGTTGAGCTTTTTTCTCGAGTATATGATGAGTGCAATTGCCTTTATTTTCTTAAATTAATTTAATCATTAGTATTTTTGAGAGGGAAAGTCTCTGTTCTTTGTCAGTCTACGGTTCTGATGGAGTTGAGCTTTTTCCTCGAGTATATGATGAGTGCAATTGCCTTTATTTTCTTAAATTAATTTAATCATTAGTATTTTTGAGAGGGAAAGTCTCTGTTCTTTGTCAGTCTACGGTTCTGATGGAGTTGAGCTTTTTCCTCGAGTATATGATGAGTGCAATTGCCTTTATTCTCTTAAATTAATTTAATCATTAGTATTTTTGAGAGGGAAAGTCTCTGTTCTTTGTCAGTCTACGGTTCTGATGGAGTTGAGCTTTTTCCTCGAGTATTTGATAAGTGCAATTGCCTTTATTTTCTTAAATTAATTTAATCATTAGTATTTATAGGGGGGGAGGAATATATATATATATATATCTCTGTTCTTCATCAGTGTAAATAAATTTTCATTTTTGGAGAGACAATTCCATGGGTGTGTCTCACAGGAAGGAGCGGGGTTGGGGCTCTTTCTAATTCTGTATTGTTCTTTGTTATCGCGGGAAATTCAAGTTGTATTTCCTTTAATCAATTTAACAATTAGTATTTTTGAGAGGGAAAATCTCTGTTCTTCGTCAGTCTACGGTTCTGATGAAGTTGAGCTTTTTCCTCGAGTATATGATGAGTGCAATTGCCTTTATTTTCTTAAATTAATTTTATCATTAGTATTTTTGAGAGGGAAAGTCTCTGTTCTTTGTCAGTCTACGGTTCTGATGGAGTTGAGCTTTTTCCTCGAGTATATGATGAGTGCAATTGCCTTTATTTTCTTAAATTAAATTAATCATTAGTATTTTTGAGAGGGAAAGTCTCTGTTCTTTGTCAGTCTACGGTTCTGATGGAGTTGAGCTTTTTCCTCGAGTATATGATGAGTGCAATTGCCTTTATTTTCTTAAATTAATTTAATCATTAGTATTTTTGAGAGGGAAAGTCTCTGTTCTTTGTCAGTCTACGGTTCTGATGGAGTTGAGCTTTTTCCTCGAGTATATGATGAGTGCAATTGCCTTTATTTTCTTAAATTAATTTAATCATTAGTATTTTTGAGAGGGAAAGTCTCTGTTCTTTGTCAGTCTACGGTTCTGATGGAGTTGAGCTTTTTCCTCGAGTATATGATGAGTGCAATTGCCTTTATTTTCTTAAATTAATTTTATCATTAGTATTTTTGAGAGGGAAAGTCTCTGTTCTTTGTCAGTCTACGGTTCTGATGGAGTTGAGCTTTTTCCTCGAGTATATGATGAGTGCAATTGCCTTTATTTTCTTAAATTAAATTAATCATTAGTATTTTTGAGAGGGAAAGTCTCTGTTCTTTGTCAGTCTACGGTTCTGATGGAGTTGAGCTTTTTCCTCGAGTATATGATGAGTGCAATTGCCTTTATTTTCTTAAATTAATTTAATCATTAGTATTTTTGAGAGGGAAAGTCTCTGTTCTTTGTCAGTCTACGGTTCTGATGGAGTTGAGCTTTTTCCTCGAGTATATGATGAGTGCAATTGCCTTTATTTTCTTAAATTAATTTAATCATTAGTATTTTTGAGAGGGAAAGTCTCTGTTCTTTGTCAGTCTACGGTTCTGATGGAGTTGAGCTTTTTCCTCGAGTATATGATGAGTGCAATTGCCTTTATTCTCTTAAATTAATTTAATCATTAGTATTTTTGAGAGGAAAAGTCTCTGTTCTTTGTCAGTCTACGGTTCTGATGGAGTTGAGCTTTTTCCTCGAGTATTTGATAAGTGCAATTGCCTTTATTTTCTTAAATTAATTTAATCATTAGTATTTATAGGGGGGGAGGAATATATATATATATATATCTCTGTTCTTCATCAGTGTAAATAAATTTTCATTTTTGGAGAGACAATTCCATGGGTGTGTCTCACAGGAAGGAGCGGGGTTGGGGCTCTTTCTAATTCTGTATTGTTCTTTGTTATCGCGGGAAATTCAAGTTGTATTTCCTTTAATCAATTTAACAATTAGTATTTTTGAGAGGGAAAATCTCTGTTCTTCGTCAGTCTACGGTTCTGATGAAGTTGAGCTTTTTCCTCGAGTATATGATGAGTGCAATTGCCTTTATTTTCTTAAATTAATTTAATCATTAGTATTTTTGAGAGGGAAAGTCTCTGTTCTTTGTCAGTCTACGGTTCTGATGGAGTTGAGCTTTTTCCTCGAGTATATGATGAGTGCAATTGCCTTTATTTTCTTAAATTAATTTAATCATTAGTATTTTTGAGAGGGAAAGTCTCTGTTCTTTGTCAGTCTACGGTTCTGATGGAGTTGAGCTTTTTCCTCGAGTATATGATGAGTGCAATTGCCTTTATTTTCTTAAATTAATTTAATCATTAGTATTTTTGAGAGGGAAAGTCTCTGTTCTTTGTCAGTCTACGGTTCTGATGGAGTTGAGCTTTTTCCTCGAGTATATGATGAGTGCAATTGCCTTTATTCTCTTAAATTAATTTAATCATTAGTATTTTTGAGAGGGAAAGTCTCTGTTCTTTGTCAGTCTACGGTTCTGATGGAGTTGAGCTTTTTCCTCGAGTATTTGATAAGTGCAATTGCCTTTATTTTCTTAAATTAATTTAATCATTAGTATTTATAGGGGGGGAGGAATATATATATATATATATCTCTGTTCTTCATCAGTGTAAATAAATTTTCATTTTTGGAGAGACAATTCCATGGGTGTGTCTCACAGGAAGGAGCGGGGTTGGGGCTCTTTCTAATTCTGTATTGTTCTTTGTTATCGCGGGAAATTCAAGTTGTATTTCCTTTAATCAATTTAACAATTAGTATTTTTGAGAGGGAAAATCTCTGTTCTTCGTCAGTCTACGGTTCTGATGAAGTTGAGCTTTTTCCTCGAGTATATGATGAGTGCAATTGCCTTTATTTTCTTAAATTAATTTTATCATTAGTATTTTTGAGAGGGAAAGTCTCTGTTCTTTGTCAGTCTACGGTTCTGATGGAGTTGAGCTTTTTCCTCGAGTATATGATGAGTGCAATTGCCTTTATTTTCTTAAATTAAATTAATCATTAGTATTTTTGAGAGGGAAAGTCTCTGTTCTTTGTCAGTCTACGGTTCTGATGGAGTTGAGCTTTTTCCTCGAGTATATGATGAGTGCAATTGCCTTTATTTTCTTAAATTAATTTAATCATTAGTATTTTTGAGAGGGAAAGTCTCTGTTCTTTGTCAGTCTACGGTTCTGATGGAGTTGAGCTTTTTCCTCGAGTATATGATGAGTGCAATTGCCTTTATTTTCTTAAATTAATTTAATCATTAGTATTTTTGAGAGGGAAAGTCTCTGTTCTTTGTCAGTCTACGGTTCTGATGGAGTTGAGCTTTTTCCTCGAGTATATGATGAGTGCAATTGCCTTTATTCTCTTAAATTAATTTAATCATTAGTATTTTTGAGAGGAAAAGTCTCTGTTCTTTGTCAGTCTACGATTCTGATGGAGTTGAGCTTTTTCCTCGAGTATTTGATAAGTGCAATTGCCTTTATTTTCTTAAATTAATTTAATCATTAGTATTTATAGGGGGGGAGGAATATATATATATATATATCTCTGTTCTTCATCAGTGTAAATAAATTTTCATTTTTGGAGAGACAATTCCATGGGTGTGTCTCACAGGAAGGAGCGGGGTTGGGGCTCTTTCTAATTCTGTATTGTTCTTTGTTATCGCGGGAAATTCAAGTTGTATTTCCTTTAATCAATTTAACAATTAGTATTTTTGAGAGGGAAAATCTCTGTTCTTCGTCAGTCTACGGTTCTGATGAAGTTGAGCTTTTTCCTCGAGTATATGATGAGTGCAATTGCCTTTATTTTCTTAAATTAATTTAATCATTAGTATTTTTGAGAGGGAAAGTCTCTGTTCTTTGTCAGTCTACGGTTCTGATGGAGTTGAGCTTTTTCCTCGAGTATATGATGAGTGCAATTGCCTTTATTTTCTTAAATTAATTTTATCATTAGTATTTTTGAGAGGGAAAGTCTCTGTTCTTTGTCAGTCTACGGTTCTGATGGAGTTGAGCTTTTTCCTCGAGTATATGATGAGTGCAATTGCCTTTATTTTCTTAAATTAATTTAATCATTAGTATTTTTGAGAGGGAAAGTCTCTGTTCTTTGTCAGTCTACGGTTCTGATGGAGTTGAGCTTTTTCCTCGAGTATATGATGAGTGCAATTGCCTTTATTTTCTTAAATTAATTTAATCATTAGTATTTTTGAGAGGGAAAGTCTCTGTTCTTTGTCAGTCTACGGTTCTGATGGAGTTGAGCTTTTTCCTCGAGTATATGATGAGTGCAATTGCCTTTATTTTCTTAAATTAATTTAATCATTAGTATTTTTGAGAGGGAAAGTCTCTGTTCTTTGTCAGTCTACGGTTCTGATGGAGTTGAGCTTTTTCCTCGAGTATATGATGAGTGCAATTGCCTTTATTCTCTTAAATTAATTTAATCATTAGTATTTTTGAGAGGAAAAGTCTCTGTTCTTTGTCAGTCTACGGTTCTGATGGAGTTGAGCTTTTTCCTCGAGTATTTGATAAGTGCAATTGCCTTTATTTTCTTAAATTAATTTAATCATTAGTATTTATAGGGGGGGAGGAATATATATATATATATATCTCTGTTCTTCATCAGTGTAAATAAATTTTCATTTTTGGAGAGACAATTCCATGGGTGTGTCTCACAGGAAGGAGCGGGGTTGGGGCTCTTTCTAATTCTGTATTGTTCTTTGTTATCGCGGGAAATTCAAGTTGTATTTCCTTTAATCAATTTAACAATTAGTATTTTTGAGAGGGAAAATCTCTGTTCTTCGTCAGTCTACGGTTCTGATGAAGTTGAGCTTTTTTCTCGAGTATATGATGAGTGCAATTGCCTTTATTTTCTTAAATTAATTTAATCATTAGTATTTTTGAGAGGGAAAGTCTCTGTTCTTTGTCAGTCTACGGTTCTGATGGAGTTGAGCTTTTTCCTCGAGTATATGATGAGTGCAATTGCCTTTATTTTCTTAAATTAATTTAATCATTAGTATTTTTGAGAGGGAAAGTCTCTGTTCTTTGTCAGTCTACGGTTCTGATGGAGTTGAGCTTTTTCCTCGAGTATATGATGAGTGCAATTGCCTTTATTTTCTTAAATTAATTCAATCATTAGTATTTTTGAGAGGGAAAGTCTCTGTTCTTTGTCAGTCTACGGTTCTGATGGAGTTGAGCTTTTTCCTCGAGTATTTGATAAGTGCAATTGCCTTTATTTTCTTAAATTAATTTAATCATTAGTATTTATAAGGGGGGAGGAATATATATAGATATATATCTCTGTTCTTCATCAGTGTAAATAAATTTTCATTTTTGGAGAGACAATTCCATGGGTGTGTCTCACAGGAAGGAGCGGGGTTGGGGCTCTTTCTAATTCTGTATTGTTCTTTGTTATCGCGGGAAATTCAAGTTGTATTTCCTTTAATCAATTTAACAATTAGTATTTTTGAGAGGGAAAATCTCTGTTCTTCGTCAGTCTACGGTTCTGATGAAGTTGAGCTTTTTCCTCGAGTATATGATGAGTGCAATTGCCTTTATTTTCTTAAATTAATTTAATCATTAGTATTTTTGAGAGGGAAAGTCTCTGTTCTTTGTCAGTCTACGGTTCTGATGGAGTTGAGCTTTTTCCTCGAGTATATGATGAGTGCAATTGCCTTTATTTTCTTAAATTAATTTTATCATTAGTATTTTTGAGAGGGAAAGTCTCTGTTCTTTGTCAGTCTACGGTTCTGATGGAGTTGAGCTTTTTCCTCGAGTATATGATGAGTGCAATTGCCTTTATTTTCTTAAATTAAATTAATCATTAGTATTTTTGAGAGGGAAAGTCTCTGTTCTTTGTCAGTCTACGGTTCTGATGGAGTTGAGCTTTTTCCTCGAGTATATGATGAGTGCAATTGCCTTTATTTTCTTAAATTAATTTAATCATTAGTATTTTTGAGAGGGAAAGTCTCTGTTCTTTGTCAGTCTACGGTTCTGATGGAGTTGAGCTTTTTCCTCGAGTATATGATGAGTGCAATTGCCTTTATTTTCTTAAATTAATTTTATCATTAGTATTTTTGAGAGGGAAAGTCTCTGTTCTTTGTCAGTCTACGGTTCTGATGGAGTTGAGCTTTTTCCTCGAGTATATGATGAGTGCAATTGCCTTTATTTTCTTAAATTAAATTAATCATTAGTATTTTTGAGAGGGAAAGTCTCTGTTCTTTGTCAGTCTACGGTTCTGATGGAGTTGAGCTTTTTCCTCGAGTATATGATGAGTGCAATTGCCTTTATTTTCTTAAATTAATTTAATCATTAGTATTTTTGAGAGGGAAAGTCTCTGTTCTTTGTCAGTCTACGGTTCTGATGGAGTTGAGCTTTTTCCTCGAGTATATGATGAGTGCAATTGCCTTTATTTTCTTAAATTAATTTAATCATTAGTATTTTTGAGAGGGAAAGTCTCTGTTCTTTGTCAGTCTACGGTTCTGATGGAGTTGAGCTTTTTCCTCGAGTATATGATGAGTGCAATTGCCTTTATTCTCTTAAATTAATTTAATCATTAGTATTTTTGAGAGGAAAAGTCTCTGTTCTTTGTCAGTCTACGGTTCTGATGGAGTTGAGCTTTTTCCTCGAGTATTTGATAAGTGCAATTGCCTTTATTTTCTTAAATTAATTTAATCATTAGTATTTATAGGGGGGGAGGAATATATATATATATATATCTCTGTTCTTCATCAGTGTAAATAAATTTTCATTTTTGGAGAGACAATTCCATGGGTGTGTCTCACAGGAAGGAGCGGGGTTGGGGCTCTTTCTAATTCTGTATTGTTCTTTGTTATCGCGGGAAATTCAAGTTGTATTTCCTTTAATCAATTTAACAATTAGTATTTTTGAGAGGGAAAATCTCTGTTCTTCGTCAGTCTACGGTTCTGATGAAGTTGAGCTTTTTCCTCGAGTATATGATGAGTGCAATTGCCTTTATTTTCTTAAATTAATTTAATCATTAGTATTTTTGAGAGGGAAAGTCTCTGTTCTTTGTCAGTCTACGGTTCTGATGGAGTTGAGCTTTTTCCTCGAGTATATGATGAGTGCAATTGCCTTTATTTTCTTAAATTAATTTTATCATTAGTATTTTTGAGAGGGAAAGTCTCTGTTCTTTGTCAGTCTACGGTTCTGATGGAGTTGAGCTTTTTCCTCGAGTATATGATGAGTGCAATTGCCTTTATTTTCTTAAATTAAATTAATCATTAGTATTTTTGAGAGGGAAAGTCTCTGTTCTTTGTCAGTCTACGGTTCTGATGGAGTTGAGCTTTTTCCTCGAGTATATGATGAGTGCAATTGCCTTTATTTTCTTAAATTAATTTAATCATTAGTATTTTTGAGAGGGAAAGTCTCTGTTCTTTGTCAGTCTACGGTTCTGATGGAGTTGAGCTTTTTCCTCGAGTATATGATGAGTGCAATTGCCTTTATTTTCTTAAATTAATTTTATCATTAGTATTTTTGAGAGGGAAAGTCTCTGTTCTTTGTCAGTCTACGGTTCTGATGGAGTTGAGCTTTTTCCTCGAGTATATGATGAGTGCAATTGCCTTTATTTTCTTAAATTAAATTAATCATTAGTATTTTTGAGAGGGAAAGTCTCTGTTCTTTGTCAGTCTACGGTTCTGATGGAGTTGAGCTTTTTCCTCGAGTATATGATGAGTGCAATTGCCTTTATTTTCTTAAATTAATTTAATCATTAGTATTTTTGAGAGGGAAAGTCTCTGTTCTTTGTCAGTCTACGGTTCTGATGGAGTTGAGCTTTTTCCTCGAGTATATGATGAGTGCAATTGCCTTTATTTTCTTAAATTAATTTAATCATTAGTATTTTTGAGAGGGAAAGTCTCTGTTCTTTGTCAGTCTACGGTTCTGATGGAGTTGAGCTTTTTCCTCGAGTATATGATGAGTGCAATTGCCTTTATTCTCTTAAATTAATTTAATCATTAGTATTTTTGAGAGGAAAAGTCTCTGTTCTTTGTCAGTCTACGGTTCTGATGGAGTTGAGCTTTTTCCTCGAGTATTTGATAAGTGCAATTGCCTTTATTTTCTTAAATTAATTTAATCATTAGTATTTATAGGGGGGGAGGAATATATATATATATATATCTCTGTTCTTCATCAGTGTAAATAAATTTTCATTTTTGGAGAGACAATTCCATGGGTGTGTCTCACAGGAAGGAGCGGGGTTGGGGCTCTTTCTAATTCTGTATTGTTCTTTGTTATCGCGGGAAATTCAAGTTGTATTTCCTTTAATCAATTTAACAATTAGTATTTTTGAGAGGGAAAATCTCTGTTCTTCGTCAGTCTACGGTTCTGATGAAGTTGAGCTTTTTCCTCGAGTATATGATGAGTGCAATTGCCTTTATTTTCTTAAATTAATTTAATCATTAGTATTTTTGAGAGGGAAAGTCTCTGTTCTTTGTCAGTCTACGGTTCTGATGGAGTTGAGCTTTTTCCTCGAGTATATGATGAGTGCAATTGCCTTTATTTTCTTAAATTAATTTAATCATTAGTATTTTTGAGAGGGAAAGTCTCTGTTCTTTGTCAGTCTACGGTTCTGATGGAGTTGAGCTTTTTCCTCGAGTATATGATGAGTGCAATTGCCTTTATTTTCTTAAATTAATTTAATCATTAGTATTTTTGAGAGGGAAAGTCTCTGTTCTTTGTCAGTCTACGGTTCTGATGGAGTTGAGCTTTTTCCTCGAGTATATGATGAGTGCAATTGCCTTTATTCTCTTAAATTAATTTAATCATTAGTATTTTTGAGAGGGAAAGTCTCTGTTCTTTGTCAGTCTACGGTTCTGATGGAGTTGAGCTTTTTCCTCGAGTATTTGATAAGTGCAATTGCCTTTATTTTCTTAAATTAATTTAATCATTAGTATTTATAGGGGGGGAGGAATATATATATATATATATCTCTGTTCTTCATCAGTGTAAATAAATTTTCATTTTTGGAGAGACAATTCCATGGGTGTGTCTCACAGGAAGGAGCGGGGTTGGGGCTCTTTCTAATTCTGTATTGTTCTTTGTTATCGCGGGAAATTCAAGTTGTATTTCCTTTAATCAATTTAACAATTAGTATTTTTGAGAGGGAAAATCTCTGTTCTTCGTCAGTCTACGGTTCTGATGAAGTTGAGCTTTTTCCTCGAGTATATGATGAGTGCAATTGCCTTTATTTTCTTAAATTAATTTTATCATTAGTATTTTTGAGAGGGAAAGTCTCTGTTCTTTGTCAGTCTACGGTTCTGATGGAGTTGAGCTTTTTCCTCGAGTATATGATGAGTGCAATTGCCTTTATTTTCTTAAATTAAATTAATCATTAGTATTTTTGAGAGGGAAAGTCTCTGTTCTTTGTCAGTCTACGGTTCTGATGGAGTTGAGCTTTTTCCTCGAGTATATGATGAGTGCAATTGCCTTTATTTTCTTAAATTAATTTAATCATTAGTATTTTTGAGAGGGAAAGTCTCTGTTCTTTGTCAGTCTACGGTTCTGATGGAGTTGAGCTTTTTCCTCGAGTATATGATGAGTGCAATTGCCTTTATTTTCTTAAATTAATTTAATCATTAGTATTTTTGAGAGGGAAAGTCTCTGTTCTTTGTCAGTCTACGGTTCTGATGGAGTTGAGCTTTTTCCTCGAGTATATGATGAGTGCAATTGCCTTTATTCTCTTAAATTAATTTAATCATTAGTATTTTTGAGAGGAAAAGTCTCTGTTCTTTGTCAGTCTACGATTCTGATGGAGTTGAGCTTTTTCCTCGAGTATTTGATAAGTGCAATTGCCTTTATTTTCTTAAATTAATTTAATCATTAGTATTTATAGGGGGGGAGGAATATATATATATATATATCTCTGTTCTTCATCAGTGTAAATAAATTTTCATTTTTGGAGAGACAATTCCATGGGTGTGTCTCACAGGAAGGAGCGGGGTTGGGGCTCTTTCTAATTCTGTATTGTTCTTTGTTATCGCGGGAAATTCAAGTTGTATTTCCTTTAATCAATTTAACAATTAGTATTTTTGAGAGGGAAAATCTCTGTTCTTCGTCAGTCTACGGTTCTGATGAAGTTGAGCTTTTTCCTCGAGTATATGATGAGTGCAATTGCCTTTATTTTCTTAAATTAATTTAATCATTAGTATTTTTGAGAGGGAAAGTCTCTGTTCTTTGTCAGTCTACGGTTCTGATGGAGTTGAGCTTTTTCCTCGAGTATATGATGAGTGCAATTGCCTTTATTTTCTTAAATTAATTTTATCATTAGTATTTTTGAGAGGGAAAGTCTCTGTTCTTTGTCAGTCTACGGTTCTGATGGAGTTGAGCTTTTTCCTCGAGTATATGATGAGTGCAATTGCCTTTATTTTCTTAAATTAATTTAATCATTAGTATTTTTGAGAGGGAAAGTCTCTGTTCTTTGTCAGTCTACGGTTCTGATGGAGTTGAGCTTTTTCCTCGAGTATATGATGAGTGCAATTGCCTTTATTTTCTTAAATTAATTTAATCATTAGTATTTTTGAGAGGGAAAGTCTCTGTTCTTTGTCAGTCTACGGTTCTGATGGAGTTGAGCTTTTTCCTCGAGTATATGATGAGTGCAATTGCCTTTATTTTCTTAAATTAATTTAATCATTAGTATTTTTGAGAGGGAAAGTCTCTGTTCTTTGTCAGTCTACGGTTCTGATGGAGTTGAGCTTTTTCCTCGAGTATATGATGAGTGCAATTGCCTTTATTTTCTTAAATTAATTCAATCATTAGTATTTTTGAGAGGGAAAGTCTCTGTTCTTTGTCAGTCTACGGTTCTGATGGAGTTGAGCTTTTTCCTCGAGTATATGATGAGTGCAATTGCCTTTATTTTCTTAAATTAATTTAATCATTAGTATTTTTGAGAGGGAAAGTCTCTGTTCTTTGTCAGTCTACGGTTCTGATGGAGTTGAGCTTTTTCCTCGAGTATTTGATAAGTGCAATTGCCTTTATTTTCTTAAATTAATTTAATCATTAGTATTTATAAGGGGGGAGGAATATATATAGATATATATCTCTGTTCTTCATCAGTGTAAATAAATTTTCATTTTTGGAGAGACAATTCCATGGGTGTGTCTCACAGGAAGGAGCGGGGTTGGGGCTCTTTCTAATTCTGTATTGTTCTTTGTTATCGCGGGAAATTCAAGTTGTATTTCCTTTAATCAATTTAACAATTAGTATTTTTGAGAGGGAAAATCTCTGTTCTTCGTCAGTCTACGGTTCTGATGAAGTTGAGCTTTTTCCTCGAGTATATGATGAGTGCAATTGCCTTTATTTTCTCAAATTAATTTAATCATTAGTATTTTTGAGAGGGAAAGTCTCTGTTCTTTGTCAGTCTACGGTTCTGATGGAGTTGAGCTTTTTCCTCGAGTATATGATGAGTGCAATTGCCTTTATTTTCTTAAATTAATTTAATCATTAGTATTTATAAGGGGGGAGGAATATATATAGATATATATCTCTGTTCTTCATCAGTGTAAATAAATTTTCATTTTTGGAGAGACAATTCCATGGGTGTGTCTCACAGGAAGGAGCGGGGTTGGGGCTCTTTCTAATTCTGTATTGTTCTTTGTTATCGCGGGAAATTCAAGTTGTATTTCCTTTAATCAATTTAACAATTAGTATTTTTGAGAGGGAAAATCTCTGTTCTTCGTCAGTCTACGGTTCTGATGAAGTTGAGCTTTTTCCTCGAGTATATGATGAGTGCAATTGCCTTTATTTTCTTAAATTAATTTAATCATTAGTATTTTTGAGAGGGAAAGTCTCTGTTCTTTGTCAGTCTACGGTTCTGATGGAGTTGAGCTTTTTCCTCGAGTATATGATGAGTGCAATTGCCTTTATTTTCTTAAATTAATTTAATCATTAGTATTTTTGAGAGGGAAAGTCTCTGTTCTTTGTCAGTCTACGGTTCTGATGGAGTTGAGCTTTTTCCTCGAGTATATGATGAGTGCAATTGCCTTTATTCTCTTAAATTAATTTAATCATTAGTATTTTTGAGAGGGAAAGTCTCTGTTCTTTGTCAGTCTACGGTTCTGATGGAGTTGAGCTTTTTCCTCGAGTATTTGATAAGTGCAATTGCCTTTATTTTCTTAAATTAATTTAATCATTAGTATTTATAGGGGGGGAGGAATATATATATATATATATATCTGTTCTTCATCAGTGTAAATAAATTTTCATTTTTGGAGAGACAATTCCATGGGTGTGTCTCACAGGAAGGAGCGGGGTTGGGGCTCTTTCTAATTCTGTATTGTTCTTTGTTATCGCGGGAAATTCAAGTTGTATTTCCTTTAATCAATTTAACAATTAGTATTTTTGAGAGGGAAAATCTCTGTTCTTCGTCAGTCTACGGTTCTGATGAAGTTGAGCTTTTTCCTCGAGTATATGATGAGTGCAATTGCCTTTATTTTCTTAAATTAATTTAATCATTAGTATTTTTGAGAGGGAAAGTCTCTGTTCTTTGTCAGTCTACGGTTCTGATGGAGTTGAGCTTTTTCCTCGAGTATATGATGAGTGCAATTGCCTTTATTTTCTTAAATTAATTTTATCATTAGTATTTTTGAGAGGGAAAGTCTCTGTTCTTTGTCAGTCTACGGTTCTGATGGAGTTGAGCTTTTTCCTCGAGTATATGATGAGTGCAATTGCCTTTATTTTCTTAAATTAATTTAATCATTAGTATTTTTGAGAGGGAAAGTCTCTGTTCTTTGTCAGTCTACGGTTCTGATGGAGTTGAGCTTTTTCCTCGAGTATATGATGAGTGCAATTGCCTTTATTTTCTTAAATTAATTCAATCATTAGTATTTTTGAGAGGGAAAGTCTCTGTTCTTTGTCAGTCTACGGTTCTGATGGAGTTGAGCTTTTTCCTCGAGTATATGATGAGTGCAATTGCCTTTATTTTCTTAAATTAATTTCATCATTAGTATTTTTGAGAGGGAAAGTCTCTGTTCTTTGTCAGTCTACGGTTCTGATGGAGTTGAGCTTTTTCCTCGAGTATTTGATAAGTGCAATTGCCTTTATTTTCTTAAATTAATTTAATCATTAGTATTTATAAGGGGGGAGGAATATATATAGATATATATCTCTGTTCTTCATCAGTGTAAATAAATTTTCATTTTTGGAGAGACAATTCCATGGGTGTGTCTCACAGGAAGGAGCGGGGTTGGGGCTCTTTCTAATTCTGTATTGTTCTTTGTTATCGCGGGAAATTCAAGTTGTATTTCCTTTAATCAATTTAACAATTAGTATTTTTGAGAGGGAAAATCTCTGTTCTTCGTCAGTCTACGGTTCTGATGAAGTTGAGCTTTTTCCTCGAGTATATGATGAGTGCAATTGCCTTTATTTTCTTAAATTAATTTAATCATTAGTATTTTTGAGAGGGAAAGTCTCTGTTCTTTGTCAGTCTACGGTTCTGATGGAGTTGAGCTTTTTCCTCGAGTATATGATGAGTGCAATTGCCTTTATTTTCTTAAATTAATTTTATCATTAGTATTTTTGAGAGGGAAAGTCTCTGTTCTTTGTCAGTCTACGGTTCTGATGGAGTTGAGCTTTTTCCTCGAGTATATGATGAGTGCAATTGCCTTTATTTTCTTAAATTAATTTAATCATTAGTATTTTTGAGAGGGAAAGTCTCTGTTCTTTGTCAGTCTACGGTTCTGATGGAGTTGAGCTTTTTCCTCGAGTATATGATGAGTGCAATAGCCTTTATTTTCTTAAATTAATTTAATCATTAGTATTTTTGAGAGGGAAAGTCTCTGTTCTTTGTCAGTCTACGGTTCTGATGGAGTTGAGCTTTTTCCTCGAGTATATGATGAGTGCAATTGCCTTTATTTTCTTAAATTAATTTAATCATTAGTATTTTTGAGAGGGAAAGTCTCTGTTCTTTGTCAGTCTACGGTTCTGATGGAGTTGAGCTTTTTCCTCGAGTATTTGATAAGTGCAATTGCCTTTATTTTCTTAAATTATTTTAATCATTAGTATTTATAAGGGGGGAGGAATATATATATATATATATCTCTGTTCTTCATCAGTGTAAATAAATTTTCATTTTTGGAGAGACAATTCCATGGGTGTGTCTCACAGGAAAGAGCGGGGTTGGGGCTCTTTCTAATTCTGTATTGTTCTTTGTTATCGCGGGAAATTCAAGTTGTATTTCCTTTAATCAATTTAACAATTAGTATTCTTGAGAGGGAAAATCTCTGTTCTTCGTCAGTCTACGGTTCTGATGATGTTGAGCTTTTTTCTCGAATATTCATAAATAGAACACTACTATGCGTCAAAGGCTCATAATTACTTGGCGAGTGATTCCGTGCGTTATAACGTACTGATCGGATTTGCACACGATCAACAATTCCATACAACGTAAACGCTAAGAAAATTTACAGTGTGTGCAGCTCTGACCAATACGCTAACGTTAAAACGCGCGGAATCTCTCCCCTTGCATGCACCATCAATCATCCGTTGAACGATAGAAATGAGAAAATTCGAAATATACACATGAGAAGGGCGGTCAAGTTTACAGAGCTCTACCTGCCCCACCGATGGAAAACCCAGATTTTCGAAGAATCAAAACTAGAGAGAGCTGCAGTCTCAATTCGAAATTTTAAAGGAACTCTACCCTCTCAAAACAGAACATTCACAGCTAATAAATTGGCGAGGTGTGAAATTAATTCTCGTGTACTGTTCACTTGTTCTACTCAATAATCGTAATAACAAATTTTCACATTCAAAAATGTCAGCAATTAGTTTGTTAAACCCAAAAGCTGAGGTAGCCAGGGCTTCTCAAGCTTTAGCGGTTAATATTGCTGGAGCCAAGGGTATTCAGGAGGTAATGAAGACGAATCTCGGGCCTAGAGGAACCATGAAGATGTAAGCATTCACGTGCTTCACTATCTATCCTGCAAATATCAATAATATAATAATAATATGATCATATACACTATTTCCTTCATTTTTCAATTCATTTCAAATATAAAATATTCATTATGTATCGATTGAATATTTAAAAAAATAATAATCGACAGTCATAATGTCTAATAAATCAATTTCCAATAGTTTTACCTTATATGGTAGTGATATATCCAACCGGTATAGCGTCATCGCTATCAATTTAACGAATTTCATCGTCATTTTAGGAAAAAAAAGGGCGTAAGTGCTGTATATAAGGATAGTACTTACGCCCCTTTATTTCTAAAGCGACAACATAAGCATTTTATTAAAATTTAAAATAAACTTCATCCATTCACGATTTACTTTTTGAATTTTTTTTTTCACTGTACACTTTTGAAATTTTTTAGCGATTAAATTTTAAATAATTGTCAAAAAAAATCATGATTTCAGGCTGGTTTCTGGAGCAGGAGACATAAAAATAACGAAAGACGGTAATGTTTTGCTCCACGAGATGCAAATACAGCATCCTACAGCATCATTGATTGCAAGAGCATCAACAGCCCAGGATGATATGACTGGTGATGGAACAACAAGTACAGTACTTGTTATTGGTGAATTGCTTAAACAAGCTGATCTATACATTTCTGAAGGACTACATCCAAGGATTCTGACGGAAGGCTTTGAATTAGCTCGTGCTAAAACCATAGAAATCCTTGATTCCTTGAAAATACCAATTGAAGTGACGAGGGAATCTCTTTTGGACGTTGCGAGAACCTCTCTGAGGACAAAGGTTCATCCAACACTTGCTGATAAACTTACTGAAGTGTGCGTTGATGCAGTACTTGCTATTAGAATCGAAAATCAACCGGTGGATCTTCACATGGTTGAACTCATGGAAATGCAGCACAGAACTTCAGCTGATACCACTTTGATCAGGGGCATTGTCATGGATCATGGCAGCAGACATCCAGATATGCCGAAAAGAGTTGAGAATGCGTATATTCTCACTTGTAATGTCAGTTTAGAATACGAGAAGAGTGAAGTAAGAATTACATTCATTATTATAATTATTCTAGGTTTTTTCAATCCTTAAAAAGCAATGATTAGGTTTTTAAACCTTGTTAAAAACTTAGATACAAAGGTTTTAACTAAATAAACAGTTTTTTTTTCATTTTTGCTGGTCAGACGAGGGTCCAATGGACTTTAGACCTATATTTGCTTGAATTTAAGTGCCTAAACATAAGGATAATGAGTCCAGAGTAAAATTCCCCAATTTTTGAAGAGTTTATCACTATCTTTCATTTTTTTCCCTTTTTTTCTTACTCCAGCCATTTTTTTACCACACTTAAATTCAATTTTCGCATAGGGGCAGGTGGAGCAAAATGGACATATCTAAATTTTTAGAAACAGCTAATAAGCCCTGAAAATGGGCTTTTAAAGCTTAATAAAAAAAAAAAAAAAAAAAAAAAATTTTTAGACAAATATTATGGAAAAATCTTGAAATTAATAGAAATATATTGACCGTAGATTGTTTTTGATGATTTCATTGGAAAGTTGAGGAAATTTTAGGCGGGAAACAAGTGCCGGAACTAATTTTTTTGAAATTTTGAAGATTTTTACTTTTTTAAGGATTTTAGAGGAGTAAAACCCATTCTTTTTTGGAAGTTTTCTGTTTTTTGAGAATATCTCCGGTTCTATTTGTCGTAGCGTAAAAATTCTGAATGGAGGTGAAAGGTGAGATCATTTGCCATCGATTCATAGGGTTCTCAATTGAAAAATATCGATTTTTAAGGTATTTATGGGCATTTTTGTGAAACAGTTTTTGACCTATAACTATCCCAAAAATTGATATTTTCGAATTCAAAACCCCATGAATCAATGGAAAATGAGCTCACCTTTCATTTGAGACCAACCCCAAGTTGCTACGATCTATAGAACCAGAGATATTTGCAAAAAACTGAAAATTTTCGAAAAAAGCAAGGCTTCTACCCCTAAAAAATCCCGAAAAATATCGAATTTTCAAAAAAATAAAAAATAATACATCTGACACTTGTTTTCCGGCTAAAATTTCCTCAGCTTTTCATTAGAATCATAGAAAAAAATCCATCTCTAACTGTTTTATTTTAGTGTCCACTCTGCCCCACTCTCCCCTATATAATCTTGATGATTATTCGAAGTGAGCTTTTAAGAAATCTCAAAAAAATTCCAAGTAAAAATATTAAATAGCAGCTTTTTTATAAAGTTTTTTCTCGCTGAATTTCAATGGACCCCAGTATGGCAAATATTTCATCTTAGAGTCAAAGGGGTGTAAGTCCTGTGTATAAGCACAGCACTTACGCCCCTTTGTTTCTAAGATGACGATGTAATTCCATGTAAATGTGGCAAATAAGGCTTAATGAAAAAAAAAAGTTTATGGATCCTGCAATTCACTGAGTAACATTGAACTTTCATTTTTTCAAGGTAAACAGTGGATTCTTCTATAAAACTGCAGAAGAACGAGAGAAGCTCGTATCAGCTGAGCGTGAGTTCATCGACAATCGTGTTAAAAAAATCATTGATTTGAAGCGCAAACTTTGTAACGGAAAGGACAAGACCTTCGTTGTCATCAATCAGAAAGGAATTGATCCACCCTCTTTGGATGCACTTGCTAAAGAAGGAATTGTCGCTTTACGCCGTGCAAAACGTAGGAATATGGAACGTTTGGCTCTTGCATGCGGTGGAGTTGCAATGAATTCCTTCGATGATCTTCAGGAGGAACATTTGGGATGGGCTGGACTCGTTTATGAGCATGTTCTCGGTGAGAACAAGTATACATTCGTTGAAGATTGTAAAAAACCAAATTCCGTGACAATATTGCTGAAAGGACCAAACAAGTATACGTTGGTGCAGTTGAAAGATGCTGTCAGAGATGGTTTGAGAGCAATCAATAATGCTATCAATGATAAGGCAATCATTCCTGGAGCTGGAGCCTTTGAAGTGGCTGCTAGCATGGCATTGAGTAAATATAAGGAACAAGTTAAAGGAAAACTTCGTTTGGGAATTCAGGCTTACAGTGATGCTCTTCTGGTTATTCCGAAGACTCTCGCTGTTAATAGTGGATTTGATGCACAATACACTATTGTTAAGCTACTTGAAGAAAGTAATACTCTTGGAGAACCGGTGGGACTTGATATTACAACAGGCGAGGCTCTGAAACCCGTTGATGCTGGCATCTATGATAATTATATCGTCAAAAAGCAAATCATTAATTCTTGGTGAGTAGGGAGAGAAATGCGAAAAATTTAGGGGAAGGTGGGGTAAAATGGGCATTTCAATTGAACGGTTCGAGATGGAGATTCTTTAATGATTTCATTGGAAAGCTGAGGAAATTTTAGGTGGCAAGCACGTGTCAAAATTACTTTTTTTTGATTTTTTGAAAATTTGACTTTTTTGACCAAGTTTTGGAAGGGTTTCCCTCCTGAAAATCGAAAAAATTCTTTATTTCGTTGATATATTTGATTCTGTTGGTTTTAACATTCTGGGGTTGATCTTAAATGAAAGGTGAGCTCATTTCTCATCGATTTATGTTGTTCGAATTTTTTTAAATCAATTTTTCAAATATTTATAGGTCATTTTCTATAAATCAGTTTTTGGCCTATAAGTACTTGAAAAATTGATATTTTTCATTTTAAACCCTATAAATCGATGGGAAATGAGCTCACCTTTCATTTAAGATAAACCCCAGGTCGCTACGACCAATAGAACCTGAGATATTCCCGAAAACTTGAAATTTTTCAAAAACAGAAAGATTTTACTTGCATATCATGAGCAAAAAATGGAATTTTTGAAAAATTCCAAAAAAATAACTTCTGACATATGATTTCTATAGGAAATTTTCTCAGCTTTTCAATGGAATCATTAGAGAAACCCCATCTCCAATATTTCCATTGATTTCGAGGAATTTTTATAGTATTAAATGTCCATTTGACCCCACCTTTCCCTAACATTTGAAATAATTATACTAAAATATTTCAAACTATGAATTAAATGTCATTTTTAATATTACAGCACTGTCATTGCCAGCAACTTGCTTCTAGTCGATGAGATAATGAGAGCCGGCCTTTCATCACTAAAAGGATAATTACTACTCATTCTGGAAATTTTATAAAATTATTTCACATTATCATCACTCATTTTATATTGAGTTCAACTAAGAAAGCATTTATAAGTGACACATAAATGTTAATCTCTGTATTGCTTCACGATTATTTTCGCCTTTGCTTTAAATAAACAAAAGTTTCTTAATAAAAGTTTCCACAATCCACAATAAAATTACAATTCTCTAACTGTTATTCTTTTTTTTTTCATTAGTAATGAATAAATAAAAAATATTTTAAACCATGGTAATGTCTATAAAAATTGAAAATATTTATTACGTTTGTGTCTTAGTGTACAATATTTACATTAACTTGGGAGTTCCGAATTGTGATTTACGTAATACACCAAAGGATCCTCATCAGTCTTTTTACACGTTATTAATTGATACATTACATATACACAATGTATATGTAAATTACAGTGAGTGCGCCATAATAAATAAAACGAAAATAATCAGAATTCGATGTGATGTATGATGAGGAAAATGCTCTCGTAAGTTATTATAACATTAAATCAGAAAAAAAAAACTTTGCATTTTACACTTTCACAAAGATAGAACGAGGAAGAAAATGAAAAAAAAACTATAATTCTACTTAATTTTGATCTATAGATGTTCAATCTAACGTATTTTCATTTCTCCACAATGATCTGGAGACATATCATTCAAGCATGAATTTCAAAATGATATTAAAATATTTATCAATGATAAAGCAAAAATGAAAAATCTGTCTGATAATAGAAAAAAAAAAGTAGATATCTTAGAGACTATTATTATCATTAATATTATCATTATTAATAGTATAGTATATTATTTTTAAATATTAATAGAAAATAACAAGAGAAATGAATTTTTTTCATGGGCCTCCTCTTAAATCTAATGTGATTGAATGATTTTTCTTCAGTTTTTTTTCTGTATTCAAATTGTTGAATGTCTCTGGAAATACTTGAATGTATAAAAAAAATCATTTATACCATTTTTACTTTTTTACAATCTTCCAGAACAACTCTAGCATCGATATTCATAAGTTTGGCCAATTTAGTACATTTAACACGCATTTTGGCAGCTCCAAGTACCATGACAGTATTTAAATTGTCATAATCAACTGGTGTAGGTGGTCTTCCATAATAGCTCCATCCAAAGGATTCTGTAGAATTAATTGGATCGATATCCGATAATTCATTGATATCAAATTTAAAACCAGGTGGATATCTGGGCAATGGATTAGTTGATTTTCTGGCTACAGCCCTTGGTGATGTTGAGGGCTTTCTTATGAGTTGTTTGGTAGTTGATTTTCTGGCAACTCCTAAATTTCGGAAAATATCATTTGACGGAATGACCTGTGGCTCTTCTTCTGGTATAAATGGCATTTCTGATTGTGAAACCTTTGACATCATGAGATCTATGTTTGTTGAAATTCTTTCGATAGCAGCAGCTAGTCCTGAATGATCATTAATAGTATGTTGAGTTGCTGCTTGAAGAGTGGCAAATGTTTTTGAACATCTTTTACATTTAAAAACATCAGCATGTTTAGCTATGTGAGTTCTCATTCTTGACAATGTTACACTGATGAAAGGACACTCAGGACAAATATATCCATTTTGCTTTACCATAGCTTCTTGTTCTTTCTTGAAACGAATTGGTAGATGTGAATGAAACATGTTGTGATGGGATGTTTTCTTCATGCCACCTTCAACTCTTTCATTGCACCATTTACAAATCCAAGTATCCTGTGTTGTATCAAAGGCTTCTGTCATTCTAAATGGTAAATTTGGATGTTTCTTTGCTTCGTGTGTTCTCAAACCATTGGGCGAACCTTTTTTCGAGCAATAACCACATTTCATTAGTCTTGGACTGTCCAATATACTTGCTACATTCTCAGTGAATTTAAATGGTACTCCAGTTTTATAAACAGATCTTTCATTCAAACTTTTGTGATACTGATTCCAGTGGGATCTTATTGTAGAAAGAGAAATACTTCTCACAGATTTACAGTAAAAGCAACTGTAGATAGTTTTTTTTTGAGATTCTTCAGACACTGGAGAGACTGGAGTTGTCTCCTCTTCAATATCTTCGTCATAATCGTCAAAAATCTTCTTCTTTACGTATTGAATTGGTGGATCGTTTGAAGAATTTTGGGAATTTATCGGTTCAGCTCGCCAATCTAATTCAGGATGATTAATTTCTGAATGCTGCCAAATGTCTGTTTGTGAATTGGCTGTAAAACTACAGTATCCGCATTTTAACGAGTGTTTTTTTGCATGTGCTCTCATGTGGGCTTTTAATCCAGTTGAATTGATCGCTGTAAAACCACATTTAACACAGATATCAGTTAGTTCCAATACTTTTTCACTATCTGGACCTGTCAAATGACTGTCATCTTCTAGTTTACGTTTACGTTTTTTACTCTTCTTTGGAACTACAATTCCATATTCTTTTTCCCAAAATGCATTTGTTAATTCAGGTGCTTTACCTGTTGGATTTTTTATTATAGTCTCTGGTTTACCCTGATGTTTACCACGTATATGTTGTCTCATCATGGTCTCGGAATTTGTACTTCTGTCGCAGTATGGACAAATAAAAGCCAAACGCTTCAAATGATTTATTTGTACATGTATCTTGAAACCCCTGAGTCCTGCAAATTCAACTTTACAATGTTTACATACATACATTTTAGTTTTACTATCTTTTTTCGATGTACTTTCAACATCTACAGGATCATCAACCAAAAGTTCTTTGGCACATTCTTCCAAAACTTTACTGTCAATAATCAAAGCATTATCATCATCATCCTCATCATCATCAGAATCATTACTAGCAGAGAATTTTGTTATTGCTGAAGTTAAATCAACTGTCTTCGATATTTCATTAGTTGGATTAAAACTTGATGATGGAATTATTTGACAGGCAGAATCATCTTCAAGTGTAATTGTAGGTGGTGATATTCTAGCAGGAGTTGATGAAATTCTTGATTTAATTGAATTTGCATTGAGTGGTTCTTCAGTTTCACCTCTCATAATTGCTCTCTGTTTATTCATCAAATTTAATACCCATTTTTCAACTTCTTCTTTCTCCTCGAGTTCAACTGTAATTGGTTTTTTGTCTCTGTGTGATTTATGCTCGTGCTTCAACATTCTTGAATGAGATACAGCCAAATGTCCGCAATCAACGCAATGCCATCGCCAATATTTTAGCTCCATATATAAATGATCTCTTATATCTTGGCGATACTTTGACGAATAAGTCGAACAAACTGTGCAAGAGTACATGTTTCCTGATGGTCTTCCATAAGATCCAAACATCTCCTCGAGCTCTGCATCTGTTAATACTTTTCCGGATTTTTTTAAATTTCCATCAGCATTTGATTTACCCTTTTCCACGATACCAGCACTAGTAGTAGCATCCAGAGAAATGGACTTTGGTTTAATTTTAGCAGGTTTTGCTGATGGCTCAACATCTGACTTTCTTTTTCCTGATTTAGCTGGTGATTCACCTGTTACTTTTTTCTTCTCATTTTCCTCTTCAAGAAGTATACCTCTTATATGACGTATCCTTGGCATATCACGTCTCCATAATGGAGTTGTATCAAATGGCTCATCTCTAGCTGGAGGTTCTACCACACTTTCCATCTTCTTAATGCCTTTAATTCTCTCATAAACCATAGTATAATCGGCCTCTGGCTCATTAATATGCTTTGAAAGCATGTGTTGCTCGAAATTTATCTTTCCAGATGTTTTGTAAGGGCAAATAGTGCATTTAAACTGGGCTCTCTCGTCGTGATTTGTTGAAGCATGAGAAACCATATCAGTTTTGTATACACACTTGTAATCACAAACATTGCATTTCCAATGATTTCCATCAGGATCTGCAAGTGCTTCAGATTCAGCTTCTTCTATCTGAGATTTTTCAAATATTTCAGCATTCTCCATTTCTCTGATTACCTTGACAAATGGCCTCTTCTCAGGATGTTTTTCTGTTAGGTGACGTTCAACCACGTGTCTAGAAAATAAAATAAATTTCATATTGTTATTATTATTGTTTATATATAAAGTGTTAGATTTAGAGAATATTGGCAGTTAAAATTGGAGAATAATGCTGATTTCTACGAGATCATTGAATTCAATCACCAGCAGATTTTCTATAAGAAAAAGTATAATTAAAAGAATTACGTGATAATTTTTGGTGTTACAAACCTGTGATAGTGATGATGATTGCAGTGTGAACATTTGTAAAGTCTAGTGTCGTGCATTTTCAAGTGCACACCGAGTTTATCAATTGATATACTCTGTGTATCTTGTCCTGGTGGTGGACAGTGAGGACACCGAAAGTATGTTTCTTCTGGGTGCAATGCTTTTATGTGACAACGTAATAAATCCTCGTTGATAGTTAGACAATTGCAGTCAGATACACAGCACACGTATCTGGATGGATTTTAAAAAATAATAAAAAAATAAGATATGTAAATTATTAATAATTAACTGCTGTAGGGGAAGGTGGGGCAAAACGGACATCAGGGGTAAAATGGACACATCTAAATTTTTATACAAATATTATGGAAAACTCTTGAAATTAATAGAAATATTGACCGTAGATTGTTTTTGATGATTTCATTGGAAAGTTGAGGAAATTTTAGAAGGAAAATAAGTGCTGAAACTAATTTTTTGGGAGTTTTGGTGATTTTTACTTTTTTGAGCATTTTAGAGGGGTAGAATCCTTTCTTTTTCTGAAAATTTTCAGTTTTTTGACTATATTTTCGGTTCTATTTGTCGTAGCGTAGAAATTCCGATGGGAGGTGAAAGGTGAGATCATTTGCCATTGATTCATAGGGTTTTCAATTAAAAAATATCGATTTTTAAGGTATTTATGGGCATTTTTGTGGAACACTTTTGTGAATCAGTTTTTGGCCTATAACTATCCCAAAAATTGATATTTTTGAATTCAAAACCCCATGAATCGATGGGAAATGAGCTCACCTTTCATTTGAAACCAACCCCAAGTTGCTAAGACAAATAGAACCAGAGATATTTGCAAAAAACTGAAGATTTTCTAAAAAGGAAAGGTTCTACCTCTCAAAAATACCGAAAAATATCGAATTTTCAAAAAAAAATCGAAAAAAATACATCTGACACTCGTTTTCTGGCTAAAATTTCCTCAGCTTTTCAATGGAATCGTCGAAAAAAATCCATCTCTAACCGTTTCATTATAGTGTCCATTTTGCCCCACTCTCCCCTATTAAAATTGGTTTTCTTATTATTATTATGATTCAATGAATAGGAAAGGGAGAAAAATTATGTTCTAGTGGTATATTACCTCTGTATTTCTGGTATAAACTTGGGTAGAAGTTCGTCTTCAGGATCAGCTGGAGTTTCTTTAACTTTCGCACCCATTCTACCATTTTGATGTGAGCTACTAGCAAGATTAACCATTTTATCAAACATTTTTTCTTTTTTATCCAAACAAGGAACAGGATTAACTGGCCCTGACTCAGGCACAGTTTCATCTTTTGCATGAAGCTGCAAATGCCTGATTATATTGGTTCTAACTTTAGTTGTGTATGGACAAACAGCGCATCTAACTTCGCTGTTGTAAATAGCTTGTCTTGGTAAATGTCCAATATCATTGGGTCCATAGGCAACTGTCTTCTGTTTGTTAATAAGAGACAAGTCAAATGATTTGTGCTTGGACAGCTTTTTGCCCTTTCTTTCACCAGGACTTAAAGGCTGAACTATAAAAAGTGCATCTGGTGATGGATTTGTTGGATCAGCTGGTACTAATTTGTGGCTTGCAATTTTATGCTTAGCCCTCATATGTGCAACAGCTTGGCATGCCAATGCATATCTCATTGTGCAAAGAGAGCATCCAAATCTCTTGAGGCCATGGATCTTCAAGTGATCAATGAGATTAGCGATTTTTACAAATTTTTTGGAGCAATGAATACATTTGAGATTAACGATTTGATCACTATTATGTGGACATCCATTGATATGGCCTTTTAGTTCAGATGGAGTCATGGCTTGAAAGGTGCAAGGGTCATTGGCGCATTTGTATAGATCTTTACCAGCAAAACCAGTGTGCTTTATGTCTTCTAGGGTCAATAGAGGTTTTTCGCTTATTTCAGGATCCTTATTATCAGCAGTAGTATCAGCAGCACCAGTTATAGCTGTTGGTGTAGCTGTAGCTACTGTAGCATTATCTTCATCAATCACTAAATCATCATCATCATCCTTTTTACCAGCATCCTGATCATCGTCAAGTTGTGAAGAAGGCGCAGAGACTTCAGTTGATCCGCTCAATTCAATACAGCTATTCGAATTTTCATTACTAGTGTCAAAAATATTTCGATTAACTCTCTCACAAGATTCACGTCCTTTTTCCTCCTTCAACATCAAAAATGGTTTGAGAGATTCTTTGATCGGAGTTAATCCTTTTTTCGATTTTGTAGTTGTAGATGGTTCGATACATTCAATAATCTCTATGTCACTGTCATTATTCTTCTCTTCACTATTACCATTACTGCAAGAGCTCGGTGATTTGGCTTTTTCATTGAATTTATCAAATGCCCTTTGTTCTGCTGTTTTCAAAAACTCTGGATTATCTAAAACATTCATATTCACGAATTCATCATTCATATTCAAATTATCTGGAATACCCAATGGATCAACAGCATTTGCAATTTGAATTTGAACACGTTCATTAGCGTAACGAAGAACAAGTTCAGGCTCCTGATGAACAAGTTGTTCATTTGATAAATCAGTATTATCTACTTGGGAATAATTTGTTTTTGTAATCGATGATTTAATTTGTTTTTTCTCGACAACAGCTCCATCAGGCAACTTTAACATTGTTCGAACATCTCCATTACTATTGAAAGTTTGGGATGATAATGGTGTTATTTTTTTAGACTCCTCAAAGTTAATAGGATTTGATGAATTTTTGTTGTTTATTGAGATACTCTGTCCATCAAGAAGATCAATAATTTCAGCCTGTTCAACGATTCTCATTGGTTGTCTATTTGAAATGAGTGTTTTATTACTTGGAATCTCTGGCGATTTAATTGATTCTGGTGTTATTATATTAATCTCTTTGCCCATTTTTTTCGTTATAATTTCATCATTAACAGATGGAATTTCTGTGACAGTCTTGAGCTCTGAGCATTTAAAATTTTCATCGAGATTTCTTATGATCAATTGGAGAAGCACGTCCTTGTCTCTTACTGGTGATACTGGAAGTGATCTCTCGAGTATTTTAGGTGGACGATTGCAGTGCATCAAACTCAAATGATGATGAAGTTCCATTGGTGCATCAGATCCAAAAAGACAATATAAACATTGATATTTGTAGATTCCATGCATTTTGTAATGAGAAATTAGAGTTTCTGCTTTTAGTGCAGATGCTGGACACATGTGGCACTTGAATATAGATAATGTAGCTCCATGTTTCATCTTCAAGTGAGCGATAAATGCTTCGGGTACATAGAATAATTTGTTGCATTCATGTTTACAGACAAATGGATGAACATTTTCTCTTCTATCGATAATTTCAACGGGATGATGATCTCTCATTCCAAGGATAACGGATGGAGGCTTTCCTGGATGAGAACTTATCTGATGCAGATCAACATAGGATTGTGTGAATCCACGATAAAAGCAATAACCGCATTGATATGCACAGAAACTGTGCTTCTTCTTGTAATGCGAATTTAGCTCATCCCATGTATCAAGAGATACATAACAATAGGCACATTTTTTGAAGCCATTTGGTGCACAATCCCTTTTTACATCTAGAGATGAAGAATTTTTGTCTGCAATGATCTTTTGAACATGTGCCTCAAAGTGCTGGCCAAATGCATCAACCGAATCACTCGTAAATGTACAAGTTCTTCCCATGCATTTATAAAGATGTCGAAGTTTTGTGGCTTGTAACATTGCTGTAAATGCCTCGAATGTCTTTTTCTTTTGGGTAACAATATTAGTACTCGTGTCTTTTGCCTTTGATGAACCAACAGTTGGTCGAAAAACTTTCAAGATTTTGTAATTCTTACCATTTTTACCTTGTGCAGTAGAAATTTGCGAGGTTGTTGGCAAAGGTTTTGCAATTATTTTTTGCGGTTGAGCTGTATTCTTAGAAACTGCAACAACTGATTTTGATGTTGTTAAAATGGTTTTTTGTGGATTTAAAGTAGTTGGCTTGGTTACTGTCGTCAAAATTGATTTTACTGGTGGTGGTGATGATTGTGATGATGATATTGTTGTTATCGTTGCTGTTGCTGCTGTTGTTGATGTGGCTGTTGTTGTCGTTGTTATTGTTGTTATTGTTGATACAGGTTTTGCCATTGGTTGAATGATGAATTTGGTATTTGGATTAGGAGCTATCGCTTGAAATCGCGAGAGAATTCCATCGATTTTTCCTATTGGTGCTCTTATTTTTTTCAATATATTAGGACTCGATTTTTTAAGAACTGATACACCTACATTTTTTACTGGCGTTGTTGCTACTGCTTTTCTAATATCATCTATTAAAGGGCTCTCACCCTCTGATGATGCATTTGGTGCTAAACTTATAACATTTTCAATTTTTAAAAATGAACAATCCTCCGTTACTTTATTTTCAAGTATTTTAACCGGTTTATTAGGATCATTTGCAGCTGATTTTGATGCAATGATAACTTCTGTTTTTAATGTTCCACAGGATAATTTATCGCCGCTTAATCTTCGCAGACGAATAAAATTCTTTGGGGTATTTGAACGAGAATTGTCGGTGTCGGGATATTCAGGAAATTTATTATCCAATAATTTTTGTTTTTCTATGAAATTACGAAGATCTGATATTGGTACGACTATTGGCTTTGATGGAGAATCAGTATTAGCCTGATTTTTTCCAGTTTCTGGGGTACTTGGAACAGCCTTGGATCCTTGCAGTTGAGCAGCCAGCCTCTGGATTGTTGTAATCATCGGTACATTTGTTGTTGTATTTATTGTTTCTTTTAATAGTGTAGTTACGTCTGTTGGTAATTCACAATCAGATTCATCGTCACTTGTTTCATCAGATTCTCCATAAGGTCTATCGAGTTGCATCTCTCCATCGCTTGTTTCTTCTGTACTATTGGAATCCTTGATTATCTCATCTTCCAGAGACATCAAGGGATCCTTCAGTTTTTTATCAGATTTTTCGTCTGAAACTGCTATTTCCATCTCTGAACATTCAACGTTTTCAATTGCGTCAACATTGGAAATCGAGGGTGAAAGACGCTCACAATTTTGGAATAACGATCTCACAGATCGTTCTTTAGCAACTGTTCTCTGATTAGTTTCATTTTCATCAGAGAATGATGATTTTTCATTTTGTGGCTCATCCGCAGTATCTTCGGTACATTCAACATCTACGAACGCTTCAGATTCATCTGAATGATTCGTCATTTTATCCTTCAATTTATCGGTTATTGAGGGTCCTTTACCACTCGATGTATTCTTAAATTTAGTACCATAATTTTTCAAAAGTTCTTGCATAGTCTTCTGTCGTTCTCTTTGAATTTCCACTTCTTTATTCTCCAAATCCGGAGGACAAACAAAAGCAGATAACTTTGTTTTCTCGAGTAAACTATCTCCTTCATTATTTTGGGGTACTTCACTTTTTATAGGCAACAAATCATCATCTTCCTTTCTTGTTTCTTCAATTTTATCGTTATTTTCCATTTTTTCATCATTTACAGGACTTTTTGTTATTTTTTCTTGTTTCTCCTTATTTGTCTCTTGAATATCCTCGGAGTATTTATTGGATTCAACTCCAGACGATGCGTCAGAATCATTTCCAACTACATCATTGGCTTGATTTTCATCATCAGATTCCGAATCCTCAACATTGTCCTTAACATCAAAATAACTCGACATATTCACTTTAATAATTTCAGCAGGCGAATTATCGTTATCGTGATAATTATCAATGTGTTTCTTTACATTATCCTCTTTCAATTGTATAAAATTACACACAGAACATAAATATCCATAAACAAGATCTCTGTCAGGAACAGGCTCTTCAATTACAGCTAAACTTAAATTATCATAATATTTACGACAAAGTTTATAATAATGTCCACGTATTGATGTTTTTCCTGTTGTTTGGAAGCTACAGCTTCTACACTTAAATCTGTATTCACCAGTGTGCGTTGTACAATGCTCATAAAAGGTTTCCATTGCCGACACCTTTTCTCCCTCTGCCGTGAATACACAAAATCTGCAGGTATATTTGCGATTAGTGCCCTTATTAACCTTCTCTGATAATTTTATGAACGCCTCGTCCTTAGATTCATTAATTGCACGTTTTGCATCGAGTAGAGTTAGCCTTGATATCATCATTTCCTCCTTTGGATGTACGGTTTTGTAATGCTGCACTATATTTTTACCAGTGAAACTGCAGAGTAAACATGGATATCTTTCCTGGCCCTTCCATGCATAATCTATGAATTTATCGGCTTTCACTGTAGTTTGTTGCTTATTTTTTCCTTTTTTCTCTTCAGAAAGAGATTGCTCACCTTCTTTAATGTCTTGCTCATTCACTTGATCCTCTTCAACTTTATCTGCATTAACTACATTTTCTGGAGATTCCGAATTATTCGAAGGATCATCCAAAGCAATATTACTTGATGCTGAACTCGTAGCGTTATTAGCTCGCGTCATTTTCTTTTTTCTCGCCCTCTTCTTCGACTTAGAAAGAATTCCCATTTGCCATGTATTTCGCTTCTTCTTCCTTTTAACTAAGGGTAACTGCTTCTTTTTAACAATTTTTTCTGCCTCAATCGCTTTATCATCCTCCATATCGTCTTCTTTATCCAATGGTAATTTGCAAGTGTTCTCAGCGTTCTTGTTATCCTCCTTGACGAGACCTCCAATTATGTCGTCAATCAATTCTTCGTTTCTATTCAACTGTGAGGGGCTACTGTTTATTTTTCTGACACCAGAGGCGTTGCTGCTCGTTGACGCATCCAACGCCATACTGGTGGCGTCATCAACTCCTTCACATGAGATGACGTCATCAACTTTAAGTTCATTTGGGGTAGAATTTCCTGATAGCTTACCTCCTTGATCATCTTTATTTTTTGAAGCAGAGGAATCCACTTCCTTCAGCTTCTTCTTTTCTACATCCATTTCCTTATCTTCCATTTCAAGATTGGCAGGAACTTCAACGTCCATTCGAGACGGTTTCTGACGGTCGGAATGAAGGGATATATCAACAGCTGCAGTTAATTCTGATACATCAATACCAAAACTCTCATCTGATGATGTATCAAACATTATTTTCGATGAATCAATCTTTCCTAAATCGGTTTTTTCGATCATTACTCTTGGCTCTCTCATACTCACTCTTTCGCTTCTCCTCAAAGTCAGCAGATTTTCCGATTCTGATTTTGATTTGTGGGATTCGTTGGAATCCTTGTTATGGTCTGGACTTTCATTACGGGACAATGATCCACGGGTGATGATCGTGTTCATAGAACCATCCCCCTCACTATCCGAACTACTTAGATACTGTTTCGATACTTTAGTTGGACGCTTTCGTGTTCTTCGTGTACGCAATTTCATATCAGTGGTTGGCTCATGTGACTTCGAAGTTCTGTTCGTTGATCTCTTTCGACGTACTGGCAATCTCTCACCTTCCTCCGATCCCGTTTCATTGTGACGCTCTGGTGAACTTGAAACGTATATTGAACTCTTGACTTTATCATCAGATGCCAAATTGCCGTCAGTTTTCTTCAGCAATCTGCACATTCGATGACCCGTAGCTGTAATTACACCTTCACTTATGAACATCTCTCGAATATCTTCCTGCAACATTTCCAATGAATTTCGTCGTCTTGCTGGTTTCTTCTTAGGCTTTGGAACTGGGGACTTCACTTCTTGTTGAGGTTCACTGGGTTCAGTTTCAACCGACTTCGAGTCTTTTGATAAATCCTCTTCATCATTTTTTCGTGATGCTGTTTTTTTGGCTTTGGACTTGACTTGTAATTTTTCTGAAGAATCAGTGTCTTTAACATCTGCTTCGACTGGCTCATTACAATCTTTTTTAGGAGGATCTTCATCATCGTCATCAGCAGCATCATCATTATGATCAGCACCATCATCATTTTTAGCTTCATCATGATCATCATCAGAACTTTCTGAAACAATCAATCTCTTCTTCTTTTTCCCTAATTTTTTCTTAGCAATAATTTTTTCGTCATCTGAAGAACTACTTTCCGATTGTGATTCAATGATCTTTCGGATTTTTTTGAATTTCTTTGAATGTGCCAAGCCTTCACCGAGTTTCTTGAGTAACTTAGCTTGTTCCAGGAGTTTTTTACCTTCTCCCTGTTCCAGTGAGTTTTTGATCATTTTTTCAATCCACTCACGAGTTATTTCGTCCTTAAATTGTGGAGCAGCTTCTTTCCCTTCTTCAGTTTCTAGTGAAATAGTTTTTGATTGTGTATCGTTAGATTTGACGTGTGTCGATGTATCAACAATTGCTTCTGACACATCTCGTTTATCATTATTTTCTAATGCCTGATTAGACGAAGAAGCTGCAGAAACTGCTGCTTCCGATACTTGCTTCTCATCTTTATGCTGATTACATGAGTCTGAATCAGTTGGGGTCAATGCTGTCTCATCAGTTGTACTAGATACTTCCATTTTTTTATCTTCCTGTCGAGTATTCACTTGAATTTCGTCTTTAATCACTTCCAGGGGATTGTCAGAATCATTCGAGACAGTCTCGGATACTTTCGGGGGAGTTGGAGCTCGTGGAGGTGGATCAGGTCTCTTTATTTTCGGTATTCTAAACTTTTGGAGACCATAGCCCTTTCCTGTCTTTGCTGCAGTATCAATTACACCATAAAGACTCTCCAATGGTGATTGCATTTTTTCTAAATCCTTCAATGCTTTTTCCGAGCTTGCTTTACTATCCTCAACAATTTTCCTACATTTAATATCAGCTTTCAATAATTCTCTCTTCTTCGCCAAAGCTTTTGCTTTACTCTGAATTCTGGATAATTGAGTGGTAATTACTGGTTTGGTTTGGTCTTTTGGTTCGGATGTTCTTCTTCGAGGATCACGATTGCTAATTACAGTTGGTATACCTTTGGATTTTGATTCAGTAGATGTTTGAACTGGTTCTTTCGATAATCTAGGATCTCTTTTTGTGATAGAGGCATTGGGTGAATGATTTGGTTCTTGAGGACTCAGATCTTTTTTGAATCGTGGATCTCGTTCAGAAATATTCCTTGATTCTCTGTTGAATTTCTGATTATTCTCATTCTGTAATGATCCACGATCCCAATCATTTCTTCTATTAAATCCAGAATACTGAGGATCAGTATGCGGAGGTTTGCCCATTCTTTCTAATGGAAATCTTTCTTTACTTCGATTTCTGATTGGATGCATTTCAGCCATGTGTCCTCGATTCCATGAAGGTGGTGGTGGCGGTGGTGCTGGTGCTGCTGGGGGAATTTGCGGATTGAAAGGAACTTCTGGCCCTCTAACTCTCGGGTTATCATGATAATGAATGTCTCCATTACGAGGTAAAGGCGGTGATTCCCATTGAGGCCTGATAGGCGGTGAAACAAATTCTCCGGGATGCTCGAAGGGCTGTTCATAAGGTAGTCGGTTCTCAGGGGGATACGGTATACGATGGGGAGGAGGAGGAGGAGGGGGAGGAGGATTGAATGGAGTGGACATGAGTGGTGGAATTAATGGAGGTATTTGAGGACCATAAGGAATTTCTTCAGGAAAATTTCCTTCCATATAGGGTCCATGATTGCCATCTGGACGCCCAGTCGGACTCATCATAGGTCTGCCACGATTTCCATTGGGTCCAGGCTGAGGAGACATGTGATGATCTGATCGTTCCATGGGTATTCCACATCCAGGACCTGCATTTGGCCCCATATTCCATCTATCTGGATGATGTGGCCCATTTTGAGGATGTGGATAATTGCTTGGAGGAATTTGTTGATGAGGATTGTGTTCATAGAATTGATTAGGATCGTGTTCGTAGAATTGATTAGGATCGTGTTCATAGTGCTGATTAGGATGACCACCTCCAGGTGGACCTGGAATCCACTGATTACCGTATTCTCGATTAGGTGGATGATGCCTCGGTCGTTGCATAAAATACTCTGAATTATCACGTCGATAATCTTGTTCCACGGGAAGTCTACCACCGGGAGGTAGCATTTCCATTTGGCAAGGCTTAACTCGGCGTTGATAGAGGTCTCTATCATCTACTGATGGTGGAAAATTTTCCGTTTTTGAATGAAGTTTTGGTAGATTTGTCTGAAGTTTTGCAAGATTTGCTTTGTCTCCTTCAGAGAGACGTGAAAAGGCACTGTTTATAACACTCATATCGGGTATTTGTGAATGCTGTGGTGTTACATCAATATTATTACTGTGACGATCTGTTTTTTGATTACGAGGAATTCTCTCGTAATTATCTGCATACCTAGGCTCTGAGCCACGATCACTTCCTACTGGAGACATTGGGCTATCTCTAATTTCTACTGTTTTTTTACAACTTGACAATGACGATTGCTCTTGTAGACCGTGTTTCTGGGATGATAACTGTGGTTTACTGTTATTTAAGGGCTTACGTTTGAATTTAATAATAGGCTTGTCAATTGTTTCCCATCGACGATCTATCTCTCTATCTATGTCTTCTTGTGTTAATACAAACGGTTTGCAAGATGAATTTTCATCATCATCGGCATTATTAGCATTTTCAGGTGCAGGAGTAGAAATACTAGTTGTAGCAGCAACAGTAGTACTATTAGTATCAGTAATACTGCTACTAGTTGCAGCAGCAGCATCATCATTATCATTGGAGGTTTTATTTCTTAATTTTGGGCTTTTGTCAGATTTTGATGGATTCAATGATTTTGTACCTTGAGTACTATCATCTTTCTTAGAATTAATGCTTGAACCATCATTAAGAAGCTCTGCCAAATCTTCCATGGACAAGGGAGGCTCACTTGATACCCGAAGAGGAGACACTAATAATGATGCTGGAACCTTTGAGTGTTTTGAGGGAGATTGACTATGCTCTTTGAATGATCTCGGCGATCTGCAATCCGGGGATTTTATCTCAATTTGCTTCGAACCATCTGATTTCAAGCAATCGCTATCTCGATCTAGAGCTGCACTACTTGATGGAAGTTTCTCGATTGAAGAGGAAATTCTTCGTGCACGTGGAGATACTGGAACCGTTGGTATAGGTCTCTTGTGTGATTTAATACTACCAGTATATGTATTATGAAAATCATAATCATTATCCTGAGAAGAGGATATTGAACTAAAATTCTCTTGGGTATAATTCAATGAATCATCTGTACGTTCAGTTGGTATGATAACTGGCTCTTTGGTGCATACTGTTTCACTTTGATCAGGACTGGCTGGTTTATTACTTGTTTTATCATATAAATCATCATGTTTACGCTCTGTTGGTATTATTATTGGTGTAGAAATTGATTTTAATTGATCATCAGGACTTGCTGGTGGACTTGGACTTGCTGGTGTTTCCTCAATTTTTTGTGACTCCATTTCAATTTTCTTCGGGGTTTTTGGATTATTATCCATTGTTTTCACACATGTACTGAAAAATTCATACGCTCGATGATTAACAATTTCACATTCAAATAATAGATTAACAATTTTTTTTATTTTTTTTTCGATGCTCAGAGTAATAATTACAACTCACTTTTTTGAGGGGGTTGATTCACTGGTTTTCTTGTTATTGGGAAAATTCATACCAGCGCTTGTTCCCTGAAACTCGTATCGAATTAGAACCATTAAATAATAACTAACATACATGCACTACGAAAGCCTGAAATTAGATGATTCTTTGGAAGACGCAGAAAATGATAAATTTACAAGAAATCATATTTATGATAATATAGCGTATGAATAGTAGATGAGTGCAAAGAATTGGAAAAGCTCGGTCCAGCCTTCGTTTTTTTTATTTGTGAAAATGAAAAGACTACACAGAAGTTCATCAACTTTTATTCAAAATGATAATATAAGTTGATTAATGAAGCCTGAAATATACTATTTTTGAAAGAAAAACCAGTGCAGCTCTATCTACTCTAATAGAATATTTCAATTGCAAATTATGCCTACTATCAGCTAGTATTGATATATACCTTTTCTACCTTATTGTGTAATTTTTGGAGCACATCTTCACATTTTTGAAGTGTTTCAATCCTTAACCTGTTAAAATATAAATTATGGTACACAATTGTAAGGATAAAATTTTGAAAAAAATCATAGTGGAAGGTGGAGTAAAAAGGAGATGAAGGATAAAACCGACACATTTTAGTTTTTATGTTTTTTATATTAAGAAAATCACTTGAAGTCAGTGAAGATATAGCTGAGGCAGGTCTTCTCTGTTAATTAATGAACATATTTGTCAGAATTCATTTTTTATAAGTTTTTAAAAATTCTACTTTTTTAAATGGAAATTAGGGCTCTCTTCACAAAATTGAGAAAAAATTCATGTATCTCTGGTTCTATTGGTCGTAGCGACTTGGAATAAATTCTCAAATGAAAGGCGAGATCATTTGTTTTCGATGATCGTCTTTTTTTTTTAAACTATCGATTTTTGAGGGACTTATAAAACAAAAATCGATCTTCTTTTGTTTTTTAGCGACATAAATCGATGATAAATAATCCCACCTTCAAATGAAGATCGACTTCAAGTCGTTATGATGAATACAAACGGAGATATTCGCGAAAAAATGAAAAAAATCGAAATTGAAGAGAATTTGATACCTAGTGGATTGATATTCTATATAAGTGGCCAAGAAAAATATGAAAAATTAATTCTGACACATGTTTCCTAAGGAAAATTTCATCTTTTCAATGAAATCATTGAAAAAAAACGCTGTTTTATCAGAATTCCCATTTTACCCCACTCTTCCCTACCATTTCATCAAATAAAATGACGAATTATATATAGAATAATAATATGCAAGCATGCAAATATTTATTAAAATGAAAATAAAATAATGTGTCGAGTGCTGTGTGTGTAAAAATGACGAAATCAGAGCAAAACGTATGCAGGTTTAAGAAATGATAAAAAAAAATTTTTATATTTCCTTGGAAAATACTTTGAGAGTAAAAGGTTTTCAAGCTCTGGAATTCTATTAATCGCATATTATAATAAAAAAAAGTTCTGCATACGTTCTGTTTAATAATTTTATAGCTATATTTTAATTCAATTTTTTGAAAAGTTATTTTTCTTTTCATTTTTTGTTGTTTTTTTATAATCGAATTATTGAACGTACTTTCTCTTGCTGTCCGAAAGAATTCCATGCAGCTGCTGCATTTTCAACAACTGTACTTCTCGTGACTTATCAGTTACTTTTTGTAGTCTCTCAATCATAGCTTCCAGAAATGGAATGTATTTTTGCATTTCTGCAAATTTCTTCTCGTAGTCGTCCATCCTATTCCTCTTAATTGTAACGTCACCTGCGTTTGAAATCCACTGATTCATTGATTTTTTTCAAAAATAAATAATTTCCCGCAATTTTTTAAATTTTTTTATTTACTCTAATATTATTTTATTTATTGCCATCATCATCATCATTTTTTCCATCATTTGCAAGTCTCTTTCTTTGCAAATTACGTGAATTGAGAAAATAATTCTATATACCACTAAACTACTGGATATATGAGAATTTTCATTATGCAACACGGTAATTATATTTCTTTTTTTTCCAGGCACGATACGACCCATGTACTCTACTATCACTCAATTTCATCAACATGAAATAGATTATAATGCAAGCTAGAAATTTTTATCCAAAATGCTTATTCTATGATAAGCCATGCAATTAATTCACTAATTTAGTATTCGATTAAATATTTTATTCATCACGAATTGTCATCAATTTCTTCTTTTATCATAATTCTCATTAATTTATATTTCTAAAAATTAATTTAAAAGTGACTATTTCGCATTAAATTCCGCAAATTCAAATTTTTTCGAAGTTTTTCCTCTTTTGTGGGTCTTATAAAAAAAAGAATTTCCTAAATCTGAGGTTCTCAACTATTGTGTATTTTTGTAATCTTAAACAAGTCTTTTTAGATGCAACTATCAAATTATTCATCAATTTTATGATAAAATGATAAAATCCAAGGAACATTGTAGAGGAGAAAAATTCTTGACGATAGTTCGCCTCAACACATATCGATCCTTTCTTATTATAGAGCTATAGAAGACTAAAAACCCATAATAATACATTAATGCTCCACCCTAGCCATATATCTCTCAATCCTATCAATAAATACGCATTATCGTAAAGGCCCCAACAATCAATTGTCACCTGAATTTATATTAACCAAAGGAATACGCGCACAATCATCCATTGGCCTAGAAAACACGTGCCTCAATACATCCGAGAGAAACACACATAATCGTATAACCTCTCACCTTTTTTTTTTTTTCATGAACCCCACTTTGTGTCATTGATTCAATTAACGCAACATTTCGAGGAAATTTTTCATGGAATCTGTGACATTTATATAAATTTGCGGAAAGTGCATATTGCAAATAAATGTTCACATGTGTTTGTGCGCAATGAAGCTCAATCATGTGTCATCCATTGCTCTTCTTCTCTCTTTTTTTTGATCGAAAATTTCTATTCGAGAATGAAAGGATTCATTTTTGAGACGTGAGATCATTGCCGAGGGATTTACTAGCCTTTTTTTAACGATTTAATTTGGATGGTGCACAACATCTCACGTGCAACACCATGCTTTTTCATATTCCACATTGATATATATATATAATACTAGAATAATGTGATTTTATACGATTTAATTGGCATTTACCAACCGTTACTTTGTGTTGTAGACTCTAGTGTTGCAAAATCAGTCGGATAATCTATTATTAAATTTAAATTTAATTGAAATCACGACTCAATTCACATTTTTTTTTTCAATTAAGCTTTCATTTTTTGCTTTACTTTTTGTAGTTTGCACTGAGAGATCGAGTTTTTTCACGTTTCTACTAGCTTTATGTACGAATGCTTGAAGTTCTATCCCTCCTCGAGTGGCCATGGACATTTTATGCCCATCCGGATATCAAGTACTACTTCAGCGCCACCGGAACATTACGGAATTCACGATAATTTTCTGAATCTTCTTGGCTAGAGTCAGAGAGCAACACGATGTTGTTTGTTAATAAAATGGTTAATGCAGAATAGCGGCCTACACAAAATTTAGATAATTTAATAATTGACAAAGTCAAATCTTCGGAAAAAATATGGAATGCTTAAGCGAGATTTGAAGTCATGACTATCTGATTACATGTTAGGTGCTCTATCAATTGAGCGAGTTCCTATATTTTCCTTCAAATTTTTGACCAAGATATATTACATCATTTTCGCCACCTCCATTCCTGAGGAAATTTTTAAATTACATCAATTAATTTTATTGGGGTCTCTATTATACACAATTCCGAAATGGTTAACGTGCAGAATAGCGGCCTACACAAAATTTAATAATTAACAAAGTCAAATCTTCGGAAAATAATATGGAATGCAGAAGCGAGATTTGAAGTCACGACCATCTGATTACATGTCAGGTGTTCTACCAATTGAGCTATTATTGCGAGTTCCTATACTTTCCTTCAAATTCTTCACCAAGATTACATCATTTTCTCCATCTACCTTATCTGAGGCAAATTTAAATTAAATTATTTTTTATTCATTTTTAGTATCCTATTCTGCATATTAACGAATAATATTAGACAGAAATATCTTTGCATTTATATGAAATCGAATTTTTCATTATGTTCTTGTACTTTTTAGGTCTGAACATCGAAAATTCGAGTCAACGATGTTTAGAGACAGTTTCTTTGATCGTAATTTGTGTCATGTTAGTTAAAAGTACGTTTGCATTGCAACTACTCTACCCTTTTAGTCGGAAAAAACTAACAATCAACGATGATATCATTTATTTTCCAAGGGACATGTTAATTCCACCTCATTTCGTCGCTATTCTCCAAAATTTTCCACTCAAAATCGACTTTTTTCGAGTCTTTGAGACTTAATTTTAGGTGAAAAATGTTAGAATACCTTTGGAGATTCAATTTTACCTCATTTTTTCAACATATTGGCATGTAAATACCTGGCCTACGTCATGGGAACCACAAAATGGTGGCCATTCACATATTCCAAGATCATAATTACATTTTTTGAATCAAAAAAAATGAAAATGATGATAAACAAATGAAAAAATGAAGGAAATAAACGCTTTATGAAAATAATTCGATGGTATTCAACGAATTTTCGCCTCAAGCTAAGAAATGTCCCTCTTTTTTTTTTTTAAAGAAATAGTACTAGTTACTAGTCTATTAGGGCTGTAGAATTTTCTCAAAGTATTTTCTCAACGAAAAAATTTAAACACCAATAACACATCCTTACCACAAGATTTCTCCAAAATGATGATAATGTTGATGGACCACCTCGAAAATCTCTGAAAATTTTCGGTTCAAACGGTCGCACACACTGTCCTAATTATGGCAATGTTTTTTTTTTGTTTTTTCTTTAAAAAAAAGGTAATCTTAGTTTAAAAAAAAAAAAAAAAAGGATTGAACACTTGGTGCTTATTATAAAGTTTCAGGAAATCTCTCTAACTTCATTTCCCTTCAAACTCTCCCTAAATTTAAACAGATAAACTGTTAACAACATATCTACACTGTTATACTAAATATTCATCAGTTAATGGCGATTACAACTCTAATTATAATTGATTTGCCAATTTGCCAATTCGCATTTGTTAGTTCAGATGCATTTTTAAAGTACATTGGGATCTCGAATTATCAAACAAACACACAATCTCCCAATTTTTTTTTCTCTTTTCGTTCACATTCATAAATTACACATCATAAAATTAAGAATTAACGTGTAACGTGTAATAACCACATTTAGTCAATGAAATTTGAAGAAAAAAAAAATTACTGCGCACCAGTGTCTTCAGTGGTCTTACAGCACAGTAGGTAAAACGTTTATTTAGTTTATTTCTCAGTTTTTATTTGTGACGTCCATTCTAACATGAAACGCAGGTCCAAAAGGATGTCCCGATCATCCCATCTGCACATGATGGCTGCCATTCAAACTCTACATTGAATAGTAGAGAAATAAGAGAAAAAAAAATATCACTTCGGTGTAAATGCTTAAAACGCCCCAAAAATCATCCTCCACTTTCGATACTAAGTCTTTTTTTTATCGTAAAAATGAAAACTTTCTTTCTCGTATTATCTCGGATTCTAAAACAATGAATCTTTCTCCGCGTATTTACTCAATTTCATGTAATCATGTAATAAATATACTCATTTCAAATATTGAGACAGTTTTTTTTGTTGCATTGATTTGAGTAATGGTTTCTCCACTTCTCAACCTAGAGGTATACTAAACACTACAAATAGGCTAACTCAGCTCATCCTATAGCGACCTCTAATTTATATATTTTTTCGAATCATTGAATTATGTCGAAAAAAAGAATCCTCGTTTATTTAAAGAAATTCATTTATTCTTCCTTTAACTTACCCAATTCTACCTTTTTTTTTTTTCATACTCTGCTTGAAGAATTTTCAAATGTTCTAATAACTTTCTTGGATGAATCTAGGAACAATACATCTCATTACGATTTTTTTTTTCTGTTCATCGTAGTTGAAAATTGGAATTTGATGCGAGGAAATAGTCCTTTGGTGAGTTTAGTGTTTTACCGAGTTGAAAAGTCAAGATTTTGATCGTTTGGAAGCATTAAAAGTGCAAAAATATGTCAAATATTAAAAATTTATGTAAATCTTCGGTAATTTTGTTGATTTACTTGAAAACAAATATTTAAATATTCAAATCAATCAAATTAATGTTAAATTTCAAGTAAATTTGTTATTGCAAATGAATTTTTTGAAAAATTCTATCGAGAGCCGTCCCGTCACGTTCGTAGACAGTTCCGCCATTTTGAATTGAAGAAAGATAGAAAAAGAGAGAGGGGTGGGGGATAAAGTACTTCGGAGATTGTCGGAAAACTCCGGGGATCATCGGGAAGTGGCGGTTCGCATTTCTGGAATTAGAATAATTATTATTTCTTCTCCGTTTTATTTTAATTCATAATAATGTGTTTTTTTCTTCTTTTTTTTGATTTTTCCTGAGCTTCCCCGCACACACACATTCATCGACTGATAACTTTATTTACAAAATACCGAATCAATACATGCGTTGATGAAATTGGCCAATTTTTTAATTATATCTCTTCCCCATCTGATTCGTCAATTTTTCCTTAATTCCTTTTTTTTTCTCCTTTATTTTTCCTTGCATAGCTTTTTCTCATTTATTTACATAGGTTTTTTTTCGTTTTTTTAACTATTCTTTTCTTGTTTCATTACTTTAATTTTTTCACTTTTGGTTTTGAGATGCAATTACATACTTAAAACTCACAAGTAATCACCAAGAAAACATTGTTTTTTTTCACGTCCTTAATGCTCTTTTTTTTTTAATACACTTCTGTTCAATGCATAAAGTTTTGGACTATGTTTGCATGAAAATTCATTTTTTCATAATTTTTTTTTATTTCTACGAGTAAAAAACAAGTTTATCGGATGCTTTAGTTATCTCTTCAGAGATTCAACTCGAGTGCTATTGTTTTTAATTTGCTTCTTGTTTAAAAAAAAAATAATAATAATAAACAATGAAAAATTTCTTTTAGCCGAGACGCCAAACGAAAAAGGCTACTAAATTTTGTTTTAGAAAAATTCAGCGCAATACATATTTTTCCTTATACATTTATTCTCATTTATTACTAAACATTATAACTATATTATGATTAATTAATCATTATAATATTATAATTATTATTAATATTAATATTATTATCGTTATATTAATATTACATGTAACTAGTTTTTTTTTCCAATTAATTCCCATGTTCTACGGTTTATTAAAATTTTATTTCTCTCCATTTTGCTTCTTTTCTTCTTTCTTTTTTCAACAACTATGCGTCTAAAGAGGAGCCAGAATCTCTGAGTATTTCAAGTATTTTCTCCAAATTGCTATCTCATTTATTTTATTTCGTATTGAAAGAATACATTAATTCTTTCAATAATTTGAGGCATTCTTCTCATTTTTTTCTCAACTGCTTAGTCGAATTATCGTTCACTTTGATAATTATTCGCTTAAAAGCATTATCAATTAGCAGGATCATTATCGTGTCACCAGAATTGATTTGAAGGAAAAAAAAATAATAATTATTTTTTGTTCATTCATAGAATCTGCCTGAATAAATCAATGAATCTGTCTGTTGAATTAATAATTTTGATTGTAAAGTTTAACTGAATAAGTGCAGATATGGAATGAGGAGATGAAGTACTTTAAAACTTTCAAAAAAATGGGATGAAAATAGTTGAGATATGTTTTTTCAGAATTTTAGAAATGGTAAACTTCTGAAGATTCATTAATAAAAATTATATTGAGAGAAATAAGTAAATTCATCTTCTTGGTCCATTTCCAGTAAAAGTATTTTTTTACGGAAAAAAGCAGAAAAAAAACAATTGGTAATTATAATCTATTGAAATCTTGAAATTCTTGGGTGAAAATTAGAAAAAAATTGGGTAAATATAATTTTGATAAATGAAAAAGAGAATCAACATGAATGTTTAAATAGTAATTAAAAAAATAAGGATTGAATGTCAATTATAGAAAATATTGAAACAAATAACTAGATTCCTCATGAAAATGTTAAATTATTATTCTCTTTTTCAAGTATGGAATGTATTTTTTATATCTTGCCATTTCCAGTTAATTAAATATATTCCAAATTCACAAATCTGCAATTATCTTCATTAACAAACACGAAAGATCTCTGCAATCTATATCTTCTTTTCCTATCATTTTGTTGATGCATCATTTTCCTTTATTTCTCTCAATTTTATTATGCCTTTCTTTAATTTTTTTCTCTCCTCTCATTGATGAATTTGCGGTAACACTGTACTCCTTGCATATCTTATAATTTAAATACTATCCATCATTAATATTTATATGCGCATGACTCTGAGATCGTTTTGTGTTTTTTAAAATTCTTTCTTCGATTTGGCTTTAATATAGCGCAGAGGGGAATTGTGTGGCCATAATGCTATGCATATTCCTTTTTTTTTTGAATATTTTCCACGAATGTGATCTTTTAATCTTGGGGTGAAATCTCGCCTTCTACCTTTTTTTGACAAAAGACGAAACGATTTTTCCAGTCTTTTCCAATAAATACAGTCTAAAAACATTTTATTCCATGGCAAAATACTCAGGGGTATGTTTTTTAATGCAGTGTAAAACTGCATTTTTTTATTTTTCGTCATCTCAATGTATCCAGCCTCTTGATCATCTCTTCTCTGCATCGAGCGAAGAACTGTAGATTTTCCAGGAAAAAAATCTTCTTCCATTTGTTCCTTTACATTTTTTTTTTGGAGAAAAACAAAATGAGAAAAAAAATCTCACTTTTCTTTGAGCTTGTTCATTTCTTCAAAGAGTAATTGAATGATAAATTCAAAAATAATAATTTAGTCGTGCACCACTGCTGATGTCTGCTGAAGCCGTTCTAATTCTTCTAATGATAATACATTCGTTTGACCCAATTCTGGCAGTTTTCCAGCTCTAGCTTTTGCTAGTAATTCTGGACTAAACCATCGTGCTAATTGATTTGATGTTGGTGATAAACTACCACTGTTGCTACCTGGTGAAAATTGTCGGCCCATTGTTATGTTCATTGATTGCTGTTGGGATCTCATTATTCGTCCGTCTAAACATAATAATAGAAAAACAGCATTGAAATACTATAAAAATTTTAAACTTAGTAGAATTTTTGGGATAAATTGGACTTCATTGTGATGATAGAGTCCAATTTTTATGCTATTTTCGCCTTAAAAACAAAGGGGTTTAAGTGCTGGGTATTAAGATAGCACTTATGCCTCTTTGGCTCTAAGGCGATGATATTGTTTAAAATACTTGAGTGAAAAATGGACATCAGGGGTGAAACAGACGTAGTGGGTTTCGCTATAATTGATAGAACCTTCATTTCTTGGTCTCAAAAAAATATGTAAATTTCAAAAAATTGCGAAAAATTAATTTTGAAACATAGGGGAAGGTGGGGCAAAATGGACACATCTAAATTTTTAGGCAAATATTATGGAAAACTCTTGAAATTAATAGAAATATTGGTGGTAGATTGTTTTTGATGGTTTCATTGGAAAGCTGAGGAAATTTTAGGCGGGAAACAAGTGCCGGAATTAATTTTTTTGAATTTTTGGCGATTTTGACTTTTTTGAGCATTTTAAAAGGGAAAACCATTTCTTTTTTTGAAAATTTTCAGTTTTTTTAGAATATCTTCGGTTCTATTTGTCGTAGCGTAAAAATCCCGACGAGAGATGAAAGGTGAGATCATTTGCCATCGATTCATAAGGTTTTCAATTAAAAAATATAGATTTTTAAGGTATTTATGGGCATTTTTGTGAAACAGTTTTGGGAAACCATTTTTGGCCTATAACTATCCCAAAAATTGATATTTTTGAATTCAAAACCCCATAAATCGATGGAAAATAAGCTCACCTTTCATTTGAAACCAACCCTGAATTGCTACGACCAATAGAACCAGAGATATTTGCAAAAAACTGAAAATTTTCAAAGAAGAAAAGGCTTCTACCCCTCAAAAATTCCGAAAATTATCAGATTTTCAAAAAAATCTAAAAAAATACATCTTACACTCGTTTTCCAGCTAAAATTTCCTTAGCTTTTCAATAGAATCATCAAAAAAAATCCATCTCTAACCGTTTCACTATAGTGTCCATTTTGCCACACTCTCCCCTATGTTTTACATCGCCTCAATTAAATAATGAAGAAAGTTCTATCTTCAACCGTTTTATTGCAATGTAGTAGACATTACTATCTCCACTATCCTTTAAACTTGAAGCGTAATTATGTATTAAATATGAATTAACTTTAATAAATGCTTTACTAGGAATGATTCGGATAATTCGTCGAGGTAATCGGTGCTGGGATGAAGTAATTACTGTTCAATTATTGTTTAATAATAGTTTCACTTGACCATTGCATGCAATATCTTCAATAATAACTGAATCATCTGTAATAGTTATTAATAATAAACAGTATTTTCAAATTATAGATATTATACATGTTTAATTTTGAGAAATAAATGAATAAATAATAATTACCTGTTCGATTGGAATTGTAGTTTTGGTTTAACACGAGTTGTACTTGCGAGTTGACATTACGCTGTTGTTGCTGTTGTTGTTGTTGCTGCTGCATTATATTAGCAAAATGAGCCTGAACAACTTGCTGTTTGTTTTGACTACTCATAGTATTAGTTCTTTGGCTGATTATTGAATTAGAAGATACCGTATACTGAGGAACATTTGGAGTTGGCAGAGGTGTTGGTGGAATCGTGTGTTTCGAACGACTTGGATTACCATAAACACCTGATGATGTGCGCTGTTGAGCTGCTTGCTGTACTGACGAGATAGTTGGTTGTGGCTGCTGCTGTTGCTGCTGCGGCTGTGATGGAAAATTTACAGATCCACTGTATGGAAAATGATTCATGGTGGCTACTCCTTTGACTATTGGTCTTCCTGCTGAAATATTAAAAGAGAACTCATGATCATCTTTAATTGCTTTGAAGATACGATAGGGGAGACGGGGGCAAAATGGGCCTGTTCGTCAAAATTATTGAAATTTTTTTTTTTGAGACTGAAGGACTCTACGAAAAAATTTGAAAAAATTCACCACCAATGTTGACATATTGGAGCATCTTCTCAAATTTTTTCAGATTTTTTCATAGAGTCCTTCATGCTGAAAAAAATTCCTGAATCTTGCTACATCGGAGGTCCATTTTGCCCCACTTTCCCACATTTAATTTGAAGATGAGATTTTCGTACCAGGATGCTGTGGGACTGTTTGATTGGACCATGCAGCTGGTGGATTCGTCTGCGGTCTCGATGTACTCTGTTGTTGTTGTTGTTGTTGCTGTTGTTGTTGCTGACGCGACAAGCCCTGAGCTAATAACTGAACAGCAGACTGCATCTGTTGCATTTGATTCGCCTGACTCGGTGCTGAAGCTTTCGATGAGTCTAGATTACCTATATTGAGATATTAATTGTTTGTTATTGTTTCTTACCTTCTTATGATTTCAATGAATGAATTTTTTATTCCACTGATTTCAAGATTTTCAAAAGTAGATAGGGAAAACCGAGGCAGAATCGACCTGCAGGCCTAAATAATCAAAGATTTTTTTAGAAATTGAAGGAGTCTACGAAAAAATTTGAAAAAATTTAACAACAATTTCCACATATTTGAGCATCTTCTCAAATTTTTTCCAATTTTTTCATGAAGTCCTTCACTCTGAAAAAAATTCCTTCATCATACTGCCATTGAGGTCCATTTTGCCCCACTCTTTCCTATACATTATTACTTAAACTTGAAGAATTCTTCTGATTAAATGGTAAATTGAATTTTGTAGCTTGTTTATCTTACTTATTATTAAAAAATTAATAACTATGCAAAAATTACATGCAAAAGCAAATAGGATAGTGAAAGCACAAGAAATATAGTGAGTGCAAGGATTTACTGGAAAAGCATTTTATTTTAGAAAACTAGCATAAACATATTTTTGTGTTCTCATAAAGATAATAGAGATCTCCATTGAATATAAATCATGTTTTCCACAGTATTAAATGATGCAAATCAATTAATTACTGCATCTTGTATTGCATTTTTTTTTCTCATCATCAGAGATTTCTCATCAAACAAAGCAATTTGAGAAATTCAGAAAAGTTTGTACATTCAAGAAAAAAAGCATGGAAAAATTGATTAGTATCATGCTCACTCACTGAGTAAATCTGCAAGCATGAATGAAGAAAAAGCAAAGAAATAAAAAAAATATGAAAAAGCTTTTGCAAATAGACAATTCTGAATCAACACTAATTCTGATGATTCAAAACTAATAATAATAGTAATAATAATAATCATAGTAAGAGCAAAAAAAAATATTATCGAGTTAATATTGATTCAAACTGGGGGAAAGTGGGGTGAAATGAATATTCCAATGAAACGGCTTGAGATTAAATTTTTTTTAGAGATTGCATTGGAAAGGGGAAATTATTTTTCGGTAGAAAACATGTTTCGGTAATGAGTTGTTTTTTTATCTATCGAGAATTTCACTTTTTTTTTGACACGAATGGGGGTCAAGATCTTTTCATTTTCGATTTTTTCACTTTTTCAAGGATATATCAAGTTCTATGGTTCGAAACGACTTGGGCATGGTCTTGAATTGGGATTTGGATCATTTTTCATCAATTTCTGCAGTTAAAAATGAGAAATTATCTATTTTCGAGATATTTAAGGACCAAAAATCGATAATTTTCCATGAAAAACAACGTAAATTTATGGCAAATGAGCTCATCTTTCATTCAAGACCAGTCCCAAGTGATCAAAACCAATAAAACAAGAGATATCCTCGAAAAAGAGAAAATTTTCAATTTTATAGCAAGTTAGAGTCCTGATTTTCTGTTGAAAAAGTCAAATTTTCAAAAAAAAAACTCAAAAATAAATTTTGACACATATTTTCAAACGGAAATTCCCTCAATCATCCACTGAATTTGTCAGAAAAAAACCTGTCTCAATTATTATCACTTTTCAGTGATTTTCATAGTATAAAACATCAAAACTAAAATATGTCGTTTATGCCCCATACGTTTTACCCCTTAATTTTTACCCCACCTTCCCCAATAATAAAGCTACTAATCGAGTTTTTTATTCTCAGTGGAACTAATAGGAGTATCATTATTCTTCTCGATAACCATATCATCTGATACAGCCAACTCCATATTTTCCTGTACTTTATTTTCCCCGATTGAATGAGCCTTTGTGGATTTATTATCCTCTTTTTCCTCCATTCCAGTATACTTAGATTTCAACGCAATATCATCATAATCTTGATTATCATTGTTATTCATTTCTGATAATACAATACGTGAACGCGTTAATTTATCAAGCTGTTTAGTGGATTTATCATTATTATTATCAGAAATCATAGTTTCACGAATTTCATTGTTATTGCGATTACGATTATTATTGATGCTACGATTATTGATTTTACGTGCAGGCGATAAAATAATCTCAATAGGTCGTTCATAATTATTCGCACCCTCTGGTTCCTTTTCAGCAGTCATTTTACGTAGAACTGATGTGGGAGTAAATGCCAGGGGTGTTGGGCTCATCATTTGTTTGGATGGTGAATTCACTGGACTCGTTATACGCTGTTGTGAAAGTTGTATCTGATGTTGTTGCTGTTGTTGCTGTTGGTGATGCTGTTGTTGCTCCTGACGTTTACGATAATTTTCACGTTGTTCCTCCAATTTAGTCTTGATGAGAGCACTCTGCATTATTGACTGCGTATGCATAACGAGATCACGAGGTGAGGGAACTCGATGTGGCATCACTGAACACACAAATTACAAAAAATAGGACTTTGAAGATTTTTTTTTCTCGAAATTTGATGGTTTTATCATATTTTTTTCTTTATCATGATAAAGAAATCATTTAATTTGATATTTTCATTTTTTATATTCCCTTTCTCTTGTGCGAGGGTGTCACAAATAATTTTGATTGATTTTACCTGGATGCTGCATTGCTATTGTATTAGGACTTGTCACCAAATTTGACGATATTAAAGGTGGACAGAGAGCTGCATTCCGAATATAAATAAAGATTTACTTTGATTTTTAAAATTTACTCTTTAGGGACTCAAAGAACACTCAGAATTCAATAAAAGTACGCTATTTACACACACTTTTTATCAGTGCACTTGAAGAAAAGATGTAATAAATTTTAATAATAAAATGTCGAGTGACGGGATGCAATGCTTATTAATCAAAATCATCAATGTTCTTACCGTTATTCATTGGCGAGGGAGCTCTCTGTTGCTGTTGGAAAAGAATTTGTTGAATCCTAGGATCGTGTGGAACACCTTCAACCAGAAGAGGACTCACTGTTCGTGGAGTTGTATTTCCATACATCTTCAGGATATTCACTAAAACTTCTCGATGACGATGCTGCATTGCTGGATTCTGGAACAATAACAAAATAATTAAGAGCAATTAATATTTACGCTTTATTGAAAGCGTGAATTTTTTAGGAAAATTTTTAACAAACCTGAAGCTGTTGGATCAAATGCTGCCTAGTGATTTCACCTTGTTGAAGACCCTGAATAATTGCCTGAGCTTCTGGTCTCTGCAGAAGTTCGCGACTTGATGGTGCATTGTTAACTAGAATTTGCATATCTTGTGGTACAGGACTTACGCCCATCATTCTTTGACCTCCACTCATCATCATTGATAACATATCACTTTGTTGATGACGTTTTTGCTGCTGGACTTGTTGCTGCTGCTGTATTCTAAGGACTTTGAGCAAGTTTTCATGCTGCATCTGGGCCTGATGTGCATGTTGTGCTGGGCCCAGGGGTCCAATGTGATTGAAGGTAGATGGATGCTGCTGTTGTGGTGGCTGTGGTGGTTGTTGTTGTTGCTGCTGCTGTGGTTGCTGCTGCAGATCTTGGACCAGAGTTGGCGGATGAGGAGGAACCCCAACGATTGGCTGTACTTGTTGATTCTTCAATAGCTGCATTAGTGTGATTGGCTGTTGCTGATTTGGCTTGGGATTTATAGAACCATTTGCAGCTGGTACTGCCTGACCACCACTGACTTGAGCCAATAATTTTTTGAAGGCTGACAAGTCTTCCTCAGTCTTTGTAATCCTTGAGGGTTCAATTTGGCTTGAAGGGGGAGCTCCACCGCGCATACGAGCTTCCAATTCTTCCAGACTATGCACAACTTTTCCACCTACTTCTATTTAATTAAATAAAAACATTTTATTCATTAATAATAGTAATAAATAATGACAATGAAATTAGCAGACATCTGCTAATTTTTTTGAATTTTTTTAAACAAATTTTTTTAAATAATTTATTTTTGAAGAAAAATGAAAAACAAAAATCGTCAGATGTCTGTTATTCTTCTATGAATAACGATGAATGACAACAAGAATGAAGAGAAAAAAAATGCTTACCCATATCTTTGATAGATGTATTCTTCATCATAGACATAACATTATTCAGTGTATCGCCCTGGCCATTGCGATTAGGCTTGTTCCCTCTCTGCAGCATCTCAAGTAATTTAGTACCAGTACCACCAGCATTATTACCAGTTGGATTAGCCGGAGAGATAGGTGCAAAGTACGTGTTTGATTCACTAACGGACGGAACCTGAATATTTGGTTCAGTAATATCATTTAACAAATTGTTCAGCAATTCATCTTGAATGGACTCTCTTCGATTGTCTTGTTGCACCGGACTCTCTCGTTTGAACCATTGACTAAATCTGGATCCACTGCCTCCAGTACTACCAACCCCATTTGTCAAGAGACCCGAGACACCAGGTAAATTATCACTCTTCAAGAATTCATCCAAATTGAAGTTCAAGGCATCTCCTCCAACATCTCTACTATTATTAACATCAGATTGATCATTAATTCCTCTTCTCTCTTCAATATTAAGACTTTCATCACTCGTGTTGGATCCTTTGCTATTAGATGGCTCTTTTTGTTCAGCTATTGGAGAATGAGGTGCATGTACTGGATTTATTGGCTGATCCATAGCAGTTGGTGTGCTTCTTCCCTTCGGTCCTGCCGAATTCACCTGAGTACCTTCATTTGCTTTTTCTTCCTTCTCATTGAATTTTTTTCCACGTTTTTTCTGTGCAGGCGATGGTTTTTTATTCTTTCCAACCTTTTCCTCGGGAATATCATCAAAGCCACGAAGTTCAATTGTGTCGTGCTGTGATACTGGTCCACCAGAGAACCACTCTGGTTCATCCAATTCTTTTGGTTCACTCGAATATGTTCTTCGACGATCGCTACCGTATTTTCTTTCTCTTCTGTCTTTATCTCTATCCATTGCTGAATGATTCCTATCACCTCTGTCACGTTCTGGAAAATCTCGGTTGAACGATCTACGTTCATATCTCTCATTTCTATCATCTCTGTCTCTTATGTTATTGTCACGATCACGCATTTGTTCTCTTCCAACTTCACGTGGACCATTGCCAGCTCCTCTGTATGCAAAATCTGTTCTTTCTGATTCAATTTTATCATTGTCTGGACGAAAATCCCACATATCACGGGTTAAGAGTCTACCGCTACCAATTCGACGTACTGGCTCACGGTGTGGTACTTCGGTTTTACCTATTGGACTCTCTGGTTGTCTTACTGGGGCCTGGGTTATATTCACAAAACAGCCGGAATTGAAACTTCGACGTTGAGGACTCAAGACAATACCATCCTGCTCTTTGCGAATTCGCTCACGTGGATCACCACTTTTACGCTTATTCTGATCTATTGGGGGATCGTTTCTGCCACGTTGCTCTTCCTCTGGAGGAGTTTCACTCTGCTTTCTGTTCATGTGCCAACGTTCAGGATCCCATGTTCCACGTGAGCTATAAATTTGAATTAAAAAAAAAAAACATTAGTTTCATTAGAATTTTGGAAAATTACAAAAAAAATTAATGGGAAGTCTTCAACTTGGAAAAAAATATTAATTTTCTTTTGTAGGTCTTTTTTTTTTTAATGGACAATAATACTCACTTGTTGTAGACACTGTCCAAGCAATCAGGTCGACGTCTAGCCATTGGAAGGCATTTTATTTCCATTAATTCTTCCTGTAACAAAAAAAAATATGAGACTAGAGAAGAAAAATAATTTCAAAATTTTGCCAATTTTTTGGATTTTTTAAAACAAATAAATTGCCAAAAAAATATTGTCATCATATTTATGAATTTTTTTTGAATTTTTTCGAAAAATTTGCAATCATATTTTCTTTCTATTTTTTACATCTGCATATTTTGCAATTTTTTTAAAATAATTTATTTGTTAATAAAAAAAAAAAAATTCAAATGTTACTTCCAGTTATCATGAAAAAGAAAAGTGTGAAAGAAAATAAATTAAATTAATAAATCGTTTGTATTTTGAGAGACGTTAAGGTAGAATAAAGTATTCTTTCTTTCTGTTATTGTTTTGATAATAGTTACCCGAGTGTATTGAAACTGAGGCCTCGATCTACCAATTTCCATTATCGATGTATCAGTTACCTCACCAGCAACTGACATTGATATAATAGCCTCATCACCTGTAAATACAGAAATTAATCAGAATATATATAACAAGAGAAATTAAATTTTGTGATAAAATGAAAATTTTAAATTATTCAATATTCACAGTACGACAGAATAATCAAAGGCAAATGAAAACAATGAGAAAATTTACCAATTTTTGAATTATTTTACTTACGAAAAGTGACTTTTTTAACGGGATTCACAGTTTTTTTTGGTCTGAACCATTTGCATGATTTTGTTTGCACGTAAATAATTGAGTCTAGATAAGGAGAGCCTGTTGGCCCTACAAGAGGTCGTCTTCGACGTCTATATCGATGATTATGACCCAAAGTAGCTTGATTAGTATCGATTTTCATGATTTTTATTTATTTAAAAAATGAGAGATGCTAATTATTGAATTTGATCGATTGATGCAAAGAAAATATGGAAATGCCTTTAAATTAATAAAAAATTATAGAAAAAATTGGAAAGATGCTACTTTTAAATTCGAAAGACGCTTTTATCTTCTTTGTTACTTGTTTACCAAAAAAAAAAAGAAAAGAAAATAATTTACAAGCTACTCCACAATATTTCAAATAATTAAACTCAAATTTTTAAAAAATCGCCAATTTTTGGCGAATTCAAAAATATTAAACGACGTTTTTGTGTGATTTAAAGTGAAAGAGTCAATTAGTCAATTGTGTGCAGAATAAGAAAATTGTGGGAAAGAAGGAAAAATCTTCAAAACAAGAAAGTAACGACTGTTTGATCCGATAGATTAACTACAGACTGAACAAAGGTGATTGCGCTTGGATAATTTATGGGTTTTTCATTCCTACCCCCTTGCAAAAATTGGCCTATGATAGAGGGACTATTGGGAACACGTGATCTGTATTAACCTATTGAGATATGACATTTATTTTCATTTGAAATTAACGTTTAAATGTTACAAGCTTTAGCTGAAATATGGCTGAAGGACATTAAACCCAAATAAAGTCTCAAATTTAAATGAAAATAAAATAAAAGAAAAATTCTATTTAATTTTCAAGAAAAGAGAAGAGATAAATTTAATTTGAAGTGCAAATTATTTTTTTTTGATGAATTCATGAAGTTGAAGCCTCGTGGAAGTTTTTTAACATGGAAATAATAAATTTACTACAATTGCATAAATTTCTGTGCAAAAAAACACATTTTGGATCAACTCAATCACAAAAATAAAAAGTAAATTGAGCAAAAAACAGAAAAAAACATGAAAATGAGAGAAAAATTCTCTTTAATTTTCAAGAAAAGAGAAAAAATAAATTTAATTCGAAGTGCAAATTAATTTTTTTCGATGACTTCATGAAGTTGAAGCCTCGTGGAAGTTTTTTAAATTGAGAAAAAATAAATTTGATATAATTGCATAAATTCTGTGCAAAAAAACACATTTTGGATCAACTCAATCACAAAAATAAAAAGTAAATTGAGCAAAAAACAGAAAAAAACATAAAAATATGGTAGAATGATGGATTACTCTAAAAAAAAAAATTCATAATGAGAAAACATATGATTATGAAATCAGCACAAATCTGACACAATTGTTTACATTTTTTTTAACAAATAAATTATTATAAAAAGAAAACATTAAAAAAATTCGCAGTTCCAGTTTTTTAAATTTTTTCTGAATGGACATATTTTTTTTTTTTTTTTCGAATAATTCATTTGTTAAAACATAAAAAAATGTAAAAATTGTCAGATTTCTGCTGTTTTTAGTATATTATAAGAACATTTAAAGATCTTTATACCTTCATCGTTTGGATCCGGCTCATCGGGTCTGTCACTAGATATAGATTCTACAGACATGCTGTATATACTTTTTCCTTATTATCCTAAAAACTTCCTCAGGATAACCTGTGTGTTTTAACACACGCGCACTCTCAGATTTGGCAGCTCTTCTTCGACGAATTAATTGTTTTTTTTTATTTCTCACACTTTATTATTTTCTCAAATAATTGAAAATGTTGAGTGAACAGAAGAATTTTTTTGCAACGAAAAAAAAAATTATTTCGAGCAATAACCCCAGAAATAACGATGAAGAAAAATGTAGTAACCTTTTGCCAAAATGTCCCCTATAGTGTTCTCTTATAGGCCATCATCGTGCAAACATGTACTAAACGTTTTCTCTCGTTTTTTTCCTTTTTTTTTTTAAATTTACCTATATATTTTCATTACCATTTAATATCACAGACTGGAATTTCTTCATATATTTTTTTCCCCCTCTCAATTGGTAATGTATTTTTTTTTCAGACTCTCGCAGAAAAATGAAGAAAAAAAGACGAAAAAAAAAGGAGAAAAAAAAGTTTGTGAAAAAATTATCGTCGAGAGTCCAAAATTTGGCTTTTTCAAGAATTTATTTATTCTTGTGCTATATATATGTGTATGTGTGTGTAACTTCCAACTTTTCCCTGTAAACCCTTTTTTTTCCTCAGCAAAAAAGCTCGTATAATTCACGTCTTTGGCACTTTTTTTTTTTTTTTAATTTTTTTTTTAGAATTATCCTTTAAACCATGACGATTCACCCGAAATGCAAAAAAAAAATCATGAACTGTAGCTCCTGCGATTTGTAGCCAGAAGAGAGTAAAAATTTTCGTTTTTCTGTTTTTTTTTACTCTTTTCCCTTGAATATTTGTATCCAAGAAACTGCACTGTATTCACACTAGAATTTCAGAAACACACATACACACACAAAAATCAAAAAAAAAAAAAATGTCTCAAATTAACTAAACAATAATTCTTTTTATGTTGTTTCAGTTAATAATTATTTTTTTCCTCTCTTTTTTTTACTCGCTTAATTATTGAATTGTCCTGATACACACAAGTATTCGTATATATTTTTTTTACCCATATATATATATATGGTGGAAAAGAGAGATAAATAATGAAAGGGATAGAAGAGGAATGAAAAAAATTGGAAACTCGCTTTTATATTGAAGCGCGGCAACGCAGACTGTAGATGGGTCGGATTATTTCGTGATTTGCATTGCCGAAAACCATGTTTTTACTGTTCATAATATTTAAAGTTTTTAAACACTTTTTTTTTATTTAAATTTTGGCAAAAATATATGAATTTTAATTGAGAAACAAAACTATTCACTATTCATCAATTGATTAATTTTTTCTTTTTTTCATTAATAATTATATCACATTAAACATTAAATTGTACACAACACGTACAACAAACTAGTGTTACTGCTCTATACGCAAAAATAGAAAATGGCGCACGATTTTCCCCTTCCATCTGCCATTTGTTTCTCCAATGTGATCTAATGCTACTCTTGTTATTATTATTATTATTATTTGTATTAGCACACACACACATATACACACAAAGGTGGACAGTATGAGGTAACGTACACAAGTGAAATATATATCGAGATATTTCGGCCATAAACTGATTACTGCGACATCTGTCGTAATTTGGCGAATTCAAACTCACAGCGACAGAGAGTCGCGCAGTGCCGAGGATAGCCGAGTACTTCCGATGTTTGAATATGAAGTTTTTAAATTAGGTAAAATTATATTTTTATTTTTTTTGTGTCTTTAGAAAAACAAAAGGGGCGTATGTGGTATGTATGAGGATAATACTTACGCCTTCTTGTTTTTGAGGTGACGATTTATTTTTCATATATAGGGGAAGGTGGGGCTAAATGGACATTTTAATGAAACAGTGGGAGATAGATTTTTCTTCAATGATTCCATCGGAAAGCTGAGGAAATTCTAGTCGAGAAACATGTTCCAGAATTAATTTTTAAATTTTTTTTGAGAATTCGATTTTTTTTGCCATTTTTGAGGGGTAAAAACCTTTCGATTTTTGAGTAAATTCAGTTTTTTTGGAATATCTCTAGTTCTATTGGTCGTTGCGATCTGGGGCCGATTTTAAATGAAAGGTGAGATCATTTTCCATCGATTTATGGGGTTTTGAATTCAGAAATCTCAATTTTTCAGATAGTTATGGGAATTTTTGTAAAAAATTGAGATCATCGGTTTTTGTCCCATAACTATGTAAAAAATTTATATTTTTGAATCCAAAACCCTATAAATCGATGGGAAATGATCTCACCTTTCATTTAAAATCGGTCCCAGGTTGCTATGACCAATAGAACCAGGGATATTTCCAAAAAACTGACCTTGCTCAAAAATCGAAAGGCTTCACCCCTCAAAAATGCCAGAAAAAATGGAATTCTCAAAAAATTGAAAAAACTCAATTTTGGCACATGTTCCTCTACTAAAATTTCCTCAGCTTTCCGATAGAATCATTAAAAAAAATCCATCTCCAATATTTTCATTCATTTAAAGTTTTTTTCATAATAGATGCATGAAAAACCCAAATGTGTCCATTTTACCCCTTATGTCCGGATTGCCCCACCTTCCCCTATATAGATTTTTTGGCTTTTTACAGTGAAAATAGAACACAATGAGATTGATTGGTCGGGAAAAAGTCTTAAATCTATTTTCAGCATGCTGTGCGAAAAGTAGCCTCTTTTTACACGTTCTACATATAAAATACTTTACCGCACTTGTTAGGTAATTTAGTATTACAAATTATAAATATAATGAAATAATCTTTTAAATAATGAAATAAAATAATGAAAAATTTAGCTTTGTGATAATTTTAAATTAAAACAAAAGTTAATGAATTAAATTATGGTGAAGACATTTAGATGAAGAATTTCAGGGGAAAATGAATGATTTTTCATTTAATTTATCTTTCATATTATTTTTATTTCATTAAGATATTAACAAAATTTAAAGATTCATTCAAATTTCCATATGGATTCTCTTTTTTACCATTCTACCATTCTAAAAGACCTGGAATGTATTTTTCAATGAGTTTCTCGTAGTAAGGCCACAGTGTTTCAATATCTGGTATATCTTTACTCTTTGTATACAAATCATGTTTGCTGAAATGAGAAGAAAATTTGAAATTAATTCAATTACAATTTTTTAAAATTTAATATAGTGACTATTTAATGAATTAATTGGGGCTCACTTTAATTCTCGAATCCATTTCAATTTTTCCATGTCTTCGTCATTACAAAAGTACATGTAATCTTCATCGTCGTGCCATGGATAAAACGAATGGTAACGGATCATATTCAGTGCCTTGTCTGGTAGAGTTGTTTTATTATGGACTAGAACATGATACATGTATTCATCGTGACCCCAGGACATGAGTAAATTATCAATTCCACATTTAGGTTTATACATTCCGTATTTAGTGCTGTAAAGAAAACGTAGAATATTTATAATTTTAATTTAGGAATTGAAGATTTTAGTTTAAGAATTGAATGATAAATATAGGGGAAGCTGGGGTAAAATGGACGAGGGTTGATTTTCGTATTTTATACTATGAGAATTACTCGAAATGAATGGAAATATTGGAGATAGGTTTTTTTTGATGATTCCATTGGAAAGATGAGGAAATTTCCCATGAAAATCATATGTCAGAAGTTATTTTTTGGAATTTTTCAAAAATTTCATTTTTCGCGCGAGATTTGAAGGTGAAACTCTTCAGTTTTTGAAAAATTCCAGGTTCTCGGGGATATCTCTGATTCTATTGGTCGTAGCGACCTGGGGTTGATCTCAAATGAAAGGTGAGCTCATTTCCCATCAATTCATGGGATTTTCAATTCAAAAATATCGATTTTCAAGGTATTTATGGGAATTTTTGTGGAACAGTTTTGTGAAACAGTTTTCGGCCTATAACTATCCCAAAAATTGATATTTTTGAATTCAAAACCACATAAATCGATGAGAAATGAGCTCATCTTTCATTTGAGATCAACCCCAGGTCGCTACGACCAACAGAACCGGAGATATCGCCGAAAAAGTGAATTTTTTCGATTTCGAAAAGGGAAATCCCTTCAAAACTTGGCCAAAAAAGTAAATTTCTACAAAAATTAAAAAAAAAAATTTTGACACATGTTTTTCACCTAAAATTTCCTCAGCTTTTCAATGGAATCATTAGAAAATTTCTGTCTCGAACCGTTCAATTGGAATGTCCATTTCACCCCACCTTCCCTTAAGTTTTGATTTATTAAATTATATTTTAACGACGAGTATTATTATTTTTTCTTCTTCAAATAAATAACAACTGTCACTGAATGAAAATCTGAATATTTAAAATAATGTAAAATATTTAGGAATGATTATTCTTTAATTAAGAACCGCATTATCTTATAAAGTTTACTTCTAACTTAATAATTAGATAAGCCCATTTTTGGGTTGCTGCTATTCACTATAGTAACTATAGAAAAATGGAACCGAAATGTAAATATAAAAATTTAATTTTCCCAATTCTTAAATTCTTCTTTATAAATAACACTGACCAAAAAAAAGGCCCTATCTAATAATCAATTACAACAATTCAGTAGTGAAGAGGTAAAACAGGATAAATCGACTTATCTTTGTGATAATTTCCAAGAAAATATCTTGGAAACTAAGTGAGATAAGGCGATCTTATCCATCTGTTTTTGTAGAGAATTTGAAGAGTTACAAAAAAGTTTTAGAGCAAAATTGCTCTTTTTCGGTTATTTTCTAAGGTATTTTCAAAAAAACTTGATGAGAAAAAAAGAGACTCATCTTGTTTTACCTCTTCACTACTGAATTGATCATATTTTGAAATACTTTACTTGTAACGTTTATCTTGACCATCAGGATTATCTTCGAAACTAGTGTTTCTGTAAGCAATTGAATCTGCCCATGCACAACCTACTGGAAATGTATCTCCAACAACTGCCCACTGTGGTTCTCCATAAAAGGCCATTACCTTGAACAAAATGCAGTTAAAATTGAGAATGAGGAAAGAAAAATGATACTTGTGGTCTATTATTAAATCACCTTTCCAAGATCATGAATCAAACCGGTGAGATGAAACCAATCCAAGTCTGGATGTGCTTTACGTATAGATTCTGCAGTTTGAAAAGCGTGGACTATGTTTGGCATTGATGTATCAGGATCACTTTCATCAATGAGATCGTTCAACTTCTTCAATGCGTCTTTAATACTCATCTTGAATTTGTCGAACTTGAGCCAGTGGTCCATACGTGCTATGAATATATTTTGTAAAATTTCCATTATATTTGGATTATTTTGGCGTCTGAGAAACACAAAATAGCGTAATTGCTATGATTATATATAGCACTTACGCCACTTTGTTCCTAAAGTGTATTAGGATATCCTTAACAATTAGAATTAAGATAATTCGATTTGACGAATCACAAAATGAGAAATGATGAATATTTAAAGTCAAGATTTTATTAGCGAAAACTAATTAATTTACATAATGAATCATTTAAAATCAGTGAAAGTAACTAGTAAAGACTGGATATTTTTGAAGATTTAATTGTAAAGTTGAGGAAATTGAGGAAGTAAAGTGTTTTTCAGAACTCACTTTTAGTATTTTTCTGAAAATTAGACTTTTTTCAATACTTTATGGTAATTAAGCTCATCAATTTGCTACAAATCGAATTTTTTTTTCGCTCCAGCCCATAAAATTCTTAAAAGTCTAATTTTTTTTGCGATTCGAAAGCTAAAATACATCGACTACAATTTTTATTTGAAAATTTTCCTTGGAATTTTCGAAAATCTCGCAAATCAATTGGAACACATATTTTCAATTCTAGATTAGGGGTGGGCGATTAATTCGAATCCACGAATTATTCGTACCGAATCGAATATTAATATTCGATTCGAAATTTGAATCGAATAATTCGAATTGTCGAATAATTCGAATTGTCGAATATTTCGAATTATTCGAATTTTTTCGAATAATTCGATTTTTTTTGAATAATTCAAATTTTTGAATAATTCGAATTTTCGAATAATTCGAATTTCCTTGAATAATTTGAATTTTCGAATAATTCAAATTTTCGAACAATTCGAATTTTCGAATAATTCGAATTTTCGAATTTTTGAATTTTCGAATAATTCGAATTTTCGAATAATTCGAATTTTTTTGAATAATTCAAATTTTTGAATAATTCGGATTATCAAACAATTCGAATTTTCGAATTATTCCAAAAATTTCAAATAATTCTAATATTTTCGAATAATTTGAATAATTCGAATAATTTCGAATAATTCGAATTTTCGAATTATTCGATTCGAAATTCGAATTGAATAGTAATATTCGATTCGATTCGAACACTATTCGCACACCCCTATTCTAGATATCTCAACTTTTTAATAGAATCATTGAAAAATCATTGAGGAAACTCTATCTTTAACTGATTTATTACAATCTCCACTAATTTTTCTTCACATTTCTCAATTCACGAGGAAAAAAATTGTTTAATTAATTGCTATGTATTTGATGACGATGAAATTCAAAGATAAACAAACTAACAACGAACAAAATCAACGGTCTGATTGGTGTGCATCTTTAGATAGGTGTTTTTGACTCTCGCACTAATTGGATCGTTGGGATCTTCGGAGAAATTTCTGAACTGATTCTCCGATTTTTCCGCATAATCGTCCGCTGTTCGTAGTTTCTCTGACGGGTCGAGCAGATTGACCATTCGGCTCTGTCCATGAGACTATAAAACATTACGATTAAATAAATAAATTAATTAATTAATTCGAAATCTAATAAGGAGACAGAAAAACAGAAACAATAAATTTAAAAAATGGAAAAAACACTAAATTTCCTTACCAGGCTGATGAACAGCGCGATATGTCATGATAGTAAACATGATTTACAAAAAAAGAAAATGACAAAAAAATTTACAAAAATAATAGATAATCTAATACTGCAATAGTTTTCAATGGGTTCTGAGTTGTGACGTGTCAGGGAACTCCGACACCCAGTGAATGAACTTTTCGCTGAGAGAAAGTAATTTTCAAAATTTTACAAAACTCCTTTAAAACGCAAAGACCCAAAGTCTCTGCGCAAATTGATGCTCTTAAAATCAAATACTTCCTCAGAATATGCGATGAAAATATTCTGTGCGGTTCTCAGTGTCGACTTTTAATATACACACTCCCCACTCGAGCCTATATAAGTCATTTTGACGATATGATAACTTAAGAACAAACCAGATAACGCAATACAAAGACTCTCTTGCTATCTTCAACTAACAAATAAGCTTGAGACAAATTTTTATCTTTTGACATTGTAAATAATCTACATATACTTTTCAGGTATCCTTGAATTTACGAAGAATTTATGCGTAAATTTTGGGAAAAATAAAAATGACTGCTATATTTTCTGTTTAAATTTATGCGTAAAATGGAAGAAAAAAACAGGAAATAATACGAATTTGATAACGATAATCTTTTTTGTCTCTTCATCATTCATTGATGTTTGCACAAAAGATCAGGAATTTTATTGAGGTAATAAAGGAATTAATTGCATTTGAAAAAACACTTTCATAAATTCCAAAATAAAAAAAACCTTAGATCTTCTTTTTTTTTAAATAAAGAAAAAGTTATCATACACTGTCTATCAGCACTTTTTCCTTTGTTCCTTCAATTTCTCAAACATTCGAAATAGGATAATGAGTCTCAATGACGTCTTTTCCATGTGTAAAGTAAATGAATTCATATTTCGTGGATATGCTAATTATATGAAAAATATTATGACTTGATCTTTTTTTAGTTTTACTTACAGCAAATTTCGATGACATTTTAAGTTAAAATAAATGGAATGTATTCGAGATTCACTCAATCATTGACTGACATGATTATTCTCCTGTCAAACAAATTTATAAATGCTTCATTCACCCCAATGACCCCAAAATCGCATTTTTTATTTAAAAAAAATTGTCTCTTATCATAATAAACAAATACGGAAATATACTGTGGATAATTCCATCAACTAAGGATTTTTTATGCAATAGAAAAAAAAAAAGAATTTTCTAAGCGCGTAAGAATGAGAAAGCACATTTGACATTATAAACAATAATATTTAATGAATAACGCAAGATCTAATCGGAAACATTTCTCAGTTTCGCAAAGTTATCCGAAGAAAATGACACTTTCAGGATTTTTATAATAATTCTGTTAAGAATTTCTCTTTATAATGTGAATGTACAAAACTTATTGCCAAATATTGATAAAATTCGATCAATTACATTATTATTATCTGTATCCCTGACCCATTATGCCTCGATTTTCTTAAATCCACTTACAACTTCGCTGAAACTTATTAATAAATGAATTCTTTTTTTTTTTTCAGTTTCTTATGTTTATTAAAAAAGGATATTCAATAGTGCATTGTTTTCATTATTGGAGCAATTGTTTTATATAATACAAACTATACAGAGTTTTTGTTATTTTCATGAAAATCTCACACTTAGGAGGAGATAGAGTCTGATTCACTTGTGGCACTTCGATTTCCATACCTCTGATAACGCCGAGAAGATGATCTCGAACGTGATCTTTGTCGTGATGATGATGATTTTTTCGATTTTTTCACGTGATGAGATTTAGATGAGGTCACACTGTCGTAGCTGCAAAATATATCATAAAAGCGTTTTTTTTTTCTTCAAATTTTACCACAAGTTTTTTAAATTAAACTAAATTCTAAGGGTGTGCGAATAGTGTTCGAATCGAATATTACTATTCGATTCGAATTTCGAATCGAATTATTCGAAATTATTCGAATTATTCGAAATTATTAGAATTATTTGAAATTTTTGGAATAATTCGAAAATTTTCGAATTATTAGAGAAGTTCGAATTATTCGAAAATTCGAATTGTTTGAAAATTCAAATTGTTCGAAAATTTGAATTATCCAAAAAAACTTGAATTATTGAAAAAATTCGAATTATTCGAAAAAAATTCGAATAATTCGAATTATTCGAACAAATTCGAAATATTCGACAATTCAAATTATTCGAAAATTCGAATTATTCAAAAAAAATCGAATTTTCGAATTATTCGAATTTGACAATCCGAATTATTCGATTCAAATTTCGAATCGAATATTAATATTCGATTCGGTACGAATAATTCGTGGATTCGAATTATTCACACACCCCTACTAAATTCATATTGTCGCCTTGAAAACAAAGGGGCGTAAGTGCTGTGGATAAGCATAGCACTTACGCCCTTTTGTTTCAAAGCTGACGATATTTATAAAATGAATCATATTAAATACCTTTTGTGCGAACTTCGCTTCTTTTTATGTTTTTTATGATATCGATGACGTTCAGAGTGCGTTCTACTGCTACTTCGACTCCTCGAGCTTGATTGTGAGCTCGATCTAGATCTCACCTTCGATCTTTTCACCCGAAAATCAGCACTCTTGAGTCTACTCATCAACGAGTTGTCATCCCGTGAATTAGCAGGTTTCTCATAAGAAGGAGAAGGAATTGAATGCACTTCATTCTCAGAATCTGCATTTTCTATTTTCTGTTCTGTAGCTCTAGGAACAGCTGGAACTTGAATCTGTCTGAGGAACATGGCAGCTTTTTTCTTGCGTTCCAATTGAAGCTGTCGTTCTTTCGAAGTCGTTATTGGCAGCTTATCTCTACCTGTCATGACAAATTCATCTTTAAATCTATCTTTTATCTGCTTATTTCTACTTTGATTCTGGCAATCTTCGAGAATGTCATCAGTCAAGTCTACAAATTCTTTTTCTTGAAATTCCCTTCTGCATTCTTCGTCAATCGTTGGATGTTCCAAAGTTTCCTGTGTCATAGATTTACAAATTTCTACTCTACTTCTTTCTGTGTCTTTTGCCTCGACTTCGTCTTTTTCCTCATCTTCATCTACCATTTCAGCATCACGATCTTCGTCATCTTCTTGTTCTCCTGCTTGTTCTTCATCGCTTTCCTCAATTGGTAGGGCACTTCGTTTCTCCATAACAACAGCTTCACCGTCCTTTGGTTTCTTTATCGAGAATGATATTGTAGTAATTAATTTGTCTCCCTTTTTTTTCGCTTGAATCATTTTAACACGTTTCTGTACTTCCTCCATTCTCTGCTGCTTCTTTTGAAGCTCTTCCAATTTTCTTATTTTCTCTTCTTGAGGCTCTTGTTTACGTAAAAGCTCTTCTTCCGTCAACACTTTTTGGTTTATTCCCCCCTCATAAATCGTTAATTTATGAGCATAATAACCGTGATACTGATGAGATAATTCTAGGAAATTAAATCGAGAGTCTCCTTTAGCTTTAACAATTGATTCAAAGTCTCTTCCATTTTTAGCCACGTAACTTGCCATTTTGTCTATTATTATTTGAATATCAGCTGGTGGAACTATGAATGAAGGACGACTCAGTGGCTTTGGTGCTTTCAGGCCATAAGGTACTAATGGTGTTGATTGTTCTTTTAAAATTACGGCTGATGAATTTTCTGATGGTGATTGGCCTTGAGGCATTGAGGCTCTTGAGGGCGGGTAATTTTGTCCACTTGCTTCGTAAATCACTGGACCATGCGAATACTGCTGAGGAGCTGGTGGATATATTGGATAATTCTGAAAATTTAATGAATTGGATATTAATGAAGCTGCCTTAAAAGTCATTACGTCACATTTTTAAGAATTATCTCAGCAATACACGTAGGAAAAATCTCTATAGAGAGATTTTTTATTGAGAATTCTATAGGTTTATCGTACATGATATTGGAATTTTTACTATAGGCTTTGGTAAAATTAGAAAGACAAGCACGAAAAGCATGAAATTTATGGATATTTTTTTTATAGACACAAAATTTAATTATAGAATCACATAAAACTCTTCTCGTACAGAAATAATTCTTAGAGAACCAATACCTATTGAAAAAATTGCAATCTAATAGGGGAGAGTGGGGCAAAATGGACACTGTACTGAAACGGTTAGAGATAGATTTTTTTTGATGATTCTACTGAAAATCTGAGGAAATATTAGCCGGAAAACGAGTGACAGATGTATTTTTTTCGATTTTTTTGAAAATTCAATGTTTTTCGGCATTTTGGAGGGGTAAAAGTCTTTCCTTTTTTGAAAATTTTCAGTTTTCTGCGAATATCTCGGGTTCTATTGGTCGTAGCAATTCGAGGTTGGTCTCAAATGAAAGGTGAGCTCATTTCCCATCGATTTATGGGGTTTTGAATTTAAAAATATCAATTTTTGGGACAGTTATAGGCCAAAAACTGTTTCACAAAACTGTTTCTTAAATTGCCCATAAATACGTTAAAAATCGATATTTTTGAATTGAAAATCCTATGAATCGATGGAAAATGATCTCACCTTTCACCTCCTGTCGAAATTTTTACGCTATGACGAATAGAACCGAAGATATTCTCAAAAAACTGAAAATTTTCAAAAAAAAAGAAGGATTTTACCCCTCTAAAATGCTCAAAAAAGTCAAAATCGCCAAAAATTCAAGGAAATTACTTCCGACACTTGTTTCCCGCCTGAAATTTCCTCAGCTTTCCAAAGAAATCATTAAAAACAATCCACCACCAATATTTCTATTAATTTCAAGAGTTTTCATAATATTTGCCTAAAAATTCAGATGTGTCCATTTTACCCCTGATGTCTATTTTACCCCCCCCCCCTTTCCCCTATATTAAAAACCTATAGGTTTCTCTATAGAATAAATATCTAAGAATTTTCTGTGAAAAAAGATTCTATAGAAATTTTTCACACGTTTGGTTTTACCTGCACTGGTGGTATTGGTGGATAATATCCAGGAGGTGGTATCTGTTGAATCGGCATATTAAGAGCTGGTGGTGGTGGCGGTGGTGGAACTTCTTTTGAAGGTGGTAATTTGCCCGTTATTTTATTCACCAACATAGAATACGCACAATCGGCTGAGGGCTTGTACTGTATACTCGGTATGCTGGGTGCCTATGAAAGAAATTCAAAAAGCTTCATTATTATAATAGTCAATTTAGATGCACTTATTAATATTTTTTTTACTATGAAACTTTCGAGTCAAGAGATCACGGGAGAGATCTCATTAGCAAATGAGTGGAATTTCGAGATTGTCAGACGATTTTTACGCCTTCATTGATTCTAATAAGTTAGTTATTTACTTTTTTTTCATGTCTCGATTTTTAGAACTATCAAGATACTGGTTATAGAGAAAAGTGGGATAAAAAGGCAATAAGGACTGAAATGGACACATTCAATTTTTTTTGATGATTCCATTGAGAAACTGAAGAAATCGAGGCTCTAACGCTTTACGAAATGAAAAATTCCACTTTTTTAGGAATATCTTTGATTTTAATGGTCGCAAAGAATTAAAAAAATAATAATAATAATTCTGACACGTTTTCCCACCAGAAATTTTCTCCTCTTATCAATGAAATCGTTCAAAAAAAATCCATCTCATACCGTTTCATCGAAATATGTCCATTTCACCCCACTTTCCCCTATATTTCATTTAATTAATATCTTAATTGTCATTTTTATTATTATCATTTAATATAACAACAAAATGACGGAATGATGGATCCAATTGCATACCAGAAACAGCCCTGAAAGCAGAAATAATATCAGAAGAAAATTAGCTGTGGATTAAATCAACGGCAACAAATGACTACTCTAAACTCACAAATTAAAGGATCTTTTTTTCAATACTATCGTGAGATATATGAATGTCTGTAGAGTCTCAGGATCTGCACTTACCTCACAGAGCACAGAGACTAGACAGACATTTTTTTAATTATAATGTATTTTTCTACCAATGTTTCTCTCTATTATTCCTAATTTATTGATTAGTCCTTAGCTTCAATTTTCAATAACCTACCGCTTCAACTTTTGTTAGAGATGAGGCGAGACTCGGGTGAAGATATCCATCGTCTTCGTCATTTGAGTCATCTGAAGCTGAATAAAATAAAAATAATTTGTCAATAAAGATTCAAAATTCTCATATCAGTAGGAGAAAAAAAAGGGAGAACTGGGGAAAATGATTCAAGATTTTTTTTGGAGTGAAGGACTTTGTAAAAAAATCTGAAAAAATTTGAGAAAATTCTCCAGCATGTCTATATTGTTGGTGAATTTTTTCAGATTTTTTATAGAAGCCGCCTCTCTTTGAAAAAATCACGAATCTTAAGAATTTCTCCTATGTCGATTTTTTCCCAATCTCTCCTATTTTTTTTCTTCCTTTTTTTATCTAAAATATTACCTGAACTCTCTTTTTCTGATGGTTTTTCCGGATTATATTTCCCTGACTTGATAGCTTCTAGAACGAGTTTGTAATACGGATGCAATTCACCATCAATTGAGAGGAATGCGAATTGTGGATTATTGGCTTGTTTAGCCTTAATAAGAATCTCCATTTGACTTCCTTGACGACTGATGAACAGTGCAGTTTTCGTAATTATAGCATTAAGTTTTTGTGTTTCTGGCTGCAAAAATAAACGATAATAACAATATTAAGTATCAGGATTATTTTCAATAATACTTGTTCAAAGAAATAAAGCTTTTATATTAACCAAGATCATAGTTTCCGGTGCCTCTAATTCTGGTGGAAGCACAAATGTCCGATCTTCTTCTCCCTGTGAGCCTTCAGATGGTTTTGGACTCAGAGATTCTTCTCCAGTTGCTCCTTGACTCTCTTGATCATCATAATTGTACGAAACCTGGCCATAAGTATTTTCACTATCGAGTGCTTGCTGCAATCTCTTCATCTCTTCTTCTAATTATTAAAATTGTAAAAAATTAGTTATTACATCTGACAATTTTCAGTATTTTTTTCTCTTGACAAATAAATTATTTAAAAAAAAAATCAAAAATATGCATGTATGGAAAATTTGAAGAGCTATGAGTGCAATTTTTTTAAATATTTTTTTTTGTAATAATTTATTTGTTCAAAAAAAAAACAAAAATTATCAGATATCTGCTATATTGAGTATCATATTAATTATCAAAGTCGAGGACAATTAGAGATGAACTTACCATGATACATAGACTCTTCAGCATCATTGTTATACAAGGAGCGATAACGTTCTTCATCGCACAGCTGTTCAACTTTGTACTCATCCTCAGTCAGTATTGTCCTATGATCAAAACCACCAGACGGTGGTTCATGTACTGTCAAGTCCCCAAGTGCTCCACGTCCATCGTATCTAAAGACATATGATTAAAAAATTAGCTTTTCCCATAATGATGACAATTTTTTTTTCCTTGAAAGTAAATTTAAATTTAAAACATTATAATTGTATATAAATTCTCCAGATAAATCCTCCATTTGGTATCTGAAAATTAAAATAAGCAAGTTAGATACTCCATGTGCGCTATGGATTTGATAAATACAATAGAAAATTAAGACAGATCAATAGATGCAAAAAAAAAATATAATAAAAAACAAAAAAATCGCCCTTCACGTTTCTTTACACTGACGGAATTAAACATTATAGGGGAAGGTGGGGTAAAATGGACAAATTTGAGTTTTAGTGCATATATTATGAAAAAATCGTTGAATGAATGAAAATATTGGAGATGGATTTTTTTTAATAATTCCATCGGAAAGCTGAGTAAATTTTAGTCGAGAAACATGTGTCAGAATTATTTTTTTTCAATTTTTTTGAGAATTTGATTTTTTGTGGCATTTTTGAGGGGTAAAAGCCTTTCGATTTTTAAGCAAATTCAGTTTTTTGGAAATATCTCTGGTTCTATTGATCGTAGTGACCTGGGGCCAATCTTAAATGAAAGGTGAGATCATTTCCCATTGATTTATGGGGTTTTGGATTCAAAAATATCGATTTTTTACATAGTTATAAGACAAAAACGAATGATCATAATTTTTCACAAAAGTTCCCATAAATATCTGAAAAATCAACATTTATAGATTCAAAACCCCATAAATCGATGGGAAAAGATCTCGCCTTTCATTTAAATTCGGTCCCAGGTCGCCACGACCAATAGAACCAGAGATATCTCAAAAAAACTGAATTTCCTCAAAAATAAAAGACTTTTACCCTTCAAAAATGCCAGAAGAAATCAAATTCTCAAAAAAATTGAAAAAAATTAATTCTAACACATGTTTTTCCACTAAAATTTCCTCAGCTTTTCGATGGAATCATTAAAAAAAATCCATCTCCAATATTTTTATTATAACGTCCATTTTGCCCCACGTTCCCCTAATAAATAAATTAATTAATAGATTCCATCAATTATCGAGTGGCAATTATTTAAATGAATAATTTTCTTTTTCAAATTCACCGATTTTGTCACAAAAAAAATATTTAAAAAATTAAAAAACCATTCTAATAAGAATGATTCAATGAATTATCCGAATTGTGTTCTTCTTAGCGTTAATTAATGACTCTAAATACATACCCTATTACCGAATAGTTGCAAAAAACCAACTATCGATAAAACTTTTTTTAAAATTTCATATACATATCGTTTTTTTTTTTTTTTTTTCGTTTCTTTCATTTTTTTTTTTTTTTGGCTCTCTACGTTGTGTCTCACCTTGCTCCCCAGTGGCCCCCGTTGTTTATTTTTTATCTCTTGTGCTCTGAGGTAAATTGGGATGCACACACGTACATTATAATGCATTAGCAGCCCCCAAACATAACTGCTTGCTGGATGAAAAACATCTGTAGAGAAATCTTTAAACAGTCTCCACAATTGTTTATCCAGTGGGGAAAATAACTGAATTTATATAAATTTTTTTTTATTTTTTTTTCTTAATTTTCCCAGATGATGTTGGTGCAAATGGTTGAATTGTGCCTTGGAAAGTCATCCACTTGTCTCTGTTGGTGTTCACATGAAGGCTGTTGATAAGATCTACGTGTTTATAACACGAACTGATGCTTTAATTGGTTTTTCCCATTAATTTTTTTTTTTTTTTTTCAAAAGAAGAGAATAAGTGAGATTCATTTAATCCTAGATTTTTCTTAGTAAAAGTGTGTATAACGTGATTTTTAATATAATTTGATTTTTTATTTTTTTTTTTGGTGTTCTAGGTTAGGAAAACGGACCTGTCTATCTTCAATGTGCTATCTCCCATCCATGGTATCAAATGCTTCCCCTGATCAATCATTTTTGCCTTCTCATCATCACGAAATAATTTGCAGCTGTATCCAAATACTAGAAGCTCCTGTGGGTCCTCCTCGATTATTTTTTTACGCAAAATACCAGAATCAACGAGCCAACGTTGATTCTTCGACGCCATTTTGATTATAACTAACCAATAAATGAATTCATTATTGATCAAATCTTCATTTTCACATACATACACACACACACATACACACATACATCAAAAAAATCCATGTATTTAAAGTGAAACTGGCAAAAGAATGGACGTAAAACTGAATTTCCTTTCCCGCGCTTTTTATTCCTGTGTTTTGGCCAATGGCATGATGTTCTATGGGACGAGGACGCATGCCATTGGCTAGAATCAATGGAGAGGGGGAAGCTCAGTGGAGGGGGAAGTCAACTTGCATTGCACTTCACGTCTGTTCTTTTATCGTTACGTCTTTATTCTTCATCTTTGTTTTGAAACTGCAAGGCTTTATTTAGTAAGTTTTTTTTTTTTTAATTATATATTTGTGGAATTGATATTATTTATATTATATTTATATTTATTCATATTACCTCCATTTTACTAATTTTTAGGTATCCTTGAATATTAGTGGACTGAAGAGAAAACTTCAGCAAATTTGGTAGAGACAAGAATTTATTGCAATTCTTTTGGCCGTTGAAGGTATTTAAACAAAATACTCGCATAAAGTCCAGTATTTTGTGAATGCTGATAATGTTGCCGATTCAGACACAAGCTTTTCTTCAAGTGCTTTCGCACGAGAGAATAATGAGTGCTGAGGATGTTCGTCGACAAGCAGCATCCATATTCGGTAAATAATAACAATTTTTAAAAATTTGAAATCTAGTATTTTTTTATTAATTTCAAGGAATTCATTTCATGACACTGAAAATATATATAAATATATATACATAATTCATTTTTTTTAAAATGAAAATTATGTATATGCAGAAAATTTCAGAAGCTACAAATTCAAATTTTTTCAAAATTTTTTTTAATAATAATTTATTTGTTTAAAAATTTTTTAAAAATTTCAGATAATTGCTAATTTTATTTTTATCTTATCTTTTTTTTCATGTTTTCAGGTGAAGAATGTTCAGAAAATCAGATTACAATAATTAACAGAAAATTGAAGAAATTTAATTTTGCAATAAAATCAGCACTTTGTGAATTGACTGGACACAAATACTGGATATTTACGAGCGATACTATTGATAAAAGCATGAATTATCCATCAGAATTCACCGAGATACAATTGGAATTTGTTAGAAGAGTTTTCAGTGAAATTATCAACTCTGATGATGGGAATATATCTAGTATTCATTTTGTTAATATTGGCTCTAAGATTACGGGTAAATTTAGTCCAATGCAGGCTGAAGTTTTTTTACGTACTTTGCAAGAGCAAAAGTGGTTGAGTATGAAAGTAATTATTACTTTTATATTATCTCGAATTGATGTAAAACTCCTTTTATTTTTTTAATTTATATTTTTTATTCAATTCAAGGAGGGAAGAGTCTTTATGGGAGTCAGAAGTATTGGAGAATTGATGCCATATTTCAAAGAATCTTATGTAGACGGTCTTCATATCTGTCCAGCTTGTAGTCAAACAGTATTTCATGTAAGATATTGAATAGTGAACTAATGATGAAGGTTAATAAGTTGTTTTTGCTTTCAAATGGAAGCCATGTAATCATCAGAATTTTCGATTGTAATTTTTTTAATAGGAGATACTTAAAATGATCTAAATGAAGAGAAAATGATATTTTTAGTGCATGTTTGTGTGGATGTGTGTCTGTATGTGCATGAAAGTCTAAATTACAGCAAAACGGTTTTATAGAAAAATAGCATATTTTGTGGAAAACTTCCTCTCGACGAACTCTATTTTTTAAGCTTTATTTGAAGAGAATGCGATCGATACTTTTTGAGATTTGTCCATTTTTCGAAAATCAGTTTTTAATGGAATTTCTGGAAACTATTCAACTGATGTTATTTATACTCATACATTATCTCGATCGTTGTATCAGTTAAATGCCTCTCAATTTTGAGCTTATTTGCATGATTAGTTCTCGAGTTATTGGCGTTTTAATGAATTTTTTCAAATTTGATATTTTGATAGTTTCAAAAAAGGTGTATCACTTCCATTTGGAGGCATATTGCCAAAGTATTAGCAGAAATAGCTATATCAGTGGGAAAGCAATTCTATTGTCCACTTGTTTCATCATCGATTCGATAATTTACTTACTTCATCAATAAGTTCAGTAGTGAAGAGGTAAAACAGGATAAATCGACTTATCTTTGAGGTCATTCCGAAGGAAATATCTCGGAAACCTAGCGAGATAAGGTGATATTACTCATCTGTTTTTGTAGAGAATTTCAAGAGTTACAAAAGAGTTTCAGGGCAAAATTGCTCTTTCTCGGTTATTTTCTAAGGTATTTTCAGAAAACTTAATGAGAAAAAAAGAGATTTATCTTGTTTTACCTCTTCACTACTGAGTTGTTTCTTTGTACAATATTATTCACATATTAACGTGATTTTCAGGGAAACAGATGTGAAAACTGCGAGAGTGTAGCCCACTTCTACTGCCTCTCTAGAATTCTAAAATTCCAGAAAAATTCCCATCTGAAATGCATAAGTTGCCAAAAAACCCTAAATGTTACCAATCTTCCACGTGAGTTGAATAGCATAAAAATAACGAATTATGCTTTATATCGTATTATATTTAAATTTTCTTAATCAAACAATGAATTTCAGAAATCAATGAAGGTTCAATGGAAATGGAGACAATGGATGATGATGCTGATGAAGATGCTGAAACTCAGGGTAGTCAGAAATCTCGCAAAGTCAAAAAATCACAAAAACACGAGCGTAAAGGAAAATAAATCTACCAGGAAGAGTAAAAATTAAGAGTAAAGAATCCTTCTGTTAAAATATATTTCAAACTTTAATAATAAATCATTTTCTATTCACAATTTTTTTCAGATTGATCGTATTTTTCTCGCAAATATTTCAATCCTTCGGTGATGTTATCAAGATTTATATGAGGAGCAGTTGGAATTTCATCTACATCTTTGTCTTTAGTCATCTCACTTCCAACCTCAGCGCATCCATCATTAGACTCATCTCTATTGTCCCACGTGTCTGTTGGTTCAGGTCCTTTGCCCCCAATCCTCAAAGGATCTTTTTCCGCATCATCATTGGTTTCTTCAATTTGATTATTCAAAGTTTCCTCCAAAACGCAAATGGCACTAGAATTATCATCATAAGTAGGTGCAAATTCCTTAACTCGATCTTTCCTCTTCTTATGGACCCATTCTTCTTGCGATAATTCCCTGAATTTCGGCCTTTTTCCCAAAAGTTCTCCGAATGCTTTGATTTTATCCTCAACAATAGCTAAATTATTTTCTCCTTTCTTTTCGTCTTTAATCGCTGATTCATCAGGACTCTTTGATGATCCTAGTGTTTCGTCTTTTTCCCCAGAAATACTCAAAGTCTCCTCCTCTTCCTCATCTTCAGGAGGAAGTCCTGCTCTTATTCTCTGTCGTATTCTGGCTGCTTTCAACCGATTTTTCTCAATTTTCGCCTTCAAGTCCTTAATATCCTGCTTCTCCTTCTGCTTAAGTTCAGTTTCTTTCCTTATATCTACAAATCGCTTTTGCTGCTTGATTCTCTCCTCTTCATTACTGGAAAATTCATAATAACCAACTCCGTGCATTCTTGCTTCGTCAAACAAAATGTCTTGATAATGAATATCCTGTTTATGTGATAATTTTTCATTCTGCTCCTCCCATTTTCTCCTCAATTTTTCGATCTCTGGTTCTATCTTTACAGTGTTTACTTCTGGGGATTTTTGATAGTTTTCTATTTTTTCTGGAGCTTCATTTCTCATTGATTCTTTGATTTTACTATCTTCTCTTCGCATTTTTGAAAGATCTTTACGAAGACAGTTTCTTGTTCTTCCAAAGCAGTCTTCGTATTCTACCCAGTCCTCGCCATTATCTTCATTATCTTCATCATCGTCGTCATTTACAGGCGAAGATGAATGAGGAGATGAAAATGAATGAGACTTATCTGCAAAATCTACCAAATAATGCTCAGTTTCATTTTCATTTGAATTTTTCTTCAATTTCTCGTATAACTGCGATTTCAATTCCAACATGCGTCTCGATTTTTTAAAATCATTTTCATCATCAATTTCTGTTGATGCAGATTTCTTCCTTTCTTCTCTTGATTCAACGTTTTTACGAGATGCAACCTTTGCTTTTGCTCTAGGAAATGTGGAATTCCTTAATTCATTTTCGGTTTTAGCTTTTTCTACTTCTATTTGCTTTCTGAGTAATTCAGCTTTCAAACCTACGAGGGATGAGTAATCTACGTTGACTTTCTTTGCACCGTTCATTTTTAGTTCTCAAATTCAAAATTCTAAATTTTGGAAATTCCACCCTTTTTTAATAATAATCACTAATCTTCATGGGAAGTTGATAAATTAATTTTTATCCATATTATTATTATTTTTTAAACATGATAAATGATTTTTTTGCATCAAAAAATGTTAACTTCACTATTTAGAGGTTATGTTTATTTATTATTTTATTGTTAAAAAAAATTAACAAGGTTGACATTTTTTTAATTCGTTGCCACACAGCCAATGGGAGGCTTCTTCTTCTTCTTAAGTGTGCTGTGATTGGTCGCAGCTGGCCTTCACACGTTAGGTTGGTTTTACAGCCAGCTTCGTAGCCAATAGGAGGCGACTGAGGAAAGACGCTTTGATGGAAACTCGCCCATGGCCAATGAGAAAAATCAGGGAGAGAGGAGGGAGGGGGGGGGGGGGGGGGAGTATATATGTGTGTGTATTGATGAAAGTTGTCGTTTGTATCATCTGTCCACATTTGAATTTTAACCGTTGGCTCATACTTATTTTATTTCATTTTCATCACCAATTAATTAATTAAAAAACATCGTAAAATATTGTGAAAAAAAATTGGAAGATAAAGCATTTAATTAGTAGAATAATGAAGTGTGAAAATTATTTATAATTGAGGAAAAATAAGGGAGTAAAAGAAGGATTCAAGTTTTGATTTAGGGGAAGCCGTTAAAATATTCTCCATTCGAGTGACTTGAATCTTGTAAATTTTCCAATTCTTCAATTTTATTTCGTTAAAATTTAAAAATGGGTAATTATACGAGTAAATTTTTTTCACATTGTGAGGAACACGAAAAAGTGAAGATTCAAACGGATCTTACGATGAGTACAATTGGTAATAATTTGATGTGTACACCATTAATGTCTAAAAAGGTTTCAGCTGATCCTAGATCAGTTACAGTAGGCATTTGTCGAACTCCCATTCAGGTAATGTATATTCTCCATCCAAATAATTAGGGAAAGGTGGGGTAAAGTGGACACAAGGGGTAAAACGGACTGATGTTAGTTTTGGTATTTTATATTATGAAAATTACTCGAAATCGATGGAAATATTGGAGATCGATTTTTTCTGATGATTCCAATGGAAAGCTGAGGAAATTTCACATAAAAATCATATTTCAAAAATTATTTTTTTAGATTTTTCAAAAATTTTGTATTTTGCTCAAGATTTGAAGGTTTTTGAAAAATTTCAGTTTTTTAGAAATATCTCTGGTTCTATTGGTCGTAGCGATCTGGGGTTGATCTTAAATGAAAGGTGAGCTCATTTCGCATTAATTTGTGTAATTGAAAGAAAAAAATTATCATTTTTTCAAGTACTTGTAGGGCAAAAACTGATTTTTTAGAAAATGGCCAATAAATATTTGAAAAATTGATAGAAAAAAAATTTCAACCTCACAGATTAATGGGAAATGAGCTCATCTTTCATTTGAGATCAACCCTAGGTCACTACGACCAACAGAACCGGAGATATCGCCGAAAAAGTGAATTTTTTCCATTTTTAAAAGGAAATCCCCTTCAAAAATTGGCCAAAATAGTAAATTTTTTTGAAAAATTAGAAAATATTAATTTTGCCTCATGTTTTCTATCTAAAATTCCCTCAGCTTTCTAATGAAACCATTAAAAAATCTCTATCTCGAACAGTTCAACTGGAATGTCCATTTTGCCCCACCTTCCCCTATATTACCACCGAATTTGCATTGAAAAATCAATTTTACATCTAATAATTTTCTAATACTTTTCGGTAATTTCCAGGTTGCTGCAACACCTTCACCATCAGCCAGACCAGTTGCCAGTGCTATTCCAAAGCATCTGCAGATGAAAAAGTATCTAGAAACAAATTTGGATCTCATTTTACCAGCAGTAACACCTGTCAAGAGAGTTCTTGACCCAAGATCACCAAATATATCTCAACAACGTACTCCAATTCTGATAAAAACAACAACAGAGTATCTGAGCCCCATCGTAGTGATCAATGAAGCTCCAGATATGCCAACACCACAGGACTTAGATCCCAGATCCCCAGCAGCAAACTTCGACAGGACCCCAATATTAAAGTCAAAATCAACTGAACAAGAAGATTCTCCATCCTGCAATCCTAGAATTGAAAATTCGGGAATCGACATTTTGTATTGTGAAACAACTGGAAATGATAATATCCCTGAAATTCAAACACTATTGAAGAATCCAAAAAATTTTACTACTGTAAAATCTAGAAACTTGGAGGAACGTATGAAATCTTGTGAGAAAGAAGATTCAGGAAATTCAGAGAATAACGTAGATAAAGAACGAGAAGAGAATTTATGCTCTGAAGATTCAGAGGAAAGTGAGACTGAGGATCAAATCACAGTAATTCATAATCCAAGAGTCTTAATCGATCCTCAAGAAGCTCAAATTCATTCAAAAACTGATCAATTACTTGAAGCAATACTTGAAAGTCAATTAAAACTTGATGATGCTTTAAATCCTGCAGCGAGTTTGGAAGCCCAGAATGAAGAGAATAAAGGAAAAATTGTAATTTGGAGGGATTCACTATCTTCGTTAACCAATGTTAACTGCCAAGATAATTGCGATAGTCTGAGAGCTCCAAAACAATCTAAAGAGATTATAACAGTATATGATAGTGATGAAATCCCCAAAGTTTCAAGAAATGATAGTCCAAAATCACATCATGTTAAGAATGAATACAAATCAAAACTTCCATTGATCAACAAATCGATTAAAAATAAACAAGCCATGAAAAAAGAAGTGAAAGGAGTCTTTGATGATGCTAATGCTGAAGCTGGAAGGAGCAGAGTACCATTAGCAACCAGATACAACAAAAATGGACTAGATATCTCCAGCAAATCTCCACAATTGATGCTGAGAACTAAAAATCTTTCTACCCAGCCTGGCCAACAAGAGAATACACCACCAAATTCAAAAAGATACAGATCAAAGATTAAAGCTAATGGAACTCACTGGGATGCTGATATGAGTGTTATCATATAGTTATCATCTTTTCAGAGCATGAATAATTCTAAATTTGAAGGATACCCTTAGTTAAGATTGTATTTGACTGAATCGAAGGAATTCTATGCCTCAATAATTAATTTTAATATTACTTTTTCATTCTTCTTCTTCTTTTTTATGAAGAATCATTTATTTTTGTGAATTATTGAAAATACTTTATAAAATTGAGAACTTTGTACAATATATTTGCAATTTTTTAAATAAATAATAGGTATTTTCATTCAATCTTTCTGCATTGCTTGGCGAATTGATGATTTCACTGATTGAATAGATGTCTGTAGAGTTTCACTGCAGTTTATCAGTCTAGTAGTACTGGAAAATAAAAATAAGAGTATAAATTAGCATATGGATTAGCATTATGACTGTGTCGAGTTATAATAGAATAAATACCTTGAATTTTTAATAATTATCCGTTTTTTTTTAGTGTCTGCATAACCAGGTAATCTTATTTTTATATTATTATCTATTTTTTTGACAGCCTGAAACACATTTTTCTGCTCGTTCGTAATCCCATATTGAATGAGCTTCTTGGTATCAATTAATTTTGGTCGTACGATTTTCATGCGATTCCTAACTGTATGGCCCTTGTAATTAATTTTTTCGAGTTTAATTTCTTCATTGGAAGGAAGTCTGCTTTCCACTGCCATACAATTATCTGATCCTTCACCATTATGTTCTTGAGATAATCTCTCTGCAGTTACAGGTAGAGCAGGATATTTCTTTTTTCGATGATATTGTTCTCTGCAAAAGAATTTTTTAGGAATTGGATTAGTATACGATTTTTACAAGTGAAAAAAAAATTTCTTAAGGTCATACTAATTTTTTCAAATACCTGGGGAGAAATTCGTCAGTTTCTACACATGTAGGATCCTTCATATGTGTTTTTATCCTCGTCAAAACTTCTTTTTTCCTCAAAATCAACTTGTTTCGTGTTTCACAAACATCTTCCAATTCTGGTGCATAAAAAACGTGCAAAACTCCTCCATAAAAGTTCTTGTTATCAATTAAACGCTTTGCTATTCTATATAGGACATTTAATGAATTTAAATAAATTAGAGTGGATAGGGGAACAGGGGCAAAACGGGCTTGTAGAGCAAGATACACTAAATTTTTTTTTTTTAGAGTGAAGGCCTTGTTGAAAAAATTTGAGAAAATTCTCCAACAATAGAGACATACTAGACCATCTTTCTAATTTTTTTCAAATTTTTTCGTTAAGGTCTTAACTATAAGTAAAAAAAATTGGTTTTTTTGACCTTACAGGTTCGTTTTGTCATCATCTCCACTACTAAATTAAGTAATTTTGCATCTGCTTTTTTGTATCATGTACCTGGCACTCTGAATTCTTTTGAACTGTACATGAAAAGCTTCAGTAAATTCTGCTGATGGATAATTTGCAATAACTCGACACAGTTTGAATTCACCATAAGAAGAAATGAGCCTCTTGACTTCATCACCCAACTGTAGTTTAGGTACATCGTTGATTATCAAGTGTTGGGACTCATCATTAACTGTGTAAACCTGTAAATAAATCACTGATGTGAAAATTGAACTGATGAATAAAATAGGAAAAATGTTTGTACCTTTACTGCTGTCAATTTTTTCCCTTGTCTATATGGAGATCTTGTGTGACAGTATTCTTGCTGTATGTGATGGGAGAGTTTTTCGATTGTCTCAGAAGCTTCACGACTCATTTTCCTTGATTAGTAAATAAAAAAAATTCAGAAGAATTACTCGACGTTCAAATTCAAATATCTAAAAAATGGCTTTCATTAGATTTTTTTTTTTTTTTTGAATGGACAGTATTCATGGGTATTTGTATTATTTTCCAAAGCTATAGTTATTGTGATGACGAGTTCAGAATCGATTCTTTTAAAATCGATCTTTTCTCGTCGATTTTCAAACTTCAGTGGATTTTTTCAGCTCCGTATAGATATCCAAACATTTTTTACCCGCTATTTATACGGAGCTCTTTCGGAGTAGAAAAATTCGATTAATCGATTGCAGGAAATTCGATTAATCGATTCTTCGATGAGTTTTTGGGAAAATTGTATCGATTTTTTACCAAAAAAAATTGGAAAATAATCCCCATATTTTCTTTTAAAGTAGAAAAATTCGATTAATCGATTCTTCGATTACTTTTTGCAAAAATTGTATCGATTTTTTTCAAAAAAAAATAGGAAACTAGGATTTTCTCACGAAATAGAAAAATTCGATTAATCGATTGTAAGAAATTCGATTAATCGATTATTTTTTGAGGAAAATTCCATCGATTTTTTTTTTAGAAAATAAAATTAGAAATTGGAATTTTCCTTTCGAAAATCGAAAAATAAAAAATAGGTGAAATGGAACTATCGAATGACATGCGATATCTCGAATGCAATTCGAGATATCGCATCGATTAATCGAATATTAAAAATTTATCGATCTCTCAAGGTAGAGAACAGGTGAAACGGAAGTATCGAATGGAATGTGCAATATTTCGAATTTAATGCGAGATATCGCATCGATATATCGATTCTTCAAAAATCGATTATTTTTCGGAATTTGCCCATTACTAGGCAGGACCATTCACTTCGACTATTTCAACGGTAAACATCGTGCTCATTGCGGTGAATTTATTCGCTCAGTGAAAAACGTGCTTCATGAAGTAGTTTTTTTACGGATTATGCACGATACATCACGTACACACACAATATTGGACTGTTGGGCAAAACTACTCTTTTTGCCATTGTGAATACTGGAATCAATTGTTTAAAAAGAAAGAATAAAAAATAATAATGACATTTACATTATTCATTGAACTGAACAAATGTCATTCCACAATCACGTGAATTCATCAAATGCCCATTTTCACTATATTTTCCATGAAATGTGAACTATTGATCAACTGTTAATATTCACAAAAAATCCAGGATGATTAAGTATTTCGAGTGATATTAATGAATTTATCACATTTAATTTAAAAAAATTGAGGAATTAGATAAGTAGAGGTACTTTATTATTAAATTAACTTATTAAATTATCTTCTGAAGAGTGCAGAAAATTGATGAAAACCTTGCCTGCACTCTTTTTTTTTTCAAAAAATAAAAATAAAATCATGTAAATAATGCTTAATTACTCCCTAACTAGGATTACTGCCACCTCTCTTGTATCTTACCTCTGCAAATTGTCGCAGTTTCTCATTTTAAAATGGTACTTGGACGCAATGACAAAAGAAAGAGAAAAGAGGGCGACTTGGTGGACCTCATGGATCCAGGCACAACATCAGGTACTCCAAAGCGAGCAAAAGTTCATGCCCAAAGGAAATTTGCACAAGGAGTGGCAACTGTCTTCAGTCCAGTGCCACCTCTCCTCAAAGAAAAAGAGCAACGACCACGTTCGACCATGGTCACTGAGCTAATAACCCACAAACGTCCAAATACCGAGGATTTCCTGACGTTTCTCTGCTTCAGAGGTACATCGATACTGCCCCCAAGTCTAAATTTCTTCAACCAAGGAAATAAGAAGGAAAAAGGAGATCCAAAAGGGGGACGTAGCAGATCGAATGCTGGTCCAGTTGCCTCCTCCACCCAAAGCACTCCACAAATTCCATCAAATCAACCCAAAACTGAATCTAATAGCAGCAATAATAATAGTAATTCAAGTACCCAGCCCTCAAAACCATCATCATCAGCTCCAGTATCCACCAGCAAGAAGAAATTCCCAAACGTCATCCACAAAACCGTTAACAACAAATTCAAGACAGCAACATCAACGATTCAAGCCTTGAAGAAGAAGTACAAAGAGCAGAGACTAGCAAAACAGCGAATTGAGCATAAATTCAAGACATCAGTTATGAGAACAAGATCAGCAGCAAGTCGTGCATTATTGAAGCCATCAAACAAAATTCTCCAGCGAATTGAGAAGAAAAGCTTATGTTTACGTAGTAGTGGTGCTGTTGTTGAGAAGAGCAAGATGATGTCATCGAAGAGCAGTAAATTATTGCCGAAGACTAAGAAGAAGATTGGTTTGAAGAAAAGGATTGTTGAAAGAAGCGAATCATCGAGTCGTGGATCACTTTCTGACGACAATCCATCGGAAAAAGAGGTTCCAAAAAGAGGCGTTAAACTGAAGACAGGATCTTTAAAACAAGGGGCAAGAGGGGGTAATGTTAAATCGAAAACTGTATTGGCTGCTGCAAAGAAGAAACCGGAATTGACGAGAAGAGTCACTCGATCACGCTCTGAAAATGTTCCAAATACGGTTCAAATCAATCAGAGACCATCGAGAAAAACTAAAGAAGCTGCAGCTGTTTATATGGAAATTCTCAGTCGTAAATTAGTCAGTCCTGATTTGGAAAATGACGATAATATGTCGTTGGAGAGTTTTCCAGAGGTGCCAAGTGCTCGTAGAGACTCTATAGCTACTAAAAATATGGAAAATGAGAAGAAAAAGAAGCTGCTTAAGAAGAAAAATGCAGAAAATATTAATGTGAAGGATAAAAATGTTAAGGGAACACTGCAAAAAACTGCACTTAGAGTTAGAAAATGTGTTAAAGCTAGTAGAGACTCGGACAGTGATGATAATACATCAATAGCATCTGAAAAGAGTCAAAAAATTGGTAATATGAAGACAAGAGCAATAACAAGAAGAAACAGTAGTTTACATCAAGTTCAATTGTTAAATCGTAATTTACGTTCATCAAGAAGTACATACCAAAAAATTGAAAAAAATAAATTAAATACTCAAGCTAATGTGATAAATAAGGAGAAAAAAATCAATATTAAACGTAAAAATGATGATTTAATTGCGAAAGAAATTGCTGAAGCTAGTTTTAAAGAAACTGAAAAAAAGGACAAGAGACTGAGAAAAAAAGCTAATGATAATGGTGAATCTGATGAAGAGCCACTTGGTAAAGTACTGAATCGTATAAAAAAAGACAAAATATCAAAGCCATTGATACTTGGAAAACGTAATACACAAATTAATAGTAAAAAAAATGAAATTAAAAAAAATGAATCAATCGAACCTGTGATAATGATAAAGAAAATTAATAAAATTGGAATTGATAATGTAGCTAAAGTATCTGATGATGAGGGATCATTTCGTGGATTCAGTAAAAAGTCAATTAAAAGCATTACTAATTCATCATCAGTTAATGATAATGATTTATCTGGTGTTATTGATTCTAAAGAGACTGATAGTAAATTAGAGTTATTAAAAAATTATGAAAAAAATAAATTAGAATCAAAAAATGAAAATTTAAAGATAATGAGTACTGGTGGAGTGAAGAGTAATAAGGTATCAGGACTAATTGATAATAAAATAATAATTCCACAATTTTTTCCAAAAAATTTAGTGACAATGGCCTCGACTACAACTCTGCCCTCTTCTTCAATGACGATTAATGAAAAAATGCAAAATATCATTGGAGTACCATCGACAAAATTGATCAGTCGCAAAGAACGTGTTAATATGTCTGCTGAGGAGATTGAAAAGTGGCTGGACGAAAGTTTGCTTCTCAATGAGGAGAGCAAAGCTGAAATGGAAACTGTAACTAATTTTTCTTATGGCATCGAACCGGAAAAAACTAAATTAGACAATTCAACATCTTGTCATTTGTCGATACCAACGAGAATTCAGCATTTGGTGAGACCAGTCAATGTAGCAATAGCTAAAATGGCAGATAAGCAGTTCAACACTATCGAAAATAGCCAAAGTATAGACAACCACATGAAAACAGATATAATAGTCTCAAGTACTGGAATTGCAGTAGCAAAACCGATTATTCCAACGAATAGGAACAAAATCAACGCTGATATAAAGGAGATAATAAAGGGAAGGACTGGAAAAAATGTCCTGGAATTGGCTCCTGATAAGTCTGTTCAAGGACCTGTTGTCCCTGCTGCAATCGACCAAAACGAAATAACGTTGAAAAGTGTTACTGACGACAGTGACACTTCTCCATCCTCAATCACCGAGAAAATGACCAAGAAAAAAGCACAACCGCAACAGCAGCAGCGCAAAACTTTTCTGTCTAAAACAAAAGAACGTAAGCTTTCAACTCCAAATTCAAATGCATTTTCTCCGGAAAATGAGAGCAGTGTCTATGCTTTTGAAAGTGAGACAGAAACACCAGTTAGTACTCCATTTCGACGTAAAATACGGGATAATAAGCTTGATACTCCTGAGAAAAATGAGGAAAAAGGTACAAGTGATGTTGGTAATGTCAATAGTTCTACTGCCACTAATAATGTAAAGGAACAGGATAAAAATTCTAATTTATCCATTGAGGGACTCAGAGGTAAAGCAGCTATCAAGAATCTTCCAAACGCTAAAATCCTAAGATTCGATAATATCCCAGTTGGTTGGAACAATCTTAGCTGCGGTAATTCGATTGCAGTTCAGGTGAATTTTGACGACAGTCAAGAATCCCACGAAATCAACGCGATTTCACGTGAGAACAATGATGCCATGGGTCACCATGATAAGAATGACGACAAAAATTGTGATAATAACACTAGCACTGAGATATCAACGCAGACTGACAATGCTAATGACAACGAGGACGATGGTAATACGCAGGTGTTTTATATACCGTTTGAAACAGTCGGAAGGAATATATCGCATTTATCGGCTCTTCAAGGACAGTCTCTGATCCAGGGGGTTGCAGTTAAGTTGGGGACTGAAGGAGCGAGTGGACCTAATCAGCGAGTCCTGTTGAGAGCTCAATTAGTGACGAAACCACCGATTACTGTCACGAGATGTCCGCCAGTTGGAACTGTTCAACCGACAACTAGAACCCCTCAAAACACTCTGGACCCCAATTCGATGCCATCGACCTCTTCATCTTCAGCTGCAACTGCAACTGCAACTCAGGCTTCTCTTCAAACGAGAAGCAGTGGTTGTAGTACCGATCCACCCCCCGAAAAGGCGAAAAAACCGGTTAAAACCGTGTCTCGAGCCAAGAAGTTGGCAGCCTCCGACTCACCATTGCCGATAAAAGCCGTGGAAAAGGAGAAAAGGCGGCCGGCAAAGAAAATCAAGAAAACATCGATATCCTCGTCGGAAACTGAACAGTCCTCGATGAACCAAGATGCGCATTCTTCTTTAATGTCCAGTAGTTCAATAACGAACGATAAATCAGAGGCACGACTCGCTGACGCTCCCACATTTCATCCCAGTGAGAAGGACTTCCAGGATCCTCTAGAATACATCGAGAAGATTCGACCGATAGCCGAGAAGTACGGGATCTGCAAAGTCGTTCCACCCTCCAACTTCAAACCCGAATGCAAGGTTTCAGATGATATGAGGTTCACAGCCTACAATCAATATGTTCATCGAATGCTGCACAGATGGGGACCAAACGTCAAGGAGATGATGGCAATAAAGAAGTATCTAGCCACCCAATCAATAACCCTGTCCCAACCCCCCTGGATAGGGGGGATGGAGGTTGACCTCCCACATCTTTACCAAACTGTTCAGAGCCTAGGAGGCTTGAAAGAAGTAATCGAAAAGAAGAAGTGGCAGAAAGTAGCCGATGGCATGAAGATCCCGAAATCAGCTCAGGATCGTGTTACCAAACTCGACGATATCTACTGCAAGTATCTTCTTCCCTATGACACACTGTCAACGGGAGAAAGGGAGAAGCTGTTCGAAGACGTGGAAAAAGAGTGGAGAAAACGAGAAACCAAAGCACTTGAGCGCCTCAACGACTCGACAACGTCTTTATCATCTCTCGAAACGAGCAACAACGAAGATGAGGATGACGAGGACAGTTCCGATGAAACGGAGGAGTGCATTGTCAAAGGCAGAAACATGCCTCTTAACGCGTTTTATCGAATAGCCAGAAATACCCAACGCATGTGGTTCGGCGAGAACCAGAGGAACAATCAAAACGAGATGGAAGGTGCATCTTCAAGTGAAGTTGAAGCAGCCTTCTGGAAACATGTTTCCGAAAGGAAGCGACATGTCTGCGTTCATGCAGCTAGTATTGACTCCAGTGGCCGAGGTTTTGGCTTCTCCGTTGCCAAAAACAGCCCATTTGCACGTCATCCATGGAATCTTAAGGTCCTGACGAATAATTCAGGGTCTGTGTTACGTGCACTGGGTCCTTTGATGGGTGTGACGATACCTACGATCCATGTTGGCATGTTGTTTAGTGCTTGTTGCTGGTATCGTGATCCTCATGGGTTGCCTTGGATAGAGTATCTTCATACTGGCGCCAAGAAGATTTGGTACGGTATACCTAATGAGTATAATGACAATTTTAGAGAGGCGCTTTCGAAAATGGTGCCGCGATTCTGCAAAAACAAGACAATTTGGCTGCCTTCTGATACGGCTATGGTACCACCGGAAATGCTGGTTAGCAATGGGGTTCCTCTTTGCCGAATTGTTCAAGAACCCGGACAGTTCATCATCGTTTTTCCAAAGGCCTTTACTTCCAGTATTTGTACTGGTTACGTTGTGTCGGAGAGCGTTTATTTCGCGCAAACACTGTGGCTAGAACATGCTGAACAGATTTTTAAGGATCTTCAGGACAGCTGTGAACCATCGATGTTCTCGTTTGAACAATTGCTGTTCAGTATCATCAATGACTCGAGATCACATATTGATATATTGAAGCAGATACTACCGGTTATGATGAAGATTCGCGAGAGGGAACTGCATTATAGGCAGCAATTGGAGTATTATGGATTGATGAAAATGGAGAAATTGCCGCTTCCGGACAGTGGGAAACGGAAGAAGGCACTTAAAGTCAAGGATGATGATGGAGACTTTGAGTGCGAAACTTGTAGGATGAATTTGTTTGTTTCTTTGGTGAATAATTCATTGGATGATAGTGCTTATTGTTTGCCACATGCTTTACAATTGATTGCACGGAAGAAACAGGTTCTGAAACACTGTACTTTGAAGTATACTTATAATGAGGTGAGTTTTTGGGAATTTAGGGGCGAGAGGGGGGGGGGTGAAATGGAGCTTTTGATGGAAGGGGTTGAGGAGGATTTTTTGAAAATTATTTCAATGAAGAACTGAGGAAATTTCTGGTGGAAAATGTGTAATAGAATTGATTTTTTGGGGATTTTTTGAAAAATTTCAAGGTTTTCGTTTAATTTTCGATTTTTTTGCACTTTTTGGAGGATATCTTTGGTTCTGTTGGTCGTAGCGATCTGGGGTTGATTCCAAATGAAAGGTAAGATCATTTGCCATCGATTTATGTGGTTTTGAAATGGAAATTATCGATTTTTGAAGTACTTATGGTCTTTTTTTGGGGAAAACTCAGTTTTTACCTTATAAGTATCTTGAAAATCAATATTTTTTTTTTAAATCATGTAAATCAATGGGAAATGATCTCACTTTTTATCTGAAATGATTTTCAAATGGCCCCGACCAATAGAACTGGAAATATCCTACAAAAAATGAAATTTTTCAATTTTACAATTTTTCAACTGAAAAAGTAGAGTTTTCGAAAAAATCCTAGAAATTAATTTTTACATATGTTTTTGAATGGAAATTTCCTCAACTTTTCAATGAAATCTTCAGAAAGAACTTACCTAAAATATTTTGATTTATTTCAAGCGATTCTCATAATATAAAGCAACAAAACTAAAAAATGTCCATTTCACCCCTTCTGTTACCTTCTCTTATCATAAAATTCTCTTAAAAAATTCGAAATACTTTAATTTAATTTATTTCTCTTTTTTCATGTGTTCTACCTCAATCAGGACGAGCTAGACGATTTAATACACAAACTGGAGGACAGAATCGAGGCAAAATCGAAGAAAAAACAATCAAAACAGTCATGCTAGAGGAAAAAAATTGTGTATGTAGAAATTATTGTAGATATAGGCAGAATTATAACGAAGATTATGTTTCCAAAAATGCAGAATTGAATAGAGAGAGAGAGAAAAAAATAATTAAGAAAAAAAATATTTGATATTATAACTGACTCTACATTCAGAAATATTTATAAGTTTTTTTTTGCATGATTTTTTTTTCATTAGCTAGATAAAAATGCATTTGCGTTTAATTTATGTTTGCTGAAGTGCCAAAATTCATCACGATAAAGTTACTTGTATTCTCTATGTATATTATTTTCGAATGAATTCACTTACGCTTTTTCCAATTTAATCGTAATGAATAACTATTGATATTAAAGAGAGAAATATTAACTTGAATAATTTTTACATTTTATTATTAAAATTCCTTCATTGCAAATCCTCCTTCCATTATTTATAACTCAATAATTTAACAAAATATTCGAAACTTTCAATGAATTTATTGATTAATTTTTTTTTTCTTTCATTATGTACAGTATTTGATTAGTATTACATACAAGTTACAGACATAATATTTAAATCATCCATTTAATAACAATTATTTATCATCAATATAGATGATAAAATACATTTAATTAATTTACAGATATTAAATAATCTGTAGAAGCTTTATTGTGCGTATTTTCCACAATTTGAAATTAATTGATTGAATAATAATAATTAAATTTGAGGCTTGAAATTGTCAAGACTGTAGAAATAAAAGAATCTACAATTTTATGCAATTCTATTATGCACTAAAACACATTTTCCTCCCCCCTCTTTTATACATATATATTCGTATCTCTTTTTTGGAATTCTTTCAGTAAATATAATAAATCTACATATACACATAATTTAAATCATCAATAAAAAATATTAATTACTGGAAGAAATAATTATTTCATATTATGGCATAAGAATGTTTTCATTAATTAAAAAATATTACTATGACTGTTCTCTTCTTTGTAATATATTAAAAAGAACTTCACTGGAATTATCTTTATCTTTGAATTCTTCCTCATCGTCTGTACTAAAATTAGAATTCAATTGATTTACAATTGATGATGCTTTATCATTTAGTAATGGCACATTTGTTTCAGCATTATCCTCATAAATTGAACCATTACTGGTTATTGAATTGGAATGTAATTCAAGATTTTCATTCATTTCTTTCTTATTTGATAGCATTTTTTGTGTTACATGAAGTGTTATGCCACCTAGGCACATCAAAAGACCTATTGAATTAACACCACTCAATTGATCACCTTTGAATTCAACAGCTAATACAACAGCAGTCAATTCCTGAAAATAAATACATAAATTATAATTGATTTCTTTTATTTTCTATGAATAAAAGAGAATTTTTTGATGAAATAAAATGGCTTCATCGGAGAAAAATTATCCGAAATCGATGGAAATATTGGAGATAGGTTTTTTTTGATGATTCCATTGGAAAACTGAGGAAATTTACCATAGAAATCATATGTCGGAAGTTATTTTTTTTGAATTTTTCAAAAATTTTAATTTTTTGCTCAAGATTCGAAGGTGAAAAGCTTCTGTTTTTGAAAAATTTCAGGTTTTCAAGAATATCTCGGATTCTATTGGTCGTAGCGAACTGGGGTTGATCTCAAATGAAAGGTGAGCTCATTCCCCATCGATTTATGAGGTTCCTAAAAAAAATTTATCAATTTTTCAAGTACTTATAGGGCAAAAACTAATTTTCAGAAAATGACCTTATAAGTATTTGAAAAATTGATGAAAAAATATTTGAACCACATAAATCGATGGAAAATGAGCTCACCTTTCATTTGAGATCAACCCCAACTCGCTACTACCAACAGAACCGGAGATATCGTCGAAATAGTGAATTTTTTCGATTTTCAAAAGCTTCATCTCTTCAAAACTTGGCCAAAAAAGTGAAATTTTCAAAAAAATTAAAGAAAAATAATTTTTCCACATGTTTTCCGCCCAAAATTTCCTCAGCTTCCCAATGGAATCATCAGAAAATCTTTATCTCGAATCGTTCAATTGAAAAATCCATTTTAGCTCACCTTACCCTATGTTAAAGCTATTTATAAAAAAATCAGGGCTGTAATATTAACTTTTTTTTTTGAATTAGCATGTTATTCTATTCTTAGATCATAAAATGAAGCCTTTTTATTCCATTAAAAAATTCATACGACGACAGTCATAAATCTATTAAATAATAACGTCGAATCAAAGAGAATTACATACCTTAACAATATTTGAGATCGACAAAGTGAGACTAGACGTGTGTGTTACGACCAAATATTCTACAACTTCCATATTAAATGCTAATATGGCACCAGCCAGTAAAGCTGTTGTCGTTGTCATTATCAATTGTGCATTATTCCAATCAACATTACTAAATTCCGCATACAATTTCGTACCTGAAACATGCAAAAAAAAAATACATTACATTATATTGTAATCGTTCTGATTTTCTAAAACACAGAAAAATCATTCGTGCATGAAACTTACTCTCGAAAAATATTGCAATTGGAGTAATAGCTATTAACATCCAAAGCTGCATGTGATACATCATGTCAATTGGATTATTAATACCGAGTTTAGATTTTTGCATAATCATTTGTGCCATTGTCCAGCGTATTCCACTCAAAAAAGAGGCAACGAGGCACAATAAAAAACCGAGTAAATGGAACTGGGTTGATTTATACGTAAACATAAGCAAACCAGTTGATATCATTCCAACTACACCAACCAGTGACCATGACTGTGAAAAAAAAAGGATTTATTTTAGGATTTTTTATCTTGTTTTATTTCTTATTTTAGGATTTTATTGAGTTTTTATGCAATGACCTCCGATTAAAATGTGGAGAGAAAACAAATTTAATGGATTACCTTTTTTTCTAAACCTAGAAGTAGAGAAAATCCGAGAATAAAGATAACGGATGTTGATTTGGTCATTGTATACCTGTAGATAGAAAAAAAAATATTAATAGTTTCGAGAAAAATTGATTTTTTTTTCTCGCAGCTGTTTTTTTTTTTTAAAGATATCTCGGAATCTAAGCGAGATAGAGCGTTTTTTCAGGAAACCTTTTTTGTAGCTCTTGAAATTCTCTACAAAAAAGGTCTCATGAAAAACGCTCTATCTCGCTTAGATTCCGCAATATCTTCAAAAGACATTATCTGTAAATTAAAAAATTATTAAATTTTCAGAAAAATCGATTTTATTTTATCTGTTTTTGTTTTTTAAAGATAACTCGGAATCTTAGCGAGATAGAGCAATTTTCAAGAAACCCTTTTTTTTAGAGAATTTGAAGAGCTACAAAAAAGGTTTCGTGAAAATTTCTCTATCTTGCTTAGATTCCGAGTTATCTTTGAAAGAACTTGATGAAATAAGGAAACTTACAGTGAAACTGTAATCAATGAAATTGCCCAGTTTGAAAATCCAATGTCCAATCCACTGGCTATTCCTGGTGGTGCAATTGTCGTAATGACACTCTGCCATGTCAATCGCACTTGTTGACTATTTCTCTTCCATTTCATAAAATTCCTCACAACAGCTGCTAGTGAGAATTTCACGATCAAGTGGCAAACTACAACTCCAAGTGGATACTGATATTTCTGGAGAATAAAATAAATAAAGAATTTATTGAAAATTGAAAAAAAGTCATGATAATGAAATTAACATATCTGACAATTTTTCGCATATTTTTAAGCAAATAAATTAATACAAAAAAACTATTTAAAAAATTTGCACTTATAGTTTTCTGGATTTTCTATATTTGCATATTTTTAATTTTCCAAATCATTTATTTGTTAAGAAAATAATTTCATTCTTTCCAAAAATAAATCATTTTTCACAAAATGAATAATATGCACATGTAAAAAATTCAAAAAAACTACAAGTCCATTTATTTAAAATATTTTTCTTGCAGTAATTTATTTGATGACACTGAAAATAGTTGAAATCTGACAATTTATATGATTTTTATTTTTTCAATAAAATAAATTATTTTCAAGAAAATAAAAAAGACGCGCAGATCAAGAATTCAAAAAACTACAAATGCTAATTTTTTAAATATTAAAAAAATAATGATTAACTCATTTTAAAAAAATGCAAGACTGAAAAAATTTGTGTTGATATCATTATAATTTCATTTGTTTAAAAAAAATTTAAAAATGATAAAATCTTCGATAATTTCATTATCACGAAAAATCGTCGATTAATGTATTTTCGAAATTAACTCACATCTGCTAATTCTCATGATTTTTTTAAACAATGAAATTATTCATAAAAAAATATTTAAAAAATTAGCACTTATAGTTTTTCGAATTCTTTAAATTCGCATATTTTTTAATTTTTGAAAACTACTTTATTTGTTCAAAAAAGAAAATGCTCCGAATTGTCAGATGTTTGAAATTATCAGTATCATCGATTAATTTTCCTAAAAAAATTGACTTACATGATTGAACCACTGCTGATAGAAAGTGAGTCCAACCGACAGTACAAAATAAATGCAAATCAATAAAAGTGAAATAATTAAAGTGCGCCAAAATGTTTTTTCAGCTTTTTTCGTCCCCTGATAATCTGGTGCATGTTGTAAATAATAATCCATTGTATCCGGCTCATTTCTAGCGATTTCATATTTGACATCGAACTTTGGCATATTTTCAATCAGAAATAGGATGGAAATTTTTTTTAAAAATTAATTTATTCAATATTGAAGCCACATATTATTGGTACAATTATTTGCACCACTTCGTAGCCCTGAAAAATTCATTAAAAATAATTAATTTTAAATGATAAAAATAATTATCTACATTTTAAATCTATTTTTCATGTTTTCCTCAATTTTTCATAAATTGACACTTTTCTCCTTTTTTCAAGGAAATTTATGAAAAACCGACTGTAAATATAACCTCAATGAAACTGTCACATATTTCACAGTATTACGATGTTTAATTGACATTTATTTACAATTCATACCTTGTCAATTTGTCCAGATATGATTTATCAGTAGTTTAACAATTGAATTAAACTTATAACACTTGAATTATGTACAATAACATTCGTGTAAATAGAAAAATATAGGCATCGTTGGTGGCGCCTTTTCTCTTTTACATCAACACTATTCAATTTTGGAGTAAGGTTAACAGCTGTCTTGTAGCTATATCATATATATATATATATATATATATATATTATGATGATACGACTGTAGAGTCGTGGCACTCGCGCAGTTGTAACAGGTGACATTTTTTTATTTACTCTTTTTTTAAATTTTTTTTAATGCAAGTAAATAAAAAACGTCAATTTAAATTTATTTTAATGTACTCTTAATTATTGTCGATAACACAAATAAAGAATAATGATTTTTTTTTCTCTTAATTAATCTCATTATGAAATAATAATGATATGTTTTTCATTATTCTATCGGAACATTTTTTTTTTTTACAACTTTAAAGTACAAAATATCGTACAATTATTATTTTATGAAAAAAGGGGGCTGTTTTTTTTACAATCTCTGGGAGAGAATTAAAGTATTTTATAATTTTTGAAATTATGAAGTATAAGAAAATCACGGTCTTTTTCGCGGTTAAAAATTACTCAATTTATAAGGGGAAGGGGGGGGGGGGTGGATTTTTCTGATTGAATGGCTCGAGATGGAGATTTTCTGATGATTTTATTGAAAATCTGAGAAAATTTCAAATGGAAAACATGGGTCAAAATTTTTTTTTTTTAATTCTTTGAAAATTTGAATTTATCGGTAAAATCGAAAAAAATTCACGTTTTTGGGAATATCTCCGGTTCTATTGGTCGTAGCAAGCTGGGGTTGATCTTAAATGAAAGATGAGCTCATTTCCCATCAATTTATGTAGTTTAATTATTTTTTAAATCAGATTTTCAATTATTTATATCTTCTTTTCTGGAAATAAGTTTTTTTTTCTCTATATTTATTTGAAAAATCGATCATTTTCTTTTTGAAACTATATAAATCAATGGGAAATGACTTTATCCTTCATTTGAGAACAGTCTCAGGTCACTACGACTAATAGAACCGAAAATACTCAAAAAAAATGAAATTTTTCAAAAATAAAAAGGTTTTTACCTTCAAATCTTGACTAAAAAATCAAATTTTCGAGAAATCAAAGAGAAAATCAATTTTGACACATGATTTTCATCGGAAAATTCCTCATTTTTTCAATAGAATCATCAAAAAAAAACGCATCTCCACTATTCCCCTTGATTTCGATTGATTTTCATAATATAAAACATTCAAAATTAAAATGTGTCCGTTTCATCCCACCCCCCCCCCCCCCTAATCGATAATATCGTCGAATTCTTATCAATGATTGGCGGTAACTCTTCATTAAAGAAAAATAAAATGCGCAAATTTATTGAGAATATTATCTCCTGTCTCCACGACCACCATTTCGATAGCCTGCTTTGCCCCGAACATTTGGTTTTCCAGTTGATGAATTTTTCGTAGGTGCTGCATCACCACTAAATCTTGCTGAGCCCCCAGGGAGTCCTGTATTACTACCACCATTGCTTCCAGTCTTCGTAGTAGTCCCCGTTGACCCTGTGGCAGGTGTCGCAGCACTTGGAGCTGTCGTATTGCCTCCCTGAAATAATGAACAACTCATAAATAACTCAATTCTTCAGTTTTTTGTACTAAAAAAAAAAGAATCTTGTGGCAAGAAAATTTTTTTATAACAAAATTTTTCTTCGCTATTTTTATATCTATAGGGGAGAGTGGGGCAAAATGGACACTATAATAAAATGGTTAGAGTTGGATTTTTTTCGATTATTCTATTGAAAAGCTGAGAAAATTTTAGCCGGAAAACGAGTGTCAGATGTATTTTTTTCGATTTTTTTGAAAATTCGATATTTTTCCTTTTTTGGAAAATTTCAGTTTTTTGCAAATATCTCTGGTTCTATTGGTCGTAGCAACTCGGGGTTGGTCTCAAATGAAAGGTGAGCTCATTTTCCATCGATTCATAGGGTTTTCAATTGAAAAATATCAATCTTTGGGATAGTTAAAGGCCAAAAACAGTTTCACAAAACTGTTTCACAAAAATGCCCATAAATACCTTAAAAATCGATATTTTTCAATTGAAAACCCTATGAATCGATGGTAAATGATCTCACCTTTCACCTCCTTTCGGAATTATTATGCTACGACGAATATAACCGAAGATATCCTCGAAAAACTGAAAATTTTCGAAAAAAGAAGGCTTTTATGCCTCTAAAATGCTCAAAAAAGTCATAATCGCCAAAAATTCAAAAAAATTAATTCCGGCACTTGCTTCTCGCCCAAAATTTCCTCAACTTTCCAAAGAAATCATCAAAAACAATTTACCGCCAATATTTCTATTAATTTAAAGAGTTTTCCATAATATTTGGAGCCAAGTAAATTTTTTACAGTTAATTAAATTCTCTTGCAAAATTTTTTTTTTCTCTTTGTGAGAATATCTTGGACTCCAAGATGAGATTAGCGCAAATATGACAATTTTTTGAACTTTTTTAAAACAATTGAAATCTTATTTGAAAAATTATTCAAAGAACTTGCATTCATAGCTTTTTGAATTTTCTACATGTGCATATTTTTCATTCTTCTTTTCAAAATAATTTACTTGGTAAAAAAAAACTTAAAAATCGTCAGATGTCTACTATTTTATAATAAAATTAGCATACATCTGAGAATTTTGTGTATTCTTTTAAATAAATGAATGATTAAAAAAAAATATTTTAAAAATTCGCACTCAAACATTTTTAAATTTTCTGTTCTAATATTTTCCACATGTGCTTTTTTTTTCTTCTTTTTTTTTAATTTATCTGTTGAATAAAACAAAAGAAAATCTAAAAATTATCAGATGTCTGCTATTTTCCAGCATAATGTATCTCCACTCAATTCCAAGATTTTCTCCCCAAAAAATGACTAAAAAATCCGTATTATCACCAGTGGTCTCGTCGTCACTGCAATATTATTGGCATTTCCATTATTAGTAATATTGCTATTAATACTATTCCCAGCTGGTCCAGTTCCACTTTGATTAACTAATTGTTGTGCCAAAGCTGGATTTGGTTCACTCATATTCATCTGTTCATTAATAACCATACAAAATTCTCCAATTTTTTGTATATCTCCATTTTTTCCTGAATAAAGTGTAAGACACTGTCTCCAAACTGATGCATAGCCTTTAGTAAGTCTCACAATATCACCAGGTACTAATAATTGTCCAGGTTCATCCCAAATTGATACATTCATGCAGGCTGTACTGTCAGCAACTTTGAATGTTCGTACTTCGCGGTTTTCCTTTGTTATTGTAGGATGGCCAACCTCGAGAACTATGAATACAACATTTATATTCTTTTGGCCTGGTCTAATGTCTTTTATCAGTACATACTCCATAATTATTTAAAGTCTTTTTTTTTAATATTAACAAAAAATTAATATTATTTTTTTTATCAATTTTTTTGTAGAAATACTACAAAATTTTCTTTTTTTCAAGACTTTATGACGAATAATTCCTTTGAAAAATCTGAAAAAATCAAAAAATCGAATGAAAATGATTTTTAAAAAAATAAATATTTAAAGGAATTTTTTTATTTTATTTAATTGATAATTTAAAAAAAATTTCTAACCCAATCTGTAGTTGCAATATTTTTTAATATTAATACATTTAAATGTATCAATATTCATCCTAATAATTAATTCTCATTAATTATTGTTTTTTTTTAAATTTTTTTATTATGAATCACCGGTTTACGAATTATTGTCGCTCTTCTTTTTTTTTTTCTTTGTTGAGTAAAATAGGAAAATTCGAGACAAATGCTATCTAATCTGGCAAAGACTGTTATATATATATATCAAAGTGTGTGAATTTGTTAACGGGCGAGGTTTTTACATTTTCCCAGGTTAGAACACACACAAACTGTCTCTCATTGGTTGAGTGTAAATTCTTTAGAACTATAGAAACATTCTCATTGGTTTAAATTTACTTTCCCCTGGGGTGTAATGGTGTGTTTTTGTGTGTATATATATATGATGTCTACATGACATATGATGTTATGGACATAAATAGAAGGAAAAGAGATGCAACTAAGGTTTACAGTGAAAATGGTAAAATCCAAGAGCTGAATTTTGCACTGAGATATTGAAACTTCCAGTTTTTGAATTATTTATTAATTATTAATAATAACTGGATTAGAGTAATTGTCGAGATGAGGAGACAGGGAAATTGAGAAGAGGTATGAAAAATTGGAGTTTATGGCATTTTTGAGTTTGTTTTGTTACATTGAAAATAACAGACATTTGAAAATTTTTAGATATTTTTTTTTTCAAAAGATAAAATATTTTTTAAAAAATAAAAAAAATTATGTAAATGTAGAAAATTTAAAAATCTATATGGGCAATTTTCAAAAATATATTTTTTATAATAATTTTTAAAAAAATGCACAAAATTGTCAAATTTCTGTTGATTCCATTATCATAAAATATGAGACATCTAATAATTTTTGAATTTCCTTTTTTTTTTAATAAAAATAAATTATTTTGAAAAAAATAAAAAAAATATGTATATGTAGAAAATTTAAAAATCTATAAATGTGATTTTTTTAATGATAATTTATTTGTTTAAAAAAATGTAAAAAATTGTCAGATGTATGATAATTTTATCATTATTTTTTAAAGTTTGTTTATATGAATTTTTTTTATTGAGTAACAGGTCTGCTTTCTTTTGTTTTGCAGTTTTTGGGAAAGAGCTGAAGGAGTATTAATGCAGATGTTTAGATGATTAATTGTGAAAAGATGACGGTGTCCAATGTTATTGGTTTGTTCATAAGTCCAATCTGTTTTCTCTATACTTTTCATGTTCTCTACAATTTTATGTACTTCACATCAACGCACAATGATCATCAAAAGTCTACGACAATGTCTTCCTCAGGTATTTTTCATTTTTTATGATAAAAGTCATAGGAATGGGGTGAAAAAGATATATTAATTTATTTAATATGGAAAAATATAATCACGGAAAATATTTGATAAGTTTTTTTCTGATTCCATTAAAAAGCTGAGAAAAATTTCGTTATAATTAATTTTCGAAGATTTTCATAAAATTTGCCTTTTTCAGGGAAAAATGAGGACTCCAATCCTTCATGAAATTGAGAAATTCCACTTTTTCGAGGATATCTCTGATCCTATTGGTTGTAATGGAAAAATTCCGGATGGAAGTGAAAGCTCAGTTAATTTACCATTAGTTCATGGAGTTCTGAAATCAAAATTATTGATTTTGAAGGTACTTATGGAAAAAAAAAACAAATTTCCCACGAAATGGCCCATAGATACCTTAAAAATCGATAGTTTCTTTTTTAAACCCTATAAATTGATGGCAAATGATTTCTCCTTTCATTTAAGACCAACCCCAGGTCACAAAAACTGATAAAACCGAAGATATCCTAGAAAAAGTATTAAAAAATCTACAAAAAGAAGAGTCTGACCCCAAATCGTGTCTAATAGAGTAAAATTTTCAAAAAAATTAAAAAAAAGTTCTGACATATGTTTTTTATCGGAAATTTTCTCACTCTTACAATGGAATTATCAAAAAAATTCTATCTCTACTGGTTTAAGAAAAATATCCATTTTACTCCATTTTTCCCCATAACAAAACTGAATTTAATTAATTAATTCCTCCTTTGCAGATGGTGTTTCCTTGACAATTCTCTGGAAATTAATGCTAAACACTTGTCTCCTGAGTCTCTTCATGCTCCAGCACTCGTTCATGTCCACGAAATTCCTAAAATCTCTCTACGAAAAATTATCAATACCAGAACTGGACAGGAGCATTTACAATGGATTCAGTGCTGCTGCATTGGATCTAACAATGAAGAATTGGCAATTTATACCATCATTTTCTCTCTGGAATATCGATACATCTGTCAACACTAAACTCTGGCTTCTATTCTCTGGTTTTCATCTGCTCGGCTGGTTCATCATCTACAGTGGCTGTGTCATGCTGGACATTTCCGAATTAACTGGTCTCAAGCAGGTTTATTACAAGGCCTCCAAAAGACCATGCCCTATGTCAACAAAATCGAGAGAATATCAACGATATCTCTTGCATATGAGACATCCAAGTTTCACTGCTTTTCTCATGATCCTGTGGATGCATCCGTTCATGACGTAAGTATATCAATATTATTATTATTATTATTATTATGATAATAAAATTAGCATGCATCTGACAATTGTTCTGTTTTTTTTTCAGATAAATAAATTATTGTAAAAAAAAATAATTGAAAAAATTGCACTTATAGTTTTTTAATTTTTCTGCATGTACTTAATTTTTATTTTTTTAAACATAATTTATTCTTTAAAAGTGCATATTTTTCATTTTTTAAAATAATTTATTCTTCAAAAGTGCATATTTTTTTTTCCAAATAATTCATTTTTTAAAAGAGAAAAAAATGAAAAATTGTCAAATGTCTATTTTCAATTTCATTGAATATTCTGCACGAATTAAAAAAAAAATTACCATTTTTTAAACCAATATCTTCCTTAAATTTTATTTTTTCCAGAATCGACAGATTTCTAATGTCAACAATATTCACAATCTACATGTTGCTAATGTGGAGAATTGATGAAACTGATTATCTCTATCACACAACAAACGTTGACAGAAAATGCAGAGAGCTCTCATAATTTGCCTTAATTATCTCTAATTTATATTAATAATTCAAAAACATCACAAATTAGAATTTAGAATTGTTTCATAATCGTTAAATCATTTGTCTCTCTTGACTATTCATGACAATTACTTAACTACTTAACTATTTTTGATAAAATTCTTCTTTTTTTTTTTTTTTTTTTTACAAAACTTAAGATAAGAATAAGAAAATTTACGCACAACGATCTGAAATCATGTATAGCTTTATTTAGACATATGTAATTTATTATTCAATCTCTCTTCAATCTTTTTTTTTTTTTCTTCTTGGCTAAACTCTATATGTTAAGAGTATATGCCTTTTTCTCTCTTCAATTCAATTTAATTAATAAAAGATTGTAAAAATTGTGAAATTAATCGAGTTGTAGTAATAGTGCAGTTCCTCTAAGTATCCAGTGTTCTGATGGAATCGATGATTTTAATTTAATTGTTGCGATATAATTACTTCGAAGACTTGTATTATAAAGTGGACACTCGTATCCTGCTTTATTTGGACCATTTTGAACAGGAACAACATGAAGAACTGGAAGTGGTGCATGATTTTCTCCAACAATAGGATCCACCAGAATCTTTCTCTCCAAATCCCATCGTCCAGCATCAAAATATAATCCATGGACCAAAACTCCAGCATCCGGTCTCTTCAATTCATCATAAAAATCCGCAGAATTCAATTTTTCCAAATTAAAAAATGTAGATTGTATTCTCCAATCAACATCCAATAAATCAATTGCAACTGCATACTTACGTGCATGCACTTGAATAATACTGACAATAAATTCACGTGGAAATGAAAAACCAGATAACCAGAATGACAATGGCTCACCATTAATCAACCAATCATTAATAAATTCTATACGTAATTGTAAATCTTTAATCCAACAAGCTAGATTTTTATTTGACATATAAATATTGCACCATGATACTGGTACTTTGTTATTCATTAAATCGTTGAATATATATTCTTGTCTAACCGACATACTGATAATACCTTTTATAGATAATTGCAAATTATCCAGTGAACTATGGATATTCGATAATAGTGAGTTATATCTTTCTATCTCATGGTGCAAAACAATTTTCAATGGTGAATATGATTTTTCATCTTTTATTATATTATTTATTTCTTTATCTTTACGTATTCGATGATTTATCTTTTCTGTTATGGTTTTTGCTAATTTGTAGACAATTTCTTCAGAAAAATCATCATTTACGAATTCTTGCTGATTTATCTGCATTTTCGATAAATTTTTGATTATTTTTCTGCTTTCAGATAATTGTAAATTAATTTCAGCGTTTTTATGGACTCCAATTATGGAAATTTCCATAAATTCGTCTTTTTCAATAGGAAATTCTTCATTAACGAGACTGATGTACTCTTCAAGTGTTTCCAAGCGATAAAATCCTTTTTTTAAAGGAAAAATGCGGAAATCTTCTTCTAAAATCGCTGGAGATAGGCATTTTTGAAGAATCGTTCTTAGACACCGCATGTCCCAGTTATTGTCAATTTTTCCGTATGTTATTTCAGTAATATACGTTATCATGTTCCATGGAATCCTTTTGTACTCTGAGATTCTTTGTAAATTGATTAAACAGATTTCTCTGTCGGAATCGTTGAATTCATAGGGAGAATTCCATCCGAGGGACGAGAATTTCATGCGCTCTTGAATTATTGAGTGAAAAAAGCAGAGGCCGAGGACAATACTTTTCCAGTTTGAGCCTAAATCGTTATTTTCGAAGAGTTCATTGTTTAAAGAAGATAATTGGTGAGTTAGGTGATTTTTTAAGGTTTTCGGGGGTTCAATCGCGATTTTTAGGCAATTTTTTGATATGGAAGATGGGAAATGGGGAATGGGCATCGTGCTTAAGAAAAACCGGAAGTCCTTGTGGATCATTTGACCATCAAAATTAATTGGGTTGACTTCTTCGTCTTTGGGTTCACCAATTATTTGATCGATTATTCGATCCAATGTTAAGAGCCATGAAGATGCTAAATGGCAGTGTTGAAGCAACAGCCATTGTCCATTGATGCAGGCTTCTTTTATGGCATCCTGAGCTATTTGCTCCTGTTCCTGACCACAGGATATTGAAACAGTTCTTTCTGAGAAATCCATTTGTCTTGCCAAATTAACGAATGATGAAAATGAATCGACATTTGCACTTAAGATGAGGAGTATCGGAGTTTTGCTCGTGGATTTCTGGAATCTGTGATTGATTATTGATTATGCTGATTAATTTAAAGCGATATCAAGTTAGTTTTTGAGGAATATCTTGGAATTTTAGGGAGATAGGGCAATTATATGGAAACGTTTTTTGTGGAGGAGAATCAGAGCTACAAAAAAGTTTTCTATAATTTTTTTTCCATCTTCGATGGATTTCGAGATATTCTCTAAAAACTGAGGTAAAAAATATAAATATAATATATTTATAATATTTATAGTGTTATAAATATATTATCTATTATATAATATTTTAATGAATATGATAAATCAATAATATCATAATTAAATTATTAATATATTATATTATTAATATTATATCGTCACCTTAGAAATAAAGGGGTGTAAGTCCTGTGTATTAACATGGCACTTACGCCCTTTTTATTCTAAGGCACTGATATATTGTATATTATATATTTTAATCATTTTTACTGATGTTTATGGGATTTTTGAATTTTTTACGTTTCTAGAAGAGGATTATCCTGAGAAACGACGTATTCTTCACCAAAATCCTTTGTTAAATAAGCTTTTATACCAAGTAACAACTTTTCTTCTTTAAGGCACTTCAAAAGAATGAGCTTCTCAACGTCATTCAACACCAAATCCCAATTTTTATCTGATAATTTTTTATTCTCCGAATTCAAATTAATTTCCTTAAAAAATAAAATGAATAAAATACCCAATAGTTAAATTACGTGATTATTTTTACCTCCTCCATGAATCCTATCTTAAATTTTATCCTCTTCGATATATCACGAACAATTCCATTGAAATTCGTAAAATTTACATTTAAATAGTTCACGGATTTCCACATTGATTCACTCAGCATTGAATAATCCGGTTTTTCCTCCTATAAACCAAAAAAAAAATATCATTTCCATATTTGAGAATATTATTTATGAAAAAAAAATAGAGCAATATATCTTTACCACTTGTGTCTCCTCATATCCATGAAGAAAAAAGTTCAAATATTCGGGAGTAATCGTTTGATCATTGAGATGAATTGCCATATTCAGCATAAAACTTGAAGCAAGTTTATCCATTTCGAAGAGACTTCTCGAGATATTTGAATAAATTGAGAGAGTTAATTTATGGCAAATTATTTTCAGACGTTCTTCAAAATCGAGTTCCTTTATATTATTAACTTCTACGATTACGTTATTGAAGAGCTGGAAAAAATTTTAAATCGAATAAATGTAAAAAAACGAGATAAGTTAATTTCTGAGTTAGTTTTGAGGAAATATCTCGGAATCGATGGAAAATAGAGAAATTTTATAGAAATGTTTTTTGTAGAGCGAAAAAAGAGCTACAAAAAACGTTTCTATAAGAAAAACGTATTTTCATTTTTTTCAGAGATATTCCCAAAAAAAATGAATTTAAATCAAAAACAAATTATCTTGTTCCACTTCTTCTTCACTGAACTCAGTGAAAAAGGGCTCACCTGGATGAAATATCCCAGTGAAAATCGATAAATCGAGTCTATCTCCATCAAAGAGACGACCACAAAATACAAAATAGAGCCTCTGATAGCCGCAGGTCGATACACATCTCTGTCAACTAAAATTTTACCCTCAATTCTGTATAAATCTGTTAATTCCATTGAAATAGCTTCACAATCTTCTTTACTGTCATTCAAGCATTCAATCAATTCTTCATTATCCAGAATATTATCTTCGTTATTCAGTAATGATGATAGAGTGGAATTTCTAATTATTTTCAACCGCAATTCATCAGTTTGAATTTTTGAAATTACGTCATAATGTGATTTTTCGAGTTCTGGTTTTTCGATTTTGAGGAGATTGGTCAATAATTTATCCTCGAGGTTTTGAGAAGATGAGGTGAAGTTGATGATGGTAACTTTCTTGAAGACTTCGGATGAAAAGCGAGGATTTGGCTCTTTGGTGGTGATATACAGCTTGAAACCTTCTGAAAGTCTACGAAAAAAAAAAATGATTTGAATATTTTTTTACTAATTCTCACGAATTTTCCTGAATTATCATGAATTTTTCGAATTTTTGGATTTCTATACATTCTCTTATATATTTTCATTCTTTAAAACTAGCTTTAGAGTTAAAAGGGCATAAGTGCTATTTTTGAACATAGAACTTATGTTCAACAATATAACTTTATTGCAGCAATAGTAAAATCATGATTTGAGTATTTTTTCTGACTTTTTACGAATTTTTCCGTATTTTTGGCTTTTTAAACCTTTTCTTATACGTTTTTATTTCTTAAAACTGTTGAAAATGTATATTTCGTCGCCTTAGAGTTAAAAGGGCGTAAGTGCTATTTTTGAACATAGCACTTACGCCACTTTGTTTCTAAGGCAACGATTTGAATCTTTATTGTAGCAATATTGAAATCAAAAAATCAAAAAATTAGAAAAAAAAAAAAATTTAAAGTCTTGATTAAAGTGTTTTTTTTCCGAATTTTCCTCAATTTTCATGAATTTTTCGGTTTTTCATACATTCTCTTATACATCCTCATTTTTCAAAACCGTTGAAGATATATATTCGGATCTCTACCACACCTCCATCGTAACAATACTAAAATCATAATTTAAGTTTCATAAAATAATGCATTTTTCATACTCAATAAAATTGTTGTTCAAGCGAATGAGGACTTTCTCATCTTCAACAAAAGTGTCTTGACTCAGAATACCATCTAAACTCGCATTTAGAGTCTCGTCTACATCACAAATGATTATTGGAGTCCCAAGTCTAACACAATTCTCAATTATCCCCGATAAATCTGGATTCGTCATTCTACATATTTTTATTTTATTCTTGCATTCCTTATTCTTGATCCACATATGCGCCTGAAACGAATAATTCAATGATTAACGCTCGGCTTTCATGATTTTTAATTTAAAAAAAAGCCCGCGCTTTTCGTACAATTCGTATAATGTAAAGTGAAACTCTACTTATTGCCTGTTTATTGTAGTACAAAAATAAAATAATATTTTCTTATATTTACTACATTAAACGTATGTTTATATCGTCACCTTACGATTAAAGGGGCGTAAGTGTTATGTATATGAATAGCACTTACGCCCCTTTATTTCTAAGACGACCATATAACAGACGAATATGATAGCGTACTCCTAGAGTGAGAAAAGGCGTAAAAAACTAGGAAATTTGTAGCACTTACGCCCTTTTTATTCTAAAATGACAATATAAATTTCAGCACTTAGATGCTTCATTTTGAATGTACGAATAGCAGTATATATAGCTATATATACTTATATATGCTTGGATATACATGGAAGAAACTGGGGCAAAATGGACCTAAAAGATAAGATGATTCGAGATTTTTTAAAAAGCAGCGGTTGCTTTAAAAAATCTGAAAAAATTCACAAACAATAGTGATACAATGGAGGATTTTCTCAAATTTTTTCAGATTTTTCTGACAAGTCCTTCATTCCGAAAAAAATTCCTTAATCATGTTATCATGAAGGTCTATTTTGCCCTACTCTCCCCTATATCTACTTGGATATGAATGCTCAACTCAATTTCATATCTGTTCATATATAGTTGGATTTGCCAAGAAATAAATATATATGTAGAAAAAAAAATCAATTTTATTGTAATTATTTGAGATTTTTTCAGAATTTTCGAAATTTTTATGAAATTTTCATGAAACTTTTATAAAACTTTCATAAAAATTTTATAAAATATAAATATATATATATATAATTATAAATATATATGGTTATTTATGCTTATATCCAACCAGATCAAATATTTGAATATAATTGGATACATACTAATATGCAATTATATACGATTGGATCCAAACGTTTTTCATTGGGCAGGATCTAAAAAAAAACTCACTTGATCCTGAGGATCGATGATAAGCGGCCATTTTCGCGAGTGCGAAACAATCAACGCATTCTCCACACTAAATCGATCTCTCCCCAACCCGAATCCATTCCACAAATGCATCTCCTGAGAATCACCCAAGATTTCAATAAAAGTAGACCCACTAGTGAAATAAATTCCACAAACTCCAAAATCGTCTATCCAAGAATTGAACAATTTCAATCGATAACATTGATCAAATACTCCCAAGTAAGCAATTGTACCAGCCGCCAAGAGGCTGTCACCAACGAAATTTTTAATCTTCATTGTAAAATCATTCATGGACTCCTGCCAGGAAATTCTCTCCTCAGAAACTGCTGCTTTTAATCTTCCAGATCTATTAACTCGCATTTCACTGAGAGTTATCTCGGTCTCCAGTTTGTCGAGATGATGAAATGCTTTTTGATACTCTTCGTCAAGTGCTGCAAGAGTCATCTCCACTTCGCTCAGCTGTTGATTTTTTGATTCGAGGATTTTTTGAAGGTCTTCCAGTTCTTTCGCGGCATTTTTGAATTTGGCGCGTCTTGGTTCGACCGATTTGTACTTCTTCGCGTAATCATTGATGGTTCTTATCCAAACGCACAGGGTTTTGCAGCCTTTGCTTTGCTTTGATACGGGTTCGGGAGTGAAGTCATTGTTCTCGGTGAATTCTTGGAGCTTGTGCAGTATATTATCCGGCATCTCATCTCGCTTGTACGCCATCAATCGCTCGAGAAAATTTGCGTCTGATAGCATTACCTTAATCGCATTCCAATCATTCCTGAAAAATATGAAATTTTTGAATTAATTTTATTTTATTAGTTTTTTTTTTGGGATATCGAGGAAAGTAAGCGAGATAAGGCGATTTTTGTGGAGAATTTTTTTTTTGATGGTGAAAGGCTGTGATTAAGAATCTCAAAAAATTCAGTAACAATGTCCACATATTGGAGTATTTTTCTAAAGTTTTTTCAGATTTTTCGATCAACTCCTTCACTCAAAAAAAAAATAATTAATCTTGTTTTGTTACCCTGTAGACCCATTTTGCCCCAGTCTACCTGAACTACTACCCAAAGAATCTGCAAAAAATTGTGTCACTTACTGGGACACTGTCAGAAATCGGGACCACCACTTTCCAGTAAATGGAAATTATAAGGGAGAATGGGGCAAAATGGACCTCTTCAACAACATAATTCAGGATTTTTTTTCAAACTTAAGGACTCGTTAAAAAAATCTGAAAAAATTTGAGAAAATGCTCCGATATGTCTTCATTTTTGTATAATTTTTTCAAATTTTTTGATAAACCTGCCTATTCTATAAAAAATCCCAAATCATTTTAACAAACAGGTAGACCTCTGCATCAACATAATTCAGCATTTTTTTAAGGACTTAAGGACTCGATGAAAAAATCTGAAAAAATTTGAGAAAATGCTCCAATATGTCTTCATTTTTGTATAATTTTTTCAAATTTTTTCATAAATCTGCCTATTCTATAAAAAAATCCCAAATCATTTTAACAAACAGGTCCATTCTCCTCAACTTTTCCCTATCCATAAAAATTTCGTTTTAATTTCAAATGTTTCTGCAATTACTTTTCCCCTAAAAGCAGACAAATTGCCTCCATAACAAGTAGTACAAGAGGCGGTGGCTTAGTAAATACTCGAATATCGTTAACATCTTTTTGACTGAGTGACATCAAAGCTTTTTCAGCTTCTCCAAGTCTCACTATAATGGATTCGAATTCTTTGTTGAGTTGAGCCTCATAAATAGAAACTTCCTCTGCTTTTTCCTGCGAAAAAAAATTCAACAATAAAGAAAGAGGCTCTATTTAAATAATGAAATACTTTGAAATATTCATGATTTCATGATATTACCTCAGCAATAGCAGTTTCCTTAGCAATTGTTGCTACAAGTTTTTCCCATCCACTTTTCTGTACTTCTAAATTTTTCAAAAGCTTCGCTACTTCCTCGGAATTCTCTTTAAATTGAGGAGTCAAGACAATGAGATCTTTATTCATTGTTTCCACCATTTCATTTGTTTCCTCGAGTTTCTAGGGGGGGGGGGGGGGGGGGGGGAGAAGAATATGAATTCGGGGAGACAGTTAGAACGTCAATTAAATTTAATAAAATATACGAACTTTAAGAGCATTAGACATTCTGTCTCGCACAAGTGTCAAGTCTTCTGTTTTTTTTTTGTATATTTTTGAATACAAATTCAGAAACTCCAAGTAGTTACTAGGGCTTGTGTAACAATAACGATTTGTTGCGAAATAAAATTCTTTCATTGTACTCTCGATACTCTGAAAAATTAAAATTACGTGTGAAAATGGAGAAAATTAGAATTTAGGTCAAATAATTGAAGAAAAAACCTCGTGAATAAGAACACATGTGGATGCCAATGAACTCAGTGAATTTGAGTCTTCAAAAATTGGAGGGATGAGAAAAGCTTTTGCTATTGAGAAAAGAGCGTTTTTTGACCAGGGAAAGAACCAATTGATAGTGCAGGAATAGATTAGTGAAGGATAATTCCGGAAACGTTGCCTAAATTTAAAAAAAAATTAAAAATTAATTAAATAATTCAGTAGTAAAGAGGTAAAAAAGTGGATTTTCTTATTGCAATCACTTTTTTTACGGATATTTTGGGAAAAAAATGGAGATACGCTCTTTTTGTTCTTCTTTTTTTTTTGCAAATAAATTTCAAGAGTTCCAAAAAAGGATTGAAGTAAAAAAAGGGCGTATGTCCATTAGTTTTTAATAAAGTCTCAAAAAAATCGTTAAAACTGAATTTTTCAAACCGGAAATTAATGGCAATTGGACTCATGCACAAAATCAAATGAAGATGATTCTTCACTTGTTCGATGAAAAAATGATAAATATCATCGCGATTTTCCTCAGATACTCCAGCTTGTTTTGCAGCTTCTTGAGTTACCATGAAAACTTTTTCCAATTCATCTCCCTCAAACAGATGAGGCACTTCACCTAAACATGCGCATTAATAATGTGAAGGAAATATTATAAAGGAAAATCGTCGCTTTAGACTGAAAGGGGCGTAAGTGCCATTTTTCCCGATTTTTTTTTCTTCAAAATAACAAAAAGGCGTATCTCCACCATTATTGCTTCAATAGGCTTTCCAAGGCCTTTAACGCAATATTAGTGAAAAAAATAAAATTAATAACATAAAGGCGTAAGTACCACTGACTAATAACAAAGGGGCGTAAGTGCCGGAGATACGCCCCTTTGTTATTAGTCTTTTCATTGATTTTTCCTAATTATCGGGAAAAAATAATAACGAAAAAGCGTATCTCCAGTCCATGCGTCTTTTTGTTATTATTAAAAACAAGAGGCGTAAGTGCTATAATTCAAATAAAAAATCCTAAAAACAAAAAGGCGTAAGTGCCAAAGTTTAAATAAAAAATCCCAAAAACAAAAAGGCGTAAGTGCCAAAGTTTAAATAAAAAATCCCAAAAACAAAAAGGCGTAAGTGCCAAAATAAAAAAAAAATCCTAAAAACAGAAAGGCGTAACTCCAAAAATTCTCATGCGATAAAAAAAATTATAAAAACAAAGAGGCGTAAGTGCGGAGATACGTCCCTATCACTTTAAAATTGGTAGTTACGCCACTTTGTTATTTCAATTTTCAATTATCCAAATAATGTTCCAGAGGCCATAAAAAATATTTTAGAGTGATAAGTGGATATACGCCCCTTTCACTCCAGAATTTCGTGTTTTTGGCACTTACGCCCCTTTCACTCTAAGGCGACGAAATATTAATGAGTCCATTGTACCGGAAGTTAGGATGCTGTTAACGTCTTCGAGAAATTCTTCCTTTTCGATTTGCGTTTCAGTGAGAAGAAATGTGACATTTTCACCTGATGAGCCAGGTTTGATGAAGATTTTTCTCAAATCTGCCTGCCATGTGGTAATGTCGTATCCCTGACTCATTTCGATGTCGAAACACCTGGAATCACATATGAAAATCCTTATAAAGACTTTATAACGTTTTTATAAAAAAAAGTTTCAATTCTTTATAAAAAAATATTTTTTATGAAACTTTTTCGTACGTGATTCAATGTAGGTCATTACAAATGAAAGTCATACTTGCAGAAAAAAATAATAATGATAATAATAATACTAATTACAAGAATCCGTTGAGATGAGAGGCTAATTTAGTTAGAATTCGCTTTCCCATACCACCGGTGCCTATTAACAATCCATTTCCCCTTTCCATCCTCAGGATTCTCGCAATTGTACATAAATGCTGAATAGCCTCAGGGAAAAAGGTCATTTTTAAAGCTTTTTTGCTGGTGATACAATAGTCATTCGTGTATTCCTGTGGACAAAAAAATGCGTGCTATGAGGGAATATATTATGGGACAATTACGAGGATTTTAATGTTCTGCATGAGAGATAGGATTTTTTCATGATTTTATTAAGGTACGTCAATTAAATGGAAAAAAAATGAGGATTTGTAAATGAGTTAGCAATTAATTGCTGATAATTGGAGAAAACGTGCTTCAATTTACCCGAAAAAGGAATTCTTTGATATTACCTTAAAAAATGTATTATAATTTTATTTTTTTTCTTCGAAAATTAGAAAAACTTGTTTTATAAAATTATTAAAAAATCCTATTTTTAACGTTTTTATTGAAAAATCCTATTTTCACCTGCAGAACTTTTTCGAGTCCTTCCAAATCCGTTATTTCTTCATAAATTCTCAATTTTCCAGTTTCTTCAGTCCCCATAAAATCCCCAAAAATCAATTGAGGACTCTCTTCACCATTTTCCCCATTCGAACCAATTACTTCGTCGCCAAAGGACTGATAACACGAGTTCGATAGCAAACTGCAGAAATAATTCCTGTCAGCCGCACTTATCAATCGATCATGGAAGACTCTGAGGCATTCGTGGTAAAATAGCCGCATCATCTGATTGGCATTCTTTAAAGAGGATGAATCAGCTTGGATCAAACCTCGTACACATCTCCCCAAGTCCCGGAGATCGAAGGAATAATGAATTTTCTGGGGTGTTGGGCGTAAATCAGTGGTTAACTTATTGAAAACATCGACGAGAGCATTTATAATGCGATCTCCAAAATCTAGAAGACTCTGCGGAAATTCGGCTTTCACCATAAAGCTCCTCGTAACACTTCTAGAAATAATTAAAGTGTGTTCAGAAATTAAAATAAGTTTTTATGACTCTTTTGAAGTTAAGGTAGTATCCCAGTGAACTCGGGTACAGTTAATTCCTTTTTTTTTTAATGCCACATCAAAGATGATATTTTTTTACATTTTTCTGAATTTTTTCATAATTTTTGTCCGTGCAGTTTATGAGATATGAATTATCAAAGTTACTGAAAATAGCGGTGGTGGGAATGAAACGCCCTAAATCGGACGGAAATAACGAAATTACTAAAAAAACCACAGGATTGACCCATTATTTAACAACTATTGGCAAAGAGAACAGCATTTTAACTGAATAATAGAAGAAAAAAATATTCAATTCACCGTATAGTTATTGAGAAATTTTAATTAGAAGATAGTCGTAACTATTTGCCTCTCTCTATAGAGAGAAAAATGTTTTCTTAATTTAAGAATGTGCAGGTCATTTGGATTAAGTGACTTTTCTAACTTAAATCAAGTGACTTTTTCTTTCTTAATTTAAGAAAGTAAAACTCATTTAAATCAAGTGCGTTTTATCACTCAAATCAAGTGACTTTTCTCACTTAAATCAAGTAACTTTTTCTTTTTTAATTTAAGAAAGTAAAACTACCTTAAATCAAGTGCGTTTTCTCACTTAAATCAAGTGACTTTTTTCACTTAATTCAAGTAACTTTTCCTTTCTTAATTTAAGAAAATAAAAGTCACCTAAATCAAGTGACTTTTTTCACTTAAATCAAGTGACTTTTTCTTTCTTAATTTAAGAAAGTAAAACTCATTTAAATCAAGTGCGTTTTATCACTTAAATCAAGTGACTTTTCTCACTTAAATCAAGTAACTTTTTCTTTCTTAATTTAAGAAAGTAAAAGTCACTTAAATTAAGTGAGTTTCTTTCTTAATTTGAACTTTTTCTTTCTTAATTTGAGAAAGTAAAAGTCGCTTAAATTAAGTGACTTTTCTCACTTAAATCAAGTAACTTTTTTTTTCTTAATTTAAGAAAGTAAAAGTCACTTAAATCAAGTGACTTTTCTCACTCAATTCAAGTAACTTTTTCTTTCTTAATTTAAGAAAGTAAAAGTCGCTTAAATTAAGTGACTTTTCTCACTTAAATCAAGTAACTTTTTCTTTCTTAATTTAAGAAAGTAAAAGTCACTTAAATTAAGTGAGTTTTTTCACTTAATTCAAGTAACTTTTCCTTTCTTAATTTAAGAAAGTAAAAGTCACCTAAATCAAGTGACTTTTTTCACTTAAATCAAGTGACTTTTTCTTTCTTAATTTAAGAAAGTAAAACTCATTTAAATCAAGTGCGTTTTATCACTTAAATCAAGTGACTTTTCTCACTTAAATCAAGTAACTTTTTCTTTCTTAATTTAAGAAAGTAAAAGTCACTTAAATTAAGTGAGTTTCTTTCTTAATTTGAACTTTTTCTTTCTTAATTTGAGAAAGTAAAAGTCGCTTAAATTAAGTGACTTTTCTCACTTAAATCAAGTAACTTTTTTTTTCTTAATTTAAGAAAGTAAAAGTCACTTAAATCAAGTGACTTTTCTCACTCAATTCAAGTAACTTTTTCTTTCTTAATTTAAGAAAGTAAAAGTCGCTTAAATTAAGTGACTTTTCTCACTTAAATCAAGTAACTTTTTCTTTCTTAATTTAAGGAAGTAAAAGTCACTTAAATTAAGTGAGTTTTCTCACTTAAATTAAGTGACTTTTCTTCACTTAATTTAAGTGATCTGCACATTCTTAAATTGAGAAAACATTTTTCTCTGTGTATCACATGCACGTGATGGGAGATAAGTAATGTTAAAAAAAATTCGAGAAAAAAAAAATTATATTCACAAGCTGAAGATATGACTTTCGAATAGTTCAATCACTTTTTCGGGTAAATTAAAGCACATTCTCCCGAATTATCAGCAATTAATTGGAAAAAAAAACGTAGAAATTCTCATCTTTTCTTTTCCATCAACTGTACTCTGGGACACTACCTTAATACCATTCCATCCAATCTACCGAAAGATTGTGTTCAGTGTAACTTCAGAGAGCTTTGAAAGAAAGAGTATTCCATTATGTCGTAAAAATCTCTTGCTCATGCTATTTTCTTCACTTCTCTTGGATAAACAAGTTGAAATTAAAACAGCGTCCTCAACAAAATTCCAACAAAAGTTTTTACTCTCATAAAAGCCATGAGCATCAAGAACTTGTCTTAAAAGTTCTATCGGTCCTTTAGCATCATAATTGTCTGAAGCAGTTACATTAACATCATCAACAAAGATACAAGTTTTTCTTCCACCTGGTGCACCAAGTATTCCTTTTTTTCTCTTCTCAAGTCTCGATTCAATTAATTTTTGTATTCTATTGCTCGTAGTTTTCAGAGAAAATTGCGTATGAATACTGATACATTTACCAGAATTACGTAAATTATTTGATATTGCTTTTGCAATAACTGATTTTCCAATACCTGTGAAATATCAAATGATATATTCAACGATTTACCGATTCAATTATCATCATTATACCTCTTTCTCCTGTAATTAGCACGGATTTGTTGGCATTAATTAATTTCGAAATTATGTATTCATATCGAACAGTATCAATCGTAGGCACTAGGACGTCATGAAATTTCTCGTCATTATAAGCAAATTGGGGAATGATTTTTGTCCAGAGATCGAGCTTCTGAATTTTTATGTTCATATGGAAATTCCACAAATCTCCGGAAGACGGAAGCCTTTGATTTAATGATTTTGTTAAGAACGAAGAAGAGATGAAGAGGCATAGGGGTAAAATGGGCATTTTGATTGAACGGTTCAAGGTAGAGATTTTTTGATGATTCCATTGGAAAGCTGAGGAAATTTTAGGCGAAAAACACGTGTCAAAATTTTTTTTCCGATTTTTTTGAAAATTTTACTTTTTTGACCAAGTTTTGAAGGGTTGACCCTTTCGAAAATCGAAAAAATCCACTTTTTCGGCGATATCTCCGGTTCTGTTGGTCGTAGCGACCTGGGGTTGATCTCAAATGAAAGGTCAGCTCATTTCCCATCGATTTATGTGGTTCAAAATTTTTTTAATTAATTTTTCAAAAACTTATAGGCCATTTTCTGAAAATCAGTTTTTGCCCTATAAGTACTTGAAAAATTCATAATTTTTTTTTAAAACCACATAAATCGATGGAAAATGAGCTCACCTTCCATTCAAGATCAACTCCAGGTCGCTACAACCAATAAAACCCGAGATATTCCCAAAAACCCGAATTTTTTCAAAAACAGAAGAATTTCACCTTCAAATCTTGATCAAAACTGGAATTTTTGAAAAATTCAAAAAAATAACTTCCGACATATGATTTCCATGTGAAATTTCCTCAGCTTTCCAATGGAATCATCAGAAAGAACCTATCTCCAATATTTCCATCGATTTCTCCCAATTTCCATGCTATAAAATACTAAAAACCTACAATTTTCTCTTTTTATCGAGAAAATTTTAGGTGAAAAACATTTGTCGGAATGGATTTTTCGGATTTTTTAAACCCCCATTTTACCCCACCCTCTCTCTCTTTTATTTTACCTAGCATCAACATTCTCCTTCACTTGATTATTGACGAACAGTTCAATTATTTCCCGAGAAGAATCAATAACACTGCTGCCAAGTGCCCACAAATAGGAGAAAACAAACGACTGAATAACGAATGTTTTCATTCTTGCTTTATCAGAAATTGCATCTCGTGCATCTGGATCACTCAAAATACTCTCGAGAATGCAGCACATGGTGCTGACTCTGCTAATATCCACCTGAGACACTGCGTGATCGCAATTTTTATTAGAAAATACCAAACCACTTGGTAAATATTGTTGAAAAAGATTTAAAACGATGTCCTTCAATTCTTGAAGATCTTCTTTAATTTCAAATTTTAACAGCCACGTTTTAACGTAAGCTAACCAGCCCAAATCCATTGGATTAACATAAATTATAGAACAACGTGTGACAACACCTGGTGATGCATTTGTCAATTCTTCGGCTTCAAATATAAGCCAAATATTCTGTGTTAATTTAATCCTCTCGGAATTTGCGAGACACAGGATTTTATTATTATCGAGTAATGTATTAATATTTTCCATCCACGAATCATCAACTGGTCCATCGCAAATTATCCAGTGATAGTCGTCGTTTTGGATGCTGCATGCATTACGGATTAACGAGCTAAATAAACCTTGATGCCATTCGTTCGTAGTGACATCCATTACTCCGTATAATTCAGGGATTGTTAGAGTTTTCGGATTTAATGTGCATGTATTCACTTTTTTTGCATAATTTTCGGGGACGTGAGTTTCGTGGAGATGTGTGTATACTCTGCTGAGGCACTAAAATTAATTAAAATAGGGGGTGAGGGGAGGGAATGAGGGTTTTTTTTTGTTATAGGGGAAAGGGGGGGGGGGGGGGATTCTGATGAAATGGGTTGAAATTGTATTTTTCGTAGGATTTTATTGGAAAACTGAGGAAATTTCAGGTGGAAAACATTTGTCGGAATGGATTTTTTTGACTTTTTTTTTGGAAATTCTACTTTTTTGGGCATAAAATCCTTCTTATTTTCAATTTTTCTCATTTTTTCGAGGATATTTGCGGTTTTACTGGTCGTAGCGACTCGCGGTTGGTCTTAAATGAAAGGTGAGATCATTTGCCATTGATTTATGGGATTTTGAATTTAAAAATGTCGATTTTTGAAATATTCATGCGCATTTTGGTGAAAATCCGTTTTTGCTTCATAAATATCGCAAAAATCGTTGATTTTCTCTTTAAAAAATATTTAAATTGATGGCAAATGATTTCATCTTTCATCTCCATTACGATTCTTTACGCCACGACTGATAAAACTAAAGATATTTCCAAAGAAGTGAAATTTTTCATTTTCTAAAGACATTAGACATCAATTTCTAACTAAAAATAAATAAAATTTACCAAAAATTCTTAAAAATCTATTTTGCCACATATTTTCTACCGCAAATTCCCTCTATTTCTCCTTAAAAAAATAGAATTAACCAAAAATTCTTAAAAATCCATTTTAACACATATTTTCTACCGCAAATTTCCTCAATTTTCCCCTAAAAAAATAGAATTAACCAAAAATTCCTAAAAATCCATTTTAACACATTTTCTACCGCAAATTCTCTCAATTTTCCCCTAAAAAAATAGAATTTACAAAAAATTCTTAAAAATCCAGTTTAACACATATTTTCTACCGCAAATTCCCTCAATTTTCCCCTAAAAAAATAGAATTAACCAAAAATTCCTAAAAATCCATTTTGCCACACATTTTCTACCGCAAACTCCCTCATTTTTCCACTGAAATCACCAGAAAAATCCCATCTCCCACACTTCCATCAATCCCCCCCCCCCTCCGGGATTTTCATAAAATAAATTACATTAAGCAAAGTAGTTTTTCCACCGCCAGTTGGTCCAACAATCATCACTCCATGCTTCATTCTCATTATCTCATGAATTTGCTGCAGTTTATTGATAAACTCCTCTTCCGGCTGAAGCAGCGCTTCTTCCATGACCTTAACACAAAAAAAAAAAAAAATAAAACCCATAAAACTATTGATTTAAGCCGAAGCATGAAGAATAAATGAATCATACCAAGATAATGTCCTCCCGAGATAATCCGCAAGTTTCTTCATGCAAATGCATTTCAGGGAAGAGGTCAGAGATGATATTAAAGAAGATTAAAGTATCATCCGGTAATAGTGCAGGTAGAGTACAGTCTCTCATTGCTCGAATAATAATGGATTCTTCTCTTTCCCCCGGCTTCAGTGTCTTCAATCTCCCAGCAATTTCCAATGCTCCAATAATTTTCCTCATTCCAAAATCATAGTGCTGTTGTCTCGACAATAATTTCTCGCATAAATTACACAAAGTCATCAATTTATTCGACAATTTCGTTGAAAATTCAAAACCCTCGGAGAACAATTTGACTTCAGCAATGACTTTATAATCCGGTGTTATCATTGAAAACACTCGAAGTGAGGATTTCAAATTAGCGGGTAGTTTCCCGCGAGAATTCAAAAAATTCTTCATTGTAAAAAAAATTGAACACGATGACATTAATTTTATGCTTCTACATTCAAACCAAAATTCGCGAATTTTACTGCATTTAGCTTCACGAATTAACGTCAATTGTTGCGTAATTACTGATAAAACATTAGAATCAATACGATGAAATTCATCGAAACAGCACCATGCACCGGTTGTTGCTAAACCCGACAGTATTTTTCCCATAATTCTGAAGTTCAGATTTTCCGTGCAATTAAATAAAATGCAATGAATTGCAAGTACTCGCGACAAGTCTCTGATTGTTTCCGTTTTTCCGGTTGCACTGAGACCGATTAAAGCTCCATTTGCATGATGCTGGTGAGCATTTAACAGAGATATATAGCATCTCTCGGTTAAAGGTGTCATCACGAGGCGTTTCTGATTGCCAAGGTACTCGTAACTGTAGAAATTCTCCGTTTCGCTTATTTTTATTGAGCAAGTAGTTGTCTCTTGATGCCAATAGTATCGGAGATTTCGAATCCACTCGAAATTTGAAGCTGAGGTGATTTTTGAACTTGCGAGGGAGTTTATGATGTCTCTTCCGTGAACTTCGACGGTTATTAGATTGGTGATTAGATTGCGGATAGAGACTGGGAGATCGGAGTGGATGAGTTCAAGCAATTCGGTCAATTCCTTGAATAGAATATTGATGAATTTTGTGGTAAAAAGGTTAAAGTCTATTTTTGTTTGTAATTTTTTGGAAAATATCTCGGAAATTAAGCGAGATAGCGCGAATTTGTTTGGAGCATTTTTTGCAAAATGAATTAGGATGAAAGGGGGGGGGGGGGGGGTATCTCCATTAATTTCTGAGATATTGCATTATTATTCTAGTTATTCCAGAAATTAATGGAGATACGCCCTTTTTACCCCAATTTTTTTTTCTGTAGAGTCAGAAAAAAGGGTGATTACAAAAAAGACGTATTTTCTATTATTTTTTGAAATATTTGAAAGAAATGGGAAGAAAAAATGAAATAGGGGAAGGTGGGGCAATACGGACATGAGGGGTAAAATGGACACATTTGAATTTTTATGCATATTTTATGAAAAAATCTTTGGATGAATGAAAATATTGGAGATGGATTTTTTTTAATGATTCCATCGGAAAGCTGAGCAAATTCAGTTTTTTGGAAATATCTCTGGTTCTATTGGTCGTAGCGATCTGGGACCGATTTTAAATGAAAGGTGAGATCATTTTCCATCGATTTATGGGGTTTCGGATTCAAAAATATCGATTTTTTACATAGTTATAGAGCAAAAACCGATGATCATAATTTTTCGCAAAAATTCCCATAACTATCTGAAAAATCGATATTTTCAAATTCAAAACCTTACAAATCGATGGGAAATGATCTCACCTTCCATTTAAAATCGGTCCCAGATCGCTACGACCAATAGAACCAGAGATATTCCCAAAAAACCGAATTTGTTAAAAAATCGAAAGGTTTTTCCCTCTCAAAAATTCTTGAAAAAATCGAATTCTCAAAAAATTGAAAAAAATTAATTCTGGCATTTGATATTTGCCTAAAATTTCCCCAGTTTTCCAATAGAATCATCAAAAAAAATCTATCTCCCACTATTTCATTACAATGTCCATTTTGCCCCACGTTCCCCTACACTTATTCTGTTTTTTTTTTACTTATTTTTTAAGGGAATTGTTAGCATTTACGGAAGTGCAGGTTCGTTCCAACAGAAGCATTTCCTTCTGAACTGTCTTGGACTCAAAAGCAACGTGAATTCTCCTCGTCCAAAAGATCTGCGAAACCGTCATAATTATCTGCGATGGATAAGTAGATAAAAACGTCTCGTGTCTTCCCCTTTTCGCAAAATCCTCAACAGCCTGTTTCATCAATCTCTTTAAAGTTGATATCATTGATTCCTCGACTTTGTGCATCCATGACTCAACATTTCCACGTGCTTTCAAGCCTTTGCCAAATTCAACACGTTCACCATCCTGGGAGACTATAGCAACGATTTCTATTGCCGATGCTGATGGAATATTACCAATGACACCTTGGGGCTTTGCAGATTCAAATTCCAAACGATCTATTCCAGCGAAGCACTTGCAGAGATATCTTTGGATGGTGAGAGGATTTTTCATCTGAATTTCAAATGAATTCACTTGGTTTTCTTTCTTTTTTTTTTTTTTTTTTTTTATTATTTATGAGGAATTGAAGAACATTACTTGAGCCAGTATTTCTAGGAGCTCTTGATCTGATAGAAAGAAGAAACGGGAAAAGGCAATTCGTTTATTCTCAAGATATCCCTCTAGGCTCTTGATTATTTTATCCAAATATTTGTTATTCAGGAGAAGTTGTCGTAGAAGATCAGATTGAGTGCAGGCTATCATTGCAAGTGGCATCTGTTAATGCATAGAAATCGATGAATTAGAATTTTACAGTAGTGAAGTGAGAAATTTTTTTACAAAAATTTTATGATATTTTTATTTTATTAAGGTTGTATCCCAGAGTACGGTTGATAAAACAGAAAAAAATGAGGATTTGTAGGTTTTTTTCCAATTAATTACTGATAATTCGGGGAAAATGTGCTTGAATTTACCGGAAAAAGTGATTAAACTATTCGAAAGTCATATCTTTAGCTTGTGAATATAATTTTTTTTTCTCGAATTTTTTTTTACATCAATCTCCTATCACATACATGAGATAGAGAGAGAAGCAAATAGTTACGACTACCTTCTAATTAAAATTTCTCAATAACTATACGGTGAATTGAATATTTTTTTCTTCTATTATTTAGTTAAAATGCTGTTCTCTTCGCCAATTGTTTTTAAATAATGGGTCAACCCTGTGGTTTTTTAGTAATTTCGTTATTTCTGTCTGATTTAGGGCGTTTCATTCCTACCATCGCTATTTTCAGTAACTTTGATAATTCATATCTCATAAACTGCACGGACAAAAATTATGAAAAAATTCAGAATAATGTAAAAAAATATCATCTTTGATTCAGCATCAAAAAAATAAAGGATTAACTGTACTCGACTTCTCTGGGATACTATCTTAAATTCAAAAAAACCTTGGAAATCCTTCTCATCAAGTCCTTCCAAAATTTATCGACTCCAACAAACATCGTGGCTTCCTGTGGCAATTGTCTTTGGATATCTGGAGCTGAAAAAATCGCCTCCAGATAGATCCATTGCTCCTGACAGCTCTGCCAAGCTTCCTAAAGCCAATTAATTTCAATCATTTCAACTCAATTCAATAAAATTAATCGTCACTTTAGAAACAAAGAGGCGCAAGTGTTATGTATAATCACAGTACTTACGCTACTTCCTGCACTGCAAAAACAAATGTTTTAAATTAAGATACTTTTCTAGAAACTTTTAAAACACTTTGGAGACGTTGCTAAGTAAATGGAAATTTTCAAGATATTTTTTGATTTTAACATATTTTTCTCGAACTGATATCTTAAGGGGTCTAACGGAACTCCTCATATTTATTGAATTTCCAAACCAATTCAGTAGTGAAGAAGTAAAATGAGATAAGTCTATTTTTTCCTCATTTATTTTTTTTTTGAAATATCTCAGAAAATCAGCGAGATAGGATAATTTTATGCCAAACCTCTTTTGTAATTCTTGAAATTTTCTACCAAAAAAGACGAATGATATCGCCTTATCTCCCTTAGTTTCCGAGATATTTCCTTTAAAATGATCACAAGGATAAGTCGATTTATCCTGTTTTATCTCTTCACTAATGAATTGTTTAACGACATTTATCAATATTTTTATCATAGAAAAGTGCCAACGACTGGAGAAAGAAAATTAGGAAGTCGATGCTTCGGATATTTAATCGCAAAGAAAAATCATAATTATTACTGAGCGATGGATTTAAAAATTTCGAAATTTACTAGGTTTTTCATTACCCCTTGAGTTGAGGTACTTATGTTTTTGCAGTGTTTGTTTCTACACAGAGAAAAATGTTTTCTTAATTTAAGAATGTGCAGTCACTTAATTTAAGAATGTACAGGTAACTTAAATTAAGAAAGAAAAAGTCACTTGAATTAAGTGAGAAAAGTCACTTGATTTAAGTGAGAAAATGCACTTGTTTTAAGTGAGTTTTACTTTCTTAAATTAAGAAAGAAAAAGTCACTTGATTTAAGTGAAAAAATTCACTTGATTTAAGTGAGAAAAGTCACTTGATTTAAGTGAGAAAATGCACTTGATTCAAGTGAGAAAATGCACTTGATTCAAGTGAGAAAATGCACTTGTTTTAAGTGAATTTTACTTTCTTAAATTAAGAAAGAAAAAGTCACTTGATTTAAGTGAGAAAAGTCACTTGATTTAAGTGAGAAAATGCACTTGATTTAAGTGAGAAAATGCACTTGATTTAAGTGAGAAAATGCACTTGATTCAAGTGAGAAAATGCACTTGTTTTAAGTGAATTTTACTTTCTTAAATTAAGAAAGAAAAAGTCACTTGATTTAAGTGAAAAAAGTCACTTGATTTAAGTGAGAAAAGTCACTTGATTTAAGTGAAAAGAGTCACTTGATTTAAGTGAGAAAATGCACTTGTTTTAAGTGAATTTTACTTTCTTAAATTAAGAAAGAAAAAGTCACTTGATTTAAGTGAAAAAAGTCGCTTGATTTAAGTGAAAAAAGTCACTTGATTTAAGTGAGAAAATGCACTTGATTTAAGTGAGAAAAGTCACTTAATTTAAGTAACCTGCACATGTAACGTTCTAATTAATTCATCTTCATAAAATAATACAAGAGTTGCCGTAAAGAGGTCCAGTCTTTTTCTCCACTCTTCCAATCGCAATTTGATAAATCCCGAATATCTCGATGCAGTAATCGTCTGTATAGTTGTGCTGCTCTCGTCAAGTGCAGTATATACTTCCTCCAACGAAACGAGAACGAATGTATCACCGATGCCTTTGTGCGGTACTAGACTAAACTCAAATTGTTTCCATATGTCTTCAACTTTACTGAGCATAGCTTCCAAATTAGCCTCAGAGCTTGCTCTCTCCGAAATTTCCATCACCTCCTCAGAATAATTGAATGCACCAAGAGTCTCCAGTAGCATCAGCGTTATTTTAACGTCCAGTTTGAATTTATAATTCAGCAGTGATTCTATTTCCAGCCAATGTCTTCTCCTCAAGTGCTTATTTCTAAGGGAATTCATTACTGGTAGCTTTTCACGAATCTGATCAACATTTTCCTTCAAATCTTGGATAATTGGTCGACGTCCCAAGGTTTTCTCGAGCTTTTCGATATTCTCGAGGTATTGAAGTGTCGTTTTCGTTATTTTTTCAACGTCTAGAGTCGTGAAATCACTCTCGTACCATTCCTTGATGTTTGCACCCCAAAAAATGATACTTTCCCATAATAATATTCGGAGATTTATCTCGTTCTCAACGTGATCGAGAATTTCAATTCGAACTACTTCCAAGTTGAAGAGCTTTTGATGCCCGTGATATTTGTCGACTATGTCTGTGCATTTCTTCAGTCTTTCACGGAATTCTTTGACTGTTTTTAAACATTCATGAGCATCACTGCTAGAGTCCAACAGCCAGGGTGCCTAAAAAAGTTCGACATTTCGTGAAAATAGGGTAAAAAATACCAGTTTTGGTCACTTTTGCATTTTTTTTTTTCAACCATTTCAGATTTGAGTTAATAAAAAAAAATTGTTAAATCAAAATAATATTTTTTTATGGAATTAATATGGATTTTTATGGAAGTTTGAAACCATTGCCTTAGAGTTAAAGGGGCGTAAGTATTGTGTATAAGCATAGCACTTACGCCTCTTTGTTTCTAAGATAACAATATGAATCTAACTTATAATGTTATTGTAGGGGAGAGTGGGGCAAAATGGACCCTCATGGTAACATGATTAAGGAATTTTTTTCAAAATGAAGGACTTGACGAAAAAATTTGAAAAAATTTTGAGAAAATTCTCCAGCATGTTTATAATGTTTGTAAATTTTTTCAGATTTTTTGAAGCAACCACTGCTTTTTAAAAAAATCTCGAGTCATCTCATCTTCTAGGTCCATTTTGCCCCACTCTCCCCTACTTTTAAAATGATTCATATTCGAATTTAAATATACAGGGTTAAAACGAGATACAATGGTCTTCGAATAATACTTCTACCCTATTTCGGAATTGAATGGAGATATGGAATGATCGTTGAATTAATTGCGATTTTTTTTTGAGAATGATGATCATCACAAAAAAATTCGAAAAAAAAATTACCAATAATGTTCACATATTGGAGCATTTTCTCAATTTTTTCCAGATTTTTCCATAAAGCCCCTTACTTCGAAAAAAAATTCTAAATCGTAGTACTCCACTGGTCCATTTTGCCCCACTCTCCGTTATTTTAAAGATAAAAATGTCATAGGAAATTAGAAAATTGAAAAACAATAATAAATCCATTGTCAATCAATTGTTTTTCAATTTTACAATTTTTCATGACATTTCGAAATTATTATGATAAATGTGGAGATAAATCCTGTAATCAATTTAATAAAAACCTTTTTTTTAGGAGAAAAAAATTTATAAAAAAAGTTCTCAGCAAAAAACTTATAAAAAAAGTTCTATTTATCATCGTTTCTAAGAAATTCTTAATAATATTATTTATGAAAAATGAAAAAGTTCATTAATTTACCGAAACTAAATCATTAATCACTGAGGCATCATCCAGTAAATTTCTAACGTCAGTATTAATTTGCTCGTTGAATTTTGAAATTAATCCCTCACGTTCATTACATCTTCTGTTGATTGTGTTCTTGAAGCTCGTCAATGCAACGCTAATGAGCTAATCAGAATTATCGATAAAAAAAAAAGTGAAGGATTGAAGACAATAAATGGGAAAAAACATTCAAATTTCCTCACTAGATAGTTAGCAACATCCTCGGGATCAACTCGAATATGATATTCCTCTATGATATCATAAATTTCCTTGATATAATCCAATTGTGTTTCCATATCATCAATTTTCTTCGCTCCACCATCAAGAAATTTGATGTAGTCAACATAATCATCGGCTGTGAGAGGCGGAGAATCGAGAAAATTCGTAGCTTCCAGTAATTCAGATAAAACGGTCTCAACTTTTTCTCTACCTATTCTATTTCATAAAAAAGTAAAAAAAAAAATCAGTTTTATTCTGATATTTGAGATTTTTCAGAATTTCCGAAATTTTTCTGAAATTTTTCTGAAATTTTTATAAAACTTTTATAAAATTTTTATTAAATTTTTTTTAGAATTTTTTTCTGATAAAAAATAAGAAAAATATTAATTCAGAATCTGGAGAATTATTTCAGTAGTGAAGAGGTAAAAGGGGCTAAGTCAATTTTTTCAAATTTATTATTTTAATTATATTCCGAAAATTAAGCGAGATACGTCCTTTTTATGTAATCACGAAATCAGTGATCATCTAAAAAATTTTTTGCATTTCTTTAAACAAATAAATTCTGATTAATAAATTATTTAAAAAATCCGCACTTATAAATCAATTTAAATGAATTTGAATTTTTCTATATATGCGTGTTCTCGAAATGCAAAAAATGTAAAATATGCATTTTTTAAAAATAATTTATTCGTTAAATGAGTAATAAATCCAAAAATTGTCATGTGTTTGACAATTTTTATAAATAAAAATGGTTGAAGTAAAAAGGGCGTATCTCCATTACTTTCCGCGATATTCTATTGCGAATTATCAAAAAAAATGCTTCGATTCATCCTGTTTTACCTCTTCTCTACTGATTTTTTGATGCTTTTCAGTAGAAAATTCCTACTTTGGTATGACGTCACCGAGTCTTTTTTGGTTTTCAATGGGAATTGATACAGCCTCGTTTTTGAACCTCTTCATCTGCAGAAAAAATATTCCCAGATGGAGAGAATCAATGATTTCATTGATTTCTTCCTCTTTAGTTTTGTATCTCTCGCACCAATCACGAAATACATCAGTTGCCTCATTATTCTCGATGATACCAGCCTCACACGCTTTTTCTTCTTTGTAGAATGTCTCGATTGGTTCGTATAGGGCACAGTATTTTTTAATTGCTGTTATATTTGCAGATAATAATTCCTCTAATTTTTGTTTGTAATTCTGGAGTGATATACTTTGGTTCATGACGTTGTAAATCCTTCCAGCATCACCGGGCAATCGATTTTTTAGGATTTCACGGTTAATCACGGGACTAATCATCAATGCAAAAATTCAAATTTGATTTTTTTTATCAGAGAAAAGCAGTTTTTTGGAGAGAATATCTCTGAAATTAAGCGAGATAAAGCAAAAATGGTTAATAATACCAGTTTTTTAGAGGAAAATTGGAGTTAAAAAAGGATTTTTATAAAATCGTGCTATCTCGCTTAGTTTCCAAGATATTTAATTAATGATAAGTAATTCTAGAAATGAAAAATAATGGAAAATGAGTTGAAAAATAGTTGAAATAAGAAAAAACAGAGATTTTTTCACAATGAGATATTACTATCCACATGTTTTTGGCATGAGGCATCTTAACGAGATGCAGCTGTCCGAAAAATGAAGAAAAGTCATCTCATTTCAGCTCTTCACTATTCATTTTATTTTCCAATTTTATTTTGGACTATTTCGGAATTTAGAAGAGATAGAGAAATTCCTGCACTGAGAAAAAAAATAGGAAAAATAATAATAAAATCAATCGAATATTGATGCTATTGGTCCTTAGAAACTTTTTTTTTGTTGAAATAATTGAAAAAATTATTGAATCTACTGAATTTAGTTAATTCAAACAGATTAACTATTTAAATTGACAAAATTCAGTAAATTCAACGGTTTTTCCAATTATTAAAAAAAAATATTCGCTAAGGATTAACGGCATTAGTATTTGATTGTTTCTTCCACAATTAGAAAAATATCAGTGTGTTAGAACATTTTTTTTAGCTAAAATTTTTACAAATCTCTAAATTTTTTTTAATTTTAGCTCAAATTTTTACAAATCTCTAAATTTTTTTTATTTTACCTAAAATTTTTACAAATCTCTAAATTTTTTTTTATTTTAGCTAAAATTTTTATAAATCTCTAAATTTTTTTTCAAAAAAACGCTAATTACAAGAATTATTTCACTATCTCTTTTAGTTTCCTCTATAATTTCAGGTAATAATACCTGATAAACTTCTGAAAATGTGGATCAGCCATGTAATTCTCGAATAATTTGTTCAAAGTTCTCTCCCAGATACTCTGAAATTTATTGATGACGTAGTAAAATATGTTTGTTCTTGGATCCACTGTAACATCTCCATCTTCAGATAAAATAACGTCCACTTCGAAATATGTATTCTGGAATTAACTCGAGTAGGTTGATATAGATTCATCAATTGAGTGACAGATTGTGATGGAATTGTTACCTGAATTGATGGCTTTTTTTGGTTCTCATGATTGACAAGGTCTTCCGGATTCATCAATTGTTCAAAATCTGGTAATAATTCTGTGTGATCCGTCAGGACTATTAATAAATCATTGTACGTATTCTCCAGTAACGTGCGCAACAGGAATATGCTCATATAATCGGTCAGACGTATGAAACTGAGGCGTATGCATGTAGCAGAACATAAACCAATGAAATTAGTCGATAAAAGCAATGTAATTGACAATGCCATAATTTTAACAAAGCATGTCGGGAAATGACTTTTTTTTGTAAAATTGAATCCTTTATAAAAATGCTTTGTTTTATTGCGGAAATTATAAGTCTCAATTGTCCTCTGACTTTACTCAAAAAAAAACGTATGAAACTGAATAATTTATTCATTTTTGGCGATGAAAATCAATGGAAATTGACGGAAAATTGATAAGATACGATATTTCCGTTGATTTCATTGAAAAAATGAGGAAATTTTCGGATGAAAAATATGTTGTCTTAGAATTAAAGGGGCGTAAGTGCTATACTTATGCACAGGACTTACGCCACTTTGATTCTAAGGTGATGATGTATTTTTATTTGTTTTTATCAATTTTTTGGAAGATTAGAGGTTTTTTTTTTGTAAATTTGCGAGTTTATTAATTGCAGAATTTTAGGGGAAAAATAAAAGAATTAATGCTGACTCAAGTTTTTCATCAGAAATTTCCTCATCTTTTTAATGGAATCATAAAAAAAATCCATTTCCCACAGCTCTTCAATAAAATTCCCTTATCCTACTCTTGTTCCTAATTACCGGGATAAATGATCACATTTTTTTCTCTTTCCCGCCTGTTCAATGAAACTCATCTCTAATGGACCGCCTTTTGGTATTTTCAATTTTTTCGCAAATCTATTGAGAAGTCCATAGGTTGTCTGGGCAATTTGAATATTGGAGTCATTCATAGTGTATCCACCTTCTAATAGCGATTTGGAGCAGGCTTCAAGGACACTGTGCACTGTGGACTCTTCAAGTAATTCTAATTTTTCTCTAATTTCTTCTAATCTTGTAAACTATGAAAATGAAATTAATTAATTTCTCAATTAATTCAAAAAAAAAATAGTTAAAATGGAAAAATTTATTTTTTCAGTTTTTGCAAAAATATCTCGCAAGCCAAGAAAAATGCAAAAAAAACTATAGAAATTTTTTTATAGCTATTATTTTTGTGGTGTCACTTTTTTAAGACATTATCGGTCATAAAAACGTTCGTTAATGAGATTTCAATTGAATTTAAATGAAGAGAAGTCTCAAATTCACTTGAGTCTTTAAACTTAAAATTTTATTAATTAAATACCATATCATCGCCTAAATTATGAAAAATCAAAGAATTGAATCAATTAAATTAAAGGATTAAATTAATTAAATTCATGAAATTAAGACATGAAAAGAGCTTAATTAAGACCTTTTTTGTAGCTCTTAATCAAGCTCTCCAAGAAAAATCTCTTCAAAAAATCCCTTATTTCCATTATTTTTCAAAATATTCCCAAAAAAACTTTACCTGCATCTCTGCAAATTGGGGAAGTGTCATTTTGTTCAATCCCTCCGTATTAAAAAACGTGTAACCCGAAAATGTCCATTGCATTTCCCTAATCTCCATCAAAGCATGCCTAAGATAATGATCACAAGTAAATAAAGTTTCCTCCAAGTATCTTCTAGCTTCTCCAATTTTCAAAGTTCTTATCTTCTTTCGCCACACATAAAACGCTTTCCACGTGCGATACAACCGAAACAACTTGAGCTGCATGAAAAATTCCGAATTAATTATGACAAGAAAATTAATAGGAAAAATCGATTTTATATCTATTATCAGTTTTTTTTAAGATTTTTTGGAATCTAAGTGAGATAGAGCGCTTTTTATAATTACATTTTTTTGTAGCTCTTAAGCCTTAGCAAATATTTTTTTGAAATAATTTAAAAAAAGCTGTTGAATTTACTGAATACAGTCAATTTAGTTAATTTTCTTAATTATTAAAAAAATTTTTTTTTTGCTAAAACCAATAATATTTTATAGTTTTTACCACTATTTTTTCCTAAGTATACAAAAAAAAAAAAGGTAATTATGAAAATTATGAAAATTATTTCATTATGAAAATTGCTGACGACAATAAAATCGATTTATCTGTGAACTTCAGATTCTCATCAATAGACACGCCTTTATGAGCTTCAGATAAACTTCATATTCCTTCATCCATGATGACAGAGGGGTAAAAACTACTTCGTTGCTCGTGTACTGGGTGACACCATTTGTGCTGACAGTCATGTAGGTAACAGCTTGCTGCACATCTTTGTATGATACAACTCTGTAAATGTGCGAGTGTCCCAGGGAAATTTCATAGTAAAATCATTACCTCGGAAGCAAAGTGGCGTAAGTGCTGTGCTTATACATAGGACTTACGCCTCTTTGCTTCTAAGATGACAAAATGAATTGAATAAATTGGAGGCAATGGAAAATGTGAAGAATTTTTTTTTTTTATTGTAAATATGTGAAGAGTTGAAGAGACGAAGAGTTTTATGGCAACTCACTTGAATGTAAAAGGTGTAAAATACTTTGAGGATCGTGGACTCGAGTGTATTATGTAGTAAAAGTGGTTGCCCTTTTTTCCCTTGAGGAGAGCGATGATCTCCGATGGATTCAATATTTTACGATCCATATTCATGTTTTTATAAACAGCTACCACCCAAAAAAAAAAAGTTCAATTCCACATTTTTTCATCCTAGGTTCTCTTCAAATGAATTCAATTGTTTTATTATTCTTCTAAATTAAATTAATAAATTAATGTCGATAAAACAGGGAAAATTAGGAGTTTTAGAATAGTTTTCAAATAATTGCTGATAATTTGGAGAAAAAAATCGGCAGTTCAGTGGATGAAAGGAAAATTCGAGAAAAAAATTTCATAAAAATTTTATAAAAATTTCATGAAAATTCCATAAAAATTTTGAAAATTTCATAAAAAATTCGAAAATTAGAAGAAAACTGTTTTTCTTCCATAGAGTTAAAATCAATCGATTTTTCGTTGAAAAATCAAAAAAAGAACAGGTCGATGCCTTAATTCTTCGACTATGAAGCCTAAATTAAACCGAAAATCAGCACAAACCGTGCGCAAAACGCGCATTGGATGCCCTAGTCTCAGTAAATAATGGAGATACGCCTTTTCAGTGCTAAGATGGTTTTATAGAGACTTTCAAGAGTTGAGAAAAAGTCCGCAATAGGAAAAACTTTCTCTTGCTCATCTCTTCAAAAATTGAGAAATTCTCAAAAAATTGCTGATGAAATAAATTCGATTTGTCTGAAAAATTCAGAGTCGTGAAAAAATTCAGAAAAATGTAAAAAACATCTATTTTCATACGGAATTAAGGTAAAATAATGGGTCAATTATTTGTTACCGATACTACCTCAACTCCCAAAATAATAAATAATTCTCTCAAACCCCAATTTCCATAATTTAATAACTTTAACTAAAAAAAAATTGATAACATGATCTGACATTTACATTTGAAAAAAATTCTTTTTATGTATGTCAACATCTGCGCATGCGCATTAACGCAAAACTCAAGTGTCACATGACATACTGGCAAATTTAAATCAGAGAAAAAAAATTTAATAGAAGTATTAATTTTAAGACTTGATTAAGACTCTTTCAAGAAACAAAAAAAAAGATGCAAATATTCAAATTTTTAGTATAAAATTTATGATTTTCCAAAGAAATAAATATGAATCGACAAATGACCTAGTTTCATTATTTTTCCAATTATTCAGTGAAATTCAATAATTCACGTATCTATATGTTGGAAGCCCCCACCCTCTTTAGGGAGAAGGGGGGGTCGAACCCCAACAATTTAAATTAACTATAAATTTTTAATTTTTAATAAAAAAACAAATAACTTTCCGTATCGAAAATTTTCCAATTTGTAACATATGTAACATTGGTGTTTGATGAAAGAAAAATGAGGGAAAATACGCAGGCGCATGGTCGATTTGACGATTTGTACGGGCGGGGGTTCCTTCGAAATGGTCGATATTTTAGCTGTAGCGCCAGCTACAGTGGTACGACGACGCTTTAACTGAGGCCAGTTCCTTTTTACATTAAAATTGTAAATTTACAACAGTTAAATGTTTGCGTTTTTGATTTAATAGTAAATTTAAGAAGAAAAAGGATCGATAGAAAAAAAAAAACGAGTAATATCGAGTGAATTTGGAAAAAAATAAAAAAAATAAACATTTAATCCTTTTTTTTTTTTTGTTGAATTTTACGTTTTTAGTGGGGTAAGAAATTTTTCATCAACACGTTTATACTACTTGTCAAAAGGATTACAGAACTGTCAGCGTGACACACTGACTTCGTGAAAAGAGTTAATTAACTTATTGAGGTAATTATGATCAATTAAATGCACATTAAATTGCACATTATCTGCTTTATATTATCTTTCATCAAAAAAAAAAAAAAAACGAAGAGAATATAAGAATTTTGTGGAAATGCCTCTTCGATTTGCCGATGAGTGCGCTCACAAACGCATACGTCATTTTTCTACTCCAAACGTCACAACTATAAGAATTTTCATGAATGATTTCAATTCCCCACTCTTTTCCATTTTTATAAAAAAAAGAAGCAAAAATTTTTTTTACATTCAGAGACAATCAAAATTGATTGAAATGAGGATTTTTTTTTTTTTTTTTTTTAATGTCAAGTAGTTTTGAGCTTTAAGCCCTGCCTTCCCTTATCGATTTTCTCATTCGTCCAACTGGCAATACATCGTTCTTCTCTCAAGGCTCTTTTTTTTTCCCATCCTGTACCTAAGAGCGAGTCATGACCGATTTTTTTTTTTTTTTTCCATTTATTTCTATTTTATTTTTAAAATTCCTCTCCTTTTTTTTTTTTTCCTACAAAAAAGAGTTTATCGTTATATGGACGATTTGATAAGTTGCGTTTAACTTCCGTTGGTGTGTGAATAATTACTTTTATTTAAATAGAAAAAAGTTGGTCACTTTTTTTATCACCTACTGTTGTAGGTCAATGGGACTCTTCCCCCTTTGCTTCAATTTATTTAATCTCAATTTTATGTAATTTATCTACAATAAATTGATTTTTCAACGAAGATTTTAATAGAAAAAAATTTAATGTTTTCTAGGAATTATTGGAATGATGCTATTTTTATTGCAGCAAAATCGAATTTATCGACGTTTTTTTTATTTTTATTATCATTGAATCCTTCAGAATCGCTCGATAAATAGGCAATATAGGCAATATCTCACTCACTCTATGTATAATTGAAGCAACAAGCTATTCGCTCAAGCGAATGACAAAATCGCCAACAATGAAATCAAATTTACTTAGGTGTTTTCATGTTTTTTTTTTTTCTTTTTTTTTTTATTATTTATTTCTTTCTTTCATTGAATAGTGACACACAAACACATTGATAGCAGGTGGCTAGACCAATTGTAGGAGAAAACGCTGTTGAATAACATGAGCGATAAGGAATAAAAAGGCACTTGAGTTGAAAAAAAAAAAAAAAAAAAAAAAAAAAGGAAGTTAGGTGAATACTGTCACTAGTTAACTTAGTGTCTCTTTGAATATCGAGTTCATTACGTTTTTTTTCCATTTCCTCAATTTTTGTATTTAATTATTGACTGAATTTTTGAAAATCGCGAGTTTATCCGCGATTAAACCGCAAAAATTAGCAATTTTTTCATTTTTATAAATTGCAACAAGTGGTTTTTTTTCTTCAAATTTTATTTTATGATGACATAAAGTTGATTAAATTCGGGAAGAAAAATGTGGTTTGGAAGAAGAGGAAGTTCAGACAGTGATAGATCGCGAAATTCTGGCATTAGATTACGCACACAAATGGCGCGAATGATTTCCATCGTTGAAATAACGTCATCCACTTTAAATTCGCCATCAAAATCAGTAAAAACCCCCTTTTTTTCATCTGATTGATTGAAAAAAATTGATTTTAAACGATTTTTTTTTTTCTTGCAGATGGCAGGACAGGATCCAAAGTGGCAGAAAGATGCTGCGGATCAAAATTTTGATTATATGTTTAAATTACTGATAATTGGTAATTCATCAGTTGGTAAAACGTCATTTTTATTTCGCTATGCCGATGACTCATTCACTTCAGCATTTGTATCAACTGTTGGAATTGACTTCAAAGTCAAAACTGTATTCAGACACGACAAGAGAGTAAAATTACAAATATGGGTAATTATGATTAATTTTTTTTTTATTATTAATTTTGATAAAATCTTTTTGGATCCAATCTGTATGAAAATTGAAAAAAAAAATCATAATTTTCTATGAATTTTTGCTTTTTTACTTGAGAATGGACCGATTTGCCGTTTTTTTCAGTACGCAGTGCGAAAAATTGCACTTTCCACATGTTGAACATAAAAAACTGTATCTTAAACGTGCGGTAGAGACTTTCAAACTCGTGTGATTACAAAAATCGTCTTTGGCTCATTTTACAACCTCACACTCGTCAAAAAATACTTTACTGCACTTGTTAAGTAATATAGTATTTTAGAACTGCTGCTATGTTCAACTCGTGCCAAAAAGTGTTTTTTACGTTCACTTGTGAAAAAAAATGTCTTTCTGTTCATTTGTGCACAAAAAAAATGATTTTTCGACACGTTTGCAATGAAGTTTTTCAGTTCCAATATAAATATACCATTTGTCAATATTCTAAGAAATATATGTAAATATATATTTGTATAAAAATTGAATGCTGCTTGTCTGTTCAAAAAATTGCCATTTTTCACACTAGGCTTTAAATTGAAATATGTCGAAAACTATTCAAAATTCATCGAGACATGTTGCGAATGAATTTTAGAGGAAAGATTGAACAATAAAATCAGGAAAACCTCGTTTTTCTACGATTTAGTAGTTTCCGAGATAGAAAGCATTTAATGAAAAGTTCAAAAATGACGCGCGAGTTACAAAAGCGGATAATTGGAGCCTCGTGCGTCATTCATAAATTTTCCATTCAAAAAATGACATTTTAAAAGCTACGAGCTGTAGAAAAACAGGGTTTTGCTAATTGTAGTCGTTAATTTTCTTTCTAAATTTTATTTGCAGCATGTCTCAATAAATTTTCAATATTCTTCGAGATATTTCAATATTTCAATTTTTTTTACACAAATAAAAAGCAGCATTTGTATTTTTTTACAAATATTATATGAAGTGAAGGATCTAACAGCTGCTCGGAAAATAGTAGCTAGTCACTCACATATTTGTATACCTATATTTATGAATAATTCATGAATATAGATACACAAATACGTGGAGTGAGCAGAGACTAGTTCCTGAGCAGAATGAAAAAAAAAAAATTACTGATCTCAAAAAGATGTTTTTTGCAGAAGTGAATATATAAAATTTCTATAGATATAGATATAGATGATCAGTGCTTTTTTGAAACTAACTTTTCATATTTATTTGAACAAAATACATTTCTTTGAGACCTGATTTTTTCTCTCAGTTCAGCTTTCGGGTATTTTACCTGATTTTTTTTCTGAATATTTTGAGAAAAAAATTGAATTGGTCCATTCTAAGATGAAAAAGTGAAACTTTTATCGTATGCACTAAATTCACTTTTCCATGTGATTTTATTGAGAATAAATAATTTAATGAACTTTTTTTTTTTTTTAATAGGACACTGCCGGTCAGGAACGATACAGAACCATAACGACAGCCTATTATCGTGGAGCAATGGGCTTTATTCTAATGTACGATATAACAAATGAAGAATCCTTTAATTCTGTTCAAGACTGGATTACACAGATTAAAACATATTCATGGGACAATGCCCAGGTTATACTCGTTGGAAATAAATGTGACATGGAAGACGAGAGGGTCATTAGTTTTGAAAGGGGTAAACAATTGGCGGAACAATTGAATGTACAGTTCTTTGAAACATCAGCGAAAGAGAATATTAATGTCAAGGTGAGTCGCCATTTCGTGCTATTACTCTCTTAAAGATATACTTGAAGCAAGTGGGTTTAGGGGAAAAGTTCAAGAGACCATATTTGTGGGGAATTTAATGGGCTACAAAAAAGGTCTCTTGACAAATTCACCTAAAACTTATCGCCTTTGAGATCCTTTTAATTTTCTCCATGAAAATGAAAATTTTTTATTTTTTTTTTGAATAAAATGTGAATGTAATCGGTAATCAATGTGTTTCAGGCGGTGTTTGAACAACTCGTTGATATAATATGCGATAAAATGAGTGAATCCCTGGATAATGATCCAACACTAATGGCAGGTGGTGCAGGACAGGCAAAGGGCCAACGATTAACCGATCAACCGGCAAATCCAACAACCACTAATTGTAACTGCTAAAATGTTTGAAGATGCAAAAAAAAAATACAGAAAATAATCATTAAAAAAAAAAATTGAAGTAAAGGTGCATAATGCTGCATTAATAGATGTGAAACAAAATGATGTTTAAAAGAGAAAAAAAAAAAAAAAAGAAAATAATTGAATTGACGATGAAACAACACGCATACGATCACAGAGTATAGATCGTAGCGTATGCATGTTGATAAATCACCTGAATAAACTAGTTTAATTCGCGTTTTTTCATTTTTTTATGTATAATTTTGTCGTTAATTTTAACAGTTATTTTTTAAAAATAATTCATTTGCAGATGTTTAATTTAATTCATTCAAGTTCAATATTTTTGTAAAATCAATTAATTTCAAAGATTTTTTTTTACCCATTATTTACGTTACTTTTTAATTGCTAACGATGTGTCATCGCGTTAACGAAATTGGCAAACTGTGTGCATTTACGATGAAAAAAAGAGAGAAAAAAAAACGGGGAAAACGAAATTAGAAATTATTGTGCGGGCATTTTTATTGTTCTCAAAAGTAGGTTACCCGCTAAAACGGTGGAACAAGTTTTATTGTAGGCAAAAAAAATGTAAAACTGATAAATTCTTGTGTTCCTCATTCTAAAAAAAAAATCGAACTACTTATCATTTTAGTTAGAAAAATTTAATTGTTTAATTTTGTGTTGGAAAATTTATTTTAACGTGAATTTAATTTTAATGATAATAAAAAAAAAACAGTGAGAAGGAATTTTTATCATTGATATTGGGCCGTGAGAGTACTTAAAAAAAAAACGTAATAATTCATAAATGTCAATTAAATTCAATAATTAAAATACAAAAGTTTTAAAAAAAACTCTAGAATGCCATAAAAAAATTTAAAAAAAAATTCACACAAAATAAAGTCATAAACTGCAGTATAACTTGAACCACCGAAAAAAATATGCAAAAAAAAAAAAAAACAAATAATTATTTCCACTAATAGACAAATTGCCCTCTGTATATAATATAATTACCATAAATTATTATTATTATTATTATTAACTGTGTAACGAAGTGTATTGTACGCGTTAATAATCTGTGTGAATTTTATGGGACCGATAATGGCAATTGAACAGATTAGTTATTTAAAAAAAAAAAAAAAAAAAAAATAATAATAATAATTGAGCATTGAAACGAAGAGTTTTCTGAATAAAATAATGCTATGAAAAAAAAATCCCGCCTCGTCACTACAGGAAAAAAAAAAAATGAAAAAAAACCCTATAATATTAAATATAAATAAAAAAAACTATGTATGTTGAAAAAAAAAAAAAAAAAAAAAAGAAGAATTTGAACGTGAAATGCAATTTTTGATTTGTTTATTCTCGATATAGTATGCGTGAATTGCTGAGCACATACACTAAAATTATGTGAATTAATTAAATTAGCAAAATTATTCACTTGGAGGTAAACAAAAAAAATGATGAAAAAAAAAAAAACATAATTAAATATTCTTAATTATTGTTTATTTACATGGAAATAAATTAACAACAAATAAGGACCATGTAACAGTAAATCATTATTGTATTCAGGTAATCAATGCAATTGCAAAAAGAAGGAGGAGAAGATAATACGATTGTGTATTTAAAAGAGATGAAGAAAAATAAGAAAATGAGGAGAAAAAAAAATGTAAAGGAATAAAAAAAATTGTAAAAGAGACGCATAATGAAATGTTTCAGGAAACGATTATATCAGAGGAGAATAAGAGAGTGAGAGAGATAAAAAAAAAAGAGAGAGAGAGAATATTTGGTCGTAGGACACGTGTATGTATGTATTGTAACGTATGTAACTATCATGCCTAATGTTATTAAAAAAAAAAAAAAAACGACAAAACAATAATGTATTACAAGAAAAAAGGAAAAAAAAAGAATTATTGGATGAAAAGAAGAGAATAAAAGGAAAAAAAAAAGGAATTATTTACTGGTTGCTTTAATATTTATGTAGTAATTTGCTATTTATTTTTAAACGCGAAACCTCTCGATTTTGTATATATCTATATATATTAACTAGACAAAATAGATCGTAAATAAGAGAAAAGAATTTTTTTTTTATTTTTTTTTCATCATTCTATCAAAAAGCAGCTCCTGCAGTTGAGAGCCAGAAATCGTGAGATATTCGTTCAGATAATTCTCTTGTTTTACCATTTATTTTTTTATCCCTGATAATTGAACTCGGCAAACTCAATTTAATTGGAGTTATAATTGGGTCAGAGCTGTCTTCGTCAAACAGATCAAACGTACTCATCAACTCTCCCAATCCCCCCCCCCCCTCCTCAAACCCCCGCAAAATCGGAGAAATCCGGGAGGAAAAACAGAGAAGCTGTTCTTCTCCCCTATTATCGATTTTTTCATTCTTCAACAATATAAAATTACTTCGTCATTATTATTTCATATTAAATTAAATTAAAATTTAAAGAAAAAGTCCATAATAAGCTAAATTTAGGAGCGAAGGGGCAAAATCATTTTTTTTTCATTTTTTCTAAATATTGCGGAAATTAAACGAGATAGCGACATTTCAAAAATCTTTTTTTTAGATCTCAAAATTCTCTACAAAAAATCATCTCAAGGCAAAAAGGGCGTATCTCCATTAATTTCGAAGATAATCCATTGGAAATGATCGCAAAAATAAAATAAAATATGATACTGAAAATAGCAGATTTTTGACTATTTTTCAGTTTTTGTTTCTTCACAAATAAATTATTTAAAAAAAAAATGCACATATAGAACATTTAAAAATCTATAAATTCAAATTTTTTAAATATTTTTTTAATAATTTATTTATTTAAAAAAATACAGAAAATTATCAGATGTGCGCTAATTTCATTAAAATTGCAAATATTTAACGATTTTTCGTTTTCTCAATGAATGAATTATTAAAAATAAATAAAAAATATGCACATATAGAAAATTTAAAAATCTATAAGTTCAAATTTTTTAATATTTTTTTTTATAATAATTTTTTTATACAAAAAAATTCCAGAAAATTGTTGTATTTGTGCTAATTTTCCTATAATAAAAAAATTTCCTTTGAAATTCATTTGGGTCAACGAGCTTTCGATCTGAAAAAGAAAAAAGAAACTAAATAACTCTCATTCCAATAGAAAGCACTCATTGTTTATTATTCTGTCATAATACATCAGCAACACTCCACCGAATTTCCTCCCATTCTCTTCTATCTTCTCAAGCCAAATTTTTCCCTATTTTCCCCATTCCCCTAAGCGTCCCATTCGTCTTCTCGCATATAAAAAAAAGCACGACTTTGTATTTTTATGCTCACATCCTCACAATAAGTACTGCATAATACTTTACAGACACTCATTTTTCCTAAAGCTCTATCTTTCCGCATTTTATTCCTCTTATTGTCAAAAATCTCGGGCGTTAGCCAAGTGTAGTTGCCATGGATTTTACACAACACACACATATATATATATATATATACATAAATATATATCGGAAAAGACCAAAGCAAAATGGACCAGTAGGAAAAAATAATTCAGGAATTTTTTTCAAGTGCAAGGAGTCTTCAAAAAAATCTGAAAAAATTCAGGAAGATGCTGCAAAATTCCGAAATTATTCCATAATTTTTTCAAAATTTTTCAAATATTCCTTCACTGTCAAAAAAAATCTCTTTTCATTCTGTCTCCACCGGTCCATTTTACCCCGATTTTACCTATGTATATAGCTATATATATATGCATGTCTATGTACTTCTCTTGTTGGCGTCAACGCTTTTGACATATTGGTCCTCCCCCCCCCCCCCCCCCCCTTCGCCCCTCTTTTATCTCTATCCTCACGTAAAGGCATTGAACACCAAATAGTTTCAAGATTCATGAATACAGTAATAGTTTTGTAGTTAGTAGGAGAGAAATGAAAAAAAAAAATAGAGGGGGTGGTAGTGGGAGGAGGAAGGTCAGTGGTTGGCACGTGGTAGATATAGTGGGGTATTTTTCAAACGCATGCGCATTATTATTATTACTGAAAATAAAATAGGATATTATTCTTCTGCCTGGGACTATATTAAAATTCGACTATTTTTGTTTAATTTGATACATTATTTTTTTTTTTTCGCGTGAATTAATGAGTCTCGAGAATTATTTCAACACACTCTTCACTACTCCAATAAGAGAGAAAAAGAGCTTTAACAAAAAAAATAAGACTCTCTTCACTCTCTTTCAAATGGACCAAATGTCAATGATCATTACGAGAAAATTTCATAAATTGTAACTCATGATTTTTTTATAACGACACAATGTAACATAAGCACAGGTGGGAGCGGACAAAATCAATATGTTAATGGATAAATAAATAAATGGAATTCATTAAAGAAACATGAACGTAAAACGGAAGACGGACTTGTGGAAGAGAGAAAGAGGAAGAGAGAGGAAAATAGGAAAAGAGAGACGAGTAGTGGCTGGTTTATCCAAGTTCTAGCTTTACTCTGTGTGTTATACCGGTGGCAAGAGTCAGTGGTGCGCGGAATCCCGATGTGGGAAGACCGTTCTCGGTAGTTATCATGAACTAGTCAACACGAGATTTACAATACACTTGTTATCAATGTTTATTCATTTTCGTAATTAGGCGGAAAGAGGTACATTGTCTGATTGAATTTTTTTTTGAATTTTAAGGGATTTTTTTGATTTTCGCGCGAAATTTTTTGAATTGAATTTCAGTTTATTCTAATCAAATTTCGAGCTTTTTCGGAAATTTTGGGGAATATGAGGGATAAAGGAATTTTTGTAACGAACTTCTTTCGCGTTGGGGAGAACTACAAAAAGGTGATAATTGTTTTTTTCTATCTTTCGTAATTTCCGAAATTTTAAAATTATAATTTCAGCTTTTTTGAAATGAAATCTATGGGTTTTTTTGGAAATTTTGGGAAATATGAGGGATAGAGGAATTTTTGTAGCGAGCTTTTTGTGCTTTTTTAGTTGGATAGAGCTAGAAAAAGGTGATAATAAAAATTTTTTTCTGTTCTTCATATTTTCCAAGATTTTTAGGAAAATTTGAGGGAAATTCGTGGAAAAATACGAATTTAATTGAAGCATTGAAGATTCGAGGATTTAGATTTTATTATTAATTTGTAATGAGAGCGAATTTTTTTCTTCAAATTATCTATTTTTAATTAGGTCGAAAGAGATATATATATATATATTATCTGATTGAAAAAATTGAATTTTATGGAATTCTTCTATTTTAATTTTCGCGTGAATTTTAAAAATAATAATTTTATTTTTTTTTTCAAATAAAATCTACGGTTTTTTTCTGCGAAATTTTTGGGAATACGAGAGATTGAGGAATTTTTGTAACGAGCTTTTTTCATCGGATAGAGCTACAAAAAGGTGATGATAAAAATTTTTTCTCTTTTTCATATTTTCCGAGATTTTCAGGCGAAAATGCACGAAATTCATGAATAAATATGAATATTACGAGGTTCCTCTGATTTTCGCGCGAATTTTTGAAATGATAATTGCAGTTTTTTAAAATAAAATCTACAGTTTTTTCCGGAATTTCGGAAAGTATGAGATAGAGGAATTTTTGAAGCGAGCTTTTCCATCAGGAAGAATCAGAGCCACAAAAAAGGTGATAAAAACTTCTCTATCCCTCATTTTTTCTAAATTATTCAGAGAAAAAAATGCAGGAAATTTATAGAAAAATATGAATTTAAATGAAGCATTAAAAAATTTGAGGTTTCGGACATTTTATTAATTCGTAATGAAGGCGAAAATTTGTTTCAAGTCATTCATTTTTAATTAGGCAAAAAAAATACAAATTATCCGATTTAAAAAATCGAATTTTTATGAAGTCCTTCAAGTTTTCGCGCGAATTTTTAAATAAGGATTTTTAGTAAATTGTAATAAAATCGATTTTTTTTTCGAAATTTCCGAAAATTTAGAGAAATTTTTGTAGTGTGCTTTTTTCTCGTCAGAAAGAGAAAAATCTCCCGTTTTTACCGAGATTTTTAGCAAAAAATTGCGGGAAATTTATGAAAAAATACGGAATTTAATTGAATCATCAAAAATTCAATGATTCAAATAATTTAATTAATTTGTATAAGAGGAAAAATAATTTATCTTGTTTACCATTTACATTAAGCAGTGGTCATGTTACACTATATATAGAGAAAGTATAATTAAATCCTCTTTGAATATTGAATGTTGCCAAGTGTAAGCTTCAACTCGTTTCACCTTAGAGTTGTTGAGTGTGATCCACTTGAGTAAAATGAAAATTTTAAAACAATAAAAAAAAGAAGCAAAGAAGTAGAGAGAAGAGAAAACGACGTAAAAAGCTTCTTTGCTTTGCCGCAAGTTTGTGTCCATGAATTTTTGAAAATTTCATTACTCAATTCACCGTTGATTGCACAAAAGTTCAAATGTAATTTTAAACTTTGTATAAATTTCCTTGCAAAATTGTCACTGATAATTGAATTGTACAGGAAAAAACGGAAATGTATTCATTGTCACTGGGAAAATTGTTGATTTGATTTGGAAATTCATTTGGTATTGTGTGTTTTTGATCTGTCAGTGTCTCTTTTTCAGTGGATGAAATGGATCGCATTTTCCACTCTACGATAAAATCAATTTTCACATTCTATTCTTGTCTCGATGCTCCTAAGTGCTCCAATGTTTGTACATCTCTTCGTTTTTTACTCAACTCTTTCTTTCCGTTTATTTTGTTTGAAAAAAAAAAAAAAAGAGACGAAAGTAAGAAAAAAGGTGTAAAGAAAAAAGGGTATCTCTAGTTTCGGAGTAGAAAAAAAACGTGTAAAAAGAACTTCTCTTTTCATGAAACGCCTTTTTTTAAAAGTAGATTTTTCTTGTAAAAAAAAGGGGGAAAAATAATTAGGAAAAAAATATAAATCGATGAATACGAGTAGACGATCAAGTGTTAAAGTTTATTCTGGGAACATCGGACTGACGGTGTTGCCAGTGCTTTTAAGACAGTATATAGGCCCTTTTTTTCCTTTTTTTTTTGGTCTAAACTAGAAAATTATTATGTCCCTTACGAAATAACATCGTCAAAATATTATGAAATAAAACGAGATAAAATTAATCGCCAATTCGGTGACTGTTTGACACATTTTTTCGCATCATGATGCAATTAAGGAACAAATAAAAAAAGGCACAAGAAGAAAATTTTAAAAAAACTATGAGTACAAATTTTTTAAATTTTTTTTTCCATTTTCCTTTTTTTTTTAAATTAATAAATTATAATATAAGATATAAATATTATTTAAAAAACTAAAAAAAATGCACATGTAGAAAATTTAAAAGACTACAAGTGCAATTTTTATCAATATTTATCTTATAATAATTTATTTATTCAAAAAAATCCAAAAATTACAGATATTTGACAATTTTTTTTTTAAATTAATAAATTATTTAAAAAAATGAAAAATCTGCACATTTAGGAAACTTGAAAGACTACAAGTGCAATTTTTGGATATTTTTTTTCATAATAATTTATTTATTTAAAAAAATCCAAAAAATTGTCAGATATTTGACAATTTTTTTTTTAATTAATAAATTATTTAAAAAAATGAAAAATCTGCACATTTAAAAAATTAAAAAGACTATAAATGCAATTTTTTAAAACTATTTTGTTAAATAAAACGGTATAAAATTAATCACAATTTAGAGATTTTCTGACATTTTTCAAAAAATTATGATGCAATTAAGCAACAAAAATGCTTTATAGATGCATTTGAAGCGTGAGAGCATTGAAAAAATAATTTTTAATAGAGCAGTAAAATCGAGGCCGGTGCAAGTTATTCCTCAGTGTGCGATGATGTGTGATAAAATACATTGGTGAAAATTTACCGGGTACGTAACACACGAGTTTCGGGGGCTTCTGAAAATATCTGTTTCTCTACGAAGAGCTTGACGACTAGTAATTCATCCAAGCCTCTAGTTTTCTCTACAACATTTTCAAACGCATCTCTCTCTTTTCACGTGTACAGTTCGATGTAGGGAAACATGCCCAATAGATGGACGGTTAAAGAAATATTAGATTTTATTAATTCATATGAAAATATGCCGAATGGACCAAAATAGGTCTGGAGGCAATATAATTAAAAAAAAAAAAAAAATCATATGAAATAAGCAAATCACGTTAAAAAGTTGCAGAAAAAAATTATGTACCGAAAAATATACAGTGAATCGACTAAAAATCAATTAAACTCGAATAATGCAAAAATAATTAAAGAAAATCAAGGAAAAACTGGAAAAATAACTTAAACCCCCAATAGATGGACACTTGCATGAAAAACATAAGAATCATTCATTTATTTATGAAAATCCTCGATAATAAAAACCGTCCATCTTTTGGTCAGTGTTCATGCATTGGTCGTGTGACCCTAGTACGTAAATTACGAGAGAGAGATTTCTCGTGAAAAAAATTTTAACATGGAAATACGAATTTTTTTTACGGGATAAAAGCCTCTTTGACTCGCTGATACACTCGTTTGAACGAATAGAAGAACAAAAGGGTCAGAGAGCTTTTAGAGTCATTATAAAACTCCTTTTTAGTAGTACAACGTAAAAAAGTCGTCATCTCAGAGTTAAAGGGGCGTAAGTGCTGTGTATAAGCATAAGGACTTGTGCCCCTTTTCTTCTAAGGCGATGAAGTACATCTTTGTAATAAAATTCATGAATTCATTCGGAGATAAAAAGCCCACTTAACAATAAAATGATCCGGAATTTTTTTGGGGGTAAAGAAGTTCATAAAAAATTCTGAAAAAATTCGAGAGGTTGTGGAAAAATGTCAAAATTGTTGGTGAATTTTTTCAGAATTTTTCAGGAATTCCTAAACTTAATAAAAAAATCTCAAATCATTTTACCATGCAAGTCCATTTTGCCCCGCTCTTTCTAATATTTCTGGAGTATCATGGGCAATTTCGTGCAGGTTGAAGTGCCTGTAACTCTGATAAAACTGCTCTTTTCATGCAAACACAAATTTAAAGTTATAATTGGTCCAGAATCAATCTAACTGTTTTAATGATCATCATTATTATTTAATAACGAAAATATTCGAATCCATGAGAGAAAAATCAGTTTTATTTTAATATTTAAGATTTTTCGAAATTTTTTTTTCAATTCTTTCCATTTTTTGAAAATTTGATTTTTTTTTCAATTTCTTTCCAATTTTTGAAAATTTGCAATTTTTTTTTCGAAAATTAAAAAATTTTCTATGAATTTTTTTTCTCAAAATTTTCTCAAATTAAATTCTGTTTTATCCAATTTTTCTCAAATATTCCGAAAAATAAGTGATATCTCGTGAATTTGCTTCAATCCTTTATCGTGGGCATTTTGCCCTCAAAATACTCCACAAAAACCCATCTCAGAGCAAAAAGGGCGTATCTCCATATTATTTCCCGAGATATTTCAAAGAAAAAAAAACTGGCAAAGTTCAAGCAATTTGTCTGAAAAGTTGAGTGAAAAAAAAAATTGTAAAAAAATTTTATTCGTCTTTCTTTTCAGTGAAATATAAACTTTTTACTCTATTTCTATTCAATATTTCATTGAATTTATGTTTCAGAGTGGATGAAAAAAGCATGGGAATGTGACCGCAGTGCGGTTACATTAATAGGGACAAATCATGGAATGACAGTGTTCTATTAAAAAAAAAAAAAAAAATAAAAAAAAAAAAAAAAACATTAAAAACATTAAAAATAATAGCTTTCAGGCTGACGATAGAAACAATGTTTTTTACGTGTCCATTAAGTAAATTAAATTTTTCAATCGATCGAAGTTCTTTACTACAACATTCTGTTGTAATAATTATCAACAATGTATTTGGGTTTAATCGTGATGTTTGGCCAACCAAAATTCAATCCAAGATCATTGATAAAAAATATTATTTTATTCGGGCATGTACGTTATTTATCCGGCCGAGGAACTTTTTAAAATATACGAAACTCCAATTCGTTCATTAAATTCAAATTTACAAGTTGGTAATAGTAATAAAAACATTGGTGAATTTGATAAAACAGGTGGAATTAATGATAATTGTGATAATGAGGTAAATTGTAGTGTTAAGCCAATTGGATACAAAAATAATTGGAATAATAAAGGATTATTACATTTTTTTGAAACAAAACGTGTAAACGGAGGTTTTAATAAGGATAAAAATAATAAAATCACGAAGAACTGTCCAATTATGCAAAATAATAGGGGCGAGGAGGGGAACAATCCTCTCAGAGAGTTAACACATGCCAACCTCAATGAGTCTCTCAAGCTGCACAATGGAAATGCTCTTAAACTTGTACAAACTGGTGAGTAATGACACGAATGGAAATGGAATAAAAATTAAGGGTAAAATGGGGGGGGGGGGGGATAATGAGGGGTTCTGATGAGGTGGTTGGAGGGGGGAGTTTTTTAATGATTGCATTGAAAAGCTGAGGAAATTTCAGGTGGAAATGAGGGGTCACAATATTTATTTTTTATTTTTTGAAAATTCAATTTTTTTTTTGAAAAAAAATTTTTATTTTATTTTTTGGGAAAATGAAATTTTTTAAAAAATATTTTTAATTTTTTTGAGTGAAACACAACTCAACTGTCATCGATTTATGAGGTTTTCAAAGAAGAAATCATCGATTTTTGGGGTCACAATATTTTTTTTTAATTTCTTGAAAAATTAATTTTTTTTTTAATTTTCATTTCATTTTTTGGGAAAATGAAATTTTTTAAAGAATATTTTGGATTTTTTGAGGTTTTTAAAGAAGGAATCATCGATTTTTGGAGTAGAGGAGAGTGGGGCAAAATGGACCTCCAAAGTAACATGATTCAGGATTTTTTTTTGAAGTGAAGGACTTTGTCAAAAAATTTGAAAAAATTTGAGAAAATGCTTCAACATGTGAGAATTCTCGGTGAATTTTTTGGATTTTTTTTAGAAAGGCTTTCATTCACAAAAAAAATCCTGAATCATTTTTAATCACAGTTTCATCTTAAAAATCACTTTTCACCCTATAATTACCTCAAAAATCGATAATTTTCCATTTAAAACCCCTCAAATCAGTGGCAAATGATCTCCCCTTTCATTTAAAATCAACCCCAAATCACTACAACCACTAAAACCGAAAAAATCCTTTAAAAACTAAAATTTTCTCAATTTCGTGAAGAAAAACATCCAAAAATGTTGTAAAATATTGACATAAATTTTCAAAAAAAAAAATTCTTCATCATTTCAATAAAATAATCTTCCAAAAAAAGGCAAATTTCATAAAATTTCCCCTAATTTTCCACGATTCCCATAATCCAAACAATTAAACCAAAATTAATATCCATTATCCCCCTCAATTTCCCCCTAAAAATAGATTGATCCTTGTTATAATTCTTTAGTCATTCTCCATGAATAAATAAATAATTCGATTCATTACAAAAGCATTCTTGTTTTCCACTAATTTCGTACAATTTCACGTTGAACTCTGACACTCTCGATGATTAATGAGGGGTCAGTAAATAGGAAAATACATTTTGACAGTTCCCTAAATACATATATACATATATATTTTAATAAAGGAAAGGAGTCTGGTTGCTAGGGTAACTGCGAGGTGAATAGGCAGGGTATTGATTCGCCCCACCTGAATTCAGGTCAACCCCTGAACTAAACACGTTTTCTCTGTATTATATCAAGAGCTCGTGTAACTTTTTTCCTTTTCCTTTTTTTTTTTTTTTTTTTCCTGTTATGTTCTGTTTGTTTCACTGACTTGTATGTATTTATGTGTAGCTATGTAAAAAGATGAGGGGTGATGACACATTGAATGAGAGGAGGAGGGGGGGGGGGACTCCCACACACTCGTGCTTGGAAAACCCATTTTCACACGTAATCGAAGATATCGTTGACACTCCACTGAACGAAATAGTTTTAAAGGTTTTCCCTACATACTCATGGGAATTAGGTTCAGACTTGAGAGAAAAAATGAAGTAAAATAAAGAGGGATGGGGGGGGGGGGGGGGGGAGGGGTAAGAAAAAGGGAGAAAAAGAAAATATGAAATGAGGAAAAAATCCTCAAGATTATGAGTAATTGGATTTTCATGTTGATCCACTTATTCTTAATTTTTACTCTAGCTTTTTTTTTTTTTTTTTTTTTTGTTGACTTGTAAATTATCCAATTGCATTGGAAAAAATAATATTTTTTCGTTGCCTTAGATTCAAAAGGGCGCAAGTCCTATGCTTATATACAGGACTTGTGCCCTTTTGTTTCTAAGGTGACGATATGACTTGAGATTTATTTTGCAGGAGTGAAATTTAGGAGATTTATGCAATAATTCAAGGGGTTTTTGTCTGTATAGTAAAAAAAAAGGGAAATTTTTTGATAAAATCGTTAATAACAATTTAAATGAGATAGAAATTCTCAAATTTGATGGAGTGAATCTGTAGTGAATGTGATGAGAAATGAAATAAATTGTAAAAACGAGAAATTGGGTTGAAAACTGTAAAATTTTCTGTGATTTTGAAAATTTCTTCGAAACTTGAAAAAATGAAGAAATGTAGAAAAAACAGAAAATTCTCTGATTTTCAATTAATTTTTTGTTTCTAAGACTCATTTTATTTCTCATTACATTTCTTTACAGATTCACTACATCAAATTGGAGAATTTCATCTCGTTTAAATTTTTATTAACGATTTTATCCAAAAATTTAACTTTTTTTTTGCTGATTCGTCTCAATTTTCCGTGCAAAACTCCAGAAATTTCTAACAAGATACATTTTCACTGAATTTTCAGATAATTACGTCATTAAAAAATGAACACATCATGGATTTTCAAATAATTTAACGCCTGAATATCAATGAAATTTGTAAATTTCAGTTTAATTGTTTCTGGAAAATTTAGTAAAAATAAGAAAAATTAAAAAAAAAAAAAAAAAAAATTGAAAATTCAAGTAAATTGTAGAATTTTCGTCTCAATTCTACTTAAAACCGGCGGTCTGGCGCTGTGGATATAGTCAATGATTCACACGCGGTAGACTCGGGTTCGATCCCCGCCGGTGACACTGGTGAGATCTAACCAGTACAAAAAGTCTTGATCAGTCGTTAAATACGCCAATCTAAGGTGTCAAAACGCGACGGTAAATAATATAAAAAAAAAAAAAAAAAAAAAAATTCTACTTAAGACTCATAGATTCCTTTGAATTTCCTCAAAACCTCACAAATTTCAGAATCATCTTCCCATACACAGAAAAATATTTTCTTAATTTAAGAATGTGCAGTCACTTAATTTAAGAATGTGTAGGTCACTTAAATTAAGAAAGAAAAAGTCACTTGATTTAAGTGAGAAAACGCACTTGATTTAAGTGTGTTTTATTTTCTTAAATTAAGAAAGAAAAAGTTACTTAATTCAAGTGAGAAAAGTCACTTAATTTAAGTGACTTTTACTTTCTTAAATTAAGAAAAAAAAATTACTTGATTTAAGTGAGAAAAGTCACTCGATTTAAGTGAGTTTTACTTTCTTAAATTAAGAAAGAAATAGTTACTTAATTTAAGTGAGAAAAGTCAATTGATTTAAGTGAGAAAACGCACTTGATTTAAGTGAGTTTTATTTTCTTAAATTAAGAAAGAAAAAGTTACTTAATTCAAATGAGAAAAGTCACTTAATTTAAGTGACTTTTACTTTCTTAAATTAAGAAAAAAAAATTACTTGATTTAAGTGAGAAAAGTCACTTGATTTAAGTGAGTTTTACTTTCTTAAATTAAGAAAGAAAAAGTTACTTATTTTAAGTGAGAAAAGTCACTTGATTTAAGTGAGAAAACGCACTTGATTTAAGTGAGTTTTACTTTCTTAAACTAAGAAAGAAATAATTACTTAATTTAAGTGAGAAAAGTCACTTGATTTAAGTGAGAAAACGCACTTGACTTAAGTGAGTTTCACTTTCTTAAATTAAGAAAGAAAAAGTCACTTAATTTAAGTGAGAAGAGTCACTTAATTTAAGCGACCTGCACATTCTTAAATTAAGTGACTGCACATTCTTAAATTAAGAAAATATTTTTTTCTGTGTAAAAAAAAAAATCAATATTACGTTTATGAAAATTCCCATTAAATTGTCTATGAAAATTTCATTTTTCTTTTTAACAGTGGACTATACAGACAGAAACACGTTAAATGTACAATTAGATTATCCTAATTTTTTGCAGTTTCCGAGTTTGGACAAGAATTGGGAAGTGCTATGGAGAGTCACAGTGCCAATGTACGAAGGCTGGTTGAAGAATTTCGGGGCAGAACAGGTGAAACGAGAGGAGAAGTGGGTGGAGTAAGAAGAATTTGGGAAAATTTATTGCGCCAGGTGGAGGCTGACGCATCGGGACATCTTGATCTTGCTACAGTACTCAAGCAATTGTCAAGGCCTACGTTGGAGGCTAGCTTTCCGAAAAAGTTACAATCTAGAAAGGTATTTTCAGGATAGAAAAGAGAAAACGAATCATTGAAGAAGTGATGAAATTAGATTAATTGTTTTTCTCCCACTCGGGGAATTCTATTTTTGAATTTTGGGGATTTTTTGAGAGTGCGGAAAATGCGTTTGGTACACAGAAGATTTTTTTAATAGGAAAACATCATTTTTTTTATCAAAATTCAATTTTTTATAGGAATTTAATTCTCAGACGAAAACAAAAATAAATTTCCATTTCCGATTCCTCTTTTTTTTATCGAAAAAATGCAGAAAAAAATTGAAAATAATTTTGAAAATTCTGGAAAATCTTAACTATTGGAATAAAACAGACTTTTGAGGGACTACATAGGCAAAGGGAAATTGCCGGAATTAAATTTGAGAAAAATCTTTGAAAAAGTCGTAAAAAAATCGCGGAAGAATCTCGAAAAAACTTACAAAATGATTTCAAAATTCTGGAAAATCTCAAATATTAAAATAAAAAGAATTTCATTTTATTTTTATTTTTTCAGTAATTTTCTCCCAAGAACTTTCCCATACTTTAAACCTATTACTCATAAAATTTTCATAATTTTTCTAACCAGTAACTGTTTAAAATAAATGAATCAACGCAAAAAAAAAACAAACGGATCACTCACCACATTCCAGTATCTTTTCCATCATTCCGTGTAAAATCCTAATATTCTTTCTGTTTTCGCCTGGGAAATGACTTTTCCCCACAGACCTCAATTCCGCGAGAGCAATATTTTTCCAATGAAAAAGCTTTCGTACACGAAATTACTAATTTTTCGAGAAAAAACTCTCAATTCTCTCGAAATATCCCAAAAACTATGAGACATACGCTTTTTTTCCCCCCCTCCCCCCCCCCCCCCCTAAAAAAAAGTTTCCCCAAAAAGTGCCCTATCTCGCTTAATTTCCGCGCTATTCATAAAAATTTAATAATAATAAAAAAAAAATTTCCCTCATCTACATTTACTGAAATAACTCTCTCGAACAATGGAAATAAGTAAAGTTTTAATTAAATCAATAGGTATTTGCTCATCGTGAGGCATACGATCAAGTAGTTGCTAAAACAGACGAGAAATTACAAAGAGCCAGAGTCAGTTATAAACGTGCATACGAGGCTCTTTTGAAATATAACATTGGTGAATCCAGTGTAAGTGGAGCAGTTGGTATTAGCAGTGATGAAGAATACACTATTTTACGTAGAGCTTATTTAGAAGCACACAATACATATGTTCTTCAGTTACGTGCAACTAATGCAATAAATGAATATTATCAGTTGCACTGTTTGCCAAGTCTTCTTGGTGAAATATCTGAGATTTACGAGGAATTGAGTAGTCTTACGTCTAACTGTGTTGCTGGTATATCAGAGGCTATTGGTGAAAGAACAGCAGAACAATCAAAGCGTTATCAAGCTGTTCATAAAGAGGCACTTGGTGTTACAGCACAGGGTGATTTGTTGTTGTTAGCTAAAAATTTGTCATTAAATGCAGCTAGTAAGAAGCCAACTAGACGATTATTTGTACCACCTACATCACCTGAACAGCTGCAGAATGACAGGATCAATCAGGTTGCTATACTGAGAGATGAAATTGTTGCAACTGGTAATACAGCAGCACAAGATATTTATGATGATTTGCGTCGTGAGGCTGATGATCTTACACTTGAAATAGGAAGACTCAAGGATTCACTCGATGCACTTACACGCATGCAACGCAAGTAAATAACATTTTTATTAATCCTAAAGTGATCAGATAATGTGATTTTACAATGAAGAAAAAAAAAAACGATCGGAATTATCAAATATATGGTGAATGCACTCTAAAAACAGTCTCAAAGCTTTAATAAAAAAGGAATATCAAATATAGGGGAAAGTGGGGCAAAATGGACATTGTCATGAAACAGAGGAAGATAGATTTTTTTCGATGATTCTATTGAAAAGCTGAGGAAATTTTGGACAGATAACAAGTGACAGAATTAATTCTTTTTTAATTTTTTGTAAATTTGATTGTTTTTTTGAACATTTTTGAGGGTAAAAGCCTTTTGAATTTTGGAAAAATTCAGTTTTTTTAGAACATTTCTGGTTCTATCGGTCGTAGTGATGTGGAACCGATTTCAAATGAAAGCTGAGATGATTTTCCATTAATTCATGTAGTTTCGAATTCAAATATATCGATTTTTGAGGTAATTATGGCAACTTTTGTAAAAAATTATGATCATCGTTTGCTCTATAACGAATGTTAAAAAACGATATTTTTAAATTCAAAACCACATAAATCGATGGGAAATGATCTCACCTTTCATTTAAAATCTGTCCCATATTGCTATGACTAATAGAACCAGAGATATTCACAAAAACCTGAATTTTTTCAAAAATCAAGAGGTTTTTACCCTCAAAAGTGTAAAAAAAAACAATAAAATTCTCAAAAAATTGAAAAAGAATTAATTCTAGCACTTGTTATCTGCGTGAAATTTTCTCAGCTTTTCAATAGAATCATCGAAAAAAATCTATCTCCCACTGTTTCATTACAATGTCCATTTTGAGCATTTTTACCCCTTAAAAATGCTCAAAAAAAATCAAATTCTCTCAAAATTCCTAGAATTTATTTCATTTCTTTATAAAATTTGCAGAATATGTAATTCAAAAAATACAATAGTTTTTCGAACATTTCAATGATCAAATTCCCTTTTTCTTCAAAAATTTGTGCTCAGCCAAATGACCATTAAAAAAATAAAAACAGCAGAATCCACGCGAATTCTTAATAAGGGAACAAGTCCAGGCCTCAAAATCCTAGAAGACTTCAGACAAGTAGTGTCTCTGGTCTAATTAATTTTTCTTCCTTTGTATATTTGTTCCCCCCTTTTTTTTTTCTTATTATTTTTACAGAAGTGCCGAAGGTAGCCTCTTCACAAAAGTAGCTGAGTTACAAGAAGATATATCTTTGAAACGTTTTGACCTTGGTGTTGCTCATTTGCATCTGGCAGCAGTGCAAGCTCAGGTAAAAATGCAATTTTTTTTTTTTTTACCAACTCTCAGCAAAACTAACACAGTTTTTCTACCCAACTGCACTCTTATTTTTTTTTTTTTTCCTATTTTATAAATAGAAATTTTTGCCAGTGGGTTAAAATTGAGTTGTTGACTGCCATTAGTGGCACTTATTTTTTTTTTCCTAATTCAAAGGAAAATAGGTGAAGAGATGTTCATCATTATTTTTCTATTTTTTTTATCATGTCTCTAAAAGCCTAGGAATTTTTTTTTTTTTTTTTTTTTCTATTGCTTCAAACATTTTTCACGCCGATGCTTAGATCGAAAAATGAATAAATAGGATCGTAGATAAAAAAAAAAAAAACATGATAAAAATTTCAATAATAGGAAATGTCGAGTGAATAAAGAGAATATTGTGCGCAATCGGTTTGTGTGACATGCGCTTTAACAACTGGGTCATATTCAAGCCTTCTCAAGCTATTCTGACATCCACTGAGCAAAATTTATCCCGTTGGTATAACGCAACCTAGGTCAGGAGGAAAAAAAAAGCCCCCTCGTCGATAAAATACCCTTTTTAATTTACGCACAGTATTAATTAATTAATCAGCATGGGTTGGACAACTCTACGCACAAGAATAGTTAGTAATTTAACAAAAAAAAAATTGTCTAAATTCCAGTAGAATAGTGTGAAAATAGCGAGAAAGAAAAATGTGCTTGCAATGAAGTGAAACACACAAGTTCAAGTGCCACGGTTTTATGTTATTTTATTTTGGATTCGTCCGATCGAGTTCAGTACAAATGTTATTATTATCAATGGTGTAGTTTCCTCTAACTCCTCGCAATAAAGAGAAAAAAAAAAAGCCTTGGCCACGATACGAATCAATTGATAGACGTCAAATAATAAAAAAAAAAAAAAGCTTTTTTTCTCTATCATTGTAGTGTCAGTGGCATATTAGGGATAGAGAGACGTTTTTCCTTTAATAGCAGCACGAAAGGCTCTTTTATTGACAGTATCATTTCAGATATAAGATACAGTGTTACATAAAATGTTGTATCAACTGAATTTACTATCTTTATCACCTATCATTGACTATTGATACTGTCTGTCGTAAGACGCGTGCTGTAATTTGACAGATAGACACACGTGAAAATTTCAGTAATTCAGGGAAAATTTGAACGAAAATTAGGGGATGCTGGGGGCAAAATTGACATTTTGATTGAACGGTTCGAGATAGAGATTTTGTGATGATTTTATCGGAAAGCTGAGAAAATTTTGGGTAAAAAATGTAGGTGAAAATTTTTTTTTTTAGTTTTTTTTAGAAATTTTACTATAGAAATTCGAAAAAATGCACTTTTTCGACGATATCTCTGGTTCTGTTGATCGTAGCGATCTGGGGTTGATCTCAAATGAAAGGTGCGCTCATTTCCCATCGATTCATGTGGTTCAAATTTTTTTCATCAATTTTTCAAATACTTATAGGCCATTTTCTTAAAATCAGTTTTTGCCCTATAAGTACTTGAAAAATTGATAATTTCCTTTTTAAACCACATAAATAGGTGGTAAATGAGCTCACCTTTCATTCAATATCAACCCCAGATCGCTATGACCAATAGAACCAGAGATATTACCGAAATCCTGAAATTTTTCAAAAAACAGAAGGATTTCACCTTCAAATCTTGAGCAAAAAATGGAATTTTTGCAAAAATTCAAAAAAATAACTTGTGACATATGATTTTGATGGGAAATTTCCTCAGCTTTTCAATGGAATCATCAGAAAAAACCTATCTCCAATATCCCCCCCCCCTCCCCCTAAATATTGGCAACACTATTGATAAATCAATCTGAACTCGCAAATCCATAAATTCCTTTTTTATTAATTCAAAATTCCATTTCAACCTTTTGTACCTTTTATTCTGTTCACAGAAAGAACTTTTCGGTACAAGTGATATTGGGCCACCGGATGGCATCAGCAATCGAAAAATGTCGAACGGTTCAACAGGAAGCAACACTAAGCACAAATGGCTCAAAGCATTCAAAAGCCTCAAAACAAGCTCACCAACAACTCCACCAACTGGAGAAAAGTATGTACTCTCTCCAATTTGTTCCATCAAAAATCATTAAATTTAAACACTTTATTAATTATCCTGTGTTATCCCGTTTGTTCGCACTTGTGTTTAATCAACTAACTCATTATCGTATTGTTTAATTTTTTTTCCAATTATTAAAGAGGAAAACAGGCAATGTACCATGCTGTGTCAACGGTCGTTGCTATGTCCAGGTAATTCAATGAGAATTAATCACAAAAATCCCGTGACGATTTTTGTTATTTATCAGAGTCATTCGTAAAAGAAAAAAAGAAGGAAATTGAGTAATTTAAGGAGTTCATCCGGTAACTGAATTAACAGACCAATAATTATGAAAAAATTTGAATATACTTCTGAAAATCTAAAAAGTCACCTGTTAAAATTTCAAACTCTTCGGATATCTTATTCGGGAGAAATTAATAAATAAAGATTTCTTAATTAACACGGTCCCTTATGGGTTTTCGTCTATAAACATGAAATTTGTGGCAATTAACAGGTTTTTTGGGGAGAAACTTCCATAATGGATAAATAAATATGTAAAGAACAGTTTAAGAGCTTCCTCAAATGCATTAGATACTTGGTGATTTAAGAATAAATTAATTTGTCTCGAAAAATGCTGATTTTTGGCAAGTTAACCTCTGTCTTACTCGCATGACAGTGACGTCAGAACCGCGCGCTTTTTGGAATCAACAAGAATGCTTTCCGAATAACGCAATGTATGCTATGCTTGCACATTAAATCATACAAAACTAGTTGAAAATGTGCTGAATTGACCTTTCTCTATTTGATCTTCAAAAAAATTATTTCTATAAATTCGATTTTTTACAAAAAAAACAATTATGATCGACGAACAAGAATTTCTAGTACATAGCAGCTGTACAGGTTACGACTACGTTAGTCGTATAACCACTACGCTAGTCGTGATAATTTTTCGTACTATTAAATCCCATACCGGATGAACTTCCTTAAGGAGATAGAGTAATTTTGGTATGGGAGCTTCTTTTTTTGGGGGTAAAATCAGAACTTCAGACAAAAAGAGGCTCTAAAATAATTTATCTATCTCCTTGAGTTCTCGAAGTATCGCTGAAAAAAGGGAAAGTCTTCTGCTGATTTCAGGGGTTACACCACTGTAGAAGCCTAAAAAAAAGGCTTTTTGGACATTTTTTTTGGGTGGAAAATTAGGCAATAAAATAATATTTGAGAGAGTCATTGAGAATATATTTGAGTCTTCGAAAAAGAAAGATTCATTGGAAAATATTAAAAAATGATGACATTGGAGTTATTTTTGCGAGGCTCCTTGAAGTTGAAGCACTCTGCAGCGTAATCGATGCAAATTTCAATGGGGAAAAAAATGGGCTTAAGGTAGTATCCCAGAGTACATTTGATAAAACAGAAAAAAATGAGGATTTGTAGGTGAATCTCCAATTAATTGGGGATAATTCGGGAAAATGTGCTTCAATTTACCCGAAAAAGTGATTAAACTATTCGAAAGTCATATCTTCAGCTTGTGAATATAATTTTTTTTTCTCTCGAATTTTTTTCACATTAATCTCCTATCACATGCATGAGATAGAGAGAGAGGCAAATAGTTACGACTACCTTCTGATTAAAATTTCTCAATAAGTATACGGTGAATTGTATATTTTTTTCTTCTATTATTTAGTTAAAATGCTGTTCTCTTCGCCAATAGTTTTTGAATAATGGATCAACCTTATGGGTTTTTAGCAATTTCGTTATTTCTGTCCGATTTACCCCCATAGAAATAAAATATAAATAATATATATATTGGGATATAAAAAATCTATATAAAAAATGTATAAAAAATATAGGAAAAGTATATAATTATATATAAAAAATATGTGGAAAAAATATATTTTCAATGTACAACTTTTGGCCGATTTTCGTATATATTTTATATATTCAGAATATATTTGAAATATATCACAGAATATATAAAAAATGATATTTCTGTTCCTGCTATCCATCTTCATTCACTCTTATTCACTCAAGTCTTTTCGGAGATATCTTAAGACCGCCCAGTTCGAATAATTTGGCTCAATATATGAAAAAATATATTTTTTATATATTCTGATATATATTTCAAATATATTCTAAATATATAAAATATATACGAAAATCGGCCAAAAGTTGTACATTGAAAATATATTTTTTTATATATTTTATATATAATTATATACTTTTTCTATATTTTTTCTACATTTTTTATATAGATTATTTATATCCCAATATATATTTTATTTATATTTTATTTCCATGGGGATAGGGCGTTTCATCTCCACCACCGGTATTTTCAGTAACTTTGATTATTCATATCTCATAAACTGCACGGACAAAAATTATGAAAAAATTCAGAAAAATGTAAAAAAGTATCATCTTTGATACGGCATTAAAAAAATAAGAAAATAACTAAACTCGAGTTCCCTGAGATACTACCTTACGAAATACGTATGGAATTCTAAAAATATTGTTTTTCGTTAGATTAGCAAGAATTTAAATGAACCTTCAATTTTCAACTAAAAACCGGTAATCGTTAATAAATAAATAAAAAAAAGAGCAAATCAACCTTTCGAAAATTCCCTAGATCCTTCTCTTCAAAATGTGGTTCTCCAAAATATCATCAAAAATTCAACTGAAAATAACAAAAAATTATCCAATTTATCCTGCGTGTTTTGAAAATTTACATCTCGCAGAAAATAAGCTTGAAGTTTTCATATGTACAATAAATATGAAAAAAAATTCTAGGTCAAAAGTTTAAAATTTCATTAGAAAAGATGGGTTTCAGGTGATGATAAATCCTCTCGCCCATATCCCGTAAAACTTTGAACTCAAAGTATTCTTTTTTTTTTTTTCAACCAAGCAAAAAAACCATCAATATCATGAAAAAATTCTACAGTGGCGTAACTCCTTAATACTCGAATTTTTCTTCTTTTTCTTTTTTCTCTAATCTTTTCAGAAAAAATTTGGAATCTGAGGGTGGACACCAGTGGCGTGAGTACACATACCGTAAAATAACACCATGCGATGGATGTGGACAAGTATTACGTGGCCATAGCAGACAGGGATTGAGATGTCGTGCATGCAAAACGAATGCCCATGCAGACTGTATAAGCATGGTACAACCAAGCAATTGTCCAAGCTTAGGTCCAAAACGTGCCGGTGGTATACCACTATTACGACGTCAAAAGCAAACTGCGTCATCACACATAGATGAAACATCGTCAACTGAACACAGTAAGTAATTCATGAATCATTGATTTTCCATGAATTTTGTTTCAATATAAATTCAAAAAAAAAATTAACATTCTCTTTTATCTGTTTATTGAGAAGAGAATGTAATCTAATTTTCTTCTGATATATTTCTAGTTATATATATTTATTGCTCTAGAAGATACAAGGACTCTTCGGATGACCTTTTTTTTTTTCTTTCTTTGTTTTAATCAAGATTTTTTTAATTACTTGGCTTTATTAACGCGATCGAATCGGCGATGAGATTGTAGGATTGGATATCTCGTAAGCGCGCGTGTTTTTTCCCCCTCGTAGTTCTGATAGATTAGTAGTTTTTTTTTACCAACGAGCTCTTTTTTAGTTTCAAGGGAGTGAATCAAATTAATGGCTTGATTGATACATTTCTTGCGTTTTTTTTCTCTTCATTTCCAAATAATTCTTTAATTCTGGGAATTTTTTAACTAAATTAACTTGGGGAAAGTGGAGGAAAATTTGAGAATTTTAGGGAAATTGTCGGCAATTTCATGAAGAAATTGCGAAGAATTAGTGGAAATGGTGGAGATGGGTTTTTTTTGATGATTCCGATGGAAAGCTGAGGCAATTTCCTTTAAAAAACCCATGTCTTAATTCATTTTTTATCAATTTCTAAAAAATTCTACGTTTTTATGAAAAAAATTCTTTACGAAATTGAAAAATTTCACTTTTTTGAGGATATCTCTGGTTCTGTTGGTCGTAGCATAAAAATTTCGAGTAGAGGTGAAAGATGAGATCATTCGCCATCTTTTCATCATGTTCTGAAAAGAAATGATCGATTTTTCAGTTATTCACAGGACCAAAGCCGATTTTTACAAAAATTCTCATAAATACCTCAGAAATTGACAATTTTCTGTTCAAAACCTCGCGAATAAATGGCAAATAATCTCACCTTTCAAAAAAAAATTGAATTTTCTTAAGAATTAAATTTTCTAAAAACTCAAAAGTATCAATTTTGATACATATTTGCCATCTAGAATTTCCTCCGCTATTCAATGGAATAAAAAAAAAATCTTTCAAACCCTCTCGTCAAGATCTCTATTTTACTCCACTTTTCCCAATAATTCAATTTTTCTAAATAAAAATAAAAACAATAATTTTTACACTGCACCCAAGCATCGGCAACTAATGCAATAAATATTAACCCCCACCCCCTAAAATCTCCCCTCAAAAAAAATGACCCCACCTCAATAAATTCCCCTAATTTTCGTGAAAAAATAAATCATTATCATTAAACCCAACGATTACCAGAGGCGATGTTATTTATGACGTACATTCGTCATTCTTTACTGTTCATAAATATAATAATCCTACCTAGCAGGCGTGGACGCCACGTATCAGGTGCTAAAACAAGCAGGTGAAATACGTGGAAATTCAACAAATTCACCGCCAACACCACCAACAGTAGTGGATCATTCATCAAGTGGTGGTCCATTATCAGCAAGGACATCAGCAACATCCCACCCCTGCTCCTCGTCCACCTCTGGTAAGACACGCAATCATCCAACCACATTAAATCCACCTGTTACCATTATCTTATATATGTATTTTAACGATTATCACGCTTCTTCTTGTTCTTCTTATCTTTGTAAAGGGACACGACTCGTCTATTCCTCCATTATCTCCAGAAGACAATGAGATTACAATAGAGAAGTGAAGAAAAAAGAAAAAAAAAATTGTGAAAGTTTCGAAGGATAACTCATAATTAATGCGCGTATTAATTTAATTATTCATTCATTATTCCACTAATTGTGAATTATCATGTAAATAGGCATTCTTCTGAAAATCCCCCTTTCATTGTTCATTCAAGCGTAATCTCTTCATTACACTCCAGCCCCTTCCGGCGAAGGGGTTATTGCAAGGGAATTATCGCTTAATTGCCCTCCCCCCTCCCCCCCCCCCTATCTTAATGTCTTCTACATGATTTTACACCTGAGCTTCTTCAATGCTTCCTTAACTACATCATCACATCATAATATCAGGAAAAAAAAGGCAACACAAAGGGCCTTTCATCCCGCTTGAGATGATTGGAAGTGTTTTTTATCTGGACTCCCTGCTTATATACACGTATGAAAAATCCCTATAGAAAATTTGTGCAAAAAAATTTCTATTCGAGATTTATTCTATAGAAAATCCTGTAGGTTTATCGTATTTGATAATAGGATATTTTTTTATTGGCACTGGTAAAGTTGGAAGGATGAGCACAAAAAGCACACAAAGTTTATTGATGTTTTCTTATAGAACACGGAATTTTTGCTATAGAATCCCATGAAAATCTACTTGTGTAGGCATAATTCTTACGGAAATAATACCTATAGAAAATATTCCAGTATCATTTACGATAAACCTTTAGTGTAAAATACTCTATAGAAATATTCTATAGAATTATTTTATAATCATATTCTATAGGAATATCCTATAGACATATTCTATAGGAATATCATATCTGAATATTCCTTTAGGAATATTCAATGGAAATATTTCATGTAAACATTTTATGGAAATGTTCTATAGAAATATTCTATAGTGATATTCTATAGGAATATCATATATTCGCCTTAGTGTCAAAGAGGCGTAAGTGCTGTTTATAAGCATAGCACTTACGCCACTTTGTTTCTAATGCGACAATATAGCGATATTCTATAGAAATATATTCTATTCTATAGGAATATTCTATGGAAATGTTTTATATAAACATTTTATAGAAATGTTCAACAAAAATATTTTATAGAAATACTATACAGAAATATCATATGCAAAAATTCTATGATGATTTTATATAGAAATACTCTATAGAAATATTCGTTAAAAATATCATATGTAAATATCCTATGAAAAATTACATTCAAAAATTCTATAGAAATATCATATGGGAGTAGTCTGTGGGAAAAATCTGTGTAAACATTCTGTAGCACTATTGTATATAAATATTTAACGTATATAGAAGCATTTTCTTTTTCTATAGAAATAGTATATGAGATTATTCTATAGAGATGTTATATAGAGATATTTAATAGAGATATTTTATTAAAATATTTATTAAAATATTTATATAAACATTCTATAAAAATGTTCTATAGAAATAGTTTATGGAAATATTCTATGTAGGTATTATACAGAGATACTCTATAGAAATATTCTATGAAAATATTCCTATAGAACTTTTCTAGAGAATATTTCTGTAGAATATTCCCATAAAATTTTTCTATGGAGTATCTCTATATAATATCCACATAAAATACAATACATATAATATTCCTATAGAACATCTCTATAGAATGTTTATATGAAATGTTCTCATAGAATATGACTATAGAATGATTTTATAGAAATTTTCTATAGAAATTTTCTATAGAAATTTTCTATAGAAATTCTCTATAGGGATTTTCTATAGAATTTTTTTGTAGAAATCGTCGATCGAAATTTTCTATAGAAATTTTCTATAGAAATGTTCTATAAAAATTTTTTTATAGAAATGTTCTATAGAAATTTTCTATAGGGATTTTTCATACGCCTAGTGTTGAAATGACGTTTGAATAATGAATTTTGTACGCTTACCTCCATTTGACGCTCCCCTCAGGCGGTTTTAACGGGTATAAATTACCGAAAAATTATTCATTTTAGATAGATGTAGAAGCTTTTGATAAATAATCTACGATAATTATCAATTGACAATTGGTTAGGGCGGGGGAGCGGTGGATCGGCTTCGGGTACACGACCATTCGGCCAACCACTGGTACTGATTGCCCATGAGCCCACCACAATCTCGTCACCGAGGTGCTTGACAGCCTCCTCTTCTTCGCGGCGTAAGCGCAATTCTAACAAAAAACGCTAAAAAACAAACATTATTCCTGCTTTTGCTATGGAAATTTTCGCGTTTCTAACATCTTTCAAAGAGCAATGGATTTTGCAGAAGAATATACAATGATACACAGTGGGTTGTATTATATTCTTTGTGTGATGGAAATCATATTAGGAACTACCGGTGGATCTTCCTCAGGGACACGGCCCTCTGGCCAGCCGCTAATACTGATTGCCTCAGAGTCTTTACCATCGCCATCAACTTTACCCAGATCACCTTTGAAGAAACAAGCGTCTGGAAAGAAAAACCGATGAGGGCAAATCGTTTTAGAATAGAGTAGGAGAAATATAGGGATTTTTTAAAATGACAATAAAATTAGCGCATATCTGACAATTTTTTGGATTTTTTTAAAACAAATAAATTGTTGTTTTTTTCATTCGTTTTTAAAACAAATAAATTATTGTTTATTAAATTTGGTTTTTAAAGCAAATTAAAAAAAAAAATTTAAAAACATTTGCAATTATTTTGAAATTTTTCAAATTTTTTAAACGTGCATATTTTTCATTCTTTTAAAATAATTCATTTGTCGAAAAAAAAAAGAAACTAAAAATCGTTAGACTCCTGCTATTTTCGGGATCATTTTTCAATGATAATGAAATTAGCACAAATCTGACAATTTCTTTGGATTATTTCAAAAAATAAATTATCATTTTAAAACCATTTGAAAAATTGTGCACTTACAATTTTTTGAATTTTCCATATGTGCATATTTTTCATGTTTTGAAAAATAAAAATATAAATTTTCAAATGTCTGCTATTTCCAGGATCATTTTTCAATGATAATGAAATTAGCACACATCTGACAATTTGGTGAATTTTTCAAAAAATAAATTATTATTAATAAAATATTTGAAAAATTTGCACTTATAGTTTTTTAAATTTTCTACATATGCATATTTTTTAAACCATTTATTTTCTACTAAAAACCTAAAAATTGTCAGATATTTGTTATTTTTAGGGCTATTTTTTTAAATTAGTCCTGAATGCAGATGACTCTCTATCATATCGAAAGAGTGGGGGCAGTATCGGAGAAGTGAATGAGGGGAAATACAAGATAGAGAGTCAACCCTATATTCCTCCTCTCTTTCTAAAAATTCTCGTTTCTCCAAACAGAAAAAAAAAGAATCAAAGTGAAATTTCACATGTTTTAAAGAATCTGCTCGACCTTCCCTCAAATTTCGTGCAGATATCCGGAGTTTCATAGTACAAACCTCAAAATTTATTTTAGCAATGAACAGTTTACCATTTATTTATACCCTGAAATTTTGCCAAAATTAAAGTACTATTATTATTCACATAATTGATAAAACACCTTCACGATAGTTTATAATAATAAACGATCAGAATGACGAAAAAAAAAAAAAAAAAAAAAAAAAAAAAAAAAGTTGAGAAGAATAAGCCAACTGAATTAATGTGATATTATCATCTCTTAATGAGTAGAAATACCGATTTATAGACAGACACATATCTTCATTAGATACTGCCGTTGTGCGTGTGACATCCCAAGATCTCTTATGATTTCTACCTCTTCCTCTTTAATCAGACATCTGTGTAATTATAAAAAAAAAAAAAAAAAAAAAAAATTAATTATGTAAATACGGAATTTTAATTAATGATAAATATTAAATTATTTCAAATCGAAATTATGATATTGATTAATAACTACCGAGTCGTGTCCCCCGATTGCCAGTTATTTACTCTCTTTTTCAATGTGTCTAATTATTGAATCAGTAATTAAACCGATGAAATTAGAGACTGTTAATGAATTTAGTATTATAATAACTTGAAAATATCGTTACCTCAGGAACAAAAGGGCGTGAGTGCCTTTTGTATGAGCATAGCACTTACGCCCTTTTGTTTCTGAGATGACGATATCTCTCGACCTATTGAAAATGTGAAAATTTTCATAAAAATATGAAAAATTTCACATTTTCCCTTTATTTCGCAGCTTTTTTGCTGAATTCTTTATTTATTAATGTATCTGCCTTTTAATTCTAAAGGAAAAAAACATGAATTTTGAAAATAGCAGACATCTAACTATTTCTATTTTTTTCTCTATCAAATAAATTATTTTCAAAAAAATAAAAAATATACATTCGTAGAAAATTTAAGAAACTACGAGTGCAAATTTTTTAAATATTCTTTTTATAGCAATTTATTTGTTAAAAAAAATTAACAAAACTGTCAGATATGTGCTAATTTTATTTTCATTAAAAAATGAATCTAAAAATAGCAAACATCAGACAATTTCTATTTTTCTTCTCTACCAAATAAATTATTTTAAAAAAAATTAAAAATATGCACGTGTAGAAAATCAAAAAAAACTAAGTGCAAATTTTTCAAATATTTTTTTTTATAATAATTTATTCGTTTAAAAAAATAGAAAAAAATGTAAAATGTGTGCTAATTTCATTTTCATAGAAAAACCACTCAATCTCTTCAAAATCCACTTGTATTTTCCATCTCTCTTCCCTTCTTCTTCTTCTTCTTCTTCTTCTTCTTCTTCTTCTTCAAACAATAATGTATGCATGAATGTATATAGAAACTTTTGCTCTACATGTTATAATCTATATGTACAATGATACCCTGTGGCACGTTCTATAAACGCGGCCTGATTCTGTAAATCTCCTTTGAGTCTATATAATTCTACGATAATTTAATTTCTCTCTTATTACTTTGCAATTGTATTTTAATCGCAATACACTACTTTCTCTCTTTATTTTCGGCTAGATGTGATAAATCCTTGTTTTCTATGTAAATATCAAAATAAATGTGCAAAAAAAAAAAAAAACGAAGAGTGTTCGAGGCTAATGAGTCGAGCGTGCCAATGAGGAATCACTAGACAATTAAATTTAAAAAAAAAAAATGTTTAAAATTTACGCTCTTAAAGCAATAGATATTAGATTAAATTCAAAGTAGTGAATATCTGAATGATCGTATGAAAATACTGAGACTCGACTTAATTAAAAAAACTCTAGTACCAACAAAAAAAATAAACTACTTCATTAATTAACAATATCACGAAAAAGGATAAAAAAAAATTTTGAAAAAAAAATTCAAAAAAAATCGAAAAATTCACCAATTGGTCCTACGATTTTATTATTATAATATCGAGTCTCTGATTAATTACGATCAGTCGCACGTTAGACGACATCCAGCATCGAGCACAATACGGTAGAAGAGCTGAATCATAATAGATATCATGAAACACGAAGCGCCACACAGTCCACAACGTAGAAGGGAACGTTTGAATCTGCGTATGAAGAGCCTAAGTCTGGATTCACCAGAGGGTTCAGCACATGTACGTCATCGTCCACGTGAATATTATCCTGGACAGAAGGATGCAACTCCACCGAGACACTCAGACAGTAGTAGCATTAATCGATTGTGTAAGTAGAAGCACTTAATTCAACATTAATACTCTATGAGATCATCAAGAGTACAGAGTACAAAATTTTGGATATTTATTAATTCATGCTCATTAGTTTAATGTACTGTTGCTTCATGAATTTTACAGCTCCCTGCAGTTCAACCCATGGACAAGTGCCACATAGGCATCCCCGTGGTGCTATTCGCATGTCTAGTATGGAGCTGCCTGATGAAAATGAAAAGTCATACTCATCAGCAAGTACATCACCATGTCCATCACCACATACAAACAATCAGAATCATCTTAATTTGCCGAATAAACGTGTACATCCACCTAATAATCTGTATGTTGTACTGTACAATTTTGATGCACGTCATCGTGATGAACTTGATCTCAAGTAATTATATTTTAATACTATTTTTCGAATTTTTTCTACTTGGGAACAACAAATTTTTTATATAATTATATCTACACAGAGAAAAATGTTTTCTTAATTTAAGAATTTGCAGTCACTTTATTTAAGAATGTGCAGGTCACTCAAATTAAGAAAGAAAAAATCACTTGATTTGAGTGAGATAAGTTACTTAATTTAAGTGACTTTCACTGTCTTAAATTAAGAAAGAAGAAGTCACTTGATTTAAGTGAGAAAAGTGTCTAATTTGAGTGACTTTTACTTTCTTAAATTAAGAAAGAAAAAGTCACTTGATTTAAGTGAGGACAGTCACTTGATTTAAGTGAGAAAACGCACTTGATTTAAGCGAGGTTTACTTTCTTAAATTAAGAAGAAAAAAAGTCACTTGATTTAAGTGACTTTTACTTTCTTAAATTAAGAACGAAAAAGGCATTTCATTTAAGTGAGGACAGTCACTTGATTTAAGTGTGAAAAGTCGCTTAATTTAAGTGACTTTTACTTTCTTAGATTAAGAAAGAAAAAGTTACTTGATTTAATTGAGAAAAGTCACTTAATTTAAGTGACTTTTACTTTCTCAAATTAAGAAAGAAAAAGTAACTTGATTTAAGCGAGAAAAGTCACTTAATTTAAGTGATCTGCACATTCTTAAATTAAGAAAACATTTTTCTCTGTGTAATTAGATATTGTTGCCTTAGAAACAAAAAGGCGTAAGTGCTAGTAATTGTTAAAAATAAAATATTCAGAAAATTTGCACTTATTTTCAAGTTTTATGCATTTTTTACACGTGCATATTTTCAATTCTTTTAAAATAACTCATATGTTAAATTAGAAATAAAAGGGTGTAAGTGCTAGGCTCGAACAGACCACTTACGACCTTTTGTTTCTAAGGCAACGATATATTTAGATCTCGAAAAGTGCAAAAATTCTAAATTTTACCAGATTTAATCTAATTATAACAAGTTATCTGGATAAATTTGAATGTATATGAGCATATCTGATGCAGATCTAGTGAGATTTACTAACATATCTACACATATTTAATATAATTAAATCTACTTAGATATCGTTGCCTTAGGAAGAAAGTAGTGTAAGTGCAATTCTTATATACACTGTAAAAACAAGTGTTTGAAAATAAGATACTATCGTAGACACTTTTAAAACACTTTGGGTATGCGGTTATTATTTAATGGCAGTTTTAAGATATTTTTTGATTTTAAGATATTTTTTTCTAACCGATATCTTTAATTGAGATACTTATTTTTACAGTAAATGGCACTTACGCCACTTTATTTCCAAGGCGACAATACATTTAAGTCTCAAAAAGTGCAAAAAAATGATAAATTTTAGATCCCATCATATCCAATAAGATTTAAACATATCTAAACATTATTTCCCGCTTAATTTCAAATATAATTAGATTTAATTGTATAAAAAGAAACAATTTCCCAACTAGTCTTTGTGTACTAGATCATTGTTATGGTGGTAAATGTGTACTTTTTTTTCAAGGGCTGGATACAAAGTCACGGTGATCGATAAGTCCGAGAAAGACTGGTGGAAGGGCAAGTGCTTGGGTGGTAGAGCTGGTTATTTTCCAAGTGCTTATGTAATGAGAATTGAATCAGGCCAAAAGACACTTCAAGTAACACGAAATCTTCAGTTGGCTGATTCCGTAACACTTCTGCGCGATCAGGTTTTGACAATAGATAAATTGAATTATTCATATACTCTATCATGGCTTCAACTGCATTCACAATCTTTCCTTTTTATTATTTTTTTCTCCCGTTTATTGCAGATTGTTATTCAAGTTGGCGAGGAGGTTGATGGTATTGCTATGGTACGTTGTGCAGCTGACACAAGATCAACTGGTCACGTTACAGAAAATGGTGATGTACGTTTCCGTGAGACTCTCTGTCCTTTGAAGTATCTACAGGAAGTGTGACAGAAGCCCAACAGTAAATCATACATGAATAAATTTGATAGCAGCAGTAACAACAAAAGAAGAAATGAATATCAAAATAAATGGAATGAAACATTAATTATACATAGAGCAAATTCATCAGAAAAATACTATGACTGCCTCCAATGTAATGAATATTGTCGTCATGAAATAATGTCAAGATTAATATTGACAAATTATGTACATGAACATCATCAATTGAAGAGTAATAATGAAAAAAATATATATTTACGAAATAATAATACGCCAAATAGTCCTCAAGTACATAAATTAAATAGTTCAGCTAGAAAGAGGTCTTCCTTAGCACGTCCAGTACGTGTTTATGATTCATCAGTACAAAATAATACAACTGATTGTCCAATTAAAGCATTTGAAAATTATAAAAATACACAATTAACAAATGAAACAGACAATGGTATTTATTATACTGGTGGTGTACCATTTGATGAAAATTCAGACAGTGATAATGGTTGGCCTATGCGTTATCGTCTTGAGGAAATACTTGAATTAACATTGTCACGTAGAAAAAAAATTAATTTCATGAAAACACGTAAACGTAAAAAAGTAACATTAACTAAGAAGCATACGTATTTCAAGGATACAGAAAAATTATTGAAGGTACTTAGCATTAACAATGTGGACCAACACTATAGATATAATGTCAAACGATGTTCAATTATGTAGAAGAAAGAAAAAAGAGAAAAAGAATTATTCAATTTCTTTTGTTTTTTTTTTTCTCAATTATTTCAATCATTTTATATTAAACACTCTGTTTTTTTTAAATTATTCAAAGAAAATAATTATCTATCCTCGAATTTATTTACAATAAAATAACAAACAAGAATTGTTCGAAGATAATTCCAACATTCTACATGTTCCTTTAACCACTTGCCTACACGTAATAAAAAAAAAAAAAAGAAGTATTATGAAAAAAAACACTTGTTACGAAGAGGGGAAATGAAAAAATAATATTGACGATGGTTCTTCCGACCAATAATATACTTTTGACCAAAAATACAAACATATCTTTGGGGATTCGAGCAGCTTGAAAAAAAAAAAACACAGCCTTTATTGACTAATTAATTTATTGGTTCCTGTTGACCTTTGCCAAAGCCTAAACGACAAAAACCGTCCTTTCAACAAATTATTTCAAAGAAAAAAGAAGAAAAAAAGGGTAATATTAAAGAGAATATTGAAGATAATGATGTAACGCATTGAAGGCTTTTATGTACCTCTAGAATGGGAAATTAACTAAAGAAAATAATATTTTTTTCCCATTTACTGAAAAAAAAAAAACAAAAAAAAGAAAAAGAAAAATCCTATTCAATGTTAATACTTACATAGGTATAAATATTTGTTACATAGACTTGTTAATCAATCAACAGCTAAAATTTTTATTTAAAAAAGAAAATTAAAAACAAACAAATAATAAGATAAAGATAAATACTGCACTTACCCTAATTTGGCTATGCTTCACTAATTTTGTAATATGTTTTTGATACTAAGTTTCACGTGACCGGGACATATATGTTTTCGTGTAAAAATTAAATGCAATGCTTCTTACTAATTAGTCAAGTTAAATTCGGTCTAAAATAATAGTTCCGGTTTATATATGTATATATATATATACATTAAAGATGACAGCACAACATGCAAACCTCACTGCTTTATTTCCGTAAAACATGAGAATTGTAAGGATATTAAATGCATAGACTGTAATTAATTAAATGTAATGCAATTTTTTCGAGCACCTTATTGTTTGAAGTGTATTAAAATGATTTATTAAAACTTGACGATGATGCCTAAATAATAATCGCAAATTACCAATTGCTCACTATTAATTATTTTTTTTTAATTAGCAAAATACGAGATAACTTTGCAGCAATATGACAATTAATAATAGGCAATTATTGATTTTACATAGACTGATACAATTTTACTTGAAATACATATATATCGTGCTTATCAAATAACTGATGCAAATTTTGCAGATTATAGCTTGAGTTTAACTGCTTTAACAATTGGATATTTATCGCCAGTACAAGTACCATCGAAATCATCAGTTGATAAATCCCAAATGGCAACACCACCAAGATTCTTTGCTTTTGCATAAGCTGCCTTATTTCCAGCTGTATCTGGATCCTCATAACCGATCCAGATACCATCTAATAAAGCTTCTGAACTGTATGGCTGATAGGCATAAACACCGTATTTCTTTGATGGATCACCTACACGTCGGAGTTTTCTATATGTTGTTTCTTTTAGACGTGAACATACTTCAGCGTATGACATAAAACCTGGAGTTTCTGTGAGTAGTCCTGCAGCACCTGGGCCATCAGTTACAACTGGCGGCGTACCGGTGCGGCCACTGGCTGATGTTAATTTCCAAGTACGGGCAAATGCCGGTATGCCAACAATAATTTTACTACTTGGTGTTTCATTATCCAACCAGTATCTACAAGTTTTTGAATATTTATATTAGTTTTGGGCTCTGGTTTTTAAAAAAAAAAATTTTATATTGCTTAGAGGGGAAATTGGCGGTAAAATTGAAAGTTTTTTTTTTGGGGGGGAGGGATCCATCGAGTGGCTTTTGGCACATGACAGTATGTATCAAAACACAAAAACATATTGAGCCCAATTCATTTTGCCCCGTATTTCAAGATAAAACGTCATTATTCGGGTTTTTATCTCAAAAATGACCCGTGGACCACAATTTTTATTCGATCAAGATTCATTTTTTTCCTAATATTCATTAGACTTTAGAAAATAAAATTGGGTATCCGTTTTTTTTTAATTAAAAATCATAGATCATGAGAAAATGAATTTTTACAACTCACTAATTCTACTCATCATTGCATAAAGTTTAGATAATCGTTGTTTTTTAGTACTCGACGATTGTAATCTATAATCTTTAATAATAAAAAAACAGATACCCAATTTTATTTTCTAAAGTCTAACGATTGTTAGAAAGAAAATAAATCTAAATCGAATAAAAATTGTGGTCCGAGGAGTATTTTTAAGATGAAAACCCGAGTAATTACGTTTTATCTTGAAATACGGGGCAAAATGGATTATGTTTAACATTTTTTCATTTTTTTTTAAACATCCAATCATGTGCCGAATACAACCAAAGACTTCTGAATTTCATCACCCCCCCCCCCCTTTTCCTCTTAACGAATTGGGTCACTATGATAGCTCTTCCAATTGTCCATTCGCGATCAACGAAAATTCAATTTAGAGATAAAAGAGATTAACTCTCCATAAAAAAAATGGGGATTGACCTCTTGTCGAATTACTTTCACAGAAAATGTACGATGTCTCCATCAGAAATATCGAGACACAATTTTCTCTGAAAAATGTTTTCCTCAAGGAGTTTGGGGACTTATCTTGTTTATATGACATTGCTGTGAAATTCATACAGGACGTTCTTAATGTTATGCTTATTACTTACAATTTTTCCCTAAATTTTCATGTACACGGTTTTAAAGTAATTATTACTCTAAAACCGTGTGTATGAAAATTTAGGGGAAAATTGTAGGGAAGACCGGGGCAAAATGGGGTATTTTAAAGCACAGGATCCTGGACCCCTTTTGCCCCGGTCTCTCCTACGTAATAAGCATAATATTAAGAACGTTCTGTATAAATTTCACAGTAATGCCACATAAACAAGAAAAGTCCCCAAACCCCTTAAGAGCCTCAATTTTCCCGACTTTCCACAAAGTCGTTAAGAATTTTATCCTTCAATGCTCGTAAGTGTCAATTCTAGGAAGAGTCTCCCTTCTTTTTTTTCCTCTATAAAATGGGTACGAGGAAAAGACTTTATGGCATGACTGCCAATTGACTGAATTATGACATAACGTGTGCCTATATATACATATATATACATGTACACGTAGAGATCGAGGCAAAATAGACGTGTGAGGCAAAATGATTCGCGATTTTTTTTTTAGAGTGAAGGCATATACAAAAAAAATTGAAAAAATTCCCCAACAATATTCACATATTGGAGCATCTTTTCAAATTTTTTCAGATTTTTTCATGGATTACTTCACTTTGAAAAAAAAAAAATGATAAATCATGCTGCTACGGAGGTCCATTTTGCCCCTCACTTTTTTCTATATATATATAGAGATTTTACCCAACGCTCGCGTTAATATTGTTCTGAGGACTACGTCCCCAGGGCTCGTAAATTGGCGCTGGATAATCAGCCTCTTTTGGATTTCTCTCAGGTGTACTCTGATCAAAGGCCAGCAAGTGGATGGCATCAATATTTGGAGTTATGGCCTTTGCAGCGTAGTAAACTGCAGATGGAGAAAAATTGACAAACATTATTACTATTATTATTATCAGCATATGCTCATGTTTTATGACAGAATGAATCATTTTTTTTTTATTGAGGATCAATCATTTATTATTAATTCACTCACTGCTGGCATCGACGTGGGGCAAAATACTCAGTGTCAAGGCCTTGTTTCTCGAACTAAGCTCTGTCTTAAGGTCACGAATCAAATTAGTAAATCCATTTTTGTGCACTTTTTCCTTTTTATCCTGGAATTCACTATAACCGATTGTTTTCTTAATTCCATGCCAAAAAGATCCCAAAATTCCACGATTATTCGTTACTCTGGCGGGTGGAAATTGCCAGGCAAGATCAATACCATCAAATTCAAAATTACTCAAAAAACGAAGAATTGAACTGATCAATTTATTTCTTGCCGTTTGGGTTTCAAGCTTAAACATAAAAATTTATATAATTTATTACGATTTTCTTGGAAATTTTTGGAAAAATTCAATTCATTCCTGCATCAACTTTTTAAGAATATCTCGGAAACTAAGCGAGATAGAGCGATTTTACCTGAATCCTTTTTTGTAGATCTTGAAATTTTCCATGAAAAAGGATTCAAGTAAAATCGCTCTATCTCGCTTATTTCGGGAGATATTAAAAAAAAACAATAACAAAATTGAGTCAATTTGTCTGAAAAATTCAGATTTTTAATTTATTTTGAATTATCAATAGAATTTTAAGAGTATCTCGATAATAATGAGGTTTAAGAGAATTTACCAAGAGATCTTTTTTGTAGAGCTTGAAATTTTCTACAGAAAAGGTCTCCTGATAAATTCTCTTAAATTCAATTGCCTCAAAGATATTCGCAGAATAAAATAGAATAACAAGATATTATGAAAAATATGAAAAAAAAAAACAACTTACCACAGTCAAATATTTGTGGGTTTCCTCGTACGGATCGGCATTGCCACCAATGCTAAGATAAACTTTCAGTTTCGGAAAAATGCTTTTCAATTGTATTACAAGTTTGTAGAATCCATAACCAACTCCTGTATCAAGATTTGGATTCAGTGATTGTATTTCAAAAGTCCGTGCATCAATACCAGCAAATCCATAAATAAGATGAGTGCAGGATTCCAATGCTGGTTTCAAATCTTCAACTTCAAATTTTCCAAGTCCTGAAATTCAACAAAATTCATTAAATCCTTGGAAAATCAATACAAGAGTGAAAAGTAGGGGAAAAATGGGGCAAAATGAATCTTGATGGCAACATGAATGATTTCATGGTTCATTCTGAATTTTTTTCGGAGTGAAGGACTCAAGGAAAAAATCTGAAAAAATTTGAGAAGATGCTGCAACAAGTCTCCATACATGTTGAATTTTTTCGGATTTTTTTTTCCACTCCTTCCTTTTCAAAAAAAATCCCAAATAATTTTGACCTACATGTCCATTTTGCCCCCATATCTTCGATAATTATAAATAATTACCAGGACGTTTGAAAGACGTTGAGTTCCAGTAACAAACGACTTTCCGGTTCTCTTTAGGATCATCCTCTGCAGGATCATCCTCTGCGGCGCAAAAAGTGAAGCTTAACGCAACAGTTAACGTCAAAAAAAGTAATTTCATTTTGTTTTTCTCAATCCAAGTAATTCAAAACTGCCGAAAAAAAGAGTAAGAAATCAATAAAAATTTATATTAATAGGGGAAGATGGGGTAAAATGGACACCCCAATTAAACAGTTCGATTTGAGGTAAAAAACATGTGTCAAAATTTTTTTTTTTCAATTTTTGGAAAATTTTCCGAGTTTTGAAGGGATTTTCCTTTTGAAAATCCAAAAAATTCACATTTTCGGCGATAGCTTCGATTCTGTTAGTCATAGCGACTCATAGATTTATGTGGTTCAAATTTTTTTAGTTCAAGTTTTCAAATATTTATAGATCATTTTCTGAAAATCAGTTTTTGCCCTATAAGTACTTAAAATATTGATATTTTTGTTTTTAAACCGTATAAATCGATGGAAAATGATCTCACCTTCCATTTAAGATCAATTCCAGGTCGCTACGATCAATAGAACCAGAAATATTCTCAAAAACCTGAAATTTTTCCAAAAACAGAAGGTTTTCACCTTCAAATCTTGCGCAAAAAATGAAATTTTTGGAAAATTGCAAAAAATAACTTCTAACACATGATTTTCTTGGGAAATTTTCTCAGCTTTCCAATGGAATCATCAGAAAAAACCTATCTTCAATATTTCCATTCATTTCGAGTTATTTTCATAGTATAAAACACCAAAATCAACTCGAGCCCATTTTACCCCACCTCCCCCAATGTCAAATAAAAGGAAGAAAATTTATCGAAAAATAAAAAAAAAATCTCAAAAAAATTTCAAAATTTCGAAATTTTGGATAAAATCTCAAAAAAAATTCGAAGTCTCAAAATTTTAAGATTGTTGGTAAAATCACAAATTATTTGAGACTAAATTAATGTTTTTTTTTTTCACACAGGCACAGTAATATTAACAAGTACTCACTCGTTACGCTGATGAAGACAAACTGTTTTCTGCCCAAAAAGAAGCTCATTTATATGGGAGCTTGCTGAAATGATACTAGAGAATAGATACTAGAAGTGGGGATACAGAGAGCAGAAGTCCACAGAAACATCATCACTTGATAAACAAAATGGCTCAAGTCCTATGCTTACAAATAGTCACTTACGCCACTTTGTTTCTAGGGGGAAGATATAGAGATCATCTAGCTTTTCAATACTTGCCTACATCTAATATCGTCTTCATCTGAAACAACAAGAAATTGACCAATCAAAGGGTAACACCACTTTAAAAGCCTAAAAAAGGCGTTTTTTGGATATTTTTTTTTTCTATAGAAAAAGTGGCAATACTTTTTTTTTTATATTATTTCCAGTACTGTACATAGATTTCTCTTTTTGTACATACCCCCATTACCCCATTCCAATTTTTTCCAGTCTAACTGCCTGCCTTTCTCCTACTTCTCATCCCTTCCTGCCCTACACAGAGAAAAATGTTTTCTTAATTTAAGAATGTGCAGTCACTTAATTTAAGTGACTTTCACTTTCTTAAATTAAGAAAGAAAAAGTCATTTGATTCAAATGAGAAAAGTCATTTGATTCAAGTGAGAAAAGTCACTTCAATCAAGTGACTTTTGTCACTTAAATTAAGTGGCTTTTCTCACTTAAATTAAGTGACTTTTCTATCTTGAATTAAGTGAGTTTCTGTTTCTTAAATTAAGTGACTGCACGTTCTTAAATTAAAAAAACATTTTTCTCTGTGTATTTGCGAGCGTTATGGATCGACTTTCTATTAAAGGGTGGCGACTGAAAACTCATTTAAAAATTCCCTGACTTTCTCCTGACTAAAAATAAAATTCCGAGTCTTATCAGTAATTTGAATAGTATACAAATAGTAATGTGCGATGTTTTTTTTTTCTCAAAAAACGTTTTTTTCGGAGGATTTTAAAAGACTTGATTAATCGATTTTGCGATTCTTTTTTGGAAAAATCGTATCGATTTCTCTTTGAAAAAAAATGACTAGTAAGGTTTCCTTTTAAACTGAAACTGGAACTTCAAGGCGAGATATCGCATCGATTAATCGATTTTTAAATATAATTGATCGGAAATTCCTGTTTAAAATCCCCTTAAACTACAAGAAAAATTCCCTTAAATTACAATTAGTGAAACGTAACAATCGAATCATATGCGATATCTTGAACTCAATGCAAGAGATTGCATCGATTAATTGAATATTTGAAATCAATCCATTGAAAATTGAGGTGATCTTGTTTTTTTAAAATCTATTTTTTCATTAATCGATTCATAGGTTTTCTTACTTCGATTTTTTTTTAATCGACTATCTAAATATCGATTTTCCGAGAATTGATCTTTTTCCTAGATTGCCCATCACTATACCCAAAAAAATAGAGTAAAAGTATAAATACCAGGCTCTTCCTCGCCAAGTTGTGGTTCTCTGTAATCATCACCTTGCTCTTCCACATCTTGCGGTTGTCTCTCATCAAGAGTACATCAAAACAAAGCAATTATTTTTATTTTAATCACCCTTACATGACAAGTTCATTAAAAAGATAACACTTATTCAGAAAATTTATCGTCGCGATTAGGTTCCCCAATTTCTTGGGAAACCTGGTTTTACCCGAAGATTCCACGCATTATCCTTTTTATTGAAGCTATTAAGAATATGATCACCAACATGTTCCTCCTCGATTGGCTGTACTTTTCTTTGTAAATCATTATCTTGTATTTTTTTGAATTTTCGATTTACTTTGCTCATTATTTTCCATTAATTGATTCTTATTATCTGAATTTTTAGCATCAGCAATATTTTTATCATCATTATTTTCCATTCTCACGTTCAGTATCTTCGGTATTGGTACAGCTCCCATTGGTAATTTTAATCGTGAAACTGATTTCATTGGAACTATGGGAATACCCACGGATTGTGATTTATCTGCAGAGGTTGAACCTAATTTTTTACTCGATAATGTTGAACTTTTTATCCCTAATTTTGATAAGCTCGCTGTTGAACTAGTCTGTAAAATCGAATCATTGGCGAATAGAAGATTCATAGGTTTACTTACTTCGATTTTTTTTTTAAATTACAGAGGAAGAGAGGTCATATTATGGCAAAGATTGTCATTTTCCGACATATTTGGACGTTCTATGATATGGCAAAAAATGTCATAAAGCGACAATAAGAGTTTATAACTTTATGTGAATAAATGACATTTTCGGCCATGATGATGACATAAAGGGTCAAATAAAGACAACATATGTCATCTAATCAATTTCTCATAATACGATATTCTCCGTCATAATAATTTTGACGAAACTTGAAGAATTATGGCGAATTGCATACTATTCTCTCATTATCAGTAATATTTCTCATTTTATAACATTTTTTGACATTGTTTGACATTATTTGTCAAAATCTGCCGAAGCGATTTCCACGAGGGAAAGGTCTATGTTTTACGTAGATGAAAAAAAAAGAGTCATTAATCATTTCGCTTATCAAAATATAATGTCTAGGTAAGTACGTGTACCTAGGATAGAGGGAAATAAAAAAAAAGAAGTCAAATTATATAACGACTCGCCTTTCCCTAGTAGTATACATCATGTTACCTTAGACCTTCATGTTAAATATTTCAGAAACATTACGCAATTACATGTTAAAACCCACGGGCTGGGGATATCCCATGTAGGGTTTCCCGACATCCACGGGGTGGCCGATGTTCGGGCCAAATTATTTTATACGATTTTAGGCAAGTCGATCAAAGGCCAAAGTACGAAACAATATCGGGGCGTGGATATTGGTTTTGCGAATCAGTCCGATATTCTTCCCAACGTCGAGCCCTGTATATAGGGATGGTGAGTTAGTATCGTCACTCGATTCTATATCGAGTGGCCGAATATCGGCAACCCTATATCTATTCGAAATTCGGACCGAAGTCATGACACTCATATCGGCACAACAAATTCGAAACGATTATCGCACGTAATTCGCGTAACCGAAGTTCAGCTGCTCTACTTTTGACAAACATATTTCCAACATCGCTCCCCCGAATTCCGCAGTACGAATTCCGATCGATATCAACCTTGAAATTGCCCAATAATTTTTTACAATCGTTTATTTTTTAATAATTTTTCTTTTTGATTAATTTTTATATTTTTTTATACTCTAACATAAACATTGAAAAGTCACGCCATAATTGATTTTCCTTCAATTATTCTTCTTACTAATGATTAATTCGTGAACTAAATTTTAAAAAATATAAAAGTAATAAATAAATGTAAAATAGAATAGATAGAAAATTTGATCAAGAAAAAATCTTCCCTTTCTGCCATCAAATGATTCGATTATCAATAGAGGAAGAAATAATACTCAAATAAAAACTTTAATTTTCAAAAATAGAAGAATTTTGTGTAAAAAAATGAATATTCCATTGTGAGAAATATGTAGTTTTGTTTCTCGGTTCTTACTCCACTTTTGTTAGTATATTCCTCTCAATAAGGATATCCATATAAACAATATAAATATCAATATGAATTTGAGATCAAATGACTTTTAGATTCATATAGACAGTACGATTCTGTCAAAGTCGAATAGAGTGATGGTCCAGTAGGCAGCGTGCAAATTTCATCATCCGACGATCGAGGGTTCAAAACCGCCTGTGGGAACTAAAAATTTGTAATTTCTAAAATGACTTAAGGAGGTTCCTCAGTTTCTCGGCAAGAACAAGGAAATATTACAGATTGCTGAAAATTTATGAACAGGCTTATTGCGTAATTACCATTATATAGTAATTTTTTGGAATTTATTTTCCATGAGAATAAAGGAGAAAATAATTATGGAAGTTAGATATTATACATGGGGTTATATGAGCGGTGGAGAATTGTAGCATGATTACTTCATTGCCGATCGAGCGGGCTACGTAGGTATTCGTCAAAGTTTACCGACTTTCCGTATAACCCCATGTATAATATCTAACTTCCATAATTTTTTTCTCCTTTATTCTCATGGAAAATAAATTCCAAAAAATTACTATATAATGGCAATTACGCAATAAGCCTGTTCGTAAATTTTTAGCAGTCTGGAATATTTCCTTGTTTTTGCCAAGAAACTGAGGAACCCCCTTAAAAATGATTCAAATTGAAATATAAATAATAAAAATATGAAATTACGGAATCTCAGAAAAAAAATGATAATTTTCTTTTTATTTTATGCTTAAAAATTGTTTTTATATTATTGAGCGTCTGTCGAGTTCGATATGGGACTCGATATTGGGCGTATATCGAAGCGCTAAGTTGAAATTCGTCACATTGAATTTAGCCCGACGTTCGGGCCGAACTCGAAATCCTATATCGGGTCGAAATCGGATGCGATATACGCCCTATTTAGTTTTCGATTTCGTGCCGCTGTGACATGCCATTATTGGCTGGAGTTCGAACCAATATAGTTTCCCTATATCGAAACTCGGCAATTTGACATTGCCCCGAATTGCGGCCTATTTCGGTTTCTTACATGGGATAAACCCCCAAACGTTAAGCTAACGTAGTCCAATCTGTATATATTGTTGTTTATGTAAAAAATTATTAATGTTAATAAAAATTCTTAAATTAATTAATAACGACAGTTGAAGACAGAAAAATGTGTATATATTGAATCGTACTACAAAATGGCTGTTCAACGAGTGAGGAGTGGATCGGTCTATGTCCACGAACCAGAGAGACTTATTACTAGAATATTAAATAAGGGATCCGAAACGATTGCTTTATGCTCAAACGAATAATATTTTACTTCTCTCTCTTAAACGATTTTTGATTTCCGAGGAACATGTATCCTCTTTACAATTCTTCATTATCTCAAACTAATTCTTTCAATTATCTTCGGGGAATCCCCTTTTATTAATCAAAAATATATTTAAACAAGTGGGAACTTGCTATCACTATAGTTATCATTATAGTTTTATTTGCTAATTCATTAGCAAGTCGCTTCCGAATAATGCTCCTTTTCATGGGTGCAGCTTTTATTTTGACTATTCTAATAATAATACCCAGATTTTCTTCTTATTAAAAAAAAACTAGGAAAATAACTGTTGATAAGAAACGATTCGGCCTTTTATACCTGCTCAATTTGATATCATTATTATATTTTTATGGTTCTATTTACTCATTTTTGCTTCCGAATGGAAGCTTTCTAATCGCAATTTTTTTCGACTTTAACGTAGTACCGCCGATACTGCCCTAGTCAGTGGTTATACGTATCTCGTTTGAATCATGCAGTGTTTACACACTAGATAGCGTTCCGCATGAGTGAAAGAGAGGAAGAACATATAAAAAGTACAGTTTTTATAGTTATTCACTAATTACTGCTATCACACGCTTGGCACGTGTATTTTCAAGGTTTTAAAATGTTTTAGATATAATTTTTTATCACTGCACTTTTTTTTATTCAAATCGGAACGGTCAGTTTTGTAAAATATGATAAAATATGCGATTTCCCATAAGGCTCAATGTTAAAGTCGTAAAATTTCAAGTGTCAATATCTCTTGACTCGATCTCGCTAGCCCTCTAAAAATTTAACTGGATCATTATCTTATCATAATCTACGAGTGTAGCAAATTTCAGAATTTTCATAACGGTCAATCTAGTACCGGCGGTACTACCTTAAGATTTCATCATAATATGACGAATAATAATATGATGAAAAGTTTATCCAGTATCAAACTTTTGAGAAATCTTTCGTAAAAATCTTCATAACTCTATAACTTAATAAATAATTGAATTGGAGACCTCAAATTTTGTGAGATTATAATCTTACATCTGACGAGCACAAAGTTTGGTATTGAAACTGAGCGGAATCGGTCCAGTAGTTTCTTAGATATTAGCATAGAAACTTCCGAAAAAGCAAGCTATAACTTCAAGACTATTCAATTAATCATCTTTGGGACGAGCTTAACTCTATGCCCATGCAGGAAACCGGAATAGGCCCGCAATTCCGGACAATCTCGAACTGCCTAATTTCGATATAGGGGAACTATACTGGTTGGAACTCCTAGCCTATAATGGTATGTCACAGCGGTACGAAATCGAAAATTATATAGGGCATAAATCGCATCCGATTTCGATCCGATATAGGGTTCTGAGTTGGGCCTGAACGTCTGGCTAATTCGTGTATAAGTCCAATATCAGTCTCCAAGCTGGTGGGTCTGTCGGCAAATTCTCAATTTTCGCTCTCTCGCTCTTGGCATTATTAAAATTGCAACTTAGGGACCACTGAATACTTACTGATGCATTTTTAGGGCCCCATAAAGGCAAATCAATCATTATGGGTAAAATTCCATTCGGAAGCATTTTGCTAAAAAAGGATCTAATTTAGTATTATGGGTTTTAAGCCGATGCCATTTTGCTAATTTTTAGAAGGAAAAAAAAGCCTCCATCAGGCACTAGCTTTATCCATGAGGATTCATAATCTTTTTGGAAATTTTTTTCAGACAATAATTACGAAACGGAGCGTGCAGACCATCGAGACATTTTTTTTTTAAATTTTCAATGTCCAAGAAATTTGTAAAAAATCGATAAAAAGATTGTAAAAAAAATTTTCCTATTCTTCATGAGTCCTTTTATTTGTGTCAAGATAAATCAGCCTGATCAGAGCATTCTAACTGTGGAAAAAAAAATCATAAAAATGAGCACTTTTTTCGGCCATCACACTAAATGGGCCCTTAACGTTTTTCGACATCAAAGACTTCAACAATTTCGGAGGGAATCAAAAAACTTCAATTTGTCGTCCGCTATCGTCGTTTTACCTTTTGTCTGTAACGTTATACGACACCAATATGAAGATATTAATGCATAGACTGTAATTAATTAAATGTAATGCAATTTTTCAAGCACCTTATTGTTTGAAGTGTATTAAAATGATTTATTAAAACTTTACGATGATACCTAAATAATAATCGCAAATTACCAATTGCTCACTATTAATTTTTTCTTTTTTTAATTAGCAAAATGCGAGATAACTTTGTAGCGATATGACAATCAATAATAGGCAATTATTGATTTTACATAGACTGATACAATTTTACTTGAAATACATATATATCGTGCTTATCACATAACTGATGCTAATTCTACAGATTACAGATTGAATTTAACTGCTTTAACAATTGGATATTTATCGCCAGTACAAGTGCCACGGTAATCATCGGTTGATAAATCCCAAATGGCAATACCACCAAGACCCTTTGCTTTAGCATACTTTGCCTTAATTTCAGCTGTTTTTGGATCCTCATAACCCACCCAGATACCATCTGTACTGGTGTCTGAATTGTATGACTGATAGGCATAACTACCGTATTTCTCTGATCGATCACCTACACGTTGGAGATGTCCAACTGCTGTTTCTGTTAGACGTGAACATACTTCAGCGTAAGACAAAAGACCTGGAGTTGCTGTGTGTGGTCCTGCATCACCTGGGCCATCAGTTACAATTGGCGGTACACCAGAAATTTGACTCTCTGATGTCAATTTCCATGTGCGGGCAAATGCCGGTATGCCAACAACAATTTTACTACCTGGTGTTCCATTCTCCAACCAGTATCTACAAGTTTTTTAATATTTATATTAGTTTTGGGCTCTGGTTTTTTTTTTAATTTTTTTTATATTGATTAAAGGAAAAATTGACGTTAAAATTGAAAAAAAAAATTTTTGGGGGGGGCAGGGATCCATCGACTGGCTTTTGGCACATGACAGTATGTGTCAAAAAACCTAAACATGTTGAGCCCAATCCATTTTGCCCCGTATTTCAAAATAAAACGTCATTATTCGGAGTTTTCTAATATTCGTTAGACTTTAAAAAATAAAATTGGGTATCCGTTTTTTTAATTAAAAATCATAGATCATGAGAAAATGAATGTTTACAACTCACTAATTCTACTCATCATTGCATCAAGTTTAGAAAATCGTTGTTTTTTAGTACTCGACGATTGTAATCTATAATCTTTAATAATAAAAAAACAGATACCCAATTTTATTTTCTAAAGTCTAACGATTATTAGAAAGAAAGTAAATCTAAATCGAATAAAAATTGTGGTCCGAGGAGTATTTTTAAGATGAAAACCCGAATAATTACGTTTTATCTTGAAATACGAGGCAATATGGATTATGTTTAACATTTTTTTATTTTTTTTTAAACATCCAATCATGTGCCGAATCCAACCAAAGACTTCTGAATTTCATCACCCCCCCCCCCTTTTCCTCTTAACGAATTGGGTCACTATGATAGCTCTTCCAATTGTCCATTCGCGATCAACGAAAATTCAATTTAGAGATAAAAGAGTTAACTCTCCATAAAAAAAAATTGGAGATTGACCTTCTGTCAAATTACTTTCACAGAAACTGTTCGATGTCTATATCAAAAATATCGAGACACAATTTTATCTGAAAAATTTTATCCTTAAGAGCCTCAATTTTACCCACTTTCCGCAAAGTCATTAAGGATTTTATCCTTGAATGCTCGTAAGTGTCAATTCTAGGAAGAGTCTCTATTCTTCTTTTTTTTCCTCTATAAAATGGGTACGAGGAAAAGACTTTATGGCATGACTGCCAATTGACTGAATTATGACATAACGTGTGCCTATATATACATATATATATATGCACACGTAGAGATCGAGGCAAAATAGACGTGTGAGGCAAAATGATTCGCGATTTTTTTTTAGAGTGAAGGCATATACAAAAAGAATTGAAAAAATTCCCCAACAATATTCATATATTGGAGCATCTTTTCGAATTTTTTCAGATTTTTTCATGGATTACTTCACTTTGAAAAAAAAAATGATAAATCATACTGCTATGGAGGTCCATTTTGCCCCTCACTTTCTTCTATATATATAGAGAGATTTTACCGAACGCTAGCGTCAATATTGTCCTGAGGAATACGTCCGTATTTGTCGTAAATTGGCGCTGGAAAATCAGCCTCTTTTGGATTTCTCTCAGGTGTACTCTGATCAAAGGCCAGCAAGTGTATGGCATCAAGATTTGGAGTTATGAGCCTTGCATCGTAGTAAACTGCAGACGGAAAAAAAATTAATAAACATTATTATTATTATTATTATTAGCGTATGCTCATGTTTTATGACAGAATGAATCATTTTTTTATTTTTTTTAAATTGAGAACAAATTTTTTTTTCAATTTTTTCTTCATTGAAGATGAATTTTTTTTTTTCAATTTTTTTCATTGAGAATTATTTTTTTTTTTAATTTTTTTTTTATTGAGAATGAATCATTCATTATTAATTCACTCACCGCTGGCATTGACGTGGGGCAAAATACTCAGCGTCAAGGCCTTATTTCTTGATCTAAGCTGTGCCTTAAGGTCACGAATTAAATTCGTAAATTCATTTCTGTGCTCCTCTGCCTTTTCATCCTTGAAGTTACCATAACCGAATAATTTCTTAAATTGATAGGTGATTTTGCTGAAAAATTTACGATTTTCCTTTACTTTGACTGGTGGAAATTGCCAGGCAAGATCAATACCATCAAATTCATATTCAGTCAACAAACGAACTGCTGAATTGATGAATTTATTTCTCGCCTCTTGAGTTTCAAGCTTAAACATAAAAATTTATATAATTTTATTACAATTTTTTTGAAAAAATTTAATTCATTCTTGCATCAGTTTTTCAAGAATATCTCGGAAAATAAGCGAGATAAAGCGATTTTACTAGAATTCTTTTTTGTAGCTCTTAAAATTTCTCACAAAAAAGGATTCATGTAAAATCGCTCTATCTCGCTTATTTTCCGAGATATTAGATAAAAACTAATAACAAAATTAAGTCAATTTGTCTGAAAAATTCAGATTTTTAATTTATTGTACATTTTCAATAGAATTTTAATAGTATCTCGATAATTATGAGGTTTAAGAGAATTTACCAGGAAATCTTTTTTGTAGAGATTGGAATTTTCTACAAAAAAGGTCTCTTGATAAATTCTCTTAAATTCAATTGCCTCAAAGATATTCACAGAATAAAGTAAAATAACAAGATATTATGAAAAATATGGAAAAAAAAACTTACCAAGGTCAAATATTTGTGGGTTGCCTCGTATGGATCGGCATTGCCACCAATGCTAAGATAAACTTTTAAATCTGGAAAACTTCTTCTCAATTGTGTTACATGTTTGTACAATCCATAACCAGCTCCAGTATCAAGATTTGGATTCAGTGGTTTTGCTTCGAAAGTTGATTCATCAATACCAGCAAATCCATAAATAAGATGAGTGCAAAATGCCAATGCCGAATTCAAATCTTCAACTTTAAATTTTCCAGGTCCTGAAATTCAATAAATTCGTCAAATTCAATAATCCTTGGTAAAATCAATACAAGAGTGAAAAGTAAAGGAAATAAATGGGGCAAAATGGATCTTGATGGCAACATGGATGATTCTATGGTTCATTCTGAATTTTTTTCAGAGTGAAGGACTCGAGGAAAAAATCTGAAAAAATTTGAGAAGATGCTGCAACAAGTCTACATAATTGTTGAATTTTTTCAAATTTTTCTGAGGACTTTTTCACTGTCAAAAAAAATCCCAAATCATTTTGACCTACAGGTCCATTTTGCCCCGATTTCTTCACATAATTATGAATAATTACCAGTACGTTCGAAGGACGTTGAGTTCCAGTAACAAACGATTTTTCGATGCTCGTGAGGATCAACTGCAGCGCAAAAACTGAAGCTTAACGCAACAGTTAACGTCAAAAAAATCAATTTCATTTTGTTTTTCTCAATCCAAAGTAATTCGAAACTGCTGAAGAAAAGAAGAAATCAATGGAAATTAGTTGATATTAAACAAAAGGAAGAAAATTTACCAAAAATCTTGAGAAAAAAAAAAATCTTAAAAAAGTTTTAAAATTTTCGATAAAATCTCAACAAAAAAAACGAAATTTTTGATAAGATCTCAAAAAAAATCGAAATTTTTGATGAAATCTCAAAAGAAATTGGAAATCTTTGATGAAATCTAACAGCAAATCGAAATTTTCGATAAAATCTCGAACGAAAATCGAAATTTTTGATAGAATTTTGAAAAAAATCGAAATTTTTCATAAAATCACAAAAAAATCTAAATTTTTGATAAAATCTCTAAAAAATCGAAATTTTTGATAAAATCTCAAAAGAAATTGGAAATTTTCGACAAAATCTCGAAAAAAAATTAAATTTTCGATAAAATCTCGAAAAAAAATCGAAATTTTCGATGAATTCTCAAAAAAAAATCGAAATTTTTGATAAAATCTCAAAAAAAAAATCAAAATTTTTGATAAAATCTCAAAAAAATCAAAATTTTCGATGAAATCCCAAAGAAAAATTGAAATTTTTGATAAAATCTCAAAAAAATCGAAATTTTTCATAAAATCTTAAAAAACAAATTGAAATTTCTCATCAAATCTCAAAGAAAAATTGAAATTTTCGATAAAATCTCAAAAAAAAAAATCAAAATTACTGATAAAATCTCAAAAAAAAATCGAAACTTTGAGATTTTCGGTAGCATTTAAATTATTCGAGGCCAAACTAATGTTTTTTTTTCTTTCACATCACTCCAGTAATATTAAACAAGTACTTACTCGTTACGCTGATGAAGACAAACTGTTTTCTGCCTGAAGAAACTCAATTATTCAAACTATCGGAGCCTGCAAGGAAAGAATACTAGAAGTGGGGATACAGAGAGCAGAAGGCCACAAACGCATCATCATCATCATCATGAGAAACAAAGTGTCTTAAGTCCTATACTCACAAATAGTTACTTACACCACTTTATTTCTAAGATAAATAAATAGAGGTCATCTAGCTTTTCAATACTTGTCTACATCTAATAATCACAATATAACGATACTAATACGAAAGATAAAGAATGAGTGTATGTTAACAGAATAATTGGCCATATCATTCTCAATTGTGAATAGGACTTTGCTAATCTGCTGAATTTCCCATCAAATTTACCAGTGACGTCATGCAGAGGTGATTGTAAACAAAATTGTCGTCTTAGAAACAAAGGGGCGTAAGTGCCATATTTATATGAAGCATTCACGATTTAAGTGAAAATTAAGGTTTTATGATGAAATTTATAGGATTTTCATCATATAAATGTACATTTAATGTATTAAATATAAGAAAATGTATATCTATATATATATCGTTACCTTAGAAGCAAAGGGGCGTAAGTGCTATAGTTATACATAGCACTTAAGCCACTTTGTTTCTGAGTTAACGATGTTATTTTCATGATTTTAAGTAAAAATTAAGGTTTTATAACGAAATTTATAGGATTTTCATCATATAAATATACTTTTAATGTATTAAATAAAAGAAAATATATATATACATATATCGTCACCTTAGAAGCAAAGGGGCGTAAGTACTATAGTTATACATAGCACTTAAGCCACTTTGTTTCTGAGTTAACGATGTTATTTTCATGATTTAAGTAAAAATTAAGGTTTTATGACGGAATTTATAGGATATTCATCATATAAATGTATTAAATATAAGAAAATATATATATATATATATATCGTCACCTTAGAAACAAAGGGGCGGAAGTGCTATGCTTATATATAGCACTTACGCCACTTTGTTTCTAAGATAACGATGTTACTTTCATGATTTAAGTAAAAATTAAGGTTTTATGGCGAAATTTATAGGATATTCATCATATAAATATACATTTAATGTATTAAATCAAAGAAAAAATATGTCTATATATATATATCGTCACCTTAGAAGCAAAGGGGCGTAAGTACCATATTCATATAAAGGACTTACGCCCCTTTGTTTCTAAGATAACGATGTTATTTTTACGATTTAAGCCAAAATTAAGGTTTTATAACGAAATTTATAGGATATTCATCATATAAATATACATTCAATGTATTAAATAGAAGAAAATATATATATACATATATCATCACCTTAGAAGCAAAGGGGCGTAAGTGCTATGCTTATATATAGCACTTACCGCGCTTTGTTTCTAAGATTACGATGTTATTTTCACGATTTTAAGCCAAAATTAAGGTTTTATGACGAAATTTATAGGATATTCATCATATAAATATACATTTAATGTATTAAATAAAAGAAAATATATATATACATATATCGTCACCTTAGAAGCAAAGGGGCGTAAGTGCTACGCTTATATATAGCACTTACGCCACTTTGCTTCTAAGGCGACAATTTAAATTTCGCCATCAAAAATCTTTATTTTGGTTTAATTCGTGGAAATAATGTCGTCTTAGAAACAAAGTGGCGTAAGTGCTATATTTAAGTGTAACACTCACGCCACTTTGTTTCTAAGACGAAAAAATAATCGAAATTCTCAGAAGTGCCAGTACAAGAAGCACTTCTCGTAGCAAAAAGCAAAGATCGTGAAACTTTCCAGGAAGATTTTGAAAATTCGAAGAGAGAGAATAATTTTTCATATACACTAAATATAAATAAACAGGCGATAAGATAATTTAGGTTTATTGATGTCAAAGTGCAGAATATTATCTTCTTCAGATTGTCCTCATTGCCCTATTTCTTGTCTTTTTTCTGCAAATTTGACGTCTTTGACGTTGTCGTCATTCATGGAAGAGACTTTTTTTTTTTTTATTTAATTATGTTATTTATAACGAAAGTTTTGCATTCTGAAATACATACAGATTTGTATCTATTGCAAAATGGAATATGAATCTCATTTGTATTCACAAGTGGAACAGTCAAGGACAAGAGTCACGTCCCACGCAGTCACGTCTGACAATGTTTCTTATTTATTTTTCTGTCTTTTTTTTGTAAATTTTCGGTATTTCTGAGGTGCTAAAGGAAGAAGGTCTCCTTTATTTCCATTATTTCATCCAGAAAATGAAAATAATCATGAAAGACGCTAATTGATAAGAAAAAAAAAGAATAAGATATTAAAAACAATTATTTTTATTTGAATTTTCCTTTTTATTAAGGAAGAAAAATTTATTTGCAGTAGTAAAGAATTTTTTTATTTTTTTTTCAGATTTTTTATCACTCGAGAAGCATTTTTAAAATGAAAATCCGAATAATGAAGTTTTATCTTGAAAGAGGGGGCAAAATGGATCATATTCAACATTTTTCCCTTTTTCAACACATTTCACTTTTTAAAAAATCTCAATATTTCGGTGTTTCTGGTTAAATCTCAAATTTTTTAAATTTAAACTAATTTTTCTTTTTCTGTCTCTTTTTTCGTCAATTTTCGGTCTTTCTGAGGTGCTACGAAAGATCTCCTTTATTTCCATTATTTCTTCGAGAAAATGGGAATAATCGTGGAAATGCTAATTATGAGAGACACTAATTGATAGGGCAATTATCAAAATTGCGAGAATGAGAGTAACTTGATGAAAAAAAAGAATAAGAAATTCGAAACAATTACTTTTATTCGTGTTTCCCTTTTTATTAAGAAAGAAAAAGGAAAATTTATTTCCAGCAGTAAAGAATTGTTCGGTTAAACGTGCTCTTTCATTTTTTTTTTTTTTTTAATAATTTCTATCACTTAAGAAGCTTTTTTTAGATGAAAATCCAAATAATTCTCGTTTTATCTTGAAGGATGGGGCAAAATGGATTATGTTTAACATTTTCCTTTTTTTTCATACATTCTATTAAAAAAAAAAATACTCGAAATCTCAACATTTCGAAATTTTTAGTTAAATCTCAAATTGTTTGAGATTAAATTGAATTTTTTTTGTCAATTTTAATTTTTCTAAGTTACTACAGGTGCAGGTCTTCTTCATTTCCATTATTTCTTCCAGAAAATGGAAATAATCATGGAAATGTTAATTATGATAAACGCTAATTAATAGGACAATTATCAGAATTGCGAGAATGAGAGTAACTTAATGAAAAAAAAATGAATAAGAAATTAAAAACAATTACTTTTATTTGAGTTTTCCTTTTTATTAAGAAAGAAAAATTTATTTGCAGTGGTAAAGAATTGTCCAGTTAGACGTGCTATTTTTTTTTTTTGATAATTGTTATCACTTAATGAGTATGTCTCTTTTCATTAATCTCCCTCCATAAACTATGAACTGAATTTGTATCATTTGTTCGTTCGAATAATTGGCAATAAATAAGTACACAGTCTTGCAATAGATTTTTTTTTCAACAAGTGGATCAGTCAACTATTTTACTTTTTTTTGCGATAGAAATTCTGATAAATTAGCTTGAATCATCAAAAAAAATTGTTTTTATGAAATATATTAAAGTTTTTTAGTCGATTTAAGTAAATTTTTTTTTTCCTTTTTTTTATACTAAGAATTTTAAATTCTCAGTTATTTAAAATCTATGAAAAAATACAATTCTTCAACATTCAATATTTTTTTGCACGTAGACATCAACTTATTTCAATGCCTACAAAAGCCCAATTAATACAAAATACTGTTTATTTACAAATGATGATCTTCTAGTGGATCATTGAGTTTTGCTATGGAATGTGTTTATTGTTTTTTCGTTGATGTATTTTTGTGACATTCAGTGGTTTATTACTTAATTTGATCATCCTCTATTTGATCGTCTTCATCTGAAACACAACAACCAATCAAGGAATTAATTCAATTTTCTTGAGTTGTGAAATTAATTGGATAAATTGAAATATCACGTGTTTCTGTCTTTGATCGTGAATATCTTGGGAATGGAGAGGTTTATGGAAATTTTGTAAGATACCTTTTTTGTAGAGCATGAAATTTCCTACAAAAAAGGTTTCTTGACAATTTTCTCTAAAACTGTTCGCGTCAAAGTTACTCGTGAAAGAATCATAAAGTTTTTCGAATCATCTCCTTTAAATGATTTTTTTCTTCTGCTACGCAGTATGATTGCTTACTCTAGTTTACCCTCTGACTCATCGAGCAAACTCCGAGTCTAATCAGTAATTTGAATAGTACACAAATAGAGATGGGCGATTTTTTTTTCTCAAAAAACGTTTTTTTCAGGGGATTTTAAGAAACTTAATCAATTTTTCGATTCTTTTTTGGAAAAATCGTATCGATTTTTTTTTTGAAAAAAATGAAAAATAGGATTTTCTGAAACTGTGACGGAACTATCGAATGATATGCGATATCTCGAAGTTAAAGCGATATATCGCATCGATTAATCGATTTTTAGAAAAATTATTGATCGAAATTCGCTGTTTTTGGAAGAAAAATCCCTTTAAACTACAATTAGTGAAACGGAAATATCGAATCATATGCGATATCTCCAACACAATGCGAGATATAGCATCGATTAATCGAATATTTGAAATCTTGTTTTTTTGAATCTATTTTTTCATTAATCGATCGGTTTTCTTACTTCGATTTTGTTTTTTTTGAAAGAATGGATTAAAAAAAAATCGTATTTTCTAAATATCGATTTTCCGAGAATTGATCTTTTTTCTAGATCACCCATCACTATACCCAAAAAAATAGAGAAAAAGTCTAAATACCAGGCTCTTCCTCGCCAAGTTGTGGCTCTCTGTAATCATCATCCTGCTCTTCCACATCTTGCGGTCGTCTTTCATCAAAACTGCATTAAAAAAAAGCAATTATTTTTATTTTAATCACCCTTACATAACAATTTTATTAAAAAAATAACACTTACTCAGAAAGTTTATCTTCTCGATTAGGTTCTCCAATTTCTTGAAAACCTGGTTTTACCCGAAGATTCCATGCATTATCCTTTTTATTGAAGCTATTAAGAATATGATCACCAACATGTTCCTCCTCAATTGGCTGTACTTCTCTTTGTAAATTATTATCTTGTATTTTTTGAATTTTCGATTTACTTTGCTCATTATTTTCCATTAATTGATTCTTATTATCTGAATTTTTACCATCAGCAATATTTTTATCATCATTATTTTCCATTCTTTCGTTCAGCATCTTCGGTATTGGTACAACTCCCATTGGTAATTTTAAACGTGAAACTGATTTCATTGGAGCTATTGGTATACCACCAGATTGTGATTTATCAGCAGACGTTGAACTTAATTTTTTACTCGATAATGTTGAACTTTCTATTCCTAATTTTGATAAACTCGCTGTTGAACTAGTCTGTAAAATGAAATAATTGAAGAATAGAAGATATTTTAAAGTGAAGAAACATTTAAAAATTTTTTTTTTTTTTTTAGAAGAATGGAGAAGAAGTATACCATGATGTTCCCGATTTGTGACACTTTTGGACTAGTTTCTGATAGCATAAATCGAAAAAAATAACTATTCGCTTATTAAATGTGATTAAATTATATCGTCACCTTAGAAGCAAAGGGGCGTAAGTGTTATGATTATACACAGCACTTACGCCAGTTTGTTTCTAAGTTAAGGATATTAAATTAATATCCTTAATTAATATTAATTAATATCCTTGGTTAATATTAATAAATATCCTTAATTAATATCAATTAATATCCTTAATTAATATCAATTAATATCCTTGATTAATATTGATTAATATCCTTAATTAATATTAATTAATATCCTTGATTAATATTAATAAATATTCTTAATTAATATTAATTAATATCCTTAATTAATATTAATTAATATCCTTAATTAATATTAATTAACATCCTTGATTAATAGTAATAAATATCCTTAATTAATATCAATTAATATCCTTGATTAATATTGATTAATATCCTTATTAATATTAATTAATATCGTTAATTAATATTAATTAATATCCTTGATTAATATTAATCAATATCCTTAATTAATTGAATTATTATTATTAATACATTTTTTTCTTCTTTTTTAATGCATATTTGTTGTGATAAACGAATTTAGTGATCGAATATTAAAAAATATTTTGTTTCTTTTAAATATAGCTGATAAATTAGCAAAAATTGTCATTTACTGGGACACTGTCAGAAACCGGGGCCATCACGATAATGGAAAGAAAAAATAAGCAAAGAAAAAAACGAAAAAAAAAAAAAAAAACTCAAGCTCATGTGTATAGAAATAATAGAAATTTTATTGAAATTCTTCAGATAACATGGAATGAATTACAGGCACATTTGAAATTAAGGTCTACGTCTTACGTAGATGAATTTAAAAAAAAGTAATTAATCATTTCTCTTATCAAAATATAATGTCTAGGTAAGTACGTGTACCTAGGATAGAGTAAAATAATGAAAAAAAAAGAAGTAAAATTATGCAACGACAGTTGAAGAAATAAAAAATGTGTATATATATGTATTGCAAGTGATAAAGAATCACAGAGTATTAAGTAGATATAGTCATCGAAGGGATAATCACTTTTAAAATTCGTGTAAACTAAACTTCAAATTACAAAAATTCAAAGATTCTTGAATTCTCAGCAGATTTCATGAAAATTCGTGAGATTTCTGGAAATCTATGGAAATTTAACAGATTCTAAAATTCAAAAATTTAGAAAAAATTCATAGAATTCTGTGAGAATTCAATAGATTTCAGGAAATTCTAAGAGATTTCAAGATTTAATGGCAGAAATAGAGATATATAAAAAATCAAATAATAAAAATTTGATTAAAATTCATATGTATATATTTTAATAAAATTTTTCTTATTTAGTCACTATTTATTTTAAATAAAATTACAGAAACTGCACAAATTTCAAAGATTCCGTGAAATTTCCATTGAATTTCTCTAGTTTGTGATTGATTTCGAGACTTCATAAGATTTCCCGAATTTTATAAAATTTAAAAAATTCAAAAATTTAAGAAATTTAAAAAAAAAACTCGGAAATTATCGTAAAATTCCTGATTTTAATGTACACCAGATTTCAAAAGTTACCCCTTCGATAATTATGAGTGTTTCAATCTAAAAATCATTAAATTCGTTAATATAATGCAATTAAAATATAATGCAATTGATTTATTCTATTAATAACAACAATTTTCAAACTCTCCTTAAAAAGATGTTTAAAAACCCCAACTGCCCAAAAATTACTACCCTATGACATTAAAACAATGAAAAAATTTAATTGAGTCATTAATAATAAAAAAAAATTAAAAATAATTTGTTCTCTCTCTCTTTCTCTTTTAAATTCACGTCATGGTTATACCGTTAAAATAATTAAATCATCCAATTATGTCCTTTAATTCAGAGAATTATGAATTTTATCATCATTTGGAATTGGTAATACAGGTTTTTCTTGATTATCGTTGAAATTATCACCGTCATTAGACGATGGTTTTTTCATTTGAAAATTATCATGTGATGATTGTGAATTCTTATTAGTTACAATATTTTTAATTAATTTATTATCATCAGTTGTATCAGTATTAATTTTATTAGGTTTCATGTTACTCAATGCACCATGAAGATAATCATCCTGATTTTCCTCAGGTCTGCCAATTGGCTGATGATCGCGCGGTGCCTGGATGGGAATTGGATTTTCATTGTTGTTGCTTGGATTACTTACCTGTGGCCTTGATGACGATATTGATGCTAAACTTGGCTTAATATCGGGTTGATGAACACGTGGATTCATTAAGTTTGCATCTGACGAAGTAACTTTGCAGGATGACTGAAAGAGAAATTGGATTTTATTAATTGAGCGAAGGAGATTTAATTAAGAGGGGACGGGGGGGGGGGGGGGTGATGAAATTCAAAAGTCTTTGGTTGAATTCGGCACATGATTGGATGCAGAGATCGACAAAAAAAAAATTCGCATTTTTAATTTTTAATTTTTCTCATTTCTGTAATTATCAGCGAAAAAATTTCCATTAGTTTGAAAATTAATATTTTTTTTTTTAACAATTTTGATTACTATTGTAATTAAAAATTTGACTTATGAAATTTTCTAATTTTTTTTTTTATTCAACTTATTAACATTTTTATTAGTTAAATTGAATTATAAATGTCATATAAACATTGATTTTATTATAACATTAATGATTCCAATCAATTAATAAGTAAGAAAGGATCAAAATTTAGAATAAAAAAAAAAATTAGAAAATTTCATCAGTCAAATTTTTAATCACAATAGTAATCAAAATTGTTCAAAAAAGAAATATTAATTTTCAAACTAATGGAAAATTTAAAAATCCAAATTTTCCATTAAGAAAGTAATGGAAATTTTTTCGATGGAAATTACAGAAATAAGAAAAATTAAAAAATTAAAAATGCGAATTTTTTTTTGCCGATCTCTGATTGGATGTATTAAAAAAAATAAAAAATGCTAAACATAATCTATTTTGCCCCGTATTTCAAGATAAAACGTAATTATTCGGGTTTTCATCTTAAAAATACTCCTTGGACCAAAATTTTTATTCGATTCAGATTTATTTTCTTTCTAATAATCGTTAGACTTTAGAGAATAAAATTGGATATCTGTTTTTTTTTATTAAAGATTATAGATTACAATCGTCGAGTACTAAAAACAACGATTTTCTAAACTTTATGCAATGATGAGTAGAATTAGTGAGTTGTAAAAATTCATTTTCTCGTGATCTATGATTTTTAATTTAAAAAAAAATGAATACCCAATTTCATTTTCTAAAGTCTGAAGAATATTGGGAAAAAAATAAATCTTGATCGAATAAAAATTGTGGTCCACGGGTCATTTTTGAGATAAAAACCCGAATAATGACGTTTCATCTTGAAATACGGGGTAAAATGGATTGAGCTCAACATGTTTGAGATGAAAAAAAAATATAGTACCTTCATCTGTTCGAGCTCATTCTGCAGCTGAATGATTTCCTTGCTGAGATGAGATATTGTGCTGTCTCTATTGCTGTTATTCCTCATTAGATTATTGTATTTCTCCTCAATTTTTGATTTTTCAGTGTCAAGCACAAAATATTTATTCTTCAAGTGCTCCATCATCTTCTCCTTTTCCTCATAATCTTTATTTTTAGAGTGTATCTGACTTCTCAGATCCTGCAGAGTTGCTTCGAGACGAGTACTCTCCTCCAGTGCTAATTTTTGCCTCTTATCACATTCCTCCTTCAAATCCTGATGCTCAGACTGTAACAATTTGTGCTGTTGCTGCAGGGAATTGAATCTCTGCATTGACTCAATACTGTCTTTGTCTCTCAGGGATTTTTCTCTTGTTGCACGTTGCTGTAACTCTTGTTTAGCCATTGTATTTGCACTTTTTTCCTCGGCCAAAGACTTCTCGAGACGCACTTTGTACTCGAAAATCACTAGGAAAAAAAAAAAAACAAAATTAATATCTGCATATTTCCTTTTTATTTTCGTTAATTTTCAATTTGGGGGAAAAAAGCTCTTGAAATTCTCTCTAAAAAAAAAGATAATCATAAAATTGAATCAATTTATCCGAAAACTTCAAATTCTTGATAATACTGAAAATATCAGATATCTAATGACTTTTATTTACTTTTTTAACAAATAAATTATTTAAAAAAAAAAAAAATATGCTCATTTAAAAAATTAAATAATCTTCGAATGCAAAATTTTTAAATATTTTTTTTCCAGTGATTGAGTTGTTAAAAAAAAATCCAAAGAAATTTGATAAATCTGTGGTAATTTCATCATCATGATTTCTCTTAATTTCTTCCCCTCCCCCCCCCCCCCCCCTCACCCTCAAAAATAAATCTGGGATATTCACCCTGGAGCTGTGCTGCTAGTGCCTCTTGTTGATGAGCACACTGGACATGCAGATCTCTCAATCTCGTCATTTCAGTAGTGGCAGCACGATAAAGAAATACAAGTAGAACAACAACAACCAGACAGCCTCCATAAAGGGCCAAACGGCCGCCCCGACCCCTTCCGAGTCGGGCGCCTGTCATTTCTGAAAAATGAAAATTCCATAGAATGAATAAAATAAAATAAATAATCAAACAAGTGGGAACTTGGTATAATTATAATTATAATTATCTATATCTATAGTATTTGGGAAGTAATATTCCCTACTCAAGTATTGATGACAGTATGAATTAGAGTATGAAAAAAAAAAGTAGTAGTGATGCAGAAAAAGATGTGAAACAAATAATTTTGTAACTCAAAGAAATAAATTCTATTCTATTCTATAATTGTCATTATAGTTTTATCTACTAATTCATTAGCAAGATGCTTCCGAATAGTTTTCCTTTTTTATGAGTGAACATTTTATTTTGAATATTTCTCTAATAATAATCTGGATAAAATCGATTGACAACTTATTTTGAGTTTTAAGATAATTTTCCCAAAATTGAAATTTTGAAGAGTTTTAAATAAAATAAATGATTCAAATAATCATGGGAAAATGAAAAGTTTTTTTAAATAGAATACTAAAATATTGTCAATTTACGATGTTTTCGCCTATAATTTAAGCTTCATCAAGCTCTATAAACCAAAAAAAATTACATTATTTTGAAAAAATGGTAATTTGTCATTTTTTTTGGTCTTCAAAGCCTAATGAACGTTATTTATTTGAATTATAAGCAAAACATCGCGAATTGACAATTTTTTAATATTGTATTTAAAACAACTTTTCAATTTCCCATGATTCTTTAAATCAATTATTATCAACATGGAAATAAGTCCGATTATCAAATAAAATAATTATCGGATTAATTTCCATTTTTTGCTAATATTCCTGATTATTCATAGGGATATTGGAAAAATTCATTATCAACATCAAATTATTGTCGAATCGTTCGTTATAACAATTTGACAATAATTTCATTTGTTGTTAAATCAAAAAAAAATAAAAAAATAATTCCATAATAAGCCGAAAACCGTTACATTCTGCACACTGCACTTATAAAATGCACTTTGTTTTCAACATTTTTTACGTCAATAACTCGAATGCTTCGTGTGGAATGATATCAACCCAAATTTTTATCATAAATATTCGAGAAAAAATTTTTTTTAATTAAATTGAAAAATACGCTTATAATTTTAATTCACATTTTATGGAAAATTTCAAAAAAACTCATCTACAATCGTAAATCAAATGAATTATTTGATTGATATTGTTAATGAATTTTACAATATTCCTATGAACAATAAAAATAAAATAAAATTCATAAAAAAAAATCAATCCCCAAAATCAACAAAACAAAAAACCCCTTATAACCTTAAAAAAAGAAGAAAATCCCCTCAAAAAAAGCTGCAATTCTCCATTTCTCGTGTTTTTCTGTAATAAAAAATCAACAATACCTATTTAATAAATGAATAAATCCAACAAAAAAATCAAAAAAATATTAATTTATTATCATACCTCCTGAAGATAACAGTGATTATCCTACGAATTATTCATTCTCAATATTTAGGTTACACTTTGTGTCGCAGATTGCAGGCAAATACATTCTCAAAAAAGAAAAAAAAAAAAAAACCTCCACTTTCTATTGCCAGTTCAAATTCCCTCCGAATTGACCCCGAGGGCCTCAATAATAGTTAAGTACACTCGTACTTCTCTCTTAACGATTAAAATTGGTGGGAAAAAAAAAATTACAATAATCAAAGTACACACACACACACACATGAAGCGTATGGTTATCGACTATTGAGTAGGCGTTCAGGTTAGGAAACACAGAAAGAATAATTATATCGTGGGCTTAGAAACAAAGGGGCGTAAGTGCTGTGTATGAATATAGCACTTACGCCCCTTTGCTTCTAAGGTGAGAATATCAAAGAGCAGCGCCAAGTTCCAAAACCTGTTTCACTTATTCTGTGTGTACTATAATAGACCCAATTACCGGACGCGTCCCAGTTTCCGGACGCAGCTGCAAAACACACTAATAATTAATATTCAAATGGAAAAATTGATTTTTTTTTAATACTTGCAAAATGTTGAAATGAAAATGAAGTTAATTATGTCAATGTTAAAAAATTTAACGAAAAAATTGCAATTTTTTTTTTTAGTGTTTTAATTATTTAATTTTGATTGTCCGGAAATTGGTACCATTGCCTCAATTGTCCGGTAACTGGTGCCTTCACTGGTATCTTCTGTACATTTCCACTACAGTGTATGTTTTTCTTGTGTGTGTTTATGTAAATGTAAATAAATATATGTGGAGTACACAGACAGACACATACACACACAGGTGTTATCATGAATTCATAATTTATGAATTCATGATAATACATGAATAAATGAATTCATGCTATGTAGTGTAATAATCATTTGCGCGAGAAAAAAAATGGAGTATTATTAATGGAAAACTCGATTGTTTTAATGATAATGAAATTAGCTGATCTTTGGCAATTTTTAGAATTTTTTTTTTCTAATAAATTGTTTTAAGAAAAATATTTAAAAGATTTGCACTTTTAGATTCTTCAATTTTTTACATGCGTATATTTTTTAAAAAATTGTTTGTGTATTGGAAGAGAAAAAATTTTTTAAAATTATCGGATAATTCAAAAAAATGGCGGGAATTTTCTTTTTAAACCAATAAAATTAAATTCAAATAATCAATTAACTCATTTCCCTGATAAAAATGAAGAATTTCCCTCGTTTTTTTCTTTTTCCTTTCTTTCAAATAAAAAAAGGCGCGAAAATGGAAAAATCGATTTTAGAGTAATCGATAGTGTTAATCACTTATTATTTTGTATAAACTCAATTCAATTGAGTAAAAAATATTAAATCAATCAAAATTCCCATGAAAATATCTAAATTTGCCTGATTTTTCGGAGCAATTCGACATTCTACAACAAAAAAAACCCGAAATTCCGATTTCATCGATTCAAAAAATCGTTTCCCCCCGAGTTTTCCCGAATTTCCCCGAGCCTCCATTCTCGAGCAATTCAGTGGTTCGTTTTTGACCTCATCGAGGGCGCATTTGCCCGACTTTTAGAGAGGAGCTCTGTCGCCTCTCTTTTCCACCGTTTAGACAGTTTATTTATCCCACACATATTTTCATTCATTTACTCCCTCAAAAACAACAACCGCAAAAAACTCCCCCCTCCCATATAACATTTACAGTGTTCAAAAAAAAAAACCCTACACCCGCAGTTAACTCCCCCCTCCCCCCAAAAAGTGAATTCGCCAGATAATTAATAGAATAAAATCGCCGAAACACAAAAAAAAAATCGTTTAAATCCACTGTTTTTACGAGAAAAAAAAAATGGGAAAATCCGCATGAAAAAAAAAAACAATGAGAATAAAAACAATAATAACAATAACATTTACAATAATTGCAAGGAAGTAAGTGACACACACACACACACACAAAAAAAACAAATACAAAAACAAACAAACACGCACAAACAACACACAGGCACACATATATATATATATATACATATATATATATACGCAAAAGGACGCACTCTACTCCAGTCTACTCTCTCCCTCTCTCTCTCACGCTCCCTCCCCCCCCTCTTGCTCCCTCTTCCCCTCTCTCTCTTCTCCCGCACACTCCCCCCCCCCCTCTCTCTCTCTCAATCACTCTCTTGCTCCCTCTTTTTTTCTGTCTCTCTTTCTCTCTCTCTCCCTCTCTCTCTCACGCTCCCTCCCTCCCTCCCCCCTCTCTTGCTCCCTCTCTCTCACTCTCCACCACACGCATACCGCATCGCGGTGTAATTTTGCCTGCAGTCAGCTGTTTGGAGTTGTTCAGGAGTGGTGTGTGTATCGGCCAGTTGGCCATGCCAATCAGTCAGTGCTCCTCATGATTCTAGTGATTTGTGGATTCGCCTTACCGTTTTTTTTTAATTCGTCCATACAGTGTATTATTTCATTAAAAAAATAAATAATAATAATAATAATATTATCCACACATGATCCAAATAAACGAATTAAAATAATTAAACAGAATTAACGTTGAATAAGTGTTTAAAAATAGAGGCGGGAAAAATTGAAGTGAGAAAGATTCCTAGTGAATTTTCGGCGATTTGGAGTTTTCTGTATTTGCATCAGTGTCTGTTGTGTGTCTGTCTGTGTGTGTGTGGGGAAATAATATCGAGGCTCTAATTCTCTTTTCCCATTCTGAAAATTATCTTTGACGTACAAATCACACACAAAATTGAGTGCTCAATGTGATTTCATAATTATATCTTCAATCACACACACACACACATAAAGAAAAAGAGGAAATTCAAAAAAAAAAAAAAAGAGTTTTTTAAACATGTGCAAAAGTGGACGAGGTTACACCGGTTTTATTGTGCAACATCAACCAGGTGATGTTAACCACCCACTAGCAATCGAGTAGTGGGTATCATCGTTAAAAGTTGCAAGATAACTATATATATAAGTCATCAGAGGGGGGAAAAGAAAGGAGTATTTGAATAAATAAAAAAAAAAGGTTTGAAAAAAAAAATAACATAATTAAGTTTAATTTGATTTTTGGCCACTTTGTGTGTTGCAAGAAATACATTTATTGATTATTTTCGTTTTCTCTGAATTATCCTATATATATTATTTTTTTAATTCATTTTTCTTCTCTTTTTTTTCATTATCTAATAGCGCAATATGAGGCGATTGAACGAGTGGAAATAAGTGAATAACCACATTTTGGACTGGAGACTTGAAAAAAAAAAGGGAATTTTCACTCTTCGTAAAGGAAAATGTGCATTTTGGAGCTGATAAAATGAGAAACCTGTAAAAAAAAAGAGGAAACTTACTGGATTTTCTGGATTTTTTGTGCAACGAGGGATTACTTAAAAGTGTAACAAGTGTTGGGGCCACATGTAACTTCCTCTTATTGGCTTTATTTTAATTAATCGATTTTTTTTAAAAAGACTTTTCATGTGAAACGAGGACCAGAATATTTTATTAACACTGTAATGTGTCGTTATTTGTGGATTTTATGCTGTTTTTTGAGGACTTGACAGAATTTTTCTACTTTTTCTCATGAAAGAGTGAGAAAAAATGGGGTTTTGAGATATTTATGATAACTATTAATTGAAGAAATAGGTTAATTGTTGCTTTGGAGACGTGAGTGAAGACTGATTTATTTTTTTTTCCTTTTTTTCTTTAATTAAATCATTTTTGTACTTGAAGAAGTGGATAAAACACATCTCAAGTTTTTTAATCACAATTTTCTTTTTTATTTATTAATTGACGCAATTTCTAAAAAATTAATTCACACATTTATTGTGTTTGTGTTTTTTTTTTGTTCATATTAAGTGAAAATCACATTACATAAGTTATTGTCAAGCTAATGATGTACGGAAATGTAAAAGTCAGAGAAGTGATAACGATTGTGCTTCAGGAGCTTGTTTATTGGTATAAAATTCATTATGATAGTGTGTGAGATATCGCGAAACACCACAAGTTCGCGTATTATTTGCCTTAAATAATAAAAATGGATAAAAGTTGAAAAATGAATTTTTAGATAAAACAAAAAAGAAAAAAGACTACAAGAAAAAGATACTAGAGCTATTGGAAGTAACAATACAAGAGAGAAAAAGAGAGAAAGACACGTATTTCCCAGGGGATTTTTAGCAGTCGTGGCAACTTTGAATTTTCGGTGAGTCATGCATCTTTATTATTATTTTGCAAAAATTTACTTGAACTATTTCATTATTTTCATTGCATTGAAAATGTTTAAACTTTAAAAAAAAACATGTTACACTTCCTCTGAGTTGATTTCAGGAATTATTGGTTCAGCTTATAGGATAATTTGCTCACGAATAAATTATAGGCATTCGTCATGCTCGATTTATCGTATTTTTTTTCTTTTTTTAAACAGAGATATTTATCACTCTGTATCTTGTCTATACACATGAGTACAAGGTATCCATAGAATTGAAGGATATCTTGTAATTTAAATTATTATTAGAATTTTTTTACATTAATTTGTTTTTGTTTTTTTTTTTAACTGCGCGCATTTTTTCTACTTGAGTTCAATGAAATGATGTATATCTTGTGAAATTCATTAATAAGTGGGGAAAAAAAGGTCATGCATCTAAAGAGCTTGTAATCAACACCAATTGAGAGTGTATCGTTTTCAATTTTTCATAATATTACAAAAAAAAAAAAAAATATGTCATAATTCTTCCAACATTTTTCCTCAACACTTGTTTGTTCTGTGAACACACATTAGATCATCACAGATTATCACATTCTATTTTTAACAGTACTTTGAATTGAATAGGGAATTTTACTCAGGTTTTTACTCTTTTTTTTTTCTTTCTTTTTTCGTACTTATCAAATATTTATTTTAATATTGGAATTTACAGTTCAAATAAATGAGTGATTATGTTACAGCACGGGTTTAATTCTTTCATACAGAGGCAAATAGCTCCAGATGTCTTTTTTATTTACCTCTGGATAATTATCAGTTGAATGGGAGAATAAGTTTTTGCTCTATTTTTGCTAAAAGAAGACGATTTAATGTCAAATTTTGAGATTCTCAAGGAATATTGATTTTATTAATAGGAAATTTCAGATAAAAAACATGTGTCAGATTTGATTTTTTTTTGTAATTTTCCGAGAATTCTATTTTTTTCTCATTTTTTAAAAGTTCAATTCTTTCCAAATTTTTCGAAAATTGAATGTTTTTACAAAAATTTAGAAAATTTAATTATTTCTAAATTTCTTGAAAATTCAATTTTTTCAAAATATTTCAAAAATTCAATTTTTTTCAAAATTCCTTTAAATTAATGATTTTCTGCTCTTTTTTTGCTAAAAGAAGATAATTTAATGTCAAATTTTGAGAATCTTAAGGAATATACATTTTTTTTTATACAATACATCCACTGTTAAAGATTTTCGTTTGAATTTTCCGTGCAAAATCCCGGAAATTTCTAACAAGTGATCTTTCTACTGAAATTTCAGATAATTACGTCATTGAAAAATGAATACATCATCGATTTTCAAATAATTTCATGCCTGGATATCAATGAAATTTGTAAATTTCAGTTTAATTGTTTCTTGAAAAATTTAGTAAAAATAGGAAAATTCAAAAAAAAATGGAAAATTCGAGTCTTTTGAGTCTGAATATTGATGTTCAGTGGAAAATTCAAGAAAGTTGTAGAATTTTCGTCTCAATTCTACTTGAGACTCATAGATTCCTTTGAATTTCCTCTGAAACTCACAAATTTCATAATCATCTTCCCATTAAGGGGAGGTGAGGGTTTACGCGTGAAAAAACGCTTTTTTTACGAATTTTTTTTTAGACGTATGGATTGAGAGAATTTATTGAAGCCTTTTGAACATTATCAAGTATGGATTCAACAACATGGAGTATTTTTTTTAAACGAAAATACCCACGAACAAGCCGGTGACGGAGCTTTTCCAAGAACGTTTTTTGAAATAGTCGATTTGCGTTAATCACTGTATCTCAGCTAGAAATTATCAGAAATAAAAAAACCATTGAAATTTAGCCAAAGTATCATTAAATCCTCCCCCCAACAATCTCTGATTATTTTTTTTTTTCATTTTTCAATTTTTGGTGGTCATTCAAAGTAAAAACTGCTATTTTTTTACGAAAAATGATACTTCGACTAAATTTCAATAGTTTTTTAGTTCTGATAATTTCCAGCTGAGATACAGTGATCAACGCAAATCGTCTATTTCAAAGAAACGTTCTTGGAAAAGATCCGTTGTTAATGGATATTTTTGCATAAAAAAATTACTCAATGTTGCTGAATCCATGTTTAATAATGTTCGAAAGATTTCAATAAATCTGCTCAATTCATACGAGAAAAAAAAATCGTAAAAAAAGTGGTTTTTCCCGCGCTTAAACCCTTATCCCCCCCCCCCCCTCCCCCCTTTAAAAAAATTCAATATCACGTTTATGAAAATTCCCATCAAATTGTCTATGAAATTTCCATTTTTTTCTAACAGTGTCGTATTATATGCATATTTTGTCTCATATTTATTGAGAAACATCTTTATTTTTGAAAAACTATTAAAGATGTCTCTTAATATCTCTTTCTCTTCTTTTGCTATTGTGAATCATAAATTTGGGGGAAAATTCGAAAAATTGCTGAAGTAGGTCAATGGTACTTTTTTTTTTCATCGTAAAAAGTAACTTTTCTATCTATTGCACAAATTTCCGAGAATAATAATGTATTGGCTCGTTGAAAGAGCAAAATATATATGTATAGAGGATAAATTTTCCCATCTTCCTCAGACAATTCGGCGCCGAATTTACGAAAACTGCCAAGTTATCTTTTTTTTCTATTTTTTTATTTTTACGTAGGAATTTTATGTTCTATTTTGGAAGAAAAATTACTCTTTTAGTTTCCAGTCGCTTTCGAATCATCTTTTTTTAAATAAGAAAAAATTCGGATAAATATATGATAATCGTATGACGTCATTTTCCCTTTTTTTTTTTAGATATTTTTCAGGATTTTCGTTCAGAAAATTATTCAAGGCTTTTTCACGTGATTAATCAATTTGTGCAGTGAGGATGTGTTTTTGGGGAATTTTCACGGTAGTTCGAGCCAAAAGTAAATGAATTCATCGCCAGTTTGTAATATTTCACACATTTTCATCCAAAAACACATTAACGTTAATTTATCAAATCTTTATACAATTGTCGAATTTTTGTTTATTCAGTTAGAAAAGTACAGTTGGAGGAAAGCTGAGAAAATTTCAGATAAAAAACATGTTGCAGACTTTTTTTTCCAATTTTTCGACAATTCTATTCTTTTTAATTTTCTAAAAGCTCAATTCTTTCCAAATTTTTCGAAAATTGAATTTTTTTCCAAAAATTTAGAAAATTGAGTTTTTTCTAAATTTCTTGAAAATTCAATTTTTTCTAAATTTCTTAAAAATTCAATTTTTTCAAAATATTTCAAAAATTCAATTTTTTCAAAATTCCTTTGAAATTCAATTTTTTTTCCAAATTTCTTTAAAATTCAATTTAAAAAAAATTATTTGAAAATCCAATTTTTTCTTAATTTGCTTGAAAATTTAATTTTTTTAAATGAAATATTGAAAAATTCTGAAAAATTAATTCAGACACTTTTTTTTCAACTAAAATTTCCCCAACTTTTAAATGAAATCATCCCAAAAAAATTCCATCTCAACGCGTTTCATTAAAATACTCATTTTTTTCAATTCCTATTCATCATCGAATTCAATCAAACTCATCAAGTAAAACATTATGACACTGTACTGATGCGCAAATCGGACGATCTCATTAAAATGCCACGGTGTAACCGTGCTGTGTGTTTCAAATGAAAATTCCACGGATACCAAACTGATCGTTCCACTACTGAGGCACTTGTGAACACGTGCGTTACACCCACGAGAACTGTTAGCGTCACATCGTCTCATCTACTTGTCTTTATCACCTCGGTATTCTCCTCAAAAGTTTTTTATCGCTCTTTCACAACCGCATCTTCACGATATAAACTCAATGGAATAAAACGCGTGCATTTTCCTCTTTTATTCCCTCTCAATGAATAAATGCCTTTTATTTACAGAAAAGTGGTGCAAAATGGACCTCCATAGCAACATAATCTAGAATTTTTTATAAAAATTGAATTTTAAAGGAATTTTGAAAAAATTGAATTTTAAAGGAATTTTGAAAAAATTGAATTTTAAATGAATTTTGAAAAAATTGAATTTTTGAAATATTTTGAAAAAATTGAATTTTCAAGAAATTTAGAAAAAATTGATATTTCTAGATTTTTTGAAAAAATTCAATTTTCGATAAATTTGGAAAGAATTGAACTTTCAGAAAATAAAAAAAAATAGAATTCTCGAAAAATTACAAAAAAATCAAGTCTGACACATGTTTTTTATCTGAATTTTTCCAGCTTTCCTCCAACTGTACTTTTCTAACTGAATAAACAAAAATTCGACACTTGTATAGAGATTAAGCCAAGAAATTTATAAAAAATTCTGAAAAAATTTGAGAAAAGTCACCAATATATGTGAATTGTTGTAGAATTTTTTCAAATTTTGTCAGAGACTCCTTCACTCTCAAAAAAAAAATCCTAAATCATTTTTCAACCACTGGTCCATTTTGCTCCTTTTTTATCTTTTCTATATAAAAAATAGGACTTACGCCCCTTTGTTTCTAAGGCACCGATATAAATGAAGGGTGTTTTTATTCATTGTCGCCTTAGAAACAAAGGGGCGTAAGTGCTATCTTTATACAAAGCACTTACGCCCCTTTTTTTCTAAAGCGACAATATAAAATTATTGATTTTTTTCAAAATAAATCATCGCTTTTAGAAATAAAAGGGCGTAAGTGCTGCGTATAAAAATGGCACTTACGCCCCTTTATTTCTAAGGCGAAAATACAATATAAAAAAAATGAATAATTTTATATCGTCATTTTAGAAACAAAGGGGCGTAAGTGCTGTTTATAAAAATAGCACTCACGCCCTTTTATTCCTAAAGCGAAGATACAATTTTTTAAAAAAGAATAATGTTGATATTTTTTTTTTTTTTTTTTCTAATTTTAAAAATTGATTCTATCAGTTTCAGTCATTGGAAAAATTTCAATAAACTCATTTTTTTAGACTCAAAGACGAGAATACTTGCAATTGTTTGTACTTATTACACGTAATGCATTCTCGAGTGAGCACCCACGCTGCAATAAATGCACGAAATTTTATTTTCTCGTGTAATGATAGAAGGAAAAAGAAAAATTGAAAAAAAAAAAAAATAAGTGATTAATTCTTCCAGACAATATTTCCGTCTGATAGCTGACTCGAACTGATAATTCATAGATACCAGAAAGATTATTTGTACTTAATGAATACATCCAACTGATAAGAGTAACATTAGCATTTACGAAATTTGTCGAAGATTGGAAAAAAAAAAAAAGAATGAAATAAAAAAAATTATCTCATTGCTCTCTTCATCATCATCATCATTGGAAGAATTCGCAGGAAAAAAATTAATTACCAAATACACGAAACAAAGAGAATAAATGGAAAAAATTAAACAATTCTCATATTTCATTTAGAAATTTAATGATTCACGACTTCAAGTTACTTGCGTCATACATAATTGTGAGAGACACACACGCGGTAAACAAGTTTTTTTTTTTTTTGCAGGTGATATTGGCTAAAAGCCCACAACTTTGAATTCATGTGGTCTCTCCCCTCTCTTTTTCTCTTTTTCTCTATCTTATTTCTTATTCACTTCTTACTTCTGCATAACATTGCTATCTTTTATTTTATTGTTCACAATTATCTGCAGATAAAAAGCGTAATTATAGAAGTGGATGTATAAATTATTTTTATAAAAAAAAAATAATAATTAGTTTAAGTTTACTTTCCTTTTTCCTGTCACGTGCAACATTGTGAGTTTAAACGTTTCCGCGAAAGAAAAATCCACTTGTGATCAAAAATAAGCTTTCTGATGAATTTTCTTTATTTCTATTTTTATTTCAAATTATTAATTAATTTTTTTAATTTTTTTATTGCAGATTCATAGATGGAAGGCCCAAGTCGTGAGCAACAGAATGAACCAGCCAATCACAGTGAGCAACAAAATGGTATATTATATAAGGAGCTAAATGGAGATACGACAATCAAGCTTAATGATAATGTTGAAGCACTTGAAAATGGTGATAATAAGGTGATTGATCAAACTGTAAAAATGAGCGAAAATCAGGATGAAGAGGAAGATGCAAAAGTCTCGGACGAGGAAAGTAAAGAAAAAACTGACGAGAAAAGAGACGATGAGTCTTCAACAACATCAACTTCTTCGTCGGATGACGAGTCTGAGACGAGCTCGGATGATAAAACTGAGCCATCAATCAAGCAAGAGGCTGAGCCGAAAATTTTGAAGACACCTGCGAAGACAGAGGAACCAGCCAAAAATGATGACACTACAGATGACAGTGACATTGACGATGACCTCGTTTCAACTATCAATTATAACACCATTACTTCATTGGCAGCACTCAAAGACATGCTTCAGTGTTCTGGTGAGGATTCTGATGGAGTTGACAGCTTTTTTCATCATTATTTTTTGTCACATGTTAATCGGCTGCCCTCGAGAAATCAAACACACAGCCCTTATCCATGGGGCAGGAGACTTTCTGAGTGCAGAGAGGAGGATGAGGATGAAACTGAGGATGGTAAGATGATTTTTTTGATTTTTTGAGTTTAGGGGAGGCTGGGGTAAAAAGAGGCAAAGGGGGAAAATGGAGACGAGTTAGTTTTGATGATTTCTACACATGTCGCTGAAACTAGCCGTGATAATATCCTTAGATTTTTCTTGTAATTTTGGTTTACAGAGCCTGATGATGCTTAAATTATAAGCAAAACGTCACAAATTGACAATCTTTTAGCATTGTTATTAGAAAAAAACCTTCCAATTTCCCATGATACTTCAAATAAATTATCAACAACATGAAAATGAATCCGATTAGTAATATCCTTAGAATTCTCGAGCGTTTTGGGCCTCATGCCGATGATGAGACTCATGGCATTTACTCTTTTTTGCTGATTTAAGGGTTTTTTTTATAATAAAGACCGGCAATATCCATTTTTATTCAAAGTGATTTGATAAAATAGGAAAAACAAGATTGGCTGACAAAAAAATCGATGTTTTTATGGATCTTAGATTAACGTAGTGGAGAAACTGTGAAGGATTAATTTTATAAGTCCCTCCCTATGGCGAATTGAGAGACGATTTTTTTTGTAGTGCAAGACGATGATATTGGGAAGCTTTTGGAATTGGAAATTTGAGGGACGTCATATTAGGAGGGAAGATGGAATTTTTTTAAGTTGAAAATTCTTCATTTTTTGTATATTTTTTTTATAAGTCCAGTCCTATGGCGAATTGAGATATCATTTTATTTTATGGTGCAAGACGAAGATATACCGAAGCCCTCAGAACTAGAAATTTGAGGGACGTCATAATTGGAGGGTAGTTGTAATTTTTTTTAATTCTACATTTCTCATTTCTTGCACATTTGTTTTTTTTAGTCCATCCCTTTGGTGAATTGAGAGACGATTTTTTTAGGGTGAAGGGTAAAGATGTTCGGATGCGCTCAGAACCGAAAATTCAGGTGACGTCAGATGTTGAGGGGAATTGGAATTTTTTAAAGTTTAAAATTCCTCATTTTTTTGCGTATTTTTCTTCGTCTGTCAAATTTCCGGTTCCTAGGGCTTCCAAACACCTTTGTCCTTTACTCTAAGAAGGATTAACTCTCAATTCGCCATAGGACCGGACTAATAAAAAAATAGGCAGAAAATGAGAAATTTCAAACTTAAGAAAATTTCATCTTCCCTCCAAATATGACGTCCCTTGAATTTCCGATTCCTAGGGCTTCCAAGCACCTTTGCCTCCCACCCTGGGAAAAATTGTCTCTCAATTTGCCATAGGGACGGACTTATAATATTAATCCTTCACAGTCTCTCCAGTACGTTAATGTAAGATACATAAAAATATCGATTTTTTTGGCAGCCAATCTTGTTTCTCCTATTTTATAAAATCTCGTCGAATAAAAACGGAGATGAAGCGTTTTTATTACAAGAAATACCCTAAATCAGTGAAAATGAGTAAATGCTGTAGGTCTCATCATTGAAATGAGGGCCAAAGCGCGCGAAAATTATACGGTTTTTTTCACGGCTAGCTTCAGCGACATATTTATACCATGGAAATTGATCGTAATCAATAGAAATATTGGAGATACGTTTTTTCTGATGATTTCATTGGAAAGCTGAGGAAATTTCGCATAGAAATCATATGTCAGAATTTTTTTTTTTTGAATTTTTCAAAAATTCCATTTTTTGATCAAGATTTGGAGGTAAAATCTCTTCTGTTTTTGAAAAATTTCTGTTTTTCGGAAATATCTCTGGTTCTATTGGTCGTAGCAACCTGAGGTTGATCTTGAATGAAAGGTGAGCTCATTTCCAATCGATTTATGTGGTTTAAAAAAAGAATTATCAATTTTTCAAGTACTTATAGGGCAAAGACTGACTTTTAGAAAATGGCCTTGAAGTATTTGAAAAATTGATGATAAAAAAATTTGAACCACATAAATCGATGAGAAATGGGCTCATCTTTCATTTGAGATTAACCCCAGCTCGCTACGACCAACAGAACCCAAAATATCGTCGAAATATTGAATTTTTTCGATTTTAAAAAGGATCAACCCTTCAAAACTTGGCCAAAAAAGGAAAATTTTCCAAAAATTAAGAAAAAAACTTCTTACACATTTTTTCCACCTAAAAAGTCCTCAGTTTTCCAATGGAATCATCCAAAAATCTCTATCTCGAACCATTCAATTGGAATACCCACTTTACCCCACCTTCCCCTTCCCCTAATTGCACTTTATTAATGTCTTCTCAATTATTTCCAGGAAAAGCATACGAGGTCAGCTACAAACACATCACTAAAGAAATTGATAAAACCAGCATGACAAATCAAGACTCCCAAGAGAAATCCGAGAGTCTGCCCTCAAAAACTTCTAGTCCATCATCATCAGCAAAATCGAGTTCCGAAAAAATCGATCAAAAGTCAAATCCAACATCAAGTCTATCAGAATCTCGACCACCACCAACATCGTCAACTGGCTCGCGTTTTACAACGACAGCTGTAACATCTCCAACTTCTACAAAGCCACCATTAAGACGAAGACACACTGCTGGCTCTGGTATGACATTTCCAGCAACTGATCCACCAAGTTACTCGAGCAGTATGGTATTTTCAAGAACTAGTCCACTACCAAGTCCTCATTTGGACAAGCGATTTTTCGACTCAAGTCTCATTGAAATGAAGAGCCAGGCCAGCAGTTCCAGTACCTTAGATTACTCGTCAACAGAAGACATTTGGGTGCGGCGTATTGACTTTGTACAGGAACGCAAAAGAAAGGTGAGACTAATGATTCGCCAATTGTTTGCCTTACAATTAGGCCGAGATGTTGGTGGACGGTTTGATCTAGACTGAAGCTGCCTATATTATAGATAAAACACATTTTAAATGGTTATTAATGTCAAATTGACATTTATAAACGTTAAACTGACTCTATAAACGTTAAACTAACTTTATAAACGTTAAACTAACTTTGTAAACGTTAAACTGACTTTATGAACATTAAACTGACTTTATAAATGTTAAACTGACTTTATAAACGTTAAACTGACTTTATAAACGTTAAACTGACTTTATAAACGTTAAACTGACTTTACAAGCGTGAAGATGACTTTATGAACATTAAACTGACTTTACAAATGTTAAACTGACTTTATAAACGTTAAACTGACTTTATAAACGTTAAACTGACTTTATAAACGTTAAACTAACTTTATAAACGTTAAACTGACTTTATAAACGTTAAACTGACTTTATGAGCATTAAACTGATTTTATAAACGTTAAACTGACTTTATAAACGTTAAACTAACTTTATAAACGTTAAACTGACTTTATAAACGTTAAACTGACTTTACAAACGTGAAGATGACTTTATGAACATTAAACTGACTTTACAAATGTTAAACTGACTTTATAAACGTTAAACTGACTTTATAAACGTTAAACTGACTTTATAAACGTTAAACTAACTTTATAAACGTTAAACTGACTTTATAAACGTTAAACTGACTTTATAAACGTTAAACTAACTTTATAAACGTTAAACTGACTTTATAAACGTTAAACTGACTTTATAAACGTTAAACTAACTTTATAAACGTTAAACTAACTTTATAAACGTTAAACTGACTTTATAAACGTTAAACTGACTTTATGAGCATTAAACTGACTTTATAAACGTTAAACTGACTTTATAAACGTGAAGATGACTTTATGAACATTAAACTGACTTTACAAATGTTAAACTGACTTTATAAACGTTAAACTGACTTTATAAACGTTAAACTGACTTTATAAACATTAAACTGACTTTATAAACGTTAAACTGACTTTATGAACATTAAACTGATTTTATAAACGTTAAACTGACTTTATAAACGTTGAACTGACTTTATAAACGTTAAACTGACTTTATGAACATTAAACTGACTTTATAAACGTTGAACTGACTTTATGAACGTTAAACTGACTTTATAAACGTTAAACTGACTTTATAAACGTTGAAGAATTCGTGTTCCTCAATAATTTGAAGAATTGGTTAACATTTGGATATTATTATTCATCTTGAGTTATAATCGTGATGAATTCTTCTACGAAGTTCCCTTGAAAATTCCCTTGGGAGTTCTTCAGAAAATTCCCTTTTTTACACAGGGTACTGGAGAAATGGGTTTTCAACTTCACTTTGCTCGGTTTAAAATGCATCTTTCCAGTACCCTTGATTTTAAAAAATTCTATACACACCATGAATGGATAAAAGATAATTTCGACAAAATTTCCTCACCCTCGCTTCGCTCAGGCGGAAAATTTTGTCGAAATTCACTTTCTTCCGCCCTAGGTGAATAATGCACTATTAAAGTTCTCCTGAAAGTTCCCCTGAAAGTTCCTTTAAAAGTTCCCTTAAAAGTTCCTCTAAAAGTTCCCTCAAAAGTTTTTAGCATTGATAAACTCATTTTAATGTTTATAAATATCAGTTTAACATTAATAACCATTTAGAATGTGTTTGATCTATCTAAAAACACCTTCAGCCTAGATCAATTATTCAAATTGATCAATCGCCTCTGATGGTATTTGCGGTTAAATTTAACGTAATTAGAGTAATCGCATGATGGACACGTGGAAATTGCCTGCGGCTGTCGATAAAGGGGAAATTTACTGGAGCATTGAAGTCATTGAAGAAATCATCGTTTTAGAGCTCAAGTACTTCCTCTAATCGTTCCATTCCATCTAAAAAATACTGGCGCTTAATTTCAAAATACCGAGATAATGAAAAAAACTGAAAATTTCATTTTTAGGATTTTTAAAAAACGAATGTCTTCACTTCGGAAATAAATCCGGCCTTTTATCCGGATTCTATCACTAAATCCCATTTATAAATTTCAAAAAATCTCTGACTTTAAAGGATGAAATCTCTAAAAATAAATCAATGAAGTTGATGCAATTAGTATTATCTTGATATCGTTTCACGAGTCGATTATCAATGATTTCTAATCTTTTAAAATGACACATAAACGAGATATGCTATTCGTTCTTGTCTTATTTAACTCTCGTGTTCTATCAGTTCGTATTTATTTAATGATTGGGTAAACGTGTTTTGAGGTATCTTCAACGTCTGCATAAACTCTAACAATTTTTTTTTTCTCTTTTCCTCTTTTTTTTTCAATTTAACTTGAACACTTGTGTATTGATTATAATGTCATTGCCTACAATAAAGGGTCGCAAATATTCGTTGATTACACCGAGTAGATCTAGTGTTGGTAAAGTGCGAAAATACTCGTTGATAGCGTACTTGGATCGTTGTCCAGAGTATCATGGAACTTACAAGGTCAGTTTTTCCGAAAAAAAAAAAATGGATAATTTTATGAGTACTATAGCATCATAGCACTCGAAGGGATTCATCGCGTCACGATTTAAATAATAATTTAATAATACACATTTTTTTTTACTACTTCGATAGCTACTGTACATTCACAATTGTTTTCTTTTCATATCGTGTACTATCTACCGCATTAAATCAATCTCAATTAATGTTAAGTATATTCATAATAAATTAAGAGGAAATCTATTTTCATCGGTTAAGATAAACATTTTCTGATAAGAAATTCCCAGCAAATAATAATCACTAATGATTCTTAGGAATTTATAATCTTCAATTGGCTTTTTTTTTTACGATACTGAAAATAGCAGAAATCTGCACATTTTTAGTATTTTTTTATAAATAAATTATTTTTAAAAAAATAAAAAATATTTATATGTAGAAAATTCGAAAAACTATGAGTGATAATTTTTTAAATATTTTTTTTGTAATAATTTAGTCATTTAAAAAATTGGGAAAACTATTTCAGATGCATACTCATTTCATTATCATTGTTTTCTCTTTTTTAAATATAAATTTAATCATTTTCGTTTGTTTTTTTTTCAGGAACTTGGATCGCAACCATTACCAACTATTGTCACCGAGGATGCCGATAATTCTGGTCAAAAATCAGACGATCCAGGGACACGACCCCGAGCAGGTGAGCATTATAAAAAAAAATTGTTATCAAATGACACTGAAAATAGCAGAAATTAGACAATTTTTACATTTTTCTTACTCTTTTAACAGATGAATGCTTATAAAAAATGAAAAATACGTACATATAAAAAATTCAAAAGTCTACAAGTGCGAAATTTTAAAATATTTTTTTTTATAACAATTTATTTTTGAAAAAATATTTAAAAAAATTGTCAAATTTCTGCTAATTCCATTATCATTATAACTTTGAATTACAAAAATTCTCATTAACATAAATGAATTTATTACCAGGAACGTGGGGCTCTCATTCGAGGCCAATCAAAAAGCCTGGATCTGGTAGTGCACCTAATTCTGGTAAATCAACGCCATTACCCCAACAATCAGAGCCTGTATCTTCAACCTCCATGAGACTAACAGGAAGAAAGGCATCAGGAACACGGTCTAATTCAAATAGTCGTAGTAACAGTGTAGAACGTAGAAAAAGTGGCGATGATACAGCAAGTCCAACACGAAAAAATGCACTATTTGATGCTTTCCGTCCAAGAAGCAAATCAGATGCCAGCAAAACAAGAAAGCCCAGTATTATTGCCAATATGAAGAATGCTGTTCAAGTATGTTCATGATTACTGCATTTTTTTTCTTATCAACTTGCTTATTAATAAAAGTGCACTCAAATATGCCTTTTTATCAATGAATATTAATTCCTTTTTTTCTTTCTTTCTTTTCTTCTTGTGATGCAGTCGTTACACAGAGGATCTCATGGAAGTTCATCTGGTGATGTAAATACAGAAAAAGATCACAAAGATCACAGAGATCAGAGAGAGAGTAGAGAGCAAGGTGCTCGACCTCGTGCTGGCTCTGAAACAAGTAGAAATCCAGTTAGCAAAGTTATGGATCTCATTAGACATCGCAGTCATAGTGCTATTAGTTCTGATGATAAGCGTAAAACAGTGAGTAATATAATTCTTTCATCATTTTATTCTTTTCTATTTATTTTTATTTAATACTTTAATCATTTATAGGAAAGGAATATTAGAAATGTCATTAGGAACATCAAATTATTGTCAAATAATAATAATAATAATAATAATAAGGTAATTGTGTATAATTAAGATATTTCTTGATTAATGTGAGATTATATGCATATAATACGATATGTCGCATAGAAAAAATCAAGATTTCTCAAAAATTTCAAAATTTGAGATTAAATAGTCTTTTTTTTTTAAATAAAGCCCACAATGAAATTAATTCAAATTAATTTTATTGTGGGGTCTATTATACACAATTATGAATAATAATAATAGTAATTAAAATTACGACGTTTTGGTGAACAATGCCAGCTTTTTCAGACACTGAAACCAAACGTAAAAGCTCTTTATTTGAAAATTTAAACGAAAAAATGAAAATATTTCACGTTTGGTGTTAATTTACTTGGATTTGACAATAATTTGATGTTAATGACTTTTTTAATATCTCAAAAATATTAATAACAACTAAATAATAACAACTAAAGTATTAAGTCATATAATACTTCTTTTATTCTCTCCATTCTGTTCGTTTTTTCTCCTTTTTTTTCAAATTCATCAGAGATTTCTATTTTATCTGCACACGTGTTTTAATTCTCGTGATAATTCGAATTAATCATTTTTTTTTAAGAGTAAAAAAAAATATAAATTTGTATTGTAGTAATGTTTACACGTGTTATTATTGTTTTGTATACAATTTCATAGCGCGAGAAAAAATACACCTGACTTGTTTTTGCGGTAACAAAACACTGACTAGTAATAATAATTAAAATGAAGAAAAAAAAAAAAAGAACTAAGTTGAAACGTACCGCGACGCATTACATTACAGTTTTACCACTGTACATATGTTTGAGGAGCGATGGGGGGGGGGGGGGGGGGGGGGAGGGAAGAGACGAAATATTCAAGACACCCAAGCTATATGTATTTTTTAAACTCAGTGACTCGGCATACTTCAGACACTCCACTTCCATGAATTAACAGTTTCGTGATATATATTTTCAATCTTTTTTTTTCTTCATTTCTCCCTTTTTTTTAATTATCCACGTGTATTCATAAAATTAATTTAATGTACATGTCAATTATTTGAGGGAGTCTTCTCTGGTTATTAATTTATGAAAAATCATATGTATTTGGCCTTGTGTTTTGTGTTTTACAATTTTTTGAGTGTATTTTTTATCTTCTGTATGCATAACACTACATTAGATATTTAACTTCTATAGATAGAAATTTGAAATAAGGATTATTCTTAATATCAGGCAATGACATTATCAGCTGAATTGTGTGAAAAAAAAGAGGCAGAGGCCTGATATACTATTAATATCATTTTTCAATTGTTGAGAGGATAATTTTTGCATTAATTATGATTCTCGAATGATAATAACTGAAATTAGCAGACATGTGACAATTTTTTGGGATTTTTTTTAAGCAGATAAATTATTTAAAAAAAAAAAACTAAAGAATTTGCACTCGTAGTTTTTTTTTTTTATTTTCTGTATATGCATTTTCTTTTTCCTTCTTTCATTTCAATAATTGATTTGTTAAAAAAAGAAAAAAATTGTCAGATTTCTGTGACTCAGTGTTATTTCGAAATTAAACAGAAGCTTAATACTCATCAAATAAATTTCGTAATCATATATTTTTAAAGAAAGACATTAGCATATCCATTTTCTTTTTTTTTTTTTATATATATATTTTTAACTGACTTATTGTTATACAAAAATGTCACGGAGGGCTACTAAAATTATATATATTTAACAATGAGAATTCCAATGTACAATAAGTTCATGAAAGTTTACAAAATATCATGGTCTGGCATCTGGATTTTCATACATAAATATTTATAGATTCTTTTCATTGGAAAGCTTTTAAACTCAACATTCCGTATAATTCATTATTTTTTATCCTTTTTTTTTTTTTTCTTTTTTACTTCTCAAATGAGAATGATGTAAAGATTCATTACGATTAGCTAATTAAATGCATGAACTGTATTGACTATCAAGCAAAACATGTTCACCAATAATTCCACGTGATGAAGGTCAATTAAAAGGAAAATTATGCATTTATTGGATGAATGAAAAAACCTTGCGGACAAATTGCCTATGAACATTGAAGTTTATTATGAATTACTGATATTCAAGAGTTATTTGAGTCTTTCGATATTGTGGTACTGAAAATAGCAAATAATTGACGTTATTTAAGCTTTTTTTTAAACAAATAAATTATTTAAGAGATGAAAAAAAAATATGGACATTTAAAAAATTCAAAAAATCATAGATGCAAATTTTTTAAGTATTTTTAAAAATAATAATTCGAGATTTAACGAGAAATTTCGAGAATTCGAAAATTTTTGAGACTTTTCGAGGTTTTTAATAAATTTCATATTTTTCTCGAAATTTCTCTTGAAAGTATTTTTTAAATAATAATTTCGTTGTTTTAAAAAAATTAAAAAAATTGTCACATGTGTGCTAATTTCATTATCACTCAATATTCCTGTGATTAATATTGTGCAGATGAAATTCCATTCCCAGCGATTGTACGAATATCATCAATAACACATCTGTCCTTCATCTTCTGTTCAATTAATAATGAATAATAATAATTAATACCAAATGAAGAAGACTCTCATGAATACTCTGTGAATTGATAAAAAAAAAAAAATTTGCAGAATTATTTATTATTCAATGTGATGAAAATATGTCTTCCTATTTTCGTTGGATGAAAAGTGGTAAAAAGGATGATTATTTTGGAGCTAAACCACGTAGTAGATCTCTAGATTCGAAGAGCCTTGAGACATCTGGTATTCGGCTGATTTTACAAAATGTGCATTAATCAATTACAATTTACGTATTATTATGAAAGCTAATTTTTAATTATTTATATTATTAATTCATTTAATTTTTCAGAGAGCTGGATCACAGCATCAGTCGCAGTTGACGTCACATGGTGAGTACTTATGATTATCACAATTCTAATTTAATTAACAATAAAATCATAATTTAATCATTTCAACAAAGTGGATGTGACTGTAGAAATCTTGTCTTGGGTATCAAACAATGTTCCCAGACTTTAAAAAATAAATTATGTGAGCGAGGCCTTAAAATTATAGTACAGGCCCGCAAAATATTATGATATACCATAAAAACTTAAAAAATAAGCGTTTTTTTGAATGAGAAAATTTTTTTAAAGTAAATAATCATTTAAATATAGGGGCAAAACATTATTTTTGTATCTATGAACTAAAACTTCTCCAAATGTTTGGAAATGAACCAAATTTCAAATTATTGAAATGAAGACTGAATTTTTGTAATGATAATTTTAAAAAAATTATTTGATATAGGGAAGTTTATTTTTTTTTTTTGAGTGATGGAGATTGTGAAAAAATCTGGAAAAATTTGAGGAGATGCTCCAAAATGTGGACATTGTTAGTGAATTTTTTGAAATTTTTTCGGAGAGGCTTTCACTCCCAAATAAAATTTGGAATAATCGTGATCAGTAGGTCTATCCAATTCCAGATTTCCTTATTTATATTTATGTTATATAGATAAATTCAAAAATCTGTTGAAATTTGCGAAAAATAGTTTTGTTTATTTCCTTTTAAGAAATAAACAAAATTTTAAATTATTAAAAAATGGGAAAAACTGACCCCCGAGGCATGATGATTTCAGAATTTTTTTTTTTTGGGTGAAGGACTTTGTGAAAAAATCTGAAAAAATTTGAGAAGATGCTTCATTAACTCTCCATTGTTGCTGAATTTTTTCAAATTTTTTAGAAGACTCTTTCACTCTTAAAAAAAAAAATCCAAATGATTTTCTCCCAACAGGTCCATTTTGCCCCAGTTTTTCTTATTGATATCCATCTTATATAGATAAATTCAAAAATTATAGTGCACTTGTGTGTGTCACATAATGACTCTACCCTGTAAAAATACTCCAAAATTGTAAAATTGTAAAATTACGAATTTCCAAATATTCATTCCATTAATTAATAATCGGATTCATTTCCATCTTGTTGATAATTTATTTGAAGTATTATGGGAAATTGAAATGTTATCTTTAATAACAATCCTAAAAGATTGTCAATTTGCAAGTTGACAAAAAAAAATCAGTTTTATTGTAATATTTGAGAGTTTTTAGAATTTTTAAAATTTTTTATGAAATTTTCATGAAACTTTATAAAACTTTCAGAAAATTTTTATAAAATTAAATTGCAAATTAACAATTTTTTAGCATTTATTATTAAAGAAAAATCCTCCAATTACCCATGTTACTTCAAATAAATTTTATTCCATCATTTTCTTCTGTATCGACTGAAGCAGAGTATGAAAATCTTTCATCCGATCATCGGAGGTGGCGTACCAAAGTGTGCAAAGTTTCCCCCAGTATACTGGTAATCTGCGACACCTGTACATAAAGTAAAACAGAAAAACACAGAAAGCAGAAAATAAACCTCGTGGTATTCGCTGGGGTATTTTTCTGATCAGTGCTCCCCGGCAACTTGCAACTTCTAGTGTATGTGATTTCGCGATATTCGCTCCAACTCTTTCGCGTCAGCTGCAGTTTTCCAATAATAATTCAAAACTGCACGTATCATTTAGCCCTTAATATATAATATAATAAATATAATAAATAAGTTGAGTGCTTTCAGCAAAGTGCTTGTATATATGTGTTTCTCCTCGAAATTCACCGAATTTCCGGAGTACTCCAAAACGAAAGCGATGTGACTCTATCAAAAAAAAAAAAAAAAAAAAAAAAAAAAAAAAAAAACTTGTGCTCGTGTGTTTACAGTCTTCAATCAATTATAATTATCTCAACCGGAAAAAACAGAGATTACAGTCAATTATTTCAGTTTATTGCATTTTATTTGATCAATAAATGAGTAAATTCAGAGGATTTTTTCAAATTTTCTCAATAATCACAAGATAGAGAAAGACAAAAAAGACCCTAAATTGTGCGCATGTGGACCCTAAATTGAGGACACCTTTTTTTTCTTTTGGAGCAGCATTTTTACCTTTTTTTTTTTCATTTTTGGAGCATGGACCAATCGCAGCAGTGCATGCTGTAAACATTGCGCCATTCCATGCGCATCACACTGTCGTTCGTTCGGCTTTTGTATACATATATATTTGGTGTCTATGTTTTTTTTTTCTAATTTTTTACGTAGGTGTATGAAATAATATCGAATTGTGTCTCAATTTATCTTTATTTTGTTTTTAAGTCTCGTTGAAATAACGTGCGAGTTCATTAAATCATTAAAAAAGTGAGATTTTTATTTTTTAATAAAAAAAAAAGTGAGAATTGCCATTTAAATTTAAAATAAGTGATTAATGTCTATTTTGGAGTGATTTACATCAGAAAAATACATTTTTCATGGATTATTCTTGAGGAAATGGATTTTGAAAAAAAAGTGCACTTTTCATAATTATTTTTCGATTGATTTTAAAATTGAAATTGGGGTAAAGTACTATATTGGAGTCTTGGAAGTGGATTATTTACCCCCAAAAATGTGATTACATGATCACTGCCAATGCACATTTATATCACAAAAAATCCAATTCTTTTTCACACCCCTTTTCAATACATGAATAAAAAATTGGTAAACAAGTGCCAGTGATTACAGGAAAATCTCCATTTTTCCCCTCTTTTTTTTGAAAAAAAAAAGAAGAAAAAAAAAAGGCAATATTCCAGAGTGAGTCACTCGATATAGATACTCATTCAGATGCAAGTGAGTTTGACTCTCTTGCACATACTGTGTTTTACTCTTCTGCATAAATTAAACGATCGGATATTCGTAATTTAAATAATACTTCGTTGAACAGAGGAATATGTGAATAATTCACGTGATAAGAGTTGTCACATGATTTATATTACATGATTGCACGTATTTTGGACTGATTGTAAGCATTTTTAGTGGCAAATTTATCTAATACATGAAATGACAATAAAAAAATAATAAAAAAATTCTATTAAATTTTTTTCAAAAAAAATTTAATGGAAATTTTTTTTCTTCTAATTTTACTGCTGGATTTTTAAATATTAAGAGGCAAACTTATCTAATTTGTAAAATTGCAATTTTTTTCTTTTTCTTATTAGATTTTGAGAATTTTGATTTGAAGAATTTAATGGAAAATTCATTTTTTTTCAATTTTACTGCTTGATTTTTAAAAATTGAGAGAAAAATTTATCTAATTTGTAAAATTGCAATTTTTTCCACAATTTTCTATTTATCTTATTAAATTTTTTAAAGAATTTAATGGAAATTTTTTTTTTTTTCAATTTTACTGTTGAGTTTTGAAATAATGAGAGGCAGACTTATCTAATTTGTAAAATTGCAATTTTTTTAACAATTTTTTCTTTCTCTTCTCAAATTTTTCAAAGAATTTAATGGAAAATTTATTCTTTTAAATTTCATTGCTGGATTCTTCAATATTAAGAGGCAAACTTATCTAATTTGTAAAACTGCAATTTTTTCCTTCTTCTTATTAGATTTTTTAAAGAATTTAATGGAAAATTCATTTTTCTCATTTTACTGCTGGATTTTTAAATATTAAGAGGCAAACTTATCTAATTTGTAAAATTGCGATTTTTTTCACAATTTTTTTATTTTCCTTATTAAATTTTTTAAAGAATTTAATGAAAAATTTATTTTTTTAAATTTTACTGCTGAATTTTCAAATATTAAGAGCAAAATTTATCTAATTTGTAAATTTGCAATTTTTCTCACAATTTTTTTATTTTTCTTATTAAATTCTTGAATAATTTAATGGAAAATTTATTGCAAAAATTTTACTGCTGGATTTATTGAAATTTGAAAAATTAAGAAGCATTGATTCGCCTGTGTTTTTTTATTGAAATCATCGATCGTTATCAGGAAATTAATTCAATTGACTGTGTGTTGCACTGAGAACTGAAATATTTCATGCTGAAAAAATAGAAGAAGAGATAAGGCAAAGTGAATAAATGTAAAACACAATACTTCATTAAATTACAACGTTTAATTAAGATAACAACTAAGATTTTCCTTTCAGTATGTGTTTGATACATGTGTGTGTGTGTGTGTAGCTTGTTATGTGTTTACTTTTACCTTCTTGTCATCAAAAGTAAACCGGTTTTTCATGAAACAAACTCGTAAAACCGTTGAATCTCCTCGTGTGTATCACTGATGCTGGGTCAAGGACTCTTCTCCCCTCTCCCCCCTCTTCTCCTCTTACTTTTCATTATCAAACTGAAAACACAATGCAAGCTGATTTAATTGTAGAGATTGAGGGGGAGTGATATTAATTTTGAATGTACAGATAAATTTAAATGCAAAGAGAAGAACATCATTATTTTCTAAGAGTACTCATAAATTCTATTTTAAACGTGGAATGAATAGGTGGTGATAACATTTAACGATCGTACAAAATGAGACGTATTGCGAAAAGACTTATTTTCTATTTCATTTTTTTTTTATAGGTGAAGCTGGAGCAAAATGGACCAATATGATGAAATGATTTGAAATTTTTTTTTAAAAAAGCGGCAGTTGCTCTTAAAAATCTGAAAAAATTCAGCAACAATATAGACATGTTGGAGCATTTTCTCAAATTTTTTCAGATTTTTTCGTCGAGTCCTTCACTCCGAAAAAAATTCCTGAATCATTTTTTTGTAGTGGTCCATTTTGCTCCAATCTCCCTTAATCTTATTTACTCTCATCGTGAATTTGTGCTTAATTGTCAATGTCCAAAGTCGAGGATATTCGGTAGATGACGAAGTTGAATGGCTTCTGGCTCGTACAATTGTTTGTGTTTTTTTTTTTTTTTTTATAAACTCACAAACCTCTAACATCACATGTTTTTCAAGAATTGCTATTCTCATATTGCATAATCATGAAAATTGTCAACGTTCAGGGAGCATTTTAGTATTTTTCAAAAGTGTGACGACTTTGTGTGTGTTTGAAGCTATTACAAATGAATTTTCTCTTTTTAAAACTGTTAATAATGTACGTACGTAAGTAATTTTTGCAAAATATTGGCAAATGTAACTATGCCACTTTTGCTACCTCATCTCGCGTGACTCTTGACCTTTTTCACATTAACATAGTCTTTGCCTACTGAAAGGAAAACGAAATATAACATCAGAATTGACACTTGCAATTCAAAACTGCATTTGAAAAGACCTTTAAATAAATCATAACACTAAAAATCGTAGAAATCTGACGATTTTTAGTGATTTTTCTTTCTCAAAAAATAAATTATTTTCAAAAAAAAAATATGCACATTGAGAAAATTTAAAAAACTATAATTGCAAATTTTCCATTTATTTTATTTAATAATAATTTATTTACCAAAAAAAATTAAACGTCTGCGAATTTTACTATCATTATAAATCCAGCAGTAAAAAATGTTTATAAAATAGATTTAAACCTCCTAAAATTACATTTAATTCGTAAAATTGCAGATTGATTATTTTGATACAAGTGACTTTTTTTCCCCTAAAATTGCTAAAAATGCACGGAATTACGCATTTGTTATCGCAAAATGGATCGAGCTCGAGTAATGAATCCAAGAGTAGCCAGGAAAAAGTCTCGCCATCAAGTGACTTAAAAAAGCAGAATTATCAACGAGATAATTCAAAAATTCTACAGGATTTATTTCTTCATCATGAGAAACCAGATAAGGATGGAAGATTGTATGCTAATGCAGATGGTAGATTGTATGCGAATAATCGGCATACATCTCGTGGATCAGTGAGCTCAACGTACTCCTGTGGTTCAACTACTTCTGGTGGCTCAAGTCATGGCTCCTATTCATCGAACTATGTATTTGGCAATAATCCTCATAATTCATCTCATTACGATACAATTCCTGGTACTGCACATCATCAGCAGTATCATCCACTCCAGCATCTTCATCAAAAACATCATCGTCACAGTCGTCATTCAGTTGGAAGTGGGGCAAGTTCGCCAACTGCCTTGAGTCCAACTGGAGACATGGAAAAACCTCCTCCTCATCAGCATCATCATCATCATCATCATCACAGCATCCAGGAGATGATACGCCACTTCGGAAGAAGACTCGGACACATACGACGTCAGAGTGAATGCCAAGACACACCAAAAAAAACAGAGGAAGAATTTAGAAATAGAAGCCAAAGTTTGGATGGAACTACACGAATGAATGCACCCAAATTTGATACTGATTGTGAAACAACTTACAGAATTTATGATAGCATTGTAAAACAAGGTAAAATAACATCGTGAAATTAACATACATCTGACAGAAATTTGTTTAAATTTTTTTTGAAATAAATTTATTATTGTAAAGGAAAAAAATTGGGAAAAATTGTACTGTGGGTTGAGAAGATTTGGGAATTTTTTTTGGGAGTGAAGGTGTTTAGGAAAAAATTTGAAAAAATTCACGAATAATGTCCACATAATGGACCATTTTCTCAAATTTTTTCAGATTTTTTCTTGGAGTCCTTCACTACAAAAAAAAATCATGATTCATGTTGCCTGAAAAGTCTATTTTGGTTGACTTTTCCCTACATTTTTTTAAATTTTATGCACGTGCATAATTTTTATTTTTTTATTTTAATAATTAATTCTTCAAAAAATGTAAAAATAAATGAAAAAATTGTCAGATGTTTGTTATTTTTAAATTTCATGAATTCCCGTGGGATAAATGAATTTCATGAATTTCATGAGGAAATTAACTTTTTTATACTTCCGCATTTTATTTCATAAATATTCAGTTGCTTTATTCCAATGATAATTCAAATGCTGCGAGTACTTGTTTTATTTTTTTCGGAAAATGTTAATGATATCATGTGACATTGTATTGGTATTTGTATTATTTCATGACTACAATTTTCATGATAGCCATAGAAGGTGTCACATAAGCATCCGGTGATATTTGAAAATGGATACTTTTTAGCATTTAAATAAAGTATAATGCAACAGAAAGTGATATACGAGCCACAGAAAAGTATGCATGTATGATAAGATTGAAAGAAAAAGAAAAAAGGGGATATTAATGCTGAGGTAGGAATTTCTTCTGTCTTTTGTAGTGAATTTATCAGAGTATATCTGTTTTCGTTTCTATTCATCTGAGCATGTCCTTGAACATGATATTCATCATCTACGCTTTCCGGTGCTCCGTTCCATAATAATTTAAAAGTTTGTAAAAAAAAAAAATTGGAATTTCCTCAAATGATGGAAATGCAGTCACACCCACTCGTTGAATGATTTATTCATCTTTTAATAATATTTATAGAATTTATAATTAACTAAATTATTAATATAATTTATAATTATCTAAATTATTAAAATAATTTATAATTAACTAAATTATTAATATAATTTATAATTATCTACATTATTAAAATAATTTATAATTACTCAAATTATTAATATAATTTATAATTATCTAAATTAATAAAATAATTGATAATTATCTAAATTATTAATATAATTGATAATTATCTAAATTATTAAAATAATTTATAATTACTCAAATTATTAATATAATTTATAATTACTTAGATTATTAATATAATTTATAATTATCTAAATTATTAGTATAATTCATAATTAGCTGAATTATTAAAATAATTTATAATTACCTAAATTGTTAATATAATTAATAATTACTTAAATTATTAATATAATTTATAATTACCTAAATTATTAATATAATTTATAATTACCTAAATTATTAATATAATTTATAATTACCTAAATTATTAATATAATGTATAATTATCTAAATTATTAATATAATTTATAATTACCTAAATTATTAATATAATTTATAATTACTTAAATTATCAATATAATTTATAATGACCTAATTTTTTTTTGGCAGGTGCTCTTCGACGAAATTCCCTGGATCCTGGACAAAGAAGACTGTCACTTGGAACACCTGCTGTACCTCACAGAGCATCTGATGCCTGTTTAGATCCAGTACATGCTGCTATATTATTTCGTGATGCTCGAGGCGTGAGTTTTTTTATTTAAACTTCTCTATTTATAATTGAAATGTTTTTTTTTTTAATTTCATGATTCAGTGTTTTCATGGAGCTCATTTCTTTCAACGATTTGTCCGGTGCATGCGACACTCTGCACGTACGCCACATGGACGAAGAATTCGCAATGCAATTCAATGAATTGCGATGCACTTCGTTTGAAATTGTGGTGGCCTCAGTTCTTTGATCTTTGGTTGTTACATTTTTATTGCATTATAGCTTCATGAAATTCTGAATTCTGAATCAATGCCACGGGAGGCTATACATAGGGGTGGGTGGGTAAGAAGGGATGGGAGGGGTAAAATGGGGACGTTTTAGGTAGATATTGTGGAAATAGTGGAAAATCAGAGAAAATATTAGAGATAACGTTTTTTTGATGATTCTATGTTTTTTGTTTATTTTTCGAAAATTTGATTTTTTTTAGGAGAAAATGAAAATTTTCACTTTTTTGAGAAGATCTTCGGTTTTAATGGTGATAGAGCAGAAATTACGAATGAAGGCGAAAGGTGAGATCATTAGTCATCAATTTATGTGATTTTGAAGGAAAAATATTGATTTTTGAGGTAATTATAGGGCAAATACTGCTTTTAAGTAAAGTGCCTATAAATACCTCGAAAATCGATCTTTTTCATGTTAAAAAATTCTTAATAAACGATGGCCAATGATCTCATCTTTCATTTAAAACTGTCCCCAAGTCGCTACGATCAATAGAACTAAAGATATCCTCAAAAAAAACTGAAAAAAAATCAAATTTCTAACAAAAAAAAACTAGAAAAATTAATTCTGACACATGTTGTCCATTGGAAATTTCCTCAGCTTTTCAATGGAATCATTAAAAAGATTAAATCTCAAGCCGTTTCTTTAGAATTCTCATTTCAATCCCACTTGCCTCTATGTTCAAAAGAAAGATACTGAAAATAGTAAACATCTGACAATTTTCTTTTTTTTTTTTACCAAATAAATTATTTTAAAAAACATCATCACCTTAGAAATAAAAGGGCTTAAGGGCTATGCTTATAAACAGCACTTACGCCCTTTTGTTACTAAGGTGACAAAATAAAAAATACATATATGTAGAAAATTTAGAAAACTATAATTGCAAATTTTTTAAATATTCTTTTAATAATAATTATCCTTATTTAAAAAAACCAAAAAAATTGTCAAATGTATGCTAATTTTATTATCATTTGAGGGAACTCTTCTTCATTGGAATGAGATAACAGAGAAAACGTTTATCAACACGAGAAAACTTCATGATCGACTGCTTCAAAGATAAAATCGAGCTCTTTAAAAATATGAATTAACAATTAAAATTCATCAACAATTACTGCCTCTTTTTCTGCGCTTTTTTCTAATTCATAATTAATTTTCTAAAAATCCGAATTTTCAATCGGAATAACATGAATACAAAAAAAACTATGGTATTCGAAAAAAAAATGGTTGAACCCAAGGATTTTTTTTTTTTAGCAAATAAACAAGACAATTTAATTCACGAAAATTCAATCGATCCTGTCATGCGCAGGGCCCTGAACTCATTTCAAGGGCAAAACTTAACATTCAATTGCACAAGATGAACTATCCTATCATCTTTAAAACTCACCTGCACAAACTAAAATACTCGAGAATTCAGTATATTGCTTCTGTATTTCCTACGCAATAATTCGATTATTCATAATTCAATCGTAAAACGTGGGAAGTAATTCTATATTTAGATAAGTTGGCGCCTCTTTGAATTTTCTCACTTCCCCAAAAATTTAATAAACATCATTTGCTTCAGAAATAAAGGGGCACAAGTATTCTGTATAAGGATAAGCACTTACGCCCTTTTGGTTCTAAGGGCAATCATATCATTGGATGAATTCCAATCACTGAATCACTCATCAACTAGGTGAAACTAGAACATTTTCATTACTCTTGAATCGCTAAATTTTCTCGTAAAATCTGAAAATAGATTAATTGTACTCAAACACAATCTGGAAAAACAGAAATTTTCGCAATAATCATTATCATTACACTAAGAAAATTTTTTTCGAAAAATCTACAAAAAAAATTCGAAATTTCCCTATTTCGCGATTTTTTATAAAATCTCAAGTTATTTGAGTTTAAACTGTTTTTTTTTGGTCTTTAGCAAATATTTAATTGAAATAATTCGAAAAATTTGTTGAATTCCACTGAATCTAGTTAATTCATCATCAATCCTAAACAGAGAAAAAAAAGTGAGAAATATACAATTTACCTGAAATATCGAAATTTCCCCATTTCAAGATTTTTGATGAAATATCAAAATATTTGAGTTTAAACTGTTTTTTTTTGGTTTTTAGTGAATCTTTTATGAAAATAATCAAAAAAATTGTTAAATTTCACTGAATTTCATTAATTCAAACAGATTAACTATTCGAATTTCCTGAAATTCAGTTAAATTCACCAGTTTTTTCTAATTCTTTCAAAAAAATATTGGCCAAGAACCAATGTCCATCGAAATTTGATGGTTTTTACTACTATTTTTGATGAAATATCAAAATATTTGAATTTAAACTGTTTTTTTTGGTCCTTAGCGAATCTTTTACGAAAATAATTGAAAAAAATTGTTAAATTTTACTGAATTTCATTAATTCAAACCGATTAACTATTTGAATTTCCTAAAATTCAGTTAAATTCACTGGTTTTTTCTAATTATTTAAAAAAAAATATTGGCTAAGAACCGCCCATCAAAATTTAATTGTTTCCACTACTATTTCTATTTTTTAATCTCAATGTACATCCGATCATCCAAACATCCTAGATTAATCTCAAATAAAGACCCTATATGTATACCAGAAGAAATTCTTATCCAGTCCTATCGCAATACATAAATACATATATTGTGATAGGGCTTTTTCTTTATTGACCTATTTATTGTATTACTTTTTTCTCTCATCTCTTCTTTCTCTCTCGAATTTTCCCTCTTCTCCCCACACAATTGTGGGGTGAAACGGCGCTTCTGGTTCTGCGCTACCCAGTTCCCAACCAGTATTATATGCCAATGTGTAGGAGAGACACAGTACTGGAGGTACTATCTCCACACCATCCAGTATTCCACGAGAGAGCTCTTTAGTGCGTTGCTGTGACGTTATATGCACCTTTATCACTATACTGTTTAGATAAATTCCTATCAGTAGATAAAAAAAAAAAAGCAAAGAAAACCTAAGAAAACACGGATTTTCTGTGAATTCTGCAATGAAATTCTGATATTTCCTCTTTAAAACTGCGAGTTTTAAGAAGAAAAACTCTTGAATCCACTTGAATTTTTGATTATTTTTTCTTGCATCATTTTTCTATCAAGAAAGACGAGATGATCGAAATCATCTCAGTTCACTGTAGACTCAAAAAATAAAGGCAAATAAAAAATTAGAGAGGAATAATGGTGTTTAGACGACAAACAAGTGAACCAACTGGTGGTCCAGCTAATACTGGTACAAAAATTAGTGCCAATGTCAATGCATCAGCACAATCATCACCAACATCTGGTTCTAGTCCATCCAATTTATTAGCTCATTGGTGCTCTAAAATTGCCACTAATGTGAAGAAAAGACAGGCTTTTAGTCCACGAGCTTTGATGAAAAAGCCACTGGTATGAAAAATCAACAAAAAATTCCATGTTTTTCATTTTTTTTTTTAAAGAAAATTTCTCCCAAAATTCGCAATGAATGAAATTAGTTTTCCAATTCGTTGGTTTTATGAAAGGATTCATCGTTTTATGTTAAATCCAGCTTTTTCATTCACTATACAGCAAACATGAATGAATCCTTTCCCATTCAAAAAAAATATGTGAAAAAAAATTGAGTTTTATGAATGGAATAAAGATGAATTGTGTATTTTTTTAATTTAATTTTTTAAAAATTAGTTTTTCATTATAATGCAATTTAATAATTCTTGTTTTTTTTTCTTTTTTTGCAGCTACCTGTTGTTGATCCATTTTTGGAAAAAGTTTCACTCTCAGATCTTGGTGAGTATTATGCAACAGACCAAAAAAACACAAAATTTTAAGGAATTAATCCCTTAATTAATACGTAACGATATAACGATAATCACACGGTCACTTGTCATCAATTCATTCCCGAAGGGAATAAAGCCACGTAATATTCGTACAATAGGAGCTTGCAACAATTATTGCATTGTGTGTCTATACATTACAAAACTGGAGAATAGATAGAAATATTGAATGAACAGAAGAACCTGTTGAATTCAATTTTTTTAAAAAATAATGTAAAATTTTTTTCTCTTTTTTAATGTCAATGTCAATCGTTTGCGTTATGATGTATCTCTTGAATACAATTTATTTATATATAGTGTCCACTCCTCCCGGGGAATTCATCGATCGAGGCAGAATACTACACCTACGTAATATTATTCGCAATAGAGAAAATATCTATATATTATGGTGAATGAAAAGTAACTATTTTCTTTATTTAAAACATATTTTTTTTAAATTTTGATACAAGTATAATATTTTTGGATATCAATGACCTATAGATATAGATTATGCAATGTTATTTTTTAAAGAAAAAATTAAAGAGAACCTTTTTTTCGGCTATCGACACATTTTTTAAAATCTAATTTATAGAATCTATGGAATTAAGAAAAATAGACTTGTTGAGTAGACACAAGCTTAGCTTCATTTTTAATAGGTAATTCGCTCTTTTTTTTTCTTGGCAATGCCTTTGAAAATTTCTCTCATCCTCAAATACGTTATTCTTGGCCCGATGTTACTGTCGCTGACGACGAAATACACTTTGCAAATGGGAGAAGCTAAAGATTCGTTCGACGAATCAACCAGAACAGTCATTAAGTTATCGGTTTTAAGATTTACACAAGAAAATCACGATCTTCTGCAAAAGTTATTGCATTCAAAAAATGTTGAATCTTCAGTGAAAGTGGAAAATGATTGAAAAAAAGGGAATTGATCTTAATAACAAGTTATTCAATTGATGTATATATATATATCGAATATGGAGCACTCAATAAACTACGTGTACCAATATAAAAATGTTTATTGGAAGTGAACTAACTAAATTGGCCTTGAATTTGGTGTTTGAAATCTCCAATGTTTGGCAGTGTTAAAGTTAAGTTTGTTTTTGTATTATAATTAGAACGAACAGTACTGAAACACAATTAATATTGAACAAACACCGAAGCAAAAGTCTAACTAACTGATGTTAACTTGACTTGGAATTGAAATTTGAACGATTAGAAGTTCTAAATTTAATGTCAAAGACAAATAAGATGAAGAAATGGTGAAGATTTATGGGATCGAGGATTTAATCCTCACAATTCGATTATTTGGATAAATCCAAAGAAATTTGATCAATAATTGGTCTAAAATTGATGAAATTCCTGCAGATCAAATAGATGGAAAATCATTTGTTCAATGACTTGGTATAAAAATGCTAACACTACACTATTACTCAGATGCAGAATGTGTACAAGCTACAATAAGGCGTGTTGCATCAGCCTGGTGGAATCAGGATGATCCAGTTTATTCAAAGGATCTTATTAAAGAATTTGACCTAGAAAATCCACCATTAGAAGATGAACTTGCGTGGATATTATCGAAAGGTATTATCGTCTATATATATATATGAAAAAACGTGTCATCCATAATTTTCTGCACGATTCACAGTGGATGGATGATGAGAAAATTATAGGCTTTTTCGTACTTATTAGCTATTCGTTTATCTAATCGATGGAAATTAGTGTTGTTCATGTGATAGGGATCTTCTGTAATTAGGTATGAATAAGCACATTCAGTGGACACAGTGGATACTCGTAATCAATAATCAACGGTTTTGTAGAAAAATTGATGATTTCTCAAAGTACGAAGTTCTTCTTTTTTTTTTTTGTAAATAAAGACAAGAGATAATTTTAATTTTATGTTTTTAGGGAAATAGACATGGACTTAGATCTTTAGATCCTTAGATCACGAATAATAATGAATGATCAGTAAAAATATTATAATTAAATTATAATTAATATTATAATTGAATAGCCAAAGTTACTTATAAAAAATTAAATTATGAAATGAAATGAATTAATTACAAAATTATTACATGTAAAAAATCAAATTATTTTTTTATTGAAAATTGAAAGTTAAATTTTTAGATTTAAGACAATTAGACGCTAATTAATACGATCTTCCGGGTTATATGATTTGTCTAAAATTTGCAGAGATATTATCAATGATAATATATTTATGATTGCGAGGCTTAGCAGGACGTAATAAAAATGTTGAAAATATATTCCGAAAAAATCAAAAGTTTATCACGCAACTCATGATTTAAAAAAAATAAATTCATGGCTTGTAACAAATATTATGATAATAATGATTAATAATGTTGATAATTATTAATAATAGTATTAATAATGTTAATTATTATTAATAATATTCCCAGCATATAGTATTGATAATTATGATATTTTTGTGACTACGATATTTTTAATAACAATTTTATTGCAATAATATTAAAAATTGCCATATTTTATGATATATTGAAAATAACAGACATCTGAAAATTTAGTTTTTTTGTTTTCTCATCAAGTAAATTATTTTTTGAAAAATTAAAAATATGCATATATAGAAAATTTAAAAGACTATAAGTCCAAATTTTTCGAATATTTTTTTTTTGTCATAATTTAAATGTTTAAGAAAATCAAAAAAATTCGTCAGATGTTTGCAAATTTCGTGGTTTTATGATATTTTTTATTGTAATCAAAAAGTACATCGAATACACTGTAAATGAAGAGTTTTCAGTGGCAGGAAGACTTTATCCTATGGAGATGCTTTGAAAGTCTAAAAGAAAGTTTCTTTCCGACATTATACAACACACATACAAATACACAGATTCAAGAGAAAAATCATACACAAACATATTTTATTTTCTACACTTGTGCACTTCCCAAGGCTACTTACACGTCATCGTAAGCAATTTACCACAGTTATTTTTCCTGATTCCTCTAGGCAATAAGAAAGGAATATTATTGTATATAAGAATCAGTGAAGTTTTTCTCAGCTCCATTGCTTCGTTGAAAAACACATCATATTCTTTGATAATATTGTATGAACACTTGCGTTCCCTTTGGTCAAATTATAAGAAATATTATAATTTCGAAATTTTTGTGATAGACTCACTGAATGGATTACTGTTATCGTTACACAAACATTGAAATAAGTAACCGTGTGAATCGTTGACAATCACTTTTTTCCATAAATTCTTCACAACATGCTACGAAGAAATAAAAAAGCATTACTATATTGTGAATTGTTTGATATTACAGAGGAGGATGAATCGCAGATTTTTGTTAAATTCTTCAAGTTTCACAAGTGCTACGATTTGATACCAACAAGTGCTAAACTCGTTGTATTCGATACTCATTTACTTGTGAAAAAAGCATTTTTTGCACTTGTTTATAATGGTGAGTTTTTATTTATTATTATTTATTATTATTATTACTATTATTATTATTATTATTATTATTATTCCTTATTTTATGAAAATAAAAATAGCAGACATTTAAAATTGTTTTAGTTATTCTTCATTTTTTAAAAATAAATTATTAAAAAAATGATGAATGATTTTTAAAATAAATTATTGGAATTGAGTGCAGTTTTTTTTTAATATTTTTTTTTCTAGTAATTTATTCATTTTAAAAAATCCAAACAATTGTTAGATGTATGCCAATTACGTTATCATTGAATTTCGAATTTATTCGACTGGGGAAAGTGGGGTAAAATGGGTATTTCAATGAAATGGCTTGAGATTACTTTTTTAATGATTTCATTGAAAATTTGAGGAAATTTTTTTTTTTGTTGTTTTTGAAAACATGTGTCAGAATGGATTTTTTTCCAATTTTTTGCAAATTCTACTTTTTTGAGCACTTTTTTTTTCTATTCTTGATTTTGTCGATTTTTCGAGGATATCTCCGGTTCTATTGGTTGTAGTGACTTGGGACAGGTCTCAAATAAAAGGTCAGATCATTTACCATCAATTTATAGGGGTTTTTTTTTTAATTATTGATTTTTGAAGTATTTCTGGCCTTTTTTTCGTAGAAAAATCAGTTTTTTCCCTAAAAGTACCTGAAAAATCGATCATTTTTTTTTTTAAATACATAAATTGATGGCACATGATCTCATCTTTTACCATCATTTGGATTTTTTCGCGCTACGACCAATAAAAATGGAAATATCCCCAAAAAGGTGAAAATTTTCACTTTTCCCTTGAAAACATCGAATTTTCGAAAAAATCCTCAAGAAAAAATTTTTGCATATATTTTTTAACAGAAATTTTCCACAGCTTTTCGATAGAATTATCAGAAAAAACGTCTCTGGAGAATTCCCATCGATTTCAAGCATTTTTCTTAAATTAAATCTTTAATTTATTTAATTTTAATTTTTACACAGGTGTAAGAGCCGCACCGCTTTGGGACAGTTCGAGGCAGCAATTTGTGGGTATGCTAACTATCACAGATTTTATAAAAATTCTACAAATGTATTATACCAGTCCAACTGTTACAATGGATGAATTGGAAGAACACGAATTGGATACTTGGCGAAGTGAGTATTATCACAAAAAAAAAAACAAATTACCAGAATACTCTCATAAATAATTAATTATACATTCATTACATATATATAATATTTTTTATATATATAATATTCTCCATATTATTATAATGAAAAATATATAGGGGAAAATGGGGCAAAATGGACCTCTGCAATAAAATAATTTAAGATTTTTTTTTCAGAGTTAAAGACTCGATGAAAAAATCTGAAAAAATTTGAGAAGATGCGCCGATATGTCTTCATTTTTGTATAATTTTTTCAAATTTTTTCATGAAGCTGCCTATTCTCTAAAAAATCTCGAATTATTTTAACAAACTCGTTCATTTTGCTCCACTTTTTCCTATAATATTATTTTCATAAATAAATTTAATAAAAAATGAAAATTTTGATATTACAGAGGTCTTAAAAGATCAAGTACATCCATTAGTGAGCATTGGTCCAGATGCCTCACTCTATGATGCAATTAAAACACTAATACAAAATAGAATTCATCGATTGCCTGTGATAGATCCTGATACAGGAAATGTACTCTACATATTAACACACAAAAGAATACTTAGGTTTTTATTTCTCTATATTCACGAATTACCCAAGCCATCATTTACAAATAAAACATTACGTGAATTGAGAATAGGTACATTTGATAATATAGAAACAGCAACTGAAGAAACTAGTATAATTTTAGCATTAAAAAAATTTGTGGAAAGGCGAGTATCAGCTCTGCCAGTTGTTGATAATGATGGAAAATTAGTTAATATTTATTCAAAATTTGATGTTATTAATTTGGCAGCTGAAAAAACATATAATAATTTAGATATATCATTGAGAGAGGCTAATGAGCATAGAAATGAATGGTTTGAGGGTGTACAAAGTTGTAAATTAGATGAAACGCTTTTTACTGTTATGGAGAAAATAGTCAGGGCTGAGGTAAGTTTTAATAATTCATTATTTTTACACTGAGAAAAAAAAAGAAGATTTTTGTTGTTAGAAAATTTACTTAGTTGAAGAAAATTTACTTCACTCTAGAAAATTTTAATATTTATAGATATAGAAATTGCGAAGGAAAATTTCGTTAAAAGGCAATTTTCTTGCTGCAAGATTTTTTTTCTTCTCAGTGTACATTAATTCTGGATAAAATTATATTTCTCTTATTTTTTTTTCATCTTTTTGCAGGTTCATAGATTAGTTGTAGTGGATGAGGAAGACAAGGCTATAGGCATTATTTCACTCTCCGACTTGCTGTTTTATCTTGTCCTAAGGCCTTGCGGTAAATATTAATTAATCCCTTAAAAGTCCAATAATTATAATAAAATTTTTTGGATTTTTTCTAACAAACAAAATATTACAAAAAAAAAATATAAAAATTTGTACTTATAGTTTTTTTGAATTTTCTACATGTCTGTCTTTAATTTCTTTCAAAAAAATTTATTTGTTGAGAAAACAAAAGACTAAAATTGTCATATTTCTGCATTATTTTTCCTTTTTTTAACAAATCAATTATTCAACAAAAAAAGAAAAAATATGCGCATTTAGAAAAATTCGAAAACTACAAGTGTAATTAAAAAAAAAAAGTTTTTATAATATTTTATTTGTTTAAAAAAATCCTAAAAATTGACAATTGTTGTGATAATTTTACAATTATTTTATTGATTCTTCATTTTGATGAAGAAAAATAATAAATCGTAAATTTATTTTTACAGGTGAAGATAGCACGAGTACCAAAGGTAGTTCGATATCCCTAAGAGCACAGGATTCAGTTAATTCTACAAAAGTTTTGAGCTCAGCACAATCTGAGACATCACTTGTTGATGAAGAACAGCCAGATCCAACACCAAGTCCACCACTAAGTCCAGCTGCTTCTGATATATCAGAGCTTCAGTCAAGCCTGGTTAATCAATCACAGGAGACAACTTGGCGCGAAGTTGCTGTTTCTGGTGGTGAATAAAAAGCTTAAGTGCATGAGTGAGTTATTAAAAGATTTTTCATGAAAATACAGAAATTGAGAGAAAAAGAAAAAAAAGTAAAATGTGAAGAATGATATATTATGGCAACTGTTAGATCTCTTGCAGATTAAATTTGTTTCACGAGAATTATAATCTCGAATAAATTTGCCAGAAAATTTTGAATTTTCCCGGGGGCTCTCATCGAGGTTTAGAAATGCCTTTAAAATTTTTCGTCGCTTCTTAGCTTTGTCAAAACTATATTATATTTTGTGTATACAATTTTTCTAGTTATTTTATTTTACATCAGTCCATTTAAAATGGGAAAAAAAAATTGTAGCGAGAGAGAGTTTATGTAAAATGACTGGTGTTTTGCCATTTGTGGTGTACGTGAGGGAGATAAATTTATTCGAACTTGATGAAAAAAAAAGGAGAACTTCTATATTTGTACCTTATCAATAATTTTCATGTATATCATGTATTTTTGAAAAAAAAAAACAAAAAAATTATTTTCTTGTCCCTTATAATAGCATTATTATTCCTAGTCTTGGCGCCGTTTATTTAAAAACGTGAAAATTTCGAAATTTTATTGTCTCAGCTAAATTCTAATTGTGCTTTTGTTTCATCTCGATATATATTTATTCGTTAATATTGCGCAGGAAAAACACAATAAAGAGAATAGGAAAAGATTTTGCAAGTTTATTCGTAAAATAGTGTGTCCAAGTCTGCAATTGCAACAATAATATTGTAACAATAAAAAAAAAGAAGGAATAAGAAGAAAAAGGAATTCTATTGAATCGCCGATGATTGATAAATCTCTAATACCGGAATTTTTTGTATATAAATTGATAATTGAAGAAGCAACTGAATAAAAAATGGAATGTTAATAAAAAATTCAGAAATACTTATGCTAATGAGGATAATGCATTGAAAGAAGTAAATGAAATATATTAAATATATATATATAAATGAAAAAATGGAAGCGTGAGCAGAAAACAATAATTTAAATTCACTGGAAAAATCATGACTCATTACTATTATTAATTATTATTACTGTGGTTGCTAATTAATTTTTCTCATCATCAGATAATTCAATCGAAAAATGAGAAATTGACGATACAGTACGAATGTCAAAAGTAAAAAAAAAATTATGTATAAAGAATGATTATTAAAAGAAGAAAATGACAATTATGTACATTGTGTAAGTGTGTAAGGTTTTACTACTAAAAGGCCTACATTAAAAAAAAAGGAATTAAGAAAATCACAAAACGGGGGAAAAAAAAAAGTATTTGAAACAAAGCAATTATAGAGTTTCCTATTCTTAGTACGTTTTAACTTGAATTTTACCTAAACACACACACCAAGTCAGTGATTTCACGCCCAAAGCCTTTTATCAATTTGTTAATTAAAATTAAAAAAAAAAAAAAAACTGCAATTAAAAGTAAAGTCTTAAAATTTAGAAAACAAGTAGAATATTTAAATGAGAAACAAAAGCAGAATGTATCTTAGATATTACTAAAATTAGAAATTATGTGACGTAGCGCAGTGCAAATCTAAAGTAAATGATAAAAAAACGATAAAGAACAAAAAAAAAAGATATGAAACATGAAGAAATAATACTATTGTAATTGTGAATAAAGAAAGAGAGAAAAAAAGAGAAGATAACAAATTAAGGCACTAATTTTGTCATAATCATGATTTCTGCTAATTATAATAATTCATTTAAAAAACAAAGATAAAAAAAAAACAAAATCACACGCGTGATTATGCCAGGGGCTGCGCTCCGATTTTTCATTTTCAATAGAATTATAATGATCCTAAGAATAATCTAAAATACAGTGCAAATAAATGAAATGTTTCATATTCTTTACACCAGATAATTCCAAACATTTTTTTTTGCATTGGAGGAACGAAGAGAAGACAAAAAAAGGAAAAAAAGCACTAAAATGATAATTAAATTAGCACACATTTGACAATTTTTTGAACATTTTTCAAACAAATAAATGATTATAAAAAAAATAATTAAAAAATTCACATTTATAATTTTTTAAATTATTTCCATTGTTTAGAGTAATTTCTATTCCTTGAAATATTAAAAAAATCGAACAATTGTCAGATGTCTGCTATTTTTATTATCATGCACCAGATTATTTTTTTTCACGAATTTATAAAAATCCTCTGTACAATAATCAATTAATTCATTTAATTATTTAATCAATTATTCATTTAATTTTATTTTTTTTGCGCGTTTCTTTTGAAGTTTTGCTTCTTTTTACAGAACCACTGACATTATCTTCACTCTTCTGAAGATTAGATTGATTAGATTCGCCTCCAATTACTGGCATTTTTTCAAAAATCTCGTCATACTCAGCTTCCGCCTTGATTTCATCTTCCACATGAATAGACTTATCGATATTTTCATCATTCAAAATATTTTGTCTCAATGTTCCATTGCTTGGTGAATTCACATCTAGATTGGCATTAGAACGTAAGACTATGCAGCTCAATCGTGACGTAAGATAAGTTTTGTGCAACAATTTCTTTGTATCAAGATGATGTACTCGAAGATGTCTGTCCAATCCTACACTGACAATATAAGGATTGTTTGTTGGACAAGAAATAGCTGTAATGCCACCGACAAAGTCTTTGTAGGTATTCAGTATTTTTCCGGGATTACGTAAATCTATTAGATTCATAATGCCTTTTCCAGAGCCAACAACAATGTGCCTAAAATATTACAAAACAATTAATTAATGCAGTCAATAGTGTCGAATTCTAGGTGATTTCGTTCTTTTTTTGTGTCAGGAAAAAAAAATCATGAATAGGACTGGAACATGGGTGTTTACCCATTCGTTTGATCTGAGCTGGAATTGCCTTTGAATTAAACACATTCTAAATGATTTTGAATGTTAAACTGACATTTATGAACGTCAAATTGCCTTTATGAACGTTGAAAATTCTTAGGGGAACTTCCAGAGGAACTTTGAAGGGAACTTTTAGGGGAACTTCAAGTGGAACTTTCAGGAGAACTCTGAGAGAGGTTCTTAGAAGAATTCTATGGGGAAATTCCAATGGAACTTTTAAGGGAACTTCCAGTGGAACTCTCAGAACTCTTGGAGAGGTTCTTAGGGGAAGTCTCTGGAGAACTTCCAGGGGAACTTTTAAGGGAACTTTCAGGGGAACTTTTAGAGAAACTTTTAGGGGAACTTCCAGTGGAACTCTCAGGAGAACTCTAAGAGAGGTTCTCAGGGGAAGTCTCTGGAGAACTTCCAGTGGAACTTTTAAGGGAACTTTTAGAGAAACTTTTAGGGGAACTTCCAGTGGAACTCTCAGGAGAGCTCTTAGAAAGGTTCTTAGGAGAATTCTCTGGGGAAATTTCAAGGGAACTCGTAGAGGAACTAATCACGATTATAATTCAATATGAATAATGTCCAGTAATAAGCAATAACTTCTTAGTCAACATTAAAAAAAAAATATCTTGAGTATATTTTTAGGAAACAAGCATTTCTGAACCCAAATATGCCATCTACAAAATTTCGAAAAAAATGTTGGTTGAGACGTTATTGCTTATCCCCATCCTAATAATATCCAAATGTCAACCAATTCTTCAAATTATTGGGAAACACGAATTCTTTAGCGTTTATAAAGTCAGTTCAACATTTATAAATGTCAGTTTGGCATTAACAACCATTTAAAATGTGTTTGATCTATAGGTGACTTCATCCCTAGATCAAACCGTACATCAACGTCTCGGCCCTATTCATGAATAATAAAACGTACTTTTCTTTCGGAGCAATTGCTAATGTCATCCAGGCTTGATCTTTCGCTTCTAAATTAACGACAGGTCGTCGTTGAGCCTTGTGATCGTACAGGCGAATCTAAATAGAACAATTAAGTATTAATGACACAATCATCAAAAAAAAGGACATTAAATTTTCAGATAAATTGATTTTATTTTGTCACCTTTTTAGAAATATCTCGGAATTCAAGCGAGATAGAGCGATTTTCGTAGGGACCTTTTTCGTAGCTCTTGAAATTATCTATAAAAAAGGTCATCTTCCGACTTGCTCTATCTCGCTTAGATTCCGAGATATCTTTAAAAAACTGATAATAGAAATGAATAATGACGAAATAATTAATTGTTTGAATGCATAAATACATGTCCATATCTGCTACACGTTGCAATTACTGAAGAATCTTGAAGAAATCCAATATCCGATATCCAAAGTGGTACTTTTAATTCCAACCAGTCATGCCTAACATTTTTTTCCTCAAATATTTTCACCTTTTTCTCTAAATCAAAGAGTTTTAACTTGTGCTCCTTTCCACCAGTGGCTATAATATTTCTATTGAAATTACAGTGTCTCATTCTCGCTAAATCACCACCAGCCTCGATCAATACCTCTCCATTGTCTTTGTACCTCCACAGTTTAATTTCACCAGACTCAACTGCTGTTATAATTCCACTGAAAGCAGTTTGAATAAATTAATCAAATGGACCAGAGTTTCGCGGTATATTTCTCTTCTCTCTCCCCAAAATAATAACATTTAATAATTATTACGTACTCGTTGTAGCGTGATAAACCATTGATAGTTCCTGTACCTGTGTCGCATATAAACGAGCTCGTGAATGCACAATTCTGGCTGTCGTAAATTTTAACACTAGGAGAAACAGAATAGAATTGTGTTAAATTAATTGAAACTACAAATTCACGACTGTTTTTTTTTTTTGAAAGGGATCTCGGAAACTAAACGAGATAGAGAATTTTTATAGAAACGTTTTTTGGAGCTCTTGAAATTATCTACAAAAAAGGATTCTGACAAAATCGCTCTATCTCGCTTAGATTCCGAGATAGAGAGAAAAAAGTGATGAAAAAATTCTTTTTTTCTGGAAATTTCAAATTCTTTCTATTTCTGGATTAGTTGAAATTTTTCAGTTTTTTGGCTTTTACCTTCTGTTTCCTTTTGAACCACAGGCTAGAAGTACTTCCCGCTCTTTTTCATCGCCCCAGGACATTGCAGTGATCTCATCATCTTTAGTTATTGACACTAAATTCTGGATATTTTCGGTGGAACATTCTCCTTTTTCAATTTTCACGCCTAAATAAAATAAAGATAAATTGAATTAAAAATAAAATAAAATAAAATAAGATAAATTTTAAAATAATTAAAATAAAATAAAATTAAATATTAAATAAAATAAAATGAAATTTAAAAATGAATAAAATAAAATTAAATTAAATTTCAAAAAATAAAAATGAATAAAATGAAATTTAAAAAAATTAAATTAAATTAAAATTTTGATCATTGGATTATTCGGAATTTTTAGGAATTTAATTTTATTTGATGTGTGAATACGTACCTTTGAATACCCCTGATTTACCTCCTACAAATAAATCGAAAGGTTTTTTCTCCTGCATTTTATTTTACTTTATTTCGGTGCAAAGTGTAGTACTTTAAAATGATGTCTTTATACCATATAATCCCAAAGATTCTTTCTGCTTATTTTTGAAGAATTCTTTATATATTTCTCCTTATACTCTAACTTTCAATATTATACACCACATGTGCAGGCACAATAAAGTCTCATTTTTATAACCAACACATGTGTTAATGTGTGCAATGTGTGTCACACACATGCACATACCACACAGACACACATTGAAAAAAATTGAAAATCATGAGAGCGCCACCTGTGGAAAGTGTCGTCCAATGAATTTATAGGGCGGGAATGGAGAAATCGATTCAATATCGTGATTTTATGGTACTAGAGACGTTATTGATAAGCAGCTCAATATCTTGAAAGATGGAAATGTGAAAAAAATCAGGAGATATCTAGATCGAGTATTAAATATCCATGAATTTTTTCAGAATTTTCGGATGAGCGGTTTCAACAGAAAAAAAATGGAAAAGATACTTTCTAATGAAATAAATGATGTTTTTTTTTTTTTTTGAAAGGAATCACTAAATAAATTAATATTGTTCATTTTAAATTGAATTCTGTTTTTTTTTCTTCTATTTTTTTACTCTTTTCCCTCTAAACTCCTGGAGAAAAAATACATAACAACAATTTCAGCTTTAAAAAATCGTTAATTTAGCATTTTAGATGAGAAATTCCTTGTTAAATATTAAATAAAAGAAATTTCAAGGTAAAAAAATCATTGCTTACTATTTTAGCTGTGAAAATTCTTGTAAATTATTGAGCAACGATTTTTTTACGACGATTTAAATTGTTAAAAATCCTTGGAAAATATTTAAACGACGGTTTTTCAACCTTGAGACTCTCGTCGCTTAATATTTTAGCTGTAAAAGTCTTTACTAATTATTAAGTGACGGTTTTCTGACCTTAAAATTTTCGTCACTTAATTTTTAGCTGTGAAAAATCCTCAAAAAATCTCAAGTGACGTTTTTTCGACCTTGAGACGTCCAATGTTTAATATTTTAACTGTAAAAATCCTCAAAAAATGATGATCGGCGATTTTTTGATCTTGAAATTCGCGTCACTCAATATTTTAGTCCTAAAAGTCCTTTAAAAAATCTTAAACACCAGTTTTTTAATCCTCAAATTTTCATTAAAAAACTTCACATCTCTGCATCCTCTAAAAATCATCAACCAATAGACTTTAACGTTTTTTTCACGAAAAAAAAAAGGAATTAGGAATAAAAGGAGAAGATTAGATCAATAAATACTCATTATTCTCCTCAAATAATATTTATTCACAAATATTGTTTAAAAAAAACGAAAAAAAACTATACAATACATGAAAAATAAATAATAATAATCATTTATAAATATCGTCACCTTAGAAACAAAGGGGCGTAAGTGCTATGCTTATCCACAGGACTTACGCCCCTTTGATTCTAAGGCAACGATATGTTAAAAAAAGTAATGAAATTGCTCCAATTTCATCAATTAAAATATAATCAATTAGATTTTTCATTTATTTATTTATTTTTTTCTTATTTTTTTATTTATTCATTTTTAAAAAAAAAAAATTTTTCTATGAAATCAATTTGAATTAACATAAAAAAAATGTTTAAAAAAATTAGATTAACTTAACTGGTCTCAATTAAACCAATTCTAGAAGTTGCCTTGTTGCCCGCGAGTTTCCAATGCCTCCAGCAAAGAAAAGAAAGAAAACTCGCGAAAGAGGCGCAAAAGAAAAATAAAAGAGTTGCAGAAATGAATTCGGATCAATACTAAACTAGAAATAATCCGCATTTAATCCCAATGTATTTCGCATGACCTCAGTTAATTGTTATAATTGAACGAATTTTACATAAAATGCTAATATAATTAAAATTAAATTGATTTTATGAAGCTGATTGGTTTTCACAGAGGTAGATGTGTTTCTCATAATATTAGTAATAGTTTTATTGATCCAATCTAAATAAAAATCAACTCGGCAATATACACCAGGTGAATTAGCAGCTGCACATCCATATCCCCAGGATACTATTCCCACTTGTATTCTATTGCAAATAAGCGGTCCACCACTGTCGCCCTATTTTTTATTTTGAAAATAATAGAAATAAATTAACGTGTTTCTGTTAAATATCACTGTTAAAAAATTTTTTGTTTGAATTTTTTCGTGCAAAATCCAGGAAATTTCGAAACCAGTCACATTTCTACTGAAATTTTCGGATAATTACGTCATTGAAAAATAAACATATCGATTTTCAAATAATTTCACGCCTGAATATCAATGAAAATTTGTAAATTTTAATTGTTTCTTGAAAATTTAGTAAAAAAAAGAAAAATTCGAAAAAAAATTGAAAATTCAAGGAATTTTGATTCTATATATTACTGTTCAGTTGAAAATTCAAGTAATTTGTAGAATTTTCGTCTCAATTCTACTTAAGAAAATAAAAAAAAAAAAAAAAAAAAAAATTCTACTTAAGACTCATCGATTATCTGAATTTCCTCTGAAACTCAAAGATTTCATAATCTTCTCATTAAAAAAAAAATCAATATCACGTTTATGAAAATTCCCATCAAATTGTCTTTGAAATTTCCATTTTTTTCATGAAAAATGAAATTATTAGATATCTCACAATTTTTCGGAATTTTTTTAATGGATAAATTATTGTGAAAAAAGATATTTAAAAAATTTGCACTTATAGTTTTTTTAATTGTTGACATGTGCATATTTTTTAGTTTTTCAAAAATAATTTATTTGGTTGAGAAAAAAAAATAGACATTTTTAAATGTCTGGTATTTTCAGGATGATTTTTTTTTTAACAGTGTACAGTCAAAAAAAAAGTCAAATTTTTGTATAAAATCATTAATAACAATTTAAACGAGATAAAATTTTGAAATTTGATGAAGTAATTCTGTAAATAATGTAATGAGAAATAAAATGTCTTAGAACCGAAAAATTAATTGAAAATTGAAAAATTTTCTATGCTTTTTACATTTCTTCATTTTTTCAATTTTCGAAGAAATTTTCGAAAACCACCGAAAATTTTACAGTTTTCAACAAATTTCTTGTTTCTACGACTTATTTTATTTCTCATTACATTCTTCACAGATTCACTTAATCAAATTTGAGAAATTTCATCTCGTATAAATTGTTAATATTAAAATTTTTAATAATTGTAAAAATTTAACTTTTTTTTGACTAGGGGAGAGTGGGGCAAAATGGACACTATAATGAAATAGTTAGAAATGGATTTTTTTCGATGATTCTATTGAAAAGCTGAGGAAATTTTAGCCGGAAAACGAGTGTCAGATGTATTTTTTTCGATTTTTTTTTGAAAATTCGATATTTTTCGATATTTTTGAGGGGTAGAATCCTTTCCTTTTTTGAAAAATTTCAGTTTTTTGCAAATATCTCTGGTTCTATTGGTCGTAGCAACTCGGGGTTGATCTCAAATGAAAGGTGAGCTCATTTCCCATCGATTCATGTGGTTTTGAATTCAAAAATATCAATGTTTGGGATAGTTATAGGCCAAAAACTGTTTCACAAAAGTGTTCCACAAAAATGCCCATAAATACCTTAAAAATCGATATTTTTGAATTGAAAACCGTATGAATCGATGGCAAATGATCTCACTTTTCACCTCCCATCAAAATTTTCACGCTACAACAAATAGAACCGAAGATATCCTCAAAAAACTGAAAATTTTCCTAAAAAGAAAGGTTTTTACCCCTTTAAAATGCTCAAAAAAGTCAAAATCACCAAAAATTCAAAAAAATTCAGTAGTGAAGAAGTAAAACAAGATAAGTCTATTTTTTTCTCATTTAGTTGTTTGAAAATACCTCAGAAAATAAGCGAAATAGAGCAATTTTGCCCGAAAAATCTTTTGATAGTCTTGAAATTCTCTACAAAAAAAGATAAATAATATCACCTTATCTCGCTTAGTTTCCGAGATATTTCCTTCCAAATGATCGCAAAGATAAGTCAACTTATCCTGTTTTACCTCTTCACTACTGAATTAGTTCCAGCACTTATTTTCCGCTTAAAATTTCCTCAACTTTCCAATGAAATCATCAAAGACAATTTACCGTCAATATTTCTATCAATTTAAAGAGTTTTCCACAATATTTGTCTAAAAATTTAAATCGGTCCATTTTACCCCTGATGTCCATTTTGCCTCACCTTCCCCTATACGAATAGAAGCACTTTAACCCCGGGAAATCAAGAGGCAAATGAAATTTTTTTTTTTTTCCCCCGAAAATTCAAATTGAGTGGAAATAAAAGTGGGCAAAAAAAAAAGAGGCAATATCACCTGACACGCATCGATTCCTCCCTCTTTGTGGCCAGCGCATATTTGGCCTATGTGAAGCTGATGAGTAAAATAGCTATTGCATTCCAGTGTTGGTATCAATGGAACTTTGGCTTGCCTCAGTACTCCATTTGGTGCCTGAATATTCAGGAATATATATCGTCACCTTAGAAAGAGAGGGGCACAAGTCCTAAGCTTATGCAAAGCACTTACGCCCTTTTAACTCTAAAGCGATGATATTGAGGGAATTTTGGAGGAAAATAGATGAGATAATGAAATGGATATGGTTTGGGGTGGAATTTAATACCTCTGAATTTTCAAAATTGAGTGAAATTAATGGAAATACTTGAGATAAGATATTTTAAATGATTTCATTGAAGAAATGGGGAAATTTGAGACGAAAATCATGTTTTCGTCGTAGAAATAAAGGGGCGTAAGTTATATGCCTATATATAACACTTACGCCCCTTTGCTTCTGAGGTAATAATGTGTAAAAATTGATTTTTTGATTTTTTTTTGAGTTTTATAGAAAAAAAAATTGAATTTCGTAAAAAAAAACAAAAAATGAATTTTTTTATGTTTTTTTAGATTAAATTTTTTTTCAGTTTTTTGATGAAATCATCGAAAAAATTGTTTATATAATTGTAATAAATAAAAAATGAATAAATTTGATGCTTTACATCGTGAAAATCGCTTGAAATTAATTGAAATACTTGAAATTAGATATTTTAGATGATTTCATTGGAAAAATGAGGAAATTTGCATAAAAAATGATAATTCGATTTTTTTTGAGTTTCACTTAGTGATAGAAAAAAAATTGAATTTCCTAAAAATCTTCAATTTTTCCCTGAAATCATCGTGAAAAAAATTCAATCTCCAGTCACTTTATCGTAATATCAATTTTACCCCTCTTTCACTTATAAATATAGGATAGGTCGATTGAATTTTCACTTGAGGAGTTATTTCCTGCAATTTAAACATTAATTACAAGGCTCGTTACGCTCGTTTTTCCCCATCCAATTACTGTACACATTACGTCTCCTTCTGCGAGAAATTCAACGTGATCTGATGGTATTGGGGCGTATGTCACGTATGGCGTTACTCGAAAGGGCGTCGTCAGCTGAAACATTTGGACATTCGTGTGAATTCAATCCTACGCTTTTATTCATTGCTCAATTTCTTGGAAAGTAAACGAGATAATGCGATTTTTATGAATTAAAGAAGAAAAAGTATTTTTTAAAAATCTAAAATCAATGAAAAAATTAATTTTAATTTTAAAAAAAGGCGCTATCTCCCTTAGTTTCCGAGACACGATCACTCGTGAAATTATCGAATTTTTTTGAAAATGTCATGGAAACTAAGCGAGATAATGCAATTTTTGTGAATTAAAGAAGAAAAATCTAAAAAAAAATGGATAATCATTTTAAAGATTTTAGTTTTAATTCCTAAAAAATGCGCTATCTCGTTTAGTTTCCGAGATATTCTATCAAGAATAAGCGCAAAGACACGATCACTCGTGAAACTATCGAATTTTTTTGGAAATATCATGGAAACTAAGTGAGATAACGCGATTTTTTTGTAAATTAAAAAACAAAAATCTAAAAAAAAATCGAAAATCATTTAAAAAATTCAATTTTAATTCTCAAAAAATGCGCTATCTCGCTTAGTTTCCGAGATATTCAATCAAGAATAAGCGCAAAGACACGTCCACTTGTATAACTATTGAGTTTTTTGAAAATATCATGGAAATCAAGTGAGATAACGCGATTTTTATAAATTAAAGAAGAAAAATCAAAAAAAAATCTAAAATCATAATAAAAAATTCAATTTTAATTCTCAAAAAATGCTCTATCTTGCTTAGTTTCCGAGATATTCCATCGAGAATCAGCGCAAATCTGATTCCACTCGTAGAACTATGAAGATTTCTGGAAATATTCCGGAAACTAAGCGAGATAAAGCAATATTCACAAATTAAAGCAAAAAAAATCTAAAATAATTTTCTAAAATTCAATTTTAATTTTCAAAAAATGCGCTATCTCGCTTATCTTCCGAAATACCCTCAATATCTTGGAAACTGAGCGAGATAAAGCAGTATTCACGAATTGTAGCAAAAAAAATCATTTAAAACAAAACCGAAAATAATTTTTCCAAAATTCTATTTTTATTTCCAAAAAATGCGCTATCTCGCTTAAATTCCTCAATATTAAAAAAATAAACTGATGACAAAGTGGTATCAATTCATGTCGCTCCACCCCCCCCCCTCCTTCCCATAAAAAAAACAATAAATAAATAAACCTTCAAAATTCCAATATCATGAGACATAGTAGAACGACTGAAGTACGGATGAGGTATGATTTTTTCAACGCAAGAAATCTGCCATGTAGGCGAATATGATAGACTCGTAGTGCCAGCCACAACATTAAAGACCCATGGACTCTCGGTTATCCAATAATATCCCTGGTCCCTAGCCAGTCATAAATGCATCAATTTTAATAATAAATCAAGTGGAAAAAAAAAACGAGAGAAAACAGAAGCAAAGTTGAATTTTATCGGAAAATAAATTACCTAACCAGGCAGTGGGCTGCTGTCAACACAAATCCATGCATAATGTACGTACCACCGCAATGATGACGACTCGTATACCTCAATTGAATTGATATCTACGATCAATTACATTTGTTTTATGAATAAATACATTAAATTAAATTACACTTTGTACTATCTCCAATTAATCCATTAATTTATCTCACAGCAAATGGATAAACATCAATATGCGTTGCTTCACCCCCAATTATTCTGTTGCCAATTGAAATATCCTTGACTTTTTTATGAATATTAAAGATAGACGAATCTATTGACCGGTTATCAGCACTCGCAATTATTAGAAATTGATGAAACGTAAGAAAAAGTAAAAATATCATTTTTTCAATTTTTTTCCCATTACTTTATCATTTGACGAATTTTGTCGTTTTTTTTATTTGAATTTTGTTTTTTTTTTTTAGGGTCATGAAGGTAGCAGACATCTGACAATATTTAGAAAAACTAATTATGTAAAAAATACAATTGGCAAAAATAGTAAGAATTTTTAGAGCTTTTTTTTCTTTACTAATTATTTTTTTTTACACTAGATACAAAAAATACGATTTTTCGCACGCTGTGTAAAAAAGAGCTACTTTTCGCACGTTGTGCGAAAAGTGGCTACTTTTTTCACGTTGTGCGAATAGCGAGAATTTTTAGAGCTTTTTTTTCTTTACTAATTATTTTTTTCTTCACGAGATACAAAAAATACGATTTTTCGAACGCTGTGTAAAAAAGAGCTACTTTTCGCACGTTGTGCGAAAAGTGGCTACTTTTTGCATGTTGTGCGAATAGTGAGAATTTTTAGAGTTTTTTCTTTACTGATAATTATTTTTTGCTTCCGAATGGAAGCATTGTAAACGCGATTTTTTTCGATCTCGAGATTTCATCGGAATATGACTCAGAATGTTCCAAAACGTCGAGAAATGACATTTTTAAAAAATGTCTGTATGTATGTGTGTGTGTGTGTGTGTGTGTGTGTTTGTGTGACAGATATCAGCTCATTGCTCCGGAATGGTAATACTTGGTGACCTGAAAATTTAACAGTACTTTCTCTCCCCGTGCAAATTGCTCTCCGTGAAATTTGAGCGAAATCGGTTGAGTACTTTTCGAGAAAAATCAAATATTCGAAAAATCGTTTTTTCGATTTTTCTCCGCGAAAAATTGATTCACAGCCCCCACTCTCAGCGATGAAATTCATCTCATTTGAACACACAATTTTCACTCGGGGTAAATTTTGCTGCGATTTTTCGTTTGCGGATAATTTCAATTACAGTATTTTTTATCCTGAATTTTGTATACACGATAGCTCAAAAACTATTTGAGTTAGAGACTCCAAATTTCGTGGGTTTGTGCATCTAATGAACGAAAAGTTTGGTATTGAAGTTGGGCGAAATCGGTCAAGTAGTTTCTGAGATATTGCACAAAAACCATTTTATGAAAAGAGGTTATATCTCGAAAACTACTGGAGCGATTTCGCCCAAGTTCAGCTTAAAAGATTCATCTCAATGAGCCCCACAAATGGTGAGAATTTCAGATTTTTCAGAGGCAGTCTCTTGTAAGAGTTTTCGATAACTTAGTTTTTTCAAAAATCACGGTTTTTCTTAGCTTCCTCCCTAGGAACACTACTATTTTTCATTTCACCATTCGAAAGTAGACAATTTTTTCTACCAAATGAGTACATTTTCTTCTGACGACAATCGGAAAGAATAGGAATACTATTTGAAACCTGAACTTCAATTTTTAAGTTTTATCGTAAGATCTCAGTTTTCATCTAATATTGAAAATTTATGTATCATATGACATTATTGCAATTTAATCGATTATTGTAAGCTAGGACTGCAGGTCCTAAGATTGAATCCTGAACAGATCGATACGGTCTGGAAAAATATTCGTAGGAATGTTTAAGTGCGAATTTGTCGTGAAAATGATGTTATTTTTTTGAGCAATGGAATACATGAATAGCGATTTGATGCGAAATTGATAAAATTCCATTCGGAAGCATTTTGCCAATCGAATTGGCAACATATTAAATGTCGCACAAGGAGTGGGGCTTGCCAGTAACGCACAAAGAGTAGCACTTCTGCTTGTTTCTACACGAGATACAAAAAATGCGATTTTTCGCACGTTGTGCGAAAAGTTACCACTTTTCGCACTTTATACATAAAAAAAACTGGATCTTAGACGTGCGATAAAGATTTTTAGACTCATGTGATTATAAAACTTGCACTTTTCGGCTCATTTTGCAGCCTCACACTCGTAAAAAAAGTACTTTACCGCACTTGTTAGATAAAATACTATAAAAACCCCCCAAAAAAATATGCACATGTAAAAAATGCAAAAAACTGTAAATGCAAATTTTTTAATGATTTTTCTTTGCACTAATTTATTTCATCGCCTTAGAAACAAAGGGGCGTAAGTGCTATGCTTATACACAGGACTTACGCCCCTTTGACTCTAAAGCGACGATTTTGTTCTAAAAAAATGGAAAAAATTGTTAAATATGTGCTGATTTCATCATCATTTTTTTTTCTCCCCTTGACTTTTATATCATCCATTTTTTTCAATTATTTATTTTGCAGGTGGAATTGATAACTTCATGAAATAATTGAATGCACTCATGAATACTAGAGTTTTCTCCAGTAGCAATATTTTTCCAGCAGACAGAGAGAGGAAAAAGGGGGACTCTCGGCATTTACTTTTGAAATATTGATGAGTTTTTTCATCAGAGGTATATAAAATTGAGTAAAAAGCAATTTTTTTTGCACACAGAATATCTCCTTGAACATATTCACACGCAATAAAGTGTGATTAATTTTATTATATCCTTTCTTTTTTTTTTTTTTTTTTCTATATAAATCAATTACACATTTTTTATTTGTTTTCATTATCTCTCATTAAATTTAATAAATGATCTCTTTAATTATTGAGATTTATGCAGAAGCTTAATTGACACAATTAAAAATCCATTCATTTTGAATTAGTAGCTTTTGTTTTTTTTTTTTTTTTTTTTTCTTCTTTATTATAATATATGCTATATCAATTGACATCATTAGTTTTTTTTTTCCTCTTTTTTTTTTTAATTTTCTTTTTTTTCTTCTCATTTTCTCTTCTCAAATATGTATTTTTCTTCTCTGTTTATTTAAATAATAATTTATTTTTATTTTTAGCTTCATTCTCATTAAGGAATAATCTTATGCATCTGACGTAGTATGCATGCTATTGCGAGTGGCATTAGCCCACGAGGAAGAGCTGCTGATGAGGAAGCTGGAGTGGGTGCAACAGTTATGTCCACTACACAAAATGTACAAATAATTAATTTACTTTTATCACAAAAGAGTAGAAATGATGGAGCATTTAATTATACGAAGATCAAACAGTGTTTGCTCGGAATTATGGCTTGAAAACAAAGTGGCGTAAGTGGTAATTATGAGAATAGCACTTATGCCCCGTTGATTCTAAGGCTGATGATGTGTGGTGGAGGGAAATTAATGAAATTTGAGGGATTTAAGGTAGTATCCCAGGTACGATCGATAAACCAGGAAAAAAATGAAGATTTGTAGGTCAATTTCCAATTAATTGCTGATAATTCGGGAAAATGTGCTTTAATTCAGAGATCGGCGAAAAAAAAATTCGCATTTTTAATTTTTTAATTTTTTTTATTTCTGTAATTTCCATCGAAAAAATTTTAATTACTTTCTTAATGAAAAATTTGGATTTTTTAATTTTTCATTAGTTTGAAAATTAATTTTTTTTTTTTAACAATTTTGATTACTATTGTAATTTAAAATTTGACTGATGGAATTTCATAATTATTTTCTTTATTAAACTTATTAACATTTTTATTAGTTAAATTGAATTATAAATGTCATATAAGCGTCATTTAGATTGCATTAAATTATAAGTTCTTATTTGTGTTACATTTAGTTAACACTCTCAACTCAAAATTTTTGTCTGAAAGACGCTCATATTTGGAAAGATTAAACATAGTAGCGTTGATTTTATTATAAAACTAATTATTCCAATCAATTAATGAGTAAGAAAGAATCAAAATTTCGAATAAGAAAAAGAATTATAAAATTTTATCAGTCAAATTTTTAATTACAATAGTAATCAAAACTTAAAAAAAAATAATTAATTTTCAAACTAATGAAAAATTTAAAAATCCAAATTTTTCATTGAGAAAGTAATTAAAATTTTTTCGATGGAAATTACAGAAATAAAAAAAATTGAAAAATGAATGCGAATTTTTTTTTGCCGATCTCTGCTTTAATTTACACGAAAAAGGTGATTAAACTATTCGAAAGTCATATCTTCAGCTTGTGAATATAATTTTTTTTTCTCGAATTTTTTTTACTTTAATCTCCTATCACATGCATGAGATAGAAAGAGAGGCAAATAGTTACGACTACCTTCTAATTAAAATTTCTCAATAACTATACGGTGAATTTAATATTTTTTTCTTCTATTATTTAGTTAAAATGCTGTTTTCTTCGCTAATAGTTTTTAAATAATGGGTCAGCCCTGTGGTTTTTTAGTAATTTCGTTATTTCTGTCTGATTTAGGGCGTTTCATCCTCACTATCGCTATTTTCAGTAACTTTGATAATTCATATCTCATAAACTGCACGAACAAAAATTATGAAAAAATTCAGAATAATGTAAAAAAATATCATCTTTGATACAGCATCAAAAAAATAAGGGATTAACTGTACTCGAGTTCACTGGGATACTACCCTTATAATAGAAAAATTCTTACCTGGTACAGTCTTTATTCTGAAATCGGCCCATTCTTTAGTGTGCATGAGAAAATTTGGTATTGTTGCCTGGCATGCAATCTCTAAACGTCCATTATCACCAGCATGTAATTCAGATACTTCAATTGATAGCTCTGATATTGCTGACATCAATGACTCCTTGTACTGACGATATGGATAATTATTAACTAGTGTCATGTCAGCCTTAAAAAAAATGCATAAAAATTACGTGTTAATAAAATTATCATCTGGCAATTTTTTCAAATTTTTCATCAACAGATAAATCATTATAAAAAAAATTTGCACTTATAGTTTTTTGAATTTTCTAATTGTGCATATTTTTTTTAATTTTTTTAAATAATTTATTTATTACAAAAAAAAAATTAAAATTGTGGAATGTCTCCTATTTTTTAGTATAATAAAATAACAATCAATTTCGATTTTTTTTTTTCATGAAATTTTTGTGTGATACTTGAACAAACCTCTTTTCCATTAATGAGCCATGTCAAGTGAGGAACTGGATACGCAGGTGATGAGGTGCAATTTGCCTCAAGTACTTCACCCACTGTGTAAATAGCTTTCTTGAAAGTTATGTGAGGATAATCCGTCTGAGGTACTGTAGAAATGAAAGGAAAAAGGATGAAAAAAAAAAAAAGGTGGAGAAAAAGGAAATATATTATTCAATTAATTAGCAACATCTCTCTTCTCATTTTTCACTCTTTGCACTTCATTTCATTTATTTTTCATGTGTGTCTTTTTTTTTTGTTTTTAATAAAAAAGTTTCTTTCATCTCACCTATCACCTGGAGCTTCACCTCGTTAGAACTCTCTGTATAAATTGGATGATCTGAACTTACTAAGCATGAATAAGAGCCAGATGCCTCCAAACGTACACCATGTAATGTGATTGTCTTTCCATCGAGCGAATGCTGGAAAATAAAAATGAAACAATTTTTTCTCTTTTGTTGTATGATTCAAAGGAAAAATGAACATGACACTGAAAATAGCAGACATTCAACAAGTTTTTTTTTTTTTCTATTTAAATAAATGATTTTAAAAGAAGTAAAAAATTTGCACGTGTAGAAAATTTAAAAAACTATAAGTGCAAATTTTTTAAATATTTTTTTTTTAACAATTCATTTCTGAAAAAAAATAATAAAAAAAAACTCAGATGTTTGCTGGATTCATTTTCATAAATGAACTGAATTTTTTTTAAGATGAAGTACTTTATAAAAAAATTTGAAAAAATTCCTTAATAATGAAAACATATAACACCATTTTCTCAAATTTTTTCATATTTTTTCAAACAATCCTTCCCACCAAAAAAAAAAAATTATCATGTCCAATCTAATTTTATTATCATAAAATGAACCTGATTTTTTTTCTCAACATGAAGAACTTGATAAAAAAATTTGAAAAAATTCCTCAATAATGAAGACATGCTGGACCATTTTGTCAAATTTTTTCAAATTTTTCCTCAAAGTCCTTCTTTCCCAAAAAAAATCTTGACTTTTTGAACTTCCCATTTTTTCTCATTTTTTTAAAACATATAAAAACAAATAAAACTCACATCAAAATCAACACCAGCCGGTGGATTTTTACGAAATGGTTCATTTCTATCTCTTATATACTCAAGTATTTTTCTCTCATCTTTTCTAAATTCTATTTTGTGTAAATCATCAGGCGTAACTGTGTGATTACACGTTAGTGTTGCAGTATTATTGTACTTGACATAATTTGGCGCAACAAGCCTTACTTCAGGAGTTCCATCTATAAAATTTAATTTGATTATTTTAATGCATCAATAAAAAAAAAAGTAAAAATTCATAAATTCGTAAAATTAATGGCTTAATGTTTTCGATTAAATGGGGCATTAAAAATAGCCGGTTTTTATGAGTCCATCGAGATAATAATTTGCTTAATCGAATAGAAAGAGAAAAAGAGAGAGAGAGAGAGAGAAAACATTAATGGGAAATATAAAAAGAGTTAAACTGTGTATTAATTAGTGGCTTATTAAGAATTTCATTCAATAGTAAAAAAAAAAAAAAAAAAAAAAAAATTAAATGTATGCAAATTGAGTAGAATAAACCGTTTCTAGTGATAGGGGGGTAAAAGGGGTGAAAAGGGGGGGGGGGGGGGTGTTGAAGGGTGGCACTTTGGCTTACTATATAATACGTGGCTTATACCCTGTTGCTGGGAGGCGTTACTCTATCGATCAGAAAGCGCGTGTTTCTCGCACATTTTTCCAATTTTACCCTCTTTTTTCGCCCCTTCCCCCCCCCCCCCTTCTGCCATCAATTATTCCATAAAAAAATGTTTTTCGATACTAAAACATCGGAAATTCCGTCACGAAAAAGAGGCGCCCCCCCTCCCCTCCCCCTCCCCAAGCCGCATATTCCTTCAATGATAAACCAAAGAAATAATAAAAAAAGGGTAAAAAAAAGGACATATTTACATATTTAATTTTAAACGACTTATGAATAATGCATTTTCACAAATTATCGGGAAATATGAGATGACACTTTAAAGTTCAAGAAAACAAGGATTAATAGAACATGAGAAAAAGAGAGAAGAGATCATCTGAAATGTTAAGCCAGTGAAGTCAATCGATACCGACCTATTTACCCAAAAAAAAAAAAAAGCCGGGTGATATATATATGTTTCACACATAAATTTAATATAAATGTAGATTCGAGTGATTTTCGATAAGAATAATTTTTGGATTATAATTTTTTTTATAAATAATACAAATTTTTTTTTTTTTCTTCGTGTTTTTGTAGTTCATCAATTGCAAGTGACTTTGAAGGGGAAGACGATAATTTTTTTTTTCCCGCCCGATTTAGCTTGACATTTATTTGAAAAGGAGGGCTGTAAGCTGACAGGGCTGAGAGACACAGCCTACACGTTATTCTCCTTTTTTTTTTTGCCTTTTTTCCTCTTTTATTTTCCTTTACTAAGGTGTGTGTATATTTTTATACCGCATAAAAAGAGGAAAAAACAGAGAGAGAGAGAGAGACAGCCTGGATAAGCAGGTGAATGTGTGTAAATATGTATGTGTGTATGTGTATGCGTGATTGTGCACCTCGAGTTGTAAATGTCAAGTAAAAAAGCATCACGCTCAAGAAAAATGTTATATTAAAAGCAATAAAACCTTCGGTATTTTAATTTAATTGTAAATTTTTTTAAAAATACCAAAGTTTTTTCTCTCATAAATTTGAAAAAAAAAAAAATAAAATAGTATAATATTTTTTAAAATAGTATAAAATAATATAATAATAATAGTATAATAGTATATATATATTAAATAATTAACTTACATGAAAATAATTGTAAAGTATATATAAATACGATTTTTTTCCATTGGGCTTGTTGACGCTGCATTTTTATTGTAATTATTATTTTTTTATGATTTTTTTCAATTTTTTTATACAATCTTTATAACGATGTATATGTATACATGTAAATTATATATATATATATGTATATTAATTAATTAATAAATGGTGCCGCTGCGTTAATCAAACAAAATTCAAAAACCAACTCAATTATTAGTTTAACTTTAAATTTTCCTTTTTTTTTAAATTTCCTAAGAATTTAATTAAAAATATAAACGTGCATACTATTTTTTACAGTGTGTGCCTTTAAACTACCAAACTTCGGTGCCGAGTCGGCGCTACAACTGGGGATAGTGCTTTCGATCGTTTCCCAGCTACCCTTAAACCCAAGTGAATCCAACCCCCTCTACTCTACCATTTTTACTCCCCTCTTTTTGAAGGGGTGGGAGAGAAAATTGTCATATATTGTTGGAAGAAAGAGGGGGGGATTCACTGGAGGAGAAATATCATGCGCCATCAGGTGGCTTTTCTATAAATTTTATTTATTTCTTCAAAAAAAAGTGCAAAAAAAATTCAAATATTTGCTAAATCCATTTTCACAAATGAAATTATTTTTTTTGAAAATGAAGAATTTCAGCAAAAAATTTGAAAAAATTCTCCAACAATGAAGACATATTGCACGATCTTCTCAAATTTTTTCAAATTTTTTCATAAATTTTATTTATTTCTTTAAAAAAAATTTTAAAAAAATTCAAATTTTTGCTAGATTCATTTTCATAAATGAAATGATTTTTTTGAACATGAAGAACTTTAGCAAAAAATTTGAAAAAATTCTCCAACAATAAAGACACATTGCAGCATCTTTTCAAATTTTTTCAAATTTTTTCAAATAATCCTTCCCTTCTAAAAAAATTAACAAGTCAAATTTTATTCTTTCTATCATAAATGAGCCTAATTTTGTAAAAAAAATTTGCAAAAATTCCTTGATAAAGGGTGGAAAGTGGGAGAAGAGAGAAAATTATCATATATTGTTAGAAAAGAGGGGGAAAAAGAGGGGGGGATTTGCTGGAGGAGAAAATACCATGCGCCATCAGGTGGCTTTTCCATAAATTTCGTCATGTTTACTCTTTAATCTCATTTATTTGTTCTCATGCATTAGTTTATTCAAAAAGAAAAAAAATGTTTATTCATCAAAGAGACGAAGAAAAAAACCATGGAAATGAGGTAATTTTTCTTCCGGCAAAAATACTCTTTGTACTCTGTTTAATTATCATTTATATTATCTTTACGCTTTTTTTTCTTCTCCTGCGCATTTGAAAAAAAGGAAAATACGCGCTAACTCGATGAGATGAATGTGTAGGATGAAGCAGGAGGATCTGCTAGGGCGTAGCACGGATTACTGGCGATAATTAAATTTGTAGATTGACTGGGTGTGGCAAGATGCTCAACAATTTGCCGAAAATTTGGACGATCAGCTGGTTTCATTGACCAACATTTATGCATTGTACTATTCAACAGTTGATTATTATTGTCGGGTATTTTCAATCGTCCGCCTTTTTTTACGATGTAATGGAGAAGCTCGTCGTCTTGTATTTGGGCATAGGGAAATGCCCCGAGGGTTGAGATTTCCCATAGTACAATACCGTAGGACCAGACGTCGCTTTTATTCGTGAAAATACGGTCATGGAGAGCCTCTGGTGCCATCCAACGTGCTGGCAACCTACGTTGACCCATTCTACTTGCGGCTAGGAGATATATACTGTCACGAGAAAGACCGAAATCTGAAATCTAAGAAAAATTTGTTAAACGAGTGATTTTTAGGAGTTAAAATGATGATAGAATTAGGAGAGATTTTTCAATTTTTTGGTTTTTTTTTTAAAGGATGAATTTTCTATAAAAAAAATATGAAAAAAATTTGCAATTACAGTTTTTTAAATTTTCTTCATATGGATTTTTCAAAATATTTTTGAGAATAATTCTATTAGTTGATGAAAAAAAATGCAAACAATTGTTAGATTTCTGCTATTTTTAGGATTATTAGTTAAAGACTTTAAGTAATTAAAGTTGGATGCATTTGATTTTTGTTTTTTTTTTTAGATATCTGGAAAAAGAAGGAGATAATGAAATTTTTAACTGCACTTTTTTTGTAGAGCTGAATTCAAATCTACAAAAAAAAATAATTACAAAATTTCGTATTTCCAATAGTTTTCAAGATATTCGTAAAAAAAGGAGATCGATCAAATTGCGTAACACTTTTTTTTTTTAATATCTTGGAATTAAGGTAGTATCCCAACGAAATCGAGTACAGTAAACCCCTTATTTTTTGATGCTACATCAAAGATGATATTTTTTTACATTTTTCTGAATTTTTTCATAATTTTTGTCCGTGCAGTTAATGAGGTATGAATTATCAAAGTTACTGAAAATAGCGGTGGTGGGGATGAAACGCCCTAAATCGGACAGAAATAACGAAATTACTAAAAAACCACAGGGTTGACCCATTATTTAAAAACTATTGGCGAAGAGAACAGCATTTTAACTAAATAATAGAAGAAAAAAATATTCAATTCATCGTATAGTTATTGAGAAATTTTAATTAGAAGGTAGTCGTAACTATTTGCCTTTCTCTCTCTATCTCATGCGTGTGATAGGAGATTAATGTAAAAAAAATTTGAGAAAAAAAAATTATATTCACAAGCTGAAGATATGACTTTCGAATAATTTAATCACTTTTTCGCGTAAATTAAAGCACATTTTCCCCGAATTATCCCCAATTATTTGGAAACTCACCTACAAATCCTCATTTTTCACTGTTTTATCGTACTCAAGGATACTACCTCAACAACATTTAGGGAAAAATATAAAAAAAAAATCTTTTTTATAAAAAATTTCATAAGCTACCAAAAAATTTTCTTCTATTTCAACAATAATTCAAATTGACAACTTTTACCTTCAACGTCATATTTGCTGTAACTAAAATATTTCTCGCTGCTAGATCACGATGGACAATACCATTAATTTCCAGATGCTCCATACCACGTGCAATATCAACTGCAAATTGACAGAATCGACTGCTGTCAATCACACCACGTGTTGAATAGAATGATCCATTATTCTCGATATTAATGTATTTACGGCCTTCCAGATGAATTGAATCAACTTCAAAGTACATGAAATAAAAGACAATACATATATGATACATTAAATGCCATTGAGCTGATGTGTCCAATAGAAACTAAACAAAAAAAAAAAAAAAAAAAGATTGACTAACAAAAGGACTAAAGACAGCTCAATCGATTTCTCCCCAAGCTGAAGTATTTGAAAGCAAATATCAACAGAATTCTATTTAAAAAACAAACATAGCTTCAATTCTAAAGCGAAACAAGATATTTACTTCTTTCATCATTGAATCCTGAACTATCATTCCTTATGACAGATTCTTCAATTAAATTGTCTCTAAGTTGATGCAAATAACACAACAAGTCACCGCCTTCAATGTACTCCAAAACAATGCAAATTGGATTTTCTGGTAGAGTACAACAGCCAACAAGTTTAACAAGATGTGAATGTGATCCTACACGTTTCATTGTATCAATTTCATCAAGTAACTGACGACGTGACTCAAATTCATCTGTTTCATTCAATGAATATGTTAACTTAATAGCAACTTTATAATCATTATCAAGATATCCTAAATGAACTTTTCCAAATTCTCCTTTGCCAAGTTCCTCGGCTATTTTCAAACGTTCATAGGCAATTTCGTATTTATCAGCTTCATTCAACTCTGCAGGCTATAGAGAAAAATTGAAAAAAAGAAAAAAAAAAAAGGAAATTAATATTTTAATTGAAAAAGCCTGGATGATCAATATGAGAGCATGAATACCTCGTTATTCTCGTGGACTATGTACAGGGAATTGTGTTTTTTTAAAATTGAATTCACCCATTGTACTTTACCCGATATTTCCGTTATAGTTGGTAAACTGAAAAAGAAAAAGATTCATCAATATAGAACATTTAATTTTCATTTGAAAATTGTTTAATTTAAATTATTAATAGACATTTTAATAAAATTAGCAGAAATCTGACGATTTTTTAGCATTTTTTAAAATAAATAAAATGTTACAAAGAGAATATTTAAGAAACGTGAACTTAGGGGAAGGTGGGGTAAAATGGACCGATTTTTTCGATAGGAAATGATTATGATTAACAATTTTCTGTTATTTTGAGGATCTTTAGAACCCGGAGAAGGTAAATTTATCGATTTTCCATGAAGAATTTATATTTATATATTTATATTTATAATATATAATATATATAGCATGTATAATACATTGTATTATATATACTATATATATAGAGGAGAGTGGGGCAAAATGGACACTGTAATGAAACGGTTAGAGATAGATTTTTTTCGATGATTCTATTGAAAAGCTGAGGAAATTTTAGCCAAAAAGCGAGTGTTAGATTTTTTTTAGATTTTTTCGAAAATTCGATATTTTTCGGCATTTTTGAGGGGAAAAGCCTTTCCTTTTTTGAAAATTTTCAGTTTTTTGCAGATATCTGTGGTTCTATTGGTCGTAGCAATTCGGGATTGGTCTCAAATGAAAGGTGAGCTCATTTTCCATCGATTTATGGGATTTTGAATTCAAAAATATCAATTTTTGGGACAGTTATAGGCCAAAAACTGTTTCACAAAAATGCCCATAAATACCTTGAAAATCGATATTTTTAAATCTAAAACCCCATAAATCGATGGCAAATGATCTCACCTTTCACCTCCCATCGAAATTTTTACGCTACGACGAAAAGAACCGAAGATATTCTCAAAAAATTGAAAATTTTCGAAAAAAAGAAGGGTTTTACTCCTCTAAAATACTCAAAAAAGTCAAAATTGGCAAAAATTCAAAAAAATTAATGCCGGCACTTGTTTCCCGCCTAAAATTTTCTCAACTTTCCAATGAAATCATCAAAAACAATCTACCGCCAATATTTCTATTAATTTCAAGAGTTTTCCACAATATTTGCCTGAAACTTTAGATGTGTCCATTTTACCCCTGATGTCCATTTTGCCCCATCTTCTCCTATATTAAATATATTATATATATTATAGTATAATATACAAAACCATATGTAATACAATGTATGCAAGACTTATTCAAAATTCAAAAATATTAATACTTACGTAGTTCGATTATTTGATAAAATCAACTTGTAGCTACTGCATTTTAATTTCGATAGATAACTCATTATTCCAATTGCCATTGATATTAAAATCAGGATCGAAATGTACAAGGGCAGCTGTAAATTAATTATAAAAATTGTCATTTTCGTTTAGATAATGTCATTTTTTTATGAACAATAAAAATAGCAGATCTCCAACAATTTTTAAAAATTCTTTTTCTTTTAAAAAATTGATTATTTCCAAAAAAAATTGAAAATATGCATTTTCAGTACAAATGCGAATTTTTCAATTTTTTTTCTCTTGATTCAATAATTTATTTATTCAAAAAAATCACAAAAATTGCCTAATGTCTGCTAATTTCATGATAATTTTTTTTTTTTTTTGATTTTTTGCATTTTTCTATTTATACTTACACGAGTTACTATTTCTCCAGACGGCTCTTGTTTTACCTGATAATTTATTAAATAAGCAGACGATTTACCAAGACAACCATGTGTATCCTCAGCTGAAACGAGTATTTTATTTCCCAATAACGATGACATGGTAATACTACGTTCTTTCATCCACTTATAACACGTGATATTTGATGAGAGTTGAATTATTTTTGTTGTATTGTAGACAGTAAGGCCAGTATTTGAAATCAATATTGGTACGGAATAGCTAGAATGTGATTTAAAAAAAATTGTAAGAGAATCGAGAGACTAGTTGTGAAACAATGAGTATTGGATAGAAAATAAAGTTCGATAGGATGAAAGAAAAATAAAAAATTAAATGAAAGAGGAAATAAAAGTTTTAGTGATATATTTTTTTTTATTCTATATTTTCTATCGAGAAATGAATGAAAATCGAGAAAAAAAAGTGGAATTTTTTTCAATTTATCTAGATATGTTTCATGTGAATATTTTAGAATTGCAAATAAAAAATTAAATGGATTTTCATTTATTTTATTCGAATTTCGTTAACTTTGGACGGAAATCAACGAATTGAACGTTTTTTTATAAATTAGGAACAGTTAAAATGTGTTTGATTAATGGAAATCAATGAAATTGAAAATTTTTAAGTTTGTGAAAGATTTGCCTCGTTTTTCAAAATTAATTATTCATCTTTCCTTCCAATTGAAGAATTGAAGGAAATTGTGCCCTATTTTCTCTCCTTATACCTCCATTTCTTCGAATAATTAATGATTTGAAGCAGAAATATTGACGATACTTGATGAAAATCCATTGAATCTCATAAATCATACAATATTTTTGATTAAAAAAAAAAATTCTTAAAAATCCTTAAAAATTCTTAAAAATTGCACTTTTATTCAAATTTTCGACATGTGCATATTTTTCCATTTTTTTAAATAACTTATTTATTTAAAAAAAAATCGATATTTTCGTTGTTGCTATTTTCAGTATCATCATAAAATGATCGTGACATTGGCAGACATCGCACAATTTTTTTATATTTTCTTAAACAAATAAATTATTATGAAGAAAAAACTATTGAATATAATTGCACTTTTCTTTGAATTTTTTGATAATAATTTATTTATGAAAAAAAAACGTGTCAGATATCTGCTATTTCCAGTATCATTATAAAATGATAATGACCTGAGTAGACATCGCCCCATTTTTCAGATTTTCTTAAACAAATAAATTACGATAAAAAAAAATATTGCAAAAAAAATTGCATTTATATTTTTTTTGAATTTTTTCCATATAACAATTTTTTCTCCAGTTTATGAAAATGATTTATTCGTTAAAAAAGAAGAAATTATTAGATGTTTGCTATTTTTAGTATCATTATAGATTGACTACCTACCTCAATGTATAATACTCGATAAGTGAGCTGTTAAAATTCACCCACCACCTTATAACTATTTCTCCAGAATCCAATACCTCTCCATGCACTTCAGGAACAGGGAGAGACTCATAGGCATCACCACAATGGCATGATTCTCCCACACAATTCGGCACTCTAAAATTAATCTGCAGAAGATAATCAGAGCATTTAATTATTTCCATTTCCTAATTATCATAATTAGCAGATTTAAAATAGGGGAATGTGGGGTAAAATGGACACATCTAAATTTTTAGGCAAATATTATGGAAAACTCTTGAAATTAATAAAAATATTGGCGGTAGATTGTTTTTGATGATTTCATTGAAAAGTTGAGAAAATTTTAGGCGGGAAACAAGTGCTGGCATTAATTTTTTTGAATTTTTGCCGATTTTGACTTTTTTGAGTATTTTAGAGGAGTAAAACCCTTCTTTTTTTTGAAAATTTTCAGTTTTTTGAGAATATCTTCGGTTCTTTTCGTCGTAGCGTAAAAATTTCGATGGGAGGTGAAAGGTGAGATCATTTGCCATCGATTTATGGGGTTTTCGATTTAAAAATATCGATTTTCAAGGTATTTATGGGCATTTTTGTGAACCAGTTTTGGAAAACAGTTTTTGGCCATTAACTATCCCAAAAATTGATATTTTTGGATTCAAACCTCCTTAAATCGATGGGAAATGAGCTCACCTTTCATTTGAGACCAACTCCGAATTGCTACGACCAATAGAACCAGAGATATTTGCAAAAAACTGAAAATTTTCAAAAAAAGAAAGGCTTTTACCCCTCGAAAATGCCGAAAAATATCGAATTTAAAAAAAAAATCGAAAAAATACATCTGCCACTCGTTTTCCACCTAAAATTTCCTCAGCTTTTCAATAGAATCATCAAAAAAAATCCATCTCTAAACGTTTGAGAACAGTGTCCATTTTGCCCCACTCTCCCCTATATGTATTTTTCAGGGATACATAAATCCCATGAAAGGTACTAAAATAACAGTAGGGGAGAGCGGGGCAAAATGGACCTCTGTGTCAACATCATTCAGGAATTTTTTTCGGAGTGAAGGACTCGATGAAAAAATCTGAAAAAATTTGAGAAAATGCTCTAATGTGTCTATATTGTTTGTGAATTTTTTCAGATTTTTCATAGCAGCCGCTGCTTTTTTAAAAAAATTCGAATCATCTCATCTCTTAGGTCCATTTTGCCCCAGTCTCCCCTATAATTAAAGTATCACCAGAAAGTATATGCCTACATGCCAATAACAGTGCATTTTTCTATTTATATAGGCTGCTTTTTTATATTTTTGCTTCCGAATGGAAGCTTTGTTTTCGCAATTTTTTTCGAAATGCCAATTTTTATTGGAAACGACTCAAAATGATGCAAAACGTCGAGAAATCATAATGAGAAAAAAAAGTAGACATGTATGTATGTGTGTCTGTATGTACGACTTTACGACTCTCTATTACTCGAGAACGGTGAGAGATAAAAATCTGAAATTTTGGCAAGATATCAGTTGTGATGAAGTGTATGTTCCATAAAAATTTCAGCAAGATCAATCCAATGGTTTCTGAGATATATCAATTTTTTAAAAATCGTATCTTTCGAAATTTCTCAATTTGTGTGAGACGAATTCCGTTCAAAATTTTACTCAACATTCGCAACCATAATATCTTATTTTTTGCGAATTTTTATGAATTTAATCCCATTATTCTATTAGTTATTAATTTTTTTGTGCTTTTTTTTCAAAAACTCGGTTTTACGACGATAGCTCAATGAATAATTGACTTGAAGACTTCAAATTTTTTCTGTATATGTAGTTTCTGATGAAGATGGTTGGGATTGAATCTGAGGCATATTGGCTGAACGGTTCTCGAGATATTTTGAATCGAAGTTTTTCCGAAAATCGGCTGTATCTTCCAAACTACTCATCTGATTTCATCGGGACGGAGCTCAAAAGATTCGTGTTCATGAGCTGAATAAACCCTCAATTTTTCGAATTTTTAGATGAAGTTCTCTGCTTATTATATTGAAAAATGTATTTTTTTCTCAATATTTCCAACAAAAAAAATCAGAAAAATGCCATTTTTCTCGATTTTTTTGAATGGACACTCCTATTTTTTATTTGGTTTTCTGAAAGAACACATTTTTCTCTTTCAAATGAGCCTCTACTCACCTTCGTAGGACAATCAGAAACTGTACCCAAAAGGGAACATTAAAAGTGAAAAAGTGATTTTTTATGTAAAATTTAGCATATATGTTTTTTTTTCGAGAGAGATGATAGACAAAATTCAAGAAGAACCATTTGGAAGCATCCTGCTAATTCATTAGCAGAAATTGAAAGGAAGAAATAGCGATTTGAAGGATAACGTAGAAAAAATAGCAGCCAATCCAGCGAGGAACGCCTGCTTGTTTTTTTCTACAATTTCATCAAGTTCATTAGTAGATTTTAATTGAACCACTGTACCTTTGCAGAATTGGAGAGCAAGTGGATCCGAGGATTGGCGATTATTTGAATTTCATAAGTGCACGTTGGCCTGATCGTAAGCTCAGGAAAGTCAATGGGAAACTCATTATCCGGGAGGATAATATCCAATTGGTCTCCATTTATGTGACGAAACATATTTTCGTCTGGTGGACAGATAACTGGAGATTCATCGAGATTCTCCTTTTCATTCGGCAAAGTGTTGATCAAAATACTGGAAAATCAAAAATTAAAATAAATTTATTTAAAAAAAAAATTAAAATTAATGATTAATGATAATAAAAATAGCAGAAATTTCTCTATTTTTTCTATTTTTTTTTTTTTCCTTCAAAAAATAAATTATCTAAAAAATTGAAGAATCGGTACATGTAAAAAATTCAATAAACTATGAGTTCAAATTTTTCAATAAAAAATTTATAATAATTTAGTTGTTTCAAAAAATCAAAAAATTATCAGATGTGCGATAATTTTATTATCATTCAAATTGAAGGAAAAATTACGAATTTGACAGTTTTATTTTTTATGATATCTCGAAAAATAAGAGATGCGAAAATTTTGATTATTATTAAAGATATAGATATATCTTTATTGTAGAGGAGAAAACGAGCTAGAAAAAAATTTTTTTACACTGAGAAAAAAGATATTTTTGTGTTACGCCCTTTTGTTTCTAAGGCAACGATATATCAAAATTGTTTGAATTTAAGAAAATTTTTTTCGTGTCAAGAATTTTTTCTTCTCAGTATACCTATATATATATATGAAAATCCCATAACTCCATCGTATTTCGAAATATTCCTAAAAGAAATCCATTTTTTGGAGCACTTTTGAAGGATTAATGAAGTTTATCGTTAATTACCTGTAAGATGTGGGTAATAAATCCACTTCCGGTGGCAACCAAGATATATTGAACTTGAGAAGACTATAATTTCCATAATTCCCATCATTATTCACATCTTCAAACACAAAAACCCTCAAATTTCGAGGCACTCGTGAAGTATCGTTTAAATTCTCACAATTCCCCACTAAAATATTCCAAAAAATAATAAAGATAATAAAAAATTTTGAAAAAAATGTTTCCAGCTTCAGTATCATTTCATGATCACACTAAAATCCTGCCATGAATTATATATAAATATAGTTGTCTTTAATTTCACATGAATGAATGAATGATTCCAATAAAATCCATTTCCCTATTTTTTTTTCTTATCGATTATCGAGAATATTTATCATATTCACGTATGAAAATACGTTAACATCGCAACTCAGCATTAAACAAACTCTTGCGAAATGATAAACTTTATCTACCTTTGCTTCTGAAAAAAAATTTAAAAAAAATACTGAGAGAGTATCTTTGTGTCTATGTGATAAGCCGATAAGAAAAACCGATTTTCTTCAATTGATCTTTTTTTCAAGGACACACACTAGTGTATATAAGAGAGATTAATCGATTTTATTGGATTAAAAAGGCAGAATAAATAATTTTATCCTGAAGGATTTAATTTTCAAGGTCAATAATTAATAGGGGTGTGCGAATAATTCGAATCCACGAATTATTCGTACCGAATCGAATATTAATATTTGATTCGAAATTTGAATCGAATAATTCGAATTGTCGAATTTCGAATTCGAATTTTCTCGAATAATTCGGTTTTTTTTAATATTTCGAATTTTTGAATAATTCGAATTTTCGAATAATTCAAATTTTCGAATAATTCGAATTTTTTTAAATAATTTGAATTTTCGAATAATTCGAATTTTTTTGAATAATTCAAATTTTGGAATAATTCGAATTTTCGAATGATTGCAATTATCAAATATTTCGAATTTTCAAATTATTCGAATTTTTCCAAATAATTCGAATTTCCTTGAATAATTTGAATTTTCGAATAATTCGAATTTTCGAATGATTCGAATTTTTTTGAATAATTCAAATTTTTGAATAATTCGAATTTTTTAATAATTCGAATTTTCGAACAATTCGAATTTTCGAATAATTCGAACTTCTCGAATAATTCGAAAATTTTCGAATTATTCCAAAAATTTCAAATAATTCTAATATTTTCGAATAATTTGAATAATTCGAATAATTCGAATTTTCGAATTATTCGATTCGAAATTCGAATCGAGTAGTAATATTCGATTCGATTCGATCACTATTCGCACACCCCTAATAATGAATAATTATCCTCAATTTCTTCAATTTTTTACTTAAATTTAAGAAAAAATCCTAAATTCTGTTTAATGTGTTTAAATTCAAATTATTTGAATTTTAAATTTTTTTTTGAATTTCGAATAAAAAAGCAAGATGGCGGATGCCCGCGTGGAAATTACGTGTGGCGCCATCTTCAAAAGACTCAAAAATTCCCGCAATTAATATAATAACCCCAAAAACCATTGATAAATCTCCAAAAATAACAAAGTCACTCAAGTCTACAAAGAATTTTTTTTTCTCGTTTCAGTAGTAATTGTGCCGGTCATTGTGAAGCATTTGTTACAATAAAAAATAATAATATAAATATGGCTGGTGTAAGTGGCCCAAAAGATGTTAATTCATACTTGAGTCAAAAGCAAAATACTCCCGACAAAGAATTAGCTGCAGAATGGGCGCAACTCGAAGAACTTTACAACAAAAAGTGAGTTTTTTCCATGTTTTTTCCTGTTTTTTTTAGAGTTTATAATAATAATAATGAAATTTAATGAATTTTCAGGCTTTGGCATCAGAGTACGTTGAAACTAGAGACATTTGTGAAACATCCGTCCCTCCAAAAAGGAGATAATCTCGTTCAATTGTACAAAAATTTTCTTTCAACCTTCGAAAACAAGTGAGTATGGAGTAACACAATGGATTAAGGATGTTTCGGAGGTACAATTGAAGAAAAAAAGGTCATTGCTTCCGAATGAAAGCTATGTAGGGTCACACGACCAATAGATGGACACTGACCAAAAGATGGACGGTTTCTATTATCGGGGATTTTCATAAATAAATCAATGATTCTTATACTTTTCACGTCAATTCCTGATTATTACATTCATATAGATTTATAAACTATTTATTACATAACGATTGATCGAAATTTAAAATCAAACCACTGCAAATCTGCAACTGTCCATCTATTGGGGATTTAAGTTATTTTTCAGTTTTTCCTTGATTTTCTTTAATTATTTCTACATTATTCAAGTTTAATTGATTTTTAGTCGATTCAATGTATATTATTCTGTACATCATTGTTTTCTGCAACTTTTTAACGTGATTTGCCTATTTCATATGAATTAATAAAGTCTAATATTTCCTTAACCGTCCATCTATTGGTCATGTTATCCTAATCATCAGAATTTTCGATTGTAATTTTTTTAATAGAAGATACTTAAAATGATGTAAATAGAGAGAAAATTATATTTTTAGCGCATGTCTGTGTGTGTGCATAAAAGTCTCAATTACAGCAAAACGGTTTTATAGAAAAATTTCATATTTTGTGGAGAACTTCATTATTTCTATAAAATTGGTAATAACAACTTATACAAGATGAAATTATCAAATTTGATTCAGTGAGTCTGTAAAGAATGTAATGAGGAATAAAATAAGCCCCAGAAACAGAAAACCAATTGAAAACTGAGAGTTTACCACTTTTTACAGTCCTTAAATCTTGAAAAAATTAAAGGAATGTAAAATTAAAGGAATCGTCCAAATTTCTCAATTTTCAATTAATTTTTTACTTCTAGGGCTTATTTCGTTCCTTATTACATTCTTCAAATACTTATAAAATCAGTTTTTTAGACATTTCTCTTATATATGTTTTTATTTAAGATTTCATACAAAAAATTGCCTTTTTCCGATTTTACCTCCTAATCTTTGTTAAATTTCTTTGATCAAATCATTTAATTGATTCGCTTGATTTCAGGATAAATCCGTTGTCATTGGTGGAGATACTGGCACACGTTATTCAACAATTTCAGGATAAGCAGGAAGCAATCAAGTTTTTGCAAGGAATAGAACCAACTGTAGAGAAGAACAATGAGGCTGTTGCACTGTGTAAAGTGCTGCAGGGCCAGATTCTTCTGGACAAGCTCAATGATCAGGAAAAAGCGAAGAAGATAATTGAGGAGGTGGAAACGATGCTTGATAATGCGGATGGTGTTACTTCTGTTCATGGAAGATTTTATCTGTTGGCTAGTAGATTGTACAGACTGCAGGGAAAACATGCTGAATATTATCGTACTGCATTGAGGTAAATGGAGATGTTTCTCCAAAAAATAGTGAAGTTCTCAGAAAAATTGATTGTCTCGGAATCTAAGCGAGATAGAGTAATTTGTGTAAGGATGTTTTGCTGTAGAGATCTTTTTTGTAGTGAATTTCAAGAGCTATTGAAAAAGATTGCTACAAAAATAGCTCTATCTCGCTCAGATTCCAAGAAATCTTCAAAAAAAAATAGATAAAATAAAATGAAATTTTCTGAAAATTTTATATTACTTTGTTTTTCAGAAAAATTGATTTCACTTCATCAATTTTTTTGAAATATTGTGGAAACTAAGCGAGATAAAGCGATTTTGCCTTGAATTTTTTTTGTTAGCTCTTGAAATTCTTTGGAAAAATGGATGAGAGGAAAATCACCTTATCTCGCTTAGTGTCCGAGATATTTTTTAGAAAAATGAGAAAATTGCTGATGATTTTATTTAATTAATTACGATTTTTACAGATACCTAGGTTGCATTGAATTGAGCACCCTGACAAAACAGGAACAGGAGCAGCATGCCTTTTTCTTGGGTCTAGCCGCTCTTCTTGGTGAAGGAGTCTACAATCTTGGAGAACTCTTAGCACATCCTGTTCTTCAGTCTCTCAAAGGCACTCCAAACTCATGGCTCGTTGATCTACTCCAGGCATTTAATTCCGGTGATATAGCAGCTCTGGAGAGACTCAAAACCCAGTGGGCCAAAGTAGCTGACTTGGCTGCTCAAGAATTGAAGCTCAGGCAAAAAATTTCACTTCTCTGTCTCATGGAAATGACATTCAAGAGACAGGCGAATAATCGGTAATTATTCATTTTTCAAAAATATGAATTTTTCAGACATATTCCTTTTTTTCCACAGTTTTTTTTTTTAATATTTCGGAATCCAAGCGAGATGGAGCAATTCTCGTAATCATTTTTTTTTTGTACCTCTTGAAATCTTTCCACAAATGAAAAGATTTCCATGAAAATTGCTCTATCTCGCTTAAACTCTGACATTTCCTAAAAAAATTAATCAAATAAAATTGATTTGTCTGAAAAATTCATAATCGTCATTTTTCCACGATACTGAAAATAGCAGAAATGTGACAATTCTTATCATTTTCATTTTTTCAAAAAATAAATCGTTGCCTTAGAATCAAAGGGACGTAAGTGCTATGCTTATACACATCACTTACGCCCTTTTGTTTCTAAGGCGATGAAATTATTTTAAAAAAATGAAAAATATGCACATGTAAGAAAATTTAAATATCTAAAAGTGCAAAATTTTTTAATATTTTTTTTTGTAATAATTTATTTGTTTAAAAAAATTCAAAAAATTAGGGGTTTGCGAATAGTGTTCGAATCGAATCGAATCGAATATTATTATTCGATTCGAATTTCGAATCGAATATTAATATTCGATTTGGTACGAATAATTCGTGGATTCGAATTATCCGCACACTCCTACAAAAAATAGTGAAATGTGTGTTAATTTCATTATTACTCGGTTTTTAATTTGAGAGAAATTCTGTTGGAGAGGGATTATTCATTCATTATTAATTGTGTTTTTTAATTGCAGCCAACTATCATTTTCTGAGATATCTCAAGAGACTCGTCTTCCAATAAACGAAGTCGAATTACTTGTTATGAAGGCACTCGCTCAGGGTCTAGTACGTGGTGCTATCGATCAAGTTGCTGGTATAGTTAATATGACCTGGGTACAACCAAGAGTACTCGATCGTTCACAAATTGCTGGTATGGTACAACAGCTTGATAGATGGTGCAAGGATGTCAATACAATGGAAGGCCTTCTAGAATCTCGTGCCTCGGAAATTCTTACGCTCTAAATGATCCTGCACATTACATCAGTACTTGTTTTTTTTCCCCCCTTTTTCTCTGCCTCATGAAGTAATAGGAGCAACTGGGGGCAAAATGGACCTGCGGTTTAAAAAATGATTTGGGATTTTTTTTGAGAGTGAAGGACTCTTCAAAAAAATCTGAAAAAATTCAGCAAAAAACTTCACATATTGGAGCATTTTCTCAAATTTTTTCAGATTTTTAAACAAATTCCTTCACTCAAAAAAAATATAATACTAAAAATAGCAGACATTTGACAATTTTCATTTTTTTAGCAAAAAAATGATTTAAAAAAAATATGCACATTAAGGAAATTTCAAAATTTATGAGCGCGAATTTGGAAAAAAATCAATTTATAATGATTTATTTCTTCAAAAAAATGCACAAAATTGTCAAATTTTTGCTAATTTTATAATCACAAAAAAAAATAATAAATCATGTTATCTTGGAGGTCCATTTTGCCCCAGTCTCTCCTATATCTATGAAACTGCGAGTATTTTCTCTTGGGAATTAATTGATTAAATCAAGAATAACTTGAAATTGTTTATTCATTTTCTACAAAAAAAAAAAAGAAAAAATATCTGTGAAGCAATAAAAATTTTTGTAAATCCAGTATATTTTTTTAATTTCAAATTCACTGTGCTGCCATCTACAAATTAACACAAAACCTCACATATTTTGACGTATTGTTATGATTGTCAGGTTATTTTTTCCTGTCTCTGTGATAAAATAAACCTGTGTGCGAATTCAACAGCCCTATAAAAAGACAGTATTTTGAATAAAAAAAGGAACATTGAGTGTTTATTGCTCCAAGTGAACAAAAGTTTTCACAAAGGAAATGATTTTGACGAGAAAAAATGCTAATTTACAAATAGTCATTAACATATGATAATAATCATAATAATTTAAGTGCATAAAAATTAAATATGTCATTGTTGATTGAGGTGAGTAAATTTAGAAATAATAGAACAATTGCATAAATATATGCGTTTAATTTAACCAAATTTATATCAGATTAATTACTTGATAATAATAACAAAAAAAAGATTAATTACTTATAATCAATCATGAATATCAAGATAATTACTTCTAAGAATTTCGTCTCCCATGTTGTTTATAAACAATGACATCATGGGGGACTGAAGCACAAAGTATAGAAAAGAGTGGGGCAAAATGGACCTCTGTAGTAAAATGATTCAATATTTTTTTTGGGTATGAAGGAGTTCATAAAAAAATCTAAAAAAATTTGAAAAGATGCTCCAATATATTTCTGATGTCTCTGAATTTTTTCAGATTTTTTAATAAAACCGCGGCTTTTTTAAAAATAATTTTCGAATCATTTTCCCTGTAAGGTCCATTTCGCTCCATTTTCCACTGTATTAAATCGTTGCCTTTAGAGTCAAAGGGGCGTAAGTCCTGTGTATAAGCGTGGAACTTATGCCCCTTTGTTTCCAAGGCAACAAAATGGAATTAACTGATTTTTTTCAGTGAGTGTTGAGACTTCAACCGAGAAGGAACCTTTTGATATCTTAAAATTTCTAATTATTTTCTCTTTTTTTTTGCAGTTAAATCTTTCAAGATGCAGTTGTTTTTATTAATTTGGCTTTTGCACCTGCCAGTAATCACAGTATCATCGCCTTTTTCTGAACCACCACCACCGCTCTATCCACAAGTGATAAGAGCCGAATACGGTTTATCGTATCCAAAGACTATTAATACAAGCATCGAATGGGTTTTTCTCTACAGCAATGCCAATGTAAATGAATTTACTCGATTAATACGATAATTTAAAATTATTATTGAGATCTCTATGATCTCTATATAATATAGGGGAGACCGGGGCAAAATGGGGTACGAGGGCATGTGCTTTAAAGTAACCGATTTTGCCCCGGTCTCACTTAATAGAGATTTTTCGAATTGATTTTATTTTATTAAAGTTTTTCATTCGACCATTGTTATCAATATTTAAAGGTAAAAAATCGGCCATCATGGTCATTCCCAGAAAATTTTTAAAAAATTCAAATTTAATTCCAAAGGCACCTAAAACTGCTTTTAAAATTGAATCTGAATTTAAAGAAAAAAAATTTGGGAGTGACCATGATTTTCGATTTTTTATCTTCAAATATTGATTTTATTTTGCTGTCAGTTTTTTTTTTTTGGAGTATTTTAAATTTGGAGACTAAGCGAGATAGAGCGATTTTGCTATAAGACACTTTTATAGAGAATTTCAAAAGCTGCAAAAAAGGATTCATGCAAAATTGCTCTATCTCGCTTATTTTCCGAAATATTTCAGAAACACTGATGATGAATCATTTTTTAAAAATAATTGATTTTATTTTGTCAATATTTTATTTTTATTTTTTTCTATATCTCAGAAACTAAACGAGATGGAGTGATTTGTTTAGAAACACTTTTGTAGAGAATTTCAAGGGCTACAAAGAAAGATTCGGGTCAATTGGCTCTATCTCGTTTAGTTTCCAAGATATTTGAGAAAAATATAATCAATTTGATGATGGAATAAAATTAATTTCTCTAAAAATTTCATAATTTTGATAATTCATGGAATTGCAAGGATTTAATTTGTGTTTATAATTTTTTTTAGCATACTGAGGGAGCGAGGATCCACGTTGAGAGCGATGCGACTCAAGATGAGCCTCTGATTGTCGTTGTGAAGCAGAAAAAGGGAATTCTCTCGTGGCAAATTCCTCTACTCGTTCAGAGAACCGAATCTGAGTCGGTTTCGTACAGTGCAACGAGCAGAACACTCTGCTCATCAGATTATTACAAAAATGAGTGGAGAGAATCAATTGGAGAAGAGGAAGAGTTCATTATTGTTAGCATATCGACTGGGAGTGAAGCTCAGATTCAGTTTAATCTTTCGGTTGTGTCGGAAACGGATTTTAATATTCGGTGGGTTGAGAAAATATAATTTTAATGTTTTATATTATGAAAATTAGGAGGATTCAGGGGAAATATTCAAAAAGAGGCTTTTCCGATGATTCCATCAGAAAATTGAGGAAATTTCCGGAAAAAAACATGTTAAAATTCATTTTTTATCATTTTTTGGAAATTTTTACTTTTTTGGGGGAAAATTAGGACTCTAATCCTTTAGAAAGTCGAAAAAATTCACCTTTTTGGGGATTTCTCCGGTTTTATTGGTCGTAGCACGAAAATTCCAAACGGAGATGAAAGGTGAGATCATTTGCCATCGATTTATAGGAATTTAAAAGAAAAATTATTGATTTTTGAAGTACTTTTATAGAGCAAAAACTGATTTTCACAAAATTACTCCAAAATTTTTGGAATATCTCACAAATCAATAGTTTTTTCATTTTTTTAACACATGAATCAATGGGAAATGATCTCACCTTTCATTTAAGAACGACCCCAAGTCCCTAGTACCAATAAAACTGGAGATATTCCCAAAAAACTGATTTTTCTGAAAAAAATTGAATAAACTAAAAAATTCAAATTTTCAAAAAAATCATTTCTGACACATGTTTTCCAGCTAAAATTTCCCCAGCTTTTCGATGGAATCATCAAAAAATTTGTATCTCAATCCATTTAATCAAAATCCCCATTTTACCCTACTTTTCCCCAATTAAATTATTATTACCTATTAATTAATGACTAATCCAATAATAAATTAATTCTTACAGATCAGGAGAATCAAGAAAAGTCGTTGTATCCCCAGCAGAGCCTCGTTACTACAGTTACAATTTTTCTGATCAAGTAGAAAGTGGTTCTGTACTAGTTAAAATTGAATCTGATGAAGACACATGTATGACCGTGTCAATTCAGAATCCATCGTGTCCAGTAAGTGATTTAGAGAGAAACATTCAATTCTCTGGTTATTGGCAAACAGTCAGTCAGCTTGGTGCCATGACAATTCCACGTGATGCCTATCCAAACGGTTTTTTCATCGTTTTCGTCGTTAAAGGGGACGATACCGAGTGCACTGGACACATGGGACTCGACGACAGACACAAATCAATTACACTATCAATAACACCTAATATAACTCACAGAGATGGTGTCAAAGCAGTTGTCATTGTGTTGACAATTGGCATTGGCTTGTGCAGTTTTTATGTCATTGGAGTTGTCTCTCATAGAGCTAGAGTGAAAAGGAGACTTCGGGAAGACTATATGAGTGAAGATATGCCTCAACCTGAACATTTACCAAGTCCATCTGATATCGAAGCGGTAATTACATTTTTGCCTTAGAAACAAAAAGGCGTAAATGAAAAAAAGGGTTTAAAAAAATATTAAAATCAGTTTAATCTCAAATAATTTGAGATTTGACTAGAAATCTCAGAATGGGGAGATTTCGAGATTTTTTGGGATTTTTTTGAAGATTTTTCGAGATTTTTTGTAAATTGTATATTTTTCGAAATTTTTCTTAAGAAATGCTTAAGGAAAAGTGGCGTAAAATGGACATTAGAATGAAATGGTTGGAGATAGGTTTTTTCTGATGATTCCTTTGAAAAGCTGAGGAAATTCTAGGTAGAAAACTAGTGTCAGGATGATTTTTTTGAATTTTTTTGAGATTTCGATTTTTTTGGACAACATTTGAAGCGCTTTCTCTTTCAATTTTTGGAAAAATTCACTTTTTTCAGAATATCTCGGGTTCTATTGGTCATAGTGTAAAAAAATCGAATGGAGGTGAAAGATGAGATCATTTGCCATTTATTTATGGCGTTTTCAATTGAGAAATATCGATCTTTATGGTATTTATGGGCACTTTCGTCAAAATCAGTCTTTTCACCATAACTATCTTAAAAATCTACATTTTTAAAACAAAAACGCCATAAATTGATGGCAAATGATCTCATCTTTCACCTCCACTCGAAATTTTCATTCTACGACCAATAGAACCCAAGATATTCCCAAAAAAACGAATTTTTCAAAAAATGGAAGGTATCAACTCTTCAAATCTGGACCAAGAAATTAGAATTTTTTAAAAATAGTAAAAAAAAAAATTCTGATACATGATTTCGACGCAAATTTTCTCAGTTTTTCAATGGAATGATAAAAAAAAATTTATCTCCGATATTTTCATCAATTTCAACCATTTTTCATGATATAGACATCAAAACTAGAATTTGTCCATTTTACTCCTTATCCCGTTTTACCCCACCTTCCCCTATACATAGCACTTACACCACTTTGTTTCTAAGATTACTCCATCATTTTAATTTAAATACTCCCTAAATTTCTATTCCCCATCAACTTATTCAATTTAATCTCTTTCCAGGCGGGACCAAGTCAGCGATCATCAGAAAAGGACGATTCATCCCTAGACGAAAACGACATCGACATGCTGGACGATGCTCTTTCCGACAAGGAAATAATACGCACAAAACGCGTCCTCTCCGTCTCCGATCTCGCCCACAAAGATCCAAAAATCCTACGCCACAAATCACGTCTCTACCTCTATTATCTCCTAACAATTGCCGTTTTCTATGCTCTTCCAGTCGTCCAACTAGTCGCAACTTATCAAAAAGTCCTCGACGTAACCGGTAATCAGGACTTGTGTTACTTCAATTTTTTGTGTTCACATCCCTTCTTCGGACTGTCTGACTTCAATCATGTTTTCTCGAATTTTGGATATTTATTGTTAGGGCTTCTCTTTATTTTATTGACATGGGTAAGAGAACAGGGAGATTTGGAGCATGCCGAGAAAAAGAAGAGTTATGGGATTCCCCAGCATTATGGCATGTTTTATGCAATGGGCACAGCCCTCATGATGGAGGGACTGTTATCAGCCTGTTATCATGTTTGTCCAAATCACACGAATTTTCAGTTTGATACGAGTTTCATGTACATAATATCGGTTCTTTGTATGGTAAAAATCTATCAGACACGACATCCCGACATTAATGCTCGAGCTTCCGTTACTTTCGCTCTTTTAGCTTTAATTATATTCTTGGGAATGTTCGGAGTCTTAAATGGGTCTGTCTATTTTTGGGTAATATTCACTATTCTTCATCTGCTCACGTGCCTTTTGCTAACTGCACAGATCTATTATATGGGCAGATGGAGATTCGACAGAGGATTAGTTCGAAGGGTCTACATGAGATTCAGACATGATGCACATGCTGGCGTGAGACACGTGCTAAAGCCAATGTATGCTGGAAGACTTATTCTCTTGATAATAGCAAATTTTTGTAATCTTGCATTAGCTGTTCATGGAAATCTCAATCATAACAAGGATTTTGCGACTTTTTTGCTGTCAATTCTCATGTCAAATCTACTATTATACACATTTTTTTATATTACTATGAAAATATGTTATAGGGAGAGAATCTTGTGCCAACCACTTTGTTATATTATTTTGTCATTTGTAACTTGGGCATTTGCACTTTATTTTTTCATTAATAAGTCAATTTCTTGGGCATTAATGCCAGCACAATCGCGACATTATAATCGTCCTTGTATGTCTTTTTTGAATTTCTTTGATTATCATGATATTTGGCATTTTTTATCAGCGCTGGCAATGTTTTTTTCGTTTATGGTACTCTTGACCCTTGATGATGATCTCGAAGATACACACAGAACTTTGATCAATGTATTTTGAAGGATGTGATTAGATTAATATTTTTTTTGAACCAAAAATAAAATTATTATAGTAAAGAAATTATTGAAAAATGTGATTTAGTGATGAATGAAAATTGATAAATTAAGAATTATTGAAATAAATTGACAATATATATTTTTTCTTTTAATTTCCCATGGCAGTGTACATTTATCTGATCCAATTAGTACATCATCAACTTCATTTACACGATTTGATACTAATTTACAAATCAGTATACAAAAAAAAATAGCTATAATTAATTAATTATTAATTGATTGATCAATTAATTATTCTTTTAGAATGATTTTTTTTATTTTTTTTTGGAAAATCACTCAAATTTCATTTGTGCTTGCTAAAAAATAAATATATTTTAAATTCCTATTTTAATCATTTGATTTACTTGTTCATGTACTTATTCAGTCGTTCTTTCCTATTTCTCATTCTATTAATTAAATTCCTAAATAGATAATTCATGATTAATGAATTTAATTCATTAAAAAAAAAAAACAATTGAAAAGAGTGCACAATTATTGTGAAAGAACTCGAGAAAAAAAAAGAGAAAACCATGTACAATGCTCTATTTACTTATGTACATAACATTTTTTTTTCAAATTTGAATATACCAGGTACCCGGAAGTGCACGTTGGGATTGATATTTCAGTTGACAATCCAGACGGAATTTAAAATTCAGTTTGGATTATGATAATGAAATTAACATGTATCTAACAATTTTTAGAATTCTTTTAAACAAATAAATTGTTATAAAAAAAAATATCTAAAAAATTTGCACTTGCAGTTTTTTAAATTTTCTACATGTACATATTTTTGATTTTTTTTTAAATAATTTATTTGCTGTGAAAAAAAAGAAATTGTCAAATGTCTGCTAATTTCAGGATCATTCTAAAATGATAATGAAATTAACACACATCTGCGAATTTTTTACATTTCTTTAAACAAATAAATTACAATGAAAAAAAATATTCAAAAAAAATTGTACTTAGAATTTCTTAAAAATTTTCTTCATGTACATTTTTCTCATTTTTTTGAAAATAATTTATTTATCAAGAAAAAAAAGGCTAAAAATTGTCAGACATCTGTTATTTCCAGCCATCATTTCATACTCCTTATTACGAAGAGGCACTAGAGTCATTATGTACTTCTTGTGACGTAGCTTCAAGCTGTGCAAGAGCCCTTTGCAGCTCAACCCTCTCCGAAGGTGACAGTCTATGAGCAATTTCGACAACGGCATCTAATCTCACCTCAGGACACGTCTCAAGTGCATCTTTAACATGAGTAACAACAGCATCCCGTTTAACACAATTGATATTCCTCATGACAACACTAGTCTCATTTCTTCGTTGATCCTCGAGCCATGCAACAATGGCCTCATCCTGATCCCACAAATACGATTGAATCGTGCCCCTGTCCTCGACGAACCAGCGTCTCAACATAGCATCAACCTGTCTATAATCCAGTGTCGGTTGAATCGAAAGAATCTCTCGTTTTATCTCGTCCTCAACCAATCGTCTTCTCAGCCTCCAGTACAAAACCTTTCTCGCTGTTTTCCATGGCACGATATCCTGGATGCAGTTCTTCTCCAGCATCCTCTCTGGCGTGTCATGAAGATCCGAAAAGTGGACAGCTGCCTGATGATACATGGGTTTCAGATAATCCTCCCTCTCCCTCATATCCGTCTCTATTTTCGCCTTTTCTTCCGCTGATAATTGAGCATTCGTCAGTTTTTCCTTCAAAGAAATGACAATAGGATCGATCCTGTGAATCGTCTTGATGATGTCCTTCTGCCTGAACTTGATCTCCACAATGCCCTCAGCTTCCAAAACTCCTCCCCTGCTCGTAGTATCCGCAAACATCTCCATATACCTTGGATTTATCGTCGAATCCACAACTGCCCATGCACCTCCCCTCAATTCTCCATTAGGCGGAATGTAAATGAACACCGGCCTCGTGTATTCCCTCAATCCATCAACAATATAAGCCCCAAACTTCATGATCTGCTCGTACATATCCTTCATGCCCCCTGAAAATCCTCTCCAATTAGCAAAAATAAACAGGGGAAGTTCTTCTCTACTGAAGTCCTTGATCACTTGAGCAGTCTTGTAAGCACTGTCTGGGAACCAGACCTGTCCAGCCTGCGAAACCATCTTCGCTTCTGAATCAAGATTAGCAGGATCTGCCGGAAACTGGAATTCGACTGTTCTCGTTTCTACTGCAACAATCCCACAGGGGATTCCCCCGAGTCTTGCTCGGCCGGTAACAACAGTTTGTGCCCACGGTCTCATGATCTCTTCCCAAGAGCCACGATCAAAGAAACCAGACTCCCATAAATTACCGTCACTCGTTGTTTTACCTTCCAGCATCCATCGAGGGTCGTAAGGTGTTTTTGTAGGGACGTAGGTGATCTCACGGTCTATCGAATCTGCCGGGATGACAATCGGTAATGGAGATCCCTTTGTTTTCGGGACAAAGCTGATCCATCTTAGGACAGTTTCAACACCGTCGAGATCTCGAGGTGCTGTTACATGGGAAACTCCGTTGTGATGCATGATTTGGACCCCACCAAGCTGATTGTTACTCGCGTAGACTTCTCTGCCTAAGACTGCATTGAGGGCGCGATAACCGGTCAATATGATGTGGGAGTTTTCGATCTGTATGACACGCTGACCCAATCGCAGGAGGTACGAACCGATTCCAATTGCTCTGCATGTCGCAACGGATATCGTTACAATGTTGTCGTAAGCCTTTGACGTCTCTCCTGCAATCATACCCGCGTATTTGAGATTCTCGACACCCAGACCATCGTCCTTGCCGATTATATCGGTTATTTTGTACCGCGACTCTCCGGCATCCTCGATTAGACAAGCCTTGACTGAATTTAGCGCTGATAAACGTGCGTAGTCGTCTGGGCTGAGGTAAATGTACTTGAAGCCTTTCTCCGGCATGGCATCGTCCTCCCACGCTATTCTGAACAGCTGTTTCACCTCCTCAGCTACTCCAATCCTCGCCCCCGCATTGGCAGAAAAGTAGACTCGCGGAATTCCCAATTGCCTTGCAAGTTCGGAAGCTCGATAAAAGAGCATGTCTTCGTTGGTTCCAAAAGAGCCAATCAAGAAGGTTATATCGTTGGAGATGAGGATGATTTCGCGTCCGGCCGGATATTCTGGTGTGTACATAGTCATCCTCCAAGCTACCATCCCAACATCATTTTCCCCGGGCAATCGTTTTTGTTCGACCAGAGTGTCCCCATCGAGAACCAATTCGACACAATCCATAACAGGATTCGGCATGATCGGTAATTGCGAAGATGACCCTTCATTCGTCAATTTCTGGGGATCTGCTCGCTCGTCAATGAACTTTTTCCACGACTTTTGGATCTGTTGCCTGAACATGTCTGGGAGATCGTAGACGTAAGTGGTTCCAGCGCTCTGCGCCTGGAATCTCTTTGCCTGAAGGTAGTCTTTGGTCAGATATGGAGTGGAAATGGGCAGTCCATGCATCGGTCCAGGCCTCCAATTGACTCCTGAACTAGCTGAGCCATACGACTCGAATCTTATTATTCCAGTCTTTGCCTCGGTTGTTTCCGTGTAGAGATGAAGATCTATGCTGTAGCCACTGTCGTTGGAGATGCAAAGACGTACATTGTACGTTGGTTTACCGGGTGCCGGTCTTATCGTCATTTTGATCTCTGCCTGACGTACCCGCAGCTTCCAGAGACGCGGTCCATAACGAAGAACCATACTCGTTACACTCTCCTCGATTCTGGCAGGATCCATGATGACGGTTGGCACGAAATTGAGGAAAATGTGGTTGCAGTCTGTGCGTTTAGCGAGAGGATGAGAAAAGGCAACTTCGAGTTCGTCCATTGCCTCGAGAAGTACACGCTCGCCTTCATTATGCAGATAATCAAAGCTGGCTTCTTTAGTTATGAGATCAGAGTGCCGGACTATGGATCTAATGAAGAAACGGTAATCCGTGACTTGTTGTCCTTTGGCGACTTTCGCCTGTCCCAAGTAGAGATGCATCTTCTGGTTTGAGGTAGGTAAAGCTTCAAGGTCATAAGTCCTCATGCGATTGAGCTCCAATTGGAATGCAGTGCCTGGCTCCAAATGCCGGTAAATCTTGTCCTCAACGAAACCGTCACGCTGTCGGAATGTGAAGAACTTCGGAAATTGACGTTTTTGAAGAGCAGCAAATGTCATTCTGCGGATTCCTCTTGATATGAGTTCCTCTTTATTTGACGCGCACCAGTCGCCAAAACATCGCGCCATTGTCGCGTCATCCTGGTTGCCGTTGTCCTGAACGGCTAGGCACAATATGTGGACAGGTTCACCCGGTTTCTCTCCAGCATCCCCAGATGTTCCGGGTTCAACTGCTGTACTTAGGGAGACGTTGATGGACGTGCTGTGACGAGATTCACTTCCTGCAGCATCTACAGCCTCTAAAACCTTGGCAGAAACTGATGATGGTGAAGAAAGATCTTCTAGGAGATCCAGCACTTCATCAGAATATTGACTGAACTCCTCGAGACTCTGGAAAGCTGCCATTGCACCGGTTCTGTAGTTGATGAGTGACTGATTCTGACGGTTTGGATGATTGATCGGCAGTAAAAATTGGAAGTGCACAAGGGGAATTTCCCCGGACAGCTCTAAATGCTGGAGGCAAGTTAGTTCGTAGCTTATGTAGGCTCTTCTGACGTAGACCTCTAGTGCTGCATTGCAAACTGCACGATTACTGTGATAGAAGAAGTCATGTAAGATATCAAAAATCGATGTTTCAGATAAAATGAGCTTTTGAAGATTCTCAGGATGGAAGTCATGACCGTACATGTCAACTGCAGATAAGAAAATTGATTCCATTTGATTGTGCCGAAGTTCGTAGGCTGGTTGATGAGCTGCAATAAGTACTTGTCTCGCTCTCAAAGCAACTCGACTGTGTTCCGAACGATTTAAACTCGTCAATTCCGTCAGAGTACTCGCAAGTTCATCAGTTAGACCCGGTTCATTAGCCCATAAATGATCGATGAGCATTGTTACTAAGACATTCTTCTTTGTTACGTGGTTGTGACTGAATATTGTGTTAGTTATCATTGCTTTGTCGTCTTTGTACTTTTGAATTAGTGCCGATACGCATTTATCATAGTGTCCTTGTTGAAATTGGCTCTCAACAGTGTAGTATTGTCTCAGTAATTCGTGAACAGCTGTTTTCATCCTGCCTCTTATGCCGTTTCTGTATCTTTGGACCAATTGGACGATAGCCTGTGTTGTAAGGAAGAAGACATCTCTTTCCGCCCTTTTTGATAGAGTAGCTGCATGACTGTCTATTACAGCAGCAATTTGTTGACTTGGGAATTGCGCGAGAACGGAAGTGATGTTCCTCTCATAAAGAGTCATTAGCTTCCTTATTTTCTTCTCAACCGAAATCGGAATTCTCCCGGAAATAGTCGATATCACCTCTTGCAGCTCGAGAAGCGGCAGACTAGGATCTCTCAAGGAATTCATGAACTTTTCGATGAGCTCACGAAGTCGAGGGAGATGATAAGGATCCGGCAGACAATAGCCAGCCAAAGTGTTTTCCAATGCTGTTCTGTACTTAGAATGCAGAAGATTGAGCTTTTCTGGAACTGCAGGTGGAATTGGTGCTGGAAACTGTCCTGTATAATCTTGGGCTTTCGTCACTAACGAAGGATCATCAAGTTCCAAGTGTGCTATTAGTGCCCCACCTTCCAGAACTGCACCCGGACGTTTTACGTAGAACACACTGCCAGATTCCCCGGCTGTAACCGTCATTATCATCTTCATGACCTCGATCTCAGCGTAAGCCTGCCCTGCCTCAATGTGACCGCCATCTTCAACCAGGAAACTGACAAGTTTCCCGGCTGATGGTGCTCGCAATAACGAGGGATCGTTGTCCTTCTCGAAAATGCACGTTTGATTGCCGATAACTATCCGATAACGATCAACCTCTTCTCTCATGTAAGTCGTGAAACTACTGCCATCCAAAGAAACTAACATGCCACCATCCGATAATCGATGAAGTTCGACCTCTTTGTAGGATCCATTCATCACCAAAAAGTAGCTGTTAGGTCCGCACTTGGCTGCTTGTATTTTGTACTTGAAACCATCGTTAATAAGCTCTACATCGCTAACATTGTTCAAATCATTGCTCGCTTGTATTTGTCCTTTATCTAGAGCCGTTTGAAATCCTGTGAATGATGCTGTGATGTCACGATCCGCTATGTGCAATGCACCACATGTAACAGCAAGCAGTACATCAGGTTTATCACTGCGTACACGTTCAGCAATAAGAGCATCCAGCCAAGCAGTATCAATATTATTAGTTTGAAAGTTCTCCGTTTCAAGTAAAGTGATCAGATATTCAACAGTCGTCCGAAAATCGCCTCGTATACTCAATTCCTTTAACGCAATAACGAGATTCTCACGAGCCTGATCACGATTTTCGCCCCAGGAGAAGCAATGCCCAAACTGCGAATCGGCAAATTCGTGTAGACCACCGGAAGCACCAACGGAAAAGTATCCCCACACATTTTTAGATGAACGGAAGTTCAGTTCTTGAACTGTACCCGATGACGGCTTGAATCCTTCATCAGGATTCTCGCTGGTGATTCGTGCAGCTATCACGTGACCCCAGGGCTGGGGCTTGTGTCTTGGCTGATCAAAGTCTATTATAGTATCGCCCCATGGACTCTCGCCATAAAGTAGGCGAATGTCCTTGATATTGTGCAGTCTAATACCCATGGCTATTTGAAGTTGAGCAGCAGGCAAATTAACGTCTGACACCATCTCGGTACAGGGATGCTCTACCTGAAGTCGTGGGTTTAACTCCAAGAAGTAGTAACGTCCAGAAACATCGTAGAGGTACTCGACAGTTCCTGCACTGACGTAGCCAACCATTTTCGCTAATCTAACAGCGGATTTCTCCATTTCCTCGAAGATCTCTTGTTGAGCAACTACAGCTGGTGCCTCCTCGATGATCTTTTGGTGTCTACGCTGGATCGAACAGTCACGACCAAATAAGGAGATAGCGTTGCCAAAACTATCAGCTAAAAGTTGGACTTCCAAGTGTCGGGCACATTTTGCTAATTTCATTATGAAAATAGGAGAACCAGGAACTTCACCTTGAACTTGTCGGAATAGTGCTGGCAATTCTTCGGCATTCTCGACCTTGCGGATTCCTTTACCACCGCCACCTTCACTTGCCTTGACCATGACTGGAAATCCGATTTTATTTGAAGCGGCGAGACATTCTTCGACTGTTGATACGCAGCCTTTTTTGAATAGTTCGGAAGATATTTTTATCTTTTTTCCACTGTACTGCGCTTTTAGTTCGGATCCTGACCATGGTAGTGTTGGTACATCCGCGGTTTGGGCAACGATGCTGGACGCGATTTTGTCTCCCAGGGCCCACATGGCTCGTTCTGAAGGCCCGATAAATGAAATATTGTTTTTATGCAGCAGTTCTGGGAGTTTTGGATTTTCTGATGCATGACCCCAACCAGCCCACACTGCTTGAACCTGGGTACGAAGTGCAATGTCAACTATCAATTCAACATTAGCGTAATTATTGTTATTCGATCCACCAGGCACTGGAACATACTGATCTGCCATTTTTATGTACTCTGCATTTGCTTTCAAGTCCTCTGGTGTCACCATAACTACAAATCTTATTGCTCTCTCGTTTTTGAACATTTCGTAGGACCATCTTCGTACTGAACGCATACATTTTACAGCTGCTATACCGTTATTCGCTATCAGTACCTAGAAAAAAAGGGAAAAATCGTTAAAATTTATTTTTAAAAATGAAGATTTGGGGGGATTTTCGGGGACATTTTTATGATTTTTAAAATAGTAGAAATCTGACAATATTTATTGCTTTTTTTGCATAAAAAATGGATTATTTATAAAAATATAAAAAATATGTACATGTAAAAAATGCAAAAAAAAGAACTAAAAAATGCAAATTTCTCAAATATTTGATTTGTAATAATTTATGGGTTTTTTGAAAAAATGCAAAAAATCGTCAGATTTGTGCTGCTTGTTTTATTATCATAATTAGTTACCTTATTGATGACTTTGTTGCCGTTAAAACGACGTATAAATTCCTCGGGTGTAGCTACTGTAAAATCCTTCTCCTGTCCACGATTTTGTCCCTGAATCATCACCGTGCCCTGTGACATACTAGGCCTAGAATTTGAATAAAAAAGAGAAAACAATAAATTCCAGGTACTAATTTATGTTTAATGAGTGAAGAAATAACCTTGAGGCAAAATTAACATTTCTAAACATAAAACTACTTTGTTTTCAGGTGGACTTTGGCCCATCTTTGTATGGTCAAAGCTAAAATTCGTAGTGTAGGAGAAAATTTGCTTAATCACGAATGTGCAATATCGACTCTGAACCCTCAAAGTGCGAAAATAATTAATTGTTATCTTTTAAACAATCAAAAAAGTCAAAAACCTGCGAGTCAAAATGATTCGAGATTTTTTTTTAGAGTGAAGGTGTCTTTAAAAAATTTCAAAAAATTCACTAACAATGTTAACATATTGAAGCATTTTCTCAATTTTTTTCAGATTTTTTTATCAAGTCCTTCATTCCAAAAAAATTCATGAATCAATCTATCTTCTTTAAAAAATTGATATTTTACTATATATCTCTTTAATGCTGTTAATATATATGTTTCCCATGAGGAACTACTCTATCATCATTTAATAATACTGAAAATTTCAGATATCTGACAATTTTTAATTTTTTTCTCCAGCAAATGAATTATTTTTAAAAAAGAAAAATTTGCATATATAGAAAATTCAAAAAACTAAAAGTGCAAATTTTCCATATTTTTCCTGAATAATAATTTATTTGTTGAAAAAATTCAAAAATATTGTCGAACATGTGCTCATTTCATTATCACATAATTTACAAAACTCCAGTCACTACCTTTTTATCCAAGATTTCATTGTTTATGATAATAAATTCATATGAAAACAAATTTACTCTGTGTTTTTTTTAATGAAAAATGACTGAGATCGACGACAGAAATGGCGTAACTGACAAGAGTGCATGATAAATGAAAAATTGGTATTCACCTAACGATGCAATATAAAATGATGAAATAATATTTTCTTTTTTTTTTTTTTTTCTTTTTTTCCTTTACTTCATACGTGAAGGGTAATTTGAGGAGTTTATTACAGCGTCAACTTTCCTTGATTTCATGGACTTTGAAACGAGGAAATGGGAGAAACACCTCAATAATGAGCTATTCAGTTACCAATAGCAATTATCATTGACAATTGATCGATTACACTTAGATTTAAATAGCAACAAAACAAAACAAACAAAAAAAAACTGAAGAAACAAAGTTTTTAACAAAAATTATGATTAGATCCTTTTTTTTTTGGGTCTTGACAATTCAACGTGTCGACCAATACTACTAAAGTCTATATGGAATGGAAAAATTTAACGGTAAAAGTTGTGAGATGTGTTATTCCTTTTGGAATAATCCCCATCTCTCTCAGATACAAAAAGTATCACATTTAATTTTGAATTAAATTCATAAACACCGAGTTATGAATTGAAAAATCACAGAAATTGTGTTTCACACAAACACTTAATTTATTCAAAATAATAATATCAATTAAATTTTGAATATTTCAATGAAACAATTTTCATTGCTCTTGTGTCAGCAAAATTTACGTTTATTTATCAATAAATTAGCAGCATTACGTAAGTCCAGTGTTGACGATAAGATGACTAGTTGATTGTGAAGTTGAAGAATGCTGATTATCTTCAGCTGCAGCTTCTTCCTCTTTATCTGTACCAATTGTGAATGTTGGAATATTATCAGAACTCTTCCAGGCAGTATCCTTCTCATCTTTCTGTACCAATACGAATCTTTTCATTCGTCTCATCATGGAATTATCCATAAATCCTCGAGTAATCTTCAAAAAACTCCTTAAAAAACCTCCAAAAATTCCTAATGACACCCGCAATCCTTGCTGCACAATTATTGACTCATCCACTTCTGACTGAATTGTAAAAATGAGTGAACACTTTGCAAGATCAGCAATCACTGACTTGGCAGTCGCAACAGGTGGCCGTTAACTTTCCACATCGTAAAACAGGAGGAGGACATATCCCTACCATTCATTGTTAAATACTCATTTCTAAACTAATTCCTCAAGTCCATCCATAATTTTTCCACATTTTTCCTTTTAATTATTCATAAAACATTCTTCAAATGTGTATTCTTCGATTCCGTTACTCTTCTCTTCACTCAATTCAACCGTCATGCATGTAGTTTCATGGTAAAAAAAAATATATATATATAAGGAATTCCTGAACATTCTTCGATGTATATGGGCCTCAAACCACCTGACAATGATCCAGCCAATCGCAGCTGTTTCAATGCCTTTCCCTCCACTTTAGCGAAAGCACGTGGCTACTGGGTACTTTCAACGATCAGTGTCACATACACGTGGAGTTTAATTCAATTAGAAAAAATATTAGCTTAGAAACAAAGTGGAGTAAGTGCTATGCTTATGAATGGCACTTACGCCTCTTTATTTCTAAGGTGATGATTATTCATGGCACTTACGCCCCTTTGTTTCTAAGGTGATACTTATACATAGGACTTACGCCACTTTGTTTCTAAGGTCATGCTTATAAATAGCACTTACGCCATTTCATTTCTAAGGTGATGCTTATTCATGGCACTTAGGCCTTTTTGTTTCTAAGGTCATGTTCATGCATGGCACTTAAGTCCCTTTGTTTCTAAGGTGATACTTATACACAGGACTTACGCCACTTTGTTTCTAAGATCATGTTTATACATGGCACTTATGCCCCTTTGTTTCTAAGATGATGCTTATTCATGGCACTTACGCCCCTTTATTTCTAAGATGATGTTTATAAATAGCACTTAGGGTAACATGACCAGTAGCTGGACACCAACCAGAAGATGGACGGTTTCACCATTTATTGCAGATTATTTAAATAAGCAAATGATTATTGTAGTGATTTCTTCTAATCTTAATTATAACACTCATATAGATTCCTGTACGAGTGATTATATATCGATTAATTGAAATTTTCAATTAAAAAAAAAACAAATTGTCGCGAGGTTCAGCTGTGTGCCTGAATGGCGCTGTAAGTAGTTAGACTGGCGGAGTGGCGTGTGTTGAATTATTGCTGATAAAATAGTGTAAAAAGACTTAAACAAGGTATGTACAATATCATTATCATCCGTAAAAGTTGTTCTTCACTTTTTAATATGAAAAAATTACGAATTACACTCAAAACTGGTAAATACAACTGTCCATGTACCGGCGTCAATTTTCTAACCTAAATCCAGTAGAAAAACAGCTCGTAATATGGTTTACTGTATTCGTTCACTCTAAATTATTTTTTAACTCGTGAAATGCTGAGAGCTATGTTTTTTATTATTAATTAAATTCATTATTGGAAATATCCTGCGCGCACAGAAAAAAGTTTCAATGAACAATGTTAGTCGATTTTCAGTGTGATGTCATAAATCATTCACCAATTGTTGTTTATTTGGAAGCTGGAAATGAAAAATACTGACTCTGGTAAGGTCTTTCGTAATCTCTTACATGCAGTAATATCTCCACATCATAAATTTATAATTTTTTTTCTCTTCCTCAGAATTATGAGCATCTGCAGACGTGGAATTGAAGCGTGGGACAGTTCGTGATAAACTTGAGGATCAGTCGTCAGCTTCACAGAACAACAATAATATTTCTGAAATATGGAATCGTAATTTACTATGGCCGAGCACTGAAGGATTGCTGAAGAAGAGTGGAAAGAAAGTGCAGAATCAATCCAAGTCTGATCAACCTTATGCACTGACCAGTGCTGAATGGAGGAATCGCCAAATTCAATTGAAGGAAGAGAAAGAAAAAAAAGAAGCAGAGGTGAAGATGAGAGCGCAGGCACGTTTGATAAAGAAGAAAGAAGAAGAAGAGAGAAAAGCTAAAGCGAAAATGGAAAGAGAGAAGAAGAGAGCCGAAAAATTGAGAATAAAAGAAGAAAATGCAGCTGTGAAAATCTCAATTGAGCAGGAAAAATTAAAATTGAAACTCGAGACAGAAACTCAAGAGATGCCTGTGAAAAGGAGTACTAGAGAGAGGAAGAAAACCGTACAGAAGGAGATAAGCCCCAAAGAAGAATCTACTCCTGAGGCATAAATAAATTTTTCTATTTTTTTTTATTAATGCATTTTTTGTCAATTTAATACTGCAAATTCAATAAAAACGAATTGTATTTCCAAGAAAACCGGTGGAAATCATATTTTTGCTGAGACTGTCCATCTACTGGCAACTCCCGTCCATCTTCTAGGTGCTACTGTCCATCTACTGGGCATTTGGTCAAAGTTCCACATTTTCCAATTTTCATTGAATATTCTTTAATCATCCAAGTGTTACTCATTTTCACTTTAATTATTGTATATTTCTCTATGCATTGCTCCCTCTTGCATTTTTTTAACCTAATTTTCCGATTTTATATCATATAATGAACCTCAACTTTTCCTTAATCGTCCATCTACTGGTCATGTTACCCTACGCCCTTTTGTTTCAAAGATGATGCTTATGGATAACGCTTACGCCATTTCATTTCTAAGGTGATGTTTATTCATGGCACTTATGCCTCTTTATTTCTAAGGTGATGCTCATTTATGTGCACTTACGCCTCTTTATTTCTAAGATGATGATTATTCATGGCACTTACGCCCCTTTGTTTCTAAGGTGATACTTATATATAGGACTTACGCCACTTTGTTTCTAAGGTCATGCTTATACATAGCACTTACGACATTTCATTTCTAAGGTGATGCTTATTCATGGCACTTAGGCCTTTTTGTTTCTAAGGTTATGTTTATACATAGGATTTAGGCCACTTTGTTACTAAAATAATCCTTATACATAGCACTTACGCCATTTCATTTCTGAGATAATGCTTATACATGGCACTTATGCCCCTTTGTTTCTAAGATGATGTTTATAAATAGCACTTACGCCCTTTTGTTTCTAAGATGATGCTTATGGATAACGCTTACGCCATTTCATTTCTAAGGTGATGCTTATTCATGGCACTTATGCCTATTTTTTTTTAAGGTCATCTTTATACATAGGACTTACGCCACTTTGTCTCTAAAGTGATACTTATACATAGGAGTTACGCCCCTTTGTTTCTAAGATGATTCTTATTCATAGTACTTATGCCCTTTTGTTTCTAAGATGATAAAATGATTAATTTTCATTACTCGACCTAATTATTGTCAATGGAATATGTTTGTTGTTTTTCCAAACTTCAAAAATAGAAATTGTTTTGGAAACTTCATTTTACATGTCAAAGTTCAAAACAGCTGATATAGTTCCTCATTCTTCCTATATCGAATTCTCCTATCTTTTATCATTGTGGTAGTGTCTTTCGATGCATTATTAATCACTCAATTATGAATATTAAAGTAATTTCGAAAAATTACACGAAACCCTGTTCTGCGTATTTAGTAGTTAAGAAATAGTAATTTAGAATTATCTCTCTTAATTTCTTCATTAAAATCATTATATTAATGGTAATTACAGTTAAAAAATTGTTTTTAAAAAAATCACCTTAGCCGTTTACGGCGTTCAACGAGACCAGGTAAAATTGGCAGCTGTTGATTACCATCATTTCCATCACCAGGAAAACTATCCTCTGTCTCAAGTTCCTCAGTTGGATCACCCTCTCCAAGGACAAAACTAACTGGTGCCTCAGCCATTTTTTTGAATTTATTTGATTTCTCAGGAATACTTTCACTAGTTTGACTATCCTTATCAATTGTTGTACCTTCAAAATTTCATGATTCTCATGATAAAAATCCCAAAATCCTCAAAAAATCTTCCCTAATCATGCAGTTCCATTAGAAGACGAAGCAGCAATTCGTTAAGATTACAAAAAAAAAGCTCCCAAAGTAGAAAAATGTAATCATGCATGTGTATTAAGTTAAGTAAGTTGTTTTCTTTTTTTTTTTTTTTGATAACATTAGCCAAATTTAAATAACTCCTGATTATATTTCGTAATACATTATGTCATCGTGTAATATAAGCTCTTCTCCATTTCTTTTGCCCCTTTAATATAAGCATAATCACTTGAGATTATACACTTTTTATCAATAAAAACACGGTCTTACCCAGTGAATAATTGGCAATATTAACTCCTGATAAACGCAGTGGAATAATGAATAACAATCGAAATATCCAGACAAGTGCACCAGCAATTATCGTAAAAAACACGAGTAAACCTTGAAGAAATAGAGCACTAAATTTATAATTTTTTTAAAATCTTCATTATAAGATGATACTGAAAATAGCAAGAATCTTACAATTTTTAGTCTTTTTTATTTTTTATTTAATGCATTTTGAACTTTTGAGCTTCATTCTGCGGTTAGTCTTTTTTTTAATAACAAATAAATTATTGATAATCAGGATCATTTGCATGTTGATAAGAATTGATTTAAAAAATCATGGGAAATTGGAAGGTTTTTTAAATACAATACTAAAATATTGTCAATTCGGTGAAATGATAATCTTTTATTGTATTTAATAAACCTTCCAATTTCCCATGATTTTTAAAATTAAATAAATTATTTTTAAAAAAATAAAAAATATGCAAATTTAGAAAATTTAAAAAAATATACTAAGAAAAAAAATAATCGTAAAAACAATCAAATATTGATGTTATTGGTCCTCAACAAATCTTTTTTTTTTAAATAATAAAATAAAAGCTGTTAAATTTACTAAATTAATTAAATTCAACAACTTTTTAAATTATTCTTAAAAAAAAATTTGCTAAGGATCATTTGCCTCAATATTTGATTATTTTTACCACAATTTTATTTCTCAGTGTATAAGTGCAAAGTTTTTAAGTTATTTTTTTTTTGTAATAATTTACTTGTTCAAAAAAATCAAAAAAAATTGTGAGATGTCTGCTATTAGACATCTGCTTTTCAGTATCATCATTTAAAAGTCTATTAAAATTAATTGAAGATGCAAAAATCTGTTGTTAATATTCATGTACCAATCATAGAATTAAGAAGTCCCTGAAGCATTACCGATCGTCCTTATTCCTGTGTTTAATTCAATAAATGAAGATATAATGCTTTTTTCTTAATCTGCATTTCTCGACACTGATTCCATGCTTTGATGCATTAATTTCCAGAAAAAAACCCCAAAAAATATAAAATTTGATGAATTTAGAATTTTTAAAATTTTGAAAAAAAGGCAAAATTACTTATTATTTTTAAAGCACGAGGAATATTCGAGTAATGACAAAATAAGACTGACAGACCTGATACACTTGTGACCAAGAATCACCGGAAAATGGTTCAGGGGTCGGGTTTAAATGTATGTGAAGTAGCTTCTTTTGGATTTTAACTTTGAGAGTCACACGATCGTGTGTGCGCCTCAAGACTGACGGCCATAACCGTTATCAATGGCTACTAATAATATGGCATTGAATTAAATTTCTCTAGATTTTCTTCTGATTCTTAATTTTTTTTTTAATAAATCGGATTAATCTACGCATTTATGCTGTGGAATTACGCGCATAAACTCATGTGTTTTAATGTAGATTACGTTTTTTTTTATCTTAATGTTTACATTGGCCTCTTCCACTCTCGCCAACAAGTTAACTTGCTGTCTAACGGGCGCTCTTTTCTTTATCATGTGTTGCTTTCCAACGTTAGATATAATAGCCAACAAACATTTGACCTTGAAGCAATTGTCCCATACACTAAATACACACGCGATGACAATACACACACACACACAATCGGGTCGAAAAATATGTACTTCATTCCCATGAAGACCTCAAAGTTATTTCTATTCATTATCAATTAGGTTTGGAAATTAGATTAGGCTCTATCTCGATTAGTTTCTGAGGTATTCTCAAGAAAATGATACTAAAAGTATCAGACTTTTGACAATTTTTAGATTTTTTTGATCGTTTCAGGAAATAAATTTTTCCAAAAATTCTATGAATTACCAATTAGATTAGGCTCTATCTCGCTTAGTTTCGGAGATATTCTCAAGGAAATGATACTAAAAATATCAGGCTTTTGACGATTTTTAGATTTCTTCTGATCATATCAGTAAATGGACCATTTAAAAAAATTCTATTCATCAGCAATTAGTTTCATGAATTAGATTAGCTCTATTTCGCTTAGTTTCCGAGATATTTTCAAGAAAATGATACTAAAAATATCAGACTTCTGACAATTTTTACATTTTTTTGGTCATTTCAATAGATAAATCATTTTTAAAAATTTCTATTCATCAGCAATCAGGTTTGTCAATTAGATTAGGCTCTATCTCGCTTAGTTTCCGAGATATTCTCAAGAAAATAATACTAAAAATATCAATTTTTTGGCAATTTTTAGATTTTTTTGATCGTTTTAGCAAATAAATTCTTCAAAAAATCCTATGAATTATCAATTAGATTAGGCTTTATCTCGCTTAGTTTCCGAGGTATTTAAAAAAAAACGATACTAAAAATATCAGGCTTTTGACAATTTTTAGATTTCTTCTGATCATATCAGTAAATGGACCATTTAAAAAATTTCTATTCATCAGCAATCAGGTTTGTCAATTAGATTAGGCTCTATCTCGCTTAGTTTCCGAGATATTCTCAAGAAAATGACACTAAAAATATCAAATATCTGATAATTTTTACATTTTTCTTGATCATTTCAGTAGATAATTTATTTTTTTTTTAAATTCTATTTATTACCAATTAGGTTTGTCAATTAGATTAACTTTATCTCGCTTAGTTTCCGAAATATTCTCAACAAAAATAGTACTAAAAATATCGAATATTTGACAATTTTTAGATTCTTAGTGATCCTTTTAGCAAATAAATCATTTTAAAAAATCCTATTCATTACCAATTAGGTTTATGAATTAGATGTGCTCTATTTCGCTTAGTTTCCAAGATATTCTCAAGAAAATAATCCTAAAAATATCAGACAACTGACAATTTTTACATTTTTTTTGCTGCTCTCAGTAAATCAATTATTTAAAAAAATCCTATTCATTAACAATTAGATTTATTAATGCAATTAGCTTTATCTCGCTTAGTTTCCGAGATATTCTCAAGAAAATGACACTAAAAATATCAAACATCTGAAAATTTTTAGATTTTTTTTTCCTTTTAGCAAATAAATTATTTAAAAAAATTCTATTCATTAACAATTAGATTTATTAACGCAATTAGCTCTATCTCGCTTAGTTTCCGAGATATTCTCACGAAAATAATCCCAAAAATATCAGATACCTGACAATTTTTACATTTTTTATCCTCTCAATAAATAAATTATCAAAAAAAAATTCTATTCATTCCCAATTATGTTAACAAATTAAATTAATCCTAATTCATTAAATTGTTTTCTGTGTTCATGATAAAATCTGTCTTCTCTTCCACTTCACACAGTGTTTTTGATAATGCATATTATCAAATCTCAAATCTCCACAAATTTATTTGATAAATCATTAATAACAATTCTCATTATTTCTCCACAATTTTCAAATAATAAAGAATAAAAAAAAAAAAAGAAAAAAAGAGGTAAAAAAAATATGAAAACAGGGGAATTAGAAGCGTATGAATGGGATTGGTGGAGTAGTGTGTCAGGCGAGGAGAGAAATGAAGCCCATTGGTCCAGACCCAACTTCATGTGTGTATATGTATGTGTATGCTTATGTATTTGAATTTTTTATAGTGTTTCCAAGGAGCACATGCGTCACAACACTACGCCACTTTGTGGTGTTGGATGGGCGAAAAAAAGAAAGAAAAAAAACGAAAATTCACAAATGATTTTTAATGAATAAAATCAAGAGTTCAATCACACAATTTCATTCGAGTTTATCCAATAGTAGAAATTAAATCATTGAGAAAAATTGATGAATTAATCGAACTTACCGGTGATGAATTTTACGCTGTTGAGGCAATTTTTTTTCCTCTGGGAGGTTAGGATCCAATTCTTTGCTGTCTCCTGACATTCGATTGGATTTTATTATTGTAATTAGGCGTGGAGATGAATTTTTTAAATTTAATTCATTAATAACTTGATTTAAAATAGATTTTTGGTTTAATATTGTGGGACGTATTTCGCGTGAGACGTTTTTTTTTAAATTGTGGCTTCTATTCGAACCTCACGAGGGACAACACATTGGTGTATATAGATAGCCCGGTACTCGAATTTTTCTGTTTTTTTTTTTTTTTTTTCTTATAATGTGCGTCACTTATTTTATTCTGCTCTTCATTGTATTGTAAATGGAAAAACGCACACACAAACACACAGGAACAATTTAATGAGAGGTGCCCGCACACACACATACATACACAGAAGGCACGTGAATGATAACATACACACACACATATATATATATATATATACACACACACACACACACACACACATACACACATACTAGCGACACTACTGGAGCCCTTTTTCGTTTGTTTATTTACCCATCGAGCAGAATTTTTACTTTTACTTCGACCAGTAGAGGACAGGTGCTCACAGTTAGGCATTTTTTTTAAATGAATTTTTCTTTTTTAGGTGATAAAATGAATAAAAAGAGGAAAATTGTTTCTTTGAAAGCTCCGCAGTTTACGGAATTCATTACGAAGGTTTTGAGCTCTTCTCATTTCATATATTTTTTATTTATTTGCATTATTTTCATGAAGAAATTCGCATTATTTTTAAAATCCTGATGAAAATAGCCGATAATTGACAATAATTAGTCTTTTTTTTTTTCTTGATGGATAAATTGCTTTTATGAATGTAAGTTATTCGTTAAGAAACACCGGAATTTGTTCGGAATAAATTTGAAATATTTACCGCATTATTATTTAGCATAGCGCATTTTTGAAACCGCTGGGATAAAATAATAAAGAATATGTATAGAGAAAGGTGGGGCAAAATGGACATCAGGGGTAAAATGGACACATCTAAATTTTTAGATAAATATTATGGAAAAATCTTGAAATTAATTGAAATATTGAGGGTAGATTGTTTTTGATGATTTCATTGGAAAGTTGAGGGAATTTTAGGCGGGAACGAGTGCCGGAACTAATTTTTTTGAATTTTTTGGCGATTTTAAGTTTTTTAAGCATTTTAGAGGGGTAAAATCCCTTCCTTTTTTGGAAATTTTTTAGTTTTTTTACAATATCTTCGGTTCTATTTGTCGAAGCGTAAAAATTCTGATGGGAGGTGAAAGATAAGATCATTTGCCATCGATTCATAGGGTTTTCAATTCAAAAATATCGATTTTTAAGGTATTTATGGGCATTTTTGTGGAACAGTTTTGTCAAACAGTTTTTGGCCTATAATTATCCCAAAAATTGATATTCTTGAATTCAAAACCACATAAATCGATGGGAAATGAGCTCATCTTTCATTTGAGACCAGCCCCGAATAGCTGAGACCAATAGAACCAGAGATATTCGCCAAAAAACTGGAAATTTTCAAAAAAGGGAAGGCTTCTACTGCTCAAAAATCCCGAAAAATATCGAATTTTCGGGAAAAAAAAAAAATACATCTGACACTCGTTTTCCGGCCGAAATTTCCTCAGCTTTTCAATAGAATCATCGAAAAAAATCCATCTCCAAACGTTTCATTATACTGTCCATTTTGCCCCACTCTCCCCTATTGAGAAAATTTTGAAAAACTATAAGTGCCAATTTTTCAAATATTTTTTATTTTTTCATTTTTATTTATATAAAAATCCCAAAAAGTGTCAAATTTCTGCTAATTTCATTATAATTTATTTTCCATGACCTGATTCATCAATTTTTTTGTTTTTTTTTAAATGCAGATTGTATCAAACTTGAGCGAGAGAGGATCGAAGATTGACAAAAGCTATTATCACATCGACATTGAATTGATTCGAGGCGATAAACATTGTTCGATAAGAATCACAAATTGCGGAGGAATTTCTACGTCTTTGAATCAATTATTGACACTGAACTTCGAGGAAATTCAGAAGGAGATAACGAGTTTGGTGATGCTGAAGAGATCTGAGAGCGATGCTGTAGAAAATTATGAAACTTCGTTCAATGGAGATTTGGGGGAATTTAGGGGAAAGAGTAGTGCAATTGTAATTGAAAAATTCGCACATTTGAAAGAGTTTTTGTCACTTGAACCTCGGGTAAGAATGGAATGGAGGAGACTGGGGCAAAACGGGCTTGTAAGGCGAAATGGACCAGTTTTTTTTCTAGAATGAAGACTTTTGCAGAAAAATTCTGACAAAAATTAGAAAAATGCTATAGTTTGTCTCCATTATTGAGGAATTTTCGTCAATTTTTTGAATTAAGGTCTTCGCTCCAAAAAAATCAGTTCATTTTGCTCCGAAACATAGTTTTCATATTTTTTTTTCTTTTTTTCAGTGCAAATTGACGACGCGAGCGACTCCAGACTTCATAAACAGCTTCAAAGAGAAATTAATCCATCTGACATCGATCCATCCCCAAACCAAGTACACATTCAACTCCGGAAAGGAAAAATTCTTCAACAATCCTGTAGATCTCGATAATGATTACATTCACTGCGAGTCTTTAAGTTCATCAATAGCAGAAGTCATCAAGCAATCAGTCAACGAGGACTTCAGGAAAAAGGCATTTGAACTTCTGGAAATTGAATCAGCTGGCGAGGCTTCCAATGCAACAATGCAGCGATTGTTGCCGTTAATCAACAAAAATTATCGCCTGTAATTTAAAAAAAAATGAATTTTTCAGACAAATCGATTTCATTCCATTATCAGATTTCTGAGAAAGTTCCCAATAAATCACGTTTTCTCTCAGTGTTTAACAAAATCGCTTCATCTCTCTTAGTTTCTGAGATATTCTCAATAAAATATCAGACATCTGACAATTTTAAATGTTCTTTTTTACCGCTAAATAAATTATTTTTAAAAAAATGAAAAAAATGCGCAAATAAAAAATTTAAAAAATTATGAGTATAATTTTGAGAATATTTTTTTAATAATAATTTATTTGCTTGAAAAAATCGCTTCATCTCGCTTAGTTTCCGAGATATTTTCAAAAAAATATCCGACATCTGACAATTTAAATGTTCTAATTTCCGCCACATGAATCATTTTTTTGAAAATGAGAAAAAAAGATGCAGAAGTAGAAAATTTAAAAAATTATAAGTAAAATTTTTCTAAATATTGTTTAAATAATAATTAGGCAGTGGCTAGACACACTCTCCACGGCAAATTTTACGTAGATCCACGGTCATTTTGCCGTAGAAACACGAACTTTTTGCCGTGGATCCATGGTAATTTTCCCGTGAATCTACGGATTTTCGTCGATGGAATACGGACAAGATTACTTGCACGACCCGTGAATACACGGTTTAGTGCCCGTGAATTCACGGATCCCGAACCGAGAATTCGGTTAGTGCGGGGGCAGTGATGCGTGCTTACACGTTTGATGTGTGTGGGACAACGGGGGAGAGAAGACTACAGGATAAGAAGAGTATTTAAAACTTTTGAATTAACCGTGGATACACGGAGAATTAACCGTGCATCTACGGATATTGTTCCATGGATGCAAGGAACAATTCCAGTCAGACCGGTGCTTCAACGACGAAAATCCGTAGATTCACGGGAGAATTACCGTGGGATCCACGAGAAAGAAATTCCCGTGTCTACACGGGAAAATAATTCCCGTGGGATAAACGGGAAAATTCCCGTGTTTACCCGGGGAAAAAATTCCCGTGTTCACACGAGAAAAAAATTCCCATATCTACACGGGAGAAAAATTACCGTGTCTACACGGGAAAACAATTCCCGTGTCTGCACGGGAAATAAATTCCCGTGTCTACACGGGAAAATAATTCCCGTGTGATAAACGGGGAAATTCCCGTGTTTACACGGGGAAAAAATTCCCGTATTCACACGAGAAAACAATTCCCGTGTCTACACGGGAAAATAATTCCCGTGGGATAAACGGGAAAATTCCCGTGTTTACACGGGGAAAAAATTTCCGTGTCTACACGGGAAAATAATTCCGTTTATCCCACGGTAGTTCTCCCGTGAATCTACGGATTTTCGTCGTTGAAGCACCGGTCTGACTGGAATTGTTCCGTGCATCCATGGAACAATATCCGTAGATGCACGGTTAATTCTCCGTGTATCCACGGTTAATTCAAAAGTTTTAAATACTCTTCTTATCCTGTAGTCTTCTCTCCCCCGTTGTCCCACACACATCAAACGTGTAAGCACGCATCACTGCCCCCGCACTAACCGAATTCTCGGTTCGGGATTCGTGAATTCACGGGTACTAAACCGTGTATTCACGGGTCGTGCAAGTAACCTTGTCCGTGCTTCATCGACGAAAATCCGTAGATTCACGGCAAAATGACCGTTGATCCTACGACAAATTTGCCGTGGAGAGTGTGCCTAGCCACTGCCTAATAATTAATGCCATGGAAAAAATCCTAAAAATTGTCAAATTTCTGTTAATTTCATTTTCATTATAATTCCAAAAAAACTCATAAAATTTGTCTGAAAACTTCACAAACATAATTCCCAGATTTTTTCAAATCACCTCATTAATAACGTAGTTTCCTACAATACCGATTCTTTTCTTGCAGTTTAATCCGCCTGATGTCACTGGAGCCTAGTATCTACCAATCTCTCTCCCCACAGTCCCCAATTACCAACACAACTGTGAATTTACCCCAGTGTATCATAGACACTGCAGAGAGAGACTCTTGCTGCTGCTCTTTTCTATTTCGGAGCGCGTCCCAGTGGTTGCTCTTGTGTGCTATGACTCGTTGCAGCAGTAGTGAACATTGTTGCGTGTGTGTATGTGTGTAGAACAGCACACAATACATGCAATGGATTTTGGCCCAGTGCAGATTGGTGTGTAGGACCGCAATAGAGGCTGCAGCAGCTGGGATGCCAGTGGCTCATGGGTAGTGGCAATTACTTCTCCAACACACACACACACACAAAATCTCATAATAATTTTTGTTATTTTTTTTAAAACGTTTTTATTATTATTGTGAAATGAGACTTGTGTGTGAGGGGATAATCACATATACACACACACGAAGGAGGTCAGGTTAGGCATGTCAGTGAATTAATTTTTCGTGTTTTTTTTTTATTGTGTCTGTGTCGCCAAAATACTGAAAGTGTAAATATTGAGTGAAAAAAGGGGAAATTCTGCAGAATACAGAGAAGATATATGCTTGAATTTTTTTGGCTCTGTTGTGTGTGTGGGAATTCTTGTTGCACCTGTTTACTACACATTATTGAGTCGTAAAATGAATAACAAAAAAACAGTTAAAATGTTGAAACTGTAAAAATATCCATGACTGGGTATTTTCATCAATTTATTTTACACACTAAATTATACACAATTTTGATGGAGGTGTGCTTGTGAGACAACGAGAATATTCATACTAAATCCAGCAAATGTTGGATTTTTTACACTGTTGGAGTGGAGGGCACAGAAACTTCAACTTCAATTTTGAAAATCAAGTGAGGAAGAAGCTAATTAATTTCATGTGAGTCAATAATTTATTTGTTTTTTTTTTAATTATAATGAAAATAATAAAATTGCAGACATTTGACAATTTTTTGGATTTTTTTTCAATAAAAGAATGATTATAAAGAAAATACTTAAAAAATTTGAAATTATATTTTTTTTAATTTTCCAGATATGCATTTTTTTTAAAATCATTCATTTGTCAAGAATATAAAAAACACTGAAAATTGTCGTATTTTTGTTCTTTTCAGTGCCATAAAAGAACGAAATAAGCACACAGATCTGACAATTTTTTGGATTTTTTAAAACACATATTTTTTAAAACATTTAAATTATTATAAAAAAATTATTTGAAAAAATTTTGAATTGTATTTTTTTTAATTTTTTAGATATACATTCTTTAATTTTTTTTAAAAATAATTTATTTGTCAAGAATATAAAAAACACTGAAAATTGTCAGATTTTTGTTATTTTCAGTAGCATAAAAGAATGAAATAAACACACAGATCTGATAATTTTTTGAATTTCTTAAAACCCATATTTTTTAAAACACTCAAATTATTATAAAAAAATTATTTGAAAAAAATTTGAAATTGTAGTTTTTTTCAAATTTATGTGTTTATATTTTTTTTTACAATAATTTTCTCTTTGTTAAAAAAAGGAATAATTAATTGTTAAATGTCTGTTATTTTCAGTCTTTTTTTTGTATTTATCATTTATTTTATGGAATGAGAAGAAATAATCGTAATCCACAATTTTCCTAGGAATAAAGATCTCGTGAATATTAAATTACGTGATTCATCTGTGAAAAGAAGCGTCAAATGTTATTATGCACTGTATCTTCTTACATTTGTTGCAATTGAATGGATAAATGAAGCTACTTGTGTGTATTGGAAATGTCAGTGTTGATGTCGATGAGCAATTGGAATTTTTTTAATACCAGAATTCGTTATTACCATATTTAATGATAATGAAATTAGCATACATCTGACATATCTTTGAATTTTAAAAAATGCACAAATTATTGTAAAAAAAAGAATATTCAAAAAAGAAACGCACTCTTAGTTTTTTAAATTTTCTGCATGCGCATATAAATGGGCATTTAAATATTTTATTAAAAAACATGAAAAAAAAACAAAAAATGGTCAAATCTCTGCTATTTTCAGTTTTATTCTTCAATGATAATGAAATTAGCATACGTCTGACAATTTTTAAAATTTTTAAAAATGAATGAATTATTGTGAAAAAATATTTAAAAAAATTACAATTATAGTTTTTTTTGAATTTTTTCCAATTGTGCATATTTTTTATTTTTCGAAATAATTTATGTATTTTTTATAAAATGAGGAAAAGCTAAAAAAACTGTAAAATCTTTGCTATTTTCAGTCTTATTCTTCAATGATAATGCAATTAACACACATTTGACAATTTTTAAAATTTTTGAAAGTAACTAAATTATTTTAAAAGAAATATTTTGAAAAATTGTACTTGTAGTTTTTTGAATTTCCTTCATTTGCATATTCTTCGTTTTTCAAAATAATTTATGTATTAAAAAAAATGAGAAAAAGCTAAAAAATAGTAAAATCTCTGCTATTTTCAGTCTTATTCTTCAATATTAACGAAATTAACACACATTTGACAATTTTTAAAGTTTTTAAAAGTCACTGAATTATTTCAAAAGAATATTTTGAAAAATTGTACTTGAAGTTTTTTGAATTCTTTTCATGTGTGCATATTTTTCCATTTTTCAAAATAATTTATGCATTTAAAAACGATGAAAAAAGCTAAAAAATTGTAAAATTTCTGCTATATTCAGTCTTATTCTTCAATGATAATGGAATTAACACACATTTGACAATTTTTAAAAGTCACTAAATTATTTTAAAAGAATATTTTGAAAAATTGCATTTGTAGTTTTTCAAATTTTCTTAATATGCATATTTTACATTTTTTTAAATAATTTATTTTTTTAAAAATGAGAAGAAAAAACAAAAAATTGTCAGACGTCTGCTATGTTCCCTTTCATCATTATCATCTTAATTTCTCTCGTAATTATTACTGGTCCTGATGACATAACAATGATAAAAAAATTGTGTGATTCTGTATTATGATCATTGCAGTGTTGCATTATGCTCCGGGAAGAGATAACACGGTCATTGGCTTGAAACAATGCCCGGTAGTTATCGTGCGTCACTCCTTTTACATTTATTTTCATCGGCACATTTTTTCCATTGTATTTTTAATTTTTTTTTCTATTAATTACACTGACTGAGAAGTGAGAGAGGCTGAGTGGAAGACACATCTGGACCACATTCTGACCTGCTAAGTATTTTTCGTGGTATCGGCCTCTGTAAAATCCATGGAATTCACTACAATCATTAATCTCACGGAATGAACTGAGGATAAACACATAGTTCAGGCTTATTGCTTATGTTTTGGAGGAAAGAAAAGGGGATTAGTATTGCGCTTTTTTTTTTCTTGCGATGATTCATGAAGAGGCGGATGTTACTTTCTATGGTTTCTTCTCGGTTGAAGAAGAGGAAGAATAAAAATAAAAAAAAATCAATTGATCCCCATGACGCTCGCGGATGGGTTTACAAGGGTAGATGCCTTTCAGTAACAATTTTTTTTTTAAATGTTTATTTAATATATAAAGTCTGTGTACAATATAGAGAATAGCAATAGGTGTACTATAGGGGTGGGGTAAAATGGGCAGATGCTGGTTTTGGTGTTTTATACTATGAAAATTAGGCGAAATCGATGGAAATATTGGAGATAAGTTTTTTCGGATGATTCCATTGGAAAGCTGAGAAAATTTGTCATGAAAATCATATGTCAAAAGTTATTTTTTGAAATTTTTCAAAAACTTCATTTTTTGCGCGAGATTTGAAGGTAAAAACCTTCTGTTTTTCGAAAAATTTCAGGTTTTCGAGGATATCTGTGGTTCTATTGATCGTAGTGACCTGGGGTTGATTTCAAATGAAAGGTGAGATCATTCCCCATTGATTTATGGGGTTTAAAAATGAAAATATCAATTTTTTCAAGTACTTAGAGGGCAAAGGCTGATTTTTAGAAGAGGATCCATAAATATTTGAAAAATTGATTTTAAAAAAATTTGAACCATATAAATCGATGAGGAATGAGCTTACCTTTCATTTGAGATCAACCCCAGATCACTACGACCATCATAACCGGAGATATTGCCGAAAAAATGAATTTTTTCAATTTTCAAAAGGAGAACCCCTTCAAAAATTGGCTAAAAAAGTGAATTTTTCCAAAAATTTAAGAAAAAAAAATTTGATACATGTTTTTCGCCTAAAATTTCCTCAACTTTTCAATGAAATGATCAGGAAATTGCTATCTCAAACCGTTAAATTGGATTGTCCATTTTACCCCACCTTCTCCTATCATCAATGAACAAATGATAGAAAATTTGAAAATTTTAAATTTGACAATTTTCAAATCTCTTTATCAAAAACTTGGAAATTTCAAAAAAATCGTCATATGACATGTTTTGTTAAGACATTTGCGGTTTTTTTGTTTTTTTAATCGTTTTTCCGATTATTGTTAGTTCATGCTGCTGTTTTTATGCATTTCGAAAAGGAAAGCTTCCTTAAAACCCTCTTTTCGTTTGCCTTCCAGTAACAATTGGTGAATGTATTGTGTATAATAGTACACACAATGTGGAGACGAAATAATCTTGCGATCATGCCCTGGATCCAATTTTTTTTTTCCCAATATCTTTTTTATTAGTGCATGTAGCTTTTTCCAATTTTGATCATATATCTGACAGTTTCCATTATTTCTTGGATTTCCAGGGATTACAAAATGATAGCCATCAGCCAGTGAGCTTCCTTTCTTCGATGGAGTACAGGAGACAATAGGATAGAAGATACAAGTTGAAGAGGTCAATCCAGTTGTCTGTCTTGGCGTCGTCCTGGCGCGTGAGAAAACTGGGGCAAATTGAGTTCAACGGTGCTACAGGATAGTGGGAGTAGGCACTATCGTCCTTACAGTTTTTTATTATTTCGTAAAGGACGTTTGGATTCAGTCATGCCAGGACCAACGCCCGAAAGACCCCGTGCTCAACGGCTCAATGATATAGAGCCACAGGCTGCTAAGGTGAGACATCAATTTTTTTTTGTTCGTGATTAATTGATAATGATACTGAAAATAGCAGATATCTGATAATTTTTTTTTATTAGTAAATGAATTATTAAAAAAAAAAATATGCACATGTAGAAAATTGAAAAAACTATAAGTGCAAATTTTATTCATTTTTTTAAAAATAATAATTCATTTATTTAACAAAATCCAATGAATTATCAAGTATTTGCCGATTTTGTCATCATTTGATGATGATATTGAAGAAATAGTAAAAATCTGGCAATTTGTAGTTTTTTTTATTAACAAATCAATTTTTAAAAAAATTGAAAAAATATGTAAATGTTGAAGATCAAAAAAATCAATAAGTGCAAATTTTTTCCTTTTTTATAATAATTTATTTATTCAAAAAAATCGTACAAATTATCAAATTTCTGCTAATTTTATCATGATGACTAATATTGAATTATTTGATTGCGGGTATTTGCGAACAGAGGAATGAATAGATAACGTTTTTTTTTTTTTTTCTAATTTATAGGCAACGATCGATAAAATTTTTTCGATGATTCCATCGAAAAGCCAAGAGAATTTAAATCGAAAAACATGTGGTAAAATAAATTTTTCGATTTTTTTTCGAAATTTTTTAACAGTTTTTCCAAAAAAACCTTTAAAAAAAAGTCTCGCACATGTTTTTGACCGCAAATTTCCCCAGCTTTTCAATGAAATCATCAAAAAAAATCCTTTCTCATATATTTCGACTTATTTGAGGAAATTTCAATTACCCAGAATATCAAAATTCCGGATAAACTCTAATGTATCCATTTCCAGCTGTCTAGACTGATGGTGAAACTTGGCATACAATTTGATACTAGAAACTATGAGTTAAATTAACGTGTAAACCACAATGCCGCATCAAGTGTCCATCGATATTAGCTCTCGTCTGCTCTCGTGCTGCTGCTGCTGCTGGAAAATTTTGGTCCACTCATTCAGATAATTAAAGAGCGTATTACTCTCTCCCAACTGTAAAATTAGCTTCAACTCTCTGTTTTCTTTCAACATATCATATTACTCACTATGACCGAAACTTCCAGACAGTCTCCTGGCCTTATTAAATTACTAAACATTTGTTAAAACCTTAGATTACCAAAAATTCTTCGAAATTTTCGAAATTTTACATGTTATTGAGGAAGTAGAGTTTTCTGCAGACTGGGATAGAGGAGCGCTATATATTCTCCCATCTGACTCTCTGTTGCGCGAGAGTAAATCGATAGAATCTCGCGCACGCCAACACACATATATATACACATACATATACCAATCCTAAACTGAAAACGCCAGAATACACTTTTCTCGCTTCTAAAACGTTGAAAACCCCCCGGATAGTTGTTATTTTACAAGACTAATAGTCATTTTGATTTTAACTGTGAAAGTCAGAAGACAAATTTACATACTCACTCGTGCGTTATGTGCACTTGTTACAAATAACGATAAATATCTAATGATATATTAAAATTTTAAATTCTCAATAATTATAATTTTTTTTTCGAATTCATAAGAACTCATTTTAAAATTATCATTTTTTTCTCTTTTTTTCTGTAAAGTGATGATGTGAAGAAATTCTTTTGTTTTCATAGACTAGAAACCGCGAGATTTAATCAGCGGTTCATGAAAATTAATTAACAATTGTGTTTGTGTGTATGTGTATGTGTGTAATGTGCGTGAGGCGCAGATCGCAGGATCGATGATCGCGCGCGGGAATTTTGTGTTCAATGAAAAAGAAAAATAAACGACCGTGAAATATACAAACACACGAGTCTCAGGAGTCCCGGAATCTCTGACCCAGTTTTACGTTTACGACATCGCAACATATATATATATATACACACATATATTCACGAAAAAGGAGCAGACGTCATTATTACTCAAGTTTACCTCGATAAATTTAATTCGCGAATAAAAAAAAAGAGATAGAAAATGACGAGAGTAATGTGCGCGCATTGGCTGCACTTTTTCCAGTTTGAATAATATTTTATTTTTATTTATTTTAAACAAGTCTTATAGGGAATGACCTTATGATAGGGGGGAGGGGGGGGGAATATTACTTATTACATAGTTCTAATAATTTTTTTTTTTTGTACTTGTAAACATAATATATTTAATATAATGGGGATTTTTAAAAATTATAAATTTAAATGCAACAAATTCGTGTGAAATTTGTCAGTTTGAATAATATTTATTCATATTATTTAATTAAAATTATTTTAAAACCATGAATTTTAAATATCGGTGACACAACACACTCAATTGGCCGAGAACTGCCCACTTTATCCAGAGGCTATTGGCTTTTCAGTTAAGCAATGGCATTCCTCTTCTTTTTTTTTTTATAATTAAAAATAATAAAAAAAAAAAAGAGAAACGCCCACACATTGTCGTAAAGTATTTGGGCAAAAAATGCGGATTTTTTTGCTACCTTGAAGCAAGAAAAAGCAATGACTTGTGAAAAAAAAAAAAAAAAAAGTGAATAAATAGAAATGAAAAAGAGGCAAGAGAAAAATGAGAGGCACATGAAAATGATGAAATTGTAATAAAAACAATTGACATGGCAATGCGGCGTGTACTAAGTGGTTGCAGCAGCTGTTCAGGCCATCTCGAGGTACATGCACCCACGCAAATTGTTACGAAGATGAAGTTTAATAATATGAATCAGTTCAATCAATGAAGAGGAAAATATATTTAGGATAGAAGTATAATAGAATGGAAATTAGCAGAGATCTAGAAAAAAATTTGAATTTTTTTAAACAAATAAATTATTTTAAAAAAAATATTTAGAAAAATTTGTATTTGTAACTTTTTAAATTTACTGTATCGGCATATTTTTATTTTTTTTCGAAATAATTTTTTTGTTAAAAGAAAAAAAAAAAAAAATTGTCTAATATCTGCTATTTTTAGTTTAATGAAGTACATTGAGAAAAAAAAGTGGTAAAAATAATTAAATATTGATAGTATTAGTACTAAACTAATATTTTTTGCAAAATAATGAAAAAATTTGATAAATTTACTGAATTTAGTTAATTCAAACTGATGAACAATTTAAATTAAACTAAATTCAGTAAATTCAACAAGTGCTTTAATTATTTTTAAAGAAATATTTGATATAGAACCAATAATATCAATATTTAATTGTTCTTATCACTTTTTTTATTCTCAGTGTACAATTTCTTGCCATTTCACCTTTTTTCGGCCAATTTATATCGAAATTCGAATATAAATCATTTTTTAAGTACAGTAACACTATAAGTTAAGGATGATTGGGAGGTAAAATCGAAAAAAAAAGTTAATTTTTTGTATGAAATCGTAAATAACGTCGTTATACAAGATAAATGTCTCAGAAATGATTCAATAAGTATTTGAAGAATGTGAAAAGGAGCAAAATAAGCCGTAGAAACAAAAAATTAATTGAAAATCGAGGAATTCGTACAATTTCATCAATTTTACATTCCTTAAATTTTTTCAAGACTTAAATGAATGCAAAAAAATTATACCAATCTTCCAGTTTTCAATTGATTTTTTGTTTTTAAGGCTTATTTTATTCCTCATTATATTCTTCACAGACTCATTGAGTTAGATCCAAGAATTTCATGTAATATAAATTGTTATTAACAATTTTATAAAAATAATCAACTTTTTTCCCGATTTTACCTCCCAAAAATGCTTACAAAGTTATCGAAATTCTGTAAAATTATTATTAGAATTTTTCGAATTTTTTTTTTTTAATTAACTCGAATTTAAATTGGCCAAAAAAGGTGCAAAGTTGGCCAAAACTGTTATTTCTATTCTATTGACTTATGAATTTGCGAGGCAGGAAGATAGAAATCGTCATTGAATGACGCGCAAATTCTCCTCGATACTTATGTTTAGTTACCGTGATGCATAATAATTATTTTAAATGACGAGAATTACAATTAGATTGTTTTTCAAGTTAGGTGCATCAATGGTGAAGAGACTTCGAGGATGTTAATGAAAATTAATGCACATCCCGTATTTTCTTACTCCCGCATTAAATGGAATTTTTTCAAAATTAGTGGGAATTACATGACTTCTGATATTACACGCCAAATTTTTCAATGAAATGTGCCCAATTATTTGAGAATAGATCCCGCATGTTTTGCTTTTTTTGGAATATATATATAAAGTTTACAGCTATTGTGTGTGCTCTTTCATGTCACGTATTAGAGTCGCACATACATGGAGAGGCCTTATTCAACCCGCATACACACCAGAACGGAAGTTTTTTTAACATCTCTCTTTCTTTTCTACTACCTCCTTCTTCTTCTTCTTCTTCTTCTTTTATTTCTCATTTGATTTTTATTCATTCTATTTGTTGGTCTCGTATCTCTCACAATATGTGCTCTTGTTGAGTTTCTACTCTGCCAGTTCCATTGCTTCTTGATTTATTACATTTTAAAAGAAGCTGAAGAGAAAATTCCAGTCGGTCTCAGACTTACATTAATTGAAGTATTTAAATGAGCTTGAGTCCATTCAAAAATTCGGCAATTTTTCGATTTTTTTAAGGAGAGTTAATCCCTTATTTTTTTTGATGCTGTATCAAAGATGATATTTTTTTACATTTTTCTTAATTTTTTAATTTTTTTTATTCCTGTAATTTCCATCGAAAAAATTTTAATTACTTTCTCAATGAAAAATTTGGATTTTTGAATTTTTCATTAGTTTGAAAATTAATTTTTTTTTTTTTAAACAATTTTGATTACTATTGTAATTTAAAATTTGACTGATGGAATTTCATAATTATTTTCTTTATTAAACTTATTAACATTTTTATTAGTTAAATTGAATTATAAATGTCATATAAGCGTCATTTAGATTGGATTGAATTATAAGTTCTTATTTGTGTTACATTTAGTTAATACTCTCAACTCAAAATTTTTGTCTGAAAGACGATTATATTTGGGAAGATTAAACATAGTAGCGTTGATTTTATTATAAAACTAATTATTCCAATCAATTAATAAGTAAGAAAGAATCAAAATTTCGAATAAGAAAATGAATTATAAAATTTCATAAGTCAAATTTTTAATTACAATAGTTATCAAAATTGTTAAAAAAAAAAAATTAATTTTCAAACTAATGAAAAATTTAAAAATCCAAATTTTTCATTGAGAAAGTAATTAAAATTTTTTCGATGGAAATTACAGAAATAAAAAAAATTAAAAATGCGAATTTTTTTTTGGCCAATCTCTGAGTTACTGAAAATAGCGGTGGTTGGGATGAAACGCCCTAAATCAGACAGAAATAACGAAATTACTAAAAAAAACACTGAGTTGACCCATTATTTAAAAACAATTGGTGAAGAGAACAGCATTTTAACTGAATAATAGAAGAAAAAAATCTTCAATTCACCGTATAGTTATTGAGAAATTTTAATTAGAAGGTAGTCGTAACTATTTGCCTCTCTCTCTGTCTCATGCATGTGATAAGAAATTAATGTAAAAAAAAATTCGAGAAAAAAAAATTATATTCACAAGCTGAAGATATGACTTTCGAATAGTTTAATCACTTTTTCGGGTAAATTAAAGCACATTTTTCCCCGAATTATCAGCAATTAATTCAGTAGTGAAGAGGTAAAATAGGATAAATCGACTTATCTTTGAGGTCATTTCGAAGGAAATATCTCAGAAACTAAGCGAGATAAGGTGATATTACTCATCTGTTTTTGTAGAGAATTTCAAGAGTTACGAAAGAGATTTTAGGGCAAAATTGCTCTTTCTCGGTTATTTTTTAAGGTATTTTAAAAAAACTTTATGAGAAAAAAAGAGACTTATCTTGCTTTACCTCTTCACTACTCAATTGAAAACTCATCTACAAATCCTCATTTTTTCCTGTTTTTTCGAGCGTACTCTGGGATACTACCTTAATGATTTTCGCTTATTTTCGATTATATTGAATGAACCAAGAAATAGAGTTTTGCAGTGGCCATTTGAGAGTAAATAGAGCTTGACAATAACAGTTGGCAACACAGGAGAGGCATTCATCCGGTAGACCCTAGTATTGTGCAGAAAAAAAATTTAAAAAAATGATATTTCCTGATTTCATCGAAAGTGGAGAAGAGAAATCTTCATTTCATCTGTTATTCTACATTGATTCTATAATTGCGCCGTTTATTTATTCATGAAAGTGGCAAATTTGAATCATCGATCGATGATTCATCCACAATAAATTCTCTTTTATCGCTTCTTTTTTTCTTCTTTTCATTTAATTTCCGCAAAAGCGATCATTCGATAGGTTTTATTTGCTGATAAAATTCCACAAATTATCATTATGTTCAGATTTTTCTGTGGAATAATTACTAAACAATTGAATTCTTTGTTACAGGGCTTGGGATGTAATCGAACAGAGGAATTCGGAAGTCCTGTTAGTTCTGGCGGCAATATGGGAAGTGTTGCACGTTTTCCTAAACTCGACGAGTGCGCTCATTTTCACTATGAGCACGTTGAACTTGATGGACTTCAGGTGAGTGAATGTTAATTGCATTGAGTAATACGAAAGGAAGTTTGTGATACTCAAGATATTAAAAAAAAAAAAAAAATGACAATTTAATCTCAAATTTTGAAATTCTCGAGTAATATAATATAGGGGAAAGTGGGGCAAAATGGACCTGTTTGTTACAATGATTTGGGATTTCTTAGAGAATAGGCAGCTTAATGAAAAAATTTGTAAAAATTATACAATAATGAAGATATATTGGAGCATCTTCTCAAATTTTTTCAGATTTTTTCATCAAGTCCTTAACTTCAAAAAAAATCCTGAGTTATGTTGTTGCAGAGGTCCATTTTACCCCATTCTCCCCTATAATTTTCATAATAATGAAATTAGCAGACATCAGACAATCTTGTGCATTTTTTTAAAGAAATAAATTATTTGATAAAAAAACATTTAAAAAATTTGCACTTATAGATTTTCAAATTTTCTAAATATGAATTTTTTTCATTTTTTGAAAAATAATTTATTTGCTGAGAAAAATGAAGATTAAGACTTGTCAGATATCTGCTATTTTCAATTTCATCAATTTTCTGTATTTTTTAAAAGGATGATTAGGAGGTACAATTGGAAAAAAACTGAATTTTTGTATAAAATCGTTAATAACAATTTATACAACATGAAATTCTCAAATTGGATTCAGTGAATCTGTAAAAAATGTAATGTGGCATAAAATAAGCCCGAGAAACAAAAAATTAATTGAAAATTTAAGAATTTGCATCAATTTTTACATTTCTTCAAATTTTTCAAGATTCAGAGAAATGTAAAAAATAATGAAAATATTTCAATTTTCACTTAATTTTCTGTTTCTTCGGCTTATTTCATTTTTTATTACATTCTTTACAGATTCCCTGCATCAGATTTGAGAATTTCATCTTTTATAAATTGTTATTAACGATTTTATACAAAAATTCAATTTCTCTTCCGATTGTACCTCTCAATCATCTTTAAACAAATAAATTATTGCAAAAAAAATATTTAAAAATTTTGCACTTTTAGTTTTTCGAATGTTTTACACGTGCATATTTTTTTATTTTTTTGAAAATAATTTAATTGTAAAAAAAAACACTAAAACATGTGAAATGTCTGCTATTTTTTCAGTATTATAGGAAGTATTATTTTTTTTCTATTAAATCCTGTAATATTTTTTAAGGTTTCTGTAACGGAAGTACCGAACGATGGTTTTGCGGTTCGTGTGACATCAGGCGACACATGCTGGACACTTCAGCGTTCCTACGAGAATTTTGTTATGTTTGATAAACAACTGCATCGTTGCATATTCGACAGAAAATTCTCGTCACTCACTAAATTACCGGATACAGCACCAGATAATACCAGTGAATTAATAACAAATTACCTCGAACGTTTTTCACAATTGAATCATGAAGGTCTGAATTGTGGACCCGTATTGAATTGGCTGCAGCTTGATAATCGTGGCAGAAGAATTCTTGTACCTGAATCAGACTCTTGTCCCATTAATACACCAGCAGTAGCAGCTGCATATGCTGTACGGCCTTACACAGCACAAGCACAAGACGAGATATCTTTTCAGGTGAAAAATATGAAAATATAGGATTTTAATTGTTCATATTTTAATTAGGAATATTGGAAAAGTCATCAACAACATCAAAATATTGTCAAATTGCATAAAAATGAAATGAACACATCTCAGAATTTTTTTGATTTTTTTTTTAACAAAGAAATTATTATTTAAAAAAATCGTTAAAAAATTTGTACTTATAGTTTTTTTAATTCTCTACATGTGCATATTTTTTATTTCTTTTAAAATTATTTATTTGGGTAAGGAAAAAAATACTAGAAATTGTGTAAAATGTCTGCTATTTTTAGTAATCATCGAATCGCGACATTTTATTACGATGTGTCATCGTATTCCTGTCTTTTCTGTTTATTTATTTGTAATCGTGGAATTTATTCGTTTATTTATTTATTTAATTCCTGTTTTTAGCACGACTTGTTGCAACGAAGGAGTTTGAGGACAGTTCGTTGCTCCATATTATGGAAATAAATTTTAAATCTTCGAAATATCAATAATATCAAGAATCTAAAGAATCTGGCATTTTTCAGTGAAATATCGTGATTTAAAAAATATTTCGATGCTGATAATGATTTCTCCAATATTCCTATAAACAATTAGAATATCAAAATATTCGAATATCAAATCAGGAAAAATGTAAATGAATTCCGATAACTAATATAATAGAATTAATTATGGAAATTAATTTTAAATCGATGAAACATCAATAATATAAAAAATCTGAAGAATCTGGCATTTTTCACCGAAATATCGCGATTTAAGAAATGTTTCGATGTTTTTAATGATTATTCCAATATTCCTATTAACAATTAGAATATTAAAATATTCTAAAATTAAATCAGAAAAAATGTAAATGAATTCCGATAATTAATATCAAGATCATTTTTCATTTCCGCACGAGTTAACGCACATTTTTAATATTCTTTTTTCTTTTTTTCAACAGGTTGGGGACATGATATCAGTGATTGATATGCCACCACCGGGTGAGAGTACATGGTGGCGTGGAAAAAAAGGATTTGCCGTTGGTTTTTTTCCAGCTGAATGTGTAGCTGTTATCGGTGACAAAGTGCCACGTCATTTGACAGTATCCGCTACAGTAAGATCAAAATTACCGGTAAAGCCTGTATTACGAAAGCATGGAAAGCTCATAGCATTTTTCCGTTCATTCATTTTGAATCGTCCATCAAGAAGACGTTTGAAACAGTCTGGTATTCTAAAGGAACGAGTTTTCGGCTGTGATCTTGGTGAACACCTGTTGAATTCTGGACAGGACGTTCCTGCAGTTTTAACGTGCTGTGCCGAATTCATCGAGACACATGGTCTCGTTGATGGAATATATCGTTTAAGTGGAGTCACATCAAATATTCAAAGACTACGTCATGCATTTGATGAGGACAGAGTACCAGCATTACACTCAGACGAGAGTATACTTCAAGATATTCATTCAGTTGCATCACTTTTAAAAATGTATTTCAGAGAATTGCCAAATCCACTGTGTACCTATCAACTTTATTCTACATTTGTTAGTGCTGTACAAGCTGGTACTGATGCTGATAGACTGAGACGAATGAGAGACGCTGTTAGAAAGTTACCACCTCCACATTACAGGTTTTTATGCTTTTAATTTGTATCACATACAGACATAAATACAGGGAAAATGAGAATGGAGAAGAATTAAAGTCAGCTTCTTTTTTTGGAGTGAAGGGCTCCATGCAAAAAATCTGCAAAAAAAAAAGTGCAAAGATGCTGCAGACACACTCTGCAGTATCTCTGCAGTTTTTTCTCTTTTTTTTGCAGATTCTTGCAAAATTTTGCTAGTCATTCTCCTTCTCCCCCATTTAATGCTTCTTTTTTTTCGCCTAAATAAAAAAATAATGCTCATAATTTATTATAATTTCCAGAACATTGGAGTATTTGATGCGTCATTTGGTGAGAGTAGCTGCAAGAGGTGCAGAAACAGGAATGACCCCGAGAAATGTTGCAATTGTATGGGCGCCAAATCTCTTGCGCTGCAAGGAACTAGAAGTTGGTGGTGTAGCAGCACTTCAGGGTGTTGGAGTACAGGCAGTTGTAACAGAATTTCTTGTTTGTTATGCAGAATTGATATTCAGTGATGGTCCAGTTGGTAGACCAAAATCCCTTGCAATAACGACACCAGCGAGATTATTGAGCCTGGAAGAAGCGAGAAATCGTAATATTCGAAATGAATCGGAGTACATTGAAGTTGGAGCTGGTCCAGCTGGTTTACCACTGCACTATCATACGGTTATTGATTTACCGAGAAAGCGGAATAACTCGAAACGATCACCGTCTTTAAATTGGCGTGCGTTATTTGGACGTGGGGGCTTTGGAGCAAGAGGAAAAACAAGACAGGTTGGCACTCCACCGCAATCGGAGACTGTGCCAAATTCTCTTAACGCGATGAGACGATTGAGACCAGTAAAAAGTGCAGATAGTCTTGATGGTGAAGACAATCTGTGTCCATTGATGATTCCACCTGTTAATAGACCATGTGGCCACAGTCGCTCCGTTTCCCACGACTCTTATTTCGATCATTTAGCAGATGCTCCAAGTTCTTCATCGCCTCTGGACCTCTCTGAAATCCAACTGAACTTCGACCTGGAAGAACGCGAGATGCGCATGTTTTCGGAGGAGGAGTCTGTCGTTCCGTCAGTCGAGGCGTCACCTCGACGTCAAAGAAACGATGGTCCATTATGTATCGCTGTTACCGGTGGCTCAAAACGCAAAAGATCGCGACTTGAAGAGCGCCTCCACTGTGATGTAGAACTTAGATTTATCGATAGCCAAAGCCCCGATCAAATAATGGTATCAGCTGATATCCACGGGATGGAGACCCCATCCCCCCTAACAACCCCAGGCTATCTGCCACTATTGTCCGAAGCCTCAACGCCAATTAGTCCAGCTCAAACCCTTCAACCAACACCAATTTCAATATCTCCCGGTATATCAAATGGTTCTAGAATAAGTTTTCGAAGTTTTACATTGCCACTAGAATTGAATGATGAAACAAGCAATAATGAGTCTGATAAACTCGATGATACACAAAAATTAAATACTAATACTAGTCAAAGTAATGTTAAGTCTGATAATATTAACAACATGAGTAATATTACAACGAAGTGTGACGATGTTAATTCATCTCGAGAATCAACGATTTCACAGGATCAAGAGATGTCATGTGATCTTGTTTCTCTTGACTGTATTCCAAAGAATTCGTCACCAGGAATATCAGCGATGAGTCTTCAGGATGGCGAAGAAGAAGAAGAAGAAGTAGAAGAAGGAGACGAAGAGGAACAGGAAAGAGAACAGGAACAGGAAAGAGATTCTTATCAAGGAAGTGAAGGAATTTTATCGGCTGGTCCATCATTGATCCAAAGAAATGAACCAACACCCAATCAAGTGTCTTCCAGTGCCACAGATCTTGATTCACCAATGTCCTGTGAACAAACCCTCGAGGATCTTCCAGATTCTGGTTTCGTAATTTGCGATAGTTCCGATAAAATGTTCACAAACACCGAAACACAACCATTAGGAACAAACACCAATGATTCTGGAGAATGGGTGATGATCGAGAGGACTACAGACTCAGTAACAACACCAACCAGTGATGGAACAGTCAATCCAGCTATAGCTACTGATCCACCTCGACGCAGATCAATATCCGACAATATTTCCCGAACATCGATTGACCTAACAATGGGTTCAACAGTCGAGACTGATCCATCCTGCGTTGGTGCAAGTGAATTAACAGAAAGTCCTGTTCTCGTCAACGAAACCAACGAACACATGTCCTACGATATGAGCGACTGCAAAGAATCCTGCGACTGTCAAGGAACCAACGAAAACAAGAATACTGCAGAAATTCAGGCAATTGCAGAGGAAAAACGCTATGGTGATCAACGAAATGGGAATGATCGACCTTATTCCGATAGTTACAATCGTTTGGACAACGAAAACGTTTACTGCAGCAATTTTAATGAATCCTCGGAGATGAGGGAGTCGAATCAGTCGCATCCCGAGACACATCAATCGTGTTTACTCGACAAGAATAATCATGACAGAGAGAATTTGACGCAGAGTCACTCCCAGAGCATTGGTCGCAGCTTCCCTCAACGAAAATCTCTAGCATTAGCCAATCATCCGGTTTATTTATCGAAAAACATGCAAGAAATCAAGAGAGACATCAACATGAGGAACTCGCAGATTCAAAATAACGTTGAAGAGGTTGTGATCCCATCTGAAAATGCGGCTGAAGCCTGCGAGATAGCCCACGATCCAGAAGGTGCATCAGAAGTGACGTCACTCGATTCATCATGCACATTTTCAAATGCATCATCTCCAATTGACGAATCTGTTGTTCTTCGGGATACAGCAGCAATTCTCCAGGAATTGGCACTTCAGAGGCTGTCAGGAGGTGTTGGCAGTGAAACTCCGCTTCATGGGAAGAAATACGAGTCGGAGAGTGGGAGGGAGAGGAGAGGGCGACATGATGTGGACCCCAACAGAGGAAAATCTGATGAATCAACGAGCAATCAGTACTTGCCACCTTGTTTGAGAGCCAGACATGCACGAGCAACGAGAGCTGCTTTGAGTCGTTCTCTGGATGAGGGGAAGTTTAATAGGATGACAGAGGAGTCCTCGAGGATCAAGCAGTCCTTTGACAGACCCGATAATCAGCACAATTCCACGCCTAATGTGGGAAGTGAGGGAACAATGTCAATGTCCTCGTCTCAGAGCAATGATAAAGTGCAATTTAAAAATCTTGGTCTTGATCTTGGTGATCCAAGGTGTCGCGAGAGAATCGAGAAGTACAAGGAGGAGAGACGCATGTTCTTGAGGGATAAATACAGGAGCGAGAGCTTTCGAGGATCTTCATCGAGAGATGATAATGGAGAACAGGCACTACTTGCTCGATTGAAACAACGGGCTTCCAGACCTACTATGCATTGACCACGTGATAGGTGTTTATGAGGGGGAAAAACACCCGGAATTTTTAATTTCTTAAGGAGAATGTGTGAGGATTATGTTTTTTTTTATTACTTTCTTTTTGCATTTTTTTTTCTTTCTTTTGCCAATGATAAGGGGAATATGTGAACATTCCTTGTTATTTCGATGTAAAAAGAGTCCTTTTGAGGAATTAAATCGGAGATTAGGAGAATTATAGAGCTAATTCGGAATTTCATTCTTGTAACTTTGAAGAATCGATTAGGGGAGGGGGAAGGTGGGTGGAGTTTTGGGAGGGGAGAAATTGAATTTTCGATGCTCAATCCTTTCTTCTTTCTTCTTTTTTCTTTCAAAATTTCGATATTTAGAAAATTTCGAAATTTCGATATTTAGAAAATTTCGAAATTTCGATATTTAGAAATATTTCGAAATTTTCGAGAAATAACAAAATTTACTTTCCTCCCCCCCCCCCCCCCTTCCCCCTCTTCTATTTTTCTCCCAATTAAAATGAAAAAGTGCCAGTTTTTTGTGTATATACATATTTATATACATGCGTTGAGTTTAATGCTTTAATTTCTCTTTTTACGAAGAAAAAAAAAATGTTATGGCCTCGAAAAATATTTGATTAGATGAAAAAAATTTAATGCATTTATTAGTGTAATTGTCTTTATGAGATTAAAAAAATGAACGAGGAGATTAGAAATATTAATTACGATTGTTCATGAATCTCAAGAAATACTTTCAGTTTTTGATATTATATACGAGGAAATTAAAGAATTCTATAACATTGTAGAAAAAAAAAAACATTTGCCACATTATATTACTTTAAATTTAAACAATTGTTACAAATTTATTTCGATAAACTCGAATAATAATTCTCTCTAATTTTTTTTCTCACAATTTGTCGAGATTACTACTGTTACTGATGACTTTAATGAAACAATTATTATTATTATTATGAAATTGTTTCAGCAATTGAAAAAAATACTTCTTACCATTATCTAAACTCTCTTCTTCTTCTTTTTTAGTACAATAATACGCTAGCGTATTTTTTTTTTGCGGTTGACAGGTCCACCGCAATGAATACTATATATACTCGTCTCTTTTTTACTCAAAAAAATCGTTTTTCTCTCTCATTAAAAGAAAATACTTCAGTTACTTCTTTTTAATAATGTGTGCACATGTTTATTAATTAATTAAAAAAAAAAAAAAAAGAAAATGATAATTGAAGCAAAAACGAAGTTTTCGGCGCTAAATGTTGAATCGTTCATAGAACGATAAATTTCAATCGTTGATGAATTGAAATTAAAAAAAGGAAAAAAAAAAAACTGTTTATGTAAAAAATAATAATCTTACAGTTTATTTGTAACAAAATGATAATAATATTGATGTGAAAAAAAAAAATAATGGTTAACGTGATGAAGAAAAACTTTTGAATTAAACTTTACACAAAATGCAAAATGCGTAGAGAGAGCCTATTAATTCAAATTCCATTAGTCAAATCAGCGGGAAAATTCAAACTATTTAAATGTTTAAGAATTTTCAATTGAATCGAGAATATATAAAAAGCTCTGATAATAGATTATATATTAATTCGTTTTTTTTTGGGAATTTTTGCGAAAGGAAAAAACATTTTTTATATCGTAAAGTATATGGATACATTTAGAAGACATAATATGTCTTTGATGTTGGAAGCTACAGTGAATTTGAAAATGTCTCTGCACAAAAAATAAGAAAAGAGAGGAGGAGAGCCATTAAACTTTTATGAAGAATCTCCCATTATCGATTGGATGCAGTTAATGTTTTTATGGTTTTATGGGCAAAATACTCAACGCACCACAACAGTATTTTTTTTGTTTTTTGTTAATGAATTTATACGCAAATAGCCGTTATGGCAATTACTGAAGAGTGGATGATAATGAAAATAGCAGACATCTGCCAATTTTTAGTCTTTTTTTTTTAACAAATAAATTATTTTTAAAAAATAGAAAATATGCAAATTTAGAAAATTCAAAAAATTAAAAATGAAAATTTTTTAAATATTTTTTTTTTTAATAATTTATTTGTACTAAAAAATCCTAAAAATTGTACAGATTTCTGATATTTTTAGTGTCATAAAAGTGGAGGTATTTTCAAATTCAATTAATTCAGTGAATAATAAAAATTGTTCTTATATTAAAAATGATTAAAATGTATCCAATGCTTCCTAGCAATTTACAATTTTCTTTAATTTACGAAAAAAATGAAAAATAAAGTGAATTTTTGGAAAAAAAATCAAAATGTTGATGAAAATTGAAGCTTAGCTGTGCATTTGTATCTGCTAAATATATTCGAAAATGTGTAACGATTCAATAATACGAAAAAGAAAAACTCGCAGAAAAGAAACGAAAAATAGGAAAATTATAAAAAACAACATTTGAAGAAAAAAATGGTATTTTTCAATAATTTTTGGAACTACAGGATTGTTTGAATTTAAATAACTACCAATAGATAACATTCTATGAATTTAAGATAAATTTTTTTGTAGTGATATAAATAATTCTCTCTTCCCCCCTAATGACCAAGCAAAGACTATCGTCCGTAGAATTTAAAAAAAGAAAAAGAAAAATTAATAGAATTTTTTCATATTACAATTGCAAAGAATTATATATTGCCATTTACCCAATTTAATCTTGTTTCCCATTATGATGAGAAAGAGAAAATTAAAATATCTTTCGTCCGCTGCACTACTGAGAATGAAAGAATGATAAAGAATTAAATGAATAAAAAAAGATAATTATAATAAAACAAATTTTATGTAAACAATACAAGATTTAAAGAAGAATTAAGTGCATTTTTATTTTCTCTTTTGCATTTTTATTTACATTTTAATTTTTATTTTTCCAGAAAGAAAATGGCTTAAAATTGTTTTTTTCTTGACAATTCTATTGAAAAACTGGAGAAATTTTCAGTTGAAAAAAAATGTTTCATAATTTATTTTTTTAGAATTTTTTGAAAATTTAACTTTTTTAAGATTTTTCGAAAAATTCATTTTTTTGAGGATTTTTGTGGTTCTATCAGTCGTAAGGACTTGGAGTTGGTCTTAAATGAAAGGTGAGATCATTTGCCATTGATTTACGTGATTAAAAAAACAAAAATGATTGATTTTTCAAACATTTATGGACTATTTTGCTAAAATCAATTTTCGCCCTATATATACTTTAAAAATCGATAAATTCATTTCAAATCCCCATAAATCAATGGCGAATAATTTCACCTTTCATTTTCATTCGGAATTTACATTCTACGACCAATAGAACCGGAAATATCCCCGAAAAATTCAAATTTTCAAATTTCCCTCCAATTTTTCCCTGAAAAACAGGAATTCTTCAAAAAAAATCCTCAAAAATAAAACCCGACATGTGTTTTCCACCTGAAATTTCCTCAGCTTTTCAATGAAATCATCAGAAAAATCCTATCCCAAATATTTTCCCCCATTTCCACCTATTTTCACAATATAAACCATGAAAAAGAAAAAAAGTGTCCTTTTCACCCCTCATCTCATCTTTAGACCTCTTTTTACCCCCCTTCCCTATTAAATCTCCCATAACCCACTCGAGAACAAGAATACTGTTTCCCTCAACCCTATATCTATTCATCAAAGTAAATCTCGTCTAAACTCCACAGATAATAGAAAGGAAGAAGCCAAGAACCAAAGCTGAAAAAAAAAAAAAAAAAAAAAAAAAAATAGAAAAATCGAGTGAGTCTCTCAGTCTTTACTTCTTTAAACGCTCGGTGATCGAGTGGTTGAAAGGTGAGTACCACTCCATCCCATGCCCGGAAGAGTGAAGAAGACAGAAGAAGAAGAAGACGAAAGAAGAAGAAAAAGTCTGGCTGCTGTAGGAAAACTAATAGAGAGAAAGAAGAAAAGAGGTGGTGTACTGTGCTGTAAGTACTGTTTGTTCTCGTTGTTTTTAGCCTTGACAGGAAAAAAAAGGGGGGGGGGGAGGGGGGGGGGGAGTTTGTGAACTGTTGTGTGTGCCTTTATGCCCACAAAACGAGTACCCACTTGACAGTGAGGATGCTGCGGGTCACGAGGGGAGAAGAAGGGGGGGGGGAAGGGGTGAAAAAAGAGTGAAAACACATATATATGTATATAGTTTTAGGCGCGAGTCCGTGACTATCACTGAATCTTTGCCAGTAATTATTTTTAAACACGTCGTAGTGATATGAATCTCGTATCTCTCAAAATTCTTCTTTTTTTTTGAGCTTTTTCTCTCTCTTCATCATCAAGGGGTAGTAAAAAACTCGTAACTAAATAACCAGTTACTAATTGGAGGCTCTCTGTGTCGCTTGATAGAGGGACTCAGAGGGTAAAACTCGGTGTAAAAGCTCCTCGTTGAGACAACTCTTACTCACTTTTTTTTATTTTTATTTTTTTTGCTATGTTTTCTCTCTTTTTTGTCGCACCAGCACGTATATTACTAATTATTGTCATGTTTTTACTTTTTTTTTATGCTCAATGACACTTTTGTCATCAACAATGTATCATCAACACGTACTCAGTTTAATGGAGAATGTGGGAAATTTTTTAACGAAAAAAAAAAAAAAGGAATGGATGAAAGTTTAGTCATTATTTGGGATTTAGGGATTTTTTTATTGAGGAGTTACAGAAATATACAATTTTTGAAAAATTTTATTTCATTTTTTTTTTTGGATAGAAAAATATTTCGGATTTTTCGAGATATAGGGAAAGAAGCTTATTAGGTAAAACCCATTTTTTAAAATGAAATTTTAAAGCTTTTCCTAAACATTTCTTCATATTACCTCAAAAACAGGAAAAAATGATGATTTGTAGGTGAATTTCCAATTAATTCCTGATAATTCGGGGAAACGCGCTTTAATTTACCCGAAAAAGGTGATTAAACTATTCGAAATTCATATCTTCAGCTTGTGAATATAATTTTTTTTTCTCGAATTTTTTTTTACATTAATCTCTTATCAAATGCATGAAACAAAGAGAGATGCAAATAGTTACGACTACCTTCTAATTAAAATTTCTCAATAACTATACGATGAATTGACTATTTTTTTCTTCTATTATTTAGTTAAAATGCTGTTCTCTTCGCCAATAGTTTTTAAATAATGGATCAACCCTGTGGTTTTTTAGTAATTTCGTTATTTCTGTCCGATTTAGGTCGTTTCATCCCCACCACCGCTATTTTCAGTAACTTAGATAATTCATATCTCATAAACTGCCCGGACAAAAATTATGAAAAAATCCAGAAAAATGTAGAAAAATATCATCTTTGATACAGCATCAAAAAAATAAGGCTCTCATCATAAAGAAAAATCCCTTCATATCTCTCGGGGAATGATAAACGTATTATCTCCACTCGAATTTTCCTCAGTCACGATCTGGTCACGAAATGCCAAGCTACTGTGTGTGTAACTCTTGCTCTCCCTCATACCCTCATACGTACCTAAATCAAATCAGTCAGGTATATGTGGAGCTTCTAACCCGTCTCTGTGAGGACGACAATATTATTTGTGATGTTGTGGAGTGTTCGAGCATAGCCCAACCCCTCTTGTTGGAAGGTTGAAACGAGGCCAGATTGCCCAGTGATCAAGTTAAGCGGCACGTGGCGATCTAAAACCACCCTTCGCTTTTCTTACTCTATACAGCATCACTTCTCTCTCTCTCTCTTTTTCTCTTGTGTCAAAGTGTTTCCCAAGTATTTTTTGCCACTTCCAATATATATATATATATCTATATATATATGTGTATGTGGGTGTGTAAGGATGAAAACAGAGGTTTTTTTCCCTTTTTAAAAAAGCCAAAAAGGAATAAACGGAGGGAGATTTATTGGGCCTCGGATGAGACGTCGAGTGACACGCGTCGACGTCTTGACAGCTTGTTAGGCTAACGGATGTACATGCAATCGGCCTAGGGGATGTACTACCGAGATGAATACGCAGAGACAAACAAAAAGAGAAAAAGAGACCAGTTTACTAAAGTGGTCCAGAATTTTTATTCGGAATGAAAGAATTTCCCAAAAAATCTGAAAAAAATCGTGAAAATGCTTCAGCACATTCCCCCTCTTCTCAAATTTTTTTACATTTTTTTACGAGCATGCGCCTTTTTTATCCACCCTGAAAACGAGCAAAACACCGATAGGGATGAATATGCAGCAGCCAAAAATAGAAGAAAAATGGACCAGTTGACTTGAGTAGACCAGAATTTTTTTCAGTATGAAATACTCTTAGGAAAAATCTGAAAAAATTCCTGAAGATGCTTTAGTACATCCCCCCTCTTCTCAAATTTTTTCAAATTTTTCCACCAACCTGCGCCTTTTTTATCCCCCCCCCCCCCCCCCCAAAAAAAGGGGTTGTGCACCTGCCAAGTGATTACGATAATTCCAACTTCAATAAAGACTTTACTCAACATTAATACCCCTGAAAATCTGTATTTTCATGTTACTATATAGACTCTCAGGGCATTATGCCAGTTCATACCATCACAAAACCCTTCGCTTCAAGGCAAAATAATGAAAGTAAATGGAACACGCCCACTGCATTTAGGTGCGTATACTGGCGCCTCTCTGCCATTTGTGTTTCTCCCCCTTTTTCCATTGTCATTCTATCCTCTCCTCTTTTTTCTCTTCTCTTTTTTTTTTTTTTTTTATTTCAACTCCCGCTCCTTCATCTTCCGCTGATACACCCACACACAGTGCCTCACTTTATTGTCCTTTATTTCATTATTTTCGTCGCATTCCATGCTCCACAGTCGACCACTCCGATAGAGAAAAGAGGGGTGGGGGGGGAGGGGGTGGGAGGCAATGAAGGGGATGAAGGGGTGACACTACACACAGTTAAATTCATCCGAGTCTCCCCTCCGTGAAATTCCCTTTATTTACCTATCCATAATAATAGCCGTCTTAACTCGATCTAATAAACATCATAAACAGTAGCTGTGATCTCATTAATTTATGAGCAGCCACTCTACTGTGAACATTGATCCACCTGCTATCCTCTCTCACTGAGTACACAAATACACACAAACACATACACACAGAGTGATAGAGATCTCCTGCAAGTGATAAAAGACATCAAAGCACCATTGTAATCTCGAATATTGTTTTATTAATATATATATCTCAATATCTTCCCTCTAATTCCCACAGAAACTGGAGGAATTATTATGCAATTATGTTTACACTGTTAAACAAATTTCTGGCTGAATTTTTCCGTGCAAAATCCCGGGAATTTCAAAATACGTCACATTTCTACTGAAATTTTTTGGATAATTACGTCATTTGCAAAAAAGAACACATCATCGATTTTAAATATTTGTAAATTTCAGATTAATTGTTTTTTGAAAATTTAGTAAATTTGAAAATTTTAAATTAAAAAAAAAAATTCAAATTTTTAAAATTTTAGTAAATTTTAAAAATTTGAAAATTCAAGTAAATTGTAGAATTTTCGTCTCAATTCTACTCAAGACTCATAGATTCCTCTGAATTTCCTCTGAAACTCACAGATTTCATGATCATCTTGCCATTAAAAAAACAAAATTCAATATCACGTTTATGAAAATTCCCATCAAATTGTCTATGAAATTTCCATTTTTTTTAACAGTGTAAAAAGACGTGTAGAGGGGCGGAAAAATCTGCAATGCAAAAAAAAAGGGCATCATCGACTAGACAAAATGAAATTACGTTTTTCAACGCGTCCAGTTCGAAACATCAATGCGGGAGCTTTCATCGTGAATACTCGAGTCAAATATGTTCTCGGATTCTTTTTTTAAGCTCCTATTTTTCATCATTTTCACCTCTTTCCCTTTTACGTTATTCATACTACACACACGCATGCACACATATATATATATATATACATACATATATGTATATATACATATATTATATATATAGAGGAGAGTGGGGCAGAATGGTCCTCCATGGTAACATGATGAAGGAATTTTTTTCGGAATGAAGGACTCGACAAAAAAATCTGAAAAAATTTGCGAAAATCCTCCAGTATGTCTATATTGTTTGTAAATTTTTTCAGATTTTTTCAAGCACCCGCTGCTTCTTAAAAAAATCTCGAGTCATCTCATCTTCTATGTTCATTTTGCCCCATTCTCCCCTATATATATCGTCGCCTTAGAATCAAAGGGGCGTAAGTGCTATATTCATACACAGTACTTACGCCTCTTTGTTTATAAGGCAACGATATATATATATATATACATATATATGTGCATGTATGTATGTATATATATATATCATCGTCCTAGAGTGAAAAGGGCGTAAATAATACACATTTACCATCTTGTTACGTTCTTTTCACTCCACGACCACGATCTATACACATATATATGTGTATGTATATATATACACACACGTCCGGTGATATCTCGTATTTGAGAACGTGTGCCCCGTGATTTCGTCCCGATAACATGATTACGCTACCCCAGCCCTTGCCCGTGCGTTCCACTCGCTTTCACTATCCTCCTACCCCTTCCCCTTCCCCTTCCCCTCCCCCGCCCCCTTTCTCTACATGCCCCGAATCCAACAGAGAGTAGCTACGGTTGCTCTGATCCCTCGCAATTACTTCCCATTATCTGGGTATTAGGATTCACCCCCCCCAACTAGAAGCACGACGTATTCTCGTCGTGACTCCGCCCCCTCTCCCCCCCCCCCCCTCTTCCCAGCCTCTTTTTCTCTATGTCTATCTCTGTCTATCTCCATTGCCTCTTCATTCGCCTCTCGGGTCATCCAGCGGTCTCTGCGTTGGGCAAATGGCTCAACACTCTAGCGATAGTACCATCTCTTCTACGCATCTACCAGTCTGCGGTTTGTCTTATCACCGCAACAGGTTCTGTCGGTGAAATCGTTGAGATCAACTACTTACTTACATTTATCTCTCGTTTGTGCTTTTTTTCTTCTCTTTTTTTCAGTTGATTTTCTAATTCACGAGTGAATGGGAATAACGGGTTAAGTAGGGGAGACTGGGGCAAAATGGGGTACGGGGGAATGTGCTTTAAAGTACCCCATTTTGCCCCGGTCTCCCTTTATATACGGTAATCCTATATGATTTAACGTGTTTTTCCACTTCAATCCTGATTTTATTATTTTTGTATTGCAATTGGTGATGAATCAACGAAAATAAAAAGTTGAGATTTTATTTTTTTTTTTCATAATTGCTTTAATTTTGTCGGCTAGTTTTACTTAATTTTTAACAATATAGCTTGAATTATTCTTTTTTATGTACATGGTTTGTTCACCGTAAGAAATTTCATCACTTGCTCATTTTTTTTCATCGTTTTTTTTGCTTTTTTACGTTCACTAATGATTATTGATGATTTTTCAATTAAAAAAATTACCAATCACTGAAAATTATCATTTTTTCAGGCGTGTTTTCGAGAATATTTCGGAAAATAATGGAGAGACGCCCGTTTTATCCTAGCTCTTCTTTTAGCTATTGAAATTTTCTATAAAGATGAATTAAAGCAAAAACGCCGTATCTCGTTTAATTTCCGGGAGATTCTACACTAAATTCAGTAGTGAAGCGGTAAAACCGGATAATTCCATTTTTTTCCTTTATTATTTTGAGAATATTTCGGTAATTAAATGAGATACGTCTTTTATGGCTCCAATTCCTTTTTGTTTTTCTTAAAATCCTCTTTAAAAAAGGGGCCATCTCAAAAAGGGCGTATCTCCATTAGTTTCCAAGATATTCCATTGCAATTTATCTCGTTTTACCTCTTTAGAGACGAGATAAAATGAACATCCGGAATAAAATGATCTCGGAATTTTTTTCAGAGTGAAGGACTTGATGAAAAAATCTAAAAAAATTTGAGAAGATGCTCCAATAAATATACATTGTTGCTGAATTTTTTTAGAATTTTTCGTACAACCCTTGACTCTCAAAAAAAATTTCGAATCATTTTAACACTCAGGCCCATTTTACCCCAGTCTTCTCTACTGCGAAATTAATCTTCCAGACAATCGAATAAAAAAATTATGGGAATTCAATTTTCCTTTTTTCTTCATTTTAAATGAATTATAAGTAAATTATTACCACCAGTAATCACTATGACGATGAAAAATACTCAATTAAAAATATTCCACTGAATTAATACTCAGCGATGATGACGTTGAAGCGACTGCTCCTCATGCGGCGATTGGATGGAATGATTCAGGCTGACTGAGTGATGATTCGAGCGATGATGAAAACTTGGAGGCGATACATTTCGTCTTGTTAAATGAATCGAGGATGTCATCTGTGGTAGAAGTGGTGCCTCATCCCCGAGTACATCAATCTCGTCTGAGTCTGAGTCCATAGGGGCATCACTACTTGCACGAGACTCGCGTCCTCCACTCAATGAAAAATCCACTGGTCTCTCTGTTCACCACAGAAAAGAAAAAGAAATTATTATCCCGAAAGGAAGAAAATATAGAGAAAGGGCGTGAGAAGTAAAACTCCCTAACTTTCATGCATTCTATCGCCTTAGAGTCAAAGGGGCGTAAATGTGAGGAGGTAATCACTTCCAAAATCTGTGTACACTAAACTCTAAATCGCAAAAATCCAAAGATTCTCGAATTCTCAGCAGACTTTATGGAAATTCATGAGATTTCTTCAAATTCATGATTAAAATAATGTTCAAAAAAATTCAAAATCTTCTATGACTTTTTGTAAGTCCTCAATATGATTTGTCAGATATTGTCACTATTTATTTTAGATGAAATTTCAAAGACTTCACAGATCTCATGAAATTCCCATCGGATTTCACCAGTTTATGGACAAATCCAAGATTTATTTCCAGATTTTATAAGATTTCAAAAATTCCATAACTTCAAAAATCTTTGGAGAAATTCTGAAAATTTTCTTGAGATTTATGATTTGAATGCAGATTAGATCGCACAAATGATTACCCCCTTGCGTGAGTGCTACGTTTGTATATATAGCACTTACGCCACTTTGCTTCTAAAATGAAATAGCCCATCTCTTTCATAATCTTCCACCCTTTACCCATATTGCTGGCTTTGCGGATGACCAGGCTATATTTGCCTCGAGTACATCTACGCAATATGCAATAAACAAGCTGATAAATGTCGGCAAAAAAATCATTAATCAGTTGAAAATCTTGAAAATCAATGTTAACGTACTGAAGACTCAATGCACTTCATTTACCACCAAAAAAACGCACATTAAAACCCTAAACCTCGACAATGAGGAAGTGAAAATTGGACCCACTGCTGACGACTTGGGTGTTAAGTTAGACAACAGACTAATATGGCGTCCATACCTAAACAATATTACCCAAAAAACAATATCCACCATGGGGCGATTATTTTTTCTCCTCAAATCCAAATCCCTCTCACAAAAAACTAAACTCAAATTGTACAAAACCATTGTCAGACCTGTAATGACTTACGCAGTCCCCTTTAGCTAAGCTACAGGTCACGCGGAATAAATTCACGAGTGTAGTGGAATAACAGGTTAAGTCAATTTTTGTCAAAAATGAGATTTTATCAGAATTTGCTTCAGGATGTATGGACACGTGTCCCACGGAAAGGATTTGGCTTAATATGACCATTTAAGGCCTCATTTTTGAACATGCATAACAGGTTAAGTTCGCTTTTTGCAATTTTCAGGAGAAGATTTGAGGTATCTCGACTTAACTTGAAAAATAATCATACTTGTCAAAGTTAAGTCAACATAACTCAGTCTCTCTTCATTGAGTTTATATTGTGTTATGATCTGTTTAGACGATCTTACTCAATATAAATATATTCTTCGTATACTTCAAATAAATACTCATCGATTATGATAATTATAATCGATGAGTATTCATTTAATATTAGTATTTATTTTGTTTGGGGAGTTAAGTCGAGATAACTTGAATTTCTTTCCAGACATTTCAAGTTAAGTCATTGAAATTATAGAAAAAAAAAGGCTGCCGACAATAATAGCTTTTGAATATCTAAATTGACTGCGGATCAATGACGTTCATCATGAATGTAGCACATAATCAAGATCGCATCATCATTTTACGGTTTTTCAGCTCTCCTGGAAAATTCACTTTTTTCGACTTAACCTGTTATTCCACTACACTCGTGAATTTCTCAGAGTAATTGTTGCAACTTGGAGATAGGTATACGAGAGAAATGATAATTGAGTTGTTGTTTATTGATATTTATTAGAATAATATTGTAGTGAGAAAAGTAACAAGAAAAAGGCGCCTGCAATAAAGCATAAATCAACATATAAATGATTTGGCCGCATGACAAACTGTTCGCACTTGTTTCATGTTACGTACCTTTAATCCTTTCAATACAATCTAAAATTTTTCATAAAACTTTAATTCTTTCCTTTCACATTTACACTGACCAGCGATTGCTTCCATAAAACTTGATAACGATGGATTACTATTTTTCTTGCTACGGACAAACATTCACATTTCCGACATGTTCTTTTCAGTCTTCTCCTTCTTATTCTCTTCATTACGTATAAATAAAGTCACGTTTCCATGAGGATTTCGCGCCAGTAAAGTAATTAATTTTAACAGTAATAAATAATGCCTATCACTGCACCCCGATTTCCTCGCTCCGTAAAATATCGAATATTGAATATCTAAACACGCACTTAATGAAACTCACACATTCGCTGAATTCCTCAAACTTTATTCTAATTCTCTCATCAAAGACATAAAATATATACACATTATCCAGATGGTCCTCCAACCGCCGCTGATTACTCTACACACTCTTCCATCAATAGGGTTTTTCACCTGCTTTTTCTTGTCAAACAAATTCTTTCTATCCAAAATACTCTTCAAGAAATTATTATTAAACCGTCATTTATACATGTAAAAGCCTACGGGCTTGGACTATATTTCGTAAACCTACTGTACACAGAGAAAAATGTTTTCTTAATTTACAGATGTGCAGTCACTTAATTTAAGAATGTGCAGGTCACTTAAATTAAGAAAGAAAAAGTCACTTGATTTAAGTGAGTTTTACTTTCTTAAATTAAGAAAGACAAAGTCACTTGATTTAAGTGAGAGAAGTCACTTGATCCAAGTGAGAAAAGTCACTTAATTTAAGTGACCTGCTCATCTTAAATTAAGTGACTACACATTCTTAAATTAAGAAAACATTTTTCTCTGTGTACACGTTACTCAATTGTTATAGATACTATTATTGTTGTAATGTAAATACTATTAATGTTAATAACATCTTCTTAAGTTAAAGTTCTAAAGTGACGGAATGCAGAAAAAGCAACGCATGACGTCAACTTTTTCCCCTCAACTGCTGCTCGCATTTTGAAAAAGGGAGGCGTTTCACTTTTTCGTCTCATCCCTCCCAATATCCCCCCTCCTCCCCCCTCCCTTAAAAAAAGTTTCACTTTAAAAAAAGGGAGACGAGTTAACTGCATAAATGAATTAATGCAAAAATCGGCCTACAAAATCGTTTCACTTTTTCGTCTGATCCCGACCAATTTCCCCTCCTCCCCCTCCCCTCTTCCCCCTTAAAAAAGTTTCACTTAAAAAAAAAAAAAAAGGAAGAAGAGTTAACTGCATAAATGAATTAATGCAGAAATCGGGCAACAATTTTGCAGATGTAGGTCTGCTAGAAAGCACTTAGGTAAATAATTGAATAATTTTCAAAGAAGGATCCCACGAATCGAAGAAGCATCTTGGGGGCCCTAAGGTAAGGAATGGAGAGAAAGAGAGAGAGAGAGAGAGAGAAGGAGTTTCCCCGAGAGTTAGTAAGTTCTCCACACAGTCAAGCACACACAACCCCTCAATGTCTTGACTCGCTTCTTCCCTTTACCTCCCCCTCTCCCCCTCCTTTCACTCTTGTAAAGTCTTGGGAACAGGCCTACCCTTCCTTGGAAGATGTCTCAGGCTAACTCTATTAGAGACCCCCCCCCCCTCCACCTCCCGTTTTCTTACCTCCTGCATCCCTTTCCCTCTCGGTTAAGAGAGGAAAGACACACAGTGATGAAGAGAAGAGGAGCCATTTTGGAGGAGAAGAGGAGGAGAAGTGCACAGCCAAAGTAAATGGGGTTAGACACGAGAGAGAGAGAGATGTGATGCGGTGAATTGTCGCCTAGGATCGTGTTGGGTATTCTAAAGCGACGCAGTTATCTGCAATTATCAAACCGTTGAGATAAAAGAGGGGAGAAGGGGTGGGGGAGAGGGAAGGGAGGGGTAAAATTCGCGTTTCATTATTCGTCTGCGCACTTTGCCTTTTTTTTCTTCGAAAATATCTCGAAAATGGTGAGAGATAGAGGATTTTTATAGAAACGTTTTTTGTAGAGGAGTTCGAGAGCTACAAAAAACGTTTCTATACTAATCCTCTATCTCTTACTGTTTTTGAGATATTTCGAGAAAAATGAGATATCCGGAATTAATTCAGTGATAGTGTCAATATTTTAACACCATATGGGTTATTTCAGGTGTTTGACACACACACACAAGTGACGGAGAAAGGTTATTGATGAAGGTGCAAAGTGGTTAACGATGTCGGAGGAATAGGCGGTCAGTTTGGCCGGGAGAAACCAACGTATGTATATATAATACGTATATGTGTATATACATTCAACACTGTTCGCTGTCCCCGGGCAAAATTATCCCATTTAAAATCAATTTTTTCCATCAAACTTTGCTTATTTTGGAGATGATTTGTGTGTGTGTGTGTGTGTGTTATTGAGAAGATGAGTAGTTTACCTCCTGGTGAAGTGGCAGATGAGGCTTGTCCACAGGGTTGATTGCTTGATAAACTGCCGTTACTTCCACCGCCGTTGTTGCTCATTTTTCTCATCTGCTTTTTGTGCTTCATTCGACGATTTTGAAACCATGTCTTTACTTGTGTCTCGGACAAGTGCAGTGCAGCTGCAAGCTCAACTCTTTCTGGTGTACTAAGGTATCTTTGGGCCTCAAATCTTGCCTCCAATCCTGCAAGCTGCTGATCACTAAATACCTGTGCATTAAAATCAGTAATTAAAAAAAAAAAAAAAAAACGAGAATTCATGAAAATTTGAGAGAAAAAATGCAGTTAAAGTGCAGATATCTCGGTTTTTTGCAAATATCTCGGAGACTAAGCGAGATAGAGCGGTATAATAAGAACGTTTTTTGTAGCTCTTGAAATTCTCCACAAAAAACGTTTTTATTATGTTGCGCTATCTCGCTTACTTTCCGCGATATCCTTAAAAGAAACTGAAATTTTTTTTTTAAGAGAAAAAATCCAGTTCAAGTGCGGTTTTTTGCAAATATCTCGGAGACTAAGCGAGATAAAGCTACGTAATAGAAATGTTTTTTGTAGCTCTTGAAATTCTCCACAAAAAACGTTTCTATTATGTTGCCCTATCTCGCTTACTTTCCGAGATAACTTCAAAAGAAACTGCACTTTTTTTACTAAAAATAAAAAAAAAAGCTCTCACAGTTCTTGCTTTTCTTCGACGACAGTGTTTCAATGCAGCAAGCTCACTGACACCAGGCACAACGCCTACGCCCATACCACCACTTCCAAAAAGTGGCCCAAACAAAAAGGCAGCTGGTGGTCCAGTTGAATAACTCGGTAATAAACTAGCAAATGGCTGATACTGACTATGATGATGATTATGTACTGGTGCTAATTGATGATGCAAATGTCCCTGATTATGACCAGCCTGATGAACACTTCCTCTACCAAGTATATCCTCAATGAGAAATGATGTTCTACTTGCACCACCATTACCCTGAGCTTGATGTGGCTGGCACGTTGATTGCATCATTTCTCTTTTTTTCCCGCATGAAAAAAAAACGGGTTTCAACACAATTCAAAACACGCGCATCACATCACAAATTCATGCACTTTCATCAAAACTTTTTCAAAAATCACAAAAAATGCACAAAACTCATCAACAATTGAAATCGATGAAAGAACAGTTTAATTGCAAATAATTTGAGATTTATCCAGAAATCTCGAAATTTTGAGATTTCTAAGGTTTTTAGCGAATTTCCGAGATTTTTTCAAAATTTTATATTTTTCTAAATTTTAAAAGTTCTTCAAATATTGGAATTTTTTTAATTTTGAAATTTCGTTGAATTTTAAAATTTCTTTAAATATTGGAATTCTTTTAATTTTGGAATTTCACTGAATTTTGAAATTTCTTTTAATTTTAGAATTTTACTGAATTTTGAAATTTCTTTAAATTTTGAAATTTCTTTAAATAATTAATTTTTTTTTAATTTTGAAATTTCACTGAATTTTGAAATTTCTTCAAATTTTGAAATTTTTTTCAATTTCAAAATGTCTCTAAATTTTGAAATTTCTTTAAATTTTAAAATTTCATTGAATTTCCCACAAATCTTAAAAATTAATTGTCAACACGTGCTATATATGTCATTGTCACTGTCACAATTCAAAAATCCTGTCAATTCCTTCTTTAATCACTGAGCCCGTTAAACCTGCTGATTACGTCTATCACAGCTAAATTCTCAATAATTTTTTTTCCATCTCTACACTTCACTAGCTTAGGCTTTCGCCTTATTGAGAATCCAGTTTAGAGGATAGTATGGTACAATGAAACGATTTTGCGAGAAACGGGCTACTTGCTAGGAGGGTTGACACACAACGATTCTCGCGTTACGCGTTACCCCATTCGTCAATTCGTATAACACTGTAGTCATTTCCAATTGGTTATAGCTAAGAAAAGTGGGCGTTAACATTTGCACAGGGGTTGCTAGGGGTAACGAGAGGAGAAGCAGTAGCAGTAGCAGTAGTAGCAGCAGAGATAGGAAAACCCACCCCTGAATATCGTAAAATTTCCGTGCTTGCGAATTTACGAATGTGCATGGAGAGAAGCTTTTCTATACCTTCGCATGTCTTTTTTTACATCAATAACAATAATAATAATAATAATAATGGGGATGAGGGGGGGGGGGGGTTGAAAAAAGGGGAGTAGGTACAAAGCACGCGAAAGAGTCGAGATCCGCGGAAATAAAGTGAATATTTTATTTCATTTATTTATTTTTCTGTTTATTACGTGTTTTTTTCCCCAAATTTTGTGCTTTTTTTTTAAATTGTTTTTTTTTCCCGCGGCTTTAGTGCAGAGAGGCAAGTGGCGTTTTTTTGCTTTTTTATCGGAAAAATTCAGTATGCCGATCATAAATGCACGTTTTTTTTTATGCATTGATTCTTCATTTTATTGAATTTCCTATCTACATACGAATGAATGCAGTACAAAATTACTAGACTTTTTTTTTTTATTCATTTTTATATCTTCTTTTGTTGTTTATTGCGAGGGAAAAAAATGTTCGTTTTCATCTGCAAGTGGTGTATGTGTGTGTGTGTGTGTGTGTGTGAATTGTTGTAATACGAGGGCCAGGGAAATACCGCAGAATGAGACAGTGAATTGGATTAAGGCGTATTCAGTGTTTGTTGTTAACGGAAATACAGAGGACATATTCACACATACATACACACATATACACATATATACATAGACACAACGGATCTCTGCCTCATAATGTACATTGTCTTTGTTATGCAACTTGGCTCACGTGCGCGTCCCATGCAACCTGGATCCCTTTGGTCCGATGTGAAATGTTGTGGTAAACACGAATTTCCACAAGATTGATGGCACTTTGAAGACCATCAGTCTATTGTGTTTGTGTAAAATAATTTCTCGAAAATTTCTATTTAAAAAAACGCGCGCTTAATAATATTAAGCGCGCGTTTATCACTTTAGAAACAAAGGGGCGTAAGTGCTATGTATAAGCATAGCACTTACGTCCCTTTGTTTCTAAGGTGACGATATTAAGCGCACGTTTTTTCGAACGATATTCAGCGCACGCTTCTTTAAGCGATATTAAGCGCACGCTTTTTAAAGCAATATTAAACGCACATTTTTTGAAGCGATATTAAGCGCACGTTTTTTCAAACGATATTAAGCACACGCTTTGTCAAGCGATATTAAGCGCACGTTTTTTGAAGCGATATTAAGTGCACGCCTTTTTAAGCGATATTAAGCGCATGTTTTTAAAGCGATATTAAGCGCACGCTTTTTTAAGCGATATTAAGCGCAAGCTTTTTTAAGCGATACTAAGTGCACTTTTTTGAAGCAGTATTAAGCGCACGCTTCTTTAAGCGATATTAAGCGCACGCTTTTTCAAGCGATATTAAGCGCACGCTTTTTTAAGCGATACTAAGTGCATTTTTTTGAAGCAGTATTAAGCACACGCTTCTTTAAGCGATATTAAGTGTACGCTTTTTAAAGCAATATTAAGCGCACGCTTTTTAAATCAATATTAAGCGAACGCTTTTTAAAGCAATATTAAGCGCACGCTTTTTAAATCAATATTGAGCGCACGCTTTTTAAAGCAATATTAAGCGCACGATTTTTAAACAATATTAAACGCGCGCTTTTTTAAGGAATATTAAGCGCACGCTTTTTTAAGTGATATTAAGCGTGCGCTTTCACCTTAGAGACGAAGGGGCGTAAGTGCTATGTATAAGCATAGCACTTACGCCCCTTTGTTTCTAAAGTAATGATATTTTTCCCGATTATTTTTTCAAATTTTTCGGTAGTTACGCGCCTTTCACTGTTACTTGTCATCCTGTCATCTTGTGTCACTTGAAAAGAAAGGGAAAAAAAGGAAAAAAAAAAACGTTAACAATGACGTTGAATTGACGTTAAACCATAGCGCGTGTCGACGGTTAGACGAGAGAGTTTACCTCCGCGATTATTGAGTAAATTAACGTTACGGGGTAATTGCATTACTGGCGCGTGTCTATTCGCTTCGTTTGCAGGCATAGGTCCGTTCCTTTGGCCTCTGAGAATTGTGAATATACACAGTTATAGTGGATTGAGTTCTCAAAGCTCCACCCTCCCAACTGCTTGCATTATGTTAGGACAATGTATTTTGGTGTTAAAGCCGAGTCTCAAATTTCCTTCAGTATACACACTTACACAAACACACACACAGACAGAGATAGAGCCGGAAAAAAGCCCTTGAGACTCGTTAGTGATGTACTCCTCTTTCGCATGGGTTTTATTCTGTTTTTTTTTTTATTCATCAAGAGGCTTTTTAATGATGCAGTAATTGGAGGTATTGAGGGGATTTGGTTGAAAATATGTTTATTCTAAAAAAAAAAGGTAAGTTGATACCTAAACGCATCGTAAACTATCGCTACAATTCAGTCATCTCGTGTGTATTTATCGAAAATCTAATGCATTTTGACTATATCTGTTCAAGGATCCGTTAAATGATTTCAAAGCCGTAAGAAAAATCGGAACTAAATTTTTTTCCCGAAATTGTGTAAAAAATTTAGCATAGTTTGAGGTCGGGAATTAATCATAATTACAATGCAATAGGTCCGAATTTTCTCAAAATTTACCCTTAATTCACTTGAATAATTCTAAACTTCAGTTAAGATTAGATGAGAAATTTGATATATATATAAATATATAAACTCCTGATTTTCCCTCAAATTGCAATTCAGTTCCGCAATATTAAAAATTCCTCTAATTTATTGCGTATTATATCACATATTTATAATAGCTCGTTCAAGTTCAGGCTGCCCGTCTGACAATAGTTAATATTACAAAACGAATTAATGAAAATTGAAAAAATTATACTGCCAGTTGCAATAAATTAACATGTACCGTATCATGTAAGTGGACGAATTTCTTGTGATGGGAAAATAACGAATATTGAAAAGTAACGATATCAAAATATTTAGTAAAACAGAATTTGTAAAGGTGAATTTGGATAACTGGACTCTTACATTCATGTCGCACGTACCAACTAAGTATAGTTATTCATCATTGTCTATATGACAATAAAATCTGTGAGAAATAGCAAAAAGAATAGCTCGATTTAACCTCGACTATATAATTTCGTTAAATTTACCATCGATAATTCCCTCAGTGTATCACGACCCATCCTATTAACCCGTTGAATGTTTTTGTGTCCACTATAGAGGACATTGAGTTTCATGCCCTAAAATTTAAACTAGTTAACAATTTTCGTTGACTGATTTTCATTCTAGGGCGTAAATCTCAATGACCTCTATAGTAGACAAAAACAGTCAATAGATTAATAACACTCGTGATTTTTGTTAAAGATTTTTATTGACTCGATTTTGCTCATTATCATGATAATGAGCAAAATTGAGTCAATAAAAATTGAATTCCAGTATTTGATTGGCAGAACAATAATTTTTAGTAACCACCTAATAGCTACAGCGTACATATTTATAGTCGAGGTCTATTTCAACTCAAATTTTATAGTTCCAAAATTCAAAAATTTCTCTCAGTTGGAGTCCTTTTCGAGGCCTATGCACCATTTACGTCCTCGTCGTGGCCTTGGGTAATGCAAAAAGTGGTGATAATTTCAATTAATTCTCTAATTTTCGCTCAATGCATTGGGCATGAAGAATTTATTTCATATTATTTCGAAAAGAGGTACTTTGAGTACAATGTACTTGTAAAATTGTACTTTTTCCTTCTCGTCAATAACTCGAATGCTTTGTGTGGAACAATGATGCAGTATTGGAGGTATTGAGGGGAGTGGTTGAAAAAATGTTTATTCTAAAAATACTCTTGATACATTGGGGATTATCATTATCACTTAAGCTCTAGATAATTTAGGTATTTTAAAAATCTTCGTCATTCATTGTGCGCTTGTAGAAGGCGCGAGAGAAACTCGCGGGATTTCGCGGATTGCAGAAGAAGTAGCCCCTTCGCCAGAAGAGGAAGAGCGTGAGGACAACGGGAATTGCGAGGAGGAGACCTATCATTAGGCTCACGAGGAGAACAGCGTCACGTTCTGGACGTGCACCGTATAAATCTGGACAACGGAGCTTCCGGTGCTCCAAGGATGTCAAGTTCTTGCCAGCGTGCTCGGGGGGAGAGGCGCAGAAGAGGCTGTTGATGTTGTCCTTCATGAGGTGTTTCCCCAGTTTCGGCAGCAAGTTTCCGATCTGATGAATTAATGAATGATCAATAATTTGAGAACGAAAATGTAAAAAAAGGCGGATTTTTCGGTTTTTTTTTTGTAAGGGGTTTTTGAAAAGGATCTCGGAAACTAAGCGAGATAGCGAGATTTTTGTAGAGATCTTCTTTGCAGCCCATAAAATTCTCTATAAGAATGGATTCAAGAAAAATTTCGCTATCTCGCTTAGTTTCCGAGATCCTATCAATTCTACTCACGAGAAACTGATTGTCACAGTCACAACTCCACTGGTTATTAGTGATCTCTAGTTGCTCCAATCCGTCCCATCTACCAACGAGAGTAGGTGGAAGATACTCGAGGGCATTATTCGATATATCCAGGATCTTCAGAGCCGGCCAAATTGCCCCGTGATCGGTCTAAAAAAGAGAAATTAATAATTTTATAAGAATTTGATGATGAATTTAATGAAAATAGCTGAAATTTGAGTATTTGCATTTTTTTTCTCCAACAAATAAATTATTTTTGATAAAATTAAAAATATGCACATGCAAAAAACTCAAAAAAACTACTCCTGCAAATTTTTAAAATATTTTTTAAATAATAATTTCGTTGTTTAAAAAAATCCAGAAGATTGTCAGATGTCTGCTAATTTAATTATCATAGAATTTCCACTTTTCCCTGGATTTTTTCGGAAAACTCACATGTTTAACCAGAGCATCATCATCAATTTCCTTGAGATTTGGACAATCATCTATATACAAATACTCGAGTGACTCCAATTCCGAAAACGTGCGAGCTCCTATTCTCATCAATTTCGGCATCGAGCGTATTCTCAAGTCCTTCAAATTCGGAAGATGTGGAAATATGAATGGAGTGCCTAATAATTCAATTGGATTTTCGTTCAGATTCAAATACTCCAGGGCTTTGGCATCTTCGAGAGCACTTGGTAGACTCGAAAGACGATTGCCATTCAAATACAGTCGTTTTAATGAATGCCTAAAGATAATTAACATTTATAATTAAAAAAAGAAGATGAAAAATTTGAGAAAAATCAACTTTTTTACGTTTTTTTCCTCAAATTTATTGAAATAATAATAATAATAATAATTACTTTGGTACATGAAAGACATGATCTGGCAATTCCTTGAGTTCGCAATTGCTCAAATCGAATTCCTCCAGATTAATTAACTCAGAAAGAGCCAAATGTGTGCTGTGATCAATAACAGTCAATGGATTATCCGTTAAAATCAATGTTTTGATGTCTGTAATATGTTCAAAGAGATCCTGCTTCAGTGTATGAAGATTATTGTATCCAAGATCGAGTGTTCGTAATTTATCCAATGGCTCCCACTCGACAGACGAAAATTTTCCCTTAAAAAAATGTAAATTCAAAATAATTGCCAATAAATTGAATTCAAAAAAATGTAAATTTAAAATAATTTCCAATAAATTAAATTCAAAATAATTAAATTTTGAATTTAAAATGAATTCTGGAATTTTTGCAATTAATAAAAAAAAAATATACCGTGAATATTGTTGGTCTCAAAATATTTGACGTGAGGTGATTATGACTCAAGTCCAATTCCGTTAGATTCCTTATCATTTTAAATGCCTCATCGTCAAATCTGGTGATTCGATTTTTACTGAGAACTAATTTCTCAATACTAACTTCCGGAAATTTTTTAACATAAACTATTGAATTTCCCTCGAATGTAACTAGTTTCAGAGGTATTTGCGGCCAAATGGAGTCTGCAAAATTGTGATCTAGTCCTCGGGCAGTGCAATTTATGATGTCATCTGTAAGAAAAAAATTCAAATTAATTGAATCAATTAAAAAAATAAAATTAATTAATTAATTAAAAATCTTGAAAAAAAAATGGGAAAAAAGTCGATTTTTTTTTAGGTCATACCTGCACAATCGCAAATATCGCAAATTTTTCCAGTTCTATTGACTCCAGTCCCCTCCCCCCCTTTTCCCCCAGTATCAACCATTTCTCCGGCAATTTCACCCCCATAATTAAACGTAATTACCAAAAACCCAATAAATCTCAACAAACTCCAATTCATTTTCGCCTCGAAACAAACTCAACTCAACTCAACTGAGAAATAGAAGAAGAAAACACGAAAGGATTGTGTGTTTCTCGTATCAAATTGTTACTCCGAGATAACGACTCACAAGCTAAAACCGATAAGATACCGGGGCCCAAACGTATTACTCATCCCATGTATTCACGTATCAGGTGAAAACATACTCTTGTAATCTTCCCCCCCCCCCCCCCCCCTATGAACCCATTGAATTGAGCAGCAAAAAAGACCAATAATTCCACAACAAAGCAAAAAAAAATTCAAATGCAACGGAAACATCCCGCCAACTCTTGAAATTCACGCAAAAAAAAAACGGGCAAAAATACGATTCAAATATTCCCGCCTCGACGAATATAGTCGCAGTATTTTTATTGATCGATGCTTATTTTTCGGAGGAAAGCGCTTTCAAACACACACACACACACACACAACACACGCATGGACATACATACAAACACATATACACATACACGCACGCACACACATGCACATCCACGCACATATACACACACATACATACACACGCACACACATACCTACACGCACACGCACACACATATATACACACACACATATATACACACACACATACATACACACATATATACACACACGTGCACACACACACACACACACACACACACACACACACACACACACACACACACATATATATATATATATATATATATATATATATATATATATATATATATATATATATATATATATATACACACACATACATACACACACGCATACACACACGCATACACATATACACACACAAAAAAAGAAAAAACACATCTTCACCTCAGTAACAAAGGGGCGTATGTCCTATACTTACCCACAGCACTTACGCCCCTTTTTTCCTTAAGGTAACAGCCTTTCATCCGATATATCACGGATATATTCGTGGGAGGTGGCGCCATCTGCAAAGAAATATCGGGACTCGCGTTATGAAAACGAATTTAGCGATGGAGGGGAAGGAGGAAGGTAGGGGAAAGGAGGGGAACTAACAAGGGTGGGGGGAGGGGAAATGAGGGGAGGGGAGAGAGAGGCGCTGATACGGCGCACAGTGCGACTAAAATGTGTGTATAAGCATCAGACAGTGGCCCCAAACGAAAAGTATTGAATCGATGACGTCACAAAAGAGACGAGACAAGTAGAAGGAGGTGGAGAGGAGAGTAGTAGTGTATGTGTATGTGTGTGTGTGTTTGTGTGTGTAGATGAAAAAGGGCACTATATGTGGGGGCAGCGGCAGCGTTGAAAAATGTTGCAATTACATTAATTTATTATCGGCATATAAATACGTAAGTGTCTGTTCTATTCTCTGTTTCAAAAAGTGTATTTGCTGAAGTTTGTGTGAAGTACTCTTTGTTTTTTTTTTTTTTCGAAAAATAATTAAAACAGTAATTTTTTGAGTGAAAAGCAAACTTAGTTCAAATGTGTGTTTATATATTGTGTTTTTCATGATTGTAAATGTGGATTTTTGAGAGGTACAACGTGAAATAGAGAGACACACACACACACGTGGATGATACATATGTATGTGGGTGAATAATTTTTTTTTTTGGCTGAGAAAAAATATTTGAGAGTGCGTCAGGGATCAAAAGAGCAAATCTTTCAATTCATCACCTCCCTCTGTATTTTTTTTTTTTTTTTTCAAATAAAAAAGGAATTTTCGAATAACATTGTCAACGAAACGATTTGGAGTTATTTTTCGGTTTCCAGAGAAGAGGAAGAAAAAAAAAGCCGGAGGGCAATAACGTAGGCAGTTATTGTTGAATCTTTTGAAGTGGAAGAAAAGATCGAAAAAGGGTGAGAATTTAAAAAAACAACATTGTTTTATTATTTTTAAGTTTAATTGTAAAAATGTCATTTTTTCCAGTTACTTGTTATACACATGTGTTATAAAAGCGCATTGAGGTTAGGTGCAGGTGTGTGTGTGTGTGTGTGTGTTTTAGTACTGAAAAATGATGAAAAACCCCAATTTTTCTTCAAGTTAAAGATAAAATTCAGTAGCGAAGAGGTAAAACGAGATAAGTCTATTTTTTTCTCATTTAATTATTTAGGAAATATGCTAGAAAATAAACGAGATAGAATGTTGCTCTGAAATTTTTTTGTAATTCTTGAAATTCTCTACCAAAAATGATAGATAATAGTGCCTTATCTCGTTTAGTTTCCGAGCTATTTCCTTAAAAAGAATGACAAAGATAAGTCGATTTATCCTGTTTTATCTCTTCACTACTAAATTTCTCGTTAAAATCCAAAAATTAACTGATTTTTCAATTTTTTCAGAATAATTTTTAATTATCGTGTTTTTATTATAAACTGACGATAATTTAAAAGTTGAGCGTGAGATAAACAAAGAGATATTATTCGGTTTTACTCGAAAATGAAGAGCTGCAGAGAGGATTTTTAAATAGGCAGACTTTTGAAAAATGATAGAATTTGAAATCCCTTGGGTGAGATCGAATTGCCTTATCGATAATGGAGGTTTTTTAAAAATAATAAATACCACAAAAACACCCTTTTTCCTCTCTGCGTCTTCCAATAACGCTTATCTTCGTAATTCTATCCATCCTTTTTTTATTTTATTATCAAGAGTCAGTGGATACCTCCAGAGATCCAGTGTCACATTCCTCGATTCTGCTATTCATCCGGTTCTTCGCATTTAAAACGCAAAAAAAAATAAAGAGGCAAGGGCATTTATAAACACGAAGAGGCGTTTATAAACAAATTAATTGGCAAACTCGAAAGCTCAATGGCTAATTAATCATCGGAATTGCCAAATTAAGTGGAATGATGATAGAGAACGAGAAAAATCGCACAGAAAAATGGACCCCCGGAGGATGATGCTGCAGGATTTTTTTTAATGATGAAGAAGATGATTAAAAAATCTGAAAAAATTTGAGAAGATGCTCCAACATATCTCATATGTTGTGTAATTTTTTCAAATTTTTTTGTCAACTCCTTCACTCCAAAAAAAATAATTTCACGTTATTTTCTTGTCTTGGTCCATTTTGCCCCGGTCTCCCCTACTTAATACACCATTCACCATTGATTGGCAATCGATAATGCAATTCTGTTAGGAAAATTCGGGGGGTTGGGACGATTGTGCCCCATCATACAACACAAATATATACATATATATGCACAAACATAATTTGCCTGTGTATTTGTATAGGTGTCTCGTTGCGCACGCGAGTCAATCGGACAATTAAACGCGCGCGTACAAAATTATAGGTTAGTCGAGACAAGGGGAGGAATAAAGGGAGAAACACACACATACATATACAAACACAAGGGATGAGAATGAGTAGAAAAAGAGAAAAAGACAGATATAGATAGAGTAAAGTACTTGGTAGTCGGACACATACAGAGCGTGCGCTCTGATCGTCAAGTGGGTTTAAGGGTCGTACTTGCCTCTGTGTTGTAACGAAAAGAGCAATTTTTCTTTATCCTCCTGACTTTCGTAGTCATACTATGAATCGAATAGAAAAAAAATTAATATTTCCTTAATTAAAGAATCTTAAAATTTGAGATTAAATCGTCGTTTTAAAATATTGCTATTGAGAAGGTGCAGAGATTTTGATTGATTAATTGCAGTTTAGTACTTTACAGTATTTTGTACAAAGTACTTAGCAGTTTACAGCGGAAAGCAACATAGATTAAACCTAAAATTAGTAGAAATTAACAAAAGTAAATGACAGCACTACATGTGCCAAGTATGACAAGCATTTTATAATAATAAGAAGAAATAAAAAATAAGATAAAAAACAGTATTATAATGCATCATTGCTCGAAAAAATAAAAAAATAATGATATTAAGAACTGAAAAATCAATAACTCTTGATAAATATGAGATAATATGCATATAATACGATATATCGCATAGAAAAAATCAAGAATCCTCAAGAATTTCAAAATTTGAGATTAAATAGTCATTTTTTTTAGTGTAGAGATTGAGAGATTTCGAGAGAAATCTTTAACAGTATTGAGACTGATGTTTAACGAGATAGAAGCATTCAAAGCTTGAGTGAAACGGGCATATGCACCATTTTTTCAAAATTTTAAATGGTCATAATTTTTTGATATTTCATTTTTCTTCCCATAGGTAATGACTTTTCTAAGCAATTCTAACAACATATTCATCTGTTTACTTCATAATTTGTTCAACGAAGACACTTGTCACCAAATACTTATTTGTAATCTTAATTGTATAGCTTCATTTCAATCCTGTTATTGGCCTCAGCATTTGGGTTGTTCAATAAATAAATAAAGAAAATATCCAAAAATGAATAGAATCGAAGAAAAAGCTCGAAAAATACGTAAATTAGCGTGGAATGCCTCATAAAGATGTTTCTCGATAAATATGAGAAAATATGCATTATAATACTATGTATCGCACAGAAAAAGTCAATATTTCGTGGTCCTGTAGCGAAAAGGACGTAAATGATAGACATTTCCTATCTCGTTACGCTCTTTTCGCACTTTAGGACGACGATTTCCTAAGAATCTCAAAATTTGAGATCAAATAGTCATTTTCAGTTTTTTATCTCCTGAATTTGGCTTTGTAGTAAAATATAGCTATATTCTAAATCTCTTGCCTTAGAATCAAAGTGGCGTAAGTGCCTATGCTTATACTATATATAGTATACACTTAAGCCACTCTGTTTCTAAGGCAACTCGTAATAAATCATTTTAGCATAGATACTTGATTTAATTGAGGCTGTACGTTCTCTTTGCTTCTTGAAGACTGTTCATTCAAGTATTTCAAGGATTTTCGTGTCTGAAGAATAGACTTTAGGAATCAGGCTTCAGGCAGGGGGGGGGGGGGGGCAGGAGCAGAAACAGGATCAGGAGCAGAGAGAACACAGGACCATTCATCTCTGCACTAATATAACATTTCATTTTTTTCCCAGCTTCTTTTTTATTTTTTGATGAAAATTCGCCAGTTTTTTTTTTTTCGTAAGGACAGTACTGCGCAGGGACAGGAGAATAGGCAGGCATTGGCCCACAGGCATCACAACCAGGGACTGGGCTGGTGTATTTCCTGTCTCTTTTACTCATCCAGTTTCATGCCAATCTTCTTATTCCTTTGCTATCGCTCGTATCGCTTGTGTTTGTGTGTGTATATATATATATATGTAGAATCTCGCGCATCCTCGCGCAAAAAGAGGATTACTCGCGTAGTGGCGTGAAAAGACCCATTGAAATTGTTTTTTGCGCGCTAAATAAAGAGCAGTCTTCTAAAAACACTTGTCCATCCTTCATATAATATATCTATATATCTATATATATGTATCGATGAATTCGTGGGGTGTAGTTAAACACGGTGGAATTATTGATGTTCAGTGACAGGTCAATGGCTAGTGGAGTTATTCAATGAATTGCATTGAACGTTATTAAATATTTTTTTATCTCCTCAAAATTACAGGGGATGAGTGAGTGATGGACCGCAAGATCTCTCTCTCTCTCTCTTTCTGTCTGTTTATGGAGCAGCTGAAAATTTGACAGTTAGTAAACACACCATCATTCAGAACTTTCTCTCTCTCTCGCTCCATTCCACGTATTTACAACGTATACATATATATATATATACATACACGTGGTCTTTCTTTCTCTCAAGAATAACTGTGCCTATAAAATATTAACAATAGTAGTTTTAACGTAACTTAACGATTCATTTATTCACAATTATGCAATATTTCTTCTCTCGAGTCTCAGTGTGATATAGATACATAATTATATATTATATATACTATTAAAACGTGTTTCGCGAGGTAAGCATTTAAATTAACATTAATCTTTTTTTTTTTCTATAATAACTTCCATCGTTTATAATTATTTGCATTAATAATAGGCATGTAGTAATGTTCATTTTTACAAATAAAATGAAAAACACAAGGTTTGCTCATCGTGCCTTTTGAAATCGTGTGAAAGGCCTAGTTCCTTCGTGCCCCAAAGGAGTGACTCTACTCTTCAATCAGACAGGTGTTATCCCCCCCCCCCTCCCCTCCCCCTCTCATCCCTCGAACTTCTTCGGGATTAGAATCAAGTTGGAGGGAAAAATGAAAATGTGTGTGTGTATGTATGTATATATGTATTGATCCTCTTTTCCTCTTTATTACAAAGTTTTTCCTTTTTTTTTTTTTCAATAAAAAAGAGGGAAATTTCCATACTTTTAACGAGTATGAACGACTCAACTTCAGCACTTTTCCATTGCTATTGCTATGTGCTATTGAAGAAGCATCGGGGGGAGATGTATTTTATATGGTGGATGCTGGAAAAAGGAGGGGGAGGGGGTGGAAAACGAGGGGCTGAGGTTCGTTACGCGGCTAGCATACTTCTTCCGGGGCAACAGCTGCGTCAAAATACCGCGGCTCTCGAAGAATCCAAAAGCAATATTATGTGCACGGGTAGGATGGTCCAATGTACGTGGCCTAGGAGAGAAAGAAGGAATTGTGGAGAGGACCGAGAGAGAATGAAGAAAGTGAGGGAAGGAAAGAGGAAAAAAAAAGGGGGGGGGGGATATTCTCGCAGAAGTTTTATCCACCACACACACACACACACACACACACACTCTGCAGTTAGAAGAGAGATGAGATGAGATGAGGAGGGCCCACCTTTTCCATGGATTTTTTTTTTTTTTTTACTATAAGAGAGTTTGGTAGTGAAAAATACTATCGAAATCGTGGACTATAGAGTCAGCGATAATATTTTTTAAATGAAAAGTCCAGAAGCTGAGGCAGACTACGATGATAAATATCAGCTTCTGCTGGGGAAAAGATGTGCTCTTGGAAGCGCCACTTGCGAGTAATGGCGTTCCACACACAGACACATACATACACACACATGTAGTCGTGTACAGTTATTTTTTTTTGTTCTTTATTTTTCTCTCTTTGGCCATTCTTTCGGGGCACTTTTTTACATCGCCACCTTTCCACATACCTCAACACTGAGAGAAGAACCACTTTCTGTACTGGTGTCTCTTGACCAATCCTCCCCCATCTCCCTCATCTGCATCTTCACCAGCCTCTTTTGAGCCTGTCTGTCCTGAATTTCTTGCAACACTTGCCCCTGGTATCTCATTTATTCTTGTCCAATTACTTTTTTACTTTTTTTTTGATACGAGTGATTTTATTTCCTCAATCACTCATTTATCTTGATTAAATTTTTTCCTTTTCATGAGTTTTTCTTCGTTATTCATTTGGTACTTGAATGACCAAATCTTCATGCTATCCAACAATTCAACAATTTTAATTATAAACTGGAAGAAAAAAAAATTGGTTTAAATGATAAAATATTGATTCTATTGATCTTTGAATATTTGCATATTTTTTTTAAGTAATTAAGAAAGTTTTTTAATTTATGCATCTGAAAATAAGGGACTAATGACAATTTTTAGATTTTTTTTCTTTCAATAAATAACTTTATTATAATAAATTAAAAATATGCACATGCAGAAAATTCAAAAAACTACAAATGCAAATTTTTTAAATATTTTTTTAATAACAATTTATTTGTTAAAAAAATTTTCATTTGCATTTACTGTTTTATTCTTATATTTAAACTGATTGAATTTCAATGTTTAAATGCCTAAAATTTAGTAAATTCAACAATTTTTTTAATTATTTAAAAAAAATATTTGTTAACTATCAATGAAATCAATATTCCATAATTTTTACCATTTTTTTTCTCAGTGTAGCATCTTAAACTTTAATTTTTTTCCCAAATTTCTGAAGAACTCCTGCAGTCACCTGTAATCACAATTTAAGTGGACCTGATTATATCGAAATTTGGATGTTGAGGTCAATTTTTTCGTGATTAAGTTAAATGATCCGAGACTAATCGAAGAGCTTCACTCATCTTCGATTTCTCCTTCATCTCTCTATATCTATTCGTTTAAAATAGTGTATAATAGATACTATTCTACTTTTATTATGAAAAAAATAAAAAAAAAAGCACATATCAGTATCGATTATGTTTAGAAACTGGTGTTAATGTAAAGGATATAACGAAACTGGTTCTGAATTGTTGATGAAACGACTATTACCTCTTGCTTTGACATATTTTTCCCCCTCGCAACTATTAATTCATCATAATTATCAACGATATTATTAAGGTTGATGCTAGAAAAGAATAATAATCGCTCAAGTCTACCCACAAAGAGTAAAAAAAAAAATGAAAAAAAAAGGGAAATAATTCGTTACAATTCAGTAAATGAGTGAATAAATTTTCTGGCCTATAAAAATTAAACTGAGCATTGACCTTGCTGTAATTTTTTATTCATTTAAGGTAGTATTGTTGAGTACAGTTGATAAAACAGAAAAAAATGAGGATTTTTAGGTGAATTTTCAGTTAATTAGGAGTGTGCGAATAGTGTTCGAATCGAATCGAATCGAATAATTCGAAAATTCGAAAGTTTTGAATAATTCGAGAATTTTCGAATTATTTAAAAATTTTCCAATTTAGTAGTGAAGAGGTAAAACAAGATAAGTCTCTTTTTTTCTCATTAAGTTTTTTGAAAATACCTTAAAAAATAACCGAGAAAGAACAATTTTGCCCTAAAACTCTTTTTTAACTCTTGAAAATTCTCTACAAAAACAGATGAGTAATATCACCTTATCTCGCTTAGTTTCTGAGATATTTCCTTTGAAATGACCTCAAAGATAAGTCGATTTATCCTGTTTTACCTCTTCACTACTGAATTATTCGAATATTTTCGAATTATTCGACAATTTTCCAATTATTCGAAAATTTTCGAATTATTGGAGAAGTTCGAATTATTCGAAAATTCGAATTTCGAATCGAATATTAATATTCGATTTGGTACAAATAATTCGTTGATACGAATTATTCGCACACCCCTACAATTAATTGCTGATAATTCGTGAAAAAGTGCTTTAATTTACCCGAAAAAGGTGATTAAACTATTCGAAAGTCATATCTTCAGCTTGTGAATATAATTTTTTTTTCTCAAATTTTTTTTTACATTAATCTCCTATCACATGCATGAGACAGAGAGAGAGGCAAATAGTTACGACTACCTTCTAATTAAAATTTCTCAATAACTATACGGTGAATTGAATATTTTTTTCTTCTATTATTTAGTTAGAATGTTGTTCTCTTCGCCAATAGTTTTTAAATAATGGGGCAACCCTGTAGTTTTTTAGTAATTTCGTTATTTCTGTCCGATTTAAGGCGTTTCATCCCCACCACCGCTATTTTCAGTAACTTTGATAATTCATATCTCATAAACTGCACGGACAAAAATTATGAAAAAATTCAGAAAAATGTTAAAAAATATCATCTTTGATGTGGCATCAAAAAAATAAGGAATTAACTGTACTCGAGTTTGCTGGGGATACTACCTTAATTTAAGAACGTATTTCACCTTCTAAATTGACGTTGTATAAACTATTCCCTTTTTTTCTTTTTACCCTCACATTATCCACCGTCAGTGTGCCGCAGTGCTTCATTTATTCATGTCGAATCGCACGGGTTAGTTCACCTCCAAGTTTGTATGTATATGTGTGTGTGTGTATTCGCGAGAAGAAGCCAGAGGATGAGAGGGAAAAAGTCATCTTCCTCTCTCCTTCTCCATCTCGAGGGGTTTGGAAATTCGAAGGAAATGTAGAGACATCGTGAAGAATAGCAACGTGTACTGGGAAAAATGGGGTAAAATGGACCTGCATTGTAACATGGTTCCTAAATTTTTTTTTGGAGTGAATGACTTCTTGAAAAAATCTGAAAAAATTTGAGAAAATGGTCCATTATGCGGAAGATGCTGCTGAATTTTTTCAAATTTTTTTGACGACTCCTTCACTCTCAAAAAAATTCTCAAACCATTTTGGAATACAGGTCCGTTTTGTCATGATTTTGTCCTATACCACCGGTAAAACAAGGATAAAAGGAGACGAAGAGAAGGCGGCAAGTACGACGCCGGTCGTGCTAGAACTGTGCAGAGGCCGTCTAATGATGACATTTAAATGCAGTGGCGCTTGTTCGGTGCTTCGCGGTGTGTGCCCGATCCCCCTTCCCCTCCCCCCCCATTCCGGGAGTTAAGGCCACTTTCACAATGTGAATTCCCCGGGAAAAATGAAGGCAAACTTCGAGAGAGGGTTTTCCATAATACGTACACACACACAGAGATACACACATACATATATATATATATATATGTGTATATATAAACGTTATTATATTTTAGAGCAGTACAAAAAAGGGGTGAGGGGGAGGGAGTAGAAAAAAACATCAATTTTATTACAAATGATTTGAAATTTCGAAATTTTTAGAGAATTTTCGAAATTTTTGGTAAATGTTATATTTTTTTTTTTTAATTCTCAAAATTGTCATCAAATCTACCTCCGACAAACTTTTTTTCGTCATTTTATAACATTAAAATCAATTTTATTTCAAACAATTCAAAATTAACTGAAAATTTCAAAATTTAGAGATTTCGAAATTTTTTTAAATTTTCGAAATTTTTGGAAATGTTATATTTTCCAGATTTTTCTGGAAATTTTCATCAAATCTACCTCTTGCAACCTTTTTTTGTCATTCTATAACATTAAAATCAATTTCATTTCGAAAAATTAGAAATTAACCAGAAATTTCGAAATTTCGATTTTTATGAAAATTTTCGAAATTTTTTTTAGATTTTATATTTTCCTGAATTTTTCGTGAGATTTCTCTCAAATCTACCTCCAGCAACCTTTCTTTATCCACTTGAAACATTGAAATCAGTTTCATTTTTAATTATTCGAAATTGACCAGAAATTTCGAAATTTAGAGATTTCGATTTCCAGATAAATTTTCGAATTTTTTTTGTAAATTTTATATTTTCCTGAATTTTTCTTAATATTTCTCTCAAACCTACCTCCAGTAATCTTTCCTCACCCACTTGAAACATCAGAATCAGTTTTATTCCAAATAATTTGAAATTAACCAGAAATTTCGAAATTTGACGATTTCGAATTTTTTGAAAAAATTCTAATTTTTTTTTAAATTTTGTATTTTTTCTATTTTTCTCGAAATTTCTCTCAAATTTACCCTCCAGCAACTTTCCCTTATCCACTTGAAACATTAAAGTCAGTTTTATTCCAAATAATTCGAAATTAACCAGAAATTTCAAAATTTCCAGATTTCGAAATTTTTCTAGAATTTTTGAAAAACCCAAGAAAAAATTGTAATATTTCATGTTTTTTAATTTTTCATTTTTTCTTCCATTTTTCAGATCTGTTAAAAATCGAGTATTGAATTCCATGAGGACGATGAATTGCGTAACGAAGGAATGATAGGATGCAAGAGGGTAGTACGGCCGTGGCGCTAGCAATGGTGACTCCTGGCTACGATCAGGACCCTGCAAGTGGGGTAGCCGATTACACGGCACATCAAGATCAAGCACAATTTGAAGCTGATAAACGTGCAGTTTATAAACATCCATTATTTCCATTACTAGCGTTACTATTTGAAAGATGCGAGCAGGCAACGCAAAGTTCCGACAATTCCACCTCAGAAAGTTTCAACATGGACATACAGGCTTTCGTCCAGCACCAAGAAAGAGACCGAAAGCCATTTTTGATAAATGACCCAGAGATTGACGGTTTGGTAAGTTTATCCCCCCTTTTTTTTCCTTTTTTTTTTTAAAAAACAATTGACGATAGTGCAAATGAAGATCGGAGTAAACAAAAAATTTATTAATTTTTCAGATGATAAAAGCCATACAAGTCCTGCGAATTCATTTGCTAGAATTGGAAAAAGTACAGGAATTGTGCAAGGACTTTTGCAACAGGTACATTGGCTGTCTGAAGGGAAAAATGCAGAGCGAAAATTTATTGAGAAGCGATTACAGTCATCATGGCCACGACATGCTACCATCAAGTGGAAGCAATGGCAGCAGTCCACTACAGGTTAGCCTCATTACCCCCTTTTTTTTTTTTTTTCTGCAAAATTCTCCTTTTATCTTTAATTTCATCGAAATAATCTGCGGAGGCACAGAAGAAAAAACACCGATGACCCCCATTCAAATCCCAAAACCCGAGTAGACATCCTTCTAGGTGAAGAGGTGTATGAAAGCCAGAATTTTTTAAAATTTACAAGAGAAAAGTGCCATGCTTATGTTGCTACTAACTCTTTTAATTAAAAATTAAATTTAAATTATTAACAATTAATTAACAATTAACATATAAGTTGAATTGCTAAACTGAATTTTTTCTTCATAATAAAATGAATTTAAAGAAGAATGAAAATTAACAATTTTTTTCAAAAATTTATTAGTGGGAATTAGGTAATTTTGTACACCTCTTAAGATACAATAGAATCCCACCCCTGCTCTCTGACAGCTAGATCCGACATATATTTGCCAGGTGCTGTCATCTACAGGCAATGATGTTGAGCCGGGAACTAACGGACTCGGAGTAAGCAGAGGTGATACACTGTCGGAGAATGGGAGTATTGGCCAAGTTGCACTACAAATTGATGGTAGTATTGTTGAAAGACCAAGATCAGCATCAACTGCACATAATTCAGCAAGATCAGACAGCCAGGATCATGATGATCCACCATCACCATCAACTGTACATGGTAGTACACCATTGTCACAAATTGGTGCACATGCTGGTTCATCTATCAACGATATGTATCTTGGCCAAGGTCAGTCAGCGAATTAATGTTTTTAAGATGATAACGAAAGATTCAGTAAATTTTCGAATTCTTCAAATGCATTGTTTATCAATAATTATCGATTTTTTCATGAAATAACAGGAGTATCGACTTTTTAATTACTTTCATCAGTCATTCACAGTCTTTTTATGATGAAAATATCAATAAATATCGTCAAACAATCAGTTCAAAAATTTAATATAGGGGAAGGTGGGGTAAAATGGACACATCTAAATTTTTAGGCAAATATTATAGAAAACTCTTGAAATTAATAGAAATATTGGCGGTAGATTGTTTTTGATGATTTCATTGGAAAGTTGAGGAAATTTTAGGCAGAAAATAAGTGCTGGAACTAATTTTTTTGAATTTTTGGAGATTTTGATTTTTTTGAGCATTTTAGAGGGGTAAAACCCTTTCTTTTTTTGAAAATTTTCAGTTTTTTGAGAATATCTCCGGTTCTACTTGTCGTAGTGTAAAAATTCCGATGTGAGGTGAAAGGTGAGATCATTTGCCATCGATTCATAGGGTTTTAGGTCTAAAAATATCGATTTTTGTGGTATTTATGGGCATTTCTATGAAAAAGTTTTGTGAAACAGTTTTTTGCCTATAACTATCCTAAAAATTAATATTTTTGATTTCAAAACCCCATAAATCGATGGAAAATGAGCTCACCTTTTATTTGAGACCAGCCCCGAATTGCTACGACCAGTAGAACCAGAGATATGTGCAAAAAACTGAAAATTTTCGAAAAAGCAAAGTCTTTACCCCTCAAACATGCCGAAAAATATCGAATTTTCAAAAAAATCGAAAAAAATACATCTGACACTGTCTTTCCGGCTAAAATTTCCTCAGCTCTTCAATAGAATCATCAAAAAAAATCCATCTCTAACCGTTTCATTACAATATCCATTTTGCCCCACGTTCCCCTATATATACCCCAAACCAATTGTTTCGACGATATTTATTAGTATTTTTATCATAAAAAAAGGTGGCAACGATTGGGGAAAAATTAGAGAGTCGATGATTCTGATATTTAATGTAAAAAATCATGATTATTACTAAACAATGGATTTAAAGATTGGAAATTGACTGGAATTGACAAAAATTGTTATTCTTTAAAGAGTAACGGAAGATCCAGTAGATTTCAAATTTTTCAAATTCATTGTTTAGCCATAATTTCGCTTTCTTCGATGAAATAATAGAAGCATTGATTTTCTTATCTATTTCCCTAGTCGTTGACGCTATTTTATCATGAAAATATTAATGAATATCGTCAAACAATTGGTTTAAAAATTCAATAAATATGAGATCTTCCGTTACCCTTTACCCAAGTATACTTCGATGATCTATGTTTTCTTTTCAATTTTGGTCACTTTTGATAGAGTAGGATGAAAAAATCTCCTTAAAATTCACTTTACACCATGTTACCGGACACAAATTGAGCCAAAAGTAATTCTTGAAAAAAATCAAATTAACATTAGAAACTCCATAAGCGAGATTCAGTTTCAGTTTGCAACAATTCATGGTTACAGACCTATTTTTTCCTTGTATAACTATATATATTCTTGTTCGTCAGACTGTCTATTAATTTTTCAAATCATAAAAAAAGCCTGTTACCGGACAAATAGCGACGATTAATCCAGTTAATTACATGAAAACATAAATGGCGGGAATATTTGTATTTAAAATCCGAGGATCCTCCAATCCCAGTCCTAAATGCTGGAACCGCGTAATTCAAATTCGCAACAATATTGGATATTTATATTATTTAATAACAATTTATCATCGTGGACATTGTTTAAATATCGGTAAAATGTTTAAAAAATCAGAATAATTAGGATATTCACGATAACTTGGAGAAAAGAAAACTAGATCATTTGGACCTACTACTTGGATTTCCTTAAATTTTTTTTTTATTTCCTTCAATCCTTTAAAATCATCAAATCCTCGATCCTTCATCCTCAATCTCTCAATTCCCAGATCCTTTGATTGACAAAGACGTCTATTTGAATGAACGAATTTATGTGGAAGAGGCTGGTTATTGGGGCCTGTTGCCCCTTCAAGAGAGAGAGTGTGAGTACGGAGAGGTCTGTCACACGAACTACGACAAATATTTCGGTACATCCTTTATCTTCTCCTCTTTTTCCCAACTCTCCTGCAGGTGATGACCTTCAAAAAAAAGGCATTAATGATTTTCCATTAGATATTACTGTTACAGGCTCCCCCTCGCCAGCGCCCAGTGAAGACGATGACGATGGATGCAGCAGTGCACCTTCTAGTCATGCTGGTGGCAATGGTAGTATCAGAAAAGGAAGGCAAAAACGTGGTGTTTTACCGAAACAAGCCACCAGCATAATGCGTGCATGGCTGTTTCAACATCTGGTCGTAAGTATCTATCCCCCAGCAGTAAAAGTATTTCACAGTGTTTCTGTGGGTATTCTCGATCCTATAAGAAATTGACAAAAATTTAGAGTTATCCTCTACAAATATGAAAAAAAAATTATTGCAAAAATTTCAATCAAAATATTTTTTTACTTTAGTAGTTATAATTTTTTTAAATTAATAAAATAACACGCAATTTTGTGGGTTTCTTGAAAAAATGCAAAGAAAAAATTGAATAAATGCAAAAAAAAATTAAATTTTGCATATTTGCAGATAAAAATATAAATAATGATGTGATAAATTTTTTTAGCTAATTTACAGTTTAATTAACGATTAATTAATTTAAAAAAGTATCAAGAAAAGGCTAAGAGCTGCAAATTATGCGTGTAAATAGATATTAATTAAGTCAATCAATTCAGTAGTGAAGAGGTAAAATGAGATAAGTCTATTTTTTTCTCATTTAATTATTTGGAAATACGCTAGAAAATAAGCGAGATAGAGCAATACTGCTCTGAAACTCTTTTGTAAATCTTGAAATTTCTCTACTAAAAAAGATAAGTAATATCGCCTTATCTCGCTTAGTTTCCGAGCTAGTTACTTAAAGAGAATCACAAAAATAAGTCGATTTATCCTGCTTTACCTCTTCACTACTGAATTATTGTTTAATTATGTTGAAAAATAAAGTTTAATTAAGATTATTCGTCAGGAAAATTGTCATTTTCACATTTCACTATATAATATATAGTGAAATGTAAAAATAACAATTTATGCAGCAATTGATTTTTTATTTTTGCATTTTTTCCAAGTCATGTCTGCGATATTTTGTAATTTTTCAAATTCTCCTCATTTTTTGGGATGATTATACAGACAGAAACACTTTAAAATCGCCTGCAACTACATCAAACTTTGAATTTTCTATTTTTTCTAATTATTCATAAGAACATTGAAAAAAATTGCTAACAATACCAAAATATTGTCAAATTGCAAAAAAAAAAATAGTCAATGATTTGACAATATTTTTCTATTATTAACAATTTTTTTTAATATCCCTATGAAAAACTTAAAAAATTAACTATTTAATCATGACAATGAATTAATTACTAAATTTCCCTCTTTCTTTATGTTTTGCAGCATCCTTACCCAACTGAAGACGAGAAACGCCAAATAGCGAGTCAAACAAATTTAACATTACTCCAAGTTAATAATTGGTTTATAAATGCACGTCGAAGAATTTTACAACCCATGCTTGATGGTGCTGGCGCCGAGGCATTGCCACGTACTGGTAAACGTCACAAAGTCATGAAACACGTTGTACAGCCCCAGTATCAAATGCAATCATCCCAACAAAATACCCAGTCACAGCAGCAACAACAACAGCAACAACAAGGACAATTAACACCAGGTGGTTGGCAATCAGATGATTCAGCAAGTGATTCAGGTTCAAGCGATGATGGTGATGGAGTTGCAAGATCAAAGTATGACAATGACAGTGAAGAGGATGATATTCACTGACCTTTGCCATATAATGTGACATCAACCTCATTGCAGTACCTTCTTAACCACTTGCTCATTACAGTATTAAGGTATACGAGGTTAGATATCGCTTTAACTGTTAAATACGTAATTATTCATGCGAATAAACAGGGAGGATACGTTACACTAATTTGTCACGCTCTCATTTTGTCTTCTTAACATAATTAATAATGAAAATTTCAATGTTAATTTATCTGATTTACTCTCTATTTACAATTTTTTTTCATTGATGGCCCAGTGCAAAAAAAAATCTACTTCGAATATTTAGTCTTAATGATCCAGTCCTTCGTGTATATTTATTAATTTTATTTTTATTATTATTATTATTATTAAAAAAAAGCTTCCTCATAAAATACTTCCAATCATGACGACGACACTTAGAAAAAACGAGTCATTGTGTAATACAAACATGAAAAATTGAATTTAAGAAGCACTCTTTGATTTTTTCATTGATTATATCAATTTTTTGCCTCAAATAGTTAATTTATAATTAATTAATTAATTAAACTCATGAATATAATGTGCCATCGGAGAGAGCGTGTCAATTTTTTTAAACACGTGTAGTCTTTGTTCAGCTCTGCATCCTCGTGAAATAGCAAAGTGCTGTCCCTCCAAGATAATAATAATATTAATATTAATGAATGATAAAGAAAATGAAAATAAAAAACTACTTCATTTAATAATATAAACTCTACTTAAATTTAAAAATATATAACAATTATATTTTTAAACTCTACGTGTCGTCTAACTATGCTAGTGCCGCAGCCGTGAATTTTTTTGTCGAAATAATGAATTAAAAAAAAAAAAAAAAGAAGACATTCTCACTACGGTACTGCTGTAAATAAATAACATACCGTGACTTTACTAGGATTTGAAATACAAAAAAAAAAAAAAAACGAAATATAATGAGTAAAAGATTTTAATTAAAGAAGAAAAAAAATGGATTAAACTGATGAAATACACATTAAAAAAATGTTGAAGTAACGATTTTTACGAATATAAAACGCAGAGAAAAAAAAAATAACTTGGAATAATAATTATAATAATCGTAAATATAATTACTATTATATTATTGAGATTAATGATTGATGAGGAAAGTAACATTGTATATCATCTTCCTTGTAATTTGAAATTTTTCATCATTTTTTTTTGGATTTTTTGAAATAATGTGAAACGATAAATCGCACGAGCTCTCGTCACTTGTAAATTTTAAGAAATTTTTACGTATATTAAATGTACCACACTGTCTGCAAACGATTAATTATTAATTATTTTTACACACGTGAGAAATGAATTGTCTGCTCATTTTTTAAAAACATAATTAAGGATTATAACAAATGTATAAAATAATTGAGTATGAACTACGAAATGTTCCGTCCAGTACGGTTTAATTTGTTCCTTTTTCTTTTCTTAAATGAAATAATTTATCTTCCAGAACAATTGTCATATACTATTCCATTATTGATAAACGTGATTGAACAATTTAATACTATTATCGTTTGGAGACAGTTAGTTCAGTACTCTGCATTACAGAGAAATTATTTTCTTTCTTAAAAATGAAAATAGCAGAAATCTGAAATTTTTTTTAATAAATAAAGTATTTCAAAAAAAAGGAAAAATATGCACATAAAAAATTTAAAAAACTAAGTGCAAATTTTTTAAATATCGTCACCTTAGAAACAAAGTGGCGTAAGTGCCATGTATAAGCATAGCACTTACGCCCCTTTGTTTCTAAGATGAAGATATTTTTTTTACAATAATTTATTTGTTTAAAAAAATCCAAAAAATTGTTAGATCTCTGCTAATTTCATAATAATTTCTTATAAATCATTATTTCTCTCTAAAAATCTCATACAACGAATTTTTTATGTAATTTCCTGTAAATGTATGTGTACTGCACTTGATACATCCTCATGGATTATGTTCCTTCTGAAAAAGACATAAAAAAATCGATGCGACAATTAAAATGAAAAAATAACAAATTAATAACGAATCAAATATAAAAATGTAAAAGTATAGGTTTTAAGGCTGAAAAACCATGTATACGTATGTGCTGCGGCACCAGACGACTGTGATAGCTCGGTGGGCGGTGCCCAGCCTCCCAATTCATAACTTGCATACTCGATTAAAAAATGAAAAAAAAAAAAATGATAAAGTACTAGACACTTGGAAGAATTATTAATTAAAATGAATGAAAAATAAAAAAATTACAATAGGAGGCATGTAGAAGTGCGATTCCAGGGATCTCTCACCGCTCGATTAGAACGCGCAAATGATTAAAACAGATATTTTTTTTTTTTAATTTTTTTTTCTTCTAAATAATAAGAATTTAAAAAAAGAAAACAATGTATCCATAAAATGCACGTAATTAATTTTTATCCTCTAAGATTTCGAAGCGATTGGACGTTATATTATTTATTCATTATGGTATGCGTTGTGTATTGCCTTTGATAAAGAATGTGAAATGAAAAAAAAAAAAGTAAAAACCATTAATCGATAGTGCTACATAAAATTCTTCTGTTGGGAATTAAACTCTCTGTTCAATGAATTGAGGATAATTTAATAATTATTACTTGATTCATTTTTCTGTATCTCTCTTAATTACTTTCTTTTCACAATTCAAAAAGAGATAATTAGTGTTAATTGTTAATAGCATTTTTTTTTTCTTTTTTTTTTTCTCTTTTCAAATACAAAAAAAAAAACAAAAAATATAATTTTTACAATCAGCTTTGTATGCGATTCTCAATTATATTTACGTATTTAACTGATAATTTTTCTGTTATAGAATTTAATACTATTAAAAAAAAAACAAGAAAAAGGAGAAATTTAAAAAATTTATTTTTTTGCTTAATTATGTATTCCCAACTTTTTGAGATAAAAAAAAGAAATATAAGAAATTGGATAAAATTGAAAAAAAATAAACACAAATTTTTAAGATATATTATTATACGATAAATAAAATTAATAATATAGTCTACGATAAATGCATTGGCGTAAGTGATAAGTTATATAAAAAAAAAAGGAAACTAATAAGAAAGATGAAAAAAAAAACGAAAAAAATGATTCACACGAAGTTGAATTGAATACTCCTTTCTCGTGTACATCTCTATGCCCTGTTGATTAAGTTTATTGATAATAAAAATGCCATCACGCTTGCAATAAAGTTTTTCTCTAATTTCGAATGATCTCTCTTCATTTTTCATCCATTCTTTTGGATGAATAATTCAACATTATCAATTAATAATAATAATAATAATAATTAAAAATTGAATAATACTTGAGAAGAAAAAAAGACACCATATATATATGAAACATTGTGTTCATCGATTTAATAATAAAAAAAAGAGAGAAAAAAAAACAAAATTCATACATTATAATTACATTCAATTATCATAATTCATACATTATTTTGTTTCAAGTCTATTGTGATATATATATATAAATTATGCCTTAAAAATTATAATTACTGTACATGAGAGAGGAAAAAAAATTAATATAGGAAAGAAACTGGGGTAAAATGGACCCCTGGTGTAAATTCGACTTAGGAATTTTTTTTTAGAGTGAAAGATTTTCCAAAAAAATCTGAAAAAATTCGAGAAGATACTTTAACATATCTTCATCATCGTCAAATTTTTTAAAAATTTTCTGTAAAGATTTTCATTCTCAAAAAAAAAATCCTAGTCCATTTTGCCCCGAATTTTCCCTATAAAAGACAATTAATGAAATTCACCTATTCAGCAATTAGATAAATATTAATATTTAAGTAATAAGAAAAAAAAAATTATAAATGATTGTCCGAGGGCGCACCACACACACAAATTTCCAAAAAAAAAAAAATCTCAAATTAATTTTTAAATCAAAGGCTAGTAACAGGAACATTATCATAATTATCCTGTTGATCAAACCTCGTCATTGATATGTGGTCCGCGGCGTTTTCCTAGCAATTAACATTTGTCCTGCGTGTATCAAACAGTAATTCAGCCCTCGAATTGACAAACCAAACAATTACAAAAGACAAAACAGCAACAACACTTCCCAGAATAATAGTTATTCGTTCAACAGCTTCTGAGGGTTTGAGAAACATGCGAACACTGAGTGCCTGCCACACAGATTCCGTCCATGTCGAATAAACTCCTGATTTCATTGGATATCCATCAATAATAAAAGCTGGACTCATTGCTGCTGTATAATTAACAGTAGAATTAATGCAAATTCCATTGAAAGTGTATCCGCCCATCCATGAGAGTCTGTGTTCATGACACTCGTGTGCTGTCATATTTGGCAGTTGTTCACCAGTTAAAAGAGCCAATAATTGTCCAGTAAATGCGGTTGCATGATTTGGTGAACCCATGACCCCAACATAAAGATTATAAAGTTGATTAGTGAGTTTGGAGCCTGGAGGTGAAGCTGCTTGAAACAAGCTGCATTGAGCAGACACCAAATAACAGGACAGCATCTCTGTTATCAGCTCCTCAATAACCGTATCATTACCACCTGGTGACTTTTTATCAGTCACGTGTTCATAGAGCAAATCCCCCAATTTTATTGCAGTTGATGCAAGTGTCTTATTTAGATGCTTCTTGCCAAGTCCTAGTGTTTCTGCAGTATCTAGGATTCCTTGATAATAAGAATTTTCAAAATGTTCGCCATAACCCGAGACCACGACGGCTGTTAAATTTGGTTTAACAGCTAAAAAACTCTGTATTGAAGTCGGTGGAACACTTGATGGAAGGATTTTTGCATTTAAAGTCTGTTGTAAGGACGAGATTAAGGTGTTATTCTCGTAATTGTTGGCGTGAATGAAGAAAGTGTCATTTCCCAATTGATTTAACTCGATTATCGTTGATATATCGTCTAGGTGAAGTGTTTTTCCGGCGAGGGCATTGAAGTTTCCTTGTTTTAAGTCGAAAACGAAACGACTGGAGCCAATGTAGTCGAAGGCTTCACCGTTTAATAGGGAAAATAGAACATTTTTACTGCCTACTGTTGCGTTTAATGAGTTTATGTAGTAGGCAGTTGCTAATAGAGTTACAAAGCCGGTTACTGCACTGTTAGCACCTGGAGCTAAAGTATCGAAGAGAGAATTAGCGTCTAAACGAGCGGTAATTAGGACTACGGATTCTGTGGCGTCAGTCAGTGGCGAGAGGGGCCAGTGAATGTTCCTGTCGCCGAGAGGATCGCAGAATCTCGTTGGATTCATGTATAGTAGTAAATTATTTCTTCTTATGCATGTCTCCGAGTCAACTGCTGCTGACATGAATGACTGCATCTCTAGGGCACACAATGATCGCTCACTCTGCTTTTCTCGGTCATGGGCATTGTGGGTCTCGTAACAATTTCGAATCTCCTGTAGTAGTGTGTCGTTCTGGAATAAATTATTATTTTTAGTTTTAAGGGGAATTTTAGGGGAGGGTGGGGTAAAATGGACATTTTGATGGAAGGAGGCTTGAGATGTAAGTTCTTCTGATGATTGTGGTGGGAAACTGAGAAAATTTTGGGTGAAAAACAGTTTTTTTTGAAAATTTTACTTTTTTGGAGAAGTTTTGAAGGGGGGGTCCTTTTGAAAATTGCCAAAATTTACTTTTTTGGTGATATCTTCGGTTCTGTTGGTCGTAGCAACCTGGGGTTGATTTCAAATGAAAGGTGAGCTCATTTCTCATCGATTTGTGTGGTTCAATTTTTTTTAAATCCATTTTTCAAATACTTAGAGGCCATTTTCTGAAAATCAGTTTTTGCCCTAAAAGTACTTGAAGAATTGATAATTTTTTTTTAAACCACATGAATTGATGGGAAATGAGCTCACCTTCCATTTAAGATCAATCCCAGGTCGCTGCGACCAACAAAAAACCAGAGATTTTCGAAAAATACTGAAATTTTTGAAAAATAGAAGAATTTCTCCTTTAGATTTTGAGGAAAAAAATGGAATTTTTGAAAAATTAAAAAAAATAACTTGAGACATATGATTTTCATGGGAAATTTTCTCAGCTTTTCAATGGAATCATCAGAAAAAACTTATCTCCAATATTTCCATCGATTTCGAATAATTATCATAATTATCCCTTGTCTCCATTTTATCCCACCTTCCCTTGATTTGATTTAATTGAGAAAAATCCCCTTACCTCGACGTAAAACATTGGAAACGACCAATCATGTAGCAGAAAATTATTTCCCCATGGATTCCATGGTTTATCAGCACTACAAGTTTTTGATCCAGAATATCTGTTTGGACATGTGTCATCGGGTGAGTAACTGGACGGAAGCTTATGGCTACTATTTTTTGCTAATAAAATTCCATTAATATTGTGGGTAGCTTCGAGACGAAGTAGAACCTCTTTCGTGAACATTGCAAATGGCATTACTGCTGTGTATGGTCCAGCAGTGCCATTGACCTCCAGCCACTTGACATCCTCGAGGCTCTCAACCATCTGAATGACTCCCACACTTCCGCCTCTTTGTGCTGAATCAACAATTTTTTGAGTTATTAATAAGGGAATAAGTGAGGAGAAAGAAATTTTCTCAACCCATTGAAAAGTTGAGGAGATCTCCAGTAAAAAAACAAGTGTCGGAATTAATTTCTTTAAAAATTTCATTTTTTTGGGGGGAAAATTCATTTTTGACTTGAGATTTTTTTAAAAAGCAGCGGTTGCTTCAAAAAATCTGAAAAAATTTACAAACAATTTAGACATGTTAAAGGATTTTCTCAAATTTTTTCAGATTTTTTTGTCAAGTCCTTCATTCCAAAAAAAATTCCTTAATCATTTTACCATGAGGGTCTATTTTGCCCCAGTCTCCCCTATCTATATCCATAAATTATACATAAATATAGATATACAGATACGTGAGTGAGCAGCTATCAGGTATTTTACCTCACACGTTAATAAAATTTAAGTACAATAAAATAAAATGCACAATTAAATGAATTTATTGAAGGCACTTCTGTACTTCTAGTCGTGTCGTCCAGGAAACATGACACTGAAAATAGCAGAAATCTGATAATTTTTATATTTTCCTTCTTTTAACAAATAAATCAGTAGCGAAGAGGTAAAACGAGATAAGTCTATTATTTTCTCATTTAATTATTTGGAAATACTTTAGAAAATAAGCGAAATAGAATAAAGTTGCTCTGAAACTTTTTTGTGAGTCTTTAGATTTTCTACAAAAAATGATAGGTAATAATCGCCTTATCTCGCTTAATTTCCGAGATATTCCCTTCATAATGATCATAAAGATCAGTCGATTTATCCTGTTTTACCTCTTCACTACTGGAATTAATTCAAAAAAATAAAAATTATGCATATTTAGTAATTTCAAAAAACTACAAATACGAATTTTTCGAATTTTTCAATTATAATAATTTATTTTTGTTTAAAAAAATCCAAAAAATTGTCAGATGTCTGTAAATTTTATGGTTCTTAGGAAACCTTTGATACTTACAAGAGCATCCAAATTGATGGGTACCATTGTGTCTCCTGTAGCATGCAGCAACCCCATCAATAGACATATATATCATATCCTTGATTCTCTTGGTTGAAGCTGAAAAAAAAGGCAAAAAGTCAATGAATCAACGTAAAAAAAAACTCACATATTTAATAAAAAAACATAAATCATTAAAAACTGTCAAAATCGTTTATAAAAAATGAGATAAGATTACCTGTGTTTATCACAAGCAATAATACAATTACATTTAACCATAATAAACGTGACATTTCGCTAATTTATGGTATTTGTTGAATTTCAAAAAAAAAAAAAATTATTTCTCTAAATTAACTACAATTTTAAAAAAATACAGTATCTCTAATTTAATTTAATTTCACAATAAATTCCACTCATTTTAATCATTACTCGATGATTCAATATAACAATTTTTTTATTTTTTTTATTTAATTTATATATGCTTTATTTAACCCTATCTATTCATCTAAAAAAGAAATTTCACTCTGTCGCTGTCACAAACAGAGATATACGAGAAATGCGAGAAACCCAACTTCAAGCCGCTCTCGCACACTATTGGCTGCTGCAGCGTTCATATGTAGCGGGAGAATTTGAACTAAAATAATTCGTTCAATGTGAATTAACAATGACGTTTCGATTAAATTTTTTTCTTTATTACGTAGAAGAGAAAAAGAATTCTTCTCTCTAATGCAAATGCAAAAACATCATTCGATTGTGTATTTCGCATTAAATACTAATAAATTTTGATTAATTGGTTGCAAATCGGTTGATTAATCAAAATTGTCATTAATTGGATGAAAAGGTGAGTGACCTTTTTTTTTCTTCATCGCAACTTCATTTCGCTCAAAAAAATCATTGACGCGCTTTTTTTTTGAAAAAAAAGGACAACTTTTTAAATTTTTTTATAGTTAATAATGCAATAAAATGCTAAAATTAAGGGGAATAATAAGGATTTTGTAGTTAATTGATTGGAACTTGTGCGAAAACGAGTTATTTTGTAAGGTGTGTCGAATCCACGGGTTTGCATGTGTTATTAATGTGCATAAACGTGAATGTCTTTGATTTTTAAAGGAGCGCGTACTCGACCTAGTCACAGAGTCACGTGCATTTTATTATCGCGTGTAACGCGTGAGCCAGTAAACACGTGCACGGCCTACAGGACTTGATGCAATAGCATGAAATTAATGTCTGCGAATTAATTTTATCTTTCTGAATGCCTTAGATATTACGAGAAGATGTCCTTTCGTTCATTAATACTAAAAATAACAGACATCTGATTTTTTTTGTATTTTTTTTTGTCTTTTAATAGATGAATTATAAGAAAAAAAAGGCAAAAAAAATGCACATTTGGAAAAAATTTAAAAATCTATAAGTGCAAATTTTTTTGGATTGATTTGTGCTTTAAAAGAATGCGCAAAATTTTCAAATATCTGCTAATTTTATTATTATTTATTTATAATACTGAAAATAGCAGGAATTTCACAATTTTGTGTTTTTTTTTTGAAAATACAGAAAAATCAAAGAAAAACGTTTTTTTCTCGTATTTCTACATTCTTCAAATCTTCAAATGAAAATAACAATATTTAAAAAATTTGCGCTTATAGATTTTCAAATTTGCTAAATTTCCATTTTTTATTCCTTTTTTTCTTATAATTCACTTTGTTAAAAGGAAAAAAATGAAATTTTATCATCGTTTATTTATAATCCTGAAAATAGCAGACATCTAACAATTTTTAGATTTTTTCTTCTTTTAAAAGATGAATTATAAGAAAAAAAAAAGGAAAAATATGCACATTTCAAAAATTTGAAAATCAATAATAGCAAATTTTTTAAATATTTTTTTTTTAAATAATTTATTGCTTTAAAAGATGCAAAAAATTGTCAGATATCTGCTAATTTCATTCGAACATTTGCAAAACTGCGAGAATTCGATGAAAAAAGCGTTTTTCTTCGATTTTCCTGTATTTTTATTTTGCTCAGGTTTTTTTTTTTTTTTGCACCTGGAACACGTGATTAGAACTGTGTCAGGGACGTTCACGTGAACGGCCTACTATCGTCTATCGCAAAACACCTTTTACCTGAGCATTAAGACTTGTGTCTCCTATGTTGATTTGATGAAACTTTGGAATTAGAGCCTTTCAAATCCTTTCTCCCTCTGGATCAATGATTATTTTACGTTTTTTTTTTAAATCCTGCACTGGCCATGCCCAATGTGCCTGTTGTCTGTGCTCCTCAGTAATTCGTTGATACTGGAGAGTCGAGCTGCTCTTTGCACGGTCGGAGATCATTCCAGTGGAGTGGTACAGCGAGATGAGTCAATTTTGCTCCAAACTTGAATTTTTAAAGATATCTTGAGAAAAGAAAATTAAAAAATATTTGAAATAGGAAATTTTTTATCATCAGTTTTTTTGAAACTATTCCGGAATTTAAGCGAGATAGAGCAATTAGTAAATTCCCCTTTTTTTAAGAGAATTTTAAGAATTATAAAAAAGGTCAATTATGGAAATCGCTCTATTTCGTTTAAATTCCGAAATATTTTTTTTTTTTAATTGGTGATAAAATAAAATTAATTTCCTCTGTTTTTTCTTCTTTTTAAGATTTAAATTGGAAAAAAAAAACAAATTTGGCGGCAAAATTGACTCTTCTCATCTTTGACACATCTCTTTCATTTTTAATTAATTTTCCACAGATGTTGGAGCTCGCTAAATTCTATGATCCTCTGGAGAACATGCCACCTTTGAAATTGGCCTTTGAAACACTCGTGATAAAGGAAAGCCCAATGGATTTGAAACGCTGGCAGGATCAGAAATTCAAAGATATCAAGAGCCTTCAACGGCTGAGGATCGAGGACTCGCCGAGAGCTTCAGCGGATGGTATTGAAAAAACGAAGAATAGGGGAAGGTGGGGTAAAATGGACACGTGTTAGTTTTGGTATTTTATACTATGGAAATTGATCGAAATTGATGAAAATATTGGAGATAGGTTTTTTCTGATGATTCCATTGAAAAGGTGAGGAAATTTCCCATGAAAATCATATGTCAGAAGTTATTTTTTTGAATTTTTCAAAAATTCATTTTTTTGCTCAAGATTTGAAGGTAAAATCCTTCTGTTTTTTGAAAAATTTCAGGTTTTCGGGAATATCTCTGGTTTTATTGGTCGTAGCGACCTGGGGTTGATCTTAAACGAAAAGTGAGCTCATTTCCCATCGATTCATGTGGTTTAAAAAAAAATTATCAATTTTTCAAGTACTTTTAGGGCAAAAACTGATTTTCAGAAAATGGCCTAGAAGTATTTGAAAAATTGATTTTAAAAAATTTGAACTACATAAATCGATGAGAAATGAGCTCACCTTTCATTTAAGATCAACCCCAGGTCGCTGAGACCAACAGAACCGGAAATATCACCGAAAAAGTGAATTTTTCCGATTTTCGAAAGATTCACCCCTTCAAAACTAGTCCAAAAAAGTAAAATTTTCAAAAAATTGAAAAAAATTAATTCCGACACATGTTTTCCACCCAAAATTTCCTCAGCTTTCTAATGGAATCATTAAAAAATCTCGATCTTGAACCGTTCAATTGAAATTATCCATTTTACCCCACCTTCCCCTAAAATAAAAACAGCGCTTGCTAATTATTCAAATTTAATTTTTTTATTTTACACCACTATTCATTCATTTTCCAGACATCTTGAGAGTCATCAAGGAAGGCTACTGCCTTCGTGAATTGTCTCTGTCGTATTCCCTGTTGAATGAGGAGCTTTTAATGGCCATTTCCGGGGAAAATCATGTTCGCCTGGAGACGATGAGGATCGAGGCACATCCAGAATCAAAGCCACTTTTAAAAATAAGCGATGAGGCCTGGTTCATGCTCGACACTCATTCACCGAATTTAAATCTCGTTCTGTAAGAAAATCTCAATTATTCAGTAGTGAAGAGGTAAAACTAGATAAGTCAATTTTTTAAGGGAATCATTTCTTAAAAATATCTTAAAAATTAAGCGAGATAGGGCGATTTCATCCTAAATAAAATATTCTTTTTTCATAGAATATTTCAAGAATTGCAAAAAAATATTCGAACAAAAAGGGCGTATCTCCAGATTAATAGAGATTCGATTTTAATTTCTAAATCTTCGAATTTTGAGATTTCTGGTTGATTTCAAATTGTTTGAGATAAAACTGATTTTAATGTTAGAGATAGGCAAAGGAAAGTTGCCTGACTAGATTCCTAAAAAAAAACTCGAAAAATATTAAATTTATCAAAAATTTCGAAAAATCTCAAAAAATCTTCCAATTTCTAATTTTTTCGATTAATCCCGAATTGTTTGAGATAAAACTGACTTTTTTTTTTCTTGAAACTATTCAGAGATATTTGCAAAAAATCATTGATTAAAAAAATGGAAATATCCCGTTTTACCCCTTCACTACTGAATTCAACAGAGTTTTTATTTCATTTATTTAATTCAGGACCTCTTACCTCGAGGACGAGAACGACTACGACGCATTACTCACCACATCAGTCCCAATTACACATTTGTACCTGGGAGGATCTCCAACAAGTGCAATGATGCAGAGGATAAGCAAGAATTGTCCACGACTCGTTGAACTTGTTGTCAGCTCCTTTAGTCATGGAGAAATCGATGAGGAGTTGATATCAGCAGCTAAAGAATGTCCAAGGCTCTCAGCTGTTGGTCTAGGTGACTGCGAAATTACGTAAGTTCTATCGAATTTGAAAAAAAATTCAAAAAACATCAATCGAATGAAAAAAAGAGCAGACATTTGATGATTTTTTATTATTTTCAATTTTCTTAACAAATAAATTAAATAATTTATAATTGTCTAATAATTGTCTTTCTAACATATCAATTACTTAATTTATTTGTTAGAAAGTCAATTAAAAATATGCACTTGTAGAAAAATTCAAAAAACTACAAGTGCAATTTCTTTAAGAATTTATTTATAATTATTTATTCATTTCAAAAAATCTCAAATATTTCAAAATCTATTATTTTATTAATAAAACTGAAAATTACAGACATCTGACAATTTCCAGCCTTTTTTTCTTTAACAAATACATTATTTTCAGAAAAAATAAAAAATATGCATTCGTAGAAAATTTGAAAAAATATAAGTGCGATTGTTAAATTCAAAATTTTCAAATATTTTGATTTAATTTGGATGAATATGTTATAAGATTTAGTAATTGACTGTAAAAAATTGAATTTATTAAAGATATTAAGGAAAAATCAAATTTTTCAAAAAAAGCACATCTCCTCTACAAAATCTTATTTTTTGTAATAATTTACTTTTTAAAAAAATCCAAAAAATTGTCAGATGTCTGCTATTTTCATTTTCACTATCATAAAAAAAATATAATTATTTTTTCCTCAATTCTGCAGATGTTCAGCACTTGTTGAATTCGTACGTATTTGCAAGGAAAGACTTCGAATGCTTTACGTATGGGAGACATCATTGATTGAAGACAAAAATTTCGATATTTCTGCGGCAGTTTCGAAAATTTCTTCGCTTTTGGGACGAACGTGGATTCCAGAATACGTGCCACCTTGGTGAAGACTCGATGTGAAACATTCAAGAATGACTAATGATAAGAATTATTATTATTATTATTATTATAAAAAAAAATAATGTCTACAAATAAGTCCTCTGATTAATTGAGTTAACTAAAAATTCAAGGAATTTCTTTTCATACTTATACCAAAAAATATAAATTCTTTATTCGATTGCAATTGATGTTGATGAAGAATGACGTAATTATAAAATGAAATGATATCACACCACTGATCGTCGATTAACTGTAAAGCCACGATATGTATTTTTGTTTTTTTTTTTTCACTCTTTTTTCCCCGTTTTTCACAAAATGTATAGATATTACAGATGTTTATGCGTTATATATGTACATAAAAATTATTTACATGCAGATTCATAGTATTTATACAATGATATTTGTACAGTTATGATTATGACGAACTTAGATTTAATAAACAAATTGGCCATTTATTTAAAAAAAAAAGATTTAACGTTTAATTAACATTGATTAAACATTAATTATGCATGTACGAAGAATTTTTTTCATAACAATTAAATTAGCACAGATTTGACAATTTTTGAAAACAAAAATTTAAACAAATAAATTATGATGAAAAAAATGTTTAATAAATTTGCACATGAAGGTTTTTAAATTTTCCATATATGCATATTTTTTATCTTCTTATAAAAAAAATTAAAAAATTATTAAATGTCCATTTTTATGATTATTAAAAATAGAAGACATCTGATAATTTTTTAATTTTTTGTTTTTCTCCAACAAATGAATTATTTTTAAAGAATTAAAAATATGCACATATAGAAAAACAAAAAAACAATGAGCAAACTTTTTAAATATTTTTTTACAATAATTTATTTATTTTAAAAAATCCAAAAGATTGTCAGAAATGTGCTGATTTCATTTTTTTTTTTTTCTATTAATAATTTTTCTGGATTTTTATTGGTATTTTCAATATTAAACTACTGTCGAAAGTCTCTCAGTCTTAATGATCTAGCTGGTACATTGAATTTAATAATAACCCATGATTGTCCGTGATTCGAACTAATTAATAAAGTTTAAAAAAAATATTTATGCCTTTCAATTAACAAAGTTTCCTAATTCAGAAGCACGAAAATACCTCAACAAGTACAAAAATTCTGTTAAACTATAAATTTTCGTATTAAATTCAACATCAACTCGAATTAAAAATGAATAACTAACAAGATAATTAAATTTATCATTAATACCAGCATAGTCTGTTAATTTAGTGAAGCACCTGATGCAATTAATTCTACCCTAATTACCTAATTTCACAACTAACAATGGAGGACAGTGGATTTTTCATTGTAATACACAATTATTTGGAATTAGAATGGACGAGAATTGAGTTTAAAAATATTTTTAAACCCAATTTTTCAAAAATTCATTACATGAATCTACTTCACGAGCTCATAAAAAAAAAGCAGCTACTTGCATTAAATTTATAATATAAAAAACTGCAATTGAGATAATTATCGATATTAGTTTTTTTTTTTCATTAGTAGTTTTTTCCAAAAAAACGAGTGATTAATTAATGATGTTTTAATTAAATAACATCAATCAGTCTGTCGTTAGATTCATCTGATATTTCTCCTTCTCATTATTAGCTCAATTAAATGAATCCATAGTTTAAACAGCCATTCACGGCAATTTTGTGCGACTTGACTGAATTAATTGTCATGATGAAATTGGAGAGCTGTGAGTATCAATCGGGTAAGTCGATTGATACAATAGGCACAACTGGTTTTGTTAAATCAATTTTTTTAATGTGCTTTTCACTTTTTTCAGATACCATTGGCTCCAGTGGTGGCTGATCTCGATCACCACGTGACTGATAGGATATATTTCCGTACTCTTGGAGGAGAGGGCAAAGACCGAGGAGAAAGTGGGAGAAGTCTTTTCGAAGGCCAAACCACCCTGGAAAAAAAAATTTAGATTTTTAGATTTAACGTGGGGCAAAATGGATATTGTAATGAAACAGTGGAAGATAGATTTTTTTTCTGATGATTCTATTGAGAAGCTGAGGAAATTTTAGGCAGATAACAAATGGCAGAATTTATTTTTTACAATTTTTTGGAGAATTTGATTTTTTTGCACATTTTTGAGGGTAAAAAAGCCTTTTGATTTTTTAAAAAATTCGGTTTTTTGAAATATCTTGGGTTTTATTGGTCGACTTGATATGGGATTGATTTTAAATGAAAGCTGAGATCATTCTCCATCGATTTATGTGGATTTGAATTTAAAAATATCGATTTTTCACATAATTATGGGCACTTTTGTGAAAAATCATGATCATCGGGTTTTACCATGTAACTATGTGAAAAATCGATATTTTTGAATTCAAAACCACATAAACCGATGGGATATAATCTCAACTTTCATTTAAAATCGGTCCCAGGTCGCTACGACCAACAGAACCGGAGATATTTTCAAAAAACTGAATTTATTCATAAATCAGAAGGTTTTTACCCCTCAAAAATGCCCAAAAAAACCAAATTCTCAAAAAAAAGAAGAAAATTAATTCTGGCACTTGTTTCTTGCTTAAAATTTTCTCAGCTTTCCGATGGAATCATCAGAAAAAATCTATCTCCAATATTTTCATTAATTTAAATATTTTTTCATGATATATGCGTAAAAACTCAAATGTGTCCATTTTACCCCTTATATCCGTATTGCCCCACCTTCCCCTAAATAAATAGGGGAAAGTGGGAGAAAATAGTGATTCTGATTAAATGGTTTGAGATAGAGATTTTTTGATGATTCCATTGAAAAGCTGGGGAAATTTCAGGCGAAAAAGACGTGTCAAAGTTTTTTTTTTCAATTTGCGTCAAAAAAACTTCTATTTTTTTTAACTCACATCTATTTCCACCTTTGGCACCAAACGACATCAATATTAGTGTCACATGTGACAGAAGAAGTGGTGCTGCTACTGTCGTATAATTAAATGAATTGTCCTCATCCAGCTTGTTCGCTAATAATACCTTTAAAAAAGAGAAAAGAAAAGGCATAAAATTCCACGAAGAATTTCTTAATTACGACAAAAGTAGAGAAGGGAGAGACGAGAGCAAAATGGACCTGTTGCTCAAAATGATTTGGCATTTTTTTTAAAGAGTGAAAGGCTCCAGTGAAAAATTCAAAAAAAAATCACCAAAATTCTCCAAATATTGGAGCATGTTCTCAAATTTTTTCAGATTTTTCCATGAACACCTTGACTCCTAAAAAAATTCGCAAATCATGTTGCCCCAGCAGTCCATTTTGCTTCAGTTTCTCCTACTTTATTTATACTCACTTGGAATATTAATATCGGCACAACGAGAAATGTGTAGGCAAGTGCTGAATTCAAGGAAGTCCTTCTAATTCGAGCATTGACCTGTGGTGCTCTCAGTAGAACAGCAGCAAATACAATTGTATAGAGTACAGCCACAAGAGATAGACACAATAGAGCCCAAAGTGGTACAAAAACTACCTCCCAACTCCACAATATGAATTTATCGAGTCTAAGAGCGAGAAAGATGAACTGGAGAACATTTACAGCACAGAATAACTCCAATTCGAAGGAACGATCGTGTTTCACTGCCCATATGCATACCTGAAAGTATTATTATCATTATTATCATGTGGCAAAAGAAGAAAAACACAAATATTAAATTTTCAAACTTTTTCAAATATTTCGGAAACTCAGCGAGATAGAGCGATTTTTGGAGCTTTATTTTTTTTAGGAGTTTTTAAAAATATTGAAAAAAAAAGGACTAGAACAAAATCGCCTTATCTCGTTCAATTTCCAAAATATTTCAAAGAAAATGGTAAAAAAATTTCGCCTGATCTCGTTTAGTTTCCAAGATAATTTGGAAAAAAAGGGGAAAAATTTCATCTTTTCTTGTTTATTTTGCAAAATATTAAAAAAAAAAATTTGGGATAAAAAATTGATTTTTTTGTGGAAATTTCATTTTTTTGGGGGGAAATTGTGGAGGAACTTACTGCAATGGAGACGATGGAGATGAATATCAATGGGATAAAAACGAGTATCCACAGGTGTCTTCCAGACTCCAATTTATCACAAACCAATAGCTCAAACATGAGTAGAATCAGGTGTAATGCCAGGGTAATTAGCATGGCCTTGTAATGAACGTATGCATCACCCTCTAATCTCGCGTGTGGATGCCTCCACCAGACGTAACTACCAACAGTTGCTCCCAGTATTACCATGCTCTTCCAGAACCAAATTGGACTGAATATGGACCAGTAGCTCCAGTCTATGAAGCCATCGAGACGCAGGGCAAAAAGAATTGTGAAGATCATCAGACATGTGTGCACTAGGAATTTACTGGAAAAATAGAAAATTAAAAATGTTAAAAATAATTTAAAATTTTTTTTTTTTTTTTTTTAACGAGAAGAAGTTATGAAGTTTTAGTTAAGTTAATTTAATTAGTTTATTTTAATTAATTTAGTTAAGTTAATTAAGTTATATCAGTCATTTCACTATTAATAATAATAATAATGAAAACAATATAAATAAAAATTAAATATTAATAATAATCAAATATTAATTGTTGAATATTAATAACAGTATTAATAATAATGTTTTTGCAACAAATAAATTATTTAGAGAAAATAAAATAAAAAAATATGCACATATAGAAAATTTAAAAAACTCTAAGTGCAAATTTTTTAAATATTTTTTTTATAGTAATTTATTTGTTTAAAAAAATAAAAATGAATTCTAAGTGCTAATTTTTTTATTTGCATTAAAATAAATTATTGAAGTTTTTAAATCGAATAAATTTCATTTTTTCACTATTTTTCGTGAAATATCTCTGAAATTAAGCGAGATAGAGCGATTTTGCAAGAATCATTTTTTGTAGTCCTTAAAATTCTGTGCAAAAAAGGATTTCACCAAAATTGCTCTATCTCGTTTACTTTCCGAGATATTAAAAAACAACTGTTTGACAAAATGAAAATCATTTTCTCTAAAAACTCAAAAAAATCGTTTATTTTCATTTTTTCATGGAACCAATAAAAAAGCAGTAACAAAATAATAACAATAATTCTTGATGTTTCCATTGCAATTGACTTTGTTTATTAGTATTGCAAAAGATGCTAATTAATTTTGAATGCGTCATAAATAAAATTGTACCTTGGATTGAAGTCTTGAAAGAGCGTCTGAAGATTCATGATTGCAAAAATTTATTTTTTCCTTTCCTTTTATATCTTGAATTTATTCAATTTATTATCCTGATCTCTGCTTAGAACAATCACTCGATAGTTCAAAGAAATTCTACAATTTAAAATACGAATCATTACACTTTTTTTGGTTTTTATCAGAAATACTCTGTCCGATTTTTAGGACACGAATTTAGTGCACAGGTTCTCAATCAAACATTTAGCAACACAAAAATAAAAAATATTTATACTTTACTCTTTTTTTACATGACTCTTCTCTCTCGGGGATGTAAAAAAAAACCTGAAGTGAGAGAATCGAGGATTTTTAGTATCGACTTCGAGAAATATATCGATCTTTCGACATTTCGAGGGGCAATTAATAAAAAGAGTCGAAAAATCTTCAAAAAAAGCCTCAAAAAAATATTATTTCTCTCTTTAATTTGATACAAGTGAAGTTAGCAGCAGTTCTTCTGATTTAATTGTCGAAAAAACATATATATTCCCCTAGAAAACCCTAGATTTTTGCTCAAATTTACCAAATTTCGTTAATTTCTTCTTTTTATGCATTAATTTGCACTAAAAAACGATTAAAAATAAGATAATGACCAGAATTCAATGATTTTTTGAAAAGAAATTTGAATTTTCCCGCCAATAATCAACCGGATACAGCTGTTCTCTACTCCGAAATGCACCAATCACGTAAAACCAAAGTCGCGCTCTTTCGGTGAATTTCAAAACTACCGCTCTCTCGAGGATTTCCGTTTGATCGTGGAGTGAACCTCTTTCCGTTTGTAAACTTAATCATGGCGGTGGGGAAAAATAAGGGGCTCTCTAAAGGAGGCAAAAAGGGAGTTAAAAAGAAGATGTAAGTGATTAATAATGTGTTTGTGATGTTCTTGGGTTATTTCTATGGATAATTAGGATTTTTGTTTTAATTGAGAAGTTGAGATGTTTATGATTCGAGTGGATTTTTTGGGCCATGTCAGGGAGTTTGAGAAAGAGACATGCCTCATCTCCGGCAATTTTAACATTTCTTGTTTTTTTAATATTCAAAATTTGTCTTTTTTTGGTCATTTTAATAATTAGAAGTATTAAAGGTTTTTTATTGCTAATTAATTGCTCATTTTTGGGGAAGGCGTCTTTCTTGTCTTTGATTTTTGAATGAAATGATGGAATTTAATGTTTGAGGTTATTTGCTATATATATGTTCTATTTTTTGATTATAGTGTTGACCCTTTCACTCGCAAGGACTGGTACGATGTCAAAGCACCATCCATGTTCACCACTCGCCAGGTTGGCAAAACCCTCGTAAACAGAACTCAGGGAACCAGTAAGTTCATTATTATAAGAAGAAAAAAAAAAGAAAAATAATTTGAATTTTTGAGACGAATCGATTTCAGTAGTGAAGAGGTAAAACAAGATAAGTCTATTTTTTTCTCATTTAGTTCTTTGATAATACCTTAGAAAATAAACGAAATAGAGAAATTTTGCCCGAAAAATCATTTGTAACTCTTGAAATTCTCTACAAAAAAAGATCAATAATATCACTTTATCTCGCTTAGTTTCCGAGATATTTCCTTCCCAAATGATCGCAAAGATAAGTCGACTTATCCTGTTTTACCTCTTCACCACTGATTTTATTTTATCAAGTTTTTTTTAGAAATATCTCGAAATCTAAGCGAAATAGAGCCATTTTTATCGAAATCTTATTTATAGCTCTTGAAATTCTCCACAAAAAAGGTCATTTATTATTAAAAAATTGCTCTATCTCACTTAGATTCCGAGATATCCTCAAAAACTGATTAAATCGAATACTATTGTGCATTTTTCAGAAATTGATTTTATTCCATCATCAATTTTTCGAGTATATCGCGGAAACTAAGCGAGATAAGGCGACTTTGCTCTATCTGATTTTTTTTATAACTCTTAAAATTGTGTAACAAAAGAGGATGAGATCAAAATCGCCTTATCTCGCTTAAATTCCGAGATATTAAATTATCTCAAAAAATTAATTTGTCTGAAAATTTCAAATTTTTTAATTATAAAATCCATTTTTCATTGATAATTATAATTATAGTGCACCTCCAGCTTCACAGCGACTTTATTCTGGTCGGATGTGACGTTTAATGGTGCTAAATAAATTAATCGAATTGGATACCACAGTTTTACTCAAAATCCTTGAATATAACTGAATTACCGTTCGATACAATCATCTTAATTTCAATCTTAATCTTATCTCCTTAGAAGCAAAAGGGCGTAAGTGCTACACTTATACACAGCACTTACGCCACTTTGCTTCTAACTTGGCGTTCTAATTATTAAGTTAATGTGGCCCTTAATTCCTAATAAAAAACATAAAAAACAATTTTATTCCAATATTTGAGATTTTTCAGAATTTTCGAAATTTTTATAAAATTTGTATGAATTTTTTTTATAAAATTTTTATGAAATTTTATTCTGATTTTTCTTAAATTAAACTCCAGAACCTTAATTTCTAATGGAAAATGTCTTCTTCTTAACTTCTAGAGATTGCCTCTGAGGGTCTTAAAGGTCGTGTCTTTGAAGTATCCCTAGCTGATCTTCAGAACGATCAAGATGCTGAAAGATCATTCCGTAAATTCAGATTAATCGCTGAAGATGTACAAAATCGTTCGGTTCTCACTAATTTCCATGGAATGGATTTAACCACCGACAAATTACGTTCAATGGTCAAGAAATGGCAGACCCTCATTGAGGCTAATGTCGATGTAAAAACCACTGATGGTTATTTGCTAAGAGTATTCTGCATTGGATTCACCAACAAGGATCAGCTCAGCACGAGGAAAACATGCTATGCTCAACACTCGCAGGTGAATATGATGAAAAAAAAAGAGTAATTTTCAATACTCTTAAGGTTTAAGACTTGGAAATTTCACGTTTAAGATGCGAAATTTTACGCAATTTACCGTCCATTCAATTTCTAATCATGATTTTGATGGATTAATTATCAAATTGCGAAGATTAAAGCACACTTCTTACCACGCCTTTTCCAAATTCACTTCTGAAAAGGTGATATTATGTGTGGCGACAAATTCTAATCATTAAAAACGATTCTATCATTAGTTATTTAAGAAATTTAGGGGAATATTAGCGAGATGGAGCGATTTTTGTGATGATCTTCTTTTGTAGTTCTTAAAATTCTTCATAAAACCATTATAAAAATCGCTCTATCTCGCTTGAATTCCGAGATATCCTTAAAAAACTGTGGATTTTTCAGAGAAAATTGTTTTTATTCTATCAGTTTTTTTTTTAAATACCTCGGAATTTAAGCGAGATAGCGCTTTTAGCCTAATCCTCTTTTAAAAATCTTGAAGTCTTTTACAAAAAAAAAGATCAGGACGAAAAGGGCGTATCTCCATTAACTTCCGCCATATTTTTATTTAAAAAAACAAATTAAATTAATTTTTTTTAATTTTTAAATTAAATTAATTTCTCAGAAAAATTTATATTTTTTTTTGTAAATACTTTAAATTATTATTTTTTTTTCATTAGGTTCGTAATATCAGAAGGAAAATGGTATCTACCATCACTGATGATATTTCAAAGAGTGATTTGAAGGGTGTCGTCAGCAAGCTCCTTCCCGATGCCATTGCTAAGGACATTGAGAAAGCATGCCAGGGCATTTATCCACTTCACGATGTCTACATTCGCAAGGTCAAGGTCCTGAAGAAGCCACGTTTTGAGCTGAGTAAACTCCTTGAATTGCACGGTGATGGAGGTGGTAAGAGTGGAGAACCTGGTGAGGTTGGCTCCAAAGTAGACAGGCCAGAGGGCTATGAACCACCAGTCCAGGAGTCTGTTTAAAATTATATCGACCAGCATTGAAATAAAAAAAAGGAAAACAAAAAAATCACAGATTCAGCTCATTTTTTTTTCCATTCACATTACTCATCCACAAAATGATAAAAGAATGAATGAATGAATGGAGGTGTCAGTATTGAATTTATATTTATTTGGTTCAATTACAATAATTCGGTGATAATAAAGTAACTAAAGGTAATAAAATGTAAAAGTACAGAAAGAATGTAGAGATGGAAAAATCTGAGAATTTTATTATTATTATTATTATTATTAAATGGAGATGGCGTTCGCCAGGGCTCCAAAGCCTCTGACTACCAGAGCTCGGAGGCTCTCGCTCCAGCTCCAGAGAGTGTAGATCATGAGTACAACGAACAAAATCTTCGTGATGACATCGACCCACCACATTCTGCAATGAGAATGATAAAATAAACATTAGCTTTTTTATACGAGAATTGTGTACTGAGAAAAAGAAATATTTTTTGCAAGAAAATTGACTTGGTTGCAGAGGATTTACTTCAGTTTTGAGAATTTTTATATATTGAGGGAGGTGGGGTAAAATGGAGATAAGGAGTAAAACGAGCACGTGTTGGTTTTGGTATGAAAATATTGGAGATAGGCTTTTTCTGATGATTCCATTGGGAAGCTGAGGAAATTTGCCATGAAAATCATATGTCAGAAGTTTTTTTTTTGAATTTTTCTAAAATTCCATTTTTTGCTCAAGATTTGGAGGTGAAATCCTTCTTTTTTTTTGAAATTTCAGTTTTTCGGGAAAATCTCTGGTTCTATTGGTCGTAGTGACCTGGGGGCTAATCTTAAATGGAAGGTGAACTCATTTCCCATTGATTTATGTGGTTTTACAAATAAATTATCATTTTTTCAAGTACTTATAGGGCAAAAACTGATTTTCAAAAATGAACCATAAGTATTTAAAAAATTGATTTAAAAAAATTTGAACCTCATAAATTGATGAGAAATAAGCTCACCTTTCATTTGAGATCAACCCCAGGTCGCTAGGACCAACAGAACCGAAAATATCACCAAAAAAGTGAATTTTTTCGATTTTCAAAAGCCTCACCCCTCCAAAACTTGTCCGAAAAAAGTAAAATTTTCAAAAAATTGAAAAAACAATAATTTCAATACATGTTTTTCTCCTAAAATTTCCTCAGCTTTTCAATGGAATCATCTAAAAATCTCTATCTCCTACCCTTCAATTAAATTCCCCATTTTTCTCCACCTTTCCCTATACATATAAAAATTCCAAAGAAAAATTTTTCCTATAAAAAAATTTTCTTCCCACAAAAACAGCTTTTTTTCTCACTGCATAAAATAAAATTTCTGTTAATACTAACACTCGCATATGTCTCCTCGCTGCTGGCAATGTCTCCGGTGTTTCATTGAGTATAAAAATACGTGCAGATCGTATACACGCCTCAAAGTACAGATCTAAATCCAAATCATCGCCATGCAATTGATAATCCTTCCTTTCTCTCGCATTGAATTTCTCTCTGACAAGTGCTATATTATGATTCTCAAAGTCCCACTGATTATTAGCATAATACTCAAAAACTTCAAAGCCTTTATTAATACGTCGATGAACTCTGCACATACTGAAAAAATAAAGGAAGAAAAAAAAATGGAAAAAATTAAAAAAATAAATAAATAAAAAAACCACTTCATGTGATACTCGTTATTACAAAAGAAATGCTAATGAGAAAAAAATGAAAAAAAAAAAAACTCACATAGGTTTATGACCAGCCAAGAATATCAAAGTATCGATGAAATAAGCTGGTATCATGTGAAAAAATAATACGCAAATATTGTGTATAAATCTTGATTTCTTCATACTACCACCTGGATACCAAACAACACCATTTAATGGTACTTTTTCCGTTGCTTTACGACCACGTTGAATAATTTCTCTCCACGATACTTTAAAATCACTGCTACTCGTTAAATTGTAAACTCTTCTGCTCTCATCTTTGCAGTAAACATAATTCCATGATGCTGCAAAGATTGCATTAACAGCTATATCAACTGGAACGTAATCTGCGTAACCACGATCGTCACAGTACATTGTTCTAATTACACCTTTGCCTGCACCAATGAGTAATCCAGTTGGTCCATTTAAGTTGTCAGTCCATCCTGGAATGGGCTCTTTCCACACGGGTATCACGATACTCGGGCTGTAATAAGATATTTTAATTAATAAGATATTTTAATTAATAAAATATTTTAATTAATAAGATATTTTAATTCATACGATATTTTAATTAATAAGATATTTTAATTAATGAGATATTTTGATCAATAAGATATTTAACTAATAAGATATTTCAATTAATGAAATATTTTAATTAATAAGATATTTTAATTAATAAGATATTTTAATTAATAAGATATTTTAATTAATAAGATATTTTAATTAATGAGATATTTTGATTAATAAGATATTTTGATTAATAAGATATTTCAATTGATAAAATATTTTAATTAATAAGATATTCCAATTAATAAGATATTTTTATTAATAGGATATTTCAATTAATGAGATATTTTAATTAATAACATATTTCAATTAATAAAATATTTTAATTCATAAGATATTTTTATTAATAAAATATTTTAATTAATGAGATATATTAATTAATAAGATATTTTAATTAATAAGATATTTTGTCTTTGCATAAGGACAAATTTTTGAGGGACTTTTGGGGGAAGGTGGGGTAAAATGGACACATTCTAATTAAACGGTTGGAGATTGAGATTTTCTGATGATTCCATTGAAAAGCTGAGAAAATTTTAGGTGGAAAACATGTGTTGAAATTATTTTTCTTCAATTTTTTTAAAATTTCAACTTTTTTGGACAAGTTTTGAAGGGGTGAGGCTTTCGAAAATCGAAAAAATTCACTTTTTCGGCGATATCTCCGGTTCTGTTGATCTCAGCGACCTGGGGTTGATCTCAAATGAAAGGTGAGCTCATTTCTCATCAATTCATGTGGTTCAAATTTTTTTATATCAATTTTTCAAATACTTATAGGCCATTTTCTGAAAATCAGTTTTCGCCCTATAAGTACTTGAAAAAATTGATAATTTTTTTTTAAACCACATAAATCGATGAGAAATGAGCTCACCTTTCATTGAAGATCACTCCTAGGTCACTACGACCAATAGAATCAGAGATATTCCCGAAAACCTGAAATTTTTCAAAAACAGAAGGATTTTACCTTCAAATCTTGAGCAAAAAATGGAATTTTTGAAAACTTCCAAAAAATAACTTGTGACATATGATTTCTATGGAAAATTTCTTCAGCTTTCCAATGGAATCATCAGAAAAAATCTATCTCCAATATTTCCATCGATTTCAATCAATTTCCATAGCATAAAATACCAAAACTAACACGTGCCCATTTTACCCCACCTTATAATAAATTAATTACCGTAAGATAATTGCAGGTATATGGGGCATTGCCTCCTCGACAAGACTCTCAGCTAATGCTTTTGTAAATGCATAGGTATTCGGTAAATTGCCAAGGATTTTTTCTGTCATTGCCTCAACTACATCGTCGTCCATCCATTCAACGCATTTTATTATTTTATGAGGATCTGCTGGCGGTGGATACGGCTTCTCTCCAAGTAACTGACAATCAAAATTACCATTACATTAATTTGTTTCTCATTGAATTCACAATTTTTTTTATCTCTCTTTTTTTTTTCTTCTCATTCTTGCAGTCACAGACTTCTCTCTCGTGAAATTATTTTGCAATAGTTTAATGTGTGTTTGAGAGTGAATGAAAAAAAAATCAGGTCACTGGTGATGTTAATGAACATATACGTACTTTCTCCTCTAAGTGACAATAAGCTGTACTGATGTGGGCAAATAACTCCAAGTGCTTCATTTCTTTGGCCAATTCGATCATATTCTTTGTGCCACGTGTATTCAGAAGAACTGCACGTTTTAGGAGCTCATCAAATCTGGAATTATTAATTTTTCACAATTAAATATGTTAAAAAATGATTATACAGAAATTAGCAAACATTTGAAAATTTTTTAAATTTTCTTAAAGAAATAAATTATTTTTAAAAAATTATTAGAAAAATTTGCACATGTGCATTCTTTTCTTTTTTTTAAATAATTTTTCTGCTAAGAGAAAAAAAAAATTTGAAAATTTTCAGAAATCTGCTATTTTTATGATAATAAAAATGTCCTTTCATCGATGAATTTTCCATGAACTTTTAGTCCTTTTTTTCTTGACAAATTATTTTTTTAAAGTAAAAAATATGTATATAGAGAAAATTTTAAAAACTATAAGTGCTAATTTTTTTAATATTTTTTTTTTGTAATAATTTAATTGTCTAAAAAAAACGAAAAAAATTGGCAAATGTCTGGTATTTTCAGTATCATTTTCATGGGAGATAATTCTTGATGAAATGTCAATTTTTTTTCTTTTTTCTTCATTATTTAATATATTAGGTGCATGAAAAAAGAATTGCAAGGTAAGCAGTCAAAGGAGAAAGGAGTTTACGTTTAATTTCGATGTGGTGAGTTTGTTGTAAGTGTTTGCACTGCATTTTTTACTTGACACTATACTTCCGAAAGCTGTTCTACGTATAGTTACACTCATATTACTAGATAGGAAGGTATTAATTTTGAAAATTCTTTAAAAAAATCATTTTAATTATTTCAGTGGGAGATTATCTTGAAGATATCTCAGAAACTATGAGAGTTAGGAGAATTTGTAAAGAGACCTTTTTTCTAGAGCGGAAAATTCTCAACAAAAAAGGTCTCTTGATGATTTCTTCTAAACTCACTCCTTTCGATGTGCGCAAAAATTTTCTATCCTAATTCAATATTTTTCAATTAAATTTTTTTTTTTTCAAAGCTTATTCCTTAAAAATGTTTGTACTGAATTTTTACTTGACACTATAACTATATTTATGGGAGCTGTCCTACGTATAGTCCATTCATATTACTGAATATTATTATTATTATTATTTTTTAAATTAATTACTAAATATTAATTTTGAAATTTTTTTAAAAAATAATTTCAATTATTTCAGTGGGAGATTATATTGAAGGGATCTTGTAAACTATGAGAGTTAGGAGAATTTGTGAAGAGACCTTTTTTATAGAGCGGAAAATTCTCTACAAAAAAGGTCTCTTGGTAATTTCTTCTAAGTCCACTCCTTTCAACATGCAAAAAAAATTTCTATCCTACTTCAATATTCTTCAATAAAAAAAATTTTTTCTATAAAGTTTATCTTCATATTCAAATCATGAAAATGATCTCAGACATTACCTCACTGTTGCTGCTGCATGATAAACTATGCTGATCTTATCGCACAGCATTTTTCTGTCCTCAGGTGATATACCCAATCCTGGCAGAGCAACATCTCCAGTTACAGCTGTAACTGTTTTGTGAAGTGCTTCCAAGCCCCTTTGTTCTCTAACTTTCTCGAATAGCTGCAATATTCAAATATAGGTTTTTTTGTCTTTTTTTTTTAAACAATCAGAGACATATGGACATGAGTGACACATGTGTGTCTTGAGAAATTAAGAAGTTAGATAATTTTCTGCGTAGACTCTTCATGTGCATAGGATTATCCACTGATATCTCAATTGAAATCTCAAGTCACGAGTTGAACTTTCTACCTACGTTGGATATTTCAAGAATTCAACCATTCTCCTGCAGGTGCCCTCGATTTTAATGAGACAATCAGTTAGAATTATGTTTAGGCAATGTTCCAATATTTTTTTGGGAGGGAGGGGGGGAGAATTTAATACCTGGAAATTTCGATTTATCCCTTTTTTCGAAAAAAATTTATTTGAAATTCCTTTGGGGGACAGGGGAAAGGGGTAAAACGGGGATTCTGATGAAATGGCTTGATATGGAATTTTTCTAATGATTTCATTGAAAATATGAGGAAAATTCAGGTGAAAAACATGTGTCAAAATTAATTTATTTGAATTTCTTGGAAATTTAAACTTTTCGTTTTAGATTTTTTTCCAGTTTTTTGAGGATATCTCTGGTTCTATTGGTCGTAGCGACTTGAGGTCGATTTTAAATGAAAGGTGAGATCATTTGCCATCGATTTATGTGGTTTCGGCTGAAATGATCGATTTTTGAGACATTTATGGCAATTTTTGTTTCCAAAAATAAGTTTTGGCTCTATAAATACTTAAAAAATCGATAATTTTTTTTTTCGAATCCCCATAAATCAAAGGCAAATGATCTCATCTTTCACCTCCATATAGAATTTTCATGCTACGACCAATAAAACAGGAAATATCTTCGAAAAGTGAAAATTTTCCATTTTCCTCTTAATTTTTCCTTAAAAAAGTAAGATTTTCAAAAAATTGTTAAAAAAAAATTTTTATGTTTTGTTTTTAAATCGAAATTTCCTCAAGTTTCCAATAGAATCATCAGAAAAATGTTTCCACAACTATTTTTATCGATTTCCCCCCAATTTTCATAATGCAAAACACCTTTCCTCTTACATTCTCTAAGAAAATCTCCAATAAATCTTCGAAAAATGTGAAATTTTTCCATTTTCCTCTTAATTTTCCTTTAAAAAAGTTAAATTTTCAAAAAAATCCTCACAAATAAATTTTTACAAATGTTTTCGAATCGAAATTTTCTCAGCTTCTCAACGAAGTCATCAGAAAAATGCTTCCCCAACTATTTCCATCAATTCCCCCCAATTTTGATAATGCAAAACACCTTCCCCTATATTTTCTACGAAAATCTCCAAGAAATCTTCGAAAAATGTGAAATTTTTCCATTTTCCTCTTAATTTTCCCTTGAAAAAGTAAAATTTCCAAAAACTCCTAAAAAATGAATTTTCACAGATGTTTTCCAACCGAAATTTTCTCACCTTTTCAAAGAAATCATCAGAAAAATAGTTCCTCAACTATTTCCATCAATTTCCCCCAATTTTCATAATGCAAAACACCTTCCCCTATATTTTCTAAGAAAACCTCCCATAAATCTTCAAAAAATGTGAAATTTTTCCATTTTCCTCTTAATTTTCCTTTTAAAAAGTAAAAATTTTGAGAAAATCCTTAAAAAAGGAGTTAGACTTAAAGGAGTTAAAAAGTGTAAATTTCATTCTCCTCTTAAGTTTTTTTTGAAAAAGTAAAATTTTCAAAAAATTCTTAAGAAAAGAATTTTTATGCATGTTATAAAACTGAAATTTCCTCAGTTTTCCAATAGAATCATCAGAAAAATTCTCCCCCAAATATTTCCATCGATTTCCCCCAATTTTCATAATGCAAAACACCTTTCCCCCTACACTCTCTAAGAAAATCTCTAATAAATCATCTCGACAAGGCCAGTAGCCTCTAATTACCAACCAGGAAAGACAGTTATCATCAATAACTCTCAAGAAATCCTGATTCAAAAAAAAAAAAGAAAAATTCCGGCAATTAAAACTCAATTCCCTTCTTTTTCCTCTTCTCGCGAAAACTATGCAGTAACTGAAAAAAAAAGGAAAAAAAAAAAATAAGGCGAATGAGCTAAGCGCAAGTGACCCTGCCCTCTAAGCACGAAGGTCTTGGCGTCCACAAGATTTTCTTCTTGTCCATGACTATCAACCACTGTTCATTAATTTTTTTTTTTTTTTATTTATTACGCACGTAACCGCAACGATTAGCTATCAACTATTAACTATTTTTCCACAATGTACCACAAACTTTCCAACTTTTGCAATTTTTTTCCACTTCTAATTCTCAATATAATTGTCTCATCTCTAATTGAAAATAAATTATGCAACATATGTGATATATGTAAAGAGAAAAAGCGCGTCTTTCGCAATATGCATGTTCTCGAAAAATAATTGATTTTTTTTTTTAAATTTTTTTATTAAATAATTGATTTATTATGCTGCATGTTAATGATCCATGAATTATTGCAACAAAAAAAAATAGGAAAAATCACTTTTATTAACACTCTCATAAACAAAAAGCGATTAATGCAAATTTTTTTTTTCTCTAAATTTTCTCAGTATCTCTTTTTGCGAAAAATACGCGGATTGAGCCAATTTTCAAACACGCGATCGCATCTGGAATTGCATATATATTCAAGGTATCACGCAACACCTTGTTAGTTTCGGATGGTATCACCTTGGGATCAATCAGAAAATGTATATTATAATGAAATGAAATAATGGAGATACAAGAATTGCAACATTGCTCTATCATCTGGAAATTGCGAGAATTATAGGAAGAAGAATTAATCAACGATTAACCTTTGGGGTGAGATGAAAAATCTGTTGTGAAATCATTTTGATGATAAGGATTGAGTAATTAGTAATTAGTTTTTTGAATTTCTTTGGAATTGGTAAGAGATAAGGAAATTAGGGGAAAGTGGGGGGGGGGGGTGGATATTCTGATTGGAGGGTTCAAGATAGAGATTCTTTAATGATTTAATTGAAAAGCTGAGGGATTTTTGAAGGGATAGGAGGCGGCAAAATTAATTTTTTTGAATTTATGGAAAATTCGAACTTTTAGCAAAGATTTTTTAAAAATTGAAAAAAATTTATTTTTTTGTGAATATTTCTCCTTTTATTGGTTGTAGCGATGTGCGATTGATTTTAAATGAAAAATGAGCTCATTTTTTATCAATTTATGTAGTTTAAACTTTTTTAAAATCGATTTTTCGATTATTTATAGCTCATTTTCTGAAAAATCAGTTTTTACTCTGTATCTATTTAAAAAATGAATAATTTCTATTTTAGAGCTACATAAATCGATGGAAAATGAGATTACCTTACATTTAAGACCATCTCCAGATCGCTACGACCAATAAAATTCGAGATATCTTCGAAAAAGTGAAGTGTTTCAATATTTCGAAAAATATTTCGAATTTTTCTCAAGATTCTTCTTGAATTCAACTCCAGCAGCCTTCCTTTGCCCAAAAATGTCAAAAATCTGTCATATTTCACTATTCGAAATTTTCTAGAATTTTCGACATTATTTTTAAAAAATTTTCCTTCAAATTTTGTTGAAAAAATCGAAATTTTGAAAAATTTCGAGAAAAATAACTTTTTAAATATGATTTTCATGGGAAATTTCCTCAGCTTTCCAATGAAATCATCAGAAAAAACATATTTCTAATATTTCCATTATTTTGAGTGATTTTCATAATATGAAATAAAAATGTGTCCCTTTCAGGTCTTGTGACCCCCCCCCGTCCCCTTATCCTAAAAACCTTTTTTGTAGCCCTTAAAATTCTCTAAAAAAGAAGCATTCCCCAAAAATCTTTCTATCTCAATAATTTCCGAAGATAATCAAAAAAAAAAAAATCACCCGAGTCAATCCGGAAGTCCTCAATCATCAAAATCATCATGAAATACACACAAAACCTTCATATTTTTTTCTAAACGCAAAAAAAAAATAAATTCAATGACGAAAGAAACGATTGGGTAAATTTCATTGACAATTACCGTAATTTCGTATTTATCTTGTATAATTTCAACGAAAAAATTCGTAAAAACTGGTTGGAGAGACTGGGAATTCCGACCTGGTGGCCTTGTTTCATGCTCACGTACATGTAATATGATTTATTTCATGCAATAATCCCCCACTCAAAAAAATAAAATAAGAAGAACAAAAACCCAGAAAAATACATATATATATATATATATACACCAATGATTATACTGAGATACTTCTTATATTGCGTTAAAAAACCATCAAGAAGAGATGTGTATGACATAACTAACTGGCAACGAGTTACTTTCACCAGACGGTTAATAATTTTTTTCCCACATCGGTAATAACACACCGAGGCCTTGACTCTGTTTTCTTGCAAGTGCGTGGAATACACGTAATAATCACTACAGATCAATCGAAAAATTCGTCATTCATTGATTTTTTCGAAAAAAAATCCTTAATTTCAAAAATTCCCGCCACACTGTGAAAAACAAAAAATTCTTGTAACAAGAAAAGAAAAATTGTTTTTAACAAAATTTTTCTTTGCAATTTTCAATTTTCATATCGAAATCAAATTTCGATACATAAAAATAATTTTGTAACAAGAAAAAAAAATTAATTTCAAAATTTTTCTTTGCAATTTTCAATTTTTATATCGAAATAAAATTTCGATACATAAGAATAATTTTGTAAAAAAAAAAAAATTGTTTTTAACAAAAATTTTCTTTGCAATTTCCAATTTTTATATCGAAATGTTATTAAAAATTTCAAATTGCAAAGAAAAAATTTGTTAAAAATAACTTTTTTTTTCTTGTTACAAGAATTTTTTTTTTCGATACATTTTATGTATCGAAATTTTCTGGAATTAAGCAAATGTTTTTTGCAATTTTTATATCGAAATATTCGTCACCTTAGAAACAAAAGGGCGCAAGTGCTATACTTATATACAGCACTTACGCCCTTTTCTTTCTAAGGCGACTATATATATCGAATTTTTTTGGAACTAAGCAAATTGTATTTAAATAAATAAATAAAACAAAAATTTTCCTTTTTTTTTCAGTGCAGCATTTCTGCAGAACATCCGAAAGGGCAAAAAAAAAGGGGGGAGGGGGGGAAACAGCGAGATGACGAAGAATCATTGATTGATGATCAGAGGTCCATGTTTTTTTTTTGCACACAGTGACTTGCAGCTTTTTTTTCCACTTAAAAGTAACCACTTGGCACTTTTCGACTCGCTTTCACTCGGAATATTTTTGTGCAATCCCAAATGAATGAGAGAGAATTAATCACTGATGCAATAAAAATTTCATTCTTTAATCAATACAAAAAAAAAAAAAAAAAAGAGAACTTACCGCTGAATTAAATATCTCATCAATACGTTGTTTTGGTTCTTTGCCTTTTTTTGGTCTCACAAGAATATATATTTTTCCAATATTTGGTATACAACGTAAGAATTTTTCTACTATCACTTTGCCAAGAAATCCAGTGCCACCAGTTAATAAAATATCACGTTTATCAAAAAATTCAGATATTCTGTCTGGTAAATCTTCTACTTTAGTCTCAGTCATTTTGAATTCTGGAAAAAAATAAGAGAAAATTTTTTTTATTATTTTATGAAGACAAGTCAAGGCGAAGTACACAGTAATATGCAATTTATTACGAGTTTTTTTTTTTTTTTTTTTTTTTTTTTGAGATACACACGACCGTGTACAGATTATGTATTGAGTGTGATTATTTGTAATTTACTGTTATTCAGTCCAGAATTACTGGATTTCGTTATTCCTTCTTTTTTTTTTCCTTTTTCTACCAATTTTTATTTCACATACTCACTGAGAAACACACATTTGCGTAATTCTTGCAGTTGAAAAATTTGAAAAAAACCGCCAAGAAATTTATCAATTAAATCAATATAATAATTCTTTATTTAGACGTTTAATTATAATTTTAGAGATTTTTTTTAATTTTTTTTTTTTTTTCATAAATCGAGAGATTCAAACGCTTTTACACCACCTTTCATCGCATGATCTAGTGTATTATTAAGGCTCCACGTGTATTTCTGCAAATGAAGAAAACTGGTTTGATTTCAACGAGGTGACTAGAGGTCGTGATAGAAAATTGAAATGAAAATAATAGTATAAACGGAGAAAAAAGGAAGAAATAGTGGTAGAAATGAAGGGGCAATCGCTCCTAAAATCTGTGTACACTAAACTTGAAATTGCAAAAATTCAAAAATTCTCGAATTTTCAGCAGATTTCATGAAAATTCATGAGATTTCTTAAAATCTATGAAAATTAAACGAATTCCTGATGATTTCATAGATTTCTATGAGAATTCAAGACTCCAGGGAATGCCAAAAGATTTCAAGACTTCATGGCAGAAAAAAAGATGTATAAAAAATCAAAAATTTGATTGAAATAATGTTCAAAAAAATTCAAAATTTTCTATGACTTTTTTCAAGTCGTCAAATCGATTTTTCAGATATTGTCACTATTTATCTTAGATGAAATTTCAAAGACTTCACAGATTTCATGAAATTTCCATCGGATTTCTCTAGTTTGTGGGAGATTCCAAGACTTATTTCAAGATTTTATGAGATTTCGAAAATTCCAAAATTTCAGGAATCTTTGAAAGAATTATGAAATTTCCTCGAGATTTGTGATTTGAATGTACACCAGATTTCACAAGTGATTATCCTTTCCGATAAAAACAATCAAATATTGATACCCTCAATCCTCAACAAATATTTCTTTCAAAATAATTTTAAAAAATTGACAAATTTACTAAATTTTATCATTTCACCTATTTAATCTGTTCGAATTACCTAAATTAAGTAAATTCAACAATTTTTTGAAATCATTCATTTATTTAAATAAATAACTAAATAATTTCAAAAAATCATTGAATTTACTCAATTTAGTTAATTCAACAATTATTCCAGAGAAAAATTCGCTAAGCAACAATTGCATCAATATTCGAATGTTTTACCACTTTTTTTAAAAGTTTTTACCACTTTTTTTTTTATTTTCCAGTATTTCTATGAATTAACGAAAAATTAGAAATGATTTTTGTTGAAAAAGCAGTTATTGCTCCAGGGCTGAACAATTATCTCTATTTCTTCACTCGTTACGAAACACACATTTATTGATTTTAATCAGTTTCAAAATTCCCGGGCATCTTCTCCCTTTCTAATAAAACCGCGAAATATCCAAAAAATTCGAAAGAAATCAATTACTTACTTCACTGTCAATATCTAAATTGACGTTAAATCACTCTATAAAACTTTCGTTACCAAAAAAAAAAAAAAAAAACTGCAGAATCCCTGATTGTTATCCTCGAGAACAGAACAGTCAGAGCAATTGTATTGTACTACCGAATGCTGGACACTAGTGTGCCCACACTCGGCGTTTAAGATTACGTTTAGTGTTCAACTTTGCTGAGTTGTTGTCGTCGAATTCGACCAAAGGGGCGTACAATCTTTTTCTCCTTCCACTCTTCCATATTCCTTTTGCAAAAAAAAAGAAGAAAAAAAATCGAGAAAAAAAGAGGTATTGGGTATACGTGAGAGGTGGCTCGTGATTCAGAAAACGCTAATTCCTCGTTACTCGAGGCTTGACCAGGCTTGAAATCAAGTGCACTGAAAAAAAAAAAATATATATGTAAAAAATATGATAGTGAAAAGAACAGACATTGGACTATTTTTAGTTTTTTTTTTTTGACAAATGAATTACTTTTTTGAAAATTTGAAAATATGTAAATGTAAAGAAATTCAAAAATTTACAAATGCAAATTTTTTAAATATTTTTTTATAATAATTCGATTATTTGAAAAAAATCGAAAAAATTTGAAAATTTTTGATAATTTTATTATCATTGAAAAATAGAAAATGTTTATTATAATAGCTCTTATAAATTATTTCCTTTAAATAATTCAAAGTCATTCAATTTTCTGAATTTTGAATATTTAAACTGTTTATCTGTTTGAATTAACAAAATTTAGTAAATTGAACAACTTTTTCAATTATTCTTGTTAAACATTGTTAATTCGTGAAATTTCGCGAATAATTTCACCTTCTTCAGACTCTTCTTAACGTTTCTTAGTACATGGTCAAGATAAATCTAATTAAATTTATAATGATTACTAATTAAATTCATAATGTGTACTGGTAATTTACAAACTAGTCAACAATTGAACAATCATTGAATAATTCTAAGAAACTATACAATTTTCTTCGGTCATCATCCAGATTAATGATACTAAAACAAGCAGACATCTAACAATTTTTTTTTCTTAACAAAAAAATTATTTAAAAAAAAAATGAAAAATATGCGCATTTCGAAAATTCAAAGAACTATAAGTGCAAATTCTTTAAATATTTTTTTCGTAACAATTAATTTGTTTAAAAAAAATCGAAAAAAAATATAGTCGACTTAGGAACAAAAGGGCGTAAGTTCTATGTATAAGGATAAACACTTACGCCCTTTTGCCTCCAAAGCAACGATATTTCCTAAGAAGTATTTGGTATTTAAATTTTTTCTATTTTTTACCTACATTTTTTTTTTTTCAATGTGGCATTTCTCAGATTGAAGATTATTTATTAATTCTTACCATTTATAAAGAATGAATCGTTGAAGTTGATCTTTATGCATGGAAAATAACATTGCAACATTGATCCCAGCAATTAATGAAGTTTAAGATGAATTCAGTGGAATCAGAGAATGTCTGGAGACTTCAATGCTCGAATCAGAGAAAAAAATTTTGCAATTATCCACTTATTATTATTTTTAAATCTGGAAAATTTCATGACGAATTCTGGATTACCCTCTGCACCTTTTTTGCATATTGTTGCCACAATCAAATTGACATTAACATATTATTTGCTTTTTTCATAGATTTCTCTAGATTTCTATGAGAATTCAAGAAACTTCAGGGAATGCCAAGAGATTTCAAGATTTCATGGCAGAAAAAAAGATGTATAAAAAATCAAAAATTTGATTGAAATAATGTTCAAAAAAATTCAAAATTTTCTGTGACTTTTTTCAAGTCGTCAAATTGATTTTTCAGATATTGTCACTATTTATTTTAGATGAAATTTCAATGACTTCACAGATTTCATGAAATTTTCATCGGATTTCTCTAGTTTGTGGGAGATTCCAGGACTTATTTCAAGATTTTATAAGATTTCGAAAATTCCAAAATTTCAGGTATCTTTGAAAGAATTCTTAAATTTCCTCGAGATTTATGATTTGAATGTACACGAGATTTCACAAGTGATTACAGAGTCAGAATAAAAATCGTAATGAGCATTAATTCAAGGTATTTTTCGAATTTCAAAAAAAAAGTAATAAATATCTCCAATATTTCGCCAATTCCCAAAAAAATTATGATGCTGTTACTTATCCACTTATTATTATTTTTAAATCTGGAAAATTTCATGACGAATTCTGGATTACCCTCTGCACCTTTTTTGCATATTGTTACCACAATCGAATTGACGTCAGAGCATATTATTTGCTTTTTTTGTTTGTTTTAGATAGACAGCACGTCTTCTCGTCCTTCTCCAAAGCCAAAAATCCCAGTTTCTCAACTGTCTTTCCATGATTTCGATATTTTTTACGGATTACTACATCTAACGAAATTTGAAAAAAGAAAAAAAAAGTAAAAAACACAATCAAACATGAAAATCCTTCAAGGACGAGCTTTCTCTTTAATGTCAAGTAATTCATAGATTCGAGAATTATACACATTCGAATTTACTTACAGTTATTTCGAATGTGTGAAAGACTTTGCACGTTTGTTTGCACGTTATTATGCTGGTAAACATCAATTTAAAAAACGAAAAAAGGCATCTTCCGTTAAGGAGTAACGGAAGATTCAGTAAATTTCAAATTTTCAAATCCATTTTAGTAATAATTGTGATTTTTTGCATTAAATATCAGAAGCATCGACTTTTCAATTTTCCTTTCCCATAAGTTGCCACTTTTTTGGGATAAAAAATTGAAAATTCAATAAATATAAGGCATTTCGTTATCGCTTAACGTGTTTCTATCTGTACAATCAAAAAAAAAGTCAAATTTTTGTATAAAATCGTTAATAACAATTTAAAAGAGATAAAATTCCCAAATTTGATGAAATTAATCTGTGAAGAATGTAATGATGAATGAAATAAGTCTTAAAAACGAAAAAAATCAATTAAAAATTGGAAAATTTTCTGTTTTTTACATTTCTTCATTTTTTCAAATTTTGAAGAAATTTTCAAAACTACAGAAAATTTTACAGTTTTCAATTGTTTTTTTTTGTTTTTGAGACTTATTTTATTTCTTTACAAATTCACTTCATTTAATTTGAGGATTTTATCTCGTTTAAATTGTTATTAACGATTTTATACAAAAATTTAACTTTTTTTTAATGTACATATAGGAATACGTTAATTAAACATGGACTTCCCCGAAATAAATCTTAAATTCTCCAATAGGACAATTGCCCAATCTACTTCTGATGATGGAATAATTCCATGAAATGAAATGAAGAGGAATAAATCGAACATTTTAATTAAAAAGAATAAATAAAAACTTTTCGATCGTCATGGTACCGGAATGCTGGAGTACACGAGAGCCTGCATTCGACCTCTATTTGGTGACGCAATTTACTTTCGTGCAGCAGCAGCAATTCACTAGGCCCAAGTAGCCGATTCAAACTGGAGAGCAAGTTAAAGATTACAACATTTCAGGATGCCAAAGCTGACTACAAACCATGAATACTACTACTACTACTCTATATGAACTACTCAACCTGTTCATGTGTATTACGCATGATTCTTAATATTTTTCCCTTTTTTTATTTTTAAATACATAAATTTTATTTTTTATTTTTTATTTTTTTTGGCTTATTATTAAAAGATGACGAAGGGGAAGAAATGAGAAATGAGGATTTTTTTTTGAGGGAGGAGAGGGGGGGGGGGGGGGGGAGGGGGTGTTATCTCATTATCTTGAGATGAACACTCAATTTTATTTATTTTTTGTTAATAAAAGTTTATTCATCTTGAAGTGAAAATGGAATAAATTACACATTAGATAAATGTTAACAGTAAAAAAATATTGCGAATTGACATATGGCGAGTGAAAACGTTTTCTACGAAACGTTCTCTGCATTAAACGAGGGGGGTAATCAATTACTTCGAAAATCACTTTTACAATCAATCTCAGAGTCTGTGTACACTAAACTTGATATTGTAAAAGTTCAAAGATTCTTGAATTTTCATGAGATTTCATGAAAATTCGTGAGATTTCTTGAAATCTATGAAAATTAAACGGATTTCTGATGATTTCATAGATTTCTATGAGAATTCAAGAAACTTCAGGGAATGCCAAGAGATTTCAAGATTTCATGGCAGAAAAAAAGATGTATAAAAAATCAAAAATTTGATTGAAATAATGTTCATAAAAATTCAAAATTTTCTATGACTTTTTTCAAGTCGTCAAATCGATTTTTCAGATATTGTAACTATTTATTTTAGATAAAATTTCAAAGACTTCACAGATTTCATGGAATTTCCATCGGATTTCTCTAGTTTGTGGGAGATTCCAAGGCTTATTTCAAGATTTTATAAGATTTCGAAAATTCCAAAATTTCAGGAATCTTTGAAAGAATTTTTAAATTTCCTCGAGATTTCTGATTTGAATGTACACGAGATTTCACAAGTGATTACAGAGTAAGAATAAAAATCGTAATGAGCATTAATTTAAGGTATTTTTCGAATTTCAAAAAAAAGTAATAAATATCTCCAATATTTCGCCAATTCCCGAAAAATTATGATGCTGTTACGCATCGAGAGGATAAAAAAATACATTATTTAGAGTAATTTGTTGAGCATCAGTGTCCTTTTTCTTCTTCAAGTCCTCACATTGTCGAGGACGTGAATTTCGAGTAGATGTACCAGAGAAACAAGCCGAAAAATAGAATCTTGCAGAATATATCGACGAGCCAGTAGATCTTCATGTATATTCTTGCTGCAGGTAATGTATCTGGATTTTCTTTCATTACGAATTTCCTTGCACCTAAATAATAGTCTAGGAGAAACTGATTCCACTCGAGCCCCTTTAAATTCATGTAGAAAACCTCTCTATCAGCTGGCAGCAAATTTTCCCTTATTTCTCGCAATCTCCCATTTCTGCAGAAAAAAAGACACAAGAAGAAAATGATTTTTGAGCATAAAAATGATTTTTTTCGACTGAAAAAAATGGATTATGATATTTTTTTTTCAATTGATATAGCTTTTTTGCTAATACTCCAGCAATATGCCTTCAAATGAAAATTATTCACTTAATTATTCGATATTTTCCGTTTAATTGTGTTTGTTAATAAATATTTTCATTCAATTTTTCATAATATAAAAAATTGAATGAAATTTATTATTAAATATTTATGAAATATATTATATTTCATCATTGCCCTTTTTTCTTTCTTCATTTCCTATTAATCAATCATCAGGTGTTATTCAAATCGGTTCGAATTGTTCATTTTTTCTCTTCTTTTTTTGCTTTGTATTCTCATACATCAGTTGTTTACGCAGTGGTTCATGATTCTCAGAAAATTTACTGAAACGGGGGGATAACTGGAAATCTAATTATGCAAATAAACGCAAAATTTACAGACATCTATGTGATATGACTTTTAATATAATCGCAGTATAGATAATAGAAGTTGAATAGTTTCGAGAATATTCATTTGAGACTGATTTTCAAAAGACGAACACATGTTTTAAAGAATACTGAACGGTTTTTTTTAAAAGGAAGCTTAAAACATAGAGTTTGTTAGAGAAAGTTGTCCATAAAATATAGAATTTTCCTATCAAATCGTTTTGCTCTAATTTAGACACAGATATACGCATAAAAATGTAATTTCCATTTTTTTTAAGCCTTTAAGACCCGAATTTTTAAAGTAACGTAAAAGTCATCTGCAATATTGGATCCGCTATCTGGAATTTTGAAAATCTGACATCGAATTCGTAATCAGCGACCCCAAAAACCCCCGAGTGATTATTTTTATGAGCCTAGCTCTACGTAATTTGATAATTTGCATTTTTTTTGCAATTCTTACCACAAACATTCATTTGTTTATATCATTATAATTACAAAATTGTTATAAATTTATCGCACTATAAATTTTTTTTACAAAGTGGTATAAATTTGTGGATCGTTGGCGTTTAGAAATCTAAAATATATTGATTTTTGACGAAGTTATGAACGTTTGAATGCAAAAGTGGTTTCAATCGAAACCACTGGGTCTTAAAAAGTTGAACCATTTTTAGTGTCTTCTACTAAAAAAAAATTACAATCAAAATTTTTGATGTTAGTATAGCTTCCATTCGGAAGTAAACAAGATGAAAATTGCATTGTACATGATATGATATAGCTTTGTCATCTAATATATTAGAAATTTGCTTTTGAATGGATAATTCATGAAAATTATTCATGTTTTTCCAAATATATTCAATCTGATTTATGGAAAAAACCGAATAGACAATCCTGAATCTGCTAAAACTTTCAGTTAAAATTCAAAAGAAGATCGAATAAATAAATGCATCAACTGAAAGTAAAAAAGGGATTTTAAACAAAAAAAAAAGAGTAATTACCGAAAATCCCATTGCTTCATCAGGTAATACTGAAGAAGTCTCATTCCCCAGTCAACTTTCTTTTGTACTCTCAACAAGAATGGCTTATTGCCTGATAAAACACACAGAGCATCAATTAAATAAGCCGGTATCATTTGAAACAGCAGAACATTAAGTTTATGGTAGAGTTTGTTGGTCGTTGGTCCACCTCGGGGATACCATAAAAGCCCTGGAATCAATAAAAACCACATTATCATCACATTTTCAGAAGAATTCATGAAGAAACCTTTTTCGTAGTCTATAAAAATCACTACATTGAGAAAAAAAAATTCTTGCGGCAAGAAAATTCCTCTAAAAGACAATTTTCCTTTACAATTTCTATATCCATATATCTAAATTTTTTGGAGTACAAGTGAATTTTCTACAATTAAATCAATTTTCTTGCAAGAAACATTTTTTTTGTTGCATTTAGTGAACTTCTTTCGTTTAAAAAAAGGTCTCTAACTGTTTTATAATCTCAAATCACCTGTAAATGGATAATTCCACGTGTGTTTTCGCGTCAATTCCACTGCATCACCCCAAGACAACGGATTTTCACCACTTCCTGTTATATTCATGTACATAGGAATAGTTGGTGACTCAATTCCAACTTTCCATGCCAATGCAATAATAGCATTTATTGTAATGTCACATGGTACAATGTCAGCAATGACATTGGAATCACATAGTGCACTGCGAATAATACCCTTTGAGCAGCCAATTATCATTCCAGTTGGGCCATTGAGACTCTCTATCCAGCCTGGAGTTGGTTCTTTCCATGCTGCTACCACTGTGGAGAGAAATTGAAAGGAAATTTAGGAAAAAATGCTTTATATGATTAAAAATATTCGACCCAGGATTTTTTTTTCGATGATTTCATTGAGAATTTGCAGAATAGGAAATTTGCAGTGGAAAACATGTGCCAGAATTTTTTTTTTTTAGATTTTTCAGCGAAATTCCACTTTTTTGATCAAAAATCAAAGGCAGAACCTTTTAAAATTCTTTGGAATTTCGAAAAAATTCAGTTTTTCGAGAATATCTCAGGTTCTATTGGTCGTAACGATCGGGAACTAATTTTGAATGAAAGGTGAGATCATTTGCCATTGATTCATGTGGTTTTGAATCGATTTTCATCGATTTTTGAAGGACTTCTAGGTCATTCAATGAAAATCGGTACGAATTGCATAAGTAAATGTCTTTAAAAATCATTAAAATTCATTCGAAACCACATAAATCAATTGCAAATGATGTCATCTCCCATCTGAGATCAGCCTCAAGTTACTATGACCAATAAAACCGCAGTTATCCTCAAGAAAACCGTAAATTGTCTGAAATTAAAAGGATTTTTTCAAAAAATTCCACAAAAACTAATTTAACATATCATCACCTTAGAAAAAGAGAGGCGTAAGTGCTATGTAAAAGCATAACACTTGAGCCCCTTTGCTTCTAAGCCCCCCCCCCCCCCCCCTTCATGTTTTCCATTACAAATTCCCCAGCTTCTCAATGAAATCATCAGAATTCCCATTTTACCCCAGTCCTCCCTAATTTTCATGAAATCGCATAAAATATTCACCGAATTTTCATGAAATCCTATAAAACATTTACCGAATTTTCATGAAATCCTATAAAATATTCATCGAATTTTTCATGAAATCCTATAAAATATTCACCGAATTTTCATGAAATCGCATAAAATACTTATCGAATTTTTATGAAATCCTCGGAAATATTTACCGAATTTTCATGAAATCCTATAAAATATTCACCGAATTTTCATGAAATCGCATAAAATATTTATCGAATTTTCATGGAATCCTATAAAATATTTATCGAATTTTCATAAAATCCTATAAAATATTAACCGAATTTTCATGAAATCGCATAAAATATTTATCGAATTTTTACGAAATCCTATAAAATATTTATCGAATTTTCATAAAATTCAGTAAAATATCCACCGAACGTTCATGAAATCCTATAAAATATTCACCGAATTTTCATGAAATCTTATAAAATAATGATCGATTTTTCATGAAATCCTATAAAATATTTACCGAATGTTCATGAAATCCTATAAAATATTTACCGAATGTTCATGAAATCCTATAAAACATTTATCGAATTTTCATAAAATCCAGTAAAATATTCATCGAATTTTTCATGAAATCTTATAAAATATTTATCGAATTTTCATAAAATCCAGTAAAATATCCACCGAACGTTCATGGAATCCTATAAAATATTCACCGAATTTTCATGAAATCGCATAAAATATTTATCGAATTTTCATGAAATCCTATAAAATATTTACCCAATTTTCATGAAATCTTATAAAATATTTACCGATCGATGGACGAGCAACTCCAACAGGTAGATTCGATCTGTTGATCAAATCCTCCGACAGTGCTTTACTAAATGCATAAGTATTTGGCGAATGTTTGAGTAATTGCGGAGTAATTGTACTGAGTAATTCATCATCGAGTATTTCCACAAGATTCAGGACTTTTTCAGGTTCCCAGGGACTCGGATATGGGCACTCATCGAGTACATTTTGATCACAATGTGTGTAGGCTGTGGACACATGAATTAGTGCCTTCAGGTTCTTCATCTGAAATTCGAAAAAAATTTAATGACCTCATTTTAACTTCTTATCTTATAATATAAAAAAAGAAAAAGATTTCGAAAAAAATAATTTTCAGGAATCTTTTTTTTTTTATGGGAGTCGCTAATTCGCGCTTAACTGTAAAAATGATTGATTTTAATCTATTTAGCATAATGAAGAAAGAATTCCCCTCCTCCTAAACCTGTTTCACTGTTAGTCAGCTTCTCATTATAAAGAGTGGGAAAAACCCAGGGATTATACTACTAAATTTTTTTTTTTACTGAGGAGAGATTCACTCGAATTTCTCTCCAGATATTTCAATGAAATTTGAATAAAATTAGAATTAGAGAGTACATTTACCTGTTTACAGAGGTCTATGATATTTGCTGTACCCTTTGTATTTCCTTTGACAGCTTCTTTAAGTGGTACATCAAATTTAACATTAGCAGCATTGTGAAATACCACTGATACTTCATTTTTCAGAAGATCCTTATTCTTATCTGATAAATTAAAATTATCTGCTGTAACATCACCCTCAACTATGACTAATTTATTCAGTCTTTCAGCGTAATTTTCACGAACTTTTCGAAATGGCTCTTGCTGAAAATTAAATAGAAAAAAAAAATGAAAATAACAGAAATATAATAATTTTTCTGTTTTTCTCTCACTTAACAAATAAATTATTTAAAAAAATAAAAAATATAAAGATGCAAAAAATTTCAAAAACTATATAAATTTTTGAAAAATTTGAATGAAAATTTTATCATAATTGATTTGTTCTAAAAAATTCAAGAAATATTTGAAAAACCGAAAAAAAAACACTTTTTTAAGAAAATTTTAACTATTTTTTTCGTTTACAATAATTGATTTCAATAAAAAAATTCAAAAAATATTTGACAATTTTTAAGAATTTGCATATTTTTTTGAATTTTTTAAATATTTTTTTTACAATAATTTATTTGTTTAAAAAAAATCTTAACAATTGTTAGAAGTATACTAATTTAATTTATCATTAAAAAAAGCGCAAGTTGATGCGAATTTTTTAAAAATGGAATAAACCCGCGAATAATTAAAATTTGCGTAATTTTTGAATAAAATAAGGAAAAAAACATATTTAAATACCAGAAAATCAAGTCCACCTCAAAAAAATAGATGAACCTTGAAGGTTCACGGTCAACATGTAATAATAATTGCAAAAAACAAATTCGCAAGTTCAAAGTGACTCATTGATCTACATTTTAAATTCTCGATTTACATTAAACGTAATTAAATAAATTCTCCTTTCTAAAAATTCCCCAAAATTAATGAAAATCACGAAAAAAAAAAAGAATATCATTTCCCGTTCCTTTTTTTTAATTCGTGAATCTCATCCAATTTTTCCATAAATTTAAAATTTAAATTTCACGTAAACAAAATATTAAAGGATGTACAATAAAAATTTAATTCCAGAAAATAAAAAAAAAAAAATTTTTTGTGGTAAAACGTATAATTTGTGATTACATGTAGTGACTGTTGTGTACCACGGTCAAATTCTGTGGAGCAAATTTCACAAGAGAGCATTATTTTATCCTCATTTCTTACCTTGAAGTCTGAAAGTCAATGAAGCACAAAGAGTGAAATTATTAGTTTCAAGGTAACGAAATAATTTTTTTCTTCTTCAAATTCTAATTATTTTCACGAAATAAAAGCGAAGTTGAAAGAAGAAGAAAAAAAACTTGAAATCATAATAGAAATCGAAATTTTAGTGACACAATTGAGTAATTTCGAAATAATATTGTTGCCTTAGAGTTAAAAGGGCGTAAGTCCTGTATATAAGCATAGGACTTACGCCCCTTTGCTTCTAAGGCAATGATATTGTAATTTTTATTAATGAAAATTAATGGAAATATTCAATAAGTCATTGAATTATCATTTAATGTATTCATAATTACTAATTTCTAATCATTCATCATTTTCTGCTGTTAATTTTGCAATTAGTAACGAAATTATGGGTTTCGATGAGTCAATTGTGCCCTCGGATTTTTCCATTATCCGCAGAAATCAAGCGTGATACAATTTTATGAGAAATGAAGAAAAAAATTAATAACAAATTACCTCAATTATTGAAGAGAGCCTGGCCTTGGGAGTTACTCCTTTTTTTTCACGTACGAGAAAATATATTTTATCAATATCAGGACAGCTCATTAGTAATTTTGATAATAACACTTTTCCCATGAAACCAGTGCCACCGGTCACGAAAATACTCCTATTCTTGAACCATTCTGGTATTGTTGGAGTTTTTTCATCTGCAATTACATGAATAATTAGAATGAATTCATGGGAATTTCATGATAATGAGAATAAGCAAAAATCTGAGGATTTTTAGACCTTTTTTTTTTATAACAAAGCAATTATTGAAGGAAAATTAAAAAATATGGACAAAAAATTTGAAATTTAAATTTGAATTCAATTTTGATTAAAGAACTAAAAGCGCAATTTTTTTGTTATATTTTTTTTGAATTTATTTGTTTTTAAAAATTATGAAAAATGAAAAATATGTGAATGCAAAAAATTTGAATTTAAATTTAATTCCAATTTAATTAAAGACCTAGAAGCGCGAATTTTTTAAATATTTTTTTTTCATAGAAATTTATTTAACTCAGAAATTGAGAAAAATGAAAAATATGCGCATGCAAAAAATATAAATATAAAATTCAATTTTAATTGAAGAATTAGAAGCGCAAATTTTTTAAATATCTTTTTTTATAGTAATTTATTTGTTTTAAAAATTGAGAAACGTAAAAAATATGTGCATGTTCGAAATTTTAATTTGAATTTAATTCGAATTCAATTAAAGAACTAGAAACGCAATTTTTTTGAATATTTTCTTTATAATAATTTATTTGTTTTAAAAACTGAGAAAAATGAAAAATATGTGCCTTTTTAAAATTTTAATTTGAATTTAATTCAATTTTAAGTAAAGAATGAGAAGCGCGAATTTTTGAAATATTTTCTTCATAGTAATTCATTCATTTTAAAAATGAAAAAAATGAAAAATATATAAATACAGAAAATTCTAAATTTGATTTACATTCAATTAAAGAACTAAAAGTGCGAATTTTCCAAATATTTTTTTTTTCACACTAATTTATTCTTTTCAAGAAAATCCAAGAAATTGTAAGAAGTGTGTGCTAATTCCATTATCCCATGAATCTCATTTTCCCCTCAAAATTCCCGAGAAAAACCTTTTTTTTTTTTGCACTCTTACAATTAAAAAAGATGCCTTCCACCAAAATTCTAATAATTTCCATCGCAAATAAATTTGTACTAATCTTTGCGAAAATTACCATGTAATTTTGTTGAGCACTGCGTAGATTCCATGGTGATTGCTTCGTCAGAGTCCTTTTTTTTTCCAAAGATGCAAGAGCAAAAGAGAAAAAAAAATGATTTAAACAATAGAAATTAAACACTGAGTTATTAACTACCAACTTGAAGTCTTCAATTCAAATGATTAATTGGATATAATCATGGTGCATTAAGAATTGCCAGTAAAATACAGAGAATTATCAATAAAAAATTTCAATGAATATTAATGAACAAGATAATTATCTAAATTTTATCGGTTTATGGAGATACCTGAAGACTTGAAGAGAAGCTTCGTTTTCGTTCTTTGTTACGTTCTCTTCTTATCTTGACACTAGAATATCTAAATAGACACACAAAACACAAAAGCTGTGGCCAGTCGAGGGACTGGATTGTCAAGCGACTGTGCGTCCAATGTTACGAGTAGAGACTATGAGGTAGTCTAACGAGATATACCCCTTCTCCAAGATTACCATGCTGCTCACGAAATACAAAGATATTTTCTGTGATTTTTCAAGAATCAAAAAAATAAGGTAATTCAATTATTTCGTCAGCTTAGAAACAAAGGGGCGTTAATTAATTAATTACCATAAAATTAGCAGAAATCTGACGATTTTTTGGATTTTTTGAAAACAGAAATAGATTATTAGAAAAAAAAAAATCTTTAAAAAATTCGCAATTATAGTTTTTTTGAATTTACTATTTGAATAAACTCATTTTTTTCATTTTTTTAAAAAAGGTAATTGAATTATTTCGTCAGCTTAGAAACAAAACGGCGTAATTACCATAAAATTAACAGAAATCTAACGATTTTTTGGATTTTTTTTTGAAAAATAGATTTTTACAAAAAAGAAATCTTTAAAAAATTCGCAATTACAGTTTTTTGAATTTTCTATTTAAATAAACTCATTTTTTTCATTTTTTAAAAAAGGAAATTCAATTATTTCGTCACCTTAGAAACAAAGGGGCGTAATTACCATAAAATTAGCAGAAATTAGACAATGTTTTGGATTTTTTTAAACAGAAATGGATTATTAGAAAAAAAAAATCTTTGAAAAATTCGCAATCACAGTATTTTGAATTTACTCTGCAAATAAACTCATTTTTTTCATTTTTTTAAAACTAATTTATTTGTTAAAAGAAAAAAAAATCTAAAAATTGTGTGAGATATCTACTTTTTCTAGTTTCATAAGGCGTAAGTGCTATGTATAAGTACAGCACTTACGCCCCTTTGTTTCTAAGGCAACGATTTAAATTACGATTTAAACTACTGAGAATTGAAGAAATTCGCTTTTAACAAAGAGCAATAGCTAATTTTTCACGCAGCCTCTTTTTTTAAGCGCTACCGCGGATTCCTGGAGGTACAGATGACATATATATATATATATATATAACTAAGTCTAGACGCCCTATACCAGTTTAATCGCAGGATCAACTAACAAGTTATTTTCGGAGGCTCAAGGACGCCCAGGATTCAACAAAAATAGTGCATTATAGTAAATTTTCATGCATTTTTTTATTTCCTCTTAGCAAATTTTTTTTCGTATAACTGCTTTAATTGTTAATTATCTGGTAACTTGAGTAAATATCACGAGATTAAATTGGCGGTGAAATATTTTTGAGATTATCTTAAATTAATTCAAGATCAAATGAAAAAACCGCGTTTCTTTCTCGTAATATTTCTAAAGTGCTTCCATCTGAATTACATTTTTCTCTTCTTTTTTACAATAAAATAAAATTCAGATGATACCGATATTTTTAAATGCGAAAATGGAATTATTGCGGTACAAATAAATTATCAACTTAAAATTTAGGAAAGAAAAATGCGCGATGATTGCCTTCATTTCTATTTTGTTCGTATATTGAACTGAAACATTGTCAGATTTGAATCTTATCATGGCATTAATCAATAACTTTCTATTCTCCTCGATAACTCGGTTACTAGTCACCTCAGAAAATTATGAAACCAAAGATTATTTGAAATACTGTAAAAGAAATTTCATGAGAAGCCTAGACAAAATAGATAAGGACAAAATAATTCCGGATTTCTTCGAGAAGTGAAGAAAAAGTGAAATCCTGAATTATGTTACCCCGCAGCTCTTTTTTGGCCCTCTCTCGCTTTCCTTTTTTTTTTGTACGTAAAATATGAAATTTGGAATTAGCACAAATCTCACAATTTTTTGAATCATTTCTAATCCCATAAATTATCATAAAAAAAATATTTGAAAAAATTGTACTTATAGTTTTTTAAATTTTCTATATGTACACATTTTTTATTTTTTTAAAATAATTTATTGAGTAGAGAAAAAAAATTAAAAAATTGTCAGATATCTGCTATTTTCAGTATGATTTCAGCGAAATTTTTCAACATAAAATAAATAATTTACCATTCCCTGGATAATAATAATGCATTAAATAAAAAGAATATATTAAATATTTTATCTTCAAAGCTGACTGAAAAGAACATAGACAATGGGAACAATCATTCCAGTTTGTGTCCACGTTGACCCAAGAATAGACTTGAATATCCACCAAATTAGTCCCAGAAGAACTGCCTGCAGTGCCAAATGAGCAACAAGTAGACTGCAATAAATAAATAAACATAAAAAAAATTAACATAATAATAGAAAACAATTTACTCTTCAATTATGTAATAATTTGATTTGCAAAATGAGTGAATCATTCAAATACTAACATGTTGTCCTTGGAGCGAGCCTTAGGAAGATTCTTGAGTGGTTCCTTGCTGAGATAGACTCGTACACCTTTCGTCAGATTGACGAAGTAGTCCTCCCAATCAAGAGGCTTTAAATCCAACGTGAACATGTTTTTGTCGAGAGCCGAAAGTGACTCATGGAGCTCCAGCATCCGCGGATTCTGGAATTTCCATTCAGTGAAGATGAATCTCCTGAGACGATCCAAGGAATTGTTGACGTTTGTGTGCAGTCTTACTAATCTGTGTGCAAAAAAGGCATTAATTTCCTCGGTTCGATGATATTATGGGGAATACACTATATTTTGGCATACGTACATGGGACGACCTCCAGATAATCTGGTGACAGTGTCCAAGATATAAGCTGGTATCATATGAACGAAAATAGCAGAAAGACGGTAAAGCCAAATTGATGACAGCAGTTTAAGATGAGGATACCATACAGCACTGCGAAGTGGATATGTGTGGAGATATCCATTTATCTTGTTCTCAATATTGACCCACTTGAAGGGATTAACCGTGCTTGATGTGCAGTGATAGACCTTTATTCCTGTGTTCCTAAGGATTTTAATTAGAATTTTAATAAGAAATTTGCCAGTAGAAAATAAGAATTTTGATATGAACCTGAAAATAGCAGATATCTGACACAATTTTTAGTTTTTTTCCTTTTATCTTTTTTGATAAATAAATTATTTAATAAAATGAAAAATAAGTACATGCAGAAAATTTAGGAAAATTAGAAGTACAATTTTTTTAAATGTTTCCTTTTTTGCAATCATTATTACTTTTTTGTTTGAGAAAATTCCAACGACTGTCAGATATATGCTAAATTTATTATAATTTGAGAATTATGCTTACGAGTCACGCCCAATGACATAGCCAGCTACAACGAGGGCATTAACAACGATATCCACTGGAATGTAATCATAGATGAGTTCTTTAGCAACTGGTAATCTACGAACTACTCCTTTGCTAGCTCCCATCAAAAATCCTTGGGGTCCATTCTTTGATGTTGTCCAGCCTGGAATAGGCTCATGCCATGCTCCAGTAACTGGGATAAATACATATAAAATCAATGAGAAGTTTTCAGAAAAATCTATTGTATTTCATCACTTTTATGAGAATATTTCGGAAATTAAACGAGATAGAGCGATTTAGCCCTAATCCTTTCTTGTAAAAATTTTCAAGAACTCAAAAAAAAAGAATCATGCCAGAATCGCTGTATCTCGCTTAGTTTCCAAGATAATAAAATTAGCAGACATCACAATTTTTTTCATATTTCTCTAAAAAAAAAATGATTATTCAAAAAATATTTTTAAAAAATTGCACTTATTGTTTCCTTAATTTTTTACATGTACATATCTTTGATTTTTTTAAAAATAAGTTATTTGTTGAGAAAAAAACGTAAAAATTGTCAGATGTCGATTATTTTCAGTATCATTAATCCTCAAAAAACCTAATAATAATGAAAATAAATATTTCCACATTTTTCTTTTTAATTAAAGAAAAATGAGTAAATGGAAATAAAAACCTACTCATAGATGGACGAACAATAGCAGCTGGTAATGATCCCTTGGCAATTTCATGTTCAGCCAAATGTTTCGTGAAAGTATAAGCATTGGGATGATCTTTCAACAATTTCAACGTGAGTTCATCAATTTTCTCATTACTCTTTTCATTAGCCAGCTTAATAACTTCGTCGACATCAGCTGGTGCTGGATAAATCTGTTCTTTAGTCTCCAACAAGAAAGAATTGACATACGCACTCGATACATGAACTAGTGCCTGTAAAATAATAGCAAATGCATTATTTTCAATTGCAATAATTTACATAAAGAAGCAATCATAATGGCTTCAACGATAATGCCATTAATTGCATCAAAAATGAAAAAAAAACAAGGCTAATACAGAATTAATGATGCTCGTTCACCTTGAGATTTCTCATTTCCTGGCCAAGTTGAACGATTCTTCGTGTACCAAGTAAATTAATATCTACAGCAAATTTCAAACTGGCCTCAAAGTCCAGTGTTGCTGCTGAATGAAATATTACATCAATGTGCTCAACAAGAGTCAATCTGTCGTCACCAGATAAACCCAAATTCTCATCTCCTACGTCACCAGCAATAGCTATTAATTTTTTAAAGGCATCAGTTTTTCCTTCTTCTCTGAGTCTATCGAACACCTGTAAAAATTATTATTATGATTATTTAAATTAAAATGAAATTCGAATAAATTAATGACAATTAAATTATTTGGAAAAAAATGAAAAATATACAAGTATAGAAAATTTAAAAAAAAGAACTATAAATCCTTTTTTTTTAATTTTTTTAAAAATAATTTTTTTTTTGAATTTTTTTTTCAAATTGCAAAAAATTGTCTAATATGTGCTATATTCAATAAATTTTTGTGAATTTCTAAGAAAAATATGATGAAAAAACAAAAATATTTCAAAAATTTAAACTTTTAGATTTTTGAATTTTTTAGTTACATATTTTAAATTTTTCAAAAAAAAAATTCATTTATTTAAAAAAAAGACTAAAAATTGTCAGTTATTTTCACTATAATTTATTCAAAAAACCTAAATTCTTATTTTTATGGATTAACCTAAAAAAAATTGGATTTATCAACAACTTGAAATAATTCTGTAAATAATCGAAAAAATTACCGAATTTTTCGTGAGTTCCTCCAGTCTTTCTCCAATGTCTTTTCCTTTTTTTGGTCTTACAAGTAGATAAATACACTTGATGTCTTCGCAGCATCTCAGTAATTTTTCAATGAGACAGCTGCCAAGAAAGCCGGTTCCACCGGTGATAAAAACACATTTACCACGATAAAATTCGACGATACGAGATGCCATTGTGTACAACGTATAAATTCAAATATTCTTCTCAAATAAAAAACTAAAAACAATTACAATCTATTTTTCTTGGATAACTGCAGAAAACGAAGAAAAATGAAATAACAACAACTACAAAAGTTACAGGAAAAATACGTTATTATTCGAAGAGAGTTATCGTTGTCGTGATAACATGAGGACACAAACGAAGTCACAGAACTGACTGCAAACTAAGTAATAAACGTTGTATATAGGTAGTCTTCGTTCTACATGCCTCCCAACTATATATATAAGAGAGAAGAGACTTGAAAACCAAACGGTTTATTTGTGCAGCACTGTGAGAGGAATATATATATATATATATATAGATATATAAATTCACAGCACAAAATAAAAGAGATGAAGAGTGAGATAGAAATGGATTTTGTAATGGAAAAGCCGCTAGATGGCCAGTGGTTCTCATCACAAATTCAAATACAAAAAAAAAAACACAAAAACACAATTATTTAAAGAATAATAATAATAATGATGATAAAAATTGAAGGTAAATATGTGAAATTTTTGAGGTAATTATCAATTATTTAATTATTGTACTGAGAAAAATAAAATTTTCGTGGCGGGAAATTTTTTTTTAAACACAATTTTCCGCTGGAATTCATGTATTTGTATATATATGTATGTTTAAATTTTTTCTTGAGGGAATTGTGAATTTTCTGCAACTAAGTAACGTCTCTTGCAACAAACATTTTTTTATTATTCTCAGTATAATGGTAATTGTTTATAAAAGGAAATTAAATTGACATTAGAGGCTGTTTATGCGCATTTTGTCATGCAATTATTTCTATTTATCAGTTTTTCATGTGTACTTTGCACATATTTTTACATATTTTGTATATTTTTTGAGATTTTTACTTTTTTTTACATAAATTTTTAACAAAATTAAAATTAAAATTAAAATTAGTTTAATGGCAAATAATTTGAAATTTGAGAAGAAATCTTGAAATTGAAGAATTTCGAGATTTTTTTGAGATTTTTCAATTTTTTTTTTGATAAATTCACTATTTTTTCAAATTTTTTGCAAAAAAATTGTCTTAAATCTTTAACTTTGGCAGCTTTTCTTTGCCACTTGAAATATTAAAATCATTTTGATCTCAAATAATTCGAAATTTATACAGAAATCTTGAAATTGAAGAATTTCGAGATTTTTTGAGATTTTTCGAAATTTTTGGTAGTAAATAGTAACAAAAATAAGTATAAACTGTATAAATTTCATGAAAATTTTATGAAAAAATTCTATGAAATTTTAATAAATATTTTTAAAAATTTCATAGAATTTTCATAAAATTTCCTAAAAATTTCATAGAATTTTCATGAAATTCCCTAAAAATTTCATAAAATCCCCCCCCCCCCCCTTCTCATAAAATTCCTTAAAAATTTCAAAGAATTTTCATAAAATTACCTCAAAATTTAATAGAATTTTCATAAAATTCCTTAAAAATTTCATAGAATTTTCATAAATTTCCTTAAAAATTTCATAGAATTTTCATAAAATTTCCTAAAAATTTCATAGAATTTTCATAAAATTTCCTGAAAATTTCATAGAATTTTCATAAATTTCCCTAAAAATTTCATAAAATTTTCATAAAATTTCATAGAATTTTCCTAAAATGTCCTGAACAATTCATAGGAATTTGATGAAATTCCCCCCTCCCCCCTCTATCAATTAAAAACTGTTGTATCATGTATAAACTGTAATTACAGCCAAATGAAGAAGAGTACCATCGTAATGCTCAGTATTATTGCAGCATTGAAGTTGCAGCCAAATGTTAGAAGAAGATACGTGAAAAGAGCAATGGCAAGAAACGGTGTCAGTTGAGCGATAATTTTGAGCCTGTAATCATGAAGAAAAAAAAAAAAAGGGGGGCAAAAAAAAAAAACATTCATAAGGTAATTGCATCTGGAGGAAAACTGTAATTTTGTTTTGTATGTCCGAGTATGAGAATTCAAAATAGTAGAATAAAACTGAGATGGAAAGACGTGTTCTCGAGTAAGACTTTCTAAAGATTCACGTTTCGATAGCAATTTCATTCAACTAAAATGGTTTTTTTAATTAAACAAAAAAAAAAAAAACATTTTAAGCAAATATTTACCGTTTCATTTGACAACGTGCACGATCAGTAGTTACAGCTGATTCTTTGTAAAAATATTGACGCATACCAATTACACAATCTTCGAAATATTCATTCCATCGTATTAATCTTGGATCCATTGGATGAATATTTTTTTCCTCTTTGATTAATCCATTTTGCAGAGATTCTGTATTTTTACGATCGAATTTCCACTGACGTGTTGAAAAAAATGACGTATAAGCATTTCCTTTGACGTATTTCTGCTGTATTTGAAGGATTCTGAGAAGAAAAAAAGAAGATATATGTCTACATCTTATGGATTCAAGAATTATCATGAATTTGGAAACAAAGGGGTGTAAGTTCTGTGCTTATACATAGGTAATTACGCCTCTTTGCTTCTAAAATGAAAGAATAAAAGAAGAAATGTCGTCATCTTAGGAACAAAGGGGCGTAAGTGCTATTTGAAGGATTCTGAAAGGAGAAAAGAAGATATATAACTACACATTATGGAATTTAAGTATTATCATGAATTTAGAAACAAAAGGGCGTAAATGCTGTGCTTATACATAGGTAATTACGCCTCTTTTCTTTCAAAGTGGAAGAATACAAGAAGAAATATCGTTGTCTTAGAAATAAAGGGGCGTAAGTGCTATGCTTATGCACAGCACTTACGCCCCTTCGTTTCTAAGGCGAAGATATATAATGACACGTTTATGGATTCAAGAATATCATTACTTTAGAAAAAAAAAAAGGCGAAGTGCTATGTAAGTGTATAAGCATAGCACTTACGCCCCTTTATTTCTAAAGTGACAATATGAAATTTAAAAAAAAATTTGATTTTATTCTGTCACCAGTTTTTTTAAAAATCTTTCGGTAAATAATGGAGATACCAGTTTTATTTTAATATTTGAGATTTTTCGATTTTTTTTCGAATTTTTTCATTTTTTTTTTGAATTTTTTCATATTTTTGAAATTTTGAAATTTTTTGGAATTTTTTTCTCGAAATTTTCTCAAATTAAACTCCAGCAACCTTCTTTGGCCCATATACATTACAAAAAAACAGTTTTATTTTAATATTTGCGATTTTTCGATGTTTTTCGAATTTTTCGATTCTTTTCGATTTTTTTAAATTTTTTCAAATTTTTGAAATTTTGAAAAATACGCCTTTTTTGTCCTAAAACGGTTTAGTAGAGAATTTCAAGAGCTACAAAAAAGGATTGAAGCAAATGCGATCTATCTCGCTTACTTTCCAAAATGTGTTTTTAAAAAACTGCTGATGGAATAAATTCGATTTGTCTGAAAATTTCACAGTCAAATTTTTTTTTCTTCTCTTTTTCAATATTTCATTCTCTTAAACTGGAAGAGTTGAAGGTCATTTTAAAATTCACTGATTATGCGAATACTTATGAAATCATACTTACTGATGTTTTTTCCCAGAATTTAGAAGTCGAAAAATAGTGTCGACTATTAGCGCTGGTAAAAATTGAAAGAGATAGAGTACTAAAATATTTCGTAAATGGCTTTTTCTTGTTTTAGCTTTTGGATACCATGCAGCATCCTCGCATGGATGTTTACGGCAAGCTTTGACAACTTCCTCGCAGTATTCATCCCAGGTTGTTGGATTGATGGTGTTGGATGTGCAATGAAAAATGTGGAGATTATCGGGTTCTTGCTGGCATTTTACGGATGCTGCGAGGATTGTTGAGACGACCATGTCAACGGGCACGACATCCAGAAGAGTATTGGGTGTTGCTTGGAATCTGTGAAGAGAAAATTTTTTAAAAGGTGTTTTTTTAGGTCTTTTTGATGCCCTATCAAAGATGATATTTTTTTACATTTTTCTGAATTTTTTTCATAATTTTTGTTCGTGCAGTTAATGAGCTATGAATTATCAAAGTTACTGAAAATAGCGGTGGTGGGGATGAAACGATCTAAATCGGACAGAAATAACGAAATTACTAAAAAACCACAGGGTTGACCCATTATTTAAAAACTATTGGCGAAGAAAACAGCATTTTAACTAAATAATAGAAGAAAAAAATATTCAATTCACCTTATAGTTATTGAGAAATTTTAATTAGAAGGTAGTCGTAACTATTTGCCTCTCTCTCTGTCTCATGCATGTGATAGGAGATTAATGTAAAAAAAAATTCGAGAGAAAAAAATTATATTCACGAGCTGAAGATATGACTTTCGAATAGTTTAATCAATTTTTCGGGTAAATTATAAGCGCGTTTCCCCAAATTATGAGCAATTAATTGATAACAAACTTAAAAATCTTCATTTTTTCCTGTTTTATCGACTGTACTCTTGGATACTACCTTAAAATGAAATTCAAAGGTTTAATAACGTCGTTCCGGCTTGTGTTTACCTGCAAAAGAAGCCGGAACTTCGAAAGTCCGTCTCTAAATTTAAATCTAATTTTCGTTCACCTTCGCAGAGACCTAAAAGTCAACTATTCATCGAATAAATTGAATTTTCAAATCGTATATCAGGAAATAATAAACAAAACAATTTATAGGAGAGAATGGAGTAAAATGGACCTCTGCAAGAACATAATTCGGGATGTTTTTTTTTCAAAGTTAAGGACTCGATGAAAAAATCCGAAAAAATCTGAGAAGATCCATCAATATGTCTTCATTTTTGTCTAATTTTTCCAAATTTTATCATAAAGCTGCCGATTCTCTAAAAAAAAAATCCAAATCATTTTAACAAACATGTCCATTTTGCCGCACTTTTCCCTACAATATCATGTTGACCTTCCTCTCAAATTCCTGTTATCCACAAAGCTATCGAAAAATTTCCCCCCAAATAAAATTGACAAAAATCAATTAATATTCACCATTTTAATAACCCGAAATCTGTGGAATTTTCCTGTTATTTTTTCCTCAACGAATGTTTTTTTCCTCTAAAAATAAGATGAGAGTATCACTCATCCTCATTGTTTTTTTTTTTTTTTTTTTTTGTATTTTTTTTTCATTTTTATGATTTCAGAAAAAAAATATACTAACGTGCGGAATAGTCCCTTGGCAATACCAGCAATGAAACCGCATGCTCCACTATTGACATTGTGTATCCATCCAACAATTGGCTCTCTCCACGTATTCAGAACAATACTTGGTCTAACTATGGACAATGGTACATGCTCTCTCTCAATTGCCAAAAGATTTTCAGCCATTTGTTTCGTGAATGTATAAGTATTAACATGATTGCCCAATATATCAGTGATATTAGCATCTATCAACTTTTTATTTTTCAGTTGATTCTAAAAAAAAAAGGAAAAAACAAGTGGATAATAGTGTTATTTTTCAACTGATATAGCTTTTTCTGCTTAGACTTTAGCAATATGCTTTCGAATGGAAGTGATACAATTTTTTTTCAAACCAGCATCGAAATTTCAAATTTTGGAAAAATTCATTGAAACGCCCATAACTCGAGATAATATAGGGGAAAGTGGGGCAAAATGGTCATTGTAATGAAACAGTTGGAGATAGATTTTTTTTGGTGATTCTATTGAAAAGCTGAAAAAAATTTGGGCAGATAACAAGTGCCAAAATTAATTTCTTTTTATTTTTTGAGAATTTCATTTTTTTTAAGCATTTTTGAGGGGTAAAAGCTTTTCGATTTTTTGAAAAATTCAGTTTTTTTGGAAAATCTCTGGTTCTATTGGTCGTAGCGATCTGGGACCAATTTTAAATGAAAGATGAGATCATTTTCCATCGATTTATGTGGTTTTGAATTTAAAAATATCGATTTTTCAGATAGTTATTGCAACTTTTGTAAAAAATTATGATCATCGGGTTTTGTTTTATAACTATATGAAAAATCGATATTTTTGGATTCAAAACCTCATGAATCGATGGAAAATGATCTCACCTTTCATTTAAAGTCGATCCCAGGTCGCTACGACCAACAGAACCGGAGATATTTCCAAAAAACTGAATTTTCTCACAAATTTCTCACAAAAGGCGCTTAAAAGTGCGCCAAAAAAATCGAATTCTCAAAAAATTGAAATAAATTAATTCTGACACTTGTTTCTCGTCTAAAATTTCCTCAGCTTTCCAATGGAATCATCAAAAAAAATCTATCTCATAATATATGCATAAAAACTCAAATGTGTCCATTTTACCCCTTATGTCCGTTTTGCCCCACATTCCCCTATGAATATAAATAACATCAGTTGAATAGTTTTCAGAAATTCTATTAAAAACTGATTTCCAAAAAATGAAAATATCTCAAAAAGTATCGATCGAATTTTCTCCAAAAAAAGCTTAAAAAATAGAGTTCGAGAGAAAATTTTCCTCAAAATATGAAATTTTTCTATAAAACCATTTTGCTGTAATTGAGACTTCTTCCATTTGAAAGCAAAAAGTAAATAAATTCTTTAATTTCTCACTAAAAATTAGGAACTATCGAATTATACATGCGTCTATTAAGAAATTCAAATTTCTCCTATTAAAAATTGTTAATTTCATAATTTTTAGAGGGTGTAATGACATAATAAGAATTGAATAATTCATGAGTAATTTTGAATTTCTTGATTTCGTGGAAATAAGAAAGGAGTATTAAGCATTTAATTTAAATGCAAAATAACTCGTTTTTGCAGTTAAATACGAGGTAAAAAAAAAAAACTTACCTCGTCAATAAAACAGAATGGATCTATTGCAGATGAATAGAGTTTTTCGCAGAGTAATTTATCGCTATTTTTTGTGCAATTAGCGTATGCAGTTGATACATGCACCATTGCCTTCAATTTATCCATTTTTTTAGTCAAACACATTAAATAATGTGTGCTTAATAAATTAATGCGTATTGCTGAATTCAAATCAGCGGCAAATGATATAAATGCAGCTGAATGAAATACATGAGTGCATTTGGATAATAATAATTTATAATGGGTCTCTGATAATCCAAGATTCTCCGATGTCAAGTCACATGGTATTACTTTTACTTTGTGCAGTGTTTCTCGTTGTAAACTTGCGAATAGCTTGAAATAATAGTTTGTTTTAATGATTTGCGTGAAACTGCGAGAGGGGGGGGGGGTGATCACTTGTGAAATCTGGTGTACACTCAAATCAGAAATCTCGAGGAAATTTCAGAATTCTCTCAAAGATTCCTGAAATTTTGGAATTTTCGAAATCTTATAAAATCTGGAAATAAGTCTTGGAATCTCCCACAAACTAGAGAAATCCGATGGAAATTTCATGAAATCTGTGAAATCTTTGAAATTTCATCTTAAATAAATAGTGATAATATCTGAAAAATCAATTTGACGACTTGAAAAAAGTCATAGAAAATTTTGAATTTTTTTGAACATTATTTCAATCAAATTTTTGATTTTTTATACGTCTTTTTTTCTGCAATGAAATCTTGAAATCTCTTGGGATTTCCTGGAGCCTCTTGAATTCTCATAGAAATCTATGGAATCATCAGGAATTTGCTTAATTTTCATGGATTTCAAGACATCTCATGTATTTTCATGAAGTCTGCTGAGAATTCGAGAATCTTTGAATTTTTGAAATTTCAAGTTTAGTGTACACACAATCAAAAACTATCAAATATTGATGCAATTGGTCCTCAGCAAATATTTCATGGAAATAATTAAGAAAAACTGTTGAATTTACTGAATTTAGTCAATTCAACTAATCAATCTGTTTTAATTAACTAAATTTCGTTAATTCAACAACTTTTTTAATTATTAAAAAAAAATATATTTGCTAAGGACCAATTGCATCAATATTTGATAGTTTTTACGACTTTTTTTCGCTCAGTGCAGATTTTTGGAGTGATTACCCCCTCGAAAAACTGTTATTTACCCATTTTTTTAAATTTTTTTATTTAATTTTCTTTTTCTCTTAAATGCGAATTTTTTACTTACAGGTGATGCCAGTGTTGCATCGACACGTGCACGTGGACTCATTCCACGTCTTCTTCTCACCAAAACGAAAATGCATTTTGGTCCAGGATCAATCCGGAGAATTCGCTCCAGTAATGCACCACCGATGAATCCAGTAGCTCCTGTTAACAATACTGTACTTCCACATAATGATTGATTAATCGAGTACTCTCTCATTGCTTGTCTGTAAGTAACTGAGGGATTTATCAACTTAATCATTATTTTTTTTACTCGATAAACATTTAATTTAGATCGTCACGATCAGAGGCCAACATCAGCAAATTCCGGTGTCGCTATTGCAATTTGGTAATTTGGTAATTTGTTGCGACTGACCTCATTAAACGCGCTTTCATAATCTCGGAATAAATTTTAACATTATTTTAAAGTCATTTTAAAATCAATTCAAAAATTCTGAAAAATCTCAAATATTGAAATAAAACTAATTTTTGTAATAAATATAGGCAAATGAAGTTTGTCAGAGTTTAATTTGCAAAAATTTTTGATTATGATTTGAAATGATTTCTAAAATTTCGAAAATTCTGAAAAATCTCAAATATTATGATATAACCGATTTTTGAAATATATATAGGCAAATGAAGTTTGTCAGAGTTTAATTTGCGGAAATTTCGGAAAAAATTTGAAATAATTTTGAAATGATTTTAAAATTCTTTCGAAATTATTTCGAAAATTCTGAAAAATCTCAAATATTGAAATAAAACTAATTTTTGAAATAGATATAGGCAAATGAAGTTTGTTGAAGTTTAATATACGAGAATTTCGGAAAAAGATTGAAAATGACTTTAAAATTATTTCAGAATAATTTGGAAAATTCTGAAAAATCTCAAACATTAAAAAGAAAATTAATTTTTTTTTTTTTTTAATATTTGCAATAGTAGATATCCATACTGCAACTTTGAAATACTGAAAAACAAACTCATAATTTTTCACTGCAGATATCAGACGAGAACATCAATAGGCAGTTGTGCTAATAGAAATTAACGATTCCCACAAATATTTGTTTTACCTAGTACTCTTTGCTTTTTTCTCGTGATTTTAGTAAATTTCATGACGCACCTTGCATGAGCACATTGATTATTATACGTTGTATAGAATATTATATATTCCGTCATCGCTTGAATTGCCTCGTGTCAGCATATTTCATAGTTCTTGGAGCTCTGACGATACTACTTCAAGCATGTTATTGAATGCAGCACTTGTCGCTTCAGTTTTATGCGCTATTTAGATTAACCTGTTTATTTTTCGGTCGTTTTGGGGGGGATTTAGGTGATGGAGTTAAAGGGTAAACCCTTTTATCCGAGATTTGATTTAGAGCTGCTTAAATTGTTGGGGGAAATGGGTATTCCTAAGAGATGATTGGTTGAAGAGATACAAATTTTTTATCGATTCCTTTAAAAATATATCGAAATCTATTTTTTAGAATTTTTTTTTAAATTCGCATTTTTCAGGGAAATTTCACTTTTTCGGGGATATTTCTGGTTCTATTAGTCGTAGTGCGAAAATTTTGAATGGAGAGGAAAGGTGAGAGTATTTTGAATGGATTTAGGCGGTTTTTCGAAGAAAAAAAACATTGATTTTTGAGGAATTTACAGGGACTGTAAGTGATTTTGCCATAATATATGAAAGATCGATGACTTTTTAGTTTTAACTATATGAATTAATGGCAAATGATCTCATTTCTCATTTGGGTGGGGTGAAAGAGGGGGGGAGTAAGGTCCATTCGGGGAAAAAAAGCATATTTTCAAGATTTCCTTCGGACGATATAGGTAATGCTGGCTTATTCAACAAAACCGGTGAATTCCTCGGAAAAGTGGAAAATTCGTGAATGGAAAAGGTTCTCTGAAGCGATTAGCCTAATTGAATAGTTAATGACACTCCAAATTAATGAGTTGAATTATTATTTATTGCTTCAAATCTGTATAGTAGCGATTCACAGTATTTTCATCAATTTAAATAATGAAAGATTTAATTTACATGAGATTAGCAAAAATATGTCTTATCAAGTTTGATCTCCTAATCGTTCTAAAAAACTTGGAATTTTCAAAAGAATCCATTCTGGCTCATGATTTTCTTCATAAATTTCCTCAGTTTTCCACTGAAATCATTAAAAACCTTCTATCTTAAATCCTCCCAGTGATTTTCTTTAAAAAAATCCATTTAAATTCCATTATCATCCTCATCTCCTCCCCATTTCCCTCGAAATTATCAAAATTACAAAAAGACTCATTAGCGCCAGTGAAAAGCACCCTGAAGCACATAATCAGTCCTGAAAACCCAAATGCTTAGAATTCTGGTTAATACTCCCCCAATGGGGTAGTTCCACTTTATTCCCCTTTTTTTTTCAACAGCAAAAGCGGCCAGTAGGGTAACACGACCAATAGATAGACGGTTAATGAAAAATTGGGGTTTATCGTAGCGTATAAAATAGGCAAATCATGCAGAAAAACTGCAGAAGTCAGCAACCCATAGAAGAACATATAATAAAAAGTTAAACATCAATTGAACTTGAATAATGAAGAAATAATTAATGAAAATCGGGGGAAAAAACTGGAATATACCCCGAAAGCTCCAATAGATAGACAGTAGGATATTCGCAGTGCCATGATTATAAATTTTGATCAAACCGGTATGTAATAGAAAAGCGCATGAATCTATATGACTGTTATAATCAGAAATTGAAGAGAAAAGTCTAATAACCATTCAATTATCTACATAACTCTCAATAAAAGCAAAACGTCTATCTTTTGGTCGAAGTCTATCTATTGGTCCTGTTACCCTACATAGTGCGCCAGTAGTAAAAAAAACTTGTGTGTGCCTCACTTAGCTCTCATCTACTCTCTGTCTCTGAAACTCCGGCAATACTCGGGTAAACTCGTGTGTCTAACCGAATAGCAAAAAAAAAAGAGAAGAAAAAAGTGGGAGGATGAAAAGCACCGGGGCAAAAGCAGAGCGCCAAAGCAAAAAGCTCAAACTACCCCCTCTACCCCATTGGTATGGTCCGATTCAATGTATAACTGGGATGAAATTCCAGTGAAATTCTGGTAACTTTTATACGTGTACTGTTATCTGCACTGGGGATACTTGGCAGTTGCCCCAAGATGGCGGACTCGGTTGGCGTGAGACGGGGACGGCTTGAAATGTGTAAAATAAGAGATAAATGTGAATTTATGTGTTAAATAATATAAAATTTATTCGTTAATTAAATTAACATTGGATAACGTAAAATATAACGTATTTGTTTAAAATAAACGGATAAACATCGATTGTATTACAGTCAATCTTGGTGAGTTTTTTTTTTTTTCTTTTACTTGCAGAAAACAGTAGAATACTAGTTGGGGTAGCTTAGTTTATTTCAACTAACTGTGCTTCCCACTTAGAACAGAGGTTTTTCTCTATTTTTCCCTTCTTTCTATCTCTTTTTCTCTTCTTTTTCTCCTTGAGCCGCACCTAATTCTCAATTAAGGAACTCTGATATTTAAAAAATCGTACTTTTCATTATAATAATTAATCCCCTTTTTTTTTTCATTTTTTTTTAGAAAAATAAGCGAAAATACTGAGCTTATCGGTGTGACTTGGAACTACTGATTTATCGTCCGAGCCTCCGATTTGAGTAAATTTCAAGGGATCAGAGGACCTTTTTTATCCTGGGAATTTCCATTTAAACAATTAGTAATACCCATTTTCCTTTAAAATTTTTAATTTAATCCTAAGTTCCTAGTTATTGACTCATTTTTTAACTCATTTAGATAAACTTATCTTTTTCCATTTTTTTTTCTCTCTTTATTAGGCCATAAATGTGTTAACAAAAGTATGTTACTGGTCTTATCGAGGTCTATTCATGCAAAAACATAACAATTCATTGTTTCTTGGATCCATGATGTATCGGGTAAAACACAATACGAGAATGAGTCTATTTTATTTTTTTTCTCTCTCGATTTTACCTCATTTTTCCTTCAATTTTATTACCACAGAGGCTAAGTAGGCTCTCTCTAATATTGTTCTTGGCTCTTGCAGCTTTTTGGCTTTGCCGGTTCTACTGATTTTCTACTAGTGCCAATTCATTTTTCATTCAGCCACCGGTAAAGCTTGTAAGAGCTTTTTTTTTTCATCTTTTTTACCCCGTTCTCGAGATGTGTCACGCGAACAAACGGTGATGGCCGAAAAATCTCGAGGTTTGCCGACAGACACACACAATTTTACCCTTTTTTTTTTCATCCACATTCTACATTTTCCCCCAAGCTACTGGCACAAATGCGCCAATGTGTCTCTATTAATGCTTAAAAAAAAAAAAAAAAAAAAAATTATGTATGTTTAAATTAAATGACGCTATTTTGGCTGATACAATATTGAGGAATTCAGGATATATCGAGATTTAATTTTTGGAAATTTTTTTAATGCAATTTTAGGCTCTTTTCCGACAAAAAAGTATTCTTCCACTTTTTTGATATAACTAATATTTAATGAGATGCGAGCAATTAGTATCCACAGTGTTTTTTCCAAACTCAAAATTTACGTAAATTTTAAAGACATTTTTTTTTTTTTTTTTTTTTTTTGAAAATGCTTTCTATTAGCTATTTCAACATTATTATATTCAAAAAATGAACAAAATCAAAAATCATCATCCCAAAATCAATTGAAATAGTGTGGAATGCCTTATATATAGACACAAATACAAGAGTAAAATTCAAAGAAAAATGAGAATTTATTGAATGAACATCTGGCAAAGAGTTTTTGGACTTGTCTCTCACTCTTTGTGTGTCGGTTTAATCCGGCATGTGATGCACCACCGCCCAATGCGGCTGTTTCTTCCCCTCTATTCATTCCCCACTCTTTTTTTTTTTTTTTTCTCTCTTTTTTCTTTCAACCCCTCTACAAATTCATCCCTCCCTCTGTTGCCCTGAAGACACGCTTCATGATAATTTAATAATTTTTCATAAGACTCTACTTTTTTTCTCTGGAGTATTAAGTACGAGGCCAACTTCGTTTACTTCGTGCCTTCATTCACGGTTGACTATATGAAACTGGAAATAGCAGATATTTAACAATTTTTAGTATTTTTTTCCATTCAATAAATAAATTATCTTTGGAAAAATGAAAAATATGTACATGTAGAAAATTTGAAGTGCAAAAACTATAAAAACTATAAGTGCAAATTTTTTTACACTTTTTATTTTGTAATAATTTTTACTTGTTTAAAGAAAATCTGAAAAAAATGTCAGATTTCTGCTATTTTTAGTAAAATTTGACTATTTGCCTTTTTTTTTGCAGTTAATAGGGAAAAAGTGGGGCAAAACGGATCTATAGTGTAAAATGATCCAAGACGTTTTTTTTAAGGGTTGAAAACGTGACTGAAATTTTTTCAAAAAATTCCCAACAATAGTAGACACTTTTGAGTACTTTCTCGAATTTCTTCCGAATTTTTCATGAAATTCTTCATTTTGAAAAAAAAATAATCGATCATTTTGCCATAAATGATGCTAAAAAAGCCCAAAAAGGATTTGGAAGTTTAAAATTACGAGCAAAAAAAATTGTCATATTATTTCCTGAATAGTTTTATTTACAAGGTCTCGATTAATTTGAATTGGTAAAATTCAAAGAAGTCATAATGAAAAAAAATAATAATTAGAAAACATTGGAATTGACTATGTGGAGTAGCACGAGATGCAGTCGTTCATTGAGACAGTGATACAAAAAAGTAAAACATCAAATAAAGTCAATATTGTGTGTATTGTGTATGATTTGTGAGACAGTAGTCAAGAGCCCAGGATACAGGGAAATATACAAACATCATGTTTGTGCTGTTTTATACTACTGAAAGTATAAAATACATAACCGACATTGATGTAAACACATACGTACAGAGACTTGCAAGCTCAATGCAAGCACGTACATATATTTACTGTACTGTACACATATATATATATATTGTTTTATCCATAGTAAATCCTTTTGCTTTTGTCTCCAGTTACTGGGCATGAAGATCGATTGGTGAGGAGGGGGGGGGGGGGGGGGGGGGGTTGTTGTGCAAGATACGAAAGATGATGAGCGATTGATCCGAAAAGAGAAAAAAGATGAACTTTATTTTTAAAAGAACATTATTTCTGAGTTATGCAATTAATTCATTGGAAATTACTGTTCCAAGGTTCTTCCTAGATTTTTCAATAATGAAATTCTCCAAAAAAAAAAGGCTTTTTAATTTTTTGTAAATCCCTTTTTTTTCTGCAAATGCGGAAATTTCAAATGGAAAACAATCAATCGTCTTGATTGAACGATTTCCATCTTCAATTAATCATAAAAAATTCTGCTAATCGCTTTTTCCCCCCCGTTTTTTGTTATTCTATTCAGGAAAAAAAAAGAGCTTGCGTCACGAGAATAGCTGACAAAAAAAATCGACACAAAAAACACATGATATCCGTCAGCTTAGGAAGGATGGGGATTAAGTGCGGTGTTTAAGCATAACACTTATGCCCCTTTGCTTCTAAGGTGATGATATAATAATATCAATAATAACAATTATCATGCGCCTCGGATTGTCCTCTCCACCGGAAGATCGATTCAACTTCTCCCCTTCTGGTGTTCATATACCCTTCTTCAGCATTTATCCAATGTTGGTAAATCTGTGGCGCACGCGTATATTTTCCTCAACGCATGAAAATTTAACATTCAACATTTTTATCATGTTTTTTTTTGTCGATTTCGCTTGGGAATATCCAAGTAGTTGCGATAATTTCTATTTTTACTTTTCAATTTTGGTCAGTTTCGATAGAAGGGATGAGGAGATTATTTTAAAATTTATTTTGTACTATGTTGCTGAACAAACTGAGCCATGAATAATTTTTTAAAAGAAATTAAATTAATATTAGAAATCACATAAGCGAGATTAAGTTTGGGTTTCACTGCAACAATTTATGGTCACAGACCTTTTTTTTACTTATATAATATAACTATATATATTCTTGTTTGTCCGAATGTCTATTAATTTTTCAAATCATGAAAAATGCCTGTTATCGGACAAATAGCGAGGATTAACAACAATTAATTACATGAAAACATCAATAATAGTCTTATTGGTAGGGGAAGATGGGGTAAAATGGACACATGTTAGTTTTGGTATTTTATACTATGAAAATTACTCGAAATCGATGGAAATTTTGGAGATAAGTTTTTTCTGATGATTCCATTGGAAAGCTGAGGAAATTTGCCATGGAAATCATATGTCAGAAGTTATTTTTTTGAATTTTTCAAAAATTTCATTTTTTGATCAAGATTTGAAGGTGAAATCGTTCTGTTTTTGAAAAATTTCATAATTTCGACAATATCTCTGGTTCTATTGGTCGTAGCGACCTGGGGTTGATCTTAAATGAAAGATGAGCTCATTTCCCATCGATTTATGTGGTTTTAAAAAAAATTATCAATTTTTCAAGTACTTATAGGGCAAAAACTGATTTTCAGAAAATGGCCTATAAGTTTTTGAAAAATTGATTTTAAAAAATTTGAACCCCATAAATCGATGAGAAATGAGCTCACCTTTCATTTGAGCTCAACCCCAGGTCGCTACGACCAACAGAACCGGAGATATCGCTGAAAAAGTGAATTTTTTCGATTTTCGAAAGACTCACCCCTTCAAAACTTGTCCAAAAAAGTAAAATTTTCTAAAAATTGAAAAAAAAAAATTTCGACACATGTTTTCCACCTTAAATTTTCTCAGCTTTCCAATAGAATCATGACAAAATCTCTATCTCGAACCGTTCCACTAAAATGTCCATTTTGCCCCACGTTTTATCGTCGAAATCGTTTTAATATCACAAAATCAGAATAATTAAAATATTCATGATAACTCAGCTAAAAAAAAAGAAAAGTAGATCATTTGCACCTCCTACTTGGATTTCCATAAACATATTTTTTATTTCAATTTCTATTTTTTTAATTGCGTAATGCAGAATTATGGGTTTGATCATTGATGATAATTTACAGACGTCTGCTATGATAATAGATTTTTTTTGCTTCAATGCTCGCAAATAAAGTAGCCTTTGAGTTTATTAATATCGATGGATTTAACTGTTTGAAGAAGAGAAACCTGATATTTCGAGTCAATTCATTCATTTCGTTGTCCAAAGGATTTGTGTACTATTAATAGATTCTTTTTTTTTTGTTTTGCCCTCTTTCTTGTTTGTTTCTGATGCTCTGTTTTGTGGTTTTAGGGTATTCACTGTGGGTAATTAAACTCAGTAGCAACAGATGACGTAAATGTATTTGTAAGAGAGTATTTAATTCTCGTGTCTCAAAGTAATTCAATGGTAATTCTTTTTCTTCTCTTTTATTTTATCATTCTCCTTCTTCAGCACATTACTTCTTCAATGTTGATCAATTTCAATTGTAATTTAATGAGTCATCGTGTACTGTATTTTTTTGCAGATGAAAAGAACCGGAGGAAGTGCATATTGCACAGGCAGAAATAAATAATTACGTGGGCAAAAAAAAAAGAAATTAGATCAGATGAACCCATTTTTTTTGGAGTTTTTGGAGAATATCTTTGGAGCAAAGAGACCTTTTTTCAAACGGGATTTTTCGTAATTACATTTTTTATGAAAATAAAACTGACCTACATCTCACAATTTTTGCAATTTTTTTTTTTAATAAATAGATTATTATGAAAAAAAATATTATAAAAAATTGCACTTTCAGTTTTTTGAATTTTCATTTTTTCAAATATAATTTATTTGGTAATGGAAAAAAAAGCTAAAAATTGTTAGATGTCTGTTATCTTCTCAATGAGTAGAAAAAAGTGTTAAAAACAATTAAATATTGATACTATTGATCCGAAACATATTTTTCTTTTCAAAATAATTAAAGAAGTTGAATTTAATGAAATTAGTTAATTTCAATAGATTAACTCTTCGAATTGACTAAATTCAGTGAAATCAACAACTTTTTCCATTATTTTGAACAAAAATATTTGTAAATATTTTTAAACAAATATTTTTCTTCAAAATAATTAGAAAAGCTGTTGAATTTCGTTAATTTAAATAGATTAATTCTTTAAATTAACTAAATTCAACAAATTTTTTAATTATTTTGAACAACAATATTTGCAAATATTTTTAAACAAATCATTTTTTTCAAAATAATTTCAAAAGTTGTTTAATTTACTCAATTTAGTTATTCCGAATAAATTAACTGTTTAAATTAACTAAATTCACTAAATTCAACAATTTTTTTTATATATTTTGAAAATATTTGTTTAGGACCAATGATATCATTATTTCATTGTTTTTACCCCTTTTTTTCTCTTATTTGCAGCATCCTTCTTTTTTTTAGAGCCAAAAGACCCACAAAAAAGGCGTCAACAGCAAATTTCCTATCATTAATGAATTTTTCGATATTTCCAAAAAAAAACCAAGTGAATGGAAAAAACATTTTATTTTTAAGAAAATCTCAATATCGACATATTCAATCCGCGAAATCATCCTCGTACCAACGCATTCACGGAGCATCGATAAATGTCTCGGCCACGTGTGTAGGTGGATGCGTCAAAAATCGAGTGAAAGAGGGGGAATACATTTCTATCGTGTGATATAAGGGTCCGGGAATGGGGCCCGGTACGTTCAGTTAGCATTCGTTCCTGGCCCAGTGCGTACACTATTAATAAATCAGTTGTTTTTATTTATTTCGAATTATTTTCGCTGTTCATAAGTCTGATTGAAGAATTTTTGTGTGCTCTATTATTGATAATAGATTTATTTACACAGAGTGGATTTTATTTTTCGATGATGAATAAAGTCAATAGAATATAAGAAAATTGAGGTAAGAATAGTGATTCTTAATGGAAAAAAAATATACACGAGTTTCGTTCAATTGTCTTGATGGCCCATTTATCCTTTCATACATATACATATATATATATATATATAAACAAACAAATAGGAAGAGTGTTTTCTCATTTTTCTCCGCTGCTTTTGTGAGTTTTCTTTCATTTCGCGTAAAAATATCTGAATATTTCTCGTTGGTGTTGGGCTTCATGTTTCATTTTAACCTCGGCTTTTAAAAATGAAAAAAAAATAATTAAAAACGACAAAAAAAAAGGAAAAATCCACGAAAAGATATATGTGAGGCATTCCACGCTATTTCCCTTATTTTTCAAGCTTTTTTTTTCGATTTTGTTCATTTTTGAATATGTTCGGTTGGAATACGAACAAAAAAAAATTATTTTTTTTCTCAGAAATTATGATCATTTAAAATTTTGAAAAAACGGTGAAGATGCCCATTTTACTCCAGCTTTGATTACTCCTATCTCGTTAAATATCAGTTTTACGAAGAAAATGCAAGAGTACTTTTTTTCATTGCAAAAAAGCGTATAATTACAAAAAAAATTATTTCGATTTTTGAAACTCAATATTTCTATTTGTTATAAACAAATTAAATGAAAAAATGGCTACTGATCGATGTTCCCATAATTTAAAAAATATATATATCTCATAATTACTGCGGAGGATGATACTAGGGTAACATGACCAATAAATGACCGATTAAGCAAATATTAGACTTTATTAATTCATATGAAATAGGCAAATCACTTTAAAAAGTTGCAGAGAAGGATGATGTACAGAAAAATATACAGTGAATCGACTAAAAATCAATTAAACTTGAATAATGCAGAAATAATTAAAGAAAATCAAGGAAAAACTGGAAAATAATTTGAACCCCCCAATAGATGGACACTTGCATATTCGCAGTGATATGATTTCAAATTTCGATCAATCGATATGTAATAAATAGTTTATAAATCTATATGAATGTAATAATCAGAAATTGACGTGAAAAGTATAAGAATCATTCATTTATTTATGAAAATCCTCGATAATAAAAAAACGTCCATCTTTTGGTCAGTGTTCATCTATTGGTCGTGTGACCCTACGTTGGAGTCCGGAATCGCAAGCGCGAAAGTCTCACATCGTGGTGTGAATTTAGTTCAAGTAACGGTATTTCTAGTCTTATTTCTTCCATATTATTCATTTGAGGAAAAAGAAGAAAAAAGTAACCTTCGATCAACCATTTGAAAACATCGATATTGATGATATATATATAATTGGCTTGAGAAGAGAGAAAAAGGCGCAAGTCCTGTGTATGAAAATGGCACTTACGCCCCTTTAACTCTATGATGACGATAATTAATTCGCGTATTATAATATTTGAAGGAAAATCCGTTTCTTCTTCTTTTTCTTCTTTCAATTGCAATTTTAATGAATATTAATTGGAAATTTAATGAGGAAAAGCTCTTTTCTCATTTTCTTTGTAGAATTTTTTGCGAGGAAAAACGAAGTGAAAATAGCATTAATATTCCTTTAATGATTGTGCCATTTCTTTTCTTTTTTTTTTTTTTTTTCCTCAAACTTTCTTGCTGACCGGATGTTTCCATTCATCGCAATTGGAATCAATACACTTATGAATACAAAATACTTTTTTTTTTTTTTTTGAATCATGAGAGAAACACAGCTTGCACTTCTGTTTTTAGAGTTTAATATAAAATTTGTATCAATTCGAAGAGAAGAAGAGTTCATTGACACGACCGTGATATTGAAGATCGGCATTGAGACAATTTTCTCGAGGTCGTATATATATCTCAATGTGTCTCTGTAGAAAAACAACTAACATTTGTACACAATTTTGCGTCTAGTACATTTTACAATTGCTGAGTTAACTCAAATCTCATTGTACTTGATATATATATTCTTGTTGCAAGATAATTGCCTTTTAACAAAAATTTTTCCTTCACAATTTTTATATCTATATATATTGAAATTTTCTTCAACTAAGTAAATTTTCTAACAAAATTTTTTTTTCCTCAGTGTAATTCATCATGTTTTCATTGAAAATCAACAGTTTTGCTAATTTTTAGTTATTGCAGTTCGATCACTACACTAATTTGAAGATTAAAATGTTAAATAAATCTTAAATGGAAGATTATATGAATCTGAACAATTTTGTGGAATTTCTGATCGATTGACCGTTTTTTTAGTCAATAATAATAATAATAATAAATAGAAACGAAATGGAAATTACACAGTGTCTTATGGGCTAATGCAGGTTTTTGCACTTTTAGATCAGGCAAAAGCTTAAAATCTCGAAAATTCCGTCAAAAAAAGGACAAAAAAAGCAAAATTTACTTGATTGAAAAAAATTTGGGTTTCTTTTAAATAAATTATGGTTAACTGTTGATAATTATGCATCTTTTTCTTCTTCAATTCGAATGCGAATCCTTTGATAATCGAAATTTTCTTCTCTCAGTGTAGAAAAATGCGTGAATACGTTAATTAAATGGCATACTATTGGTTAAGTAATTACAAAAAATTACGAATAATTAATAAAATTTCTAGAATTTCCTTAGAATTTGCTTTGAATACCAAAAAAATAGGTTTTTAATGATAAATATCAATTTTTGGGGGTGTTTTTTTCTGTTCTTTTCTTTCTTGACACTCAACGACTCAAAAAATCTGGTAAAATTTCGAATTTTTTGAGATTAAACTGATTTTTTTGTTGCATTGACTAGTGCTAGAACTACTTTTAACAAGTGAAATGATTTTGTCCAATTTTTGCCTACTCATTTTTTTTCGACTTTTGTAATATTATGATGCAAACGTGTGATTGTAACGCAATATCGCAGATAATTTTATGCCAAAAATTAATATTCATGATTACGTTGAATCCTCTTTTTTTTTTTTTTTTTACGAGAATGATCCTCGCTTCAGGCTACGTAGATAAGAAAGTGGGTCGTGTTGGCGAAAAAAAAAGAAGAAGAGCCTTGGCAGTGTCATAGAAAAATCCAGAAGTAACGAGAAAGAGGCAAAAACGCTTAATTCGTTTATATTCCACAGAGTTACTCAATATTTTTAATGTTTTTTTTTTTTTTTTTTTTAAATAATAAAGTAGGTTCACCTTTCTTTCAGTCTTTTCCTTTCTTCATTTCAAATATTTTGCCATTGATTATATAGACATGAAAGTGAATGACCGAGTGGCACACTTGTATTATAACAGTCCATTCCACATTATTCAACATACATATTGTGTAGTTGTATTTAATATTCACGTGTGTATTCGTGTTTTCCTCTTGGTCATCAGTATGTAAAATCTGGCTAGGCCCATCTCTTGTTGGATGTGACGGAAACGAGCTTAAACCGGTATTGCAGCTCGACATAACAAGAGTTACAATAATTTGAAAGAAGTCGACGACCATTGGGTCAATACAATTATAATCATTTTGTCTCTAACGTTACTTTTTTTCACACTTTTAGAGAAAAAAAGTCGTTGAATTGGAAGGAAAGGGACTTAAGTACTGTGTATAAGTCGTAGCACTTACGCCCCTTTATTTTTGAAGCAATGAATTAATAAAATTTATGGTTTCAGACATACAATTGTGTAATTATCGCCTTTTAGAAGATTTTTATAGGAAAAAGTGCGATAAAATGGACCTGCGGGGAAAAATTATCTGGGAATTTTTTTGAGAGCGAAGGAATTCGTAAAAAATTCTCAAAAAATTCGCGAAAGTGTTCTAAATAGTGAACATTGTTGGTGAATTTTTTCAAATTTTTTTGGGAAGGTCTTCACCGTTTAAAAAATCCTGGATCATTTTGCATCCCAGGTCCATTTTAATGCACTTTCCCTTATGAAAATACAATGATTTTAGAAAATTAGCAGACATCTGAAAATTTTTACTTTTTGCTTTTTTTTTGAGGGATAAATTATTTTAAAAAAGGAAAATATGCACATGTAGAAGGTGAAAAAAAACTGCAAGTACAAATTTTTTTAATATTTTTTTATAATAATTCATTTGTTTGAGAAAATTGAAAAAATTCTCGGATTTGTGCTGATTTTATATTATCTTAAAGTAGAAACCTAAATGAAGATCTAATTGGAACATTTAAAAGTGAAATGATCTATTTTTGTGATGTAGAACCATAATTGATTGAATTTTAGACATTTTTGCCTCAAAATCTAGTTTTAATTATAATGTGGAAGCTAAAAAAATATGGAGGGACTAGTAAATAATGCTTTTCGCTCGTCAAAACTTGAAATATCAATATTATCAAATTCTCTTAATTCAATTTAAAAAAATTACAATAAATTTTGTTATTTTTAAAAATACTAAACACATCATTTTTAAGGAACTTATGTCATTTTTATAACCGTAACTTCAATTTCTCTATATTTTTGTTTCAAAATCCATAGTGTTATCCATATTTTATCTGATTTTTCATGTAATTTTTCATTGATTCATAAATTATTTTTCTTTAAAACTTTCTTACATAAATTGAAGTATAATTTTTTTCCTAAAAATTACTTAGATAAGAACTTATTTTTGATTTTCCAACAAAATTTCTTGTAATTTCTTATTTTCCTATAAAATTATCATTAACGCCTCTAATTTTTCATAGAATTTTTCCACAATTTTTCTCATAAAAAAATTACTCCAGACTCGTTAAAAGCAGCCCAATTAACAGTTACTCTGGGTTTTGTGCATTTCATTCTCTGCGATATCGTGATTGTTCGTCATTCCCCAGTGAAAAAAAGTGAAGAAAAAAAAAAAACCGCTTTTCTTCTCATAAAGAATGAGGTAGAATACACACGCAAAGACTTCGTCATCACCTTGGCGTTTAATACTCGACCCCTTAATAATGTTTTTATTTACTGCAGTACCTCAGTACTTTTTTTTATTTTCTCCACTTTTCACGAAAAATTTCAAGTAGTTTTCGTGACATTTTCATGCAAAAAAAAAAAAGAAAAAAAAATTATTTTTACCCTGCACTGAGAAAAAAAAATTTTTGTTGCAAGAAAATTCACTTAGTTGACGAAAAATTTACTTCACTCCAAAAAATTTAAATATATTATCGCCTTAGAAACAAAAGGGCGTAAGTGATTAAGGCGATATTATATTTATTATATATATTAATATATATTATATTATATAGATATAAAAATTGTGAAGAAAATTTTTGTTAAAAGCCAATTTTTTTGCTAAAAAAAAATTTTTTTCTCAGTCTAGTGCAAAATTTTCTGCTCTCCTTATTTTTTTTTTTTTTTCCATCAAATTATGAGAAAATTAATTCATGAGAAAAATAACGGAGAAACTAACTGTAAATTTGCTGGCCATTTGATTTTACATGAAACTCATTTCTAATGATCTTGGCAATTTAATAGCAATTCTCAGGGGGTTAAAGAGGAGGGGGGGGGGGGGGGTGGCGGGCGGGAGAGTTTGAATTAAACTACAGGTCACACACAGAGAGACACTTCACTAGGTGTTTGTGTCTATCTGAATGGAATTTGGAGTCTGTTGGAGAATGAGTGTGTCTCTCCTCCACTGTTTGCCAAATTAGTTAGCCATATTCCCCAGTGTGTGCCGGATCGATACCAGTCAGAGTGACTCGGTTTTATCGATAGATAGGAAAAAAAGAGACTTTTTTAAAGAGGTTCTCCCGCTTCTCACTGTTAAACAAATTTCCGTCTGAATTTTTCCGTGCAAAATCCCGGAAATTTCAGAAACGCGTCACATTTCTACTGAAATTTTGCGGATAATTACGTCATTGAAAAATAAACACATCATCCATTTTCAAATAATTGTAAATGAAAATTTGTAAATTTGTAAAATTTGTAAATTTGTAAATTTGTAAAATTTGTAAAATTTGTAAATTTGTAAAATTTGTAAATTTGTAAAATTTGTAAATTTGTAAAATTTGTAAATTTGTAAAATTTGTAAATTTGTGAACTTTGTAAAATTTGTAAATTTCAGTTCAATTTTTTCTTGAAAATTTAGTAAAAACAAGAAAAATTCGAAGAAAAAAATTTGAAAATTCAAGTTATTTTGATTCTGAAATATTCATGTTCAGTTGAAAATTCAAGTAATTTGTAGAATTTTCGGCTCAATTCCACTAAAAACTCATAGATTACTTTGAATTTCCTCTGAAACTCGCAAATTTTATAATCATTTACTCATTCAAAAAAAAATTCAATATCGCGTTTATGGAAATTTCCATCAAATTGTCTATGAAATTTCCATTTTCTTTGCTAACAGTGCGTTCTATGTGTTCGAATAGTATTGAATAAGTGCGCTTTCAATAATTAGAAAGAAAAAAAATAGTTAGTATTAAATTAATTTTTTTTGCAATACTTCATGATTCCTAAAAACTGAGAAAAAAAATATTTCTTGTAAAAAAATTTACTTAGTTGAAGAAAATTTAATTCACTCCAGAAAATTTCAATATATATAGATATAAAAATTGTGAAGGAAAATTTTGTTAAAAGGCAATTTTCTTGCTACAAGAATTTTTTTTCTCAGTGCATAATAACTCATAAACATGGAAATGAAAAAGAAAATTGATAGAAAAAAAAAAGAATTCAAATTCTGATGGAAACGAATTTTTGTGAATCATGGATGATGAGAAAAAAGAGTGACTCCCAAAGATATAAACGGCAGAACGATAAAATACTAACGGGTTTTCTCGTAACGGGGTCGGTATATCTCTCTCTTCTCTCATTTCTTTTTTTTTTTTCTTTCTTTTTTCTCTCTTTCAAGTGGATTCGACTTGTCTTTGGGTGACCGAACACAAGTGATACCGGAACGCTGACCTGGAATCCCCCGAGAATCCGTTTCCTATACTCGTTTTCAACCTGTATCATCCGATAAATAAAGAGGATGGAGGCAAAATGGACCAAAATAGGAAAAAAAAATTAGTCGAGATTTTTTTTGAGTGTGAAGGGGTTTACGAAAAAATCTGAAAAAATTCAGCAATAATGCTGACTAATTGTAGCATGTTCTCAAATTTTTTCAGATTTTTTTCGTCATCTCCACTACGAAAAAAAAATCCTGAAGGGGAAATACTATGGATGGTCCATTTTGCCCCATTCTCTTCACTCTATGTTTTTTATTTTATTTAATAGACACTTATATACATCATCTGCACTGAAAAAAGAAGATTATCGTCTCAAAAAGATGTATTTTGCTCAAATAAATATACTGATGGTCTATAGATATGGAAAACCGGGGCAAAATGGACCTGTGGATGAAAATGATGTGGGATTTTTTTTGAGAGTGAAGGAGTCTTCAAAAAATTTTGAAAAAATTCACTAATAATGTTCACATTCTGGAGCATGTTCTCAAATTTTTTCAGATTTTTCCACGAAGTCCTTCACTCTGAAAAAAAATCATGAATCATGTTTACCCTTTAGGTCCATTTTGCTCCAGTCTCCCCTATAGATATAGATGACCAAAGCTTTTTAGATCCAAAAATTTGATATTTCCTCGCGCGAAATACATCTCCGTGAGACCAGAATGTTTTTTTTCTCATGCTGCACGTTAATAGCGAATGTCATTGTCATAAACGCGGTTTTTATCAGTAAATAGGTGAATGAGAAAAAAAATAGCAGGCGTTACGCGCCTGCGTCTATGCCAAGGATAGAATTGTGTATTTCTTCATCTATTCTTCTTTTTTTTTTCCCCCATTTTTTTTTTTCTGTTACTCCATTTCTCTCAATTCATTTTGTTCGGAAGTAAAGTGGAATAGAGCTCTTCTGGGGTAACCAGGTTAAGGTTGCCGGTTCAAATTGTCTCCACCTGGGGTATTATTGGAATTTGTGTGTGAAAATGATGACAAGCCAATCTCATTTTAATAATTCCTTTACTCTTCATTCCTTTACTCGTCACGCAATTTTTTTTCATGTTCTCTCAAGTTTTTTTTCCACATTTTCTCAGTTTAAAAGCATTGTTGATGAGAGGAAGATGGGAATTTAACGTTAAAGTTTGTGAATTATTCAGTTTTTAGTATAATTTTGGTATTTATTTATTAATTTAAAGTATCGTGGGAAATTGAAAGGTTTTTAAAAAAAATATAATACTAAAATATTGTCAATTCGCGATGTTTCGCGAATAATTCAAACTTTATCAGGCTTTTAACAGTTTTCGTATTTTTTAAAGTGCCTGAAAAAGCTTAAATTATAAGCGAAACATCGCGAATTGACAATTTTTCAGTATTTTATTTTGAAACTTTTCACATTGAGAAAAAAAATAATGGTAAAAACAATATTTCCGGATTTAAATGGAATTTAAATAGAAATTAAATTGTATTTATATTCTATTAAATTTAATTTAAATTCTATTAAAAAACATATTTAATTGAATTTTGATGCCATTGGTCCTCAGCAAATTTTTTTTTTTTAATAATTGAAAAAGTTTTCGAATCTACTTAGAGAATTCAGTAAAATTCAAGTAGTTAATCGGTTCGAATGAGCTAAATTTAGTAAATTCAACAATTTTCTTTGAATTATTTTGAAAAAAAAAATATTTGTTTCAAAAATATTTACACCTTTTTTTAATTATTTCAAGAAAAAATTTGCTAAGGACCAATGAAATAAATTTTTCGTCACCTTAGAAACAAAGGGGCGTAAGTGCTATACTTATAAACAGCACTTACGCCCCTTTGTTTCTAAGGCAACGATTTGATTTTATTTTTTTTATTCTCTTATTTTTTTCTCAGTGCAATTTTCCATAATACTTTAAATTAATGATTTTTAATCATGGAAGTGAATAAGATTATTAATTGTTATTTTTTTATTTTATTTAGTCTTTTCGGCTTTTTTTTTTTTTTAGTGAAAATGTGAAATAATGAGGCTTTGATCAGTCGAGTAACAATTTTAAATCTATTTACATCTATATTTACAAACAATTTAATTTTCAGTATTTATAGAGAGAACGAATGATTTTTGTTTTGAAGTGAAAATTGAGAAGTGTGACGTTATTTGAAGGAAATTGTATTGATGAACTTGTTCAGTAAATTGTGAATGGAATCTAAGTAATTTCCGAACTGCCAGTGAGGTTTATGGATTCTCAATGGAATTTAATTAACTCAAAAGTTTGAAGAATTGCCGGTATGTAATGTTGCATTGAGCATTAAAATTAAAAAAAAAAAGAGAGATCTATTATTAAAGAATTTGATGATCATTGAAAATAACAGACAAATTCGACAATTTTTATTATTTTTTCAAACAAATAAATTATTATTTTTTTAAACAAAAAATATGCGCATTTAAAAAATTCAAAAAATTACAAGTACAATTTTTTTAAACATTTTTTTTGCATTAATTTATTTGTTTAAAAAAATTATTCTTTTTTTAAAACAAATAAATAGTTTTTTTTTAAATATACGCATTTAAAAAATTCAAAAAACTAAAAGTGCAAATTTTTTAAATATTTTTTTTGCATTCATTTATTTGTTTAAAAGAATGCAAGAATTTTTTTAATGTATGCTAAGTTCTTCAGAATTTTTTTCTCTCAATGTGATGACGCTCCCAATTGAATTTTTTCGTGCTACTTTGAATAAATTGAGTAAATAAGCATTTTTCCAATTTTTCAGAAATATAAAAATGAATTAAACTCAAATTTCCTTTGAAAATTATATCTCTCAAAGTCCTCAGACAATTATGATGAATCATTTATCTATTAAAAATAATAAGTCTTCATATTTTTTATTGAATTTAATGAAGCTTTTGAAATTGTGAATGATGTGTTCCTCTCTGAGAAAGTTTCAAGCCTGCCGGTGTTTCCGGGATTCATTTATTATTTTATTAAAGTTGATGATCTTGATTAAAACATTGAGAGGAGGTAGAAGAAAGGGATAAAGACGTAAAACTAATGTGCACGCGAGAGATATATATATATATAGATAGAGAGCAAAAGTAAAGAAAAATACTATTTTTTAAAGATAAAGAAACTATTTTTCATGGAATTGATTTTATCAGGTTTTTATCAAAATCATCGTTTCTTATCTTGTTCTGCTAAATTTGTATTATAATGTGTTAGACTTTAGTTGATAATACAAAAGTAGTTTAGTCAGTGCTCCAGTGCTTGAATGAGAATCGTGGATAACGAAGAATTATGGTAATTAATTCGGTAGTGAAGAGGTGAAATAAAGGGAGATAGGAGAATTTTTATGAATTACTTTTATTTGGAGCGAAAAAGAGTGTTCATTAAAATAATTTGTGTCTCTATTACATTTTAAGGGATAGGATAACACGACCAATAGATAGACGGTTGAGGAAAAATTGGGGTTTATCGTAGTGTATAAAATAGGCAAATCATTCGTCCCTAAAAAGTAGAATTAAAAAAAAAAATTCATTCCGGCTCATGATTTTCTTCAGAAATTTTCTCAGCTTTCCACTGAAATCATTAAAAACCTTCTATCTTAAATCCTCCCAGCGATTTTCTTTAAAAAAATCCATTTAAATTCCATTATCATCCTCATCTCCTCCCCATCTCCCTCGAAATCATCAAAATTACAAAAAGACTCATTAGCGCCAGTGAAAAGCGCCCTGAAGCACATAATCAGTCCTGAAAACCCAAATGCTTAGAATTCTGGTTAATACTCCTCCAATGGGGTAGTTCCACTTTATTCCCCTTTTTTTTTCAACAGCAAAAGCGGCCAGTAGGGTAACACGACCAATAGATAGACGGTTAATGAAAAATTGGGGTTTATCGTAGCGTATAAAATAGGCAAATCATGCAGAAAAACTGCAGAAGTCAGAAACCCATAGAAGAACATATAATAAAAAGTTAAACATCAATTGAACTTGAATAACGAAGAAATAATTAATGAAAATCGGGGGAGAAACTGGAATATACCCCGAAACCTCCAATAGATAGACAGTAGGATATTCGCAGTGCCATGATTATAAATTTTGATCAAACCGGTATGTAATAGAAAAGCGCATGAATCTATATGACTGTTATAATCAGAAATTAAAGAGAAAAGTCTAAAAACCATTCAATTATTTACATAACTCTCAATAAAAGCAAAAACGTTTATCTTTTGGTCGCAAAATAACTTCAACAAAAAATTATTCAAATTTCCGCCTTTTTTGCTGATTCTAGAGTGCTATTGTTACCATTTAAGTTATTTCGTGTAAAAATCTCACTGTGAAAATGAAATCTCGTATTCAAATCTTTGATAATTAACTTATCTAATCATTCGAAATTTACACAAAGTCTTTAATTGTTTATTTGTTTATTTGTTACAGAGTGAAAGGTGACTTGCACGAAATGTATGTGGCTGGATCCATGTGTTCTCCTAATGAATTGAGAATAAGCAAAAATTTTAATATCTTCGAGTATAAACTAATTACGCATAAAATAAGTCTTCGTTTTTTAAATTAAAAGAAAAAAAATCAGTCTCTTCTCTTCTTTTTTTTTTTTTTTAATGCACTTGAGAGAAAAAGAAGCCAATTTTTCTTGCTATTTCCACTTTTTCGAAGTCTCGCTTCATGAACTCGAGAAAAATCAAAGTTTCTTCCTCGAATGAGAAGTAAATAAATAAATAATAAAAAAAAAAATTCGTAATCAACTCGTTGAGGATATTGAGAGACAAGCAGAGAGAAAAAAAAGGGAGAAGGATCATTTGTCACAGAGTTGATTGAGGAAGAAATGGCAACGATGGCTGGGGGAGAGTACACATCTGTCAAAGACTTTTACAGGGGAAGATCGATTTTTATTACCGGTGGTACTGGATTTATGGGAAAAGTACTGGTAGAAAAACTACTCAGATCATGTCCGGGAATTAAGAATATTTATTTATTAATGAGACCGAAAAAGGGTCAAAATGTCCAGGAAAGGCTACAAGAGCTGTTAAATGCACCGGTGAGTTAATTTAATTTATCTGTAAAAATTAATAAAATTTATCAGTAAAAATCAGTAAAATTTATCATTAAAAAGCATTAAAATTGGAGTAAAATAGGAATTCTGATGAAATGGCTTGAGATGGATGTTTTTTAATGATTGCATTGGAAAATTGAGGAAATCTTGGGTGAAAAATGTGTGTCAGAATAATTTTTTTACAGTTTTTTTTTGAAAATTTTACTTTTTTGAGTGCAAATTTGGGGTCAAAAACTTGCCATTTTCGATTTTTTTCATTTTTTCAAAGATATCTCTGGTTTTCTTCGTCGTATCGACTTGGGATCGATCTCAAATGAAAGATGAGATGATTTGCCATTAATTTATGTAGTTGAAAATGGAAAATTATCGATTTTTCGAGTATTTTTGGGTCAATTTTATAAAAATCATTTTTTTCCCTTACAAATATCTCAAAAATCGATAATTTTTTTTTTAAACCACATAAATTGATGGCAAATGATCTCATCTTTCATTTAAGACCAACCCCAAGTCGCTGTGACCAATAGAACCAGAGATATCCCCAAAAAAGTGAAACTTTTTCGAAATCGAAATTTTTTCAATTTCGAAATTTTTCCTTAAAAAATTCGAAATTTTCCAAAAAATTCGAAAAAATGAATTACAACACATATTTTCTAACTCAAATTTTCTCAGCTTTCCAATGAAATCATCAGAAAAAACCTATCCCAAAAATTTCCACTGATTTCTTTCAATTTTTATAATAGAAAGCATAAAAATCTCATAAAATCTGTCAATTTCTAAACTAATATATCGTAAATTTTTCAGCTTTTCGATAAATTACGTCGTGACAGTCCCCACGAACTGACAAAAATAGTACCAATAGCCGGTGATGTGACAGATCTGGAATTGGGAATATCTAAGGTTGACCAAGAGACCCTGACAAGAAACGTGTCAGTGGTATTTCATTCAGCAGCAACCGTAAAATTTGACGAGGCTCTCAAACTCTCTGTCATGATAAATATGCTGGGCAGCGAGAGACTCGTGGATCTTTGTCATCGTATGAACAATTTGGAGGTAAATAAATGGCTAAATAACGTACCTTGCCCCAATACGTAACAGGACAAAGTCGAAGTAGTTCTTTCTAATGTAAATTCTCATTTTTTTTTACAATTCTCGTTAAAACTAATAATGTAACTTTGTTGTTTCACCGACAATTTTAGATATTTCGTGAAAAATATGTTTCAATATTACTTAGACTTAACAAAAAAAAAAAAAAAATTATTGTGGCAAGAAAATTTTTTTATAACAAAATTTTTATTTGCAATTTATCAAACTAAAAATAACAAATATCTGAAAATTCTTATAATTTTTTTCTTAACAAATAAATTATTTAAAAAAAAATTATGTACATTTAAAAAATTTAAAGAACTAATAGTGTAAATTTTTTAAGTTTTTTTTATAACAATGTATTAGTTTAAAAAAATGCAAAAAATTGTAAAATGTTTGTGTTAATGTCATTATCATCGCAATTTTTATATTTACCTATAAATCTCAAATTCTTTGAAGTGAAGTAAATTTTTCTGCAAATAAGTCAATTTTCTTGCAGCAAATATTTTTCTCATTTTTCTCAGTTGCATATAGAATACGTCTCGTCATTGCTATCATTCGTAAAAATGTAAATGCCATAATTTCCATACGTCAACACTGTTTCACTTAGATAAATTCTCGTACTCTAATTTATTTGCACAAATAAATTAACTAAATTCCTACAAAATGCATTTTTATCTCGTGTCTTTCTCATTATCGTCAATAATACATGAGATAATGTCATCAGTTCATTTTTTTAAATTTCTTAAAAAAATTAAATTATTAGAAATATTTTTTCTTCAAAATTTGCACTTATATTTTTTCAAATCTTTTACTTTTGCATATTTTTTATTTTTTTGCAAATGATTTATTATTTTATTTTTTTATTTTTATTTTTCTTTATTCCATATGTATGACCTCTCGGCCTTTTACATTTGTTTCCCCCCCCGCTGTATCGCATTCGCCGAGGGACGAGGGAAAACCTCATTTATATTTTTCTTGAGGAAAACCTGCCCAGATACAGTCGTCCCTTGCGAGACTCCCGCTCGGTTAGGTGAAACTGTGGAATTAGAGCTTTTCAAAATCTTTTTGGCTTCCCCTCACCGGGATTCGAACCCGGGCCGTCTGCGTGCCAAACCCCCCGCTCTAACCACACAGCCACCGCCGTCGGTGCAAATGATTTATTATTAACAAAAAAAAATGGTCAGATATTTGCTATTTTCAGTGTTACTTTGTCTTTTTAAAATGAGAATGTAAAATAATTGAAAAAAAAAAATGTAATAAAATTTTTAAATAATTCCAGGCACTTATACACGTATCAACAGCATACTGCAATTGTGATCGTACTGATGTATCAGAAATAATATATCCACCACCACAAGATCCTGAGCAAGTTATAGCATGTACAAGATGGATGAATGACAAATTAATTGAGGAATTGACACCAAAATTAATTGAGGGTAGGCCAAATACATATACATTTACAAAGGCACTAGCTGAAACAATGCTACAGGGTCAAAGTGGTACATTGCCAGTAGCAATTGTAAGACCATCAATTGTATTGTCATCATTGAGAGAACCAATGGCTGGTTGGGTTGATAATTTAAATGGTCCAACTGGTATTATTGCTGCAGCTGGTAAAGGTTTTTTTCGTACAATGCTGTGTCATGAGGGAAAAGTTGCTGATTTTGTACCAGTTGATATTGTTATTAATTTAATGATATGTGCAGCATGGAAAACAGCAACAAATCGTACTGATACAATAACAGTTTATAATTGTTGTACTGGACAACAAAATCCAATAACATGGAAACAATTTATTGATTTATCATTTAAATACAGTCGAATACATCCAGCTAATGATGCTGTATGGTATCCTGGTGGTAATTGTCAAAAATATTCATTGATGAATAAAATATCTGGTACATTTCAGCACATATTACCAGCGCACATATTAGATATCATTGCTAAATTAAGAGGTACACGTCCAATAATGCTACGTGTACAGGCTAAATTGAGTAAAGCTGCTAGTTGTCTGGAGTATTTTACAACACAACAGTGGAATTTTAGAGATGATAATGTTAGAAAACTTGGTGAACAATTGAGTCAAGAGGATCGTCAAATATTTATGTTTGATGTTAAACAAATTGATTGGCCATCGTATTTGGAAAATTATATACTTGGAATACGACACTTTATTCTCAAGGAAAGCCCTGAGACACTGCCAGCAGCACGTTCACATATTATTAGGTAATTATTCATTTTTTATGGATTTATTTGTTGGGGGAAAGGTGGGGTAAAATGGAGATGTGGTAGTTTATGGTGTTTTTTAGGATGAAAATTTTTTCTGATGATTTCATTAGAAAGCTGAGGAAATTTTCCATGGAAATCATGTGTTGGAAGTTATTTTTTTGATTTTTTCAAAAATTCCATTTTTTGATCAAGATTTGGAGGTAAAAAGCTCGTGTTTTTGAAAAATTTCAGTTTTTTTGGGATTATCTCTGGTTCTATTGGTCGTAGTGATCTGGGGTTGATCTTGAATGAAAGGTGAGCTCATTTCCCATCGACTCATGTGGTTAAAAAAAAAATTATCAATTTTTCAAGAACTTATAGGGCAAAAACTAATTTTCTGAAAATTGGGCTATAAGTATTTGAAAAATTGATTAAAAAAAATTTGAACCACACAAATCGATGGGAAATGAGCTCACCTTTCATTTGAGCTCAACCCCAGGTCGCTACGACCAACAGATCCGGAAATATCGCCGAAAAAATGAATTTTTTCGATTTTCAAAAGTCTCACCCCTTCAAAAATTGCCCAAAAAAGCAAGAATTTTCAAAAAATTGGAAAAAAATAATTTCAACACATGTGTTCCACCCAAAATTTTCTCAGCTTTCCAATGGAATCATCAAAAAATCTCTATCTCGAACCCTTCTATTGAAATGCCTCCATTTTACCCCACCTTCCCCAATTTTTTCTTTATTTAATGAAAATTTTTCATGATTTTTCTCATTTTTTCTTTTTCAGATTATACTGGATACAAAAGGTAATGCAGTTTGGGGCAGTACTCATTATTCTACGTGTACTATTATCACGCAGCTCATTAGCCCGTTCAGCCTGGTTCATGCTCCTGTCAATCGTACTTCGTATGTGTCGTATGATTGTTTGACGGCTCAATGCCAATTACACAGTGAAAGATGATTATCATGATAATTATATTGCTCGTAATGCAAAACATAAGCCAAAATACATAAAGGAGCTTGTTTTTAAAGTGCGAATTGTTCTACGACCTCCACTGCTCAGCCACTCTCGATCGAATAATTCGCTTTTATCTGCTCCAATGTTTTTGGCCTTTTCAATGTTTTTAATCCATTCGTAAATGAAAGAAAAAGAAAAAAAAATTTAATTAACGTACGATAGAAATCGGCGATTAATAGTGAAAAGAGTATGTCGGTTACCGAATTATGATTTTTCATTCTTCCTAATTATTAAAAAAAAAAAAAAAAAAACTATCGAATACCATGGAATTGCATTGAGCTTCTTTTTTCTATTTATTTATTATTATTATTATTATTATTATTATTATTATTATTCTCCATTAGTTTGCAGTTTGATACTTGTATGTCTTTTTTATCCTCGAATCTTCCGTTTTTTTTAAATTTTTTTCTTTTTTTTTTAATGTAACTAACGTGTTTTTCGTGAAATTAGAAAAAGTTAGAAAATTGAATGAGAAAAAAATTATCTCTTCGGTATCTGACATTCTTATAATTTTCTTTTTTTTCATCCTGTGACCCTTTGTAAGATACCTAGATCGATAATTGTCGATGCAACGTGACGAGAATCCACAAAAAAACACTTGCTCGCTTCATAAAAAAAAAAAACAATAAAAATTTCTCCCTTTTTTTTAGTTTTTTCAAAAAAATCTTACAATTCAAAACACTTTACGTATCATGATTGTGTGTATGCATGTACGAAAAGTGTTTTTACTGCTTACCAATCTATTTAATTTGCTTTTAAAAAAATGAAGAAAAAAAATAAATAAAAAAATAATAAAAAATAATAATAATAATGAAAATCAATAAACAAGATTATACCAAGTTTCGAGAACTGCCACTTGCTCTGTCATATATATATATATATATATATATATATATATATATATATATATATATATATATATATATATATATATTAGGCCGTATAATGATATCAGAGAGCGCATACATGAAAGAACAAAAAGAAAATAATTAAATTTAAAAGAAAAAAAGATGAATAGAAAGAAAAAAAATTTAAAAAAAAAAGTAATGATTTTTTTATAATAAAAAAAAAATAATAATATTTGACTCTGACGTCTCTATGTATCTTGCACACTTTTATTGTCACAGTCGTCAACGTGTTAATGAATTTTGAAGGCATTGGCAACTTAGTTATTTCATAAAAAAGGAAAAAAAGAAAATGAAAAAATTGAAAAAAAAAAAAAATTAATAATTTAAAAAATATTGTCCGATTTTAAATAGAGAGGAAAAAAAAAAAAATTATTCTTAATAAATTGCGAGTGAAAGAGATTTCTGAAGTGAATGACTTTGAAATCGTAAGGAAAAAAATTAAAAATTAAAAGTTAAACGTAAAGAAAAGAAAAAAACACTAATAAATGAAATTTGAAAAATGAATTAAAAAAAGAAAACATTAAAAGAAATTTAAAAAAAAAATAAAAAAAACGTAGCTTTAGTTAGATGAAAAATTGTAAATACGAAGTTGTTGCTGCTAAAAGCGGATAACGGTGCAGTGTTATGTATGATATAGCTATTAATTCGAACTATTGTGAGTTCATCAAGATTATGGAAAAAAAAAAGAAGCAAAAGAACAAAAGAGAAAATATCCTTCAAAAATTACTTGCAGTGTTTATTGACGAGATTCGTATGTAATTATTATTTTGTCAAGTCCAAAGGCGGTGCAAGTATATATATGTATATCTCAAATAGACGTATGTATTATTTTTAATTTTGTTTTTATAATTATATTTCATTTTTGCCATTGGATTTTTTCTCTTTAAATCTAATTTCATAATTTTTTTCTTTTTATTAAATTTAAATTTAACTTAATAATTTCATAATTTCTTTGACAAAAATTGAAGAAAATAAAAAAAATGAGTAAATCCATTCCCATTTGATGCGAAATAATTAATAAAATCAACGTACTTATTTTAAATCTCAATTTTGCCAATATCATTGCTCGAATAAAAGTGAAATTGATTGGGAAAAAAAGGGGAAAATTATTGTTTAACAAATGACAGATTTAAAAGAAAAATTGTGTGTGAATTTTTTTATTTATTTGTACACAAAGTGTGTACAACGTAAGTTCGATTTTATGCCGGTGCAGCTTTACTATTTAAAAAATTTGAAAATTACAGTCTTCTCGCAGGACAAATAATAAGAAAAAAATTACTATAAAGTCTCATTTTAATTTATATATCCTGTTTACAATATAATAAAATAGTAAACTTGCATTATTTCATCGCAAATTTAAAAATTGCCGAATTTTTACATTAAACTGAAATAATTAAGAACTAATGAGTCCTGCATACACCCAAAATTCTACTACTTTTATTTATAAATTTAATAATTTAACAATAATTGAAGCGAATTAAGTAAAAAAAAAAAAAAAACGAAAAACAAATTACTGAAGTAAAAACTTGATACATATAGTTTTTATCTTTTTTCGATATATAAATTTAAATGATAATGCTCGATTTTTCGATTTCTTTGAGTAGCAACTGTTTATTTATTTAATTATTTGTATTTAGATTAATATAATCCTAATTTGCGAAAAAAATTTCCTGGTGTCCACTGGCCTGGCCTCCTTATTATCGAAATCAATGAAACATGAACAAAAAAAAAAATGAACAAAAAAAATATGAACAAAAAGAGCAATAAATTGATAATGTTTTTGAAGAAAATGAATAATTAAAAAAAAACCGGCCGTGCTATGAATAGTCAATATTTGTACGTATTTGTGAATTTTGTGTCACCTGTTGCCTGTGCCTTTAAGATACCTTAGATGCTGATTATTTGTAATTGGTAAAAAGAAGAAAAAAAAACAATTAAATAAAATTGATTTATCTATTCGTTGTAATGGTCCGAGTGGGCTTCCCTAAAGAACAAAAAAAAAATATAGGAGAACACACACACTCGTATGAATGAAAATAAAAATACGAAACGATTAAGAGAGAACACAAAAATTGAGAAAAAAAACACATATAATCTGTCATTCATCGCTGCCAAGATAATTAGTAATGAATTTGGTAATGAAATAATGTTTGAAGAATGAAGAGAAATTAAAAAAAAAAAAAAATAAATAAATAAAAAAAAATGGAACATGTTTAAGTTTAAATTATTAAAATTCATTGATAATAAACGTAAACAATGTAGCATCAGGAAAAATTAAAATTGAAATTCGATAATGAATGATTGAAAGGAAATAATAATAAAACTTTAATCAACAAAAAAAAAAAATGTACGAAGTGAGAGGGAGAAAAGAAAAAAAAATGAAGAAAAAATGAGGTAGCGCTGTTAAAGGCAAAACCATCAGCTAGTCTCGTCTGTAATGTAATCCGGTCACACGATGCATACCACAAAATAATATTTAATATTATTAATTTAATGAATATTATACTGTATTATTATAGAAATACATTGAAAAAAAAAAAAAGAAAAAACAAAAAACTAAATGAAAAATTAATCATTTCGCATTGTTTCTTGATTCGCTCCTTTTTCAAATAAATTCGCGCGAGTTTTAGTAGATATTATTATTATTATTATTGTTTTAATGCTTGCAAGGTGCAAAAATACACAGAAAATTCATATGATAATTAATTGAAATTTATCACTTTAGTAGAACAACACGACCAATAGATAGACACACCGACCAAAAGATGAACGGTTTTACTTTTATTGAGAGTTATGCAAATAATTGAATGGTTTTTAGACTTTTCTCTTTAATTTCTGATTATAACAGTTATATAGATTCATGCACTTTTCGATTACATACTGATTGATCAAAATTTATAATCATGGCACTGCGAATATCCTACTGTCTATCTATTGGAGGTTTTCCGGGTATATTCCAGTTTTTTCCCCGATTTTCATTAATTATTTCTTCGTTATTCAAGTTCAATTGATGTTTAACTTTTTATTATATGTTCTTCTATGCGTTGCTGACTTCTGCAGTTTTTCTACATGATTTGCCTATTTTATACGCTACGATAAACCCAATTTTTCATTAATCGTCTATCTATTGGTCGTGTTACTCTAGCTTTTATGCTCAAATATACTAGTTAAAAAATTGGAAAAAAATTTACACTCTATACGAGAAATGTTTGCTAATTAGCTGCTTAGTCCCATTTTTTTTGCTATAAATTGGATTAATTGATAGAAATTTCTTTCGCTCTTCTGGAAAAAGGTTTCAGAAAATAAAAATAATTTCCACAGAATTTATAATTATTATTTTTTTTTTATTGCAATTAAATATAATTCACATGTCTTTGATCGTCATAATAGTAATTAAATTATAAATAAATTAAATAAATTAAAAATGATGATTGGAAATGAATGAGACAATTTAAATTAGTATAAAAATGACAATGAAAAATTAAGATTCTTTTCGTATCTAGACAATTTACTAAGAACAGATTTGATATAATAAATTAATTAATTTGCAGATGAAATGAGATTGATGATGATAAAAAATACTGGCACATTAAAATTTCAGAATTACTTGGTGGGTTTTTACGAAAAGAAAAAATGTTTGTATAAATAAATTACATTAATTTGTTCAAACATCTCGACAATCATCAGTCGTGTCAATTAATTGATAAATTAATTAACCAATTACTATAGTTCATTAACTAACCGATAAGTAACGATCGCGTGGCAAATTTCTTTTTTCCTTTTTCATTTTTTTTTCTTTTCCTCTCTTTTTTTTCTTCTTTTTTCAATCTCATGTAATAATTCGTTAATTTTATATCATTTTAAACTTCGAACTATTGAGAAATTGCGTGAAAAATCATTCATCCTCATTTCTTGTAATTCAGAAGTTCACAATGTTATCACAAAACGGATGCAACATAGTTTGTCTAGTCTCTGATTAAATTATGATAAATTAAAGAAAAAAAAAAAATTTTAATCATAATTTTACGCAGTTAATTTCACTGACTTCACTACGTTTTCTTTTATCGAAATTATATCTATGATCCAATAACTTTCAATGAATTTCCCATTAATTCGTAGATATTCTAATGGAACGAGGAAAAAAAAATTGGAAAAAAGAATTAAATAAATAAATAATATAATTAAAAAAACCTACTTAAATTAAATAAATAAATGATTAAATGGAATTGCCTAATTGAATTGATGATTTTTCCTAATTTTCGATGATTTTTGAAGTTTAAATAAAAAAATACTATGCATCAACACAACCAAGTGCCAGCAACAGAGAACACAGTGAGTTGCATTTAAAAAAAAAAAAAACGAAATTAATATGAATTAAAATACATAAAATCTCGTATACAAATGGAATTAGTCTTAGCGTTTAAAAATTCAAAACGTGAAACTTCGAAAAAATTGGACGGCGATAAAATCGCTAATACTGTTTGGGCATAGAAGACCATTTTTCTCCATTTTCATCTAATTTTCCTATTATTCTTATTTTTTTTTTTAAATTGAAATTAAACTATTTGATTATCATTAACCAAGCTGATCTGCAATTTCATCCTCGTGTGTTTCTTCATTTCTCTGTAACAAAAAAAAAATCAAAATTTAAATTAAAAATTGATTTTTAGGGAGTGATTATTAAAAAATAATATGATTTTAATTATTTCTTGAGTAAATAAATTATTTTAAAAAAAATATGCACATTTAGAAAATTTAAGAAACTATAAATGCTATTTTTTAAAATATTTTTTACATAATAATTTACTTGTAAAAAAAGAAATTCAAAAAATTTCGCGATGTATGTTAATTTAATTTTTGTAAATTAATTCAAAAAATTAGAAAAAAATTAGAAAATTGAAAAAAATTAATGAAACTTACCATCATCGAAGAAAACACATTATCCTCCTGACTTTCCTCCTCTTTATTAGATTCAGCATCAGCTGCAATAGCCTGAAGAAAACGTCGAAGTCTCTGCAGATCAAATTCTACACTGGATCGCCTTCTGCGTCCTCTGCAAAATCATCAAAGAAAAAAAAAAAAAACAATTAAAAAAAAATGCAATTTTATTTTTAGCGATTGAAAAGATGTCAGAAGAATTTTCACACATGTGAGTGTAAGAAATAGTTTCGAAGACACGCGTCAACAAATAAAATGATAATTGTCTTTTCTGTGACGATTTATCTGTGAATGACGTCAATACCTATCGACATGTAAAGTAATTTCCGTGAATTTAAAAAAGGTGAAAAAAATCAATCATGTGAAAAATAATGAAAATTTCACTATTGACTTGACGCTTAAGCACGTGGAGAAGTTTTCCCATTTATTATTCCCTCTTTTTTCCCCTTCAATAAAGTAATAGACACAATTGTATCTATCTTAGGTATTTCGCACGTTTAAAATTCCTTTACTTCCTTCTTCTAAAAATAAAAAAACGCGAGAAGTGACGATAAGACAAAACGTGCATTCTAATTTTATCAATTTTCCTTACTACGTCAATTTTCCTTCTATTCTTACGTCTCTCCCTCTCTTTTTCTATCGTAGTAAACTGCATTTTCCCGTTGTAAAAGCGTCAATAAAGAAAAAAATTTAAATGCTAATTTATTCGAAATTTTCTCATTGATGCTATTTCGTACAGGTACTAAGTTCGTTATAGCAATGGAAATGCTTACCAAGTTTGAATCATCAACGAACATCAACTTGGGAGAAATTTATAGAAAATACTACCTTCGGGAATTTACACGTGTGAAAAGCACTTTTTGAATTATCCACACAGCGTAACTCTCATCGATCATATAATTTTATTCATCTTTTATTCAAGAGGGTGTAAAGAAATGTGGGAGAAAAAAAAAAGAACAAATTTAATTTGACACTATTAACTTGTTTGATGAGGGAGATAAGAAAAAAATCGATTGGTGATTACTGTCATTGTACTTGAATCAGGGACAAATCATGATTCAGCGCAATAGGATATCGTTAATCTATTTGAGAATTTAACGTTTTTTTGTGATAGTGAAATTATTACACATTGGACAATTTTTTTGAATTTCAAACAAACTAATTATTATTAAAAAAATCTTTAAAAAAATTGCAATTGTAGTTTTTTGAATTTTATGAAAGTGCAAATTTTTTAGTTTTTTTTCAAAAATTATTTATTTGAGGAGAAAATTAAAATAATAGAAAATTTTAAATTTCTGCTAATTTTAAAAATCATTTTTATAATTTTTCAGTTTTTTTTCAGAATTTAATCGCAATTTTTGACGTCATTTCCGGTTTTTTATAATTTAAATTTCAATGAATTTTAATTAATTCAATCCCCGAAATTTTGAAAAAGTTCTGATTTTAATGTAAAAAAAATTGGGAATTTTGCGAAAAAAAATTTGAATACTTACATTTTTGCAGGATCAACGCGTCCGAATCCAACTGGTACTGTCACAAGTTTCCCACGCATTTTTGAAAGTGCCATAAGTGATTGTAACTCAGCCAATCGTTGATCGGACGTACGTTTGTGACGGCTGTAATATTTTAATAGAAAAAGAAAAGATGAATAAATTGTAAGATAGTAAATGTGTGTGATTTAATTTCTTCATGAATGACATATTCCCCAGATTTTTTTGGGGAACTCCCTAATCCAGTATTATCATAAATTGAGAGCTCGATTGCATCAGCCCGACACTCGTGTTACGCTCAGAAAAAAATCGTATGACTTGTGCATTCTACAATTTGCCTCAATCTCCCGCTCATTTTTCAGTCAATTAATGATTAAAATTGTGATAATGAAATTGGCCCACATTCGACAATTTTTACGAATTTTTTTAAACAAATCAATTATTATTAATAAACATTGAAAAAAATTGAATCTATATTTTTTTCAATTTTCTGATAATTTAAAGGGAATTAAATTCACATTTACAGATTTTTGCCTTTTTTTTCAAATAATTTATTTGTTAAAAATAAAAAAATGAAAAATATTGTCAGATTTTTACTAATTTTATATAAAATGAGGCAATTAAAAAATCTCCTCTAATAATTTTTCAATTATTTTTGAATTTTACTTTTTTATTTTATCAACAAATCAATTGTTTAAAAAATAAAAAATTTGTAAATCTAGAAAATTAAAAGAATTACAATTAGCAATTTTTCAAAAAAAAAATTTAAAATAATTGAGGTTTTTAGAAAAAGTTAAAAAATGATCTCGAAAATATAAGACATCATGCAATTGTTTTATGTTCAATTTTTTATAACAAATAAATTATTTTTAAACAAAAAAAAAAATATGCACATATAGAAAATTTGAAAAATTATCCATAAAAATTTTCTAAATTTTTTAAAAATAATAATTGAAGTGTTAAAAAAAAATCGAAAAAATTTCTATATCTATAATTCCATTATCATGTCTGCAGAAGTTTCAGAAACCCTTTTGAATGGATTTTGTCCCTCAAAATGAATGAGAAACTCACCTGATCATAGCTGCTGCAGGTCTTGCATGAGTGATCTCTGCAAGTGATGCCAGTACCACCACCAGACTAACAAGAGTCACAAAACAATTGATTCTGCTCTTCATTTTAAATTAAAAATTAAAACTTTCCACAATTGCTCAAAATTACAAAAATTAATTTAAACAGTTATTTTTGTGAATTTTATCAAATTCACTCACTCGTTAAATTTTTTCACTGAACTATATTATCAATTTACTCCCAATTATATTGATTTATTAATTGTTATATCAAGAAGAAGAAAAAAAATCCTTTTCTTTTCAATATCTTTTATGTCTTTTCTGTATTGTCTCTTGGTGAACTGTACCATACTGCCGATCTGCTTCTCGCATATATACTCGAAGAGCGTTGAAGGCCTCCCTCCACTCGACAACTTTGGATCCTCCCTCACTTTTATCTTGCGCTACAACGTGGTTTGTGACTGTGCCTTTTACGATATACCGATGATGATGATGATGATGATCCTATCGAACAGATTTTCATGTTATATGAAATTTTGGGAAAAAAATCCAGGTGAAAGAAAAAAAAAGTTTCCTTTTGGAAGCAAAAAAAGTGGGAAAAGAGGAAAATCAAACGAATTAAAGTGGAATAAAAATTGGATGAATGACATTGGCTCAATGTAACTCCCAGTATTTGCCTGACCCCCCCCCCCCCATTTTCCAGTCAATTTACATCATAATTGAATTCAATTTTAAAAATTTTGAAAAAAGCCAAATAAAAGAAGGAAAAAGATCAAAATCGAATTAAAGTGGAATTATTTTGAATTTCGCGGGGAAAATTGGATGAATGACAAAATTGGCTCAATGTAGTTAACCCAGTATTTGTCTGATCCCCCCCCCCCTTTTTTGCACTCAATTTACATCATAATCGAATTGGATTTTGAAAATTTTGAAAAAAGGCAAATAAAAGAAGGAAAAAGATCAAAATCGAATTAAAGTGGAATTATTTTGAATTTCGCGGGGAAAATTGGATGAATGACAAAATTGGCTCAATGTAGTTAACCCAGTATTTGTCTGATCCCCCCCCCCCTTTTTTGCACTCAATTTACATCATAATCGAATTGGATTTTGAAAATTTTGAAAAAAGGCAAATAAAAGAAGGAAAAAGATCAAAATCGAATTAAAGTGGAATTATTTTGAATTTCGCGGGGAAAATTGGATGAATGACAAAATTGGCTCAATGTAGTTAACCCAGTATTTGCCTGACCCCCCCCCCCTTTTTTGCACTCAATTTACATCATAATCGAATTGGATTTTGAAAATTTTGAGAAAAGGCAAATAAAAGAAGGAAAAAAGGTGGAAAAAGATCAAGATCGAATTAAAGTGGAATTTATTTCAAATTTCGCGGGGAAAATTGAATGAATGACATTGACTCAATGTAATTCCCAGTATTTGCCTATCTCTTCCTTCATTTCCAATCAATTTACATCATCCATAATGATAATCGAATTAGATTTGAGAAATTTTGGAAAAAAAAGGCTAATAAAAGAAGAAAAAAAAAGTTGGAAAAGATCGAAATTAATAAATTTCAAATGAAATCATTTCGAGTTTTTCGCGGGGAAAATGGGTGAATGACATTGGCCCAATGTAATTGACCCTGTATTTGTCTAATTTCCCCCCTTTTTCCACTCAATGCACATCATTCGTGATCATAATCGAATTAGATTTTAGAAATTTTGAAAAAAAGGCAAATAAAAGAAGAAAAAAGGTGAAAAAGATCGAAATTAATCAAATTCAAATGGAATTATTTTAAATTTCGCGGGAAAAATGAGTGAATCACATTGGTTGAATGTAATTTCCAGTATTTGCCTGATCCCCCCCCCCCCTTTTTTCCCATTCAATTCACATCATTCATTATCATAATCGAATTAGATTTTACAAATTTTGAAAAAAAGGCAAAAAAAAAAGGAAAAAAGATCAAAATTAATCAAATTAAAATGAAATCATTTCGAATTTCGCAGAGAAAATGGGTAAATGACATTTTTACGTTTTTCTCACTTGATTCACATTATTCATAATCATAATCAAGGTGAATTTTAAAAATTTTGAAAAAAAAATGCAGTTAAAAGAGAAAAAAAGACGAAAAAATATGAAGATTAATCAAATTAAAATTGAATTATTTTATAATTTCGCGGGTAAAAATTGGGTGAATGACATTGGGCTCAATGGTAATTGACCTATTATTTGCCAGATTTTTCTCACTTTTTTTTTTCCACTCAATTCACATTATTCATAATCATAATTGAATTGGAATTCATTGATAACGATCTCAGCAAGAATTTTTTTCTTTTTTTCCTCGATAAATTGGTGATAAATCGGTGTTTCACCTTTTGTTTTTCACACGTATAAGAATCAAGGTCCACTAACTCATACCACGTGCTTTTACCACTTATTTCCACTTGATTTTCTAATTACACAATTGTTACAACTGAAAAAAAAAAAAAAAATGAAAAAAAAAAATCATTTAATGAATTTTTTTCACATATTTTCTTTTTTTTTTTTTTTCGTTTTTAATCAAAATTAAAATACGATGTGCGTAAAAATATTTCGTATCTCAATTGAATAATATTTTACAATAAATAAATAACAAATAAATAATTCTTATTGATTCAATTTAATTACTCATGTATTTTTCCGTAATTATTGAATAATAATTCAAGTGAATTATTTAATCATTAATTTGTCGAGACACAATTCTTATTTATTTATTTGTTATAATCAATTTAATTTAACAAGGATAATTCAGCAAATAATAATTATTATTATTATTAATAAAAGCTGAAGTAAGAATAACATTTTCTTAATTTTACAAAAAGAAAAAAAAAAAATTAATTTTCATTGATTAAATCACAATTAAACTCATCCGAAAATATTAGAAAATTTTCATTATTATTATTATTATTATTATTATTATTATTATTATTATTATTATTATTATTATCATTAAAAGCTGAAGTAAAAATAATATTTTCCTAATTTTACAAAAAAAAAAACAAAATTGAAAAAAAAAATTAATTTTTATTGATTAAATCACAATTAAATTCACCTAAAAATATTGGATAATTTTTATTTGATAATTGTGAAGAAAATGTAATTTGGAGGATATTGAAGACGTTTGTGTTCTGACCTGGGTCAATTTGTCTCGTTTCTCAAGACGTTTCACTTAAACTTGCTTCAATACAATCGGGTCAGCGTAATTGTTACTTGTACTTGTTTTTTTTTTTTTTTTTTTTTTTTTTATAAATCAGAGAAACATCGATTGCAATTGAAAACTCATTATTATTTCATGTTTTCACAATCAATTGATGTATTTACATTTTATTTTACAGAAATCACAGAGAGACTGTGTTAATTACTTGATTGTTTTTTTTTTTTATTCTTCTTATTGTTGTTCCAAGAATAAAGAATAAAGAAAAAAAAAAAAAAAAAAGAAAATGATAATATTAAAAATTGAATGTAAACACGAAATGAAACATGAAATTGTCAATATTTTATCAGTTATTAATTCGATGAAAATACTAATTTTAATTTCTGGATGTGCAGTATCATTTCTGGTGATTCCCTCTTGACCTAGGGTAATTCGCAATGCTACAATCCTTGGAATTATACATATAGATATATATATACATATATATGTAGTTCAGTGCTTCGACTTTTATGTTACTGATCGCATGTATGACCCCAGTTCTTTTATTTACACTGGAAATTTTTTTTTAAAATTTTTTATAAAAATGACACAATTTAATGTCTCGATAGTTTTCAATGATTTTTTTTTTTTTTTTTAGAAATTTTTAAACTTTTGGAAATGTATTAATATTGATCACCTTTTTTTTAAATTGAAAACTAATATTTGTTTGCAAAACTAATGAGACACATGGTGAATTAGATTTTTTTTAGATTTCGTGAATTTATTTACTTTAACAATTTTTTTTTTATTTTAAAAAATAAGTTTAATAGAATTTTTATTTTCTCTGTTCACAATTTTACACTTTTTACAGAATTTTAAAATGAATATTTGCTCGGAACTAATTGAAGAAAAAAAATTGCTGAAAACTCAAAAAGTTTCTTTTTTTCTTTTTTACTTGTGCAATTTTTTTGCAATTAATCAACTTCTGCAAAAAATTTCTAGTTTTTTTTTGAGAAAAATCAAAAAAATTAATTCTGTACAGGTTTTTCTATCGAAAATTGCAGTTTCTCAATAGAATCATTGAAAATATCTCTTTCCAACTCCTTCCATGAATTTTTTACATTTTACCCTTTGATTTCATTGAGATATCTCAAAATTTGAAGAAAAAAAAATTGATTTCATTCAATTTTCAAAAATTCTAGATGAGTCAGTTTCCATATGTAATTCGCCCAGACCATTTGTCCACTTTTCTACTGATTTTACGAATTTTTTCATGGTTTTTAGAAGAATTCGAAGCACGTTGAAGATTAAAAAAGAAGAAAAAAAACGGAAATTTGTGAATCATTGGAATGTGAAATATCTATTTGGGATAATGCTGTAGAGATTTTTTATCCAGACGTGTCGCGACGTGTTACCAAAAATTGCGACATCGCTGCGATTTTGCCACTGTGTGTGAAGAGAAGATGGTGAAAAAAAAAAAAAAAAAAAAAAAAAAAAAATCATTGAGAAAATCCCATATCACTCTCTCTTCTAACGGAATTCTTCATTTTTGTCCAATGAATTTATTAAATTGAGTATTAAAGATCAGAGGCAAAATGGACCTGTTCTAAAAAAAATGATTTGGGATTTTTTTTAAGAGTGAAGGAGTAATCAAAAAATTTTGAAAAAATTCACCAACAATCTCGACAAATTGTAGGATTTTCTCAAATTTTTTCAAATTTTTCCGAAAAATCCTTCACTTCGAAAAAAAATCATAAATCATGTTACATTACTGGTCCATTTTGCCCCAGCCTCTTCTATATTAATCTATACATTGATGTATGGGGTGAGAGTAAAAAAAAAAAAAAAGAAACAACTAAATGTCGAATTAATGAAATGATAAAAAATAATTTAAATAAAAATACAATTAAATTATGATTTCATGAAAGAATCCCCCCCCCTTTTTTTTCTTCTCTGAACCAATGAATTTTTCAAGGAAAAAAAATCCTCCCCTCCATGCTCATCAAACTCTACCTAGGAACAAGAAGAAGGATCCATATTCCATGTTGTCCTTGACACCAAGTTGCTCTTCTAAGAATTCTCTCACGCAAATTTTGAATCTGCGCATCCACGGCAAAATTGCGTAAATTTTATGATATTTCTGTGAATCACTCTAATGAATGGAAAAATTGGATATTATCAATGGACTTAATCTTGAGCTTTTTTTTTCCGGTCAGCATCACCTATAGAAAAAGAATATATATATAGACAATTTGAGACAAATATATATATAGTTATAGGGGAGAGTGGGGCAAAATGGACCTAGAAGATGAGATGACTCGAGATTTTTTTAAAAAGCAGCGGTTGCTTCAAAAAATCTGAAAAAATTTACAAACAATTTAGACATGTTGAAGGATTTTCTCGAATTTTTTCAGATTTTTTTGTCAAGTCCTTCATTTCAAAAAAAATTCCTTAATCATGTTACCATGAGGGTCCATTTTGCCCCACTCTCCCCTATAAATAGCAGAATATAATTTTTTTATATTCGTTGCCTTAGAAACAAAGGGGCGTAAGTCCTATATATAGACGTAGCACTTACGCCCCTTTGTTTCTAAGGTGACTATATATATAAAAATTTCCAAGCGAAGATAAAAATTTTATATATACCGAATAGAGGGGCAAAATGGGGCAAAGTGGATCTGCATTTCAAAATAATTCGCAATTTTTTTTTGAGAGTGAAGACGACTAGAAAAAAATTCTAAAAAAATTTACTAACAATGTTCACATATTGGAGCATTTTCTCAATTTTTTTCAGATTTTTTCATGGAATCCTTCACTCCAAAAAAAAATTCCACAATCATATTGCCACGAATGTCCATTTTACCCAACTTTTTCCTACATTTTTACGTTTTACTCTATATTTGTTTCTATATAGACTGATCCACATGTTGAAAAACGTGAAAAATAGACATAAAGCTGCTAAAAATATGAGCGATAGCTCATTAGATTAGATATATACATACCTTATAATTAAAAGGGCGGAAGTGCTATGATCATACACAGCACTTACGCCCCTTTGTTACTAAGAAGATAACTTTTTTAAAAGGACAGCGCGCGTAATTTAAAAAAATTTAAAACGCGCGTACTTTAAAAAAAATTAAAGCGCGCGTAATTTAAAAAAAATTAAAGCGCGCGTAATTTGAAAAAATTGAACGCGCGTAATTTAAAGAAAAATGAAGCGCGCGTGTTTGAAAAAATGTAAAGTACGCATAATTTAAAAAATTTTAAGTGCGCATAATTTAAAAAATTTTAAGCGCGCATAATTTTAAAATTTCAAGCGCGCGTAATTTAAAAAAAAATGAAAGCGCGCATAATTAAAAAAAATTATTTTTCGTTCGATGAATCAATTAATTTCACCTTCATTCCCATTCATACAATTAGACTCCTACACTGACAAAAAAAAACACTTTTGTAGCAAGAAAATTGCCTTTTAACAAAATTTTCCTCCACAATTTTTTTATCTATATATATCGAAATTTTCTGGAGTGAAGTATAATTTTTTTAAATCGAAATTTTTTTTTTTCAGTGTAATAACTCTTCTTTAGATTCAGTTTCGTCAACCCATGTGCCGGATCTGGATTTCACTTCATGCCCAAAAAATAAAAAAACTCAAGAAACTATTGAAAACTATGGGGGAATTTTAATAAAAGACGTGAAACATCGCATTGGCACTTTATGAATTTTTCCGTAACAAGTGGGCGTTCTAAAAAAATAAACGATTATTTATCAGAAAAAAAGAAGAACATCGTAAATATATATATATATATATATATATTTTGTCAAGTCACTAAGATCAACGTAGACTTTATTCTCTTCAAATGTAATCAATGAATCACCATTGTTACACTGAAAAATCCTGTTTAATTCTCAAAATAAAATCAGGTGAATCAATAAATTCCCATCGTTAATTTATCAGAAGCTCCTGATAAAATTTGATGAGTTTTTAATTTTTTTTAACTAATTCTTTATTATCAGTGATTTATTTTTTTTTTCTATCACTCAATGATTCAACCATTTTTCCATCAATTCAATCGCATTTCCCTTTCATTTTCATTGAGTAATTTCTTTGATTTTATTAAATGCGAATTACATGTAATGTGATAATAAATTCTATTTCGTGACACGTTTTGCTCGGATGTTCTCGATAAAAAAACTCGACTTATGAAATTTATTGGATTAATTTTTTTTTTCCCTTATCAATGTATTTAGAAGCATTTTTTTAAAATATAAATATAATAAAATCATTGTAATAAATTGGATCATCAATAATCATTCGTTAAAATAATAATTACAGTTGAAAAAAAATGATTCAAGGAAAAATTTTGGATTTTTTCTTTTCTTTTTTTTGAAAAAAAATAATTCAAGGAAAAATTTTTAATTTTTTAATTTTTTTTTCTTTCGATTTGAATGTAAAATTAAAAAATTACATAATTTTTTTCGCAAAATCAAAGGGCATTTTTCTATGTAAATGTCGAGGGTTATCAGTTGAATATGGCACAACATTCATATTTTAATGGATACAAAGTGGAATTATGTAAATGAATTAACCGAGAAATATCAAAAAATTTCGAAATTTTTTGATACTATTACTTCAGAGTCACGTTACTACTTCGAAAAAATCGTGCACTTGAGAAGAACGTCATTGGAAATTGTGATTTTATTAAAAGTATTGAACTATTCGATTTTACCACGTGTTAAAATAAATTTATTTAATTAATTTATTTGATTAATTGTATTTAAATTTGTGGTGTTTTTATTGATTAATTGACTTTTTATTGATTCAATGAATGAAGTCTGTAACTTCATTTTTCTTCTCCGGCTTTTATTTCGCAAATGAAATGATTCCGAGGGTTTTCATTGGTTGATACTGAAGAGGCACGACCACTGTGTGTTGTGACACTTTACTACAACGGGCTTCACATTATTTATTGTCACTAATAAAAACTCGAGAATTTATAGTTTTTTCATGTTTATCAAGGGTTTCCTGATATCATAAATTGTGGAGATTTTTTTCTCCCTTCTGATATGATGAAAAATTAGGGGAAAATTACACAACAGGCACGATATGTTGGAGCATCTTCTCAAATTTTTTTATATTTTTTTGGGGAGTTCTTCACAATTAAAAAAATTCCTGGATATTTTCGTCCTATTCTTTCCTATTTTTTTTCGAAATTCTTACAAATTTTTTTAATTTTTTTTTTAAAAGAGGCCTTTCTATTAAAAAATTTGAAAAAATTACACAACAAGCACGATATATTCTAGCATCTTCTCAAATTTTTACAGATTTTTCCGGAGATTACTTCACGATTGAAAAAATCCTGGATTATTTCGTCCTTTTTTTTACTATTTTTTTCGAAATTTTTACTATTTTCTTCAAATTTTCATTAAAAAGAGGCCTTTGAATTAAAAAATTTGAAAAAATTACACAACAATCGCGATATATTCCAGAATCTTCTCAAATTTTTTCAGATTTTTCGATGAACTTCTTCATCCCGAAAAAAATCCTGAATCATTTCGTCCTGTTCTCTTCTATCAGAAATTCTTTCCAAATTCTTTCATTTAAATTCAGATTTTTTGAATTTTGTTTTTTGAAATGCCTTTCTTCAAAAAAATTTGAAAAAATTACTCAATGATGACGACATATTGTAGCATCTTCTCGAATTTTTTCAGATTTTTTCATGCAACCATTCTCTCTGAAAAAAAATCAGTGAAGAGAATTTGAGGCGGTTGATCGAATAATTCAAGATTAAATTTTTAGATTTTTATTCCTTTGAAAATCCAAGAAATTCCACGTGAGAAGAATAAAAAATGAGGAAAAATTCTAAAGCATGAGTGAAATGGATCAGGAAGAGATGCACCTCTAATTTCCGATAAAATTCCCAGAAAAAAAATAGGGAAATCGTTTTCACGTCATTGGGAACGATTTCCTCAAGTCTTTTCCTTAAAAAAAAATACCTTTTTTCCGCCAATTATTTCGAATTTTTGTTCAAATTTTCCTTCTAAAAAATCAGGTCTTCGAAAAAATTTGAAAAAATTACTCAACAATGAAAACATATTGCAGCATTTTCTCAATTTTTTTCAGATTTTTTCATAGAGTCCTTGACGCTGAAAAAAAAATTCCAAATCATTTCACACTGAACAAGTGGAATTAACGGAAATTGGCAGAAAGAAAGTGTTGCATCTCTCAACGCAATACTTCGCAATTTCTCATATTTCAAGATAATATTAGATAAAATCACGCTCCACTTCCTCATTAATCAATCAATGAAATAAAAATAAAAAAATGAAAAAAAATAAATACAATTGCCAATAATTCGCAAAATTAATGGAAAAAATTAAATTTAAAAAAATCTAATTGCCAAAAATTCGCAAAATCAATGGAAAAATTAATAGAAAAAAAAAATTTTAAATCAGATTGTTCAAAAATTTTAAAAATTGATGGATAAGAAAATTTTTAAAAATCTACTTGTCAAAAATTCACAAAATCAATGAGAAAGAAATGGAAAAAATCAAATTGCCAAGAGTTCGCTAAATTAATGGAGAAAAAATGAAAAAAAATGGAATTGTCAAAAATTTGCAAAATTAATGAAAAAAAAATCAAATTGTTAAAAAATTCGAAAAAATAAATGAAAAAAATAAAATTGTCCAAAAAATTCGCTAAATCAATGGGAAAAGAAATAAAAGAAATCAAATTGCCAAAAATTCGCAAAATTAATGTATAAAAAAAAAGAAAAAAATTGAATTGTCCAAAAATTTACGAAATTAATGGATAAAAAAAATGAAAAAAAATCAGATTGCAAAAAATTTGCAAAATTAATGGACGACTGATGAAACAATTCATTTGAATTCACCATCGGAATTTCCGGATGGGCCCTTTCTCCCCGAATTTCCACAAACCTCACCGGTCCCCGCCCATCACCTCTTTCTGAGAATTCCATAAAATTCATTGAGTACAATTCGAGTTCGGTATTTCCGGTGATAAAAATCTGGATCGAGCGTTAGTCTCAACCCGCAGAAATTACATTGATTTAATACAATAGGGAATCGATGGGTTTTTTTTTTTTTTTTCGTGAGAAGGGTTTTCGAGAAAAAAAAAGGCCCGAAATTGGTTTCGAAGAAGTCCCATCATGAAGCAAACTTGCATCAACCTGCAAGGAGACGTGTGCATGCCCAGACGCACGATTCACTCGGTCCTGAGTCAATACTTTCTCCGTAAAAGCCCCCAATTGCATAAAAATCTCCAAATTATCACGAAAAAAAAAAAAAAATCAGTTCACTGGCACTCCGCGACTTTTTTTTATCGCTCGAAAGATGATTATCGCGAGTTTTTCACGCAACGATCACGATCGTAATGAATCATCGATCAGATAAAATCGATATATTCCCATTTGATTAAGAATCGTGGCACGCGTCTCTCCAAATACTCATTAAAATCCCCCTTTTTCCCCCATTTTAATAATCGAAGAATTTAAAGAAAAAAAAATTTCAAATTCTCATAAAAATCTTCTTTTTTCCCCCATTTTAATGATTAAAGAATTAAAAAAAAGTTTTTTTTTACAAATATTCATGAAAATTTTCTTTTTTCCCCTATTTTAATAATCAAAGAATTAACAATAATTTTTTTTGTCAAATTTTCATAATAATTCTCTTTTTCCTCCATTTTAATAATGGAAGAATGAAGAAAAATATCTCCAAATACTTATTGAAATCCTAGTTTTTTCTCTATTTTAATAATTAAAGAATTGAAAAGAAAAAATCTCCAAATAGTCATTAAAATCCTCTTTTTCCACCATTTTAATAATCATAGAATTAACAAAAAAATATCTTTCCAAATACTCATTAAAATGCCCTTTCTTCCCCATTTCAATAATTAAAGAATTGAAAAAAATAAAAAACTCTCCAAATACTCATAAAAATCCCTTTTTTCCCCATTTAAAAAATTAAAGAATTAAAAAAAAAAACTCTAAATACTCATCAAAATCCTTTTTTTTCTCAATTTTAATAATCAAAAAATTGGCAAAAAAATAAAAATCTCTCCAAATACTCATTAAAATCTTCTTTTTTTTCCATTTTAATAATCAAAAAATTGAAAAAAATAAAAATATCTCCAAATATTCATCGAAATAATTAAAGAATAAAAAAAAAAAAAAAGAAATCTCCAAATACTCATTAAAATCTTCTTCTTTCCTCACTTTGATAATTAAAGAATTGAAAAAAAATGAAAATCTCTCCAAATACTCATTGAAATCCTCTTTTTCCTTTATCTTAATAATGAAAGAATAAAAAAAAATCTCCAAATACTCATTAAAGTCCCTTCTTTTTCTCCATTTTAACAATCAAAGAATTGTAGAAAAAAATAAAAATCTCTCCAAATACTCATTAAAACCCCCTTTTCTCCCCATTTTATTAATTGAAGAATTAAAATAAAGAAATCTCCAAATATTCATAAAAATCCCCTTTTCTCCCCATTTTAATAATTAAAGAATTAAAAAAAAAAAACTCTAAATATTCATAAAAATTCCTTTCTTTTCCCCATTTTAATGATCAAAGAATTGAAAAGTCAAAAATCACTCCAAATCCTCTTTCTTCCCCATTTCGATAATCAAAGAATTGAAGAAAAAAAACAAAAATCTCCCCAAATACTCATTAAGATCCCCTTTTTCCCCATTTTAATAATTAAAGAACTCAAAAAAAAGAAATCTCCAAATATTCACATGTAATACCACAAGAGCTTCAAAATTATCGGGTAATTTTCCGATAGGTTCGTTGCAAACAAATGAAGGAGTCAAGCTTTTCAGTTTAAAAATCACGAGCGCGAAGCGCGAGTGATTTTTCTGAAAAACTTGACGACTTCGTTTGTTTGCAGGGAACCTAGAGGAAAATTACCCGATTAATTTTGAAGCTCGAGTGGTATTCGGGGGATTATTTTTTCATCCAAATTTGGGCCAATAGAATTGCACCATGAGACAAATTCTCAGTTAGAAATTCAAAATTTAGATTTTATTTAAATCTGTCACATTTAATGGAGGGTTAACTGGATTGACAAATCGTTTGTTTTTTATATATATAGGCAACATGAAAAATTTCCAGTGGAATTTCCAAAAATTTCCAGTGAAATATCGTGTAGGCGTTATTTTGTTTCGTCGAATGGTGCAATTCTATTGGTCGAAATTTGGATGGAAAAAATAATCATTGAAATCCCCTTTTCTCCCCATTTAAATAATTAAAGAATTTAAAAAAAAATCTCTAAATACTCATCAAAATTTCTTTTTTTCCCCAATTTTGATGTTAAAAAAATTGAAAAGTCAAAAATCTCTCCAAATCCTCTTTTTCCCCCAATTTTAATAATCAACCAATTAAAAAAAAATGAAAATTCTATTATCAATCGCCAAAAATCGATGAAAATCCCTCTATCATCCGGAAGAAAAGTGCGAAACGTCTAAATCGCGTCATATATCGTAATTGTACACGACGAAGAATGAATTACATGAAAAAAAAAGTGTAAGGTCAGTGTTGGAGGAGAGTCATTTCATTTGCCTCTGTTCAGACTCACTCACACACACACACACAAACAAACACATTCGTGCGTATAAACTCCTCGATACAGCATCCAACAGTACGTCATTTTATTAAAAATAGAAAAAACCGGTGTATTTTTAGAACGTGCCGTAGTGGAGAGCGAAAATACCAAGTCACTATAGCTAACTTATCCCGGATAAATTATCAATGTCATTAACCTTTTTGAAATTTCTAATTTTTTTTTTTCATTTTTTTTCCTCCAAGTTCTTCTCCCTTTTACGTATAAATCTTCATCTTAGAGTTAAAAGGGCGTAAGTGTTATGCTTATGCATAGGACTTACGCCCCTTTAACTCCAAATATCACGACGATATATATATAGTCGGCTTAGAAGCAAAAGGGCGTAAGTTTTATGCATAAGCCCAGGACTTACGCCCCTTTGACTCCAAAACGACGATTTCTAAGGCATTTTCATATATATATATGTATATGCGTCTGCCTGAATTGAATAAGTGGCGGATTTTTTTTTCCACCTGTTTTTCACGTTAAGCTGTGTCCACTGACGTGTGCAAAAAAAGCACGTATACAACCTTGCAAGAAATCCTCAGTGACCATGGAGAGACAGTAGAGTGTGGCAATAAAAGGAATTAAACGTTGAAGAATTTTTAGGTAAATGAAAAAAAAGAGAGAGAAATGTAATGTAATATAATTGGGGATTTAAGAATTATCCAACAGATATGTTTTTAAAGTGATATTGTAAAATTAATTTTTTTTTCCTTCTTTTTTTTCAAATTTTAAAAATTCATTAAATTTTTTTTTTTTAATTTTTAAACACTTTTTTTCGAATTTTTAAATACATCAATTTTTTTTTTTTTTTTTTTTTTTTTTTCATTAATTGGGATTTATTTCAGGACTGATTAACCATTCAATAGTTCATTATCAGATAGTGCAATTGCATGGGAATGGTCATTCGAAACAGGGTAGAAATACATATATATATACATATATATATAGAACACACATGAATGGCCTCGATTTATTTCAATTTTATATTGTATATATCTCAATTATCTGTGTTTCGCGTACTCCATTGTATTTGCAAGGACGAGAAAAGTGGGTCAATCGTGAGAATAGAGGTGTACGTGAATAATTAATAATATCACTGAAAGAAATTTTTCCCTAAATTTTCAATGGAAAGTTATTCAATTTAAATTGTTTTTTTTTTTTTTTTTTTTTTTTTTTTTTCACTTGGAATTTCATTTAATTTTTCAATTGACGATAAATTTTTTAATCTTATTAATATGAAATCATGGGCTTTGTGTGTCTGTGTGTATTATATACTACTGATATCCTGTCTTTTCAATCGGAATTCATTCGATAAAATTTGATTTATGATAAAATCAAATTCCTCAGATTTATGAAGGCGTGATAAGAGTTGGATGGAAAAAAAGGAAAAAAAAAAAAGATTTTTTATGTCGGAAGTGATGCTGAAGAGCAGATGATTTCACATCAATTGCATCAAGACATCCTGCGTGGGATTGTTAACCTTTTTCTCTCTTATTCTCATTTTTTTTTTTTTTTTTTTTTTTTTTGCTGAATTATTGGGGAAGGCCCGCGAGTTCAATGTACACGAGCTTTCACTTTGAATAGGCATGTGATCATATTTTTTTTTTACGAAAGACGCATAATCCAGTAAAAAATGACTTATCCACTTATTTTTAGAGAAATGTAATTTCAATGAAATCCAATGGAATTATTGATTATCAATAATAATAATAAGTAAAGGGTTTTTCCGCTATTCTCATATTTCCAGTGAATTTCAAAGTCATTGATAAATGATTATTCAAGTGATATTGATCGATATCAGTCGAGAGAATATGAGGCATTTGACCGAAAATTTCAAGATTAAATTTTTCGATTATTTTCAGTGGAAAATCCAAAAAATTCCATGGGAAAAAGATTTTAAAAAAAGCATTTTCTTAAAAAATTAGGGAAATTGATCAGAAATAGGCGCATCGCTAATTTCTCATTAAATCAGGCGAAAATAAATAGGGAAATCATTTTCACGTCATTAAGGATGATTCCCTCGTGTTTTCTTTAAAAAAATGCCTTTTTTCTAAAAAATCATCTTTTTTTCTAAAAAAAAATACATAAAAAAAAACACCTTTCTTCTAAAAAAAACACCTTTTTTCTAAAAAAAACACCTTTTTTCTGAAAAAAACCCTTTTTTCAACAAAAAACACGTTTTTCTAAACAAAACCCTTTTTTCTCAAAATAATTACGTTTTTTCTGGAAAAAATACCTTTTTTCTAAAAAATCATCTTTTTTTCTAAAAAAAATACATAAAAAAAAACACCTTTCTTCTAAAAAAAACACCTTTTTTCTAAAAAAAACACCTTTTTTCTGAAAAAACCCTTTTTTCAACAAAAAACACGTTTTTCTAAACAAAACCCTTTTTTCTCAAAAAAATTACGTTTTTTCTGGAAAAAATACCTTTTTTCTAAAAAAAAACGTATTTTCTCTAAAAAAAACATCTCTTCTCTAAAAAAACATATTTTTTCTAAAAAAAACACCTTTTTCTAAAAAAAATACATTTTTTCTATGAAAAAACATCTTTTTTTCTGAAAAAAATACATTTTTTCTAAAAAAAGACACATTTTTTCTAAAAAAAACCATCTTTTTCCGCTTTAATCCCAAAATTTCTAAATTCTTCCTTTACCAAAGACTAAAAAAAGACGCGCAGTGGGTGTTGGAAGCCGATAAAAAAATTTCGGCGCCATAAATCTGATAAATCAACAAACCTCTAAGTTACAATGTCACAAATGTTATTTAACGCTTGAAAATCATCTTCATTTACCAGTGGAATCAACCAAGAATATATCCTCACCCATCTACGTCACAAGATAACACGTAGAATCTACTGTCTACCACTGATGGCTATCTTATGCTCCTTCATACACGTCACGTAACGTATTACATGACATCTCTCTCGCCTTTTCCTACTGTATAACAAGTTATATCTTTTCTATCCAATAATGCGAATGCCATTCGCACCACAAATGAACTTTGAGTCATTAAAGTATTTGAAAATAGCGATTTTATAAAAAAGATGATAAAAATAGTCTATATCTGATAATTTTTTGAATTCTTTTTTTTTTCAATGAATTATTATTTTTTAATTTTTTTTTTAAATTTGCACTAATTTTTTTTTTAATTTATGGACATGTGCATATTTCTCATTTTTTAAATAATTTATTTGCTAAAAAAAACTTTCAAATTCAGTGAATTTTGAATTTTTTGATTTGAGTCCTTTTCAGTCATTAAAATATGCGAAAATTACGATTATTTAAAAATGATAATAAAATTAGCCTATATGTAGTCATTTTTAGGATTTTTCTTAAACATCAAAATTATTATTAAAAAAATATTTAAATAAATTGCACTTATTATTTTTTTAAATTCTGTATCTGTGCATATTTTTTATTTTTTAAATAATTTATTGCCAGAAAAAAAAACTTCAGATTCAGTAAATTCCCAAAATTTTCAAATTGAGTCTTTTTCAGTCATTGAAATATTCGAAAATTACGATTTCAAAAATGATAATGAAATTAGCACACATCTGACAATTTTTTGGATTTTTTATTGGAAACAAAAATTATTATGGAAAAAAACTATTTAAAAAATTTGCATTCATTTGTACTAATATTTTTTGTTAAATTTCGTGCAAGTGCATATTTTCAATTTTATTGATAATTTATTCACTGAAAAAAGAACCTTAAGACTCAAAAAAAATTACAAATTTTCAAATCCACTATTTACCGATGATTATAATTTTTTTCCTTCATGAAATAACAGAAGCTTCCACTTCAAATTTTTTTTTCTATCAGTTACCACTTCTTCGTAACGCAAACCAGAGTAAATATCGTCAAAAAAAAATTGGTTGAAAAAATTCAATAAATCCATTGCCCTTTGAATCCAAAAATTTCCCCTTTATTTCTGCATCTCAAGAAATTCATCATTTTTTTTTTCTTCTCAAAATAAAGAAATAGGGTAAGGCTCTTATCTTTACCCGGAAATAATACCGAAGATTTACGAATTATTAGTGTTAGTCGCAGCCACTGCGCAGTGGATATTAGATAATTAGAATCGATAAAAAGGTAGAAAAAAAAAAAAAAAAAGGAAAAAAATAGGACAAGGTCTGATAAATTGTAGCATAAAATCATCGAAGAAAGATTCTCTTCCCCCTTTCCTCTAATAATCGATATTCCTCAAATATTTGGAATCAGATAGAGCTCAACATTACGATTGGAATGACGATAACGAAGGTCACAGGTTGTAAAAATTTTTTTCTTTTTCCTCCAACTGATCAAATTTTTACCTCAGAGTTAAAAGGGCATAAGTGCTATGCTCATCCACAGCACTTACGCCCTTTTGTTTCTAAGGCGACGAAATAAAGCTTCTTCTTTTATTTTTACTTTTTTTCTTCTTTCATTTCCACGAGATTTTTATCATCTTATCATAAAAAATTCTACGTTTCAACACAAATTGCCTGTGATTTTCAAGAATATGTGATTTTTCGATTGTCAGATGAAAGTATCCACTCGTTTTGGCGCCTCTCGAATCTTCCTATTAGATCAAGATAAAAGTGTTGAAAAGAAAAAAATTGTAACCACTCAATTTGAGTGTGAAGGTCATGGAATAACGATAGTGCAATAACTTCTACTGATAATCATTGAAGTGTTTTTTTTTTTTTTTTTTTTTTTTTTTTCTCCCTGATGGAAAAAAATCACGTGAATGACCTGTTTTTAGGACATCCAAGAAGGCATCAGTATTAGACGATCGTATCACGTTTTTTTTATCATAATTTTTTTTGAACAGGAAAATAAATCGAAGAAACGTATAACAAACAAAATTATATTGTTTTCATCTAAAAATAGAAGATATTGATGCAATTTCATTTTTTTTTTAATGTTAATGTAGATTTTTACGTCACAGACAAGGTGTAACTGAGATAATGCATCATTCATTGACTTCCGCAAATGATTATCGTTTATTTATGTTTGCGTATGCTATCGTCTTGTTTGATCATTAAAATATCTTTTTTCCAATATTTGTTACATTTTTTTATTAATTCTAGTAGAATTTTAATTTTTTATGAAATTTTAAATATTAAATTAAAGTTACAACTTAAAAATTGTTGAGGAATGAAATTTTTCGGGAAAAATAGGAAATAGTTTGAACGAAGTTTGAACTCATAGCCTTCGGATTAATGGTCTGATACTATAATAGCTGATCTATTGACTTTGACTTTGACTCTAATAATTTCTTTATTTCATGAAAATTATGATGTACATTGAAGGTCTAAAAGCAGAAGGTCGTATAGGAAAATTTTTTAAAAATCAATTTAATTTCAAATAATTTGAGAACTTATCAGAAACCTTGAAATGAGGAGATTTCAAGATTTTTTTGAAATTTCTGGAGAATTTCATATTTTTCCAAATTTTTTCTCGTAATTTCTCTTAAATTTACCTTGGGAATATCGTGAACTATATAGGACTTATAAGTATAGCACTTACGCCCCTTTGTTTCTAAGGTAACAATATTCCATATGCATTTATATGGGTAATTCCACGGCAAAAGGTCGTAGATATAGGACATACGCCTTTCTACCTTAAGTGAAGATTTTTTTTGAAAATTTAAGATCTAAAGACTTTCAGATAAAAGTACTAGTACAATGTATATATATATATATATATATATATATATATATATATATACAGTTTAGTTGATTACAAATTACGCAAGCTCAACCCTTGGGCTTTTACATACAGATATTGGTGTAAGGTTTGATGTAGACTGAAGTTGTCTATAAATAAAACCCATTTTTAAATGGTTATTAATGCCATATTGACATTTATAAACGTTGAACTGACGTTATAAACGTTAAAGAATACGTATTTCCCAATAATTCAAAGAATTGATCAACATTTGGATATTATTATTCATCGTGATGAGTTATTCTACGAGTTCCCTGAAAAGTTCCTCTGGAAGTTCCCCTAAAAGATCCTCTAGAAGTTTCTCTGGAAGTTCCCCTAAAAGTTTCTCTGAAATATGCTTATACACAGCACTTACGTCCTTAAAATTCTTGTAGCAAATAAATTGCCTTTTAACAAAATTTTCCTTCACAATTTTTATGTCTATATATATTGAAATTTTCTGGAGTAAAGTCAGTTTTCTTCAACTAAGTAAATTTCCTAACAACAAATTTTTTTTTTTCTCCTCAATGTAGATAATTATGAATTTATCAAATTGTCAGTGTGAATTTTTGATGAAAATTTGATTAGAAAAAAGTATAATCCGATTTTTAAAAGGATTACTTTTCCGAGAGATCCAAGCCGTATCAAACCTTACGTAAAAAAAAAGTAAACCTTTCGGTAATTGGACTATAGTTTTGTTCTTTGTATTTAATTTCTTTCAATAGTATGGCTTTCCGCCTTTTTTACAATAAGAGGGGGACAAAAAAACTAAAAAATTACTCTTCTTCTTATTCCATTTCCGAATAATGTTAATATCATTCTATTTTATATCTCAACGAAAAAAATTATCATAAACGTTCAATCTCGACGTTTTTCGAATGCCTTGACACCCTCAACTGATTTATTAAAATCACTTCCGGATTCAGATAATTATATCAATATCAATGAACTCGTCGTCAAATCATCTAAAAAAAAAAAAAGAAAAAAAAAAAGCAGAAAAGGACAAGTGCCCTTAAGCTACTGAGACAGAAAAATTAATGTAGTGAAATATCATTACATTAGTGATGTCTCAATACGTCAAACGCCTACAGAGATTTCAAATCTATTTACACAAATGCTCATATTTGCACCCAGGTATGATAAAATTTCTCAGTAGCATGACGTTAACATTAATATTTTTTCAAATTTTCTCTTCTATTATTGGCAGTGACTCTCAATAGTGTATACATTGCTAAAGACTCCTCACAAGAGGATTCATGACCCAGTAAAATGATGAATAATTTTCATTTTCATTAGAAATATATATCATTGACTTAGAGTCAAAGGGGCGTAAGTGCTATTGTAATACCTAGGACTTACGCCCCTTTGTTTGTAAAAAGATATCATCACCTTAGAGTCAAAGGGGCGTAAGTCTTATGTATAAGCATAGCACTTACGCCCATTTGTTTCTAAGAACATATAGTCAGCTTAGAAACAGAAGGGCGTAAGTCCAATTGCTTCTAAGATAACGATATATTTTCTTAATTTGATGATTTTGATAATAAATGTCAATGAAGAAAAAAAAAGGAGAAAACAGGTATTTCTATTTTTTTCACCTTTATTTAATGCATTTTAAGCTATTTTATCAAGTTTTTCATGAATTCAGTGATATTTTCAATGCAATAAAAATTCATATAATCATATGTCCATAGGACACTTTTTTTTTTTTTTTTTTTTTTTTTTTTCATAACTCATTATCATCGTCAAACATTCGAGGAATCGTTAAAGCTACGAATTAATTTACGTAACTAGAAAGGAACCCCAGATGTGTCTGATAGATGAATAAATATTGATAAGGTAGAATGGTAATCATGGATTTAGATTATAAAGAATTATTGTTGAGTGTGTCTATGCTCCTTTTTTTTTTTTTTTTTCTTCTTTTTTTTTCCTTTCTAAACATCAGTTGACGAGATATATTGGGGCTTATCGTTGAAAATAAAGAATTGCATAACATCTGGACATTGTTGGAAAAGGAAAATCATTGGAAATGATACAATTTCAAATGGAAAACATCGAAGGACACATTTTTTTAAATGAATTTATTCACAGAAATGGAAATAATTGATTGGATGAACATGATCGGGGGGAGAACATGTGTTCATTTATTGGTGGAATTCATCTTCAAATACGGAAATTAATTATTCATGTGATTTTTTTTTTCATTTCTTACTATATCCTCGATCTAGAAACAAAAGGGCGTAAGCGCCGAAAAACCCACTTATCAAAAGGAAAAGGGCTTATGTCCGAAATGCCTCTGAAAATGTTTTTAATGCTCCAATGATGCAAAAGAAACGAATTCAAAATTTGAGTAACAAAAAGGCGTATTTGCCAATGTTAGCGGGAATAAGGCGTATGTGCAACATATACGGCTTTCTTGCTATTATGATTTTTTTTTGCTTGATTTCCCTGATCTATTTAATACCGAAAGGGCGTATCTTTCAAACATACGCCTTTCTGTTATTAATTATGATAGTAAATTTTGGAAATTTTTTTTTTTTTTTTTAAAGTTATGAAATTTAATAACAGTAAAAAGGCGTATTTTCAGTTCATACGCCCTTTTGTTATTAGTGATTTTTCCCCATTGTCACATATGTTCCAGCAATAGATAACAACAGATGAGCGTATCATCGGCACTTACGCCCTTTTGTTTCTAGGTCGACAATGAATTTTTTTTCCTCAAATTTTTCAATTTTTCAAATTTTTCAAATTTTCGATTTTTTAAATTCAATCGGTATGAAAAATTTCGCTCATACCCTCTTCCAATAATAATAAATCATTGTGATTTCTACTGTTTCTGCTGGAATAATCTCCTCAATCGGTCAGAGAGTTCACAAATGGCAAATGACCGCCAAAAAAAAAATTGAGATTCTAATTTTTAAATAAAAAAAACTGAAGAGAATTTATTTTTTTTCAGAATATTCGATTTTCATGGAAATTCAATGGAAATAAGATCTGCAGAAAAATATTGGTACTGAGAGAGAAAAATACACAATTTATATTCGAAGGAAACTCTGAATAGTCTAGAGATTTCTATAAAATCAAAAGCGGAAATGCAAATTTTTCTCAATAAAAATCCTTTTTCCACTCTTTTTTCTTGGTTTTCTCTGTCATTTTCAATTGTCACTTGTTCCACTCATTTTTTTTTTTTTTTCATATTCTACCGTTACTTACGCAAGTTCAGTGCAATTTCACCAGCATGAGAAGAACTGGGTTATTCAATTTTTCGCGTCAAATGCATGTGTATAAATTTATGCAAATAAATATAGTAAAAAAAAATCGGTTAACAGAGCCTGAAGAAACTTAAATTATAAGCGAAAAATTGCAAATTGACAATTTTTTGGCTTTTGTAGAGGAAATGCCCTTTTGAAAAATTTATTATTTCAATAAAATCTTTAATAAATTCAGTCCTTTATAGTCAATTACTGAATTTTACAATTTATTTGTCCAAATTAAATGAAAATATTCAAAATTTTGATAATTACGCGAATTGACAATTTTTCAATTTTTTTTTTTTTTTAATTTTCCAATGTTCTATGATACTTTCAAATTAATTATCATTAACATGAAAGTAAATCGGAATATTAATAGCGAAAAATCATTTAATTACAAAATTTTCATGGAAAATTTTCATTTTGTTTCGATATAAATAATCTGATGCCATTGAATTGAAGATAAATCGGTAAATATAGACGTATTGCAAATGACTCGAATTCCAATGAAAAAAAGCGCTTTATCATTATTGCAGTAATTACCGGAGTTTGGCAATAAAATTCGAAAGAAAAAAAAAAGTTCTTGACTCTTTTAATAATTTTATTTTCCATCAAATCTAAATGACTTTAATCTAAATCAATTACAATATCTCAATAATTCAAACAACAACAATTTAATTATTATTTCCCACCAATTCAATAATGTTATTTTTTTTTCCATTCGTAATGTTTTTTTTATTTTGTATTTTTTTCAAAAAATAAAAAAAAAAAGTGCATGAAAAGAGGGTAGGGACTTGTGTGTTACGAGTCACTCTCTCAACTGAGGGTTTATATAGAACCGAAGGATTAAAATTGAATTTAGTTACCTCTGGAGAATGAAAGTGAGAACGTACATTTAAAAATTTTCTTGTTTCGGAGCAAAGTAGCTTACTTCGCCTTATACGCAGGTGAGTAATTTTTTTAAAATTTTTTTTGTACAATTTACAGAGACTGTGTTTGTGTGTGTATGTGTGTGTTTGTGTCATGAGAGAGTGCATATGAGAGTTCGAGATGCAAGAAGAAAGTACTTCCGTGTAAGTCTCGGTGCATTACTCTTGCATAATCTGTTGATTTCATATTGAGAAAATCTCGTAATTTCTCAATTTCTTGAATTTTTTTGTAAAATTAAAAAAAAAAAGACAAATATCGAGAAATTTCGAAAAAATTTCGAAAAAAAATCAAGAAATTTCGAAAAAAAATCGAAAAAATTTCGAGAAATTTAGGGGAAAAAATCGAGAGATTTCGAGAAATTTAGGGGAAAAAATCGAGAGATTTCGAAACAATCGAAATATTTCGAAAAAATCTAAAAATTTCGAAAAAATCGAAAAATTTCGATAAAATCGAAAAATTTCGATAAAATCGAAAAATTTCGATAAAATTGAAAAATTTCGAAATTTTTTTGAGAAATTTCGAAAAAAAATCGAAAAAACTGAAAAAATGATTTTTTTTCTGTTTTTAAATTTTGAATCGTTTGAAAAATGAAAAGTTTACTATTTCAACACCTGACGAGTCATCTGGTGTAAAAAATAGGAGTAATATTAATAAACTCTGGAAAAAAAACCCCGGCCGAAAACATCGAGAATTTTGTGTTTTTTTCCCCCCATCATTTGCCCCTTTCAACTACTCCAAATGGTATAGACATTGGGTATCGAGGCGCGGTCTACCCCAGTCTACCCTCGGCCGCGTGGCTGGCTCAAGGCTGTTCATCTGCTTCATTTTCACCCCTCTTGCAGCCACCAAACACGAAAAAAAATCCACATTTTTCCCTTGATAAAACTACATTTTCCTTATTTTTCCAAAGTGTAATTGGAGTTGTGGATAAATAATGTGATATGCGGTTCTCTGATTATCAATAATCAATTGGCGACTTCGAATTAAGTGGTAATGAAACGTTTTTTAGATATTTCATTATAATAAAATAAAGTAAATTTTTTAAAATCACTTCAAAATTGTTTTTAACACAATTTTTTTGCGAGGTTTCTTTCAGACGAAAAGGAAATTTTTTAAAAAAGAGTATTTTTTGAAGAAAACCTGGCATTTTTGGATTAAAATTGAATTTTATTTTTAATCACTTTAAAATTGACTTTAACACAATTTTTCTAGAGAATTCAAAAAAAAAATTGACTTTTAGACGAAAATGTATTTTTTTTTAAAAGAGAGTTTTTCAAAGAAAAATTGGCATTTTTGGATTAAAATTGAATTTTATTTTTAATCACTTTAAAATTGACTTTAACACAATTTTTCTAGAGAATTCAAAAAAAAAATTGACTTTTAGATGAAAATGTATTTTTTTTTAAAAGAGAGTTTTTTAAAGAAAAATTGGCATTTTTGGATTAAAATTGAATTTTATTTTTCCTTTCTGGAGATGTGATGGACTCGTGAAATGAGAGAAAACGGTCAATATTGAAGGCTGTATAACCCCAGATGTTCAACACATACAGATCGATCATTCGGCTCACTTGCTAACGCAACAAATGGTTGTCACATAGACTTCGTCTATCGGGAAAATAAAAAATTCTGTTTTTTCATTGGACAACGCGACATTTTATTGCGAGTTAAAATTTATCTTGGGTAGTCAGGTGAAGTCGTTGAAATATCAAGTGATAAATTGTTATACTGAAAGAAAAGAAAAAAAAGTGGTAAAAAGTATCAAATATTGATTCCTTTGGTATTTGGCAAATATTTTTTTAAATAATTAATAAAAATTGTTGACTTTCAAGATTAACTGATTGAATTAACGAAATTTAATGAATTCAAGAATTTTTAAAATTCTTGTTTAAAAAAAAACAGTTATATTTACTCATTTGAGATTTTTTAGAATTTTCAAAATTCTTTTAGAAATATTTCAAATTTTTTTCGAAATTTTTTCAAATTCCACTTTGACAACGTTTTTTTTACTGCATATTTCAAAAATTCATTATATTTCCTTATTTAAGATTTTTTCAGAATTTAAAAAATTATTTTAAAAATATTTTTAAACTATTTTTTTAATATTTTCGTAAAAAAGCCATATTCAACAATTAAATTTTCGTAATATTTTGAAATTATTATCAAAATATTTTGAAAGTTGAGTATTTTCAAACATTTAATCTGTTTGAATTAACAAAATTCCGTAAATTCAACAATTTTATTTAATTATTAAAATAAAAAAAATTTGCTAAGGACCAATAAAATCGATATTTGATAGTTTTCATCCCTCTTTTTTCTCAGTCTACTAGTGTTTTAATGTTGTCCTTGAAGACGAGGAATGATAAACTCATGTATAATGATATTCGATGCGTGCTCCGTTGATAAACAGTAAATTTACCTCACAAATAGGGTCACACGACCAATAGATGGACACTGACCAAAAGATGGACGGTTTTTATTATCGAGGATTTTCATAAATAAATGAATGATTCTTATACTTTTCACGTCAATTTCTGATCATTACATTCATATAGATTTCTAAACTATTTATTACATAACGATTGATCGAAATTTAAAATCAAACCACTGCAAATATGCAAGTGTCCATCTATTGGGGTTTCAAGTTATTTTCCAGTTTTTCCTTGATTTTCTTTAATTATTTCTACATTATTCAAGTTTAATTGATTTTTAGTCGATTCACTGTATATTTTTCTGTACATCATTCTTTTCTGCAACATTTTAACGTGATTTGCCTATTTCATATCAATTAATAAAGTCTAATATTTTCTTAACCGTCCGTCTATTGGTCATGTTGCCCTGAATTGAATTTGATTATTAACTAATTTATGCTTAAGCAACATTCAACAAATTGCGCTTTTAATGATACAAAAAAACATTTTTGTATAATTACAAAAGAAAAAATTTCGATCAAAAATTAATTATTTTGATTAAATGATAAGAATTGTCATTTTTGGAAGGGGGGGGGGGGGGGGTATATATATATCTCTTCCTCCCATCGTTTCCCATCGATTTTATCCATATTTTATGATGTTTTTACGAAGATTGAGGGGGGGGGGGGAGAGATGGAGTACGAATTATTGATTGAATCTTTGAAGCGTAATTTTCCGATGAACTGGCGGAGAATTGAATAGAAAAATGCCTTCAGCAGAATTTTCCAGTGAATGCACCCGCTTTTATTTTCATTTTCAAAGGAAATCAATAAAAAATAATTGCAGATTCTATTTGATGATTAAATTTTACAGAATCTCCCGTTTTTTTTATTGAAAAATCACAGGAAATGTCGAACTTATTTCTGTTCGAGATAGAGACACGTGATTTGAAATTTAAAGGGAAGGGGGGGGGGTGAAAAGGGGGTAAAAGGCAAAACGTTTTGTATTATGAAAATTGCGAGAAATAAATTAAAATATTTGAGATAAATTTCTTTCTGATAATTCTATTGAAAAGCTGCGAAAATTTCCGTTAAAAAAAAAAGTGAAAATTAATTTTTAAAAATTCGATAAAAATTCGACTTTTTCAAGGAAGAATTAAGACTTTAAATCTTTAAGAAATTGGAAAAAATTGAATTTTTTGGGAATAAATTTGAAAAATTGACTTTTTTCTGGTACTATCAGTCGTAGCACAAAAATTCCGAACAAAAGTGAAAGATGATATCAATTGCCACCGATTTATATGGTTTTGAAAAGAAAAATTAACGATTTTTGAAAAATTTATGGAATAAAAATTGATTTTCACAACAAGAACCATAAGTAGCTCGAAAATCTTTTTTTTTTTTTTTTCAAGACGACATGAATTGATGGTGAATGATCTCACCTTTGATTCAAGATCGATTCAATCTCATTAGGACCAATAAAACCGAAGATATTGCAAGCAAATGACTTTTCTGAGGAAAAAAACATGAAAAGTTTCGACTAAAAAAATAAAAACTTTCCAAAAATAAAAATAAAAAAAACCTTTTTTACCGGAAATTTTCTCAGTTTTCCAATACAGTCATTTTCCAAAAAATTCCGTCTGAAAGCATTCAATCAGACTCCCCATTTTCCCTCACTTCCCCCAAAACTCTGATTAAAGTCTAGAATAAAAACTGCAATCACAAAAAAAAATTCCCTCCAATTTTTCCTCTTTCTCTTCCAGATTGTTCGTGGACTGATCGATAAACTGAAACACAATGGGTACTTCAAATTTATCGGAGAACGATGAGAATTCGAGTATCGAAGAGGCAAATCCTGGTGGAACATCGATTGAGGCTTTTTTTGCTGCATCAGTTGTTTTTATTACCGGTGTTACAGGTTTCCTTGGCAAAGCCCTATTGGAAAAGCTCCTGCGGGCTTGTCCCCGAATTTCCACGATTTATGTGCTGATAAGACCGAAAAGGAGCCAGAATGTGGAGGAAAGGCTCAAGGCACTCTTCAATAATCCTGTGAGTTTTCATTACGATTTTTTACGATTTAAAGAGTTTTATTAACATAAATACATTTATTTTTACAATATTTACAAGTTTATAGACTAAATTAGGGGTGTGCGAATATTCGAAATTTCGAATAATTCACCTCGAATTGAATTCGAATATTCGATTCAAATTCGATTCAAAATATTCGACATATTCGAATAATTCAAAATATTCGAACAATTCGAATAGCTCAAAGTATTCGAATTATTCAAATAATTCAAATAATTCGAATAATTCGAACATTTCAAAGTATTCGAATAATTCAAATAATTCGAATAATTCAAGTAATTCAAAGCATTCGAATAATTTGAAGAATTGCAATTATTGAAATTATTTAAATTAGGGGTGTGCGAATAATTCGAATCCACGAATTATTCGTACCAAATCGAATATAATCGAAACTTGAATCGAATAATTCGAATTGTCGAATATTTCAAATTTTCGAATTATTCGAATTTTCGAACAATTTGAATTTTCGAATAATTCAAATTTTTTTGAATAATTCAATTTTTTTTGAATAATTCAAATTTTTGAATAATTCGAATGTTTGAACAATTCGAATTTTCGAACAATTCGAATTTTCGAATAATTTGAACTTCTCGAATAATTCGAAAATTTTCGAATTATTCTAAAAATTTCAAATAATTCTAATATTTTCGAATAATTTGAATAATTCGAATAATTTCGAAAAATTCGAATTTTCGAATTATTCGATTCGAAATTCGAATCGAATAGTAATATTCGATTCGATTCGATTCGATTCGAACACTATTCGCACACCCCTAGACTAAATACAAGATACATAGCAACTGCCCTTAGGCTTTTACATATATTCAAGTAGTAGTATGGGGTTTTGTAAGACCAGTGAGGGTGAAAGTAGTTTTTAACGAAATATTTGGAATAGGGAAAATTATTATTGGCAAAAAAACCCTATAAATTCCATTAATTAAGGATATATTGCCCCGCTCTTCAAGTAATTTTTCATCTTTTTTTGAAGATTTCCCTCAAATAATGAATCTTATTGATGCATAAAAATAGAAGGGTTTTCGGTGGTAACATTATTCTATGGCCTTAGAAACAAAAGGGCGTAAGTCCTTTAAGCCTAGCATATAAGCATAGCACTTATGCCTCTTTGTTTCTAAGGTGACGATATATTTACTTGCAAAGTTTAATAACCGTTTGTCGATTTTTCTGTTTTTTTTTGCAAAATTCTTTGAATTTTCATAAAATCTGGGAAAAAAATGTAGAAGAATGGGTCTAGGCTAATTAAATTTTGCGAATTAATAAATAATGATGCCACTAAAAAATTTTATATTTTGATGCATCAATCAGATCTTAATGGTTTGTAAGAAATCTTCAAGAAATTATGAAAAATTAACATTTTAAAAATGAACATTTTAAAAAACGAACATTTTAAAAATGAATATTCTAAAAAACGAACATTGAAAAAATGCACATTTTAAAAATGCACATTTTAAAAATGCACATTTTAAAAATGAACATTTAAAAAATGAACATTTTAAAAACGAACTTTTTAAAAATGAATATTCTAAAAAAGAACATTTAAAAAATGAACATTTTAAAAATGAACATTTAAAAAATGAACAGTTAAAAAATGAACATTTAAAAAATGAACATTTTAAAAGTGAACATTTTAAAAATGAACATTTTGAATCAATAAAGATGTTTCCTGATGAAAATGAGAAAAAAATGCATATAATTACCTTAGAAATAAAGGGGCGTAAGTGCTATGCTTATACACAGCACTTACGCCCCTTAGTTTCTAAGGAGACAATATAATATACTATGTATAGTGTAGAATTTTTTTTAAATTTCTTTTTTAATTTAAATTTTGCAATATTTCTTGAGAAATCAAAAAAATTGGGATTGAATTATCATTTTTTTTTTTATTATCTTAAAAATTTAGCATTAATGAAATCCTCTGATTTTAGGTATTCGATCGAATAAGGAAAGAGTGCCCAAGTGCATTTACCAAAGTAATTCCAATTCATGGAGACGTCAGTAAGCCTGATTTAGGTCTCAGTGAGGAAGACAGAATTATGTTGACACAAAGCGTTAATATTGTGTTTCACAGTGCAGCTACTGTGAGATTCGATGAACCCCTCAAAGTGGCTGTTAATTTGAATACTAGAGGAACCGAGAGAATATTGGATTTGTGCAGTGGAATGTTGAATCTCGTTAGTTTTGTGCATGTTAGTACAGCATATAGCAATGCAGATCAGGTTGAGATCAAGGAAACCGTGTACAAGTAATTATTATCAATTATTTTCTGATAATTCGGGTAGCAAGACCAATAGATAGACGGTTAAGGGAGTTCATCCGGTAACTGAATTAACAGACCAATAATTATGAAAAAATTTGAATATACTTCTGAAAATCTAAAAAGTCACCTGTTAAAATTTCAAACTCTTCGGATATCTTATTCGGGAGAAATTAATAAATAAAGATTTTTCAATTAACACGGTCCCTTATGGGTTTTCGTCTATAAACATGAAATTTGTGGCAATTAACAGGTTTTTTGGGGAGAAACTTCCATAATGGATAAATAAATATGTAAAGAACAGTTTAAGAGCTCCCTCAAATGCATTAGATACTTGGTGATTTAAGAATAAATTAATTTGTCTCGAAAAATGCTGATTTTTGGGAAGTTAACCTCTGTCTTACTCGCATGACAGTGACGTCAGAACCGCGCGCTTTTTGAAATCAATAAGAATGCTTTCCGAATAACGCAATGTATGCTATACTTGCACATTAAATCATACAAAACTAGTTGAAAATGTGCTGAATTGACCTTTCTCTATTTGATCTTCAAAAAAATTATTTCTATAAATTCGATTTTTTACAAAAAAAACAATTATGATCGACGAACAAGAATTTCTAGTACATAGCAGCTGTACAGGTTACGACTACGTTAGTCGTATAACCACTACGCTAGTCGTGATAATTTTTCGTACTATTAAATCCCATACCGGATGAACTTCCTTAAGGAAAAATTCGGGGTTTATCGTAGCGTATAAAATAGGCAAATCATGTAGAAAAACTGCAGAAGTCAGCAACTCATAGAAGAACATATAATAAAAAGTTAAACATCAATTGAACTTGAATAATGAAGAAATAATTAATGAAAATCGGGGAAAAAACTGGAATATACCCTGAAACCTCCAATAGATAGACAGTAGGATATTCGCAGTGCCATGATTATAAATTTTGATCAATCGGTATGTAATCGAAAAGCGCATGAATCTATATGACTGTTATAATCAGAAATTAAAGAGAAAAGTCTAAAAACCATTCAATTATTTACGTAACTCTCAATAAAAGCAAAACCGTCTTTTATCCGATCTTTTGGTCGGTGTTTATTTATTGGTCGTGTTACCCTAGGTAAAACTGAAAAATCCTTATTTTCAAGGTATTTATGGGTACTTTCGTAAAAATCATGTTTTTGCTCTACAACTAGGGGAAGGTGGGGCAAAATGGACACATCTAAATTTTTAGACAAATATTATGGAAAACTCTTGAAATTAGAAATATTGAAGGTACATTGTTTTTGATGATCTCATTAGAAAGTTGAGGAAATTTTAGGCGGCAAACAAGTGCCGGAATTAATTTTTTTGAATTTTTAGCGATTTTGATTTTTTATAGCATTTTAGAGGGGTAAAACCGTTCTTTTTTTTGAAAATTTTCAGTTTTTTGAGAATATCTTCGGTTCTATTTGTCGTAGCGTAAAAATTTTGACGGGAGGTGAAAGGTGAGATCATTTGCCATCGATTCATAGGGTTTTCAATTGAAAAATATCGATTTTTAAGATATTTATGGGCATATTTGTGAAACAGTTTTGTGAAACAGTTTTTGGCCTATAACTATCCCAAAAATTGATATTTTTGAATTCAAAACCCCATAAATCGATGGGAAATGAGCTCACCTTTCATTTGAGACCAATCCCGAATTGCTACGACCAATAGAACCAGAGATATTTGCAAAAAACTGAAAAATTTTCAAAAAAGGAAAAATACCGAAAAATATCGAATTTTCAAAAAAAAAACGAAAAAAATACACCTGACACTCGTTTTTCAGCTAAAATTTCCTCAGCTTTTCAATAGAATCATCGAAAAAAATCCATCTCTAACCGTTTCATTACTGTCCATTTTGCCCCACTCTCCCCTATCTTAAAAAACCATCTTTTACTGATCTCAATTCATCTGCCTTTATTTTTTCCAGCACGAAAATAAAACCGGAAGTCCTGATGAATATGTGCGAGAACTTGGACGATGAAACGTTGGAAATAATTGAGAAGCAAATCCGCGGAAAACATCCGAATACCTATACATTGACGAAAGGATTGGCTGAAAATATATTGATGAGAAGAGGCAATGGTTTACCAATAGCAATTGTTCGTCCAAGCATCATATGTGGTGCCTACAAAGAGCCATTTCCAGGATGGGTTGACAATGTATGCGGTATTACTGGGATCATGATGGAAATTGGTCGAGGAACCATTAGAAGCATCGTTTGCAATGACAAACTCATAGTCGATGTTATACCAGTGGATTATGTTGTTGATACGTTGATATGCTCATCTTGGTACAGTGCTATGCGTCGTAGCAATACTATACAGGTCTACAACTGCGTCAGTGGAACATTCAATCCAGTAACGTATGTAAGATCTTAATTGCTCATTATTGCTGATAATTTCTGATATTTTGGTGATTTATAATCAAATGGGAATTTTCAACAATTTTTTTTTTTTTTGAGGTTTTAGATATTTTGGTAGCTTAAGGATGTTTGGGAGGTACAATCGAACAAAAAAATTGAAATTTTTGCATAAAATCGTTGATAACAATTTATGCAAGATGAAATTCGCAAATTTGATTCAGTGAATCTGTAAAAAATGTAATGATGAGTGAAATAAGTTCTAGAAACGCAAAATTAATTGAAAATTTTTCAATTTTCATTATTTTTACATTTTTCAAGATTTAAAAGAATGTAAAAAATAATTAAAATTTTTCAATTTTAAATTCATTTTTTGGTTCTAGAGCTTATTTCATTTGTCATTACATTTTTAACAGATTCACTGAATCAGATTTGCGAATTTCATCTTGTATAAATTGTTATTAACGATTTTATACAAAAATTTAACGTTTTTTCCGATTGTACCTTCCAATCATCTTTAATGATAAAGCAGCCGAATAATATTCTAAAAAAACTTCGTTTTTTTGCAGATGGAGAGATTTTGGAATTTTAACGGAAAAGCACTCCATTGAATCACCATCAAAATTCGTCATGTGGTATCCAGGATTCACATTCAGAACGAATAAAATCATGCATAGAATCATTGTTGCGATACTTCATTATCTTCCGGCATTTATCGTAGATCTTGTTCTGAAGTTTCAGGGCGGAAAACCAATGTAAGTTGCTTATACTAAAGGGATCTCGTAAACGAGTAGAGTTAGGAGAATTTATCAAGAAACCTTTTTTGTGGGAAATTAAATTCTCTACAAAAAAGGTTTCTAGACATTTTCCTCTAAATCCTCTCAATTCCGAGATATCTATGCAAAAACATTTCTTCTATGTCGTTCATTGATTCTAATGGTTGAGAATTGTTTTTAATCGATAAAAAAAATTTTTTATTAAAAGTATCTCGTAAACGAGTACAGTTAGAAGAATTTATCAAGAGACCTTTTTTGTGGGAAATTAAATTCTCTACAAAAAAGGGTTCCTGACTTTTCTCTCTAAATCCTCTCAATTCCGAGATATCTATGCAAGAACATTCCTTTCATGTCATTTATTTACAAAAAAAAACTCTAATTGTTGATAAATTAATGGATTAAAATTTTATTAATAGGATGTTGAAGGTGACAAAACGTTTTCAACGAGCAGCCCAAACTGGTGAATTTTTTTCTGTAAATGAGTGGAATTTTCATGGTGAAAATATGATGCAATTAACGAGAAATGTAAGAATTGCAAATGATTCAAATACATTTAATGTTAATATTGCTACACTAAATTGGGATACATACGTTAAGAACTATATACTTGGAATAAGGAAGTACATATTGAAAGACAGTCCAGACACTCTGACAACAGCTCGTAAGCGTTTATTTAAGTGAGTCATTTCTTTTTTAAATAATATAAAACCATAAATTCAAGAAATTTCAATACAATTTGATAATAAATTGATTATTTCTTTCAGACTTTATTGGATTCAGAAATTAGCACAAGCATTAATTACATTCGTTACAATAAAAATGATTGTCCTCGTTGGCCGGTAATATTGACAGCACAATGGAGATAAAAAACCCAAAATTAATATTTAACTGGAGTTACATAAACTAATATTAAATCAGTTTAAACAAATGTGTATTTGTGGATAAAGTGATAGGCACGAGTGAAATTGTACAAACATTTTGACGACAAAAAGAGATAAAAAAAAAAAAAAAATAAGATATTGAGATTATTGTCATTACCTCAGAAATAATGTTGCTTGACAAAATTATATATTTTATTGTAAAACAAGTAGAATTAACAAATAGGGCAAAGTTGAGGTGAGATATTTGATTTTCATGGAAATTTGAAGATTTTTATGTTTTCACTGGAATCATTAAAAAAAAATTCGATTACTGCCTTTAATCTAGGGGAAGGTGGGGTAAAATGGACACATTTCAATTGAACGGTTCGAGATTGAGTTTTCCTGATGATTTCATTGGAAAGCTGAGGAAATTTTAGGTGGAAAACATGTGTCGAAATTATTTTTTGAAAATTTTTTGAAATTTTTTTTTTTTTGGACATGTTTTGAAGGGGTGAGTCTTTTGAAAATCGAAAAAATTCACTTTTTCGACGATATCTCCGGTTCTGTTGGTCGTAGCGACCTGGGGTTGATCTCAAATGAAAGGTGAGCTCATTTTTCATTGATTCATGAGGTTCAAATTTTTTTAAATCAATTTTTCAAATACTTATATGCCATTTTTTGAAAATAAGTTTTTGCCCCATAAGTACTTGAAAAATTGATAATTTTTTTTTCAAACCACATAAATCCATGGGAAATGAGCTCGCCTTTCATTTAAGATCAACCCCAAGTCGCTACGACCAATAGAACCAGAGATATTCCCAAAAACCTGAAATTTTTCAAAAACAGAAGCATTTCACCTTCAAATCTTGAGCAAAAAATGGAATTTTTGAAAAATTCAAAAACATAACTTGTGACATATGATTTCCATGGCAAATTTCCTCAGCTTTTCAATGGAATCATCAGAAAAAACCTATCTCCAATATTTCCATCAATTTCTCCTAATTCCCATAGTATAAAACATCAAAACCAGCACCTGCCCATTTTACCCCTTGTCTCCATTTTACCCCACCCTCTCCTAAAGGTATTAAAATTGCCCCTCACAAACTGTAGATATTAAAAAAAGAGAATAAATCATTTTTAACCACAATCCCCATCTTTTTTTCAAACCAGCCGGTCAAAATCCCGCGCAACTGCAGCGATCTCTGCTGGCTTTATCTTCAGATGCTTTTAAAAAAGGAAAAAAAAGCCTCTGCTCATTGGTACTGATTGCAGACGAATAGAAGATACACACAAACTGGAGAGAAACGCAGAGATCAAATGAGCGAGAGAGGAGGAACAACGCTCGATTATTAGAAACGAGTATTATCATCATTATTCTGGGAAGGGCGGTTTAATTGAGGCTGTTCTGGATGCAATGGACAGCTCTACTCTTATAGAAAAGATATTGAGGATAAATCCCGGAATAATCAACTTCTTAGAATTATGCAGATTATCCTCTCTTTCAAAACTATTTTGCTGATAATTAGACTTTTAACGCTAATTTCTAGCGGCTCACTCCTTTTTTTCCTACAGAAAAATCATTTAAAAAAAAGGATTTTTCTATTAAAATTGCTTTTTTTTAGTTTAAATTTTTTTTTATTAAGAGTCTTAATTTTTGTTATTTTACCTAAAATTCTTTTTTTTATATTGAAATTATTCTTTTTTCTACTTAAATTCATTTATTTCTATGAAAATTCCTTTTTTTCTAGTTTAAAATTCATTTTTTTAAAATTAAAAGTCTCAATTTTGTTATTTTACTCAAAATTCTTTTTTTAAAATTGAAGTTTTATTTTTTTCTCTTTAAATTCATTTTTTCTATCAAAATTTCTTTTTTTTTAGTTGAAAATTCTTTTTTTTTAAATTATAATTCTTTTTTTTGATCAAAATTTTTTTTTTTCTATTAAAAAATCCTTTTTTGCTATTAAAATTCTTTTTTTTTATTAAAAAAAATCCTTTTTTTTTGTTAAAATTTTTTTTAAAGTCAATAATTGTAATGAAATCATTTGTCGGTGATTTTCATAGATCTCTTCATCTTTCTCTCGTTTTTTTCTACCCACAAAGTCTTCTCAATCTTCGTTCTATTGCTTCAAAGGCCCTCGCAGTGGTCCACACTGGTCCATGCTCTCAGTCTGCTCGCAGAAGCCGTAGTGGCTTCATCAAATTCGTTCTCCCCCCCAAAAAATATCTTTCTCTTTAAGAGAAGAAAAATAGAATAAAAACGTTTTTTTTAAATAATTTTTTTACATTGGATTTTAAAAAAAAAACGGGAAAAAAGGATTGAACAATCAGAATGAGGTGGTGGGCTTTTCGGCCACTGCCTCTTCTACTCTTGTTACTTCGTGTAACTGAGGGAGAGATATTAACACCTCCTTACTTCAATTTGGCTGAAGGAAAAGAGATAATTGCATCAGCAACATGCGGAGTTGATTCTGATGGTCCTGAACTTTATTGCCAGCTTGTTGGTGCTAATTCAGATCAGCATGAGGATATCAATCTTATTCAAGGACAGGTAAGAGATTAATTTGATTTTTTTTTTAATTTTAACAGTTTTTTCGGATTTTGTAGTATTTCAATTGAAAAAAATGGATTTTTTCAATTGAAAAAAGCATTTTTTTTCAAAATATTTCAATAGAATTTCGAGTTTTTTAATTGAATATTGATTTTTTCAATTGAAAAAATCAATTTTTTCCTTTTTTTAAAATGAAATTGGGATTTTTTTTCAATTTTTTCAATGGAATTTGGATTTTTTGGATTGAAAATTAATTTTTTCAATTGAAAAAATTCATTATCTTTCAATTTTTCCAATGGAATTCGCATTTTTTCAATTAAAGAAGACTTTTCTTTGAATTTTTTAAAATTCAATTTGAATTTTTTGGGATTAAAAATGGATTTTTTCAATTGAAAAAAATGGATTTTTCGCCGGTTTTTTGAGGGAAAAGTGTTTTGAAAGGTGTATACCTGGAGATTTAAGTATGAGATCGACTCACCGGCTGATGAAAGGACGTAGTACTAGGTTCTTTTATTAAAAAAAAAAAGGCGGAATCCCGAAAAACCTGTCCTAGGGCTTCTACAAAGAATTTATTCGCATCGTTTTAATTTCGCGGGAATTTTTGAGTTTTTAGAATTTTTAAATCGTCAAGAAAGATCATTGCTTTCATTAATAAAAGTGGAATATTTTTTTCTTCATATTATTATTATTATTGCCTCTTTATTTCTTCAATAAAATAATTTTTACAAAATTATAAGAAAATGCATTTAAAAAAAAAAATAGAAATTTCCTTAAAATTTCATCATTTATTGCATTTTATTTTCATTTTTTATCAAGTTAAAGTTGAAAAAATTGAAATAAAAAGAAAAAAAAAAGAAAAAAAAATTAAACATATTAATTTAAAATTAATATTTTTATTTCTAGTTAATATTTCTATTGAAATATTATTATTCAAGTTATAAAATTTATGTAATAGAATTTGTGGAGATAATTGAGAGAGATTTTTTTTTTCTTTTCCAGAAAAATTGAGTATCAGTAGAAGATAAAAATGACCCTTGATAAATATTTCTCAAAGTTTATCTCATTTTCAAGTGTAGCTATAGCTACGTGCGCTTTACTTCTAAATTCCCCCATAGTACGGTTGCCCTAAAAATAACTTCTCGAAATAACATTAAATAATTCGAAAGAAAAGAATTTTGAAAAATGTTCTATAATTTTATGATTTTGGTATTTCAAAGCATTCAATAAAAAAAATAAAAAATTTTTTTTAATGATTTTTTTAAACTTTTTCAGGTTTGCGATTTCTGTGATCCATCAATACCCGAAAAAATTCATCCACCCGAGCATGCTGTTGATGGAATGGAAACTTGGTGGCAATCACCACCACTTTCACGTGGAATGAAGTACAATGAAGTTAATTTAACGATTAATTTGGGACAGGTAAAGAATAATTGAGAAATTAATTTTATTTAAATTTTCTGTTGCATTTTTCTAGCTAAAAGCACTCGAATTGATAAAAAAAAATTCAAGTGAATAGAAATGAAAGCGATTAATTCATCATCAAAAGAGGAAGACCACTGATAACCCATGAGAATATGAGGGAATAGTTTATCAGAAATTGTAAAACGACTTCCGGGAAATGGATTTATCACAGCGATAATTAATTTTATACTTTGAATAAACTATTTTTCGAGTAAATGAAACCGAAAAAAAAATTACAAAGTTTCTATACGAAGAAAAAAAAAGTTTATTGCAAGAAAATTGACTCCATCTAGAAAATTTCGATATATATAGATATATAAATTGCGAAGGAAAATTTTGTTTTGAACCAATTTTTCGAAAAAAATTAAAAAAAAAAAAAATTCTTGCAATAAGAATTTTTTTTTCTTAATGTTTAAAAGAAATATTGATGAATAATTTTGGGAAAATTCAGAAAAAAGGAAAAATACACTATTTCTTTGGCTGGTTGAACGTTTCGACAATAGTGTAAATTTATTTTTTTTCTAAGAAAAGACACAATCTCTGTGGTAGGCCTAGTAGATCTCTCATGGAGTGCACTGCACCCGCACATGTGTTTTTCGGGGGGAGAAGGGGCTCAATGGGAAAAGGGACCAAAAGAACTAACAAAGAAAAAGCGTTGAAAAGAGACGAAGAGTATTCATAGAGTTTCTACAGACATACATCTGGCAATGGCTCGTTCCCGTGAAATTTTTAGAAATATTCTTAGACACACCCACACATTTTGCAGCTCTGAAACGATGAATTTTTCCATTAGAAAGCGAATTTGATGTTCAACAAAATATTAGGGGATGGTGGGGTAAAATGGGCACGTGTTGGTTTTATGATTTTATACTATGGAAATTGGTCGAAATTTATGAAAATATTGGAGATAGGTTTTTTTTTATGATTCCATTGAAAAGCTGAGGAAATTTGCCATGGAAATCATATGTCAGAAGTTATTTTTTTGAATTTTTCAAAAATTCCATTTTTTTCTCAAGATTTGAAGGTGAAATCCTTCTGTTTTTGAAAAATTTCAGGTTTTTGGGAATATCTCTGGTTCTATTGGTCGCAGCGACCTGGGGTTGATCTCAAATGAAAGGTGAGCTCATTTCCCATGGATTTATGTGGTTTAAAAAAAAAATAATCAATTTTTCAAGTACTTATAGGGCAAAAACTGATTTTCAGAAAATGGCCTATAAGTATTTGAAAAATTGATATAAAAAAATTTGAACCACATAAATCGATGGGAAATGAGCTCACCTTTCATTTGAGATCAACCCCAGGTCGCTACGACCAACAGAACCGGAGATATCGCCGAAAAAGTGAACTTTTTCGATTTTCGAAAGGATCACGCCTTCAAAACTCGTCCAAAAAAGCAAAAATTTTCAAAAAATTGAAAAAAAAAAAGGTTTAACACATGTTTTCCACCTAAAATTTCCTCAGCTTTCCAATAAAATCATCAGAAAATCTCTATCTCGAACCATTCAATGAAAATACCCATTTTACCCCACCTTCCCCTAAATACATTAATTCTTCTCTTCTTTTTTCCAGGAATTTCACGTTGCATATGTTTACATAAGAATGGGAAATTCTCCTCGTCCAGGGGTCTGGGTCCTAGAAAAATCAAAGAATTACGGAAAAACCTGGCAACCATGGCAATATTTTTCAGATTCTGAGAATGATTGCCTCACCTATTTTGGTGTAGATGCTCGTGCACCAATAACAAGAGACGACAGTGTAATTTGCACAACTGAATATTCAAAAATCGTTCCACTAGAAGGTGGAGAAATTCCAATATCAATTTTGAATAACAGACCATCAGCATCGCATTACTTCAATTCAACGGTTCTTCAAGAATGGACTCGTGCAACAAACGTTCGATTTCGATTTCTGAGGACAAAAAATCTTTTGGGACACTTGATGTCAGTGGCGAGACAGGATCCCACTGTAACAAGAAGGGTAATAGATAAATATATAAATAAAATTAAAAAAAAAAAATATTTTCCGAGTAAATCGCACTTTTTTCGGGTGAAAACACGTATTTTTCTCCTAAATAATATTTTAAAAAATAATATTTTTTCCGGGTAAATCGTAATATTATTACGATTATATCGTCACCTTAGGAACAAAAGGGCGTAAGTGCTATGTTTATAAATAGCACTTACGCCCTTTTGCTTCTAAGGCAATGATATTTATGCATAAATATAGAGGAAACCAGAGCAAAATGGACCGCTCAACCCAAAATGATTCCGGATTTTTTTTTTAAATAAAGGACATCATGAAAAGATCTGAAAAAATTCAAGAAGATGCTGCAACATGTCTTCCTTCTTCGTGAATTTTTTCAAATTTTTTTGAAGAGTCCTTCACCCTTAAAAAAAATCCTAGATCATTTCATCACGCATACACGGAGAAAAAAAAATTCTGGTCTCAAATAAATATATTTTGCTCAAGTGAATACACTAATCTCCTATAGATATAGATATATAGATGATCAATGTATTTTTGAGAAGTATTTTTCATCTTTATTTGCACAAAATACATTTACTTGAGACCATAATGTTTTATTTTCTCAGTGCAGGTCCATTTTGCCCTACTCCTTCCTATTTTTTAAAAATTCTTTGGATCCATTTAACTCTTTAATTATTATCTATACGATTCCGATAAACTCTGAGACCCCAGTTGAGCCACTGAGATCTCTGAATTTCGTGATACTGGAGCCATTCATAGTAGTCTTAAAAAAAAAATTATGAAATTCACAGGAAATGAGGTCGAATAATCAAATTAAAATGAATATTATATCTTTTTCAGTACTTTTACTCAATAAAAGATATCAGCATAGGAGGACGGTGTTTCTGTAATGGTCATGCTGATACATGCGACATTCGTGATCCAAATGAGCCAAAGAAGCTGGAATGTATTTGTCAGCACAATACTTATGGACCGCAGTGTGACACGTGTCTTCCAGGCTTTCAGCAGAAGAAATGGCGACAATCTACGGCATTTAAGAAATTTACATGCGAACGTACGTTAATAATGGCTTCACCTTAGAGGCAAAGGGGCGTAAGTGCTATGTTTATTCACAAGCACTTACGCCTCTTTGATTTTAAGCCAACAAAGTAAAAAAAAAGGTTTAATCATGTGGTATTTGCTTAAATTAACTGTTTTTCTGCGTTTTTTTCAGCTTGCAATTGCTTTGGACACTCAACTGACTGTGAATATGACGCGGAAACAGACGAAAAACACTTGTCCCTTGATATACATGGAAATTATGAGGGTGGAGGTATCTGCAAGAACTGCCAGCACAATACACAAGGAATTAATTGTAATAAATGCAAGGAAAAGTTCTATAGACCAAGTGGAAAGCCTCTGAATGCTACTGACGTCTGCCAACGTAAGGATTCTGCTCTTAATTCTCTTCTTCTCGTGAATAGGCAAAGAAACCCCTCCCCCCCCCCCCTTTTTTTTCCACCACACATCCCTCGAAATTCAAAAAAACGTTCATTTAAACACTGTTAAGAATTTCCGTCCGGATTTTTCGTGCAGAATCCCGGAAATTTCTAACAAGTCACATTTCCACTGAAATTTCAGATAATTACGTCATTGAAAAATGAACACATCATTGATTTTCAAATAATTTCACGCCTGGATATCAATGAAATTTGTAAATTTCAGTTTAATTGTTTCTTAAAAATTTAGTAAAAATAGGAAAATTAAAAAAAAAATTGAAAATTCAAGTCATTTTGATTCTGAATGTTCATGTTCAGTTGAAAATTCAAGTAATTTGTAGAATTTTCGTCTCAATTCTACTTGAGACTCATAGATTCCCTTGAATTTCCTCTGAAACTCACAGATTTCATAACCATCTTCCCATTAAAAAAAAATTCAATGTCACGTTTATGAAAATTCTCATCAAATTGTGTATGAAATTTCCATTTTTTTCTAACAGTGAACAAAGAAAATGATGTAATTGTCTTTTTGCAGCATGTGACTGTGACCATTTCTTCTCAACCGGAAATTGTGCCGAATCAACTGGTAAATGCGAGTGCAGAAAGGAATATACCCCACCAGATTGCGACGACTGCGCATATGGATTCTACGGTTATCCTGATTGTCGTCCTTGCGACTGTTATCTCAATGGAACGGACGGTTACCATTGCGAAGCAATAGAAGGTTCCTGTCCCTGCAAACCGAACTATGCTGGACACTACTGTGATCTCTGTGCTCAAGGCTACTACAATTTCCCAGATTGTCTCCCCTGCAAGTGTAATTCCGTTGGTTCATCGCACGATGTATGTGACGTAGTTTCCGGTAATTGTACCTGCAAGAACAACTTTCAAGGTAGAACCTGTGATCTCTGCGAGGATGGTTACTACAGCTATCCAAACTGCAGCTATTGCAACTGCGACACAAGAGGCACGGAATCCGGTATCTGCAATAAAGAAAATGGCGCCTGTCTTTGCAAGGAGGGATACGGTGGTGCACGATGTGATCAATGCATCAACGGTTACTATGGTTACCCCAACTGCAGACCCTGCAACTGCAGCACCGTTGGATCATCCTCAATCAGCTGTGACGCAACCGGAAAATGCTCTTGTCTCGGGAATTTCGCAGGAAGAGCCTGCGACCAGTGCAGTCCTGGTTACTACAAGTATCCTGAGTGTGTTGCCTGTGATTGCGACAGTCATGGATCAAACGGAGTCTCCTGTGACGACGATGGCAAATGCCAGTGTCACGAGAACTTCGATGGACCACAATGTGACCAGTGTCAGGAAGGGTTCTACAATTTCCCGAGGTGCGAAGGCTGCAACTGCGATCCTGCTGGTGTTGTCAAATCTTTTATGGGCTGTGGGTCATTACCAGCTGGAGAACTGTGCCAGTGTAAGGAACGTGTTCAAGGCAGAATATGCAATCAGTGCAAACCTATGTTCTGGAACCTCCAACCAGGAAATCCGGATGGATGCGAAGATTGTAACTGTTATATTCCTGGGGTTATCGGGAGTATTGGAGAGTGTGATTCGAAGAATGGACAGTGCATCTGCAAACCGGGGGTCACTAACCGTGGATGCTCACAGTGTGTGGATGGTACTTATAATCTTCAGGAAACTAATCTGTTTGGTTGTTCTGTTTGCAACTGCGATATCGGAGGATCAATCAGCTCGATTTGTGATAAGCAGAGTGGGCAATGTTCATGTCAGCCACGAGTTACTGGTTTGACGTGTAAAGAACCATTGAAGGCGCATTATTTCCCGACCCTTCATCAGTTCCAGTATGAAGTTGAAGATGGAAGGACACCTAGTAATAATCCGGTTCGTTACGGATACGCTGAGGACAGTTTTCCTGGCTACAGCTGGAAGGGATACGCAGTCTTTTCGAATCTACAGGATGAAATCATTCAGAGGGTCTACATTCAGAAATCCTCACTTTACAGGATGGTGTTGAGATTCGTTAATAGAAATAATGAACCGATACTCGGTGATATCATGATAACTCCGGACAGTCCCACGGAAACTGAACAGAAATTCAAGGTTCAGTTTAAATCGACGTCTGAACCAGAGTTCGTTACAGTTGCAGGAACACATGGCAATCATCCAGCTGCAATGGTCATGAATCCTGGATACTGGTCAATCACAATTTCAACTGGAAAAAATCTATTTCTTGATTATTTTGTGCTTTTACCAGCTGAATACTATGAAGCTACTATTCTCACTCAGGATGTTGATGTTCCATGTGAAGTTGGACAGATGGGATTGTGTAGGCACTATGGATATCCTTCTGTCGTTCAATTTGATGCTGTAAGAGGGGCTGGAGGCTTCTTGGATGAAGACGGCAATCGACTTCGAATCACAGAATACTTTGATGACAGGGATATTCTGAATGAAATCGGTCAAGAAGAAATTCCGATGATCAACAACAATCAAAGGACCATTCATTTTGAACTGCGTGTTACTAAACCTGGACCGCACATTTTGTTGGTGACTTACGTCACTTCCCGAGATGAAACATCAACATCTACTCTGAATATTGAAGCCAACACTGTTGGAAAGGGTAAAGTAACGCTGTACCCATGCAAATACACCAGCATCTGTCGTCAAGTCGTCACGGACCGTTTAGGCAAAGTGGCGGCATACAGTTTCCCAACGAATTACGTCAGCATCGTCTTAACCGGAGAACCCAACTCAAACGTTGCTACAGAATCGGTCGTTGCAATTCCATATGAACAATGGTCTCTCGATTACGTCAAGCCGAAATCGGTTTGCGTCCGGAAAAATGGAAAATGCGTGCAGGGAATGTTCCCGGGTGCTGCAGACGCCAAAAAGGTTGAGTTCGAGACGAATACGGAGGGACTGGAGACGTCACCTCCTCCAGCAGGCATCTACGACAACTCTACGAAGTTGATCTACCTCAATACCGATGATGCGTCAGCTGTCGTCAACATCGAGACCAAGGTGCCAACTCCGGGCGACTACGTTTTCGTCATCCAGTACTATCAACCCGATCATCCCGAGTTCCAACTGGACGTTCTCGTGCAAAACGGAAAATTCTACGAAGCCAAGGTTCCAGTGCCTCACTGTCCAAGTAACAGCGGCTGCAGAAGTATAATCCGTCAACAAGACGGTAATTTCAAGTTCAATCTAATCGAGAACGTCGTCCTAACCTTCCAGAACCCAGCGAATGGTATCTGGCTTGATTACATCTTGATAATTCCAGCAGAGCAGTACGACGAGAAGGTCCTGAAGAAAATCCAATTCGATCAGACGAAGGAGTTCATAAAACGCTGCGGAAACAATAATTTCTACATAAACACGACTGAAGAAGGATTCTGCAGAGACTCGATATTCTCGTTAACTGCTGATTACAACAGTGGAGCATTGAATTGCGGCTGTTCAGTCGAGGGAACGACGAGTTTCGAGTGCGAAAAATTCGGGGGACAGTGTCCCTGCAAACCTAATATCATTGGTCGTCGCTGCGACATCTGCAAAACTGGATTCTACGGATATCCTAATTGTCGAAGGTGCAATTGTCCGAGTACAGCTCTCTGCGAGCCAGAAAGTGGCGAGTGTCTGTGTCCGTCAAGAGTAACTGGAGAACGTTGCGATCGTTGCGAAGAGGGGACCTACGGCTTCCACCCAATCATTGGCTGCGAAGAGTGCAATTGTTCACCGGATGGTGTTCTCAACCGCGACCTGCAATGTGACCTGCTCAATGGAACCTGTAAGTGCAAGGAGAACGTAGTTGGTCGTCAATGCGACAAGTGTCGTGCGGGTTACTCGCAGTATCCTTACTGCGAGAAATGTGACTGTGACGTTAGGGGAACAACTGAAGACATCTGCGATCAATACACGGCCGAGTGTCACTGCAAGGCCAATGTCCAAGGCTCCGCCTGCGACCTCTGCAAGGAAGGAACTTTCAATCTGCAACCTAACAACGAAGAGGGCTGCTCCAAGTGCTTCTGCTTCGGCAAAACCACTCGCTGCGTCTCTGCAAGTCTCTACCGGACTTACACCCTGAACATGATCGACTGGGATCTTGCTTTGGTTAACGATAAAACCGGCGCCATCACGATTCTGGAAACGGGACCGCAAGAGTACAATGACACGGCTATCATTGTCGGCTTGACTAGTAATGAGACCTTCAACAATGTCATCTACTTCTCAGCTCCTGGGAACTATCTTGGGAAGAAGCTGACGTCTTATGGCGGAGCGATCAATTACACGGTCCACTATAGTACTGGACCATTCGGCAAAGCTGTTGCTGGATCGGACGTAGTTTTAGTCGGATCCGACTCAGTTCTGCTCTACTACGGAGAAGAGCAGCCACCTTCCTTCACCAATTTCCGAACCTCAGTCGAGTTGGTCGAGACGAATTTTGTGACGACGCAGAATCTTCAAGTGACTCGCGAGCAGCTGCTGATGACTCTGGAAAATCTAAAAGGCATCTACATAAGAGCTACTTACTGGGAGCCCAGCATCACGGCGTCTCTGATGGACGTGACGCTTGATATGACCACTGAAGAATACACCCAGAACAGCGTTTTAGCAAGTAGCGTTGAGCAATGCCAGTGTCCACCGAATTATCAAGGCTTATCTTGTGAAGAATGTGCTCCTGGTTACTACCGAGTCGAATCTGGTCCAAACGGAGGATCTTGCGTCAAGTGCCAGTGCAACGGTCATGCCGACACGTGCGATGTTAAAACGGGAGTTTGCCACGACTGCAAGAACGGAACGAGCGGTGATCACTGCGAGTTCTGCGAGGAAGGCTACTATGGTAACGCAACAATCGGAACCCCTTCGGACTGTCTAATCTGCGCTTGTCCTCTTCCAATCCCATCCAACAACTTCGCTACCCGCTGCGACGTCAACGAAGCCGGCAACAAGATAAGCTGCGCCTGTCTTCCCGGATACTACGGAGCAAGATGCGAGGCTTGTGCAGCTGGATTCTTCGGGGATCCTAATATCGAGGGCGACTTCTGTAAACCCTGCGAGTGTTCCGGGAACATCGATACCAACGACGTAGGATCTTGCGACTCCTTAACCGGCGAATGTCTCCATTGCCTGAACAACACGTACGGAGAGGCTTGCAACTTGTGCGCCCCCGGATTCTACGGAGACGCCATTGAACGTAAGAACTGCCAGAGCTGCAGCTGTCAACAGTGCGGTATGGCGAGATGCGACAGTTACAACGGTCGTTGCGAATGCAAGCAGAATGTTATCGGTGACTTGTGCGACTCATGTGCTCCCGATCATTTTGGATTCGAATCCTGCAATGGCTGCGAAGCCTGCGACTGCGCTCTCGCTTCAGACTACAGCCAGTGTGATGAAGGGACTGGACAATGTCAATGCAAACCTGGGGTCACTGGGAGAAAGTGCGACAGGTGCATAGCTGGATACTGGAACTATGGTCCAGAAGGATGTATCTCTTGTGGATGCAACACGGGTTATTCGATCGGCGCTTCTTGTAATACTACTACTGGTCAGTGCTCCTGTCTGCCTGGAGTTATTGGGGAAAAGTGCGATCATTGTCCTTATCGATGGGTCCTCAAAGAAGGCGATGGATGCTACGAGTGCGACTCGTGTATCCACGATCTCCTGGATGTTACTGATCAGCTTCAGTCACTTCTGGCGCCAGTTGCTCAGGAGTTCAACAGCGTTGCAGAAAGCTACTACACTAATCAACGCCTGAAATTCGTTAATGATACTGTTAATGAGCTGTATCCGCAAGTTCGTGAGCTCGATCCAAGGCGCATTGATCTGCAGCCTATTCAAAAAGAGATATCGAAGTTGGACCAAGATGTTTCTAATCAGAAGAGGAGGATCGAGTATACAGCGGAAACGAGTCTCAAGTGGAAGGACGACGCAGAACAGACACTAGAGGATATGAACGGTTTAGAATCAGATGTGAAGAAGGAAATTCGGTTGGTCAACAAGATTATATCGGAGGTACAGGCACTTGCCCTGAACATTGGATCAGGCGATGGAGCGAAGATCGATAATGCTCTAAAAGAAGCTGAAGACATTTTATCAGGAATTCAGGAGGTTTCGTTCGTTCCCTTCCGGGACAAGGCTACGGATCAGTCAATCACTGCTAATGTGCTTGTAACAGAAATGATGGAGTACAATTTCCCAGTTAGTAACCTGAGCTCATTCACCAATTCATTAGTGGAAAAGGCGGAGAACTTTGGTGCCAAGTTGGAGGACTTCATTGAGAATGCAGATAAAGCAGAGGAATTAGCACGTCGTGCCGAGGAGTTCATCAACGAAGGAAAGAAGGTTAAAGAATTAGGAAACTTCGATATGGTTAAGAACGCAACTGACGAAGCAAATGACGACATTGCAGCTGGAGACAGGCTGAATAGAAATGCGACAGAAGCTTTGGCTAATGCAATTGTTACGTTTGAATCTCTGGATGATCTCTTGATGAAACAGCAGCTAGCCTACGATGGATTGAATGACTCGATCACTCAGAATGACGATAGTCTCATCAAAATCCTTGATACTGTGCAGAAGGCAAATGTCCATGCAGAACGTCTCCACGTTCTTTCCCTCGATCTTGATAATGTTCTGATTGGAACCAGGAATACTAGTGCAGTCAGGGCAGTTTCTGCTTATCGTGACATTGAAGAGGCCATTCAGGTGGCTAAGGATGCTGCTAATGAAGCAGCTGAAGCTGCCAGTAACGCAACAGCTTTGTCTGTTGGAATCGACACGACAACGAGAGATGCTTACGAAGAATCGAATAGACTCTACAGAGACGCGCAGAGTGCTCTAGCCTTGACCGAAGGGAAACTCGAAGAGGATCTTGACCAGGCCAAGCAGGACGCCAATATCCTGTTGCGCACGAACAGAAGAAACGAGGAGAATCTGGACAGAATCAACGCCACTTTGAATAATCTGCAGATTCCTGCAGGAGCATCTATCGAGGACGCCACGAGAGAAGCTGATGAATTCACGAATGACATACAGCGATCGTTAGATCGGATGAAGGACGTCATTGATCGAGTTCCTAATGACCTACAAATAACGAAGAATCTTTCCAAGGACACGTCAGACTCAATTCGCGACATTTCCCAGGCGAAAAAACAACTGGATTCAGTCAGCAGGGTTATTCCGGATATGTCTGACTTGCTGGAGAGACTCGGAGAAAAACAGCAGAAAATGGAGGCTTCCGGTAACGATTTGAAGGGTAAAATTGAAGCTTTAAAGACGAAGATAGCGAACGCAAGAGAATTAGCTGATAGATTCAAAGTGGGACTGACGTTCTACAGGAATACGACGCTGGAACTCAAAAATCCGGAGAGTCTTCCGCTTTTAGCGACTGCTACAAAATTATCCTTATACTTCAGAACGAATAAAACAAACGGATTCTTGCTGTATCTTGGTAACGAAGAACGCGCGAAGATTCCGCGTCAAAAAACCCACGATTTCTTGGCTCTACTCATCGAAAGTGGATATCCTGTATTGATTATCGATCTTGGTTCCGGTCCGGTTAAAATAATCAGCAATAAGTTCGTCTCGGACAACGTCTGGCGGCAGATAATCGTCGACAGAACTGGAAAGAACGTTAAGCTCATCGTCAGAGAGGATATTGGCGAAGGCAGAGACGAGTTGTTCGTCAAGGAGCAAGTATTACCAGGAACCTATGCTATCTTCAATCTAGATCAAGAACAGTCAAAGCTCTTCGTCGGTGGCTATCAGTCCTCATTCCAAATCCAAGAAATCGTAACTGCCTCTTCATTCGAAGGAGAAATGGAGGAGCTCGTAATCGGTGATATTCCAGTTTCCTTCTGGAACTTCGTCAAGGGCGAGAATAACCGGCAATTCGCTTATGAACGTGACAAGCTCGTTGACTTTACCCCGAGCACAGGATACCGCTTCGACAGGAACGGTTATGCAGTCCTCAGTATGAGAACCTCATCAATACGTTATGACTCACAGAAGTTCAGTCTGAAAATGAACTTCAAGACACTTGGAGATAACGGATTGATGTACTTGATGGGTAAAGGAAAGCACTTCCTCTCTGTAGAAATAAAGAACGGCCAAATTCTTTATCAGTTCGATCTCGGTGATGGACCAATTGCGTTGTTATCGCCTAACAAGTATAACGATGGCGAGTGGCACACGCTTGAGGCGCGGAGACTAGACAAAACGGGGGTTCTAACCCTGGACAAAATTATGGTAGGTAAAGACCAGGCTGGAGGTAACGCGAAAACTCTCGTATCAACGGATCATTTCTACGTAGGAGGTTATCCTCCGCATACCAGACACAAGCACAGAACAGTGACGCACACCGGCTTCGAAGGCTGCATAGATCTAGTAGTGATCCTAGACACTTCGGTAGATCTGACCAGGAATCTCCAAGCCTTTGGCGTCATGCCCGGTTGTCCAACGCGATTCGCTAGTTTAGTATCGTTCGAAGAAGGAGCACCTGGCTACGTGAGATGGCTCAACGTATCAGCAGACAGTGCGCTCCAAATAAACCTTAAATTCCGTACTTTAGCTAGTAACGGCGTCATCTTCTACGCGACGAACCCAGATCAAACTACCAATAGCGTTTTAACCCTTGAAGATGGGGTTCTCGTGTTCAAGAGTCATGGAGAAGAAATAAGAAGCAGCTCAGTCGGTAACAAGTTCAACGACAATGAGTGGCACGTCGTGACGGCCACCCACGACCATCAGGCTCTTCGCTTAGACATAGATGACGCTGAGAACTATGTCACACCTTATCCCCCACCGGCTCTGAACATCCAATCCGGTAATTTGTACATCGGCGGCCTCCCAAATGCGCAAACTGGGTCGCGATCTACTGAGCCATTTGTCGGCTGCATCGGAGATGCGACATTAAACGGCGAAATCATCAATTTCGCTAATACGAATGAGCGTCCGAACGCGCGACTTGGCAGGTGTTTAGGGGGGGAGGGTCCCGTACCGGCTAGTACCGAGTTGGAGCCAACAAATTGGCCACCGTTGCCAGTAACCGATGTTGAGGCCATTACAATGGCAAATACCGAGCCGAACGTTTATCAAGTGGATATTGATACAGCGACGCCACCGCCAGAGGGCGAGGGACGCGTTACAATACCGCCACCAATAGAAAGAACTACGGTTCAACCGGAAATCACGACACGACCACCGGAATCTGACAACTGCAGACTACCCTACATGCCGGAGAATGATCCAGATACGGAGAATGCTTGGAGATTTGGTACTGCAAGATCAAGCAGAATCGAGTACAGATCACTGAGTGGTAGATACAGGGACGAGTATGATTTCCAGATTAACATCAAAACGATGGCTGATGAGGGACTTGTCTTCTACACTTCTGAACTAACAAGACAGAGCTTCATCGCGGTTTATGTTAGGAGCGGAAGACTGCACTATACTTTCGATTGCGGCAGTGGTCCAGCTCTGCTGCAGAGCGATATCAAGATCAATGATAATCTGTGGCACACGATTGTCTTCAAGAGAAATGATACACTTGGGGAACTGATTGTCGATGATTATCCGGCCGTTTCGGGGTACTCGCAGGGCGATGCAAGAACGCTTAATGTCAATCCACCGTTCTATGTTGGTGGAGTCATGCCGGAATTGTCATCTAGTGTTCATGAGCAAATTGTAAGATAAAACATGTGTTTTTTGGGTTTTTTTAAAGAGGAGATTGGATTTTTATGATGGAATTTTTTTTAGGGAATCAACAAAACGTTCAGCGGATGTATGGGCAACTTTATGATGAATGGGCAAGCTGTGGGAGAGCCCGAAGAGAAATTCGGAGTAATTCGATGCTCCAAACGTGTAGAACCCGGACTATTCTTCTATCCTGGAAATGGCAGCAACTTATTCAAAGCTAGTGCGTAAATGATGAATTTATGATGATGGGGTAGTCGCTTGTGAAATCTGGTGCACAGATTCAAATCAGGAATCTCAGGGAAATTTCCAGAATTCTTTCGAAGATTTCTGAAATTTTTGAATATTTTAAATCTCATAAAAATTGGGAAGAAGTCTTGGAATTACCCACAAACTAGAGATATCCGATTGAAATTTCATGAAATCTGGGGAGTTTTTGGAACTTCATCTAAAATGAATAGTGACAATGTCTGAAAAATCGATTTGAAAACTTGAAAAAGTCATAGAAGATTTTGAATTTTGTTGAACATCATTTTAGCCAAATTTTTGATGTTTTATACATCTTTGTTACTGCCATGAAATCTTGAAATCTCTTAGCATTTCCTGAAATCTCTTGAATTCTCATAAAAATCTATGAAATCTTCAGAAATCCGTTCAATTTTCAAATCTGCTGAGAAATCGAGAATCTTTGAATTTTGCAATTTCAAGTTCAGTGTACACAGATTTTAGACTCGATTAACTCATCGCTAAAAGATAATTTCATTGTTAAAAAATAATTTCTACTCTATGCATTGCAGTGGACAAATTCACCGTGGGAAAAACCATTGACATTCAGATGGACATCAAGCCGCGAATAATAAGCGGTCATTTGTTATCAATTCATGGAAAACGTGATTTTCTGCTGTTGGAAATGGTTAATGGAACTATTAAGTTCCTGGTCAAGACTGTCAAAGGAACTATCGAGACATCCTTTGAACCCACAGCTCCACATTCCCTCTGCGATGGACACTGGCACAATATCAGAGGTAAATGAACTATTATGAGGAAATGAATCATTCAAGCTTCTTCAGGCCCTTGACATCTTTAGTATTTCCTCAAATTAATCCTAAAAAAATTCATGTCAAGTCCCAACAACATTGCAAATCATCCTAATGGTCAATACACAATCAATTTTTTCCCCTTTTTAAGGGGATCCCTAAAAGTTCCTCTGGAAGTTCCCCTAAAAGTTTTTAACGTTCACACAGTCAGTTTGACGTTTATAAATCTCAAATTAACATTCATAATCATTCAGAATGTGTTTGAAGCAATTTTAGCCCAGATCAAACTATACACCACCGTCTCGGCTCTAATTATCAGAAATATTTCGTAAAAAAGTGGAAACTAATAGGTGAATGCTCTACTTTTTTTTTGTTTCTAGCTGTGAAACAAAAGAATGCAGTGCTTCTCTCAGTAGATCATGCAGCAGCGCCACCGGGAATTGGTTCCAAGAATACAGCTGGAGTACTGTCGAAACATCCCATATTTGTTGGAGGCCATCCACTGTTGGGCAAACGTCTACGTGGTAGTACATCGCATGCTCAATACGTCGGTTGTATAAGAAACATCATCATAAATAGACAAGACATACATTTAGATCCAGAACGTGCCTATGGCCGCGTTACAACTGGCGTTTGTCCCACCATATAGATTCGAAGAACGTCAATGAAATGGAATACCAAAAAGAGAGACAATCATGAAGTGATTGGTACTTAAATTACGAGCTATAAATAATGAAATATTGATTTTTTACAAAAAATAAAAAATAAACATTTTGAAAATAAACGATTATCCTGATCAATGAATACATACATCTTATAATAATCAATTTAATTGAAATCAAAAAAACGAAAATTACATATAAAAAAAAACATAACATTTTCGGAATGACCCGCAAAATATGGAGGACACTAAGTCTGTGTGTTAAAGATATAATGTGTAATTACGAATTATTAAAGTCTTATATAAACTAATATCGAGTAAGGCGCGAGTAACGACACAGCAATTAGTACAGCCGAATGAAACAAATAATTACGTAGTAAAAAAAAAAAAAGTAGTGAAAATTCGTAAAATTAACAAAAAAAAATATTTTCTAGTAAATTGCCAACGACATAAAAAATAATCGTAATTAAATCGTAATTATTCGATTTTTTCACTCATTTGTGTTTGGGCATGTACATTTATAATATTACTCGTCGAGAATAATTATCACCGTGACATTATGAGAATCGGCGTATCACAGTCTTTCTTTCATATTTTTTTGTTTTTTTTTACAATTAATCGTGGGGACTTTGCGCATTTTTTGAAAAGAGAAATTTTTTTGTTCTTTGCAGTTTCAATGCAATTATTTCTAAAAAAAATTGTCCGTAAGTCATGTATTCTATCATTTGTCGCCTGTTTTTTTTTTTTTTTTCGTTATATCACCGTTATTAGGCGTTTAGAGTTAAATTAATTAAACTTAATTGGCCGTTTTTTTTTGACAGTAAGTAAGCAATTTCCAAAATGAAATTCATATTAGTTGCATTATTTTTTTGCTCTTGACAATGAGTAATGTTCATTCACTGGTATTTTTTTTTTTATCTTAAAATAATGACTATGTCAATGTTTTCTTCGATAAGTTCATATTACTCAATGCCATGGGCAAATATCATAACGAGTCCTGGTTCAACCATCATGTCCTCTGGCATATGAGCATTGTCACAGTAAAGTACTAGAACAGCCTGTTTACCAGGTACACGTTTGCAAACATAATTCTCGTACTGTCTCCGTGAATTTTGTCGTGTTTCCAAGGAATTCAGGCCAGGTGGCCATTTTCTCTCGTGACAATTTTCCATTAACTCGTCGATAACGTGCGGTGGACAATTATACTCGGAAAGAGTTCTTTTGATCATTGTCTGTAACATAAAACAAGAAAAAAAATGAATATTAGGAGTAAAATGGACAGAAATTAGTTTAGAATGTTTTAGATTATGAAAATTGTTGGAAATGGGGGGCAAAAATTTGAGATAGGTTTTTTCTGATGATTTCAATGAAAAGCTGAGGAAATTTCGGTTTTGAAATTCATTTTGAAGAATTTTATAAAATTCGTCTATTTTGTGTTGAAAATTAGAGTTATAACTTTTTACAAAATTGAAAAATTTCAGTTTTTCCGAAGATATCTCCGATTCTATTGGCTTTAGCGACTTGCAGTTGGTTTCAAATGAAAGGTGAGGTCATTTTCCATCGATTTATGTGGTTTTGAAACGAAAAATATCGATTTTTGAACTACTTATAGGCCAAAAACTGATTTCCTCAAAAGCAAAAAGTCTATAACTCCTTCAAAAATCGATTATTTTCCTTTCGAAACCACATAAATCAATGGCAAATGATCTCACCTTTCATTTAAGACCAGCCCCAAGTCGCTACGACAAATAAAACCCGAAATATCCCTAAAAAAGTGGAAACAAATCGAAAATGATGAGCGAAATATTCAAAAAATTCAAAAAAATCAATTTTAGCACATGTTTTCCACGTGGAATTTCCCCAGCTTTTCAATGGAATCATCCAAAAAAAACAATTTCGAGCAATTTCATCAGGATCTTCATTTGAAAATGATGGAATACCTGAAGTAATTCGTCCGGTGTAGAGATCATTCCACCCCATCTCGTAACTCTCGCCCTAGGTAAAGTTGCAGACCATCTAACAACTTCATCCCTCTCCATTTGATCAGCTATGGCCCTCATCGCTGGATTCGAGACTCTCATTGCCCTCATAAAGTCTTTAAGTAAATTAATTTCTCGTCTCTGCTCATTAATCTGAAACTGCTGTTCTCCCAGTTCTCTCTTCATGTCACTTAACTTCTGATGCTGTGACTGTATCAAACTTCTCAATTCTCTTACGCAATTGTGATCCTTCAATTCATCTTTGGGAATTATCAGACTACATCCAAGATCACATGGTACTGGTCTTTTTGGATTAAATTCACACTCCTCTAGATGACTAACAAGACTATCAAGTTTTATGACTGTTTGACAACCATACATCATATTATCACAGTTGATGCATAGACGTGCTAGTAAATTACGTAAAATACGAGGTACTGGCCTCAATTGTGCTGATGTTATTGGTGTTCTGTCTAGTGGACAGGTTGGCTGACGATTTATCCATTCATTTATACAAACACGACAAAATGCGTGCTCACACACTTGGGCCTGCAACACATCACTCATCTATTGCTATTCAGAAACTGCTGCACATTTATCTACTTTATTTTTTAATCAATTATTATGATCACAAGATTAGTGATAATGAATTAAGCAAAAATTTAAGAATATTTTGAATTTTTTTGAATTAATAAATTACTACAAAAAAATATTTTTTTTTGGAAAATTAAATTTATAGATTTTTGAATTTTCTATATGTGCATATTTTGTTTTTTTTTGAAATATCATTTATTTGTTGAGAAAAAAAAGGTAAAAATTGTCGAATGTCTGCTATTTCCAATATCATTAAGATATGATAATGAACTTGGCATAAATTTAAAAGTTGTTTGCATTTTTTTAAATGAATAAATTATTACAAGAAAAAATATTTAAATAATTTGCACTTGAAGTTTTTGGAATTTTCTATATGTGCATATTTTGTATTTTTTTAAAAATAATTTATTTGTTAAAAAAAAGGTAAAAATTGTCAAATTTTTGATATTTTCAGTATCATCAAGATTAGAATTCAAGCATCGAAAAGGTAAAAAAACAGAATTCGTGATAGTTTTTTTTAAAATATATCGGTAAATAATGGAGATACGCCCTTCTCATTCTAATCTTTTATTGTATGGTTTTTTAAAAATTTATAATAATTTATTTGTTTAAAAAAATCAAAAAAATTGTCAGCTATTTGTTAATTTTATTATCATTTCCATTAGTTTTCGATATTATTCAAAAAAAAAATCAAAAAATTTGTCTTTTTTTGCTGATTTTCTTTTGAGAATATCTCGGAAACTAAACGAGATAAGTTGATTTTACCCCAATCCTTTTTTGTAGACAATTTTAAAATCTACAAAGTAAGATTAGGGTAAAAAGGACGTATCTTCATTGGCTCCTGAGATATTTTCAAAAAACTGCTAGCAAAAGAAAAAAATGACGAGTTTTACCTTTTTACAAGTGAAATAATTATTAAATCTATGAAAATAGTACCTGAACAGGATCCTCAAGTACACCAGAACAAATTGGACAAATAAGTTCCTCATCAACTTCTCCTTGAAATCTATTCACGTCAAATCCCATATTGTGTCATCAATATCAATTGAATCCTTGGATTTTCAAAAAAAATTACCGTTATACGTCTGAGTTATTGTAGCAAAAAAAACGATTTGCAAACAGAAAAAACACAGATTTCCCTGTATTTTTCAACAACAATTTCAATTGAATAAAATTTTCATCCTAATTCTCGTGGAATCATTTCCATTTTCTTGTTAAACTGTGTTTTTTTAGAAAAATCTCTTTATAATCTCATTCTGTGCAATTTTTTTTTGTGATATTTCATATTATTTAGAGACGGATTTTTTATTGTCCTGTATTTTAATGGCATCAGTGACAATTTTTTTGAGACAATAAATATGTTAAAGTACACCGGCAGGTGTAATTTTAAAGATTAAACAGTTATTTTTGTCCTCAGTTTGAGTGATTATAAACTGTATCAAAAAAAACTCGTATTTTACGACAATAAAATACTTTCACTAATAAAAAATTGTAACTTCACATATAAAAAAACTTTTCTTGAATACCACGTGGGTTTTTTTTTTTTTTGGATTTTTCAAAATTGAGGGGAAGAGATTTCTTTTGTTTTCACATGTTTTCTTTTTGGGGGGAAATGAGAAACTTCCGGTGGTAATTTTTCGGAGCAACGGGGAGAAAAGAAGATTTTTTGTTCTATTTGAGTGATTCAACGAATATCACACGACTGTGTGTCCCCATACGGGGTTGATAGACGCAGTGTTGCCGCTTCAGAGGCAAAAAAAAACACAAGCCATTGTGTCAAAACGACAAGTGTCGATTGAGTTGATTTGAAAGTTGATAGATGCCGGCTGTGGTCGATTTTGTGGAGATTTTGGACTCTGTCGGTAAAGAAGACAAGGATAGTGCGTAATTTTAAATGTCGAGTCTGATGACAAAAACAAATTATTGAATGATTAGGAGGTATCATAGGAAAAAAAAATTGAATTTTTGTATTCAAATTTTTCTGAATTTTTTCAAAATTTTTTGAATTCTTGATATTTTCTCATATTAAACTCCAGCAATCTTCCTTTGCCCATATATGTTACAAAAATCAGTTTTTTTTTTAATATTTGAGATTTTTCATTTTTTTCCGATTTTTTTCAAATTTTTCTGATTTTTTTCCGTTTTTTTCAAATTTTTCTGAACTTTTTCAATTTTTTTCAAATTTTTCAAATTTTGAAACTTTCTCAAATTAAACTCTAGCAACCTTCCTTTGCCCATATATATTACAAAAATCAGTTTTATTTTAATATTCGACATTTTCCAGTTTTTGTCAATTTTTTTCCAAATTTTTCTGAATTTTTTCAAATTTTTCTGATTTATTTCAAATTTTGCTGAATTTTTTCGAATTTTTCTGAATTTTTTCAAATTTTTCTGAATTTTTTTCAAATTTTGTTGAATTTTTATTGAATTTTTGTATGAAATCGTTAATAAGAATTTAAACAAGATGCAATTCTCAAATCTGATTCATTGAATGTGTGGAGAATGTCATGAGAAATAAGATAAGCGCCCTAGAAACGTAAAATTAATTGATAATTGATGAAATTTTTCATCATTTTGTGTTTTGCAAATTCCCGCGCTTTTAAAATTTAAGTCCTACAAAAGTTTCGAGAACTTGAATTTCAAAAGCACGTCATTCTGTCAATTTTCAACTTGTTTTTTGATTCTCCGAGTTCCAGCTATAACTGCACTCATACTGATTAAGAATTTCCTCAAGAATTTGCGAGCTTCAAGAAACTTAGATATGACTTCCTACCCATCGTAGAAATAATTACATTCTCAGAACATCAACCATGTCATTATCTCTACATAAAAAAAATTTTTTAGAATCAAAAGATGAACATTAATAATAGCAGTGTATCAATTACGAAAATTGAAGAGATAATAAATATTGTGTTTTATAATAATGTAAAATGATTTTAATAGCATGGAAAAATTGCTGGAACCTTCAAATTTCTATCCACAGTAGGCATGTGGAATTTGTACTTGCAATAGGAGACAACTAACGAGGGATAGTAATGATAAAAAATAGTTGACAATGTGAAACGAATATCTATGGAAAAATCCTGAGTTTTACAATCATTATCTGGACATGAATTTTTACCTGCACATTCCAAAGAGCCTCTATGTTTCTCGGAGACAGTATCGCCGATGCCTCCTTTTTCACCGCATCCTGGATCTGGTTGGAAAAGAGGTTCTCTAAGAGATCCTTCACTTTTTGAGATACCTTGCTGGGAGAGAGGTTCTCTAAGAGAACCTTCACTTCCTGAGGTACTTTGTTGGGAAAGAGGTTCTCTGACAGAACCTTCACTTCCTGAAATACCTTGCTGGGAGAGAGGTTCTCCAAGAAAACCTTCACTTCCTGAGGTACTTTGTTGGAAAAGAGGTTCTCAAAGAGAACCTCCAATTCGTGAGATACCTTGCTGGAAAAGTGGTTCTTTACGAGAACCTTCACTTCCTGAGGTCCTTTGCTGGGAAAGAGGTTCTCAAAGAGAACCTTCAATTCGTGAGATACCTTGCTGGGAAAGTGGTTCTTTACGAGAACCTTCACTTCCTGAGGTACTTTGTTGGAAAAGAGGTTCTCAAAGAGAACCTTCAATTCTTGAGATACCTTGCTGGGAAAGAGGTTCTTTACGAGAACCTCCAATTCCTGAGGTACTTTGTTGGGAAAGAGGTTCTCTGCCAGAACCTTCACTTCCTGAAATACCTTACTGGGAGAGAGGTTCTCCAAGAAAACCTTCACTTCCTGAGGTACTTTGTTGGAAAAGAGGTTCTCAAAGAGAACCTTCAATCCGTGAGATACCTTACTGTGAGAGAGGTTCTCCAAGAAAACCTTCACTTCCTGAGGTACTTTGTTGGAAAAGAGGTTCTCAAAGAGAACCTTCAATCCGTGAGATACCTTACTGTGAGAGAGGTTCTCCAAGAAAACCTTCACTTCCTGAGGTACTTTGTTGGAAAAGAGGTTCTCAAAGAGAACCTCCAATTCGTGAGATACCTTGCTGGGAAAGTGGTTCTTTACGAGAACCTTCACTTCCTGAGGTACTTTGCTGGGAAAGAGGTTCTCAAAGAGAACCTCCAATTCGTGAGATACCTTACTGGGAGAGAGGTTCTCCAAGAAAACCTTCACTTCCTGAGGTACTTTGTTGGGAAAGAGGTTCTCAAAGAGAACCTTCAATTCGTGAGATACCTTGCTGGGAGAGAGGTTCTCTGAGAGAACCTTCACTTCCTGAGGTACTTTGCTGGGAATGAGGTTCTCAAAGAGAACCTCCAATTCGTGAGATACCTTACTGGGAAAGTGGTTCTTTACGGGAACCTTCACTTCCTGAGGTACCGTGCTGGGAAAGAGGTTCTCTGACAGAACCTTCACTTCCTGAAATACCTTACTGGGAGAGAGGTTCTCCAAGAAAACCTTCACTTCCTGAGGTACTTTGTTGGAAAAGAGGTTCTCAAAGAGAACCTTCAATCCGTGAGATACCTTACTGTGAGAGAGGTTCTCCAAGAAAACCTTCACTTCCTGAGGTACTTTGTTGGAAAAGAGGTTCTCAAAGAGAACCTCCAATTCGTGAGATACCTTGCTGGGAAAGTGGTTCTTTACGAGAACCTTCACTTCCTGAGGTACTTTGCTGGGAAAGAGGTTCTCAAAGAGAACCTCCAATTCGTGAGATACCTTACTGGGAGAGAGGTTCTCCAAGAAAACCTTCACTTCCTGAGGTACTTTGTTGGGAAAGAGGTTCTCAAAGAGAACCTTCAATTCGTGAGATACCTTGCTGGGAGAGAGGTTCTCTGAGAGAACCTTCACTTCCTGAGGTACTTTGCTGGGAATGAGGTTCTCAAAGAGAACCTCCAATTCGTGAGATACCTTACTGGGAAAGTGGTTCTTTACGGGAACCTTCACTTCCTGAGGTACCGTGCTGGGAAAGAGGTTCTCTGACAGAACCTTCACTTCCTGAAATACCTTACTGGGAGAGAGGTTCTCCAAGAAAACCTTCACTTCCTGAGGTACTTTGTTGGGAAAGAGGTTCTCAAAGAGAACCTCCAATTCGTGAGATACCTTACTGGGAGAGAGGTTCTCCAAGAGAACCTTCACTTCCTGAGGTACTTTGCTGGGAAAGAGGTTCTCTGACAGAACCTTCACTTCCTGAAATACCTTGCTGAGGCAGAGGTTCTCTACGAGAGCCTGCACTTCCTGAGGTACATTGCTGAGAAAGAGATTCTCTCAAAGAATCGTGCCGATGCTTCCTGGTTGTTGAAACGAAGATTTTCTCTAGTCCTGTAAGTAGAATATTGGAATATCTAGTAGAGACCAGTATTTATCGGAAAAATCTCATTTTTTCTCGATTAGAGCTCCATAGATATTCGTTTCATTTGTTAATTGCGATATTAGATAATATAAGCACAAAACGAGTACGATTTGAAGTTTTGAACCATTTTGAGAAATTCTACATAGTATTTTAGTGAATTGCGATCATTAATAGGTAGAATAAATGTAATCAATTTTTACTCCTACAAGCATAAGAATACTCACAGTGATTGCATCTTCGTGAGTGACTGCGGAAAAAGTAAAAATGTAATAATAATAATAATGAGACTGTAATGGAACAGTCGAGAACAATGATTATCTTTTCAATTCAATTTGGCATACCATGGTAGACCCGGTTACCGGACAAGTCCCAGTTTCCGGATACAGCAGCAAAATATACTAATAATTGATATTCAAATGAAAAAATCTAGTTTTTCAATACTTGCAAAATGTTAAAATAACAATCAAGTAAATTGTTTGATTCATTTAATTGAAATTTTTTATCATTTCAATAATTTAATACTTATTTGTCCGGAAACCGGTACCATTGCCTTAACCGTCCGGTAACTAGTGCCTTCACGTTACAGGCCACCAGATTCCTTTGATTGTTCATCCTTTTCTCCATCGAATATTCCAATCATCAATAGAAATCAATCCATAATTAACTGGCGTCAAAATTACATTTCATCTTTTTTTCTCGCTCGACGTAGTAAATTAATCGAATGAGTTATTCCCCCTTTTTTATTTTCAGAAAAAAATGCCGTTAAAAAAAATTAATTCATCAATTGAAATAGCCGCAATTTTCCTTTTTTTGGTAAAAATGGAGTCGAAAAAAAAAAAAATTCATCAATAAAAATAGCTTCAATATTCTCCTTATTCCCTTCTTTTCAGGAAAAAAATGCCCTTAAAAAAAAATTCATCAATTAAATTAACCCTAATATTTCCAATGAAAGCGGAGATTTATCTGTTAACTATCAGCATCTTCAGTCATGGCATCAAAGAAAATAATTAGGAAGAAAAATGAGATAAATTGTTGCAGAATGAAGGGACAAAATGAGCTGACATTTTCTCGCCTGTTTAAAAACGTGGGAAATTGAACTTTGCCGCCAAAAAACCGAGAACGGTTAGGCCTGTGTTCTAACTGTGCAATATCAAAATAATGTCTGCCATTTTTTTATTAAAAATTTTGCCAAAACAAAAAAATTTCATATTTTCCCCATTTTTCACCCCAATCCCCAAAGAATACTTTAATCATCAATATAAATAAATCTAATTAATTCGTGTAAAAATCTCCCCCCCCCCCCCCCCTCTTACGCCTCTCTTTACTCGCTCGATGTCGTAAATTAATTATTATCACTTATTCCCCCTTTCTCATTTTCATCCCCCCTTCCCTTTATTCTTGCTTTATTCCTCTTTTTTTATTCTCAAAAAGAAAAAAAACAACAAATAAAATAATTCATGAATTAAAATAGCCCCGAAATTTTCTTTTTTTTGAGGGAAAAAAAAAATTTCCTTAAAAAAAAATTCATCAATCAAATTAGTCTCAATATTTCCATGAAATAGGAGATTTTTTTACCTTTTAATTATCAGCAGCTTTAGTCATGTCATCATAAGAAATAATTAGTGATTAGTTGGAGTGGAAAAAATGAAGATTAATTGCTGGAAAATGTGAGAAGATTGAAGGAGCTGATGTTGTCTCGTCCGTTGAAAGGCAGGATCTGATCCCGCCAAAAAGGAGACGGCAGTACCTTCAAAAAAACCGTTAAATTCCAACGACCAATGAAAGTACGCTCAAGTGCGCCATCTCTTCTACTTTCATATTTGCGCGCGCCAGTGTTTGGCGGGATTAATTCAAATAATTTAAACAGCTATGAGTAGAGTAATACTCATTTAATTCAATTTATTATCTATTTCTGTGATATATAATTATTTATTTATTTATTTTCATTTGATATATAGTTATCATAAACCAAAAGATCATTGCATTAATTCCATTAAAATTGCTATGATTGAAGTCAATTAAAATTCGATAAAAATTGACGAGCGAGCATTACAGTGTCAAAAAATATCGCAGATCAATAGAAAGGAAATAAATCAACTGTGCGAATATTTACTTCAATGTAAGTAGAGAAAAAAGAAGGAATTCATTCTAATAATATAGAGAAGACTATATAGAGGGGCAAAATGGACCTCTGTGATACAATAATTCAAGATTATTTTTTTTCGGAGTGAAGGACGTCGTGAAAAAATCTGAAAAAATTCTGGGAAATGCTCCGAAGTGTCTCCATTGTTGATGAATTTTTCCAGATTTTCTAGGAAAGCCGCCGTTAAGAAAAAAAACTTGAGTCACCAACATCTTACATTCTAAATAGTAAGACTCGAAGAAATGAAGACAAAGGCAATAAAATGGTTCAACAAAACATCTCTAATGATCCCAGCATTTCACCGCTCCTCGAGACTGTAAAAATGTCCTATATCGCCTCTCACCATGTTAAATATCATGATATTAATGCTGATTTTCATACAGAAAAAAGGAGAAAAATGAAAAAACTTCATTGAAATGTGTCAAACACGCTACATATTTATTTTGTCAATAATAATTCGACCCCAATGAAAAAATCCTCCAAATAGTACAAAATTACATTGTTCGTTTTTTTTTTGTTGCTTTTTCTTGTATAAAAAAATTATTTATATACACTTTTAAATCGACAAATTTTCTTTTGAATTTTCATATTCTTCCATTAAAAAAATATCCATAAGTAGTATGCAGAGTGATGCAATGAGTTCAATGCAAAACTATAAAATATAATTGTTACGTATATATTAAATTCATAATAAAAAAAATTAAAAAAAAAAAAAAAACAAAATAAAAAATAAAGTAAAATGCTGTTTGGACGGTAAACATTACTCGGAGATTCCCTTTTTTGTACATTAATAACTAGAATCATTTAAAAATCAACTAATACTAAAGAAAAATTAACGAAAAAAATCAAATTTTTCTCAAAAAAAAAAAAAAAGAATAATCAAATTCAAAATACAGATATAATTTTAAATCTTACGCATTGTATTATTATTATATAAAAATGGTGCGTTTTAAATTTTTGATAAAAAACTTTTATAGAGAATTTAAATGAACCATTCTCTCTTCTTTTGTACCTGATGGCCAGTAGTTGACTGTACAACAGCAGAATCAGGATCCAATGCCTGTTCAGCACCTTTGTCCTCTTGTGTAAGATACTCTCCTTTGTGTCTGGACATGTATCTTCCAATGAGTATGGCCATGATGATTAAAGCAATTATAATAACAGCAAGAACACTTCCTAAAACAGCTGTATCTGTCTCATTGTAAGCAGCTCTGACTTTGTCATCATCAACCTGAGGAGGTGGTCTAGTTTCTACAATGTTGGGTGGATGTGTAAATGGTTCGACACCGCAGAAATCTTCAGTCAGAGGTCCTCCCAATGATCTCACATTTGCTGGACCATCCTGCTGAAATAGCAGCTTCAGCGGATAAATATCATCGAATTCTACCCTCGATATACATCCAACAAAGCCCTCCGACATCGATTCATTCCTCCCAATATACATATACTGTATATTATTAAATTGTGCATCAGCAGAAGCCTTGATATTAAAATCAAACTCATAAGGTTCGTAATTATCAACCTGAAGTACCAAAGTTGCACCGCCGTTCTTTCTGCTCAGATGAAGATCATGATACTGTCCTAATCCAAAGTGTTTAGTTGGAAAGATGACCTCCTGTCTCTCAAAACCAAAATCAAAGACTACACGCAAATGACCACTGTTCGAGATCATTATCGTCATGTATTCTCCAGAGATATTCGAGAATAATCCGAGTAAGAAGCCTCGTGGATTTGTCGTTGTGAATCCAACCCTGATGTTTTCGGAGATGGTTGATCTCCAGCTTCCCATGAAATCATACTTGATGATCGAGCTGGATCCCATGTTGACACCAATCTCATCAGCACATATCGGCCCTTTAAATGACGTCCACCTGCAGTCACAGCTGTAGCCATCGTATCTCTCTAGACAGGTTCCATTATTGAGACACGGGCTGCTCTCGCATTTGCCCATACATCCCTCGCTTATTCCATACAGCTTCTGTCTAGCGGCTTGCCGCAAATCCTGCAGCTTCCCGTTGAGCAGGAGTGCTCTTATGCAACCAACGAATCCATCCCGGTACTTGGTCGTTGCGCCAACGACGAATTCAGACGTCAAGTGAAGCGCACGAACTGGACCGGGAGGCTCGCGAATTTCGTTCTTGAGAGCACCGTCTAGAACAATCCGCGCCTCTTTTCGGTTTCTCTCTACTAAAACGGAATGCCAATTGTTGTCCGTCAGCATGTAGGACGTCTGGACCCCAACGGTTAATGGACCATCACCGGCCTGATACTGGAACTGTATCTGATTGCCGCTTGTTATTGAAACCTTTATGTAATCCGATGGGCCAGTACTGTGAATGATAACAGCATCCGGAATAGTCGTCTTGAACTCGAAGTAAATATCGCCGCTGTGACCCATATCGAAAGTGGGAAGGTTAACGGTTGCGTCAACGACCCGGAAAGTCACGACGTTCTTGAAGAGATCGTCACCCTCGCAGATGAGTGGACCGAGCGTGTAAGCTCCTTCCTTCTCATCAAGCGGTGTCCCAGTGTCTCCGAATCTCAGCTGTCGAACAGGAAGATGCTCTTTTTCCGTGATGTCTCCACCGTCTTGGAGCTCTCGATCATAGCCAGAGTCGCAGTTGCACCATTTCGTGGGATCCACGCAGTTTCCGATAACCCCACACTCGCACTTCATAGATCCGGGAAGTGCACCACCCCAATAGTCCATCTTCTTGTTGCCTCTACTGACCCACCAAGAATTAGGTCTGAAAAATTCGGCCTGCTGAACGGGACTGTTAAAGAGCTTCGAATGTTTACAAGCGTAGTTTATGTTCTGCCTGCAGCTTAACGATCTGTTCAACAACGCTTCGATCTGATCGAAACTGGCGTCATAATTGATGTCCTGGATGAAGCTGCCAGCTTCTTCAAAGCCGTCAACCGGAATTGTGTCCTCGTTGCTGTGATGCACTATCGTCATGACTCGACCGTCAGCGTAAAACTCGCAGGTAACGGGGAATGGTTCTAATGGACCACTTCCGTCAACATCAATATCGATCTCCGCTCTCTGATTAACGGAATGTATATTCTTGTACGCTTCACATGATAACGCATTCTTCGAAGTATGGCAAACAGCTCCGGAATATCCAGTATTCGAACAATCGCAGAAGAACTCGTGCGAGTTCTGCCGACAGATGCCCCCATGTTTGCAAGGATTAGGACTGCATCGATCCAACATATGACAAGAATCCACACTTATCTCATTATCACAACAGTACTCTTCTTTTTTCCAATCTGTCGGCAATCTGTAATTTCCATCTATACTGATCATCCTCATGCATCCAACAAATCCACGATCCTTGATTGTTGCCTCAGCAATTCCTCCAATCGAGTAAATCGATCCCGTCGACATCTCGAGGAATCGTTTTGTTCTCATTGGTCTACCGTCGACGTTCAGAACAATCTGGTTCTTCGATATCGTTAAGACAATTTGATGCCACTTTCCATCGTTGAATGTTTCATCGAAATTGTCTAATATTCCCTTTGGACTGCCCTTTGTTTCGATCTCGATCTTGATTTTTCCGTCCTCGAGGAACAGTTTTACGTAACCGGGTGATGTAAACTGGTGACGCATGATGAGTCCTCTTTCCTCGTAAGTTCGGAATGCCAGGGATACGTTCAGTGTAAGTGAACCTTCGTAGCCTTTGAGACGAACGTAGGTTTCTGGCTTCAAGAATGTTACGGAAATGATTGGCTGTTCGGGACAGGCGTAAATTGTGTGGGTACGCGTGTACTTGAAGTCGTCACCGTAAGCATCGATGTCTTTCATATCGCGGATGATGTTTGTTTTATTGAGGAAGAAGTTCTCGATGCATCCGGTGAAGTTCTGAGTGACGACGAGACCCTCCTGAATGTTCGGTACACCACCGATGTAGAAGGCTCGGTTTAGATCTAAGCGATGGAACTCTCCCTTTATTCTGCCTTTTACTAGGACTCTGTTGACGGAAAAGGCAATGTCTCTTCGGTTTCTGTATATGAAGACGTCGTGCCATTGGTTGTCGTCGAGCAAACTGCCAACGGAGAGGCTTGTTGCCATGCCAGAGCCTAAATCTATGTTTAGGACCATTTTGTTGTCCCGCAGCTGAACAGCGATAAAGTCTCCCTGTGTTCCACGGGAATACAAGAGAATACCGTCAGCGTTGTTCGTCTTGAAACGGAATGATATTGAGTGACGATCGGTTTCAATTGGCTCGCGTTGCAGGTCCATTCGGATGAGGGAGGTGCCATTAAAACCCGCGACTTCCGAAACTGCAGGAAAAATATAGATTGTTATTGATATGAATAGGGGAAGGTGGGGTAAAATGGATATGATTTAGGTTTAGTGATAGTGGAGATAGGTTTTTTTCTGATGATTCCATTGGAAAGCTGAAGAAATTTGTGATGGAAATCATGTGTCAGAAGTTATTTTTTGGAAATTTTTAAAAATTCAATTATTTGCTCGAAATTTGAATGTGGAATCCTTCTGTTTTTTGAAAAATTTCAGTATTTCGAGAATATCTCTGGTTCTATTGGTTGTAGCGAGCTGGGGTTGGGCTTGAATGAAAGGTGAGCTCATTTCCCATTGATTCATGTGGTTTAGAAAAAAAATTATGAATTTTTCAAGTACTTGTAGGGCAAAAACTGATTTTCAGAAAATGGCCTAAAAGTATTTGAAAAATTGGTTTAAAAAAATTTGAATCACATAAATCGATGGAAATAAGCTCACATTTCATTTGAGATCAACCCTAGGTCACTACGACCAACAGAACCGGAGATATCGTCGAAAAAGTGAATTTTTTCGATTTTCGAAAGACTCACTCCTTCAAAACATGACCAAAACAGTAAAATTTTCGAAAAATTGAAAAAAAATGATTTTAACACATGTTTTCCACCCAAAATTTTCTCAGCTTTCCAATAGAATCATCAGAAAATCTCTATCTCGAACCATTCAATTGAAATATCCATTTTACCCCACCTTCCCCTAAATTCAATTAATCCTACAAAACTTTCTCCTCCATCAGAACTTCATGACTTACCAAAAGGACAACCGTATAGTTCAATTCTCATCGATATTCTCGCCTGCCAACGAGTCGGATTAATTCGAATCCATTGCGCAATAATAGGCACTTCAAATTTATTCAATCTTATATTTTGGGCATCAGTATTTCCTTTGAACATCTGCAAAACATTAATCACAATCAATTGAACAGTCTAATCTCATTATCTAGTGATTTGCTTCAGATTTTAATGACTACTTGTATTATTATCATTATTATTATTATTATTGTGTAAAAAAATACGGCCAAGTGCTTGTTGACAATAAAATTGTCAAGATAAATTTTTTTTTTTTTTTTAATGATTTTTCGACACTTTTGAGCGTCAAGTACCTCTTCAACACCTTCCTGACTCTCATAACTAGTCCAAGACTGACCGTTATCAGAGTACTCGAGTATATATTCCATTACAAATTCGTTAGTATTAGCACGACCACGTGTAGCAATACTTCTAATTTCGTATCTATCACCCAAATCCACTGTTAGATGCTGATTGTAAGTGTTATCGGATGGTGTCCAGGCACTATCACCTGTAAAGCACAGGGTGAACCCACATCCGTGTTAGAATTTTATTAGTAAAAACAAAAGCAAAAGCAAAATTGTTAGAAAAAAAAATGCACTTTCAATTTGAAATTCAATGAAATTGATGAAAATATTTGAAATAGATGATTTTTCATGATTTCATTAATTAAAAAACCAAAAAAAAAAAACAAATTCAGAATTGAAATCATCAAAAATAATGTATTTTTCATCCAATTTTTTTTTTTAATGAAATTAGCATACTTTTGACAATTTAGTATATTTTTTTAAATAAATTAATTAATCTAAAGAAGAAATATTTGAAGAATTCGCACTCATAGATCTTTCAATTTCTCTATATGTGCATATTTTTCATTTTTTCTAAAATAATTTAGGGTAACACGACCAATAGATAGACACCCACCAAAAGATAGACAGTTTTTTTATTGAGAGTTATGTAAATAATTGAATGGTTTTTAGACTTTTCCCTTTAATTTCTGATTATAACAGTCATATAGATTCCTGCACTTTTCGATTACATACCGGTTCAATCAAAATTTATAATCATGGCACTGCGAATATCCTACTGTCTATCTATTGGAAGTTTCGGGGTATATTCCAGTTTTTTCCCCGATTTTCATTAATTATTTCTTCATTATTCAAGTTCAATTGATGTTTAACTTTTTATTATATGTTTTTCTATGGGTTGCTGACTTCTGCAGTTTCTCTACATGATTTGCCTATTTTATACGCTACGATAAACCCCAATTTTTCCTTAACCGTCTATCTATTGGTCGTGTTACCCTATCAATTAAAATTTTAAAAAAGGGTAAAAATCGTCAAATGTCTGCTATTTTAAGAATCCTTTTTTTTCAACATTTATTCATTACTTTAATCTACAATTAACTGCTAACACTCAAAGCAACAATAAAATTCGTGCAAAAAAAGATTAATAAATCTCGAAGATTAATGAGTTATTAAAGCTTCCAATGCGTCAGCGTCTTCCATTGGCATACTAAAGCATGATCCTTTCATCTAAAATAATCAATTAATAACATACCTTTGTGTCTCCTTCTTCCTCATTGTAATTAAGAAAATGATGTCCATCAGGATCAGTACCATAACTAATGGCATACTCCATAACGTATTCACCATTATTTGCACGTCCCTGTGTTGCAATACCGGTGATATTCATGACATCACCCAAATCAATAATCAAATACTGATTATCGTCTGAGTTAAGGGCTGTCCAAGCTTTTTCGCCTATGCCACAACACAACAACAACATTCTCATGCAAATAATGCAAAAATAATCTTTTTTTTTAAATTATAATAATAAAAAATATTCATTGAAGCGAGCAAAAATACAGAAAACACGAATTGATAAGAGAAACAGAAATTTTTGCAAAAAAAAACAAAAAAAATGGTAAATACATGGAAAAAAAAAGGGAAGAGGAGCAAATGAAGAGTACTTTTTTTAAAGGAAAAATTATCGTTCTTATGCGAGTTTGTCCTCGGTCAATTCCGTAAGATACAGTTAATCAAACGTGGGAGTACCTCGTCAAATTGAACGACAGACTCTTGGTAAATTGAATTTTATGAAGTATAGAAAGAAAATCTTCAATTCTTAGGAAATATTTGAGTGAAAGTGGAGTGGAATGGACATTTTAATGAAGAGGGATTGAGATGGATTTTTATTGAGGATTTTATTGGGGAGCTGAGGAAATTTTGGGAGGAAAACATGCGGCAAAATTGATTTTTTGGAATTTTTTTGAAAATTCTACTTTTTAAAAGATCAAATTCTTTACATTTGCGATTTTTTTCACTTTTTCGAGGATATCTCCGGTTTTAATGGTTGTAGCGACTTGGGGTTGGTCTTAAATGAAAGGTGAGATCATTTGCCATCGATTTATTTATTTTGAAAAAAATAAAATTATCGATTTTTTAAGGATTTAGGGCCTGTTCTGTAAAAATCATGTTTATTTCCCTATAATTGCCTTAAAAATCGATCATTTCTCTTTCAGAACCCCATCAACCGATGGCAAATAATCTCAACTTTCACCTGCATTCCCTTTTTTTGCGCTGCCACCAACAAAACCGGAATTATCCCCGAAGAAGTGAAATTTCTCCATGTCTTCCTGATTTTTGTCTAAAAAGAATTTTCAAAAAATCCTCAAATAAAAATTTTCGCAGATGTTTCCCTACTCAAATTTCCTCAGCTTCCCGAAGAAATCCTCAAAAAAATCCCATCTCAAATCTTTCTATTAATTTCTCACGATTTTCATAATATAAAACATCAAAACTAAAATGTGTCCATTTCACTCCTCACTCCAATTACCAAAAATTACCAATTAAACCTATTTCTCACCATATAATTTAGCATCAGCGGGTGTCCTATCGTTCATGTAGGAAGTCGCCTGCAGCTTGACTCTCGGTGAATCCGCCAAAATTGGCAGATTGCACTCGTAATCATCTGCAAATTAAAATATTCACAATTAATTAATCAATTCAATAAAACAACATGAAACTAAGGTAAAGTACTTTAAAGCTAAAGTAGCCCTTCAGGAACTATTAAGTATTACCTGTTCACTCCACATATTTGTATATCTATATATTGATAAATTATTCATAAATATAGATATACAAATACGTGAGTAAGCAGTTATTGGGTATTTTACCTTACAATACAATACAGAAACATAAAAAAAATTAAGAAAAATCGTGAAATTAAAGGGTTTTCTCTCATATTTTCAGGTACTAGAGTAACACGACCAATAAATAAACGGTTAAGGAAAAATTGGGGTTTATCGAAGCGTATAAAATAGGCAAATCATGTAGAGAAACTGCAGAAGTCAGCAACCCATAGAAAAACATATAATAAAAAGTTAAACATCAATTGAACTTGAATAATGAAGAAATAATTAATAAAAATCGGGGAAAAAAGTGGAATATACCCCGAAACCTCCAATAGATAGACAGTAGGATATTCGCAGTGCCATGATTATAAATTTTGATCAAATCGGTATGTAATCGAAAATCGCATGAATCTATATGACTGTTATAATGAGAAATTAAAGAGAAAAGTCTAAAAACCATTCAATTATTTACATAACTCTCAATAAAAGCAAAACCGTCTATCTTTTGGTCGGTGTGTCTATCTATTGGTCCTGTTACCCTAATGAATTCGTATATCTCTATTTATGGATTATATTTATAAATATAGATATACAAATATGTGAGTAAGTTATTGGGTATTTTATCTAACATTAAAATACAAAAACATGAAAAAATCATGAAATTAAAGGATTTTCGCTCTTTTTTCAGGTAGGAACTAATGAATTCAGTAGTGAAGAGGTAAAACAAGATAAGTCTCTTTTTTTCTCATTAAGTTTTTTGAAAATACCTTAAAAAATAACCGAGAAAGAGCAATTTTGCCCTAAAATCTCTTTCGTAACTCTTGAAATTCTCTAGAAAAACAGATGAGTAATATCACCTTATCTCGCTTAGTTTCCAAGATATTTCCTTCGAAATGACCTCAAAGATAAGTCGATTTATCCTGTTTTACCTCTTCACTACTGAATTGGTATATCTATATTGATAAATTATCCATGAATAGATATATATATCTAAATATATATATATAGGTATACAAATATGTGAGTGAGTAGTTATTTGGTATTTTATCTTACAATACAATACAAAAACATGAAAAAATCATTAAAAAATCATGAAATTAAAGGATTTTTTCTCTATTTTTAGGTAGGAACTAATGAATTGGTATATCTATATCGATAAATTATCCATAACTGTATATATAGATATACAAATACATGAGTGTGTAGTTATTGGGTGTTTCACCTTACAATTTAATACAAAAACATGAAAAATCATAAAAAATCATGAAATTAAAGGATTTTTTCTCTATTTTTAGGTAGAAACTAATAAATTGGTATATCTATATTGATAAATTATCCCCAAATAGATATATAGGTATACAAATGTGTGAGTGAGTAGTTATTTGGTATTTTACCTTAGAATACAATACAAAAACATGAAAAAATCATTAAAAAATCTTAAAAAATCATGAAATTTATGGATTTTTCCCTCATCTTAAGGTAGGACCTAATGAATTCATGACTATCAAACAATTAGAACAATTCACCGTAATTAATTGCAACAATTAAACAATTTGTGTTTATTTATTAATCATTCATTCTATTTTTAAATGTTCTACCATGTTGATGGGCTTGGTCGGATGAGGAGTCACGCCTGAAGTATGTCGCGTTCTATACGTTCAATTTTTATGAATGATGTGTTAAAATGTATATATCATTTTTTTCTACTTACATGCATTTGTGATTGTAACGGCAATAGCCGCCAATAAAATACAAATATACACTCTCGTCTTCATAATGTCATTTCTTTTCCACTTTTCTTTGATTTTCAATTAATTCAAATATCAGGAAAATTAAATTATTGAGTATTTATTAAAGTTTTTTTTTTTTTCAACGATTACTACTGTTTAACATTTCTTCATTGGTGCAACACTCATAAGCGAGAGTGGAGAGTGAATGTGTGTGGGGGGGGGATGGGTGTTTACCAATGTGGACGCCAACAATCAAAATTCCCGCGTGGCGCCATCTTTGATTCGAATAATTTGAATTTTCAATTGCAGATAAAGTTGGGAATAACCGAAAACGAGAATTGATAAGATATCTTATAAGGTAGATTTCGAAAAAGAGGCAATCTCGTTAAAAAAAAAACAAATATTTAAATTTGTAATCGCATCTTTTTTATTGTTCGCTTCTTTTTCATTCAATTAAATTTAATTTAATTAAATTTAATTGAATTCAAAAAATTCCTGTTATTTTTATTGCATTTCAAAAATTAGAGGTTTTTAACAAAAATGAAAGATAAATATTTTTTTATAATTTAAAAAATTCAAAAAAATATAATTTTTCAATAAAAATTCTTTATATTAAAATTTAATAATTAAATTTCAAATTTAAATTTTTTTAAAAATTATTTATAATTTTTCTTTCTTCATATAGGAATATTTAATTTTATACATATACATATATATATCTGTATTATAGATATATATATGTATTTTTCTTTAGCAGAATGAACTGTATATATATAGTTCAGAATGCATTAAATAAATGAAAAAAATAAAATAAAGATAAAATAAATCCCCCGAAATAGTTTAATTTCTTATCGAATGATAAAGAGAATGGTTGAAGTGCGATTGGTTTACAAACTTAATGAAATTTTTTTTTTTCTCTTCTTTTTCTGTTTCAGATAAGAATTGATTATCTGATAGATCAGAGACATTCAGGTATGAAGCCTTAATTAGTACACGATTTGTCAGGATAGCAGGAAGGTAAAAGAAAGTTTAACTCTGTGTGGATAAATTTTTTTTACAAAGTATACTTAAAACTGTTTTTTTCTTTTTTTCATCATTACACAGCATGACGATTACGGAAAAACCTTCCTGTTCAGGTACACAAGGTGAGACACATTGTGTATTTTCTAAAGATTCTAAAGAAAATGCGGCACAAAATTTAACTGTGTCAATTTCTATAAACGTCATTTGAGAATTTACTACCGCTATTAGTCATTTTACATGATTTTTTAGAGATTTCTTACGAATTTTTAGACTGATCGATGGATAAAACTATAAAGTTTAGAATATTGTCCCAATTTAAAATGCATTTATTCATGCAATTTATTTATTGAAAGAGGAAAAATATGTAAAAATTGTTAGATGTGTTATATATATTTAAAAAATGCTATTAGTCATTTTCTATAATTTTTTTCAAATTTTCGAACGAATTTTTGATCTGATTGATGCATAAAACTATAAAGTTTAGAATCTAGTCAAAATTTAAAATGCATTTATTCATGCAATTTATTTATTGAAAGGGAAGAAATATATGAAAATTGTTAGATGTGGTATATTTATTTAAAAAATGCTATTAGTCATTTTCTATAATTTTTTTTGGAATTTTCTAACGAATTTTTAGTCTGATTGATGCATAAAACTATGAAGTTTAGGATTTAGTCTAAATTTAAAATGTACTTATTTATGCAATTCATTTATCAAAAGAAAAACATAAAAAATTGTCAATTTTTGTATAAAAATATAAAAATTGTCAGATGTGTTATATGGATTTAAAAAATGCTATTAGTCATTTTCCATCATTTTTCCGAGTTTTCTTATGAATTTTCGATCTGATTGATGCATAAAACTATAAAGTTTCTTGCTGGCATCATTATTTACTGACTCGCAAAGTTTTATTAGTGTTCCTTCTTTTTTTTTGCATTTTTTCCCACTTTTTTAATGGAAATTCACGTAATTTTGTGGAAAAAATAGGAAAATCGGTGTTTAGTAATAAAACTTTGTGAATTAATAGATAATAATATTTTCGAAGAAATTATATTTTTAGCGCATCAATCCAACTAATTCTTTGTGATAAATCTTTATAAAATCATTAAAAAACTTTTTTTTTTCCTTCAATGTAGCGGAAAATGGACCGCAGGATTACGAAGCACCACCGGAGGTAATGACACTTATTTTTTATTATTAATTCAATGATTTTCCTATCTTTCATTAGAATTAATCGTTAAATGTGGGACACACAAGAGAGAATTAATGATTTAACGGTGAAGAAATTTGAAAATTACGGAATAAAAGGCTTTTCATTAAATATAATAGTAATTAAATCAAAGTATTCTTCTTCATTTTTGTATCAATGTCACATTTGTATCGATAAACTCAGAGAGATAAGTTATGATTTCTAAAGAAATTCATTAAATTACATTCTGATAATCTAACAATTTAATTAGTCACAAGCAAAAATTACTCAATCTTGATGAAATCTTATATTTTCTGTAGTTGAATTTCTTTCTCATAAATAAGTGCAGTAAATTTTTAACTCATTGTGTTCTTTCAAGTACATAGTTTAATAACTAACTACACTTACTAATTAAAAGTAATTGTGTCGTGCAAGTGAAAAACGGGTAAAGGCCATACTTGTTGATTGAATTTTTATTGTCAGCTACAATCAACCAATTTTATCATGAATTCCACGAGTAAAATCCACGATTTTTACGCAGTTCAATCTTTCTTATCAGTTTAAAAGAGTTGAGAAATGAGAAATGAGAGCTAAATATCTTTTGCTACGTTCAACTGATTAATCAAACCGGAAATTAATTGACATAAACAATTTGCAAGGGACTTTCCCTGTATTTTAATCTAATAAAATGATTTTTTTGCTGGAAAATAAAAAATAACATCGTTGTCTTAAAAAAAAAAGGGCGTAAGTGCTATGTTTATAAGGTAAAATGGGGCAAAATGAACCATTATGGCAACATAATTCAAGAATTTTTTTCAGGGTGAAACACTTGATGAAAAAAATTGAAAAAAATTTAAAAAAAACTCAAATAAATAGAGATTTTTTCTGATTTTTTTCATTTTCTTCTTTGTAGAATCCTTGCCACTATAAAAAAAATTGCTCATCATTTTTTTTAAATTGTATACATATAAAAATACTTTATAAAGTCTTTATAAAAAAAGTTCCATTTCTTTATAAAAAAAAAAAGTTCCATTTCTTTATAAAAAAAAGTTTCATTTCCTTATAAAAAAATTTTCTTTATAAACCACTTTCTTACGTATAAGTCCATTTTGCCCCTGTCTTTCTGCATAGTACTTACGCTCTTCTGTTTCTGCACTGACTCAACATGTAACTTAATTTCGTTTTTTACCGCCGAATTCCAGTTTAAATTCCAATTTCAAATTCAAATTTCGCAATAATGTCATTAAAATCATTCGAAATTTCGTCACACAATCCATTTCTGTGTGTGTTATATATATAATATAATATAAAATTTGAAGAAGAAAAACCAGTAATTGTGAACGAAATTTTTTTGCATAATAATTATGCCACAATTTCCATACTACTGATTACTCAATAAATCGAACAATCTTAACTACAACAGGTTTTACAACTTCAACATCACATTATAGTTTCCGGTTCTCTATGATTGAATGAAAAATGATTTTAAATTATCGTTCTCGGTCAATCATCTCGCACTTTCTCCAGGCAAAGTCTCCACGTGGTCTTCATAGTTCCTGATAACAAGTCAGAAGCCAGAAAGACGTCTATGAATAAGGAAATTCATTTTCCTCATCAAATCCCCAACATTTTCCAATCAAGTGCACGCAATTGCAAATTCAAATGCATTCGCAAATGATCCTCGATTGTCGAGATCCGCAATTGTTCGTCTGCAAAAAAAAAATTGAATCAAATCACTAAAAAAAAAAAAAATAATCTTAAGTATGTTGTATGTTACGCGCACATTACTCCCCTCTACTGGGAAAGTCGCTTCTTGTGTCCTTCATTGAGTCGGTTGACTCCAATACAACAACGTTCCAAATACCCGCATTGTAATACAAAGCGTCGAGACACAGTTGCGTTTCTTTTCTGCTCAATCAAGCAGCCGATAAATCACAAAAATTTCGAAAAGTGCTGAAAAAAAAAGAGTAAAAAAATGGTAGAAGAACGTGAAGAACGTGAATTGAAGAGAAAAAAGGTATTTCTTCATCAATTCATAATTTCGCGGCAAAAAAGGGGCGTAAGTGCTATATATATATATATAAACATGACACTTACGCCTCTTTGCTTCTAAGTCAACGATTTGAATTTCGCGGATTTTTCGATGAACCGGATTTCTGGAAGATCTGGAAAAATGCGAAAAAATGTGAAAAAATGAATTTTAATGGATTTTTTAATGGAATAACACTTCTTATTTATATCTGCAATGCTCACGCTTCTCGATTACAAAACATTTATCAATTATCGTGTACTGCACTTTTTTTTTCTGATAAATATAAGAGTAAATGATGTTTAGAACTCTTCAGACTTACTCACGTGCACCGATGGTATTCATTCAATGACAGCACTTTTTTTTTTTTTCAATTCAAATTTAATCGTTAACTTGTGTTTTTTAATAGATAAAAGCGACTATTCCTAGGTCGGGGTCATTGCCACTGATGCTCGGGGTCACTGTCATGTTTATTGTAAAATAGACCCTAGAGTCTAGTCCCAATTTAGAATGCACTTCTTCGAGTAGACACAGACACCAGTTTTAGATCTCAGGTTTTTTCGATTACTCGTTTATTATCACAAATTTCTCTGAAAAAAGTCAATAAAAATTATAATTAAATTAACCGATTTTTGAGAATTTTGCGGTTTTTTTTAATTAAAAAAAATTTATTATAAAAAAAAATATGTTTGAAAAACACTTGCACTTATAGCTATAGATGTTCAAATTTTTCAAATTTTTCTATACTTTTTTCTTTTTTCAATTTCCTTTTTTTTAAACATTTTTATATATTTTTTTTTCCTTTTTTAATTTCCTTTTCTTCAATTTTTCTGTTAAAAAAAATGTGAAAATGAGTTAATTAATTGTTAAATGTGTTATATATGTTTAAAAAATACATTTTTTTTAGTCAAACATTGAGGATGCATACTGTCAAAATACCGGAAAAAAGAGGCATTGTGAATAATTAATAATTGAATTACTGCGTTTTTTTAACGTTGGATTCGACTGAAAAGAATTTTTAAATATTGAATGAAAATATTGATCTCCCGCGCATGAGATAATACAAATATCGAGTTATCGTGATAAAACTCAAAGTGAAGTCTTCACGTGTAGTGTCTTAAAAGAATACTCGATGATTCTGTTCATGCGAAACTTAGATGACACAACGTTTTAGAATGATAATCAGTAACGGCAATGTTTTACACGTTGTTTTTTTTTTCTTACACTCGAGAAATTCCGAAAGTTCTTATCAGTTCCTATTCTTCAGCGCGTGTTTAACAGCAAAAAGAAAAAAAAATTAACTGCAGAAATGTAATTAGTGATTAAAACTGCATGTCCTTGAATGACGCAACTGGAAATTTATTGTAAAATTAATTAGTTGTATTCTTTTTTTTTTTTTATTAAAATTAGTTGTATTCATGTATTTAATTTGAAAATTAAGAATGAAAATTTTTCAGTGAATCATTTTTTTTTCTTCTTATTTTTAGAAACTCAAGTATCCAAAAGCGGTTTTCTTCATTGTTAGCAATGAATTCTGCGAGAGATTTTCGTATTATGGAATGCGAAGTGAGTAAATTTTATTATTATGAGAATCTGATGTTAATTAATTAGGGGAAGATGGGGTAAAATGGATGGATTTCAATTGAATCGTTGGAGATAGCGATTTTCTGATGATTTCATTGGAAAGCTGAGAAAATTTTGGGTGGAAAACATGTGTTGAAATGATTTTTTTTCAATTTTTTGAAAATTTTACTTTTTTGGACAAGTTTTCGAAAATCGAAAAAATTCACTTTTTCGACAATATCTCCGGTTCTGTTGGTCGTAGCGACCTAGGGTTGATCTCAAATGAAAGGTGAGCTCATTTTTCATCGATTCATGTGGTTCAAATTTTTTTTAATCAATTTTTCAAATACTTATAGCCCATTTTCTGAAAATCAGTTTTTGTCCTATAAGTAATTGAAAAATTGATAATTTTTTTTCAAAACCACATAAATCCATGGGAAATGAGCTCACCTTTCATTTAAGACCAACCCCAGATCACTACGACCAATAGAACCAGAGATATTCCCGAAAACCTGAAATTTTTCAAAAACAGAAGCATTTCACCTTCAAATCTCGCGCAAAAAATGGAATTTTTGAAAAATTCAAAAAAATAACTTCCAACATATGATTTCCATGGCAAATTTCCTCAGCTTCCCAATGGAATCATCAGAAAAAACCTATCTCCAATATTTCCATCAATTTCGACCAATTCCCATAGTATATTAGCAAACATTTTACCCTTATTCTCAATATCTTTATTTTTTTTTCCAGCAATTTTGTCCTTATACCTCAAGAATAAACTGGAGTACACCGATGACACTGCAACCGTCATTTATCACACCTTTACAATGTTCGTCTATTTTTTTCCATTATTCGGTGCAATGCTAGCTGATTCTGTACTTGGAAAATTCAGGACAATTTTTTATTTGAGCATTGTTTATGCACTGGGTCAATTACTTTTGTCAGCAAGTTCTGTACCAACGTTTGGACTACCAATCAGGTAAAGGATTATATTCAACGAAGGACATGTGCCACTTTCAATTTTAAATTTCATAATGATTTCAATGAAGAGCCACTTGTCATATTCTTGTATTATGCAAGAACAAGTGGCAAATTCTCTTAAACATTCATTTTTCTTCATTAAAGCTCATTTTTATTTTTTTTTTATTTATTTCCATCTCCTCAATGAATTGATTTTCAGAGAATTCTCGATGATTGGATTACTGCTCATTGCCCTGGGTACTGGTGGAATTAAGCCATGTGTTGCAGCATTTGGTGGTGATCAATTTATTCTACCACAGCAAGAAAAATATCTTGTTATGTTTTTTTCTGTATTTTATTTTGCCATTAATTCGGGCTCACTTATCTCATCATTTCTCACTCCGGAACTACGTAATGGTGTTAAATGTTTTGGCGAGCAGACTTGTTACTCAGTTGCATTTCTCGTTCCTGCTATTCTTATGATTGTATCAATTGGTAAATCAAATTTTTTTCGTTATTATTAAGGATGATTGGGATAAAAGTTGAATTTTTGCATAAAATCGTTAATAATCTCAAATTTGATTCAGTGAATCTGTAAAGAATGTAATTAGGAATAAAATAAGCCCAAGATACAAAAAATTAATTGAAAATAAAAAAATTTTCATTATTTTTTGCATTTTTCCAATTTTTTTAAGATTTAAAGAAATAGAAAAAATAATGAAAATTCGTCAATTTTCAATTAATTTTTGGTTTCTTGGGCTTATTTTATTCCTCATGACATATTTTACAGATTCACTGAATCAAATTTCCGAATTTCATCTTGTATAAATTGTTATTAACGATTTCATGCAAAAATTTAAATTTTTTCATCTTTAAAGGGGTAACAAAAAACCCGGGAAATTGCAAATTTTCAAATTCATTTTTTAGCAATAATTATGATTTTTTTCTCGATAAAATAACAGGAAGCGTTAACATTCCAATTTTTTTCCCCACTAGTTGACACTTTTCTATAAGAGAAACTGGGGCAAAATGGGCTGGCAAGTCAAAATGATTTGATATTTTTTTTTACCTTGAAAAAATCTTCAAAAAAATTTGAAAAAATTCACAAAAAATGTCTATATATTGGAGCATGCTCCCAAATTTTTTCAGATTTTTTCATCATCTCCTTCAATCTGAAAAAAAAATTCCTGAATCACATTGCAATGAAAGTCCATTTTGCCCCTTTCCCCTATATCATAAAAAAGATTAATAAGTATCTACAAAAAATTGATTTAAAAATTTTGAAATTTCCCGGGACTTCGCCGTTATTCCTTCACTTTTATTCCTTAATCGCAAATAATTAAAATAATTCCTTGTATTTTTTTTTTAGTAATTTTCGTTGTGGGCAAGCCAATGTACAGGATGAAGAAACCTGAAGGCAACGTTGTTCTAGATGTTGCTAAATGCATGACGGTGAGTTTAAAAAAGTGAGAAACAGAATAATTCCTTTCAATTTATGCAATTGAATTAATTCGACTTCTTCTTCTTCCTGCGAAAGCACGCACTATGCAGAAAAGCTAAAATAAAAAAGGAGGACAAACGCGAGCATTGGCTGGACTATGCTGATGACAAATATGACTCCAAATTGATCTCCGATATAAGAGCAGCTTTGGGTGTTCTAGTTCTCTTCATACCTTTGCCTTTTTTTTGGGCCTTATTTGATCAACAAGGTTCGCGCTGGACCTTCCAAGCCACTAGAATGGACGGAGAAATTGGGAATTTTCTTCTCAAAGCTGATCAGATGCAAGTCGTCAATCCACTGTTCATCGTCATCTTCATTCCCATCTTCGAAACTTGTATTTATCCTTTGATGGCAAAAATCAAATTTATCGATACACCTTTGAAGAAATTGACGACTGGTGGAGTTCTTGCTGCTGCTGCATTTGTTCTGTCGGCTCTTGTTGAATTAAAACTAGAGGTAAATCATTTTTTTAGATTGAGGGGAAAAAAATTTTATTGTTAAAGAATTTGGATTTTAATTGAAGAAAAATAAGATTGATAATTATGGAGAGTTATCCATAGTTTAGTTAAATACAAATTCAATTTTTTTTCAATCAAGTAATGTGTATCTATTCTTGAAATACAAGCGATGAGATGATTAGCTTGAGAAATCTTCAATTAATTCCAAATAATTAATGAAAATTAGTTAATTTTGATCTTGATATATTCAATCTAACTAACGAATTATTACTATTGATAAATAATTTGTTAAAACTAATGATTTTTGATTTTTTTTAGTTTCAAAAAATTTATTTCTTGGGAAAAAAAAACTTTTTTTTTCTCAGTTTATCGATTCAAATATAAGTAATTTAATTCTGATGATATTTAGATTTGATTCAAGGCTTGCGTGGAATTGGAAATTATCAATCTTTTTATTTTCTTGATCCAAAGACGAATTTCTCTACTTTACATAATAAAAATACGTTTTTTCTCTTAATGTATTGAGGATGATTCGGAGGTAAAATCGAAAAAATTGATGAATTTTTGTAGAAAATCGTTAATAAAAATTTATACAAGATGAAATTCTCAAATCTAATTCAGTGAATCTGTAGAGAATTTTATGATGAGTAAAATGAGCTCTAAAAACAAAAAATTAATTGAAAATTGAAAATTTTTAATTATTTTTTAGATTGTTCTAAATTTTGGAAAATTTTAATAAATGTAAAAAATGATGAAAATCTTTCAATTTTCAATTAATTTTTCGTTTCTAGAGCTTATTTTATTCCTCATTACATTTTTCACAGATTCACTGAATTAAATTTGAGAATTTCATCTTGAAGGAATTGTTATTAACGATTCTTAAACAAAAATTTATCAATTTTTTCGATTTTACGTCCCAATTATCCTCAAATTACAATCTGACTTACAAAAATTACTAATAATTCAATAAATCTCCTTTTTCAGACGACTTATCCCGTTCTTCCAACATCTGGCATAGCTCAAGTGAGAATTTTCAATCCAAGAGACTGCAGTCTTCCCATCACGATCAACAATAACACTATTACAATGGAACCATTCGGAATGTGGGGAGACAGTGATGTAATCGTAACCGGAAATCGTTCGATTCCATACACCGCAGATTTTTCGAAATGCGGTGGACCCAGTGATGGACCTATCAGCGGATCTATTTGGGCAATAGAAGAACAAGCAACATCCTACGTTTTGGAGCCAGCATCTCCTTACGTTTATCTGGACCACGTAAATAAAACGGACAGTGGAGATCCGGCAATTCGCATCTTGAGCTACAACAAATTGGATTCTGTAACAAAAGTCGAATTATCTGGAACGAATTTTGTTTTCGAAACGAAAAGAACGTCTTCAGAAATTCCGCAAATCTCAGAAGTTGGAGAATTTAATCCTGGAAAATATAATGTTAAAGTTAATGGAAAGGAAATGGGAGAAATTGCTATTAAACTTGGTGGTGTCTATACATTACAAACTTATGTAACAGCAGAAACGATGAAAATTGATCTTAAAACAGTTACACCACCTAATTCAATTCATATTTTGTGGCTGATTCCACAGTATATTGTTATTACGATGGGTGAAGTCATGTTTTCGGTGACTGGACTTGAATTTGCATTTACACAGGCACCGATTTCGATGAAGTCACTTTTACAGGCTGGATGGCTGCTGACAGTTGCTTTTGGTAATCTCATTGTGGTCATTATTGCTGAAGCCAAGATCTTTGATCGACAGGTGAGATGATAGGGGAAGAGGGGGGGGGGGGGGGGAGATGAGGGGTAAAATGGGCACGGGCTATTTTAGGGGTTTTTTACTATGGGAATTGGGCGAAATTTATGGAAATATTGGGGATAGGTTTTTTCTGATGATTCCATTGGAAAGCTGAGAAAATTTGCCATGGAAATCATATGTCGGAAGTTATTTTTTAGTATTTTTCGAAAATTCCATTTTTTGATGAAGATTTGAAGGTGAAAAGCTTCTGTTTTTTGAAAAATTTCAGGTTTTTGGGAATATCTGCGGTTCTATTGGTTGTAGCGACCTGGGACTGATCTTGAATGAAAGGTGAGCTCATTATCCATTGATTTATGTGGTTTAGAAAAAAAATTATCAATTTTTCAAGTACTTATAGGGCAAAAACTGATTTTCAGAAAATGGCCTATAAGTATTTGGAAAATTGATTCAAAAAAATTTGAACCACTTAAATCGATGAGAAATGAGCTCATCTTTCATTTGGGATCAACCCCAGGTTGCTACGACCAGCAGAACCGGAGATATCGCCGAAAAAGTGATTTTTTTCGATTTTTGAAAGACTCACCCCTTCAAAACTTGTCCAAAGAAGTAAAATTTTTAAAAAATTGATAAAAAAAAATTTTAACACATGTTTTTCACCTAAAAATTTCTCAGCTGTTCAATGAAATCATTAGAAAATCTGTATCTCGAACCGTTCAATTGAAATACCCATTTTACCCCACCTTCCCCTGAAAAATGTTCTTTTTTTTCTTCTAATTTCTGTATCAGGATTAATATAATTTTTATTATTTTAGGCACTCGAGTTCTTCCTTTTTGCGGGCTTGATGATCGTCGATATGCTGATATTCGCGATAATGGCACAATTTTATAAATACAAGACTTATAATAACGAGGAGAGTTCCTCGGAAACCGATGATGATATACCATTGGACGAGAAAAATGGTAAGATCAATGAATCATTTTCGGCAAATGAAGAGAGCATCAAGTTATGAAGAAATTCATCCAAGTTCTCTAAAAAAATTTCAACAAGTATTTTTTTTTTTTCATAAGAGACTTGAAAAATGTTAATTGTAAATAAGTTAATGACTTTTGATGTTGTCTAGATTTGTATTTACTACTGTTTTTTTAAATAAATATTCGAGGATATTGTGTTTTACTATATATTTTCTGAGAAATATTTTTCTCTGTCGTTGACTAATTGAAGAATTGCATGATTTCAGAAAATCGTTTATTTATTGAGAAGAATTTCGATGAGTAGGAGTTACAAGATGAAATTTAAACGTAAAAACATACGTTTTTAGGTAAATTTAGTAATGCTCCATAAATGCGCTTTCAGCAACGGATGTGATAGTAATAATTAAAAAAAAAAAAAAAAAAGATGTGATAGTAAATTTAGAAGTAACTTGGAATAACTTTCAAATGAAATATTCCAGTTCACAAAAATGAAGGAACTAAAAAAAAATGAACTATGAATAATTAAACTGAAATTATTAAGAAAAAAAAATAGAAAATAATAGTTAGAAAAAATTGAGAAGAAAGTTTTGTATGTTATTCGGTTTTCCATTTTCCTGCTCACATCTTGGGAGGCTGTGGTCCATCCGGAGAACCCTGAAAGCCAAAAAAATATAGTAAATCATACATTTAACTAATTTCCTAACATTAAAATTTAATAAAAAAACCCAAAAGATTGCTTACTGGTGGTGGACTGCGAATTTTCTCGATGAGCTTTCGAGCAGTTGTGTAAGCACTGGATGCTGCCTGTGCAGCACCAGACATCAGTGTCTCTGGTAATATTTGCATCATCTCAGGAGAAGAATAATAACCAGTTGGCCATTGCGGTTTCTCCAATTTCGGTGGTACCTGGTCTACATAGTAGAAGCATGGCCTTTCGCCATATGAAAATGGTAGTGAGGAGAATGCTGGTCGACAGAAGCAACAAGTTTTCATAGGACAACCACGACGCTGAAGATGGTGAAAGGGACAATCGAGACCTACGAAAAATGGACGATTTGCATCTTCAGATTCATTCACTCCTCGTTTCTCCGGTGAAATTTGCTTAGTATCACCAAGTCCTTCTGCTGTATTGTAATCAAATACAAAACGACGTCGTGACTGAAGAGTTTCACGATCTTCTGAAGATTTTTTTTGCTCTGCAGTTTTTTTCTTTCCAAAAAAAACAACTTCTCGTGGCTCTTCGTCAGAACTGAACATTTTAAATTTTTTATCTGCTGATTTTGCAGATTTTGAGGAGCTAACATCAAATACATTTTCTCTTGATTCTTCCAAAATGTGAGGAACGTAAGAATAAGCACCAGCAGAGTGTTTTTCCAGTTGTGGAGCCATGACAGTGTCCTCTGATGTCTCAGCAATGTTTTTTTCGTAGGATTTTTCTCTTGTTTCAGCAGCAAACGCAGAAATGGGCACGTTATATTCTGGAGTAGCTTCCTCGCAGCTTCCATACTCTGCCATGAAATCAGACATGTGACTGTAGTTGGAGAGGATACTGATGTTGTCACTGTCTGATGGATGCTGCTTCTCATTGACATCATGATTATCATCATTGTTTCCTGATTTTCCTGATGGTCCAGCTTCTTCTGCCTTTGATGAAGGATTATTTCCATTAATCTGGGGCTTGATGAAACTCTCTAGAGGTTTACCAGTCTTCAGGCTCTCATAATTACGTTCAATAGCCAAATCAAATTTTTTTCGGAAATCAGCAGCACTGGTGTCCTCATCAGATGAACTCTTGTCATGGTCCAGCAAAAAAGAAGTTTTGGATTCTGGAAGTGATGACTGTTTGGAAAAATTGAGAGGCACTTCAATGCCAGGCATCGGCTCGAGGAGCAATTTCATCATTTTCTTCGTTTTTATCATCTCTGATGAAAATTCTTCGTAGGACCTCTCAAAATCATCCACAAATTCAGCATCCAGGGATACTGCATCCAAAAATTCTTCATCATCTCTAAATGTTGGAGACATTTCCTCTCGAATTTTTGGAAGAAATGTTTGAGAAGTTCCTGAAGAAGATGAATTCTCTACTCCATTTATTTTTTGTAACAGCAACATGTTCATCTTTTTGAGAAGTTCGTCTGTCATCTCTTCACGAACTTTGTGTGTAATCTCAGCAACTTTTTTGTAATTTTTCAGGCAATCCTGGAGATCTTGAATTGCTACTTTGTCCTCGGGAGTCTCAGCAGTCAAATTTGATGATTTAGTTTTTTTAGCTGTCTTCGATGGCTTTCTTGATTTTTCTTTGGCTTTCGTGATAATCAATGGTAGACACTTATTTTCCTCCTTGTGGTATTTTTGAGCAAACTGTTGATTGAAAAAATTAATAATAAGTAATTTTAAAAAATGGAGAAAAAAAATTATACTTTCGAATTCCTGAGAATTTTTGAGAATCCTTGGAAATTCTTGAGAATCCTTGGAAATTTTTGAGAATTCTTGAGAATCCTTAGAAATTCTTGAGAATTCTTGAGAATCCTTGGAAATTTTTGAGAATTCTTGAGAATCCTTAGAAATTCTTGAGAATTCTTGAAAATCCTTGGAAATTTTTGAGAATTCTTGAGAATCCTTGGAAATTCTTGAGAATCCTTGGAAATTTTTGAGAATTCTTGAGAATCCTTGGAAATTCTTGAGAATTCTTGCGAATCCTTGAAAATTTCTGAGAATTCTTCAGAATCCTTGGAAATTCTTGAGAATCCTTGGAAATTTTTGAGAATTCTTGAGAATCCTTGGAAATTCTTGAGAATTCTTGCGAATCCTTGAAAATTCTTGCGAATCCTTGAAAATTTCTGAGAATTCTTCAGAATCCTTGGAAATTCTTGAGAATCCTTGGAAATTTTTGAGAATTCTTGAGAATCCTTGGAAATTCTTGAGAATTCTTGAGAATCCTTGGAAATTCTTGAGAATCCTTGGAAATTTCTGAGAATTCTTGAGAATCCTTGAGAATTTTTGAGAATTCTTGAGAATCCTTGGAAATTCTTGAGAATTCTTGAGAATGCTTGAAAATTTCTGAGAATTCTTCAGAATCCTTGGAAATTCTTGAGAATCCTTGGAAATTTTTGAGAATTCTTTAGAATCCTTGGAAATTCTTGAGAATCCTTGGAAATTTTTGAGAATTCTTGAGAATCCTTGGAAATTCTTGAGAATTCTTGCGAATCCTTGAAAATTCTTGCGAATCCTTGAAAATTTCTGAGAATTCTTCAGAATCCTTGGAAATTCTTGAGAATCCTTGGAAATTTTTGAGAATTCTTGAGAATCCTTGGAAATTCTTGAGAATTCTTGAGAATCCTTGGAAATTCTTGAGAATCCTTGGAAATTTCTGAGAATTCTTCAGAATCCTTGGAAATTCTTGAGAATCCTTGGAAATTTTTGAGAATTCTTTAGAATCCTTGGAAATTCTTGAGAATCCTTGGAAATTTTTGAGAATTCTTGAGAATCCTTGGCAATTCTTGAGAATCCTTGGAATATCTTAAGAATTCTTGAGAATTCTTGAGATAATTATAGAGGAAAAATAATTCTGGTCTAAAAAAATTTCATTTTGTACAAGTAAATGTACTAATTTTCCATAGATATAGATATAAACGATCGATGCTTTTTTAAAACGAACTTTTTATAATTACTTGTACAAAATACATCTCTTTGAGACCAGAATTTTTTTTTCTCAGTGTATCAAGAATTTCAGAAAAATACACAATTTACGAGAAATCTCGAAAAAAAAACTCTTAAAAGATCTAAAAATTTCCCCATTTCGAGATTTCTAGTTAAATCTCAAATAATTTGAGATTAAACTGATTTGAAAGTTCTTTTTCTTCGTTTGTTTAATTTACCTTTAAATAAATTATGGCTTCAGTTAAATCAGACTGTTGATTAATCGGTATTTCATCGTTTTCGTTGTCGATATAGCTAAGTCGATCGTTCTCATTGAAATCAATCTCTGCAATCTCGATCTATAAATTAAGAAACACCATATTCAGTTATTATAGAGTGAATAATATGCGAGAAGCATCAAATTGACAAAAAAAAATCTCAAATACGTACCAAAAAATAACGCAAGACTGTAAGATCATCAAATGGTTTGTCTGTGCGCTTTGATTTAATTTTTGATTTGAATAAATCAAGATAAAATTCACATAATTTCAATGAATCATTGTGATTTTTCCCTGATAATTTATAGTAGAGCTCAAAAGTGCCGATTAATTTATAGCTACTCATCTCGGATCTCATCAAATGGCCAAGAGGCCTCAAAGAGATCATTTTTTAAGCTTTTTCTTCAAAAAACTTGTTAATTTAAACTGTTTATGCACTCCAATTTTTTTAATAATTAAAATATTTTAAACAATGGATGAGTGGATGAGACTTATTCAAGCCCAGTGACTCAAGATTTATCCAAACGAGGAATTATCCTTATTCTCAATATTTTTTAATGCAGTACTCACGACTCTTTGTGTGATGGACAACTGAATTGGACGAGTCCAAAACACAATATGACGCTATTAACGGAAAAACTCGAAATATGAACAAAAACAGAGTTACCCAAATATTTGGGCTTTTTTGAATTGGCCAATCACGTTGCGAGTTTTTGAAAACAAGGCAAAGAGTAGGAGAACGTGACTTGTGATTGGTGTTTTTTTTTTATTGTTATGATTCTAATGATCATGCGCGGTGGGAACCTTGCAAAATTCAAATGGATGAATTGTATGAACTCTGTTTTTTCAAATCATCCGAGGTGAATTACTCGAAAAAAATCATTAAATGTTTCATTAAAACAGTGAAAAATGTTAGTAAACGACAATTACATGATTTTGGCATTGATAAATCACTGTTTTGTGCGATTAATGCACTATCTGTATCCGATGAATATTTGCATACGTCAAAAACTTGGGAGTGAAAACATAAAAGCGATCATGAAGCTGTCAAAATGTCCTATTTTCATGTGGTTAAAGTATTTAATTCAATTGATCCTGAAGGTGTTTTGAATACAGTTGTGAAGATTATTCATGAGGAGAAATTATGGAAGTGGGAGGGACTATGTGAAAGCTTAATTAAAGCATTCACAAACTGTGGAATTGAGAAGTACAAAATAGTTAGTGTCTTGTTGAACAAAGCAGAATCTCCAACAGCATCACCAAAAGATACACGAGTTATTTTACGTATTCTCTACAAAATGCTGGAGGATTGCACGTGGAATGATGATGAAAATACAACAGCCATCGTCGACAGATTCTTATCCCTATATCACAAGACTTGTAAATATTAATTGTAAATAAATTAGTGACATTTGATGTTGTCTAGATTTACATTTACTACTGTTTTTTTTTTCATAAATATTTGAGAATATTGTTTTTCTACATTTTTTCTATCGTTAATTAATGTAAAAACGTGCATATTTCAGAACTTCGTTTATTTATTGAGAAAAATGTCAATGAGTATGCTTCACAAGATAAAATTTAAACGTAAACAGATACGTTTTACTCAATTTTAGGAGTAATTCTCCATAAATGCACTCTCAACAACAGATATAATAGTAAATTAAGGAGTAACTTTAAATAATTTCAGAAGAAATATTAATTGAACGAGAATAAAGTGATTTGAAATAAATTACATAGAAAAAAAAAAAAAAAATGATGGTGAGAGGAAATCAAGATGAAATTTTCGTATGTTATTCATTTTGTGATTTTTCCTGCTCACATCTTGGGTGGCTGTGGTCCCCTTGGAGAATCCTAAAAGCAAAAAAATATCGTAAATAATACATTCAACCATTTTCCACCATCAAAAGTCAGTAGTGAAGAGGTAAAACAGTATAAATCGACTTATCTTTGTGATAATTTTGAAGGAAATATCTTGGAAACTAAGTGAGATAAGGCGATATTACCCATATTTCTTAGTACAGAATTTCAAGAGTTACAAAATAAATTCAGGGCAAAATTGCCCCATCTTGCTTATTTTTTAAGCTTGTTTATAAAAAAAATTAATGAGAAATAAATGGATTTATCTTGTTTTACCTCTTCCCTACTGAATTCAATTAAAAATCCAAAAAATTGCTTACTGGTGGTGGACTGCGAATTTTCTCAATGACCTTTCGAGCAGTTGTGTAAGCACTTGATGCTGCCTGTACAGCACCAGAGATAAGTGTCTCTGGTAATATATGCATAGTATCAGGATAAGGAGGATAACCAGGTGGCCACTGTGATTGATTCATTTGTGGTGGTACCTGTCCTCCATAAAAGTATGACCAGTTCTCATGATTTCCATTCGTTCCATCAGGAAACTGTGGTGGATAGAAGTAACGTGGTGCCTGAACATAGCCATACTGATGTTGAAATCCAGAACCTGGACCAAAGAAAGTTGGACGACGTGATTCTCCAGATTTATTTACTCCTCGTTTTTTCGGTGAAGTTTGCTTAGTATCACCAAGTCCCTTTGCTGTATTGTGATCAAATACAACACGACGTCGTGGCTGAAGAGTTTCACGATCTTCTGAAGATTTTTTTTGTTCTGCAGTTTTTTTCTTTCCAAAAAAAACAACTCCTTGTGGCTCATCGTCAGAACTGAACATTTTGAATTTTTTATCTGCTGATTTTGCAGATTTTGAGGAGCTAACATCAAATACATTTTCTCTTGATTCTTCCAAAATGTAAGGACCGTAAGAATAAGCACCACCGGAGCGTTTTTCCAATTGTGGAGCAATGACAGTGTCCTCTGATGTCTCAGCAATGTTTTTTTCGTAAGATTTTTCTCTTGTTTCAGCATCAAACGCAGAACTGGTCACATTGTCTTTTGGAGTAGCAGTAGAGGTCTCTGGTTTCCTAATAAACGAGTAATTCATTGGTTTTTGTGGCTTTTGCTCGAACAAAAAAAGCTGTTCATTGTCCTCCATCCACGATGGGCTCTCGGAAACCAGTTCAAAACTTGATGAGGAATCGTGTTGTGGTTCTTCCACCTCTTCTGATTGTGGAGATTCCTCAGTCTGGTTTTTTACATTGACGAGCCTCTTATCACACTCAACTACGACGTTATCCTCGTTATCATCGTCTTCTGTTATAAAATCAGACATGTGACTGCGGTCGGAGAGAATACTGATGTTGTCACTGTCTGATGGAGACTGCTTCTCGTTCACATCCTGATTATCATCATTGTTTCCTGATTTTCCTGATGATCCAGCCTTTTCTGCTTCTGATGAAAGATTATTTCGAACAGCCTGCTGCTCAAAGGACCTTATCATGGCTTCATTAATCTCCCGTTTGTCATAAAAATGTCTGTTTGATATTCCAGCCTTTAATATTTCTTGAGTTTCCTCCAGGTAAGGTAGATAAGGATCAGGATATTTAGAGCGTTTTTCCTGTCGTGGACCAATGACAGTGTTCTCTGATGTCTCAGCAATGTTTTTTTCATATGATTTCTCTTTTGTTTGCAATCCTTCTTCAATTATATACTCAACTGATGGTCCTTCTACAAGGTTTTGTGATTTAACTGGTTTAGATCCTGAAAGGAGCTTCTTAGAGTCATCCAATGGTATTTTTTCAGAAAATTGTGGCTTAATTAGAGTCTGCATGAAATTCCCTGTTCTTATCTTGAACTGTTTTGGATGGTTCGGCGATTTTTCAGAATCCTGGAGCTCTAAATCAGTGAATTTCTTTGATTTCTTCGATTTTTTTTGAATTTTTTGGGGAAATAATTGAGAAGGTCGTGGAAATTGATTTTCTACTTTATCCATATTTTGTGACAGCAACATTGCTGATGTCATTTTTTTTAGTACTTGTTCTGTAACCTCAGCAACTATTTGCTTCTTGTAGTTTTCTAGGAAATCCTGAAACTCATTAACTGCTGCTGCACCCTCAGGTGTATCTGATGTCAGTAAATCTTGCAATGGTGTGAATTCAACTCTCATTGGTGGCATTTTGTCAATCGAATTATTTGATGATTCAGTTTTTTTAGCTTTTTGTGGGGATTTTACAGATTTATCTTTGGCTTTTGTGATAATCAGCGGTATTTTCTTGTCGTTATCTTTGCAGTATTCTTGGGCAAACTGTTGATTGAAGAAAAAAAAACATTAAATAGGAAAAATTGAAGCAAAATGGATCTCTGTGGCGAAATGATTGAATATAATTTTTTTTTATGTGAAGGACTTAGTGAAAAAATCTGAAAAAATTTGAGAAAATTCTCCGAACTGTCTATATTGTTGGTGAATTTTTTCAGATTTTTTACGACAGCCGCCACTCTTCAAGAAAAAAAACTCAAATCATTTTACATTGCAGATGCATTTTGCCTTCTTTTCTTTCAATTGTTGATTCATTGAATTAGGTAATTTACCTTTAAGGCCTCAAGAAATTCAGATTGTTGATCAATTGGAATTTCGTCGTTGTCGTTGTCGATATAACTAAGTCGATCGTTTTTGTCGAATATCCTTGAACGCTTGTTGATCTATCAATAAAAACAAACAATATTCAATTATTACAGGCACAAAATAAACAAAAACTATGAAATGGACCAAAAAAAAAATCATAAAAACTACGTACCACTGCTAATCGGAAAAATTGGAAATCATTGTATGGAGAAGTTATGCAATTGGCTTCGATTTTTTTGAAAAAATCAATAAAAGTTCCACTTGACGTCAATACATCTGTAGAATTTTCCTCATTAGATTTTCTCAAGAAGACATGAAAACTGCAGACTACTTGATAGCCACTCCTCTCGTATCTTTTCCCCTTGCCAAAAGCATTCAAAGTGATCATTTTTAGGTTTTCTAAAATTCGTTAATACAAAATGTTTACGTCCTCGAATTTTTCTAATTCTAATAATAAAACTTTGGAATATATGTGGGTGGATGACACGTCATCGAGCCCAGTGACTCAAGATTTATTCAAACGAGAAATTATTCTTATTCTCAATTTTTTTAATGCAGTATTTACGACTCTTTGTGTTAATATGTATGATATTGCGTAGGTTGTGGCTCTTAACAACTGAATTGGACGAATCCAAAACACAATATGACGCAATAAATGGTGAAAACTCGATATATAAACACACACAGATGTGTGTGTGTGGGTTTTGCTGAATTGGCCAATCACGTTGCAGATTTTTGGAAACAAGCCAAAGAGTGGGAGAACGTGTCTTGTGATTGGTGTTTTTTTAATTGTTATGATTCTAATGCTCATGCGCGGAGGGAACCTTGCAAAATTCAAATGGACGAATTGTATAAACTCTGTTTTTTCAAATCATCCGAGGTGAATTACTCGAAAAAAATCATTAAATGTTTCATTAAAACAGTGAAAAATGTTAGTAAACGACAATTACATGATTTTGGCATTGATAAATCACTGTTTTGTGCAATTAATGCACTATCTGTATCCGATGAATATTTGCATACGTCAAAAACTTGGGAGTGGAAACATAAAAGTGATCATGAAACTGTCAAAATGTCCTATTTTCATGTAGTTAAAGTATTTAATTCAATTGATCCTGAAGGTGTTTTGAATACAGTTGTGAAGATTATTCATGAGGAGAAATTATGGAAGTGGGAGGGACTATGCGAAAGCTTAATTAAAGCATTCACAAACTGTGGAATTGAGAAGTACAAAATAGTTAGTGTCTTGTTGAACAAAGCAGAATCTCCAACAACATCACCAAAAGATACACGAGTTATTTTACGTATTCTCTACAAAATGCTGGAGGATTGCACGTGGAATGATGATGAGAATACAACAGCCATTGTCAACAGATTCTTATCACTGTATCACAACAGTTTAATTGACCCAAACAATCCAAAATGCACAATTTTCAAAAAAGGACTCGAAATTTGCATTCTCAACGCTATAAAACATCTCCCCAACAGCCACCTCCTTCCAATAGTCTTTCACATGAGCTCATGGACCCTACAGCATCAATTCCACAACAACGAAAAAATCCTAGAATTCTCAAATATCCTGCAAACAGCAGCGGATCTATACAAAGTCGATCTCCTAGAAAACACATTGCAAGAAGAATTATTCTCACTTCTCCTGAAAATGATATCCTCAACAAATTCATCAGTGAGTCTCGCTGGAAATCGAGTTCTCCAGAACCTTTTAGACAGAAACAAGAATAAATTACAATTTCAGCCAATAAAAATATTCTTCGAAAACACTCATTACGATATAAAAATTAACAAACACAGCAATCAGGACGAGAACTTCCTGAAGAAGCATCGTGAATCAATTCACGACAGTTTGGTCCAAAGTGTAATGAATCATTGCTCATTGCGCGTAAATCTCGAATCAATGTACTGTACAATATGCCTGATTCTCGTGGAAGTACCCTGTGGATTCACAGCAGCAGCATTAGCCTGTTTAATTTTAAATATCCAGGATTTAACACTTGAACAGTTTGATGCAGATCGTCAGGTCTCGTACCACGTTCATGCAGTTGTCCTCTCCATAATGTCCCTAATATGCTGGGTACATAGGGCCAAAGTGTTTTACACTTATGTCAATAATATCCTGATGGAACGAGCCCAATGGGCACCACACCTGAATCCCCCATTGGCCCTGAGTTATGATTTCGCAGTTCATCATGTCCTCTGGGACAAACCCGAGCTCTTTTTCATCGATTGGGAGGTGCGATTTGGCCTCTGGAAGTGTTTTCGTCTCCAATCAGACGAAAACAACGAGGAAATCGACTAGAATCATTGGGAAATAAAAGAAAAAGTCGATTATTACATTAATTACACATTATAATTACCATTTCCGATTAAATACAATTGCAAATTCATTTAAATCATTCATTTCATTCATCTCACGCACTTCAAGCAATCATGGTGCTCTTATAAATCCAATGTGAACCTCCTCCCCCCCCCCTTTTTTTCTAATAAATCTACCGTGTCTATATATAATTTGCTTATAATAATAAAAAAATAAAAATTGTACTGTACACAATCGTGCATAGTCTTTTATCACACTTAAAACCACAAATCACCACCAACATCTTCATCAGGCTGACTTGCCGGTTGATTTTCTTGTTTTATTTCACTATTAGGCTCTTCATCGCTCTCAGAAACTGCGAGATCATCGTGAATCTTGTCAGTCACTTTTTCAGCACGTGGAGGCAGCCCAGCAAGTAGAAAATCAGAAGGATCATAATTAGGATCAACATCCATGCTTTCTTCTTGTTGAATCAATTGTTGTTCGCCTCCGTAAAATCCAACGTTTCCCAGTTGGACCATGGCCTCAGCAGCCTGCTGACTGTCGTCATCAGCAGGTACTTCAGGACACTCTCTCATCCCACCTAATTCAAGTGCCTCTAAATCTCCGGATTCCCCTTGATCCGCAGTCGTAAATGGTACTTCGTCAAATTCGTCTTCACTTGAGAACTGCAGGTCCTCTTCGAGGACGTCTTTCTTCTTGGAGTGCATGTTTCTAGCAGTTATGTCAGCCTCCATGTCACCTTCAACATCGACGAAATCAAAATCATCCATTCCAGATTTTCCAAATGGATTATCAGGGGAATTCGTTTGACTTCGACGAAAATCTGGCAATTCGGCTATTGTGTAGTTCTCCTCTTCTGGACCCAACCAGGATTGGTCCATGTCTGCCTGCTCCATTGCACGCTGCTGGACCAGGGATATGTTGTTTTCAAGTTGACTCAAGTGCTCGTCGTACTCATATAATGTCTCTTTGCATACTTTAACGAGAACCTCTGCTTTCATCGTGTAGGTTGAATCTTTGCCGTTGTATTGCGTGCAATTCTCCAGGATTTGCTCTACGTCACGAGTAAATTCGTGACGACTGTGGTACTTGTGGGCTGATACTTTTTTTGAGATTGTTTCTAGGTCCATTGGCTTCTTGATGACGTTGTAGTAGTCTTTGACGAGTTTTTTATTGACTGGCCTGAGGAAGGGCCAAGCTTCTGCCATTGATTTCAATTTATTGTTGACGACGTTGTCGAGGATGAAGGTCAATGCAACTTGATCGTTATCGTCTAAAAGGGGATTTATGGCTTTTTCGAGTCTCATCAGTCTGTCCTCCTTTTCTCCGAGTCTCTCAACACATATATCGAGCATTCTTTTAGCAGCAATGCTAAATGAGCTTTTGATGCCATTGTACAAATTAGAATTTTCGACAATTTGATTGACATCAGCCAGGAATTCTTCTCGGCTTTGGTACTTTTTCTGTCGCAAATTCTCTCGGATTGTTTGAAGGTCCATGGGACGCTGGATGATTTTGTAGTAGTCAGGAACAGCTTTTGCACTAACAGGAAACAAGAATGGCTGGACATCTGGTAAATCTCGCATTTCGTTTAGGATGGTTTCGAGTATTGTTGACATGACAACGACTGGATCAGTTCTTCGTCTATTTGCTGGTTTTTGATGTCTCTTGAGATAATCACAGTGATCATCGCCCGTTGCTCTGCGTCTTTTTTTAACATTTACAGTCTCTTTTGGTACTTTTTGAAGAAGAGCTCTTCTCTTCATTTCTTCGGCATGCTGGAATTGCTTTTATTTAATAATTCATATCAATAAATTCATCAACAAATAAATAGTTGTGTTAATGAGGTTCACGCGGAGAAATATATTTCATGTTAAAATTATTTTTTGAACTTTTTTACTTTTATTGGAATTTTTTGAACACAAAGTTTGAAGGATTATTCAACATTTTGATGAATTTTGCAATGATTTACTCATCTAAAAATTGAGATATTTGATTGCAAAGTAGTGATGTTTTTGTAGGCTTAACATTTTGTGTCTTATGACTTAAGGAATACATTTTGAAATTAAATATCTTCATTTTTAGACGGTAAATCGTTGTAAAATTTCTCCATAAACTGAACATTGCTTAAAACTTCGTGTTTAAAAAATTTCATGTAAAAAATAATGGTAAGTACTTTTTAAGTGGAATTAAGGGTAGAAACTAAGCGAGATAAAGCGATTCATGCCAATTCCTTTTTTGTAGAGAATTTTAAGAGCCACAAAATAAAGATTAAAAGCAAAATTACTCTGTTTTGCTTAGTTTTCAAGATATTCTTCAAAAACTAATGAATTATTTTTGAAGAAAAAGTGAAGCAACGCGTGAACCTCTTAAGAATGATTGGGACTTACAATCAGAAAAAAAAAGTTGAAATTTTTGAATTTGATTCAGTGAATTTGCAAAAAATGTAATGAGTAATAAAATAAGCCCTGCAAACGAAAAATTGATTGAAAATAGAAAAAATTCCATTATTTTTTATTTTTTGAATTTCTTTAGATCTTGAAAAAATCGAAAAAATAATGAAAATTTTTCTATTTTTCAATTAATTTTTCATTTCTACGGTTTATTTTATTTCTCATTACATTTTCTACAAATTCCCTGAATCAAATTTCAGAATTTCATCTCGTATAAATTGTTATTAACAATTTTATACAAAAAATTTGTCTCTTTTCCAATTGTGCCTCCCAATTATCCATAATGATAAAAAAAAATTTAATCCTCACCTTGATGATTTTACAAGATAATTTCACCTTGGTACCATCAACATTAACAAGATCCTGATCATCAGTATTAATCTGCTTGTCAATTTCCTCCTCCTGTTCCTCCGTCATGGCAACATTGACTGGTGCTGTTTGCATGCTATTTTGATAAAGTGGACAGGCCTTGTTGGTCCTCATATGACCAACATTGCCACAAGCACCACATTTTAATTTTAAATCTGGTTTTAGTTTAGGTTTTTTACGTTTTGATGGTGTTGTCTCGGATTTACTGTGTTTTGATGACAATGAAGTGGATGGGAAATTGTTAAATGGAAGGATACTGGCTGAGGTTGCTGTTGGTGTATTCGTATTGCTACGATCAAGCATGCTGGGAGTTGGGGGAAAACTGTTGGAAGAAGCACCACCACCTAACATCCTTTCTCTCTCCTGATTTCTCTTAATTCTTCGTAATTGCTCCTGGATTCTCCTCTTCTCGCGTTTCATCTCCTCCTTCTGCTGTTCATCTAGCGTTGCAAATTGTTTTATAAAGGTCTCATCCTTGGAATTCCTTATTTTAATATAAGTATCGATGACTGCAGGTTTTCGCACTGTTTCAAGACGAGTAAACTCTTTGCCTTCTGGATTACGAAATGTCCTATAAATCATGAGGACTCGATTCTGCTGAGGACCAAAATCCTGTCCAGGTTCTCTGCTGTCTTCCTCGTCGTCCTTCTTCTTGTCCTTCGGTTTTTTGTTGTCCTGTTCATGAGATTCACCCATCAGCATCTTCCTTAGCTCCTGTCTCTGCTGCTCTTCTCTTTCTAACGATAACTGAGAGCTTGTCTTTTTATTCGACAACATGTTCTCGATGTTTTTACCCATTTCCTCGATATCTGAACTGTCCTCGTCCGAACTTTCGCCTTCGTCAGTACTTAGGACCTCTGCTGACGACAATACACGATTCTGAAGATCGAAAATACGTTGACACTCCTCTTTGTACCTTTCTTGATGCTCGGCAATGGAAAATCTGTTGCCTCTCGAGAACTTCGTCATTCCCTCCTCACCAGCTTTGGCTTTTTCAGTTGATAAGGTCCTTACAACGTCAATTACCTCCCATCGAGATAACTTTTTGATCTCCTCTTCAGGTACTTCGAACTTTCGAAGAAGTGATTTAGCATTATTCAATGATAATCTTCTTAAATCAGCGTCTGTACCAGTAACTGTCCTCTTTGGTTGAGCTTCCTGCTCTTCTTTGCTAATCGTTGGCTTGTTCGGTACTCTGACATAAGAGAATCCTTCACCACATCCAGTTGGATCAGCAGGTCCAGCCAATTGCAATAAACACTTGCCCTTCATTGCCTGAATATAAGCACGTGTTGTATTCCATGGTGCAACTTTAACTTCATCGTCCATCTTCAGTTGCATTTCTTCATCGTCATCGTCTTGTGGTGTAAATAGAAATTTTTCACCGTATCCAGCATCTTTGAGACGCTGTTCAGCAGCAATCATACTGAAATAGGCACAGCACTGTTCAGGTGATACCATAGCACGAATTTCTTCCTCTGTTGGCAATCGAAAATCCGGTTTAATTACCCACCAATTAGAATCCATTCCCGTTCTCTTAAAATCTGCACACAATTTCAAACGTTTTCTTATACTGCTCTCACTGTGTGATGGAAATGCCTTTTTTATATCGTCCATTTTTATCCTTCTCGGTGTATCCCGTGACTTCCAGAATAATCTGTAAATAAAAACTTGTAGAAAATCACGGACAAAGTTATTTGCTTTTTTTGAATTTGGTCCTGGAACTTCGTAGAGTGGACATTCTTGACCAGCAATAAAGAGTGCATCAATTTCACGGATAAAATATTGCTGACGTGTTCTTATAACGAGGAAATCAGTCTGAGGAATTTTGTGCTCGTAGATTGGAGCTCGATACATGTTGTTTTCGATTGCCTGAATGCTTTGACCTGGTGTTAAAATCCCAAGAAATGGACTTGTATGAGCATAAGCAGTTTCTCCATATTTGTACTTTTGAGGTCCTTGATCCTTTCCTGCTTTTCTTTTGTAGTAATTCTTCATCTTCGAGCACATTCCAACTTGATTCATCAACGGTGGATGCTCTTCAGAAAATTCAATCAGTACTATTTCACCGTCTTTTCCTGTTAAATCTTCTGGAGTTCGCATGAAGAAAACGTCTCCACCACCGGAAGCAATTCTCTCTTGTTCCCTCTGCTTTGCCTTTTTCTTGATGTGTTTTAGAAGAGGCAGGACTCCGTGAGGACCTATTTGAGCCAGAGGACCATGACTGAATCTTCTCAATGGAGGCCGGTGGAAATTCCGCAAACGCATTGGACCCATATGCGTTTGCACAAAGGGAACACGTAATTCGACTACTGGTGTACTATGCTGAATGAGATTACCACCACAAATTTTTTGTCTTAACGTTGTTTCTGATGATCTTGGCATGTAGTAGGTGTCATTGGAGATATTGAAAGGATCACGATCCGGAGATTTGGGGGGTGGGGGTGGGGTATCCTCTTCCAGGACGTTAATAACCCCAGCTTTACCCAGTAACAATTTGCTCTTCTTAACGTGGGGATGAGGAATTTTGACTTTCGGCTGTGGTCCATTGTCCTTATGAAGCAAAGCAGGATCAATATCATCAGGAATACCGAGTACAATGTTCTCGTCGTTAGGATCTAGTGTTAAAATCTTTGGTTTTGGGATTTTTCGCATGTTATCAGCATCCCAAATAACCTCCTCCTCCCACAATCCATAGACGAGTTCTTCGTTTTCAACTGGGAATATTGAGTACCAAGTGTCATCGTAATTGTCCTCTCTTTGTTGTTGTTGTGCGCCTTTTCCCTGGGGTTTATTCTTTTGGGACTGCATATGAAGAGGCGTTGATATCTGGGAGGTTGCTAAACGTACGTTGGATGCTACTGGCACTGGGGCACCTTTACCAGGTTGAGAAAACGCCTGAGCTGTTCTGTTACCACTTGATGGTACCCATCCAGCCAAATTGTTCTTGCTGTTCAATTTCTGCATGACCTTGTGCTTTATCTCGTCTCCATTCCAAATAACATCGTCTTCCCAATGCAACTGCGAAACCATCAAAAAAGCATCATCCCCAAATGTTTCTTCATTCGAAGGCTTATGATCATTATCGTTTTGAATTTGTGGTAATTCCTTCTTTTCCGCTAATTTAAACCCATAATTGAAGCCATCCCCAGTTTCTGGAACCTCCAGCATGTCGTACCATATCTGTGCTGGTCCAAATCTCCAATCCGCTACTTTCGGACCCATATCCCCATTCTCCCCTGATTCTCCACCTTTTCCACTCTGCTCTTTATCTTCCATTGGCATCAACAGCTTTGCTTCATCATCAGACGCGCATTTATCTGGCGCAGCCTCTGGTCCGTAATTCATGGTCCAGCCTCGAAATTTCGATCTTTTATGCTCATCATCCGAGCCAGAGTCAGATTCTCGAGTCTCATGATGCTTCTTCTTCTTTCGCCTTTTCCTAACACCTCTCCAAATTTGAGGAAGACTACTAGGTTTGCCTGGACCAAATAATCTCGAGAATCTCAGGACTTTGTTCGGGCGAAAATCTGGAAAAAGCTCGGTTACATCGATATTAGCGTATTTTGAGGGCAACATTGAGGCAAGGGGAGTCTCGAGTTTTCTTTGTCGAGCAGCCTCTGCTTCTTCTGGAGTGAGTGCCTCTTTTTCCTCGGGGACTGGAGGCGGTGGCATGAGTTGCTTATCCGATTTATTAATACCGTCCTCATCGTCAGCATCGTAATCCGTTCCTTCTTTCTCGCCTCTAACTCTTCCATTGATTGGGATACTGTCCTCGATATTGTCCTCAGCCAATTCATTGATGTCCGAAAAATCCTCAGCTGTTGGCGACTTGTTCTGATAATCAACGTCATCTTTTTCATCACCGTTCTCAATTCGAAGGCCCGAATCATCGTTCTCCTGTTGTTTACTTGGATCATGGGACATCATTTCCTCGAGAAGCGAATTGAGACCCAATCTGCCCAATGATGAGAGATGCTGTTTTGCATCATTGTCAAGTATGTCATCTTCTAATTGACCGTTCTCATCAATATTACCGAATAAAAAACCAGTTAGATCGATTCCAGTGTCGTAATCCTTGTCCTCATCGTCTGAATCGCACATCATTTTTAATTAGTTAATCCTTTTTTTTCTGGCTTTTTATCTGAAATTTTTCATTTAAATATTTTTTATTTATAAAAATTATTTATTTAATGAATAAAAACACAAGTTTATCACATTATTACCTTTTTTAAAATTGTTTTTCGTGTTATTATCAACTTTTTAGGTTATAATATCCACTTTGGATGATTTTGAACATCAGGCACTGACGTTTTCCACTTGAATTCTTGTTTTTTATGATGTATGAATGATGCAGGTGTTGATTTAAACGTTTTATCGACTATATCTACACAAGGAGAAGAAAAATTCAATTAATTAATGGTATTTGTTTTTTTTTGTGGAGGTGTACGCGAATGAACTGCACTGCAGCAGCCATTATTATTATTGTTATTATTTTTGGAGAGAGAAGTCAGTTTTTGGGTTCGTAAAGTCACTAGATTTTTACCCTAGACCGTTAACTGCTGGCGTCTGATTGGAGGAAATTTGTAACTGACATATATCGTTGCCTTGGAAAGAAAGGGGCGTAAGTGCTGTATATAAACATGGCACTTACGCCCCTTTGTTTTTAAGGTGACTATGGATATAATGGATTTATATATATATGTATATATATATATATATATTTCACCCCCTCACACACAACCCCCCTAGGCCAGGAGAATATGAAGACTGAGTTTACAACACAAAAAAACACATCCATTCTCAGTTTTTTTTTAATTTTCTAAGTGTATATCGAAGATTTATTTATTGAGAGGATATATTTAGCTGCATAAAGAGGAAAAGTGTAATTTAAAGGTGAGATAGGAGTTTTTTGAATTCTTTTTTGGATTATTGGGGATTGAATTTAATGAAAAGTCAGTGATGCTTGGGAAAAGTCGTTATGTTTTAAATTAGGGGGAAGCATCTGGATAGTTGTGGAGATTGTGAATTTTTATGGTTTTTTGGTAAATTTGAAGTTATGGGGAAATTTTGGTAAAAATTGTAACGGTCAAAATTTGTGGGGGAAAGAGGGGGAAATGGAGATTTCAATGAAAAATATTGGAAATCGAATTTTTTTAATGATTGCAGTGGAAAATTGAGGAAATTTTGAGTAGAAAAGATGTGTCAAAATTGATTTTTTTGATTTTTTTTTGAAATTCTACTTTTTTAGGTAAATGAAGAATCAAATCCTTATTTTCAACTTTTTTTTTCTCACTTTTTTGAGGATTTCTTTGGTTTTATTTGTCATAGTAGCTTGGGATTGCTGTCAAATGAAAGATGAGATCATTTGCCATTGATTTGTGTGAAAAAATCAAGAAAAAATATCGATTTTTGAGGTATTTATGGTTCATTTTGTGGAAATCAGTTCGTGCCCTTTAATTAGGGGAAATGGAGGTAAAGTGGACCTGTGTGTCAAAATGATTTGGGATTTTTTTTGATAGTGAAGGAGTCTTCTAAAAAATTTGAAAAAATTCAGCAATGAGGTTCACATATTGGAATATCTTCTCAAATTTTTTCAGATTTTTTTATCCAGGCCTTCACTTTGAAAAAAATTCCTAAATCATGTTGCCATGGAGGTCCATTTTTATTCTCATTTTTCTCTAACTCAAAAATCACTCATTTTTCTATGAAAACCCCATAAATCAATGGCAAATGATCTCACCTTTCACCTCCATTTGGAATTTTTACTCTATGATCAATAAAACTGGAGATATTCCCAAAAAAGTGAAAATTTTTAATTTTCTGTAGAATTAGCAAAATTTAGAGCTTTAAATTTCATTTGAAAAAGTGGAATTTTCCAAAAATTATCGAAATATGAATTCTAATTGATTTTTTACAATCGAAATTTCCTCTCCTTCTCAATGAAATCGTCAGAAAAATCCTAACTCTGATATTTTTCCTGATTTTAAGGGATTTTCGTAATTGAAGACATCAAAATTCTACTAAAATGTGAATTTTACTAATAACTAATATTGATATTTTCAGACTGAAAAAATGCGGCCAGATTCAAGAAGTGTCTCCTTTACTTTTCATCGTGACATTCTTCCGGATAATCCCTCTCCAAAAGGGACATGGCAACAGCGAAACTTCCGCCAGAGACTCCAGGATAAATTTGATAAAGAATCAACCGACAATGTGCCAAAACGTCATCAAAGCGAAGTTGGCAGATGGAATAATTTGCACTTTGGCAATGTTTCCTCAGACTCCCGAAAAGTCTTGAGAACAGGCGCTGAAAAATTGTCGAAAACGATCTCCTCAGTTAGAACAACAATAGGAACAATTTCACAGGTTTAAATATAGACAGTTTAAATATGAAAATAGTAGACAGATCTGACAATTTTCTGATTTTTTCCTTCGTTTAACAAATAAATTACAAAATAAATAAAAAAATATGCACTTGCAGAAAACTTGAAAAACTATAAGTGCAAATTTTTTGAATATTTCTTTTCATAACAATTCATTTGTTTAGAAAAAATCCAAAAAATGTTCATTTATGTGCTAATTTCACTGATACTGAGAATAGCAAACATCAATTTCTGACAATCTTCAGATTTTTTGGGTCTTCTAACAGATAAATTGATTTTTAAAAAATAAAAATATGCACATTTAGAAAATTTAAAAATTTATAAGTGCAAATTTTTCAAATATGTTTTTTATAATAATTTTTTTTTTTTTTTTAATGCACAAGATTGTCAGATTTCTGCTAATTTCAAATTTTAATAATTCTAAAAACAGTGGACATCTGACAATTCTTATTCTTTTCTTCTTTACAAATAAATAATTTTTTAAAAAATAAAAAATTCGTACTTGTAGAAAATTCGAAAAACCGCAAAGACCAATTTTTTAAATAATTTTTTTTGCACTAATTTATTTTATTAAAAAAATGCAAAAAATTGTGGAATTTGTGCTAATTCCATCACCATTAATTTCGTTATCATCTAATTTCATCATCATTTAGGAAGAAATATGAGCACGTAATTATCATGTTTTTTCTATTTTCAGAAATTTCGCTCTTCAACCAAAAGGAGGCAGATTCTGAATGAGCAGCAATCTCCAGTGAATAATGGCCACTGCCCCGATACTCCTCAAACACGTTCTCGCTGTCTTCTGGGTCGCACACCAACAAAACTCTATTCACCATTCGGTATTGAGTCGCCCAAACATGCCTGGGGAAAAGAAAACGCATTTTCCTCATCATCAGCCACTCCAAAGGGCATTGGACCACAAGAACCCTTCCGCGCCTTCCGCTTCATCAAGTCACGTGGCTTTTCTTCTCTCAGATAAGAGCAGAGCATCAACTTCACGATAATATAAACATAACACGTTCACCGGGTCCATTTTTCCACAAATCAAAAAAACGTACATGGCCCTTTTTTATGATACTGAAAATAGCAGATATCTACTAATTTCCAGGTTTTTTTTTTCTCCTAATAGAAAAATTATTTTAAAAAAAAGAAAAATATGCACTTAGAAAATTTTGAAATCTACAAGTGCAAATTTTTTGAATATTAGAAAAAAATAATTTATTTGTTTAAAAAAATCCAAAAAGTTATCAGTTTTCTGCTATCTTCAGTGTCATTTTTTTTTCATTATATCATTATTTATTCTCTAGTTTATAAGAATTCCTAAATTATATTTTTATCTTCAACATATTGAAAAAATTCTCCAGTGTTATTTCGTGGATAGGAAATGATCTCTGCAAAATCTTAAAAAATATCGATCATAAAGTATTGAAATGATGATAAAAATAGCAAATATCTGATGATTTTTATATATTCCTTTTTTTTTTTAATAAATTAGTTTAAGGAAAATGAAAAATATGCACATATAGAAAGTTTAAAAAACTACAAGTGCAGATTTTTTAAAGACTTTCTCTTACAATATTTTTTTTTAGTTTGAAAAAATCAAAAAAATTGTCAGATTTGTGCTAATTTGATTATCATGTACTGAATCGATAAAGGAATGTAAGAGAAAAAATTCAAATTTCCCTGGTATTCTCCTCGAAACATTGGAGATAACGATAAATTTGATATGTAATTTTTTTTAAATTAAATAAATTTCAATGAGTATTGCGTTCGCTCAAGGGGTTCATACCCCAAATCTCTCTAATATATCCGATTTTTTACGCCTTTTGTATTTTTTTGGAGTACTTAAAATAAAACCACTTTCAAAAATTTCAAGTATTATAATTTCTCCTTCTAATTGCTTCTTCCCCCAAAAAAATACAATATTAAAAATAACAGACATCTAACAATTCTTCTTATTTTATTTTTTAACTAATAAATTATTTAAGAAAATGAAAAAAATAATGCACATTTAAAAAATTTGAAAAACTAACTGCAGATTTTTGAAATATTATTTTCTATAATTTCTTTATTTCAAAAAATTCAAAAAGTTGTCAAAAAAAATTTAAAAATTCAAAAAAAAGTTAGAAATTGTAAAAAAAAAATTGTCAGATGTGTGTGTATGTGTGTGTGTGTGAATTTCATTTATCATAAGAAATAGGTATCAATGGGCAAAGGGCTGTGAATATTGAGTAGGAAGCAATTCTACAATCACACGATCATCAGATGAACTGATAAACCTCTGGGAAGAAGCTCATTCGTGTTTTCGCGGGTGTTGCGGGGGTGTAAAGTTGTAAAGAGGTAGGTCAGGGCTGGGCTCAGTTTGTCTGTAGACATCGTTCCAACTAGCTGCTCTCACAGAGAGCCCAGATTTTGATTGAAAGCAAAAAAAAACTGTCACACACACACACACATACATACAACACACACACACATATATATAACACATACACGCTCACACGCCGGTACACACACACATACATATACACATACACACACACGAGTACACAAACAAACACACACAGACACACGCATATATATACACACACACATACACACGAGTACACTGACAAACACACACATATATACATACATACACACACACATACGTGTAACGCCGACAAACACGCACGCACACATACACACATACGGAGACGCCGACAAACACGCTACACACATATATAACACACAGCAGAGACGCCGACACCCACACACACAAAACTACTCGTACTGCGCATGCGCAGCATCCCAGAAGGTCTTTCTCGGTGTTTCCTTGACGTATCAGTACAGCAAATTTATCAATATAATTTCCCTATGCAGTATAAAGTTAAAGGAAAAAGTGTACTGGATATTTTCTCTATTCTGGTGAGCGTAAATCAATATTAAAATGAGAAAAAAATAAAGAAAAAATAAAACGCGTATACAGAAAAATATTTACAGTGGTACACAAAATGTGCTTACATAATATTTGAAATAAACTGACTTCTTCAACGTGTGTGAGTGTATATTTATTACTCTTTTTAATAAAAAAAAAAAAAAAAAAAAAAAAAAACGGTTAAACCGCTTTTTTTTTAAAAGCGTTACAACAAGAATTTTTCATTTAAATTGAATAAACATATTCATTTTTAAACTCTTCTTATTACTTCAAATTTTTAAAAACTAAAAAATTATCAAAATTTCTTTTTTTTTTCAATTCTTCGTCATTTTTTCTCTCCATTGCAATTCTCATCCCCACCACTTGCTGACAGCTTGGTCGATTCACGAGTTTGCCTAGATACACCCGCGTTTTCCCGGGCCTTCTACTCTGTGTGTGCTGTAATATAATATATATATAACTCACTGCATAATATAATTTCAATTTTTTTTTATAATAATTTTTGTAGTAAAAAGTACAAATATAAGCATCAAGTTCAGTCGATTATTTGCCTCTAAAAAAAAAAAAAGGAAAAAGCAACAACAAAGGCGTGAGTGTATATATATATATATATATGTGATATATATTTTCTTTTCATTGCATTTTTTCGTAGAACTATCATTTGTTTTTCTATTCTTTAGTCTCAACCTCCTTAATTCTTGGTAATACGAATCAATGCGTTGGTCGACATGAGCGCAAAAAATCTGTTTTTATGAGGATAAAATTATTTTTTGGAGTACTCTAGTGATTTTATCCACGACAAAAGATAGAAAGAAAAAAAAGAAAACAGCATAAAAATCTTGGTAATAAATTTTTTTATTTTTTTTTATTAATAAACAATTTTTTTTGTATTTATATCGCTGAATATAATTAATTATTTGAATTTTTTACATTTTTTTCAAGTAAAATAATATTTTTTTGCTAAAGCGGTGTGTTTCGGCGTCTCAATTTTCGTCTCATAACCTCAAAATGTGTTACTGAAAAAAGCCAAAAAAAAAAATTCAGTCTCAAAATTGAATTATTAATTTTTAATCCTTTTTTTTTTCATTATTTAAATTTTTTTTTCGCTTAAATTTACGAAGATATTAAATATTTTGTCATTGATATATATATATTTTTTTTTCTAGTTAAACTTATTGCGACAGGATATATATAGATATATTTTTCATTTTTGTATCCTTACTTGCCTTTGTTTGTTTGTTTGTTTCTGATACACAGGTTTCTGACGCCATATAAGTAATTAAAAAAAAAAAAAAAGAGAATTCTAAATAATCAGAAAAATGAGTAAATAAGATATAGTAATGCAGATTTTATTTTTATATATTTATTTTATCTAATGTTTTTTTTTTGCAAAATTCAAAGAAAAAAAAAAAGCAAGCTTGAGACAGATTATTCGAATTTATAGAAAAAAAATTTATTGAAAAAAAAAAAAAAAAAAAACATGGCACAGCGTGCAAAAAGAAAAAAAATTGTCCCCGTAGTAATGTATTTGTTTATTTTTTTTTTATTTGCCGACCCTTCTGAACACGCTGGTTAAACACACGACGCGATCATCGGGGAACGAAAAATAATTGATCGGAATGAATTATTAAAAAAATAATTTAAAAAAAAAACACGAAAAAAAAACGAAAAAAAAAAAAAAAAAACATCAACAATGGAAATGTTGCAAATACATTGGAAGTAGTTGGAGTACAGAGAAAGAAAGAGAAAAAGAGTAAATCAAGGACAAGATTTTGAATGACTAAACTGTTAAGTCACATCATATAAAAAAAAAATTGGATAATTTCAATTGATAAATCGTCAATTGATAGTAAATAATTTAAGGAAAAAAAAAAAAATTAAAAAAAAAGACTGAAAAATGTCAGACCACAACGATCAACAGCAGGGCTGTGGTAGAGATGATTCTCGTACCAATTTAATTATCAATTATTTACCACAAAGTATGACGGAAAAAGAATTGTACAGTATGTTTGTTACTATTGGACCAGTTGAATCGTGTCGTGTCATGAAAGATTACAAAGTGAGTATTTAAACATTTTTTATCTAAAAAAATATCGTCATTGTAGTGTCAAAAGGGCGTAAGTCCTGTGTATAAGCATAGCACTTACGCCCCTTTACTTCTAAGGCAACGATATAACATTTAAAATTTGAATTTTCACCGCAATTGGCGGGAGATTATTTTTTTTTAAAGTTGAATCTAAAAATTAACATTTGAAATTTAAATTTTCACCGAAATTGGCGGGAGATTATTTTTTTAAAAATTGAATATAAAAATTAACATTGAAAATTTGAATTTTTTCCAAAATTGGCAGGAGTTTATTTTTTAAGAAATTGAATATGAAAATTAACATTTAAAATTGGAATTTTCTTCAAAATCGGCGGGAGTTTATTTTTAAAAAAATTGAATATAATAATTAACATTAAAAATTTGAATTTTCTCCAAAATTGGCGGGAGATTATTTTTTTTTTAGATTAAATATGAAAATTAATATTCAAAATTTGAATTTTCACCGAAATTGGCGGGAGATTATTTTTAAAAAACTTGAATATGAGAATTGACATTTAAAATTTGAATTTTCTCCGAAAATGGCGGGAGTTTATTTTTTTTTTATTTGAATATAAAATTTAACATTTAAAATTTGAATTCTCACCGAAATCGGCGGGAGTTTATTTTTTAAAATTGAATAAAATGTCTCTCAATTTAATTATGTTTTTTTTTTATGAATCTTTTTTTTTCAGACTGGCTATAGCTATGGATTTGGCTTCGTCAATTATGCAAAAGCTGATGATGCACTTACTGCGATAAATACCCTCAATGGTCTTCAGGTGCAGAATAAACGATTAAAAGTATCGTTTGCAAGGCCCTCGGGAGAGGAAATTAAGGAGACAAATCTTTATGTTACAAATCTTCCACGGTAATTATTTTAAAATTGAGAAGAAACTTTTTCGAAGGTTTTAAAAAAAATGATCAATGATTTAACGGTATTTTTTCATCTGTTTTTTCATCTTAGGAACATCACGGAGGGTCAAATCGAGGATATTTTCAATAAATTCGGTCAAATTGTACAGAAAAATATTCTAAAGGACAAATTAACTGGTCTACCAAGAGGTGTGGCATTTGTGAGGTGAATAAAAATTTTTATCTATCATATTAAAGAGATGGGGGCAAAATGGACCGGTTATTTAAGATGATTTAGGATTTTTTTTTAAGTAAAAAAAAGGCAACTCTACAAAAAAATTTGAAAAAAATCACCGAAAATGTTCTCTTATTGGAGCATCTTCTCAAATTTTTTCAGATTTTTTCATGAAGTCCTTCACCCCGAAAAAAATTCCTGAATCATACTGCTCCATTTTGTAGTGGTCCATTTCACCCCAATTTTCCCTATAAATTGACTGTTATAATGAATTTCCTGTTCTATTACAATTTTATAATAGTCGCTTTGATTGTACAAGTGATATAAAATTAAAATCTTGTGCAATTTCCAACAGGTTACACATTAGATGAAACAGTATATATATTTATTACAATTTACGTTGCCAGATTATTTCTGATCTCTTCTATCTGGCCCCAAACTATGTTACCCCTTGCTAAATTTTGCATTTCACTTGTGTTATAAGTGACCCACTTCTTTTTTTTTTCTATCAAAATAGGAATTGAAGAAATTGGAAGGGGCAAACAATTTTCATCGCCAAAATTTGTGAACTTTATTCAAAAAAAAACATTGGCTATCTACTTTCTTCAAATTTTCTTTAAACCTTTATTTAATTAATATTTTTTTCTTCTTAATTACATTGAAACATATAAGGAAGGCAATTAAATTAAATTAAATTAAATTAATTAAATTAAATTAATTAAATTAAATGGAACCTATAAGGAAGGCTCATTAGCCATTTCATTAACTTATCATCAAATTTATCTTATAGATATGATAAACGTGAAGAAGCACAAGAGGCAATAAATCATCTTCATGGAACAATACCAGAAGGTGGTTCTGAACCACTGTGTGTTAAAATTGCCGAGGAACATGGAAAACAAAAAGCAGCTTATTATGCTGGTTGGCAGGCAGGTTACAACCAGAGTCGCGGTGAGTATTTTAATCATTATCTATATTTACAAAAAAATCATTTACACTTCCTCGTCAAATCATCTGCAAACCGATTATTTATAACTTTATGGGGATTTTTAATTGCATATGTTGTAATTATTATTATCATTATTATTATTATTATTTTATTCTTCAATCAACACCTAAAGAGTAGGAAAAATGAAAAGGAATTAATTAAATTATTCTCGATAGTCAGAAAACTCAAATTTTCCAATAAATGAAATCAATAATTATGAATTACTCCAATTATTTTTGGGATAGAGGGGGAATTGACCTGTACTCGGAATTTTTTAACGTATTTATCCATTTTTCTAATTTCTTAGTTTCATGAACTTAAATAAAAGCCTATGAAACTCTTAAATATATCAGTAATTATTGAATTTTTTTGGGTTCGTTCACTGGTGTCTAATGAGTCTTATCTGTTCGATAACTGGACCACTCATCCTAATTAAAAATAAATTTGAACTTGGAAAGAAAAAGGATAAATAGAATGAATTATCAGGTGTTATATCTATTTCAATTTTCATCATTTTTCATTTTTCTCTCCTTTTTTCTTTCCAAGAAAATTCATTTTAAAAAAAGGGAAAAAAATAAAATTGAAATTTTTTGGCAAATTTATTGAGTTTATTGGAATATCTTGTTGATTAATCCATTTTTTAAATTTTTTTTTCTTTTGAATCATTCACATTATTCATATGAGTAGTTAGTGTTCATGAAAAAAAAATATATACTATTCTTAATGTCAAAAAAAGAGCATTTTTCTAAATAGAAAGTCTGTCAGTGGATCCCAATTGCGTTTACACAAGAAAACAAACAAATAATCTTGATAATAAGAAAAATTAGGAATTTAATTTTTATAGAAAAACATCGACGATGTTTCGGTCAACAGATTGTGTTTCTTTACCTTTTTTCATTCTTTTCAAGTTCATTAAAAAAAAATTAATTATTATAGTTTTTTCTGATATTTTTCACATCGCGATAGGCATTTCAAAAAAAAATTAAAAAATTTCAAATATTTAGAGAAAAATCACTACTTTACATATCACAAAATTACAATTAAAAAAAAAACGTGTTTCAATCCTAGATAAATAATAATCATAATAATCATAATAAATCACCAGTAAGTAGATGATGGAAGTAATTTTTTTGTGTCCGTGTTTTTCTTTTTATATGAAAAAAAAGTATAAAGTACGGATAATAATGCACACACCTATCATCACGCCTATCATCCTGCGACAATGACAGCATCATGAATTGGACATGAAACCTCTAGGCTTCTGGCCCCATCCCTTCGGGTTTCAAACGATGACAGCAAAAATTTATTATTTATTTCTATCAATTATTTTATAGTATCATTAAAAAAGAAAAAAAGAAAAAAATTTAGTATCATATATAATAATTAAACTATTATAATTATTGAAACTGACTTTTTGAGTCGTATTTTGTTCATTGGAATTGATTATCATTTGTCTTTACATATGGGCTTTATTCAAAGAGATTTAAAAAAAAAAGTAAAAAAAAAAAAAATAAACCGTGAAAATCACGTGGGATTAAAGAATATAATATGCGAGTTTATTGAAGATTGTTCAACTACGTTTATCCGATTTTTTTTTTTTCATGAAAATAATAATATTTTGTATTGCTTTTTTGTACATCGTTCGAAATATTGTTTCGTCAAATACAATTTTTTGTCTTCTAAGAATATATATAAATATATATATATATAAAATATATATATATATAAACGTATATATATATAACTTCCACCCTAGTTCATTTATAACCATTCAAAATTTCCAACTTTTCAAATATTAAATGAAGTGAATTGCTTTTTATATCACTTCAAAATGTCCTATATATTGTGAATCGAGATGAAAATTCGATTAAAAATTCAGTCCTAAATGATGAATAAATAGATGCTTATATAAGTAGGGGAAAAAAAGAAAATTATAATTCAAATTCGTTATGTAGATAAATTATTTTCGAATAAATTGGCAATTGCATTTGACATGACTCGAGCTTTTCTCATCATGTGCATGAGTTCTTTGATATCAAATAATTAAACTAAAAGATATTTGATAATGACAAGTAAAATGAATATATATATTGTCTTATCTCAAAACGAAAAAACATAACTAAATCTATTAAGTATATTTTAATCTTATATTTCTAATTTCATTGCTTACCATTTGGCCGAGGAGATTGTCCGTATGCAACGAGGAAAAAATATCAACAATCTCAAAATTATAATAATTAGTAATACATATATTTTTGGTGCTAATCGTTGATATTTTCGTTTTTTTCTTCTTTTTTTTCCATTCACTCGCGTTATTCAAAGGGATAATCTCTCGAAAAATTATGATAAAACGAATCATTTCATCGAATTTCATGATTTTAGCAAGGAAAAAAAACTGTATTTTAGAATTATTTTGGGAGAGATTAAGGCACTCATAATGAGCATCTCTCTTGCATATTTCAAGCTAATTATTTCGATTTTTCTTCATCTTATCCTATTATGATAAGCACTATTAGCTAAACGTTGACTTGAAAAAAAATACTCAAATTCTCAAAGATAATCAAGAAATTTACAAACAAACGAAAAAATTATAATTAGTGTTTATGTGAGGAAAAAAGAGGGAGAATGAAATATTAAGAAGAAATGTCTCAACCAGTTGTAATTTTTACTGGGAAAATCTATCGAATCGTTTAAAAAAATGAATAGTTCATAGGATAGAAATTTCGAAAAAAAAAGGAAAATATTGATGAGAGCAGATTTTCGAATTTCGCGAATTGATAAATTTAATGCAATTGATTTAAAAAATTCGCTCTCATCAAAAATCGTATCAATTTTTCTTCGTAATTTAAATATAAAATCACAATAATATTGAAAAGATATTAAATTAGATCTTGTGTGAGTCAGCAATTTTCATTTGCAATAAGACGTAAAAAAATCTGAAGATTTTAGAATTTCGTTTTGTTTACGAGTAGATTTTTGATGAAAAGCTTGTAATTACATTAATTAAGGATGATTAGGAGGTAAAATCGAAGAAAAAAGTTAAATTTTTTGTATAAAATCGTTAATAACAATTTATAATTATTATAAAATTCATTAATTAATGTGTGAAGAGTGTAATGAGGAATAAAATAAGCCTCAGAAACAAAAAATTAGTTAAAAATTCACAGATTCTCATTATTTTTTACATTTTTTCAATTTTTTCAAGATTTGAAGGAATTTGAAAAATAATGAAAATTTTGCAATTTTCAATTAATTTTTTGTTTTCAGGGCTTATTTTATTCTTCATTATATTTTTTACAGATTCACTGAATCAAATTTGACAATTTCATCTTGTATAAATTGTTATCAATGATTTTATACAAGAATTCACCTTTTTTTTTCTGATTGTACCTTCCAATTATCCTTAAATACCCGGAAGTTCAATAGAATCATGCAAATATTCATAAAATATTCTGATTAAATCAATCAGTCGAGCTCAAATGCCAGAATCAATTAGATTTATCGAAAATTAAATAGTAAAGAAAATTTACAAAAAAAAAAAAAACGATATATATATATTCCAGTTATTAAAAAAACTCATTCTAGGAAGATAGAATACATTTCTCACTAAATTTTCATGTTTTCATCAAATGAAAAAAAAAAAAAAAATGAGAAAGCTCCTATCGCTGATCTTCGTCATTTCAGGTAAATATGATACTTGTAGTTTTTATTAAAAAAATGAAACTTGCGTAGAATTTTCAAAAAAATGATGTGAGGATGGAAAAAGGACTTGAAGGAAAAATGGGAAACACACAGTGGAATAATCGCAAGAAAAAATGGATTTAAAAAAAAGGAATAATAATAATGTAATGATGGAGTAAACAGAGTGATAATATAATATTAATATTGTTCTCATGATAATGATGATAATGATAAGACATTGATATTGAATATTTGGTAGTACTAATGATGACTGTGATACGGAAAAAAAAAAATTTGTTGGCATTGAAAAAGAAAAGAAAATTTCATTTGCTTTGATCAATTCTAATAGAAAAGCAGAAAAATTACTGTGCTTTCTCAATGGCATTTAAAAAGCAAAAAAAAAATAATAGATTTTTAAAAAATAGAAAAAACCAAAAGATAATTCAAAATTCTTTGGACTAATCAATCACTCAATTCCACTAATTATATTGTATATAAATCAATTTTAACGGATATAAATTTAATGCCAAATGTGTAAACTAGACGTTGTAGTTGGAGTCTTTATCAATTTAATGCGTTGATGAAAAAAGAAAAATGGAATGAAAAATTGTTTGTATATTTATATTCAATTGTTTCATAATCCCGATTAATTGTGGATTTTTTGTGCTGGTGATTTCTGATATATTTCTATATATATAGGAGTATTCTCAATACTCGCCTTTAAGTTTTACGCGAAATTTACAACATTTTCGTATAATTTTGATACTAAAAATAGCAGATATCTGATAATTCGTATAATTTTAATTTTTTTAAATAAATAAATCATTAAAATATAAATGAAAAATATAAGATTCTGAAAATAACAGATATCGACAATTTTTAGCCTTTTTTTTCAACAAATAAATTCTTTTGGAAAAAATGAAAAATATGCACATTTAGAAAATTTAAAAAACTATAAATGCAAATTTTTCAAATATTCTTTTAAAAATGATTTACTTGTTTAAAAAAATCTTGAAAAATGTCGAATGTCTTTTTTTCGGTACCATAAAAATATGCACATATAGAAAATTCGAAATTTTTTTTTCGAAAGCGCAAATTTTTTGAATATTTTTTTTTGCATTAATCTATTTGTTTAAAAAAATCCAAAAAAATTATGAAATGTCTGCTAATTTAATTATCATAATTTATTCAATAATTTCATTTTATCTGCACTTTTTTTTTCGAAATTGGAAAATCGCCAGAACATACAATACATTAAATGACTTCGAAACACAAGTATAACATCCGTAAATCTCAAAATTGTTGTGAGAAATTTCGTTTCTACGTAAAAAAAAAATATATATATGTCGCGCAACGCACGTGCTCATGTTGCTATAAAAAAAAAAAACGTAATTCTGATAAAATAAATTCAGTAATAAAATTATTGTGATTTACAACAAAGGGAAGGATGGAAGGATGAAAATGCAATAATAATCAAGCAAATATGTAATACCTGCTCGTCATTTGCTTAATCATATTAAAAGATTCCTTCCCCAATGAGTCACTTCACGCAAAATATATCTACGAGTTAAAAATCAAGATAGAAAATTCTGGACAGGAGGTAATGTCTTCGATACGATCTTACAAAAAAGTAATATATATTTCATTATAGAAAAAATTAAAAAAAAAAAAAAAAAAAAAACAATTAACAATTTTCATCGAAAATTATTACCGTATATATTTTAATTTCATATAATTATTTTCGTTCTGCTCGCTAATTTTTAAATTGTATTATTTTTTTTGTTTCAAAACATATATATATATCTATATACATGCATATATATATGATACACAAAGAACAATGAAAAATCATTCATTAAAGTCGTTTCCTAATTATAATTTTGCTTCCAATTGCTCTTAGATACTTGAAAGGATACAAAAAAGAAAAAAAAAAAAACGAAAAAAAAAAATTATTTCTAATAGAAAAAAAATTTTTTTAAAAAAATGTAAAACGAATTTTATCGATTGTGTAATGAGGCATTGGCTTGCAGGTCCTGGATCCCGTGGTCGTGGAAGTTCTGTAGCATCTGGTACTGGTGCAAGTACAACCAATCGTACATCAAGCTTCACACGTGGTGGTGGTCATCATACTGGTAATTACATTGGTAATGGTGCTGGTGGAGGTGGTCCTGGTGCAATGAGAATGGAAAAAATACATCCACATCGTTTCAATCCAATTGGAATGGGTGGTGGTTACGTACAGTCACATTTCTGGTGACCGATGAATAATAATAATAATAATAATAATAATGATAATAATAATGATAATGAAAATGAAAAAACGACAACAAAAATTACGAAGAATCATTGTGGTTTAATATCAAAACGCCTAAATGTGGAATATTTCGATCCAATATTGGATCATTCGAGGCTTCTTCTTTCCTGCCATTAGAAGAAAAGAGAAAAAAAAAAAATAATTCAAAAATACCTCAGTTCTTTACAGTTTTTTTTTTGCTTATTATATCATTAATTAGATGTCATGTATTTAATTTTTGCCCTTTTTTTTTTTATATAATGAGGAATTCCGTCCGAAAAAAAAACCATAGATAGTCGTGTGGACATAATAATAATTAAAACACGAGCGAACGATCAATTCCTTGTTTTTATTAAATTGTGAAGAAAAAAAAGGAATGTACGAGTTTTATCAATGTTTAAGATAAAAATAGGAAAAAAAAACAATCAGTGCGGTTTTTTTTTTTTTTTTTCGTTTTTTTTTTCTCAAAATTTCTCTCTCGGTGAGTGCTTTGCATAATTTTTTTCTTTTTTTTCTTCTTTCATGGCAATTCGAGTGATTGATTAGGCCACGTGGACATTACAAACAATAAATGAGTATATTAATAGTGATTATTATTAATTAAATGCCACAGGTTTAAAAAAAAAAAACAGCAAAAAATTGAAAATAATAAATAAAACTTTGTGTTTTATAAAATAAAATAATTGATAAGAAAATTGAGAAAAAAAAAACAATGTAATTGGTGAAATATTTCGATTTGTCCTGAATTCAATGGGAAAAATATGTATTTTCCATTTTTTTTTCGTATATAATAACTTTGTGTTATGTATATAACTATTATTTCAGTTAATCTTAACAAATTGTGAATCAAAATTCCTCAGAGATTCTACAAAATTCGATACATTACTCTTTTTTTTTTGTCTAAATCTTAACATTTTTAGAAACTAATATCTCATGAATATATATATATATATATTGTTCCCTTAGAAACAAAGGGGCTTAAGTGCTAGGCTTATGCGTAAGACTTACGTCACTTTGTTTTTAAGGTGACAATATATACTACTATATATATATATGCCTTCCTGTACCTCGGAATATTCCTTTCGAAGCTAAAAAATCGAAAATTAGAATTTTTTTTCGTTTTTTTTCCCAACATCACTCGAAATTAATCATCAATGCAATGTGTATATTTATTTATTAAAGTGAATTATAAATGATAATACATTTTAACAAAAAAGAAAAAAAAAAAACTTTTTTAATTCTATTCCGTTTAAATTAAGAGATTTCCATCCGTTGATGGAATAAATTTAATTATATAAAAATTCTTTTTTTCAAAAAAAAAACCGCCCAATATTGGAAAGAATTTCTCTCTCATTCCTCATGAGTTTAGAATGATTCAAAAAGGATTCTCAAGATATTCACCAATTTAAAAATAATGTGTTTACAATCCTTTTTATTTCACTAGTTAATGATTTAATAATAAATGATAATAATAATAGTAATTAATTAATAATGATAATAACGTGTTTATTCTTTAAATTTAAGACAATAGAAAAATAAAGTTATAAATTAAGGTTTTTATTTTTCTTCAATTCTTTCATTTTTCCCAAATTTGGAGAAATAATTTTTTTTTTCCACAAATCAATGATAATTCCTTTTTTTTTTTTTTTCGCTGACCGACCACATTATTGCCCTTCAGAAGGCAGCTAGCATTTTTTTAATTCAGCAAAGTGCCCCGTGATGAGCTGCAACGTAATCGGCCATATATTTATTTATTTATTATAATCACAAGAAAAAAAAAAAAAACAAACACTAAATAGAAAAACTAGAATTTAAATGATGTTCTCATTATGAAATAGATGTAAAGACTGAAGGGATAAAGGGAAAAAGATGATAATTTATATGTGTGAAGTAAAGCGGATGTTGCGGCTGAGATTAACAAAAGAGGAAACAGGAAGGGGAGGGTAATCACGTGGTCAAGATATCGATAAGTTTTTTTATCAATCGGTTTAATTCGTTAGTTTGAATTCAGAAAGAATGGGAAAATATTAAAGAATATCATTGATCTTTTTTTTTCATTTCATAGAAATTATTTCTTCTTTTACTATTATAAAACGTATTTTTTTCTTGGAAATTCGCATTTTACTATAATCATGACCCTAAAAATCTGTATATCTGCATTTTTCATGAATAATCTGTCTGAAATCTTTCCATTCTTTCCCAAAAACAGCTGCAAAACATCAAAATTAAAGGAAAATGTTAATTTTATGAGATATTCATTCGCAAATGAACATTTTTCTTCAATTTTGATGATTTTCAACTGTTTTTGGAACAGAATACAAGCATTTTAGACAGATTTTCAATGAAAAATGCAGATATAGAGATTTTTAGAGTCATCTATATTCATTTCATTTATCAATTCGAAAAGGCGAGATGAGACAAAATTATTAGACTAAAATTTTCAAAGTAGTTTTATAATTAAGCTTCGATAAAAAAAATAAAATTGCAATAAAAATCAAAAAGAAAAGCATAAATTCGTTAAAATCTCTATTTTTTCTTTATTTTCTTCATTTTTTTCAGGTCCTCGTTTCTGGTGAAATCATTTTCACATCTTCATATAATAATAATCATCAAAACCAAATGAATATTCATATTCTTCTCATTTTGTTTATTTCTTGTAAACGTAGCAATAAAAATAATTTTTTTTCTTTTTCAAATTCTCGATATTTATTAAGTGTAATACAAAAAACAGTAATCAAAAAATAATTAAAATTCACCTTAAATATTCTCATCCACAAGAATAAATCTTTCTAGTACTCAATAGTTATAGTTTTGGTTTTCAAATATTCATTGAGAGCCTCCTGACCTAAATCCTTGCCAAATCCAGATCTCTTGAATCCACCAAAAGGTGCAGCTACATCTGTCTTATTGTAAGTATTAATAAAAACCGTGCCAGCTTCAATTTTATCGGAAAATCTCAATGCTCTACCAATGTCTTTCGTTAATATTCCAGAAGCCAGTCCAAATTCCGTATCATTGGCTCGTTTGATCAACGCATCCATATCATTAGCATTGAACTTCGAGATGATCATGATTGGGCCAAAGGACTCCTCCTTAGCTATGAACATATCATCTTTAACATTCGTAAAAATCGTTGGTTCGAAGTAGTATCCTGCCCTATCCAATCTCTTTCCACCATAAACAAGCGTTGCTCCTTCCGCAACTCCAGATTCGACGTATTTCATCAGCTTAAGAAGATGATTCTTATGATTCTGTGGTCCATGCACAGTTTTCCTGTCCAAAGGATCACCTATCGTCATTTTCTTGACTTCCTCTATCGTTCGATTAACGAATTCATCGTGAATCGACTCCTCCACGAATAACCGACCAGCTGCAATACAATTTTCCCCTTTATTGAAGAAGCATCCGCTCATTCCGACTCTGACCGCCTGTTGAATATCGCAATCTGCAAAAATGATTAATGGACTCTTTCCCCCAAGTTCTAAGGAAACTTTCTTCAAGTTACTTTCGGCACAATTCTTCATAATGATTTGTCCGATTTCAGTAGATCCGGTGAATCCAAGTTTTCTTATGTGCGGATGCTTAACAATAGCCATTCCGGTGTGACTTCCATTACCAGGAACGATGTTTATGACTCCGGCAGGAATCCCAGCTTTGATCGAGAGTTCTGCGAATTTGAGGGCTGTTAAAGGAGAAGCCTGAGCCGGCTTCATGACTACTGTATTCCCAGCTGCTAAACAGGCAGCCATTTTCCAGGATAACATCATTAGTGGATAATTCCAGGGTGTAACTAGACCGACAACACCGATTGGCTCTTTTTTTGTGAACGTGAGATTCCGATTGGGTCTAGCGTGGCTGATCGGAATAGTGGAACCTTGGATCTTATCGCACCATCCTGCGAAGTATCTCCATGTTTCAATAGACATGCCAACGTGGGTTTTTAAGGCTAAAGTGTAGACAGCACCGGAATCAATGCTCTCGATTGTAGCTAATTCTTCCTTGTGCTGCTCCATTAGATCGGCAAGTTTGAAGAGCAGGGTGCCTCGTTCTCTTGCGGAAATCTTGCTCCATTCGCCTTCTTCGAAGGCCTTTTTTGCTGCTTCGACAGCAAGATCGACGTCTTCGGAAGAGGCGCATTCGACATCGCAGATGATCTCTTCGTTGTGGGGGTTTACGGAAGGAATCGGCTTTCCGCGACCGTTGACGAATTTTCCGTTTATGAAGAGCTGCTTTGGGAACTTTATATTCATGTTGTTGGCTTGAATTTCGACTGCATCGTACTTGATCTCCAAAGCTGCGGAGGCTCCTCTTCCTGCTAGGATAACAGCTGCTGCGAAATCGCGGAAGACAGGAGCCATGAAAACATCGGTATTCTTAATTAGGATTCCGAGTGCATCTTTGATCTCTTCGACTAGTCTAACAACGTCCATGGAACCGGCTCCACAGGCGAAAAAATCGGTGTCATCCTCGATTTCTACGTTGAGAATGTTCTTCCACATGTCCTTCATCATTTCCACACTCTTGCTCTCCTCCTCCGTAAAATCAACACTAACGGAATCTTCGGTTTGTCCGAATTTAGCGGCATGGATAGTTTTGTTTCCTAGTTTTAACTTTTCTACGTTGACGAATTTGCCGTCAGCTGCGACGATCAGTAATCCGTCGACGTGAACAATGCCGATTTGTCCGTCGACGTCGACTGGATCTCCTTTTGGCTTGTCGAGGTTCCAGACGGATGATCCGTAGAGTCTAACTTCTTCGCCGTTTATTAGAGTCCAAGCACCGGGAGTACTGTCCAAGCCTCGGATGAAGTTATGGACCTGGAGAGCGGATTTGTTCCAGTCGATTCTCTGGAGCTCCTTCTTGTTGAGCATTGGATCGTAGGTTGCACCAGTTTCTGACTGGATGATCTTCGGGGCTCGTCCGGAAGCTACGAGGTTGACTGCTTCAGCCATTGCTGTAATTCCTTGGGGGTAGAGGAAATTGTTGTAGAGACTGTCGAGAGTGTCATTGGGTTCGACTGGGCACTTTTTCTGGAGGAGGATTGGTCCAGTGTCGAGGCCATCATCAGCCCAGAAGATGGAAAATCCAGCCTCTTTGTCTCCTTCTATTAAAGTCCTGGAAAAAAGGAAGATATGATGAGGAAAATAGAGAATATAAACTGGTTTTTTGGAAGGTTGCTGGGGTTTAAGCCATTGGATAGGCCAATTATCCAAAAAAGCCCATTGATAGACCAATTGTGCCAAAATGGTCCATTGATGGACCAATGGTCCAAAAGGGCCCATTAATGGATCAATTGTGCAAAGAAGCTCATAGATGGGCTAATGGTCTAAAATGACCCATTGATAGGCCAATGGTCCAAAATGGGCTAATTGTCCAAAACGGCCCATAGATGGCCCATTTGTCCAAAAAGGCCCATCATAGGTCAATTGTGCAAAATGGCCCATTGATGGTCCAAAATGAGCCAATTGTCCAAAAAAGAACTTTGATGTGCCAATAATCTAAAATGGTCCATTGATGAGCCAATTGTGCAAAATGGCCCATAAATGATGGACCAATGGTTCAAACTGCACCATTGATGGGCCAATGGTCCAGAATGGGCTAATTCTAAAAAAAGGCCATTGATGGGTCAATGATCAAAAGTGGCTCACTGATGGGCCAATGGTCTGAAATGGCCCATTAATGGGCCAATGTCATAAAGTGGCCCATTGATGGGCCAATGGTCCAAAATGGGCTAATTATTGAAAAAAAGGCCATTGATGGGTCAATGGTCTAAAATGGTTCACTGATGGGCCAATGTTCTGAAATGGCCCATTAATGGGCCAATGTTATAAAGTGGCCCATTGATGGACCAATGGTCCAAAATGGGCTAATTATTTAAAAAAGGCCATTGATGCGTCAATGGTCTAAAATGGCTCACTGATGGGCCAATGTTCTGAAATGGCCCATTAATGGGCCAATGTTATAAAATGATCCATTGATGAGCCAATTGTGCAAAATGGTCCATTGATGGGCCAATGGCCCAGAATGAAAAATATAAACTAGTTTTTTCCATTATATCGTCACCTTAGAAACAAAGTGGCGTAAGTGCTGTGTATAAGCATAGCACTTACGCCCCTTTGTTTCTAATCCGACAATATGCATTTATCACTTTCCAAACGGAAAACACCAATTACCCCTTCTCTTCTCGAGAGAAAAGCAACACTCACCAACTAATAGCACTTGCTCCACGATGTCTTGGCAGTATCGATGGATGATAGCAGATACTTTGATGCTTTGGATACTCAATAACTTCCATTGGAATAAATTGACTACAGAATGGTAATACATTGAGATCGACCTCGATACTCTTGTAGAGATTAAGAATCTCTGGCAGTGTCACGCCCTTGCTACGCCAGGCCTTGATCTTGAACACCGGAGTGTTATCAGCTTTGGCAGTTGTAGCTGAAAGTCATTGTGAGACAACAGTCTTTTTTAATGATATATATATGACACTTGATTTTTTCAATTTCTGTTTATAGAATTGAGATAAAGAAAAATGAAGAAATTTTAATTTGGGGAGAGGGGGAAAATGAAGCTCCGAGTCAGAATGATTCAGGAATTTTTTTCGAAGTGAAGGATTTCATTAAAAAATCTGAAAAAATTTGATAAAATGGTAATATGTATCTCCATGCTTACTGAATTTTTTCGAATTTTTTCGAAGAGGCCTTCATCCTTTAAAAAAATCATGATACTAAAAATAGCAGATATTTGACAATTTTTAGATTTTTTCTTTTTTCAATAAATAAATTGTTGCCTTAGAAACAAAGGGACGTAAGTGCTATACTTATGCATAGCACTTACGCCCCTTTATTTCTAAGACGACAAATTTTTCAAAAACATAAAAAAATATGCACTTGCAGAAAATTTGAAGAACTATAAGTGCAAATTTTTTTGAATTTTTTTTTATACTAATTTATTTGTTGAAAAAAAATTCAAAAAAATTTTTATGCTAATTTTATAATCATAAAAAATTCCGGATAATTTTTTTGCACAGGTCCATTTTGCCCCAGTTTCCAGTTTGCCTACATTATCATTGAATATGAATTATTAAATGTACCTAATGGATCTTCTCGATTCATTTTATCAGGTATTGTGAAGACTCCAGTGATTTGGTGTCCATCCTGTCTCAAGAGCTTGTAAACTTCAGCTGCGAATGAACTCTGACCGATAATAGCGACTTTTAGTTTCGCTGCCATTGTTTCCTGATTTATTAATGAATATTAATATGGAAATTTAAGAAAAAAAATCAAGCTCTGTATAATTTTTACACTTTATTGCTCTAAATTACGTTAAATTACGTCAAATTGGAGCAAAAGCACATGCAGTTTAAACCAATCCAAAACTACATACCTAATTGCTAATATCAATTTATTCGGCTAATCACCTGAGTGTTCTCTTATTGCTGTAAATTAATGAACCAAACAACTATCAGGAATTAATTAATTATTCTGGGAGGAATTTAATTTAAATTAGATACTTTACATTGGGAGAAGAGTTAGAGGAAAAAAAATCAATTCTACATTTAAAGTAATAATAATAAAATGAGCCCAAATTTTACAATTTTTTGATTTTTATCTTCAAAAAAAAATTAAATTATTTTAAAAACAATATTTAAAAAATTTGCATTTCTAGTTTTTTTAATTTTCTACATGTGCATATTTTTTTTTTTCATTATTTATTTGTTGAAAGAAAAAAAAAATCAAAAATTATTAGATGTCTGCTATTTTAGGACACTTAAAGTAGCAGACATCTGATATTTTTCGAATTTTTTTTTCTTTCAACAGATAAGTTATGTAGAAAATTAAAAAAATATGCAATTGCAGAAAATTTAAAGAAACTAAAAGTGCGAATTTTTCAATATTTTTTAAAATAATAATTTCATTGTTTTAAAAAATAAAAAAAAAATGACAGATGTTTACTAATTTTTTACATCTACATATTTTTCATTTTTTTGAAAATAATTTATTTGTTTGAAGAAAGAAAAAATCAAAAAATTATCAGATATTTGTTATTTTATTTTGTAAAAATTAAAGCAGCAGACATCGGATTTTTTTGAATATTTTTTTTCCTCTCAACGAATAAATAATTTAAAAAAATAAAAAATATGTTCATGCAGAAAATTAAAAAAACACTATAAATGCCAATTTTTCAATATTTTTCCAAATAATAATTTCATTCTTTAAAAAAAATTCAAAAAAATTGACATATGTGTACTAATTTTAGTATCACACTATTTTAACTGTCATTTAAAATTGATAAGAAATATTGACTCACTGCTGAAAAAACGGATGTTCTTCTCAATCGAAAAATCAAATTTCCAGCAGCAAGCATTTGATAAAATAGAGATTTATAACACCTTAACTGTGAATTTACTCTAGTCTAGTTTAGTACTGAGAACCCGTTGTATTGATATCCTGTAACGATCAACTGGTTTTACATTCAATCAGAAAGTTCACTGAAACCGAAGTAAGTGGTACTCTACTTTATATAAGGCTATCGTATCTGACAACAGGAACAGAGGGTCAAGACCTGTATCTCTCTCTATCTTTTCATACTCTTTTCCTCTTGTCTCTCGTTCACGAATTTAAATTTGAGATAAAAATGATAAATAAGGGAAAAAAAATTTTTTCCTTCAAAAAAATCAAAAGAAGAAAATCGAAAAAAAAAATTAAAATCGAAAATTTCAATTTAAAATTCGAAAAAAATCAAAAATTTCAATTTAGAATTCGAAAAAAATCGAAAATTTCAATTTGAAATCCGAAAAAAAATCGAAAATTTCGATTCGAAATTCGAAAAAAAATGGAAAATTTCGATTCGAAATTCGAAAAAAAAAGGAAAATTTCGATTCGAAATTCGAAAAAAAATGGAAAATTTCGATTCGAAATTCGAAAAATGAAAAATGAAGTATATTTATAAAAATGATTTTTTTTTACTCTTCAATCGAATTTATTATATCTGGTTTTAAAATCAGATTCACAGTCTATTCCGAAGAGATTGACTATCAAAAACGATTAAGTCTGTCTGGTAAAAAAATTAAATGACTTCTCATCAATATTTTGTTGTGAACTCGTTACGTAAATGATAAGACAACTTTTTTTCTTTTTCAAGTGTTATCATTATTCTTATCAATTGAGTGACGATTAAGCGAGATAAGAAGAGCACATTCTGTCGAAATAAAGAATCTTCGAAAATTTGGAATTTTCAAGGGAATAATTTTCATCGAAAAAATATAATGTAATGGAATTTCGAGGGAGTAATTACTCCTGAAATCTGTGTATACTATTGCAAATTTCAAAAATTCAAAGATTCTTGAATTTTGAGCGAATTTTATGAAAATTCATGAGATTTCTTGAAATCTATGAAAATTAAACGGATTTTTGAAGATTTCATAGATTTCTATGAAAATTCAAAAGATTTCAGGAAATGCCAAGAGATTTCAAGATTTCATGGCAGAAAAAAAATGCATAAAAAATCAAAAATTTGATTAAAATAATGTTCAAAAAAATTCAAAATTTTCTATGAATTTTTTCAAGTCTTCAAATCGATTTTTCAGATATTTTCACTATTTATTTTAGATGAAATTCCAAAGACTTCACAGATTTCATGAAATTTCCATCGGATTTCTCTAGTTTTTGGGTGATTCCAAGACTTATTTCAAGATTTTATAAAATTTCAAAAATTCAAAAATTTCAGAAATCTTTGGAAAAATTCTGAAAATTTCCTTCAGACTCATGATTTGATTTGAATCTGTACACCAGATTTCACGAGTCATTTTCCCCTCATATAAAATTTCCAAATATTCCCAAAAAAAAATGAAAAAAAACCGTTTTATTTTCGATTTGTGCTTTTTTGAATATTTTTCAAATTTTCTTTAAAAAAAATTTTTCGAATTTTTTTCTCGAAATTTTCTTAAATCCAACTCCATCAACCTTTCTTTGTACAAGAGTCCCCAATCATTGAGATACTCAAAGACTCCCCAGAATCTCATGGAGACATGCGCAAGAATTTTCCATCAATCTGGCATGAAGCTGGAAATTCGACGCAGTTCTCGTGGACCGCACGTCTCTCCCAGCCTCCGATTATCCGCGGAAAAGCGGGATACAAAAAAATTTTCCGTCATACAAGCACCGATAGAGTGAAATTTGCAATTTCTCCACTGGTTCTTAGTCGCTACAGATATGCGAGGTACAGAGGAGCTAGGAGCCTTCTAGAAACGACAATAAAAGTGCGCACACTCGTTGGAGAAGTGCGGAATTGTGGAATATCAGAGTACACAGCTGGATCCATACGAGAGTTGAACGTTCACGAAGCATCTAATTGTTATTTTTTTTCATCTAAAAAAAAAAAATCTTTAAAAAATTTCGAAAAATTCGATTTTCATAAAAAAAATATAAAATAATCGAAAAAAGTTGCTAATTTGTGGGAAATCGAAATTTCTCAGGAATTTCGAAAAAAAAATTGTTTGAAGGAGGAAATCAAGTGAATCTCTGAGAGAGGAAGAGAGTAAATCAACTGAAATTAACGTGTTATTTATTGATGCTTAATTATCTAACTGGAGACATGATTACTGGACTGTCTTATCTGTATTTCATCGGCATTCTCCTGTCTGCTAGAGTAACTATGCAGGTGCAATAGCGAATTTCATGAAATTAATTGTAGAAATTGTAGAAATTTGATCGTAAAAAGTAACGAAAATCTGAAAAAATTTTAGATTTTTTTTTTAAATAATTTTTTTTTTCTTATTTTTTTTTTTTTCTGAATAATGAAGAATATGAACATATCGAGAATTTGAAGACCTATAAGAGCGAATTTTTTAAATATTTTTTTTACAGTAATTTATTTGTTTAAAAAAAAAATCGAAAAAATTACGAAATTTCGAATTTCAGAAATTTTTACGACTTAGTTATTGAATTGGGATTTTTTTAAATTTCGTTATCGGGTAATCTGGAATTAGGGTGCATGGAGAAACAGGAGTAATTGGGGTTCATGCATGGGTCACTGAGAATTCGAAAAAATCGATACTTCGAATTTTCAGCGGGTCACCGATGTATTTCGTTGAATTATCCTCATTTTTGCGTTTTTATTGCACTTTTTTTTAATAGGCATCAACACCAACGACTCCTCATTATGTGGGTGCAGCAGTTGAGTATCATCCGGTTGTCAATGGTGATAATCTGACAGTAATTGCCATTGAGAATGCCAATAATTACATAAAATTCTTGGAAACCGCCAGTAAAAATGTAAGAAAAACGACTTTTTTTCAAAAAATTTCACAGAAAAAATTGGAAAAAAATGGACCTCAAGACTAACATTATTCAGGAATTTTTTTAAGAGTGAAGGACTTTATGGAAAAATCTGAAAAAATTTGAGAAGATGCTCCAATATGTGAACATTATTGTTGAATTTTTTGGAATTTTTTGGAAAAGTCTTTCACTCCCAAAAAAAATCCCGAATCATTTTGAAGTACTGGTCCATTTTACCCTGATTTTTCCTAAACGATTAATTCTGATTAATTTATTAATTGCTTGAATTTAATTAATTTCCTTTCAGGATGTGGATATCATTGTTTTTCCTGAGAATGGCCTAACATCCGGAAAATCATTCCCCTTGGAGGACAGATCGCAATATCTTCCTCACAGTTCATACATTCCAGATCCAAAAGATGTGAAAATTCCGTGCCACGACCAATCAACTGACGTAATGAAGGTAAACAAAGGCGCACAAACTCAAGGGAGATAATTCTTTACTCATCGTTGGTTGTCAGTATCCTTGGGATATAAAAAAAAAATTTCTACTCGATTCTTCCGATAATTTATCGTTTCTACTAAGCGTAATCGATTATTGAATGAGGGGAAACGGAGACACAGTGGCGTTTCATTGGGGTTTTGTTCTATATAGGGGAGGATTGGGGCAGAATGGACCTGTGGGGAAAAACCGATTAGAGATTTTTTTAGAGAAAAAAGACTTCTATGAAAAATTTTAAAAAAATTACACGATAATGGAGACATTTCGGAGTATCTCTTCAAATTTTTTCTGATTTTTTTCGCAGATTCTTTTATTTTGAAAAAAAATTCTGAATCATGGTATTCTGGAGGTCCATTTTATCTCGGTTTTTTTCTATTGAAAATCGCTTGAGATTAGTGAAAATATTGAAGATAGAATATTTTCGATGATTCTGGTGAAAAAATGGGAAAATTGTGGTTGAAAAACATATCTAAAAATTGATTTTTCGTAATTTTTCGAAAATTTGCAATTTTTCGAAAATTCGAAAATTTGCAAGAATTCGAAAAATTTGTTTAAATCAATTCTGACACATGGTTTTCTTCTAAAATTTCCTCACCTTTTCAATGGATTAATCAAAAAAATTCCATCTCCATCACTTTCCCCTATTTATTAAAAATAAGCGAATTTATTCATAATTATTCATCAGGTCATGAAAATAATATTTTCTTCATCTTAATTCTTCAAATTAATATTTTTATATTTTCAATAAATAGGGAAAAATGATGGAGCTCCAATTTTTTAAATGATTCCAATTGAAAAGCTGAGAAAATTTTGAATGGAAAACCTGCGTTAAAACGGATTTTTCGTCATTTTTCGAAAATTCAATGATTGCTAGAATTCGAAAAATCCCTTAAAATCAATTTTAACAGACGATTTCCCCCTAAAATTACCTTCCCTTTTCAATGGAATCATAAAAAAAATTCAATCTCCTTCCCCCTCTCTTCACATATAAAAATACTTTATAAAGTCTTTATAAAAAAATTCCGATTCTTTGTAAAAAAAAAGTTTCAATTTCAGTTTTCAAAAAAACATTCTTCATAAAGCACTTTTGTACGTGCTATTTACCCAAAAAATAATTAAATCTACCCATAATTACTTATAATTATTAACCAGGCGGTGAAAGATATATCATGTGCAGCCAGTCGTTACAAACTCTACGTAGTCATCAATATTCGAGAGAAAGAAAAATGCACAGACGAAAAATGCAGCAAAGACGGTCACAATCTCTACAATACAAACGTCGTATTCGATCGTTCCGGTGCTATAATCGCTAAATACAGAAAATACAATTTATTTGGTGAGCCAGGATTCAACAAAACGAATAAGCCAGAATTATCCACATTTAAGACGGACTTTGACGTTTCATTTGGTCACTTCATTTGCTTCGATTTGCTGTTTGAATCTCCCGCTCTTCACCTAGTCAGAGATCGAAAAATAACCGATATTTTGTTTCCGACTCATTGGTTCTCGGAATTACCATTTTTAACGGCAAATCAGGTCCAAGCTGCCTGGTCTTACGCAAATAACGTTAATTTCTTGGCATCTGGCTACAATAATCCTGAAACTGGAAGCGGAGGAAGCGGAATTTACGCGGGAACCAACGGAATTTTAAACAGAATTTGGTCGGAAAAACGCGCAAATGCAATTATCATCAGTAAAATACCCAAAGTCATTAATGGAAAACGTGGTGCACTTGCTAATGATCCAATCACCGTTTTCTATTCATCCGAGGAGATAACAACTACTGCAGGAAATGAACCTGTACCACAGCAGAACCTCAAGAGCGACAATATCCTGCCTTTTACTAGTAAAATATTCGTACCTGTTAATGGAACATCTAATATTACTGTCTGCGATCGTGGACTATGCTGTCATTTTATTGCTGATACTTCATTCAATGAAGTACTTGTTAAGAGTACAAATGTTAAATATTACAGGTTTGTAAATAATTTTTTTGACAATTTTTTTTGGAAATTTGGGGAAGGTGTTTAATTTTGATGTTTGAGATCGTGGAAATCGGTTGAAATCGATGGAAATCTTTGGGATAGGATTCTTTGGAGGATTCTAATGGAAAGCTGAGGAAATTTCAGTTGGAAAACATGGGAAAAAATTCTTTTTCGAGGATTTTTTGGAAAATTCCATTTTTTTAAGGAAAAATTGAAAAATTCTTTGAAAATTTGAAAATTTTTGACTTTTTCGAAGATTTTTCTTGTTTTATCAGTCGTAGGACAGAAATTTCAGATATAAATGAAAGGAGAGATCATTTGCCATCGATTCATGAGGTTTTTGAAAAAAAAAATGATCGATTTTCACGATAATTATAGCTAAAGGCACTCATTTCCACGAAATAGTCCATAAGTACCTCGGAAATCGATCATTCTTGATTAAAAACCACATAAATCGATGGCAAATGATCTCATCTTTCATTTAAAATCATCCCCAAACCGCTACGACGAACAAAACTGGAGAAAACTCCGAAAAAGTGCAAAAAATCGGAAAATCCAAAAAAGTGAAATTTTCAAAAAAATGAAAATCGGTTGAAATCGATGGAAATCTTTGAGATAGGATTTTTTGGACGATTTTATTGGAAAACTGAGAAAATTTCCGTTGAAAAACATGTGCGAAAATTAATTTCTGAGGATTTTTTTGAAAGCTCCACTTTTTTAGAGAAAAATCAGAAAAATCTTTAAAAATTTAGAAATTTTCACTTTTTTGAAGATTTTTTTTGTTTTATCAGTCGTAGCACAGAAATTTCAGATATAGATGAAAGGTGAGATCATTTGCTATCGATTCATAGAGTTTTGAAAGAAAAAAAATCGATTTTTGTGATAATTATAGCTAAGAACACTCATTTTCACGAAATAGTCCATAAGTACCTCAAAAATGGATCATTCTTATTTAAAAACCACATAAATTGATGACAAATGATCTCATCTTTCATTTAAAATCGCCTCCAAATCGCTACGATGAATAAAACCGGAGATATCCTCAAAAAAGTGCAAAAAATCCAAAAAAGTGAAATTTTTAAAAAATCCAAAAAAAGTAATTCTGAAACATGTTTTTCACCCAAAATTTTCTCAGCTTTTCAATGAAATCATCAAAAAAAATCCATCTCTCACCACTCCATCATAATTTTCATTTTCTCCAACTTTCTCTTCATTATTACTCCACTTAAAAAACAAAAATAAAATATTTCCAGTTATCGTTTTTTGGACGATTTTATTGGAAAAATGAGAAAATTTCCGTTGAAAAACATGTGCGAAAATTAATTTCTGAGGATTTTTTTGAAAATTCCACTTTTTTAGAAAAAAATCAGAAAAATCGTTAAAAATTTAGAAATTTTCACTTTTTTGAAGATTTTTTTCTGTTCTATCAGTCGTAGCACAGAAATTTCAAATAGAGATGAAAGGTGAGATCATTTGCCATATATTCATGGGGTTTTGAAAAAAAAATCGATTTTTGCGATAATTACAGCTTAAAACACTCATTTTCACAAAGTAGCCCATAAGTACCTCAAAAATCAATTATTCTCCTTTGCAAACCACACAAATCAATGGCAAATGATCTCATCTTTGATTTAAAATCACCCCCAAGTCTCTACGACGAACAAAACTGGAGATATCTTCAAAAAAAGTGCAAAGAATAGAAAAATACAAAAAAGTAGTTTTCAAAAAATTCAAAAAAATTAATTCTGAAACATGTTTTTCACCCAAAATTTCCTCAGCTTTTCAATGGAATCGTTTAAAAAATGTCAATTTATCAACATTCCATTAAAATTCCCCTTCCCCCAACTTCCCCTCATTATTACTCCACTTAAAAAACCAAAAATAAAATATTTCCAGTTATCGTTTTGCTGTTTTCAACGGTGTGAGATCATTTTCCGGCACATCTACTGGAGGTCTTGAAGTTTGTGCAGTGATTTCTTGCATGAATGACGAAATTTCATCCTGCACCAAACGCTTCGAATCAAATGCAATCGTCGTCCATCCAACTGCTTTCAATTCCCTAAAAATATCCGGAAACTTCACAACAACTCCAAAAAATCTGTATCTTCCCATCAATTTGAACTTCGAAATTCAGCCATTGAACATCACTGATTTCACATTTACTACAAGAATTCTCAACAAAAGTCACACCAGCATTGAGTACAATTTGACGAAACCAAAGAAGGATTTGATGACATTCGCTATTTATGGTCGTAATTTTTCTGCTGATGGACAACCAGAATCTGTAACATCTGCAGCAGAATTTTCAACTTCAGCCCTCAGTTTTGTACTCATCATGACGATAATTACTGCATTCTGCAGTTATAGCGTCAATCCACTGGGAAATTTAGTTTGAAAAGAAAAATGTTATTAATATTTTGAAAAAAAAATCATAGAAAAATCCTGCGGAATTTCTCCAAAAGCACGTAAGACATAGGATATAAATGTTAAATTATCGCTGAAATAGAAGAGGCATTGGAGGTGAATTACAAATAATACAGCCCAATTCAATGAGTAAAACGTTTTTACGTTGTCAAGTGCCATTATGGAACTTGTTGAAATATTATAATACATAAGACGAGGGGATAATCACTTGCGAAATTTTGTGTACGTTTAAATTCAATAATTGTAAAAATTTTAACGATTTCTTGAATTCTTAATGAGATTGAAAATAGCAAAAATTTAAAAATTTTAAGTTTTTTTTTTACAAAAATGATTATTTTTCTTAGAAATTACAAAATATGCAGAAGTAGAAAATTCAGAAAATCTATAAGTACTGATTTTTTGAATATTTTCTTCATAATCATTCATTTGTTTGAAAAAAACCAAAAAATTTGGGAAATTTGTGCTAATTTCATTTTTATGATTTTTCAGCAGATTTCATGAAAATTCGGGAGATTTCTCGAAATCTATGGAAATCTTGAAATTTATGGAAATTTAACAGATTTTATATATTTCCATAAAAATTCAGGGAATGTTAAGAGATTTGAAAATTTTATGGTGAAAAAAAAATCGAATCAGAAAATTTTGATTAAAATTCATACATGGTAATTATTTATTTTAGATGAAATTATAAAGATTTCACAAATTTCAAATATTTTGTGAAATTTTTATTGGATTTCTCTAGTTTTCGAGTAATTTTAAAATTTATTTAATTTCTCAGATTTCATAAGATTTTCGAAAATTCGAAAATTCCAGGAATCTTTAAAAGAATTTGAAAATTTTCGTAAGATTTCTAATTTTAATTTACACCAGATTTTACAAGTGATTACCTCCTAGACATAAATAATAGGGAGAAAGAGAAAGAGAGAAAAATAATAACTCCCAGCTTGTCCAGCCTTTGAGATTTACCCAAGAAATTGATTTTCCTGGGAATTTCGCGATTTTCGAAATTTTGTGGTGAGTATCGAGTGAGAAGAGTTCAAATTGACAGAAAAAAGTATTTTATTGAGAAATTCGTCTTTGAATCAAGAAAATGAAAAGATTGGAAATTTCCAATTCCACGCAAGCTTTGAATCAAATATAAATATCATCAGAATTAAATTACTTATGGTTGAATCGATACACTGAGAAAAAAAAATGTTTTTTTTTCCCAAGAAGGAAATTTCTTGAAACTAAGAAAAATCAAAAATTATTAGTTTTAAGAAATTATTTATCAATAGTTATAATGCGTTAGTTAGATTGAATATATCCAGATTGAAATTAACTAATTTTCATTAATTATTTGTGAATTAATTGAAGATTTCTCAAGCTGATCATCTCATCGCTTGTGTTTCAAGAATAAATATACTACTTCGAGATAAAAGTTTTCACATTAATCAATGAGTTACTTAATTGAAGAAAATTTAAGTTTGTATTTAACTAAACTATGGATAACTCTTGATAATTATAAATCTTTTTTTTCTTCAATTCAAATACGAATTCTATGATAATAGCATTTTTTTCTCAGTGTAGGAGAAATAATTACCCATTAAAAAGATAATTAACACAAGAGAAAAATTACATTTTTAAGAATGTAATTCAACAAAGAATGAAAATATTCAATAGAGACTCGAGTATTTTTTTTGGCATTTTCTCTTTAAGCTTCAAGAGTAATGTTGAATGAGGAACGAATTACTGTAGTTTACTCATCATTAAAAATTTTCGCCTATTGAAAAAGTATTAGATAGTAAACCGGATATGCCAAGTATTCTCCCAAGAAGCAAATAGTTAGGAATATTAATACAATTTGAATAGATTATTAAATTTAAATAACAGAATAAATCAAGTTAAATTAATTTTGGCTTGATAAGTAATTTCAATCGATGTTATAGAAATCTTTGAAGAAAAAAAAAAAAAAAAAAAAGAGAAGAAAATGATAAAATGATAATGCACAAGGCTTTTTAGTTTCTCAGCCAAATCATCAAAAGTATTCACACTGTGTGATGTTAAAGTACTTCCTGAATAAGGAATTATAGATTAAAAAAAAAAATTATTCTGAAAATAGCAGACATCTGACTACTTTTAGTTTTTTTTTTTGATAAATAAATTATTTAAAAAATGAATAAATTTCAAAAATGATAATTTATTTGTTTGAAAAATAAAAAAAATTGTCAGATGAGTGCTAATTTCTTTATAAAAAAAGACATGATTGTCAAGTATCTAAAAAAAAAAATTGACAACGAAGCGAATAATTATTAAAATTGTGTGAATCCAGATTATAAGTATAAATCTTATGTAAAACTGTTATGTGGATTAGTTTAAATAAAAATTTTATGTCAACAAGTTGAAAAGAAAAATTAAATAAAATAATTATTTAAAATTAAACTAAACTTCTGAATTCTGTGTAAGAAAATCAATTCAAATATCCACCAAAATCTTGTTTCATCATTCATCTAATTTGCAATTTTCAATATCATCATACATTTTACAATAAAACAAAATACAAATCATTTCCCAAGAGAATAATCTTGATAAAGTCTTATTCCCTTTCATAATAACCATTACATCAAAATTAATATCTTGGGACTTTAAATTCAGGTGCAGCTTCCATTCCTCCACTCGGTTTCCTCTTATTCATAATATTCTGTATTTTCTGCCACTCTCTGTCCAATTCTGCCTTCTCATTTTTCTCCTTATTATACTTCCTAGTCCTCCTTCCATCTGCCATTTTGACTCCATACTGAAAAGCAGCTTTCGGAAGTGCCTCTTTATTATTCATGTACTCGCTATACTCTTCCGGAGTATCAAAGTCCCAGCGTCCAATGGGTCCCTTTTTGTTCCCAAGATCCATCTTCGTGTAATCCACTTCGTCATCAGAGTCATCAATAGCATCCTGCATCTCATCCAGCCCAGGATAACATTCCGCGTATCCTTCAGGCTCTGCCGCTAATTTATTGAGCAGTGCACCTCTCTTAGGAATAATCGCCGAAGTCGATCCTTCCACATGAGCCGTTAAAATAGCAGGAAGCTGAGGCGCATTCGCCTTGTCATCAACTGCAGCAGCCTCCGATTTATTGAAGTAGGAGCCCTTCTTCTCCCTCCTGCCCCCCGAGTTATCCTTCTTAGAAGCAGCCAAAGCACTCGGCGCATAATCCCCGATATCTCCATAAATACTATCATCTTGAGGAGCTTTTGGAGCAGCTTCCACGTCTGCTTCCTCCAGCCTCATGCGATCATCCTTGCTCTTCTTGCCCTTCTTCCCATGTCTGCTCCCTTGTCGAAGATAAGACAGAATTTGCGCCAACTTGTTTATAACAATGTCATTTGTTGTGAGAGTAGGAGTTGCGTCAACTGTCGGAACATCCGCTTTGCTCCGAATTAAAGTCGTTGGAATGTCGACTTCTGCATTTTCGTCGTCAAGCTCAATGACATAAGCCATTCGTCCGGGAGTAAACAGTTCATTTCGCTCAACATTCTTGGATTTCATTGTCATTATAGTTTTGTGTATGTTTCTGCCGATTTTAGTTTTAAAGAGAGTCTCCTCCACTTTTTTTTCTTGTTCCTTGTTTTCTTTTGGTTTTGGATCCTTGGGTTTTGCGAGTTTTTCGAGTTCTTGCTCTTGTTCAGTTTCTTTGGCTTCTATTTCGCTCCGCACTTTCTGTAGAAGTGCGTAATCGAGACCTTTTACCAAGTGAGTGTGCTCCATGTCACCACCCAAGAATTTCGACTGTTGAATCATTTGTCTTCTTCTTTCTGCAGCATCCATACCTGATTTTAGATCAGGTGCAACTGCTCTGTAAGCACTTGCAGTGTTCATTGGGTCTTCAGGCTGAAATTCACCGGTATTACCGTCACGACGTTCTCTGGCACGATCTCTGTACTTTTCAGCGAGTTCGGCCATTTTGTCTTCCTCTTGTTTCTTGAGCTTTGCGTAGTAACTTTTCTTTTTACGGCGGGCTTCAGCACGATCTGGACCACCGATTATTGGAGTCTGGGCTGTTCGTACTGCTGCATCACGTGCTGTACCTGGTACTGATGAGGCTGGTGTTGCTGATGGTACTGATGCTCGGGGGGTCATTAGGAGCTTACGAAAATCATCGTTTGTTAGACGAACCGACATTCCTGGATCGTCTTCCATTGTCTCAGGCATTTTTTCAAATTAAAAGTGGTTCTTTCTGAAAATTAGTGAATAATTTTGTTAAAATTTAATTTGAGTAAATTGAAAAAAAGGCAAGGGAAGGATTTAAAACAGTTATTGTAACATCATTGAATGGACTTTATTGTATTCTATTCATTTTGGAGCAATGCAACCCTCAGGATGATAATAAAATTAGCAATTGTTTGGTCTTACTTTGAAAACAAATGAATAAATAAACAAATTAATGGAGGTAAAGGACCTAATAGCTGGTCAGGAACTAGTAGCTGTTTACTTACGTTATTTGTATACCTATATATTCATGAATAATTCATAATCATTCATTTTCATCAAATAAACTAACATTTATAAACGTTGAACTTATTTTAGGAACTTTAAAAACTTTGAGGGGGAACTTCTAAAGGTACTTTTAGGGGAGCTTTGAGGGGAACTTCCAGCTGAATTTTGAGGGAAGCTTCCAGCAGAACTTTTAGGGGGGTTTTTAAGGGAATTTTCTGGAGAACTTCCAGGTGAACTTCTAACAGAACTCGTAGGGGAACTCATCACGATTATAACTCATAATGAATAATAATATCCAAATGTTAACCAATTCTTCAAATTATTGAGAAACACAAATTCTTCAATGTTTATAAAGTCAGTTTAACGTTCATAAATATCAGTTTGACATTAATAACCATTCAAAATGTGTTTGATCTACAGAGTAACATGACCAATAGATGGACGGTCAAGGAAATATCAGACTTTATTAATTGATATGAAATAGGCAAATCACGTTAAAAAGTTGCAGAAAAGAATGATGTACAGAAAAATATACAGTGAATCGACTAAAAATCAATTAAACTTGAATAATGTAGAAATAATTAAATAAAATCAAGAAAAAACTGGAAAATAACTTGAACCCCCAATAGATGGACAATTGCATATTTGCAGTGGTATGATTTTAAATTTCCATCAATCGATATGTAATAAATAGTTTATAAATCTATATGAATGTAATGATCAGAAATTGACGTGAAAAGTATAAGAATCATTCATTTATTTATGAAAATCCTCGATAATAGAAACCGTCCATCTTTTGGTCAGTGTCCATCTATTGGTCGTGTGACCCTAGATAACTTCAACTTAGATCAAACCGTACACCAATATCTCGTTTATAGATATAGATATACAAATACGTGGAGTGAGCAGGTACTAGTTCCTGGGCAGCTAATGGATCCTTTACCTTTCAACAAGAAATATATCGTCATTTTAGAAACAAAGTGGCGTAAGTGCTTTACTTATAAATAGCACTTACGCCACTTTGTTTCTAAGATGACGATATTCAAAACATTAGCACTTATAATTTATTAAATTTTCTTTAAATACTTTTTTTCTCGTTTTTCGAAAATCATTTATATTTAAAAAAAAAATCTGAAAATTGTCTCATGTCCACTATTTTCAGTGTTATCCCTTAGGTTTTCATGCAAGAGGTTTAAGTTTCTAAATATTACCTATAGACTTGCTGTTTTCAGTAAATTTAATTGCAAAAATTGATTAATTAAAAATCCTCACAATTAAAAATACCAAATTTACTCCAAAAAACTCCAGACACTCCAATTTTTTCAGCACAATATGACAATCAGAAATCAGAAATACAATGGTGTGTCTAATAAATAGTTAGATCACATCCAGGTTAGGTTAGTTTGTTGTGTGTTGACTCCATTCGCTCCATTTCCATAAAAAAGAGACCTAACCTGTCTACAGTCGGACGACGCCGACACAAAACTCTATACATATATATATATATATACACTCCACACTTCGTTGTATTGTCGAACAAGCTAAAAATGTAATCTACGAAGACTACACGAAGCTGAAATTTACATGTTGGAGCATAGAAGCCGAATATTTCCGAAGTTACTTCATTTGCCCGTACTTCAAGCCATGTAAGTATATATATAGCACTTACGTCCTTTAGTTCCTAAGCCAATGACTTTAGTCTCTTCCCCCCCAGTGCATTTATATCCCTGTTGTGTGCTCATTAATAATAATAATAATAATAATGATAATATAATCTTCACTTGTGTGTTTATCATGACGTGATCTCAACCACAAAATAAAATAAAAATACAATAAAATAGAAAAATTCGAGGAATGACGTCACATGTTGTATTTTCCTCCAAAAAAACATAAATAATTCTGTGCCACTCTGCAGTTTTTCAATGCTCTTCATAAATTCTACATAATAACATCAAAAATTGAATCATGAATGACATTTTCACTGGGAAATAAGGATATAACAGTGTCTTCAGTTATATCCTGTGTATTTATTTTTTAATAATAATAATAAAATACACGAAGAAAGTTCAAGTACCTGTATTATTGTGACAAAACAATGCACCGCAAATTTTCTTCTTCGAATGAAAGGCAATGAAAGAAAGGAAAAGTGAAAATAAAAACAGTAGTTTATTATGTTTATTTCTCAAGAGTACTTTTTATTTATTATTTAAACGATAATAATCATGTAAAATGATCTTTAAAAAATACTTTCATTTTTCTTGTATTATCTCAGTGATTGCTGTATGACAATATTTTAGGAGAAGTTTGGATCACTTTTTCGAGACGAGAAAGCCAAGAAAAAACGTTGCGAGACGAAGAATTTCTCCATTTCGTTGACATAATATCGTGTTATTTTGAAAATACACAGTATCAGGAACTCCAGAGAAGCCGAAAAAAACCGGAAATTTTTACCTGATCAGGATACAGTACACCTGCACACACCTGAGCCAATGGGCAAGTGCCCCAAGATGCAGCAGGATTTTTTAAAAAACACTGGGATGAGTAAAAAGAAAGAAGGAACGAGTCATTGATTGTTACTGGAGACTTCAAAGACTCTATATACACACAGTAAGCCTGAGATGTAGTAGAAAAAGAAGAAAAAAAGTGGAATTCCTTCAAACTGGATTGGAAACGAAGAAGATAACACACAGCAGACACATACATTGCCTCTTCTCCCAAGGAATACACATACACACCAAAAAAAAAAAAAAAACACGTAAATTCATTGGCCTCGGCAATGCCCATGTCAAATACATCTGAGGTTAGTCTCTTTCATAAATTTTTATGAATGAAATAAATCGTTGTTGTCTTAGGAAATAAAGGGGTGTAAGTGCTGTGTATAAATATGGCACTTACGTCCCTTTGTTTCTAAGAAATAAAGAGGCGCAAGTGTCTTGAGGAACGAAGAGGCCTAAGTGCTATGTTGATACGCAGCACTTAAGCCCCTTTCTTTCCAAATTGGCTTAAGTACTGTTTATAAGCATAGCACTTATGGTCTTTTTTTGTTGTAAGAAATAAAAAGGCGTTAGTGCATTAAGAAACGAAGTGGCCTAAGTGCTATGTTAATACACAGCACTTAAGCCCCTTTTTTTTCTCCAAATTGGCTTAAGTGCTGTGTATAAACATAGCACTTATGCCTTTTTATTTCCAAATTGGTGTAAGTGCTGTGTATAAGCACAGCACTTATGCCTTTTTGTTTCTAAAAAATAAAGAGGCACAAGTGCCTTAAGGAACGAAGAGGCCTAAGTGCTATGTTGATACGCAGCACTTAAGCCCCTTTTTTTTCTCCAAATTGGCTTAAGCGCTGTGTATAAACATAGCACTTATTTCTAAGAAATGAAAAGGCATAAGTGCTATGCTTATACACAGCACTTACGCTCCTTTGTTTCTGATATTTCGAAGGGATTTAAGTGCTGTGTATAAGCATAGCACTTACCCCTTTTTGTTTCTAAGGAATAAAGAGATTTAAGTGTCTTAAGAAACGAAAAGACATAAATGCTATACTTATACGCCGCACTTACTGCCTTTTTATTTCTAAGGCACTTACGCCCCTTTATTTCTTAAAAACTATGTACTATGTACATATGTACTGTTTACTATATATATAGTTAGTACTATGTTTATACACAGCACTTATGCCCCTTAAAAACAAAGGGGCATAAGTGCTATTTGGAAAAATATCGAATTTACCTAAAAATCTCGAAATCCTCCAAATTTCGAGATTTCTGATTAATCTCCAATCATTTTAAATAAAATTGATTTTTCTGTTTAGGAACAAAGTGGCATAAGTGCTGTGTATAAGCATAGCACTTACGCCCTTTTGTTTCCAAGATAAAATCCGAGTATCATGAAAATAATGAGGATTCAGTTGAAAAAGTCCATAAATCATGATTATAGCATCAAGTCTCAATTCGATTTGCTCAATAGTAATACAGGAAGAAAAAAGAAGAAAAAACGTTAGTTTCTATATAGTATCTAATAACACGTCATCACCCTCTTCTAGGCTGGACGGAATAGACTATTAGTGAAAGTACTTGTGGGATTCAAATGAACATTCATCTGAATCATGCTTCTCTCCCTCTCCTTCTTTTATCTCCTCTCTTACTTCCTCCCTCTTTTGTCCCTCTCTCTTTTAATGTCGATGAGTCCACCAAGTTTTGTATTCGCATTGGTACAGTAGTGTTTTGTGTAGTAAGGAAGAGAGAGGAGATCTTCGGTTGCTGAGACACAGGCCTCCAGCTACGTTTTTTTCTTCTTTTTTTTTTTTCTGCTCTCAGTTGGAAATAATAGAAGTCTGAGAGAAGTGACAGAGACTGTGTTTCATGTTTTTTTGACTAATTTGTTTTTTCCTGGGTTTAATTGGCTTGTGTTCTGTGCTCGGAGGATGCTGAGGAGCGAGGAGAGACGTTCTTCTGGTTAGAATCGTTATTTTGATTTTTTTTTTAAAGAAAAAAAGAGCGATTGGTCCTTTGGAGGTATTGTATATATACACATTTTGCCACATGGCTTGTGTTGTTGATTCAAGACGAAAAAAAAACTTGTTGAAAGTAAAGTTAAAGCGTAAGTGGAGGCACCCATGGGTGAACATGAGAGTATGTTCACCCGTGGGTAATTACCCAGATTACAAGGAAGAGTGGGGCAAAATGGACCTCTGTTGTAACATTATCCAGGATTTTTTTTCGGGGTGAAGGAGTTGAGGAAAAAATTTGTAAAAATTTGAGAGGATGCTGCAATATGTGAAGCTTATTGCTGAATTTTTTCAAAATTTTTTGGGAATTTCTGTGTTTTTGAGAAAAAAATTTAGTATATGATGAACTACAGGTCCATTTTGCCACGGTTTTCGCTTTTTACACATTTTACGACACACAGCTGTAAGACGCACAAGTGTCAGCTGGTTCATTTATTATTCTCGTAGATAATTCTAAGTTACAATGCATTTATTCAAATCCTAGTTGAGAAGCTTTTTTTGTCGAGAAAAAGGCACTTGTTATGAGATAATAAAGATAAAAAAAATATGATGCTGAATGATAACAGACATCTGACAATTTTTGGATTTTTTCTTTTTTTTTGAGAATAAATGAATTATTTTAGAAGATAAAAAATCTGCGAATGTAAAAAATTCAAAAATCTATGAGTGCGAGTTTTTTGAATATTTTTCAATAATTTTTTAAATTCTATAATAATTTATTTCTTTACAAAAATGTACAAACTTGGAAAAGTAAGAAAATTCGAAATTTCTGGAATATTCAGGGGAAAATGAGGGAATTCTAATCTAAGTCAGAGAAATTTGTAGTTTTATTTTTCATTATCTCCATATTTTCAAAAGTTATAGATACTTAATCGAAAAAAATTTCACTTTTCGATTATTCGGAAATCTGCAAGAAGGTTGACGAAAAAATCACAATTCTAAAAATTTAACGCAGTTTCGGAGTATTATTGTTAAATTCTAATAAAAAAATTATTTTCAGGTATAACTAAGAATTTTAACGTATATTTAAATAATATTTTTTTTTTAGGTCCTGGAATTTTATTTTTAGTCGAGCAAAAGTCAGGGAATTTTGAAATGAATTTTCAGTCGCCACCCTGTTTCTTTTAAAAAAAATGCACAAAATTGTAGGATTTCTTTTTAAAAAATGCACAAAATTGTAGGGATTTTTTAAAAAAATGCACAAAATTGTCCGATTTCTTTCTAAAAAATGCAAAAAATTGTCGGATTTCTTTTTAAAAAAAGCACAAAATTATAGGATTTATTTTGAAAAATGCCCAAAATTGTCGGATTTCGTTCTAAAAAATGCATAAAATTGGTGAATTTCTTTTTAAAAAATGCATAAAATTGTCGGATTTCTTTTTAAAAAATGCACAAAATTGTCGGATTTCGTTCTAAAAAATGCATAAAATTGTCGAATTTCTTTTTAAAAAATGCATAAAATTGTCGGATTTCTTTTTAAAAAATGCACAAAATTATAGGATTTATTTTGAAAAATGCACAAAATTGTCGGATTTCTTTCTAAAAATGCATAAAGTTGTCGAATTTCTTTTTAAAAAATGCATAAAATTGTCGGATTTCTTTTTAAAAAATGCACAAAATTATAGGATTTATTTTGAAAAATGCACAAAATTGTCGGATTTCTTTCTAAAAAATGCATAAAATTGTCGGATTTCTTTTGAAAAATGCACAAAATTGTCAGATTTCTTCCTAAAAAATGTACAAAATTGTCAGATTTCTGTTAATTCCATCATCATATGAAAAATTTCTATTTACATATTGTACATGCATTGTTAATCACAAGTGTGACGTAAGCAAAGTTCTATTTCCGGGTTCTCCCGGAATAGTACTGTGTTGCAAGTAATAGGTAATCGAAGTGATTAAACACACACACACACACACACACACACACACACACACACACACACACACACATTCATTCAAAAAAACAGTTACTAGGAAATTTTTCGATAAAACTTCAAGAATGTGCGGAAACGAGTCGTGTGATTAAACTTCTCATTTAAAAATGTGGTAAAAGAATGATGTTTTGTAAATTCGAGAGTTTCCTTTCTCTCATATTAACAAGCAATTAAGCAGTAACTAGAGAAGGTGAGTTCCCTCTCATCCTTTTCCTCTACTCATAACGTCTTGGATCGTAAAAAAACTCGATCTGATCATGACGGAACGACTACATGAGCTGTAAACATTTCCTTTCAGTTCATATATGCCAATTTCCTTCGAATTTATAGCGAAAAATTTAAAAAAATTACTTATTTGCATTTTTTTTCGTTCCAGATGATTACCAACGGCATTAGCAGAGAAACGCAACGCTGCGAATCTTCAACAAGAGGTGAGATATTTCCTAAAAACGTTAGAAAAGAAATAAAGAAGCTTCTCTTTTTATAAAGTGTCTTTAAAAACCCTAATTCTTTCAATTATCGTTTAATTGCCCTTGAAGGGATCAAAAGTGGAAGATTTCGAAACGAACAGAAATGGGCAAGCATCAAGGAAATTTATTGAGAGAATCTCGTTATCACATCAGGGCTGAATCATCCGGTTTGTTTTTTCCATTACTTTCATTTTCATTCTTAGAATGATAATTATGTCAGCTTAATCAGTTAATTAATTGATAAATTTTGAAACTTTTGATAAATTCATTCTATCCATTAGCTATGAGAAATTACAATTGTTGATGAATTTGAAGAGGGAAGGGGAAGGGGGGGGGGGGGGGGTAAAAAAAGAAAACCTTTTTATTTCAAATAATTTGAGATTTAACCAGAAATCTAGAAATTTCGAGATTTTTTGAGTTTTTTGGTGAAAATTTTATATTTTTCCAATTTTTTTTTTCGAAATTTCTCTCAAATCTACCTCCGGCAATCTTCCTTTGCTCATTTGTAACATTAGAATCGGTTTTTTTCGAATAATTTGAGATTTAACCAGAAATCTGAAAATTTCGAGATTTTTTGAGACTTTTCGAATTTTTGGTAAATTTTATATTTTTCCTATTTTTTTTTCTCGAAATTTCTCTCAAATCTACTTTTGGCAATTTTCCTTTGCTTATTTGTAACATTAGAATCAGCTTTTTTTCCAAATACTTTGAGATTTAACCAGAAATCTGGAAATTTCGAGTTTTTTAAAGACTTCTCGAATTTTTGGTAAATTTTTTATTTTTCCAGAATTTTTTTTCGAAATTTCACTCAAATCTACCTCCGGCAATATTTCTCTGCCCATCTGTAACATTAAAATCAATTTTTTTGTCTAATAATTTGAGATTTAACGAGAAATCTTGAAATTTCGAGATTTTCCGAGTTTTTTGAGATATTTCAAGATTTTTGGAGAGGGAATGGACCAATTGCTTTAATTTTTTTCTTCTTTTTTTTTTAGAAATCATTCGAAATTTGAGGAATGGAAAATAGATGCGTACGGTTACACTTTCTAGACATTAAAACAAATCATCCGGAATATCTCTGCAAACCGGTTTAAACCTTCTTCACAAAAACTTGCGTTTTAAAGAGATCGAACTTTTTTTTTTAAATTTAAATTGTTTAAATTTTTTTTGAGCTACAAAATTTTAGGGCAGATCTAATTTTCATTGATGGAGCTTTTTTTAACCCTGTGGTTCACCTTGATTACATACTCGTTTTATTTCTCTATTCAATTAGTATGTGAAGCCTTACTTCAGTAGGTGCTATATGGATACAAAATTTATATATGGATCATTCATTCTGTTCTGTGTTTCAAAAATGTGCGAGAAGAATTCGGTTAAGGCGCGTATTGCATATCTTGAGAATCAATTTTTCGACAAAAATGGAGAAACAAATAATTTTTACCAATATCAAAGTAATTTTTCATTATTTTTCGTAGTGAGACAAAGATATTCGATGACAGTATTTCTTGTGTCGCAGAGAAAGCAATGCAACCAGTGATGGGAGTACCACCACCTCCACCAGCCCCACATATGGGTCCAGATGGTCTAATTCTACCCCGTAAGCCTTATAATCCGTGCCTCACCTCCAACAATCATAAGGATCTTCGTAGAGAGCTACTTTTTAATCAGAAAGTGTAAGTTTATTGTTTATTTGGATTTTAAGACGTTTTTAGGGAATAGGGGAAGGTGGGGTAAAACGGGTACGTGTTAGTTTTGCTATTTTATACTACGAAAATTACTCGAAATCGATGGAAATATTAGAGATAGATTTTTTCTGATGATTCCATTGGAAAGCTGAGGAAATTTGCCATGGAAATCATATGTCAGAAGTTATTTTTTCGAATTTTTCAAAAATTCCATTTTTTGCTCAAGATTTGAAGGTGAAATCCTTCTGTTTTTGAAAAATTTCAGTTTTTCGGGAATATCTCTGGTTCTATTGGTCGTAGCGATCTGTGGTTGATCTTGAATGAAAAGTGAGCTCATTTCCCATCGATTTATGTGGTTTTAAAAACAAAATTATCAATTTTTCAAGTACTTATAGGGCAAAAACTGATTTTCAGAAAATGGCCTATAAGTTTTTTGAAAAATTGATTTAAAAAAAATTGAACCGCATGATGTTTGGAAATTGGCGCCAAAAACCCCGAACAGTCGGTCAATCCTGAGCCGATAAGCCAGGACTCAAGGTACCCGGTTTTACCCCCACCAATCAATTCAAATTGGGCAGTAGTCAGTAGTAAACCAACGAACATCAGAGATACATCGTGTTAACTTTTCTCAACAAAACGTGCCGGCTACGCCAACGGTTTATTTCGATTGAAATTAACAGTGTAGTGATTCAACGGTTTTCTAAATTAACTTTCGAGATTTCAACAAAAATAGACATTCAATTCAACTAACTAGTGCATCAACTCGTCATAACGTTTCCTTTTTTGGATAATATTAATCGCGGACGTTTTTCATTGTATTGACAAGCCAAGTCGGTTAATAAAGTATTAATTTGTGACGAATTCGAGTTTCAACGTTATTTCTAACATTTCTACTTCCTCCACCTGACCACCCTGATCAACTTTCGTGGAAAGCTGAGGAACATCAACAGGTAATTGAACATTTGGTCCTTCGAGCAGCCGGATAAGGTGGAAAAATTCAATTAAAAAGTGAAGTAAAGTGTTAAGAGATTAAGTAAATTTTCGGACATTGTGAGTGATAATTTCGGCATCGCGTCATCGATCGGTTTTACAGCAGGGATTAGCGTCGACAAAATTCTTTTGTTCTCGACAAAATCCAGCGAGCGTCAGTGTTTACATCGCCGGCGCTGGGCATCACCGAAGGAGCGAGAGAGATAGCTGACTTCATCAAAACATCGTAGGACTCAACGTAGAAATTCTTGGAAATCACCGCGACGAGCGGTCTGTTTCCCCCTCCATTGGGCCAAGGCTTCAGTTTGGCGTGAAAATAAAAGGGCTCTTTAATTTATCGACACTCGATTAAATTACCAAAGAGCAGAGGTCAACGATCGGTAAGGAAGTTTATTCATTACCCTTCAATCAATTATCTTGCGTGTTCCAGTATGTCAGATAACGCAGGGATCTCACCGGGGGACGGAGACAAAGACAAGCAGAAGGAGAATGATGATGCGATGGTCAAGTCAACGGTGAATGAAATTGATCCTGAACACAAACAGGAGGAAGTGTCACTAGGTACAGGTACTCCAACGGCTGTTCAACAATCGGGCACAGGCACTCCATTGAATGTGGTCTCATCAGGATCAGGCATGAAGACTCAACTTCAACAGAATCTTCAAGGCACTTTACCAAGCTCTCCAATAAACGATTTATGGTCAGATGCAAGGTCATCTCCACTGAACGTAGCAGCACCAGCATACATTCCAGAATCTCAACAGCCGGAAGCAGCTATGATCGCTGTACTGCTGGACAATTTAATGGTCAAGGTTGTCACCATTGAGGAGCTGTACGAGGACATTGTTCGATTGGATATCAATGCTCTCACAATCAACGAGGTCGATTGTTATGAGGGATTAATCCAAGAAGAGTGGAACTTGTTCCTTGAACTCCAGAATTCATGGATGGTGAACTTGAAATCCGATCATGAGTACCACACATCCGGAGGCTATCAACGGGCTGCCAGGACGAGGAGAGGGGCATTGTTGGTCATCTCAAGATTAAAAGCGAGACTCGCACCGCAACTTCAGTCAGGGCCATCAACAAGCGGAGGTACGGCAAATCATTTACCACGGATTTCACCGCCTACGTTCAATGGAGACTTCACCGCTTGGAGAGAATTCTCCGACCTCTTCCAATCTCTGGTGGGTCGACTTGACATTCCACCAGTACAGAAGCTGGTGAGGTTGAAGGATGCTCTGATTGGTCCAGCAAAGGAGCTTCTTAGGTCATTTTCCGCCGTCGATGCTAATTACGACAAGGCATGGGAAAAATTGAGGAGTACATACGAGAACCCACGTCTCATTGCGCAGACACTCTTCAATCGCTTATTGTCAATGCCAAAACTCAACAAGCCATCGGCGAAACAACTGGCTTCGAATGTGCATGTAGCCAGGGAAACACTCGACCAGCTGGTAACTTCTGCAGGAATTAAACGAGAAGAATTGGGGGAGCAATTCATTGTTCACCTTCTCCGCAACACAATTGATCCCGAGACGAGGAAGAATTTGGAGGTTACTATCGGTACATCAACAAAGTTCACTACAATTCAAGAACTAACTGACTTCCTCAGTTCAACAGCAAGAGGGCTGAACGCCAGTGGAGTGGAAGATGGTAAAACGGAGGAAGAGAAGAAGCCAGCGGGTCACCTTCCAAAAAAGAAAAAGAACTCGTTCCAGGTTTCACAGAATAATGAGTTACCACCATCAGATCCAGATAAAGTCACACCATCAAATAAGTGCGCCTGTTGTGGTGGCGTACATTTTGTGGGAAAATGCAGCATCTTTAAGAGCCTGTCGATTTTGAAGAAGAGAGAGGTGATTGTCAAGCAAAGATTGTGCTACAATTGCCTTGGGTCACACAATGTGAGGGCATGTTCTTGCAAAAAGAACTGCATGAGGTGCGATGGGAGGCATCACACTCTCATCTGCGAGAAGAAGATGGGAGATTCTGCAAGTTCAACGCCAAGGTCAGGAGAGGTATCAACGAGTCCAACCCAACAAACTGCAGGCGATGCATCACGTGAGTAGATTTTCAATATTCTCCTAAAATCTATTCACTGCGTGTACTGCCTAATGGACTCGTTTTTTCAACAGCAACTGTGGTCATTGACAATCAGAAGCCGGCAACAGGAAATTCACCAGACCACAGTATCAACGGGCAAGACAACGCAGCAGTTAATCACCAGAAATCCAGAGAGAATCAACAATTGGTGCTTCTGGCAACTGCCAAGGCCAGGGCATACTCAACAACGGGCATCTTCATCACAGCACGTGTGCTGATTGACCAAGGATCAGAGTTGACCTTTATTTCTGAACACCTGGTGAATCAGCTCAGACTTCAACGAAGATCTTCAACCATTAGCCTAACTGGAATCGGCAATACAAACTCGGGCATCACCAGAGGAGTAGTCTCCGTTCAATTAGCATCAACCCATCAGCCTCATCAACAAGTCACGTTAACAGCGCACATCTTAGGGAGACTGACGGCCAGACTACCATCGTTTTCGTGCTCGTCAGCAAATATTGGGTCATTACGGCAGCTTCAACTAGCTGACGAACAATATCACAGGCCTGGACCAATTGAAATCCTCATTGGAGCTGACAACTACGGGCGGATCACCCAGCACAAGTCGCTTACGACAGAAGACAATCAACTAGTTGGCCAACTAACTGTGTTCGGATGGACTTTGTGCGGTCCATTAAACATAACAGACTGTTCTTCGAAGAAAACCTTAACTGCAGTGAGGACCTCGTCAAACGAACAGCTGTTAAAACTATTACAAAAATTCTGGGTCCAGGAAGAGTTGCCGAAGATCAACAGAAGCGTCACCAAGGAATCGTCACCAGAAGATGAAGAGTGTGAACGACACTTTCAAACAACACATTCTAGAGACTCAACAGGACGGTATATCATTCGTCTACCATTACGAGCATCACCTGCAGAGCTTGGCGAGTCAAGGTCAAAAGCGCTACATCAACTTCACTCAGTCTCTCGCAAGCTGAAGAAGGATCCAGACTACAACAAGCTCTACACTGACTTCATAAACCAGTACGAGTCTCTTAATCACATGCGACGGGCTCCAACGACTCCAGAACCTTCACCGACTTATTACTTGCCGCACCACGGGGTTCTGAGAGCGGAAAGTCTCACCACGAAATTACGAGTGGTTTTCAACGGCTCAAGCGAGACTACGTCTGGAGTCTCATTGAATGATATACTTTATACTGGAGAAAAGCTACAAATTGACGCAATTGATGTTCTGACCTGGATGAGAAAGCACAAGTACGTGTTCGGGACAGACATCAAGCAAATGTTTCGCCAGATCAACGTGCACCAAGATGACTGGGATCTCCAACGAATATTGTGGATCAACGAGAATCAACAAGTCGTTTCGTACCAGCTAACGACAGTTACATATGGTCTCAGCTGCTCACCGTGGCTGTCTCTTCGTGTACTTCAACAATTGGCAAACGATGAAGGTCATCGTTTCCCAAAAGCAATTCCAGCAATCACGAAAGGACGCTACGTAGATGACATTTACGGTGGTGCAGAGTCTGAAGAGGAATTGGAGGCAACAATACTCGAACTCCAACAGCTTTGCATGGCGGGCGGCTTCCCGCTCCAAAAATGGGCTAGCAACAAACCTGAAGCACTTGATCGAATTGGACTCTCATTAGCTACATCAACAGAGAAATCATTCGAGGAATCGATCGTTAAAGTGCTGGGAATTTGCTGGCATCCCTCTTCAGACACATTTCAATACAAATCGAGGACATTTGAATCAACAGAGCTCACCAAGAGGACATTACTGTCTGAAATTGCGCAAATATTTGATCCGCTGGGATTCATCGCACCTGTCATTATAAAGGCCAAGGTATTAATCCAGGAGCTTTGGCTCTTGAAGCTCAACTGGGACGATCCTCTTCCAACGGCTCATGTCAAGCGTTGGAACAACTTCAGACAGGAATTAACACAGCTGGATCAACTTGCTATACCACGATGGCTTGGGACATCAACAAAAGAAGCAGAAATCCAAATACATGGGTTTGCAGACGCATCAACGACGGCACTGGGAGCCGTAGTGTATCTGCGCATCCAAAGATTCAACGAAGAGCCGTCAATCACCTTGGTTTGTGCCAAAACACGAGTGGCACCCTTGAAAAAACTCACAGTTCCACGCTTGGAGCTAACAGCTGCACTCATGTTAACGGATCTGGTCAACTACACCCAGAGGATGCTGGAGAAAGAGAAAGTTCGCCTCATTCTCTGGACAGACTCATCTGTGGCACTGGCGTGGATCACCAGCCACCCTTCACGTTGGAAGGAGTATGTGTACAACAGGGTCATGAAGATCCAGGAAACTCTACCTGACGCACAATGGAGGCACGTGAGCGGCATTGACAATCCAGCAGATTGTGCGTCACGCGGAATTTCCCCACAACAATTGGTCGATCATCAACTTTGGTGGACAGGTCCATTATGGCTTCGTCAATCAGAGGATCAGTGGCCTCAACGAGAACGTGAAGTAGCAGAGGATGAATCAACACAAGGTGAAACCGCAGTAGAGGAAAAACCAACAAGGTCTTACCCAGCAATAGCGGTTCAAGTCAACGAAATCTCATCATTATTGGACAGATATCCCAGATTGTCCAAGGTTCTTCAAGTTTCTGCGACAATCAACAGAGCTATTCTTCGATTTAAACGTCAACCAGTGCCAGATACGCCAGTATTGACAACAAAAGAGCTTGAAGACGCGAGATTATTCTGGGTGAAGCTTATCCAACACCAGTACTACAACAATGAACTTCGACTTCTCCGTGAAGGCAATCAACTACCAAAGAATCATCACTTGCTGAAACTGACTCCCATTCTGGATGAACTTGGCATCATGCGTCTTGGCGGGCGGCTTACCAACGCACCACTACGACCAGATGAAATTCATCCAATTATCCTTCCAAGGGACTCAAGATTATCAGAGCTCATCATCAGGCATGCTCACCTGAAAACGCTTCACGGAGGAACTCAACAAACTCTGGCATACGTGAGGGAAAAATACTGGATCATTGGTGGACGACAACCAGTAAAATCGGTCATTCAACTTTGCCTCAGGTGCACCAGGTTCAGAGCTCAACGGGCGTATCAACTAATGGGCCAACTTCCAGCAGCACGGGTCACACCATCGAAGCCTTTTCTTCACACAGGTGTGGATTACGCTGGCCCGATTCCGATATTGAAGTGGGTCGGCAAGGGTGCACAGACTCAGACAGGCTACATCGCTGTATTCGTTTGCTTTGCAACTTCGGCAATCCACCTGGAGCTGGTCTCAAGGCAATCAACGGACGCATTCATCGCTGCTTACAAAAGGTTCACCGGTCGAAGAGGGATTCCTGAAGTGATGTATAGTGACCGAGGAGCTACGTTCGTCGGAGCACATGGGGTTCTTCAACGTTCTGCGGAACAACTTGAGAAAGAACAACAGGACATCATCGCGCAGGTGGCAAGCAATGGGACTCAATGGAAGTTTATCCCTCCTCGAGCGGCACATTTTGGCGGAAAATGGGAGGCCGGAGTCAAATCGATGAAGCATCACCTGAAACGAGTCATTGGAGACTCAAGGCTGACATTTGAGGAACTCACCACGCTCCTGGCTCAAATTGAGGCAATACTCAATTCGAGGCCAATGGCAGCATTGTCAGATGATCCAACGGACTCAACAGCATTGACTCCTGGTCATTTCATCAGCGGAGGAGCTCTCACCACGGTCCCTGAGCCTTCCAGACTCCACGAGTCAACGATCAAACCACCTAGGTGGAAGTGGATCACTCAAAAGACTCAGGAGTTCTGGAACCAATGGTACAGGGAATGTATTCAACGCCACCAGTCCATCAGTAAGTGGAGAGAACGCAACCAAAATATCAAGCAAGGTCAACTAGTACTCGTCTATGAGGATGGACAATCACCTTCAAGATGGCCACTGGCATTGGTCGTCAAGCGCTACACTGGAAAAGATGGTATCGTCAGGGTGGTCGATTTGAGAACACCCAAGAACAAAATCATCAGAAGATCCATCAACAAACTCTGCATCTTACCAATCATGCCAATCATCGAGGAAGATCAACCAGAATCAGATCTAGAAGCAGAGCCAGAAGGCGAAACAGAAGACCAACCACAGGCGAATCAACCTGAAGACGACACAGCAGGTCAACAACGGGCGAATCAATCAGACGAGAATTCTACCTCTGAAGACGAAGATCAACATCCATCCAAACGAGTGCGACTCAACGAATGATGGAATAAAGGTTCGTCGTCAGGGACAACGAGGCGGGCGGTATGTTTGGAAATTGGCGCCAAAAACCCCGAACAGTCGGTCAATCCTGAGCCGATAAGCCAGGACTCAAGGTACCCGGTTTTACCCCCACCAATCAATTCAAATTGGGCAGTAGTCAGTAGTAAACCAACGAACATCAGAGATACATCGTGTTAACTTTTCTCAACAAAACGTGCCGGCTACGCCAACGGTTTATTTCGATTGAAATTAACAGTGTAGTGATTCAACGGTTTTCTAAATTAACTTTCGAGATTTCAACAAAAATAGACATTCAATTCAACTAACTAGTGCATCAACTCGTCATAACGTTTCCTTTTTTGGATAATATTAATCGCGGACGTTTTTCATTGTATTGACAAGCCAAGTCGGTTAATAAAGTATTAATTTGTGACGAATTCGAGTTTCAACGTTATTTCTAACATTTCTACTTCCTCCACCTGACCACCCTGATCAACTTTCGTGGAAAGCTGAGGAACATCAACAGGTAATTGAACACATGAATCGATGAGAAATGAGCTCACTTTTTATTTGAGATCAACCCCAAATTGCTACGACCAATAGAACCAGAGATATCGTCGAAAAAGTGGATTTTTTCGATTTTCAAAAGGATCATCCCTTCAAAACTTGACCAAAAAAAGTAAAATTTTCAAAAAATTGAAAAAAAAATAATTTCAACATATGTTTTCCACCTAAAATTTTCTCAGCTTTTCAATGGAATCATCAGAAAATCTCTATCTCGAACCCTTCAATTGAAATATCCATTCTACCCCACCTTTCCCTTTAGAATACTTCATTAATTGATTATTTATTTGATCATTTCCCAGTGGTAGGAATGTATTGAATCAAAAAAGTGAACTTCAAAGAGCTTTGGATCGACAGCGAGATGCAAAAATGCGACGAGAAATTGAGAAGAATCGAGAGGAAACGTACAAAGATGATCCACGAACAGCATTGCAGAGGGCATTAGAACAGAGAGCTAAGCAACTTGAATTATTAGTGAGTATAAAAATTATCAGCCATAAAGAAAAGGCCTGTTGATTCATGAAGAAATTCCTTTCCTCAACCTTATCTATTTTTTTATTTTTTTTTTTTCACAGGAACAACCATTAATTCTTGACCCACCCAATCCGCTGATAACAGCGAGAGCCAACTTGAGAACACAAACTGACTCACATTGAAGAACAAAAAAAAGAGAAAAAGGGCCATTTATATATTCTTGTTGCTGGAAATATTTTTTCAAGAAAGCATATAAGACGTAAAAATATAGATTTACTGAAATAAATTAATTAATAAATACGATTTATAAATCCTGAATAGATATTATAATGTAGATAATTCTTGATAATCTCGATTTACGAAAGAAAAAGAAAAAAATATAATGTGTATAAAATGTTTTTAAAAGAATTTTTAAAAGAATAGAGTACTGAGTGCATAAACACAATAATCAATGAAAAAAAAGTAATAAATTCCTACAAGATTACCTATTTACAAGAGACAATCCGAAAAGTTTTGAAATAAAAAAGCCATTAAAAAAAAAATTAATTAACTATCATAAAGGTGCAAAGAAAAAAAAATGAAGAAACTATCACGCATTTCTTTTTTTTTCTTCATTTTATTATTATTATCATGATTCAACTGTATTAATTCCTGTGAAATACACAATGTTTCAGTAAGAAAAAGGAAAAAAGAAAAAAGTAATTAAAGCATAATTTTAATGAAAAAAAAAAAAATTGATAATATAGAAAAACATTTATTGGCTCATTGAATAATTTCCATTTTTCATTCTTTTTGTTTTTACTGAAAAAATTCGAGTGTGTATGTATATTATTATTATTATCAATCAATAAAAACGACAAGAAGAAATTAGAAAGAAGAGAACACCTCATTAACTGTTTTTCGATGATCAATTATGTGTTAATGCCTTTTTTTTGGGGGGGAAATACAAATATTGACTGAAATAAAATTCAGTAGTCATCACCACGTGATATAACTTCCTTGCATGTTGGGCGTAATACAAGTGTATGCTCAAATTGGGCTGTGTAACAGCCTTTAACATCAACAAGTGGTGGATAAGCTTCGACTGCACCTTTGTCGCACAAATCCTTGAGTGCCATTTGATATTTTGTGCAGCCAGCACGATCAAGCCAGCGTTTACAAAATGCCAGAGTACTGAAATTCCTGTTGATTGTATTTAGCAGTGATTTGCTGCTTTGGAGCCTGAGTGGTACGTATCCAGCATCAAAGCTCTTCATGTAATGCGAGCAATCAGAGTCATCGTGAACAATTCCACGTCCAGTGGATCCAAATGTCTCGATAGCATAGAACTCATTTTCCTCCATTCTTGTAGCTTCACCTCCACGTACAATTGGCACAGTTTTTCCAGCATGAATGCGATAAGGTGCGATTGAATGACCATTGAGATTCCTAATTGACTTGACCTGATAGTTCTTCCCATCAATCTCAACTTCATAGGACTCCATAACTTCTTGAATGGCAGCACCAACATCGCACAATTGAACGTCAATACCTGTACAATAAAATGATTTTTTTGATGATAGGGTGAAGGTATCATTTTTTCCATTCCTTATTCTTTACAATAGAAAATAGGAATTAATAAAATCTTATAATTTGATTAAAAATCCAATATTAATATAAACATTAATTCAGGGGTAAAATGGACAGATTTGAGTTTTCATGCATATATTGTAAAAAAATCTTGAAATGAATGAAAATATTGGAGATAGTTTTTTCTGACGATTCCATTGCGAAACTGAGGAAAATTTAGGTGAGAAACGAGTGCCAGAATTAATTTTTGTCAATTTTTGGAACATTCGATTTTTATTTTCCACTTTTGAGGGGTAAAAGCCTTTTGATTTGTTAGAAAATTCAGTTTTTTGAGAATATCTCTGGTTCTTTTGGTCGTAGCACCCTGGTACCGATTTTAAATAAAAGGTGAAATCATTTTCCATCGATTTGTGGAGTTTGGAATCAAAAAATATCGATTTTTCACATAGTTATAGGGCAAAACACGATTATGATAATTTTTCACAAAAGTTCCCATAACTATATGAAAAATCGATATTTTTAAATTTAAATCCACATAAATCGATAGAAAATGATCTCAGCTTTCATCTCGGCCCCATGTCGTTACGACCAATAAAACCGAAGGTATTTGAAAAAAAAAACAGAATTTACCCTTCAAACATGCCTAAAAAAAATCAAAATTCTCAAAAAATTAAAAAAAAATTAATTCTAGCACCTCTTATCTGCCCGAAATTTCCCCAGCTTTTCAATAGAATCATCAAAAAAAATCTATCTCCCACTGTTTCATTACAATGTCCATTTTGCCCCACTTTCCCCTATATAGCCACGAGAGCTTCATAAACCATTTGACTAGCAATCATAACTGATACATATTTTTAAAAAAATTTGTTTCAAACATGTTCATTTTAATTAAGACATCCTGTATATACTTGTAAATACTGTAACCTACTCTAAAAATAGACTTTGTTAAAAAAAAGCAAAAAGCCAATACCTGCAGCTTTAATGCCGGTATTTGTAGCATCTCGAACAGCTTCAATGAGCTTATCATACTTCGGATTGAATGACAAAGTAAATGCACAATCAATGATTCTTCCATTTATGTGAGTGCCAAAGTCGATTTTCGTGACGTCATCATATTCAAGAACTGTTGGATCTCCAGCATTTGGAGTGTAATGAGCAGCGCAATGATTTCTCGAGCAGCCAGTTGGAAAGGCAAGTCCAGCCTTTAAACCATCCTCTCCTATTAATCTTCTGGCAGTGTTCTCCAGCTCATTGCAGATTTCTATCATCGTCATTCCTGGCTTCACCCACTTCATTATGTGCTTTCGCGTTTGTCTGTGGGCTTCTGCAGCCTGACGAGCCTCATTGTATATGTCATTATGCATTCGGTCGAGGGCTCTGGCTTCTTCGCTGGAGAATCTGTCCTTTGCAGTTCTGTCGTCGACTCCAGCAGCCGATGGATGCTCCATTATTTGACCCTCTGGGAAATTACCGTCTGGATAAAGATCAGAGACTGGAATCGTGGGAGGATCAGTCTGTTTCGTGCCTTTACCACGTGGCTTACGCTTCTTTTTCTTCTTCTTGGCTTCTTCTGTTTCAACACCATTTTCAGTAATTCCTGGAAAATTAGAGAGAAAAATGAATGAGAATGATTATAATATAATAATGAAAAAAAAAATAATTATAATAAAATTAACAGACATCTGACGATTTTTGGGATTTTTTTTAACAAATAAATTATTACAAAAAAAATAGTTAAGAAATTTGCATTTATAGTTTCTGGAATTTTCTACATGTGCGTATTTTCATTTTTTTTTTTAATAATTTATTTGTTAAAAAAAAAACTAAAAAATATGAGATGTCTGCTATTATTAGTATCATAAATTAGCAGACATTTGCCAATTTTTTGGATTTTCTTGAACGAATGAATTATTGTAAAAAAAAAATATTAAAAAAATTTGTAATTATAGCTTTTTGAACTTTTCACATGTGCATATTTCTAGTTTTTTAAAAAATAATTTAGAGAAAAAATTTAAAAGAATTTTAATTTTCTACTACGTTTTGTATCGTAAATTAGCAGACATTTGCCATTTATCTAGGTTTTTTTCTAACAAATAAATTATTATGAATAAAAAAAATAAAAATTGCAATTATAGCTTTTTAAATTTTTTGTGTGTGCATATTTCTGTTTTTTTTTGAAATTTATTTTTTGGAGCAAAATAAAAAAAGTCAGATATCGGCTATTTTTAGTGTCATAAAAAACTAAATTGCAGTGAAAAAGTGGGAGAAAATGAAAAAAAAAGGTGTTACCTTCTTTAGCTTCATTTTCCTCTTCTTTTTTGTCTTCTACGACTTCTGGAACTGCTGATTCTGCAGTACCTGTTGAAAAAAATATATAGAATCAGTCAAAAAATTGATAAATCAAATGAAAAAAAAATCTTTTTCCCTAATGATTCAACTTTATTAACCTCAAATATGAAAATCAACTTTTCTTCTCAATTTTTGTTAACAAATTCTGAGAAAATATGAGAATAAATCATTTAATTTATTGATAATTAAGTCAAGTTTAATTTTTAGATAATTTTTTTGGGAAAATTCTTCGAAATAAGACACGTTCCTCTCAAAATCCATTGCACGGTGCTTTTTGCACACGAATTTAATTAACAAATTAATTACTAAACATACCAGTTTTCTTCTTCTTTTTCTTTTTTTTCTTCTTTTTAGTTACATCAGTTGCTCCAGTATCATCTTCATCATCAACTGCATTATCAATATCTTCATCAACGAGTTTTTCAGCGGACTTGCCGACCTCATCCAGCACAGCCGCCATTTTTTTAATGGACGAAAGAGAGAGAAAAAAAGTGTAAAAACAAATTGTAGAGGAAAACGAAGAGAATTTCGAAGAATTAGTCGCCCAATATATATATATATATATTTCACCTATTGTTGTCGCCTTTACGTACGTGAAAACGAGCGATTACAATTGGCTGAAGACCTTTTGAATTTGAGCGGGAAATTTTGCAAGAAGAGGAAATTACAAATATTTGATGTGAATTTAAAAAATATAATTAAATTATCACAAATTTGACAATTTTTCAATATTTTTTGCAACAAATAAATTATTTGAAGAATATTTTTCTCGAATTGTTGTAATTTTTTGAATTTTCCACATGCGCATATTTTTTTTTCAAAAATAATTCTCTTTTTAAAAAAAAATAAAAATAATAAAAATTGTCAGGTTTCTGTGATTTTCAATATCATTTAAATACAAAAAAGAGTTTTACTCTTTTTTGAGTGAAAAATGAAACTTCCCTGCTAAAATTCAATAATCCTTGTTTTTAAATAACGTCAGGGGAGACCGGGGCAAAATGGACCAGCGATTCCAAATGATTCAGGATTTTTTTTGAGAGTGAAGGCATCTACAAAAAAATTTGAAAAAATTCACTAACAATGTTAACATATTGGAGCATCTTTTCAAATTTTTTCAGATTTTTTCATGAACTCCTTCGCTCCAAAAAAAAAAATCCTCGATCAAGTTGCCACAGAGGTCCATTTTGCCCCACTCTCCTATAATATTTAGGGATCCAATCAACTGAAGTTCCACCTCGCAAAATAATAATAATAATAATAATGAGATTTTATCGTAGAAAATTTCTTCACAAGTGAAATTCGTAGAATTTTGAAATAAACAATGTAAGTAATTTTCGATAATTATATTAAATGCTTATGTAATACTCAAGTGATTATAGTAATTATATTCTCCATTATTTATACAATAGTATTATTATATCTATGTTTCTCAGCCTACAGAGGCAAGAACGAGTGATGCAACATCAGGATCCTGTGATCTAATAGAGAGTTGCATGGTTATCTGCGAATTGACTAGTGCCAGTCTGGCTCTAGCGAAAATTTCTTTTCCACCTCTGAAGAATCCATGCAGCATCAGTACATGTGACGTAGATCCTGAAGCTACTCGATCACTTCTCTCTTGTGGCTCGAGACCCAAGAATCCGAGTAAACTCTGTACTGCAGCTTCTAGAGTTGTTACATTTGATCCGAGAGCAAAAGTATCTTCCATTGGAGTAAAGCCACGTGTTAGAGCTGCATCCCAGGCAGCTCCCATGTCCATTCCTCTTGTTCCATATCCCTTCATTTGATCTGCGAGAGTTATCTCGAGATCTTCGAGCTAGAAGAAGAAAATAATGATGATGAGAGCTGATTTTGACTGATGGATCTCAATATTAAATCTATATATTTTTGATGATATTGAAAATAGCTGAGATCTGACCAATTTGAAATTGTTTTTATTAGCAGATGAATGACGAAAAAAAATAAAAAATATACACATGGAGGAAATTTAAAGGAATATAAGTGCATATTTTTTACATTTATTTTTTGTTTGAAAAAATGTAAATAATTGTCAGATATGTGCTAATTTTATCATTATTTTCTGTTATAGAAGAAGGTAAAATGGAAATTCTAATTGAACGGTTCGAGATAGAGATTTTCTGATGATTCCATTGGAAAGCTGAGAAAATTTTAGGTGGAAAACATGTGTCAGAATATTTTTTTTCCAATTTTTTGAAGATCTATGTTTTTGACTAGGTTTTGAAGGGAATCCCCTTTCAAAAATCGAAAAAATTCACTTTTTCGGCGATATCTCCGGTTTTATTGGTCGTAGCGACCTGGGGTTGATCTCAAATGAAAGGTGACCTCATTTCCCATCGATTTATGTATTTCAAAATTTTTTAAAATCAATTTTTCAAATACTTATAGGCCATTTTTTAAAAATCAGTTTTTGCCCTGAAAGTACTTAAAAAATTGATAATTTTTTTTTAAACCACATAAGTCAATGGGAAATGAGCTCACCTTTCATTCAAGATCAACCCCAGATCACTACAACCAATAGAACCCGAGATATTCCCAAAAAACTGAAATTTTTCAAAAACAGAAGGTTTTCCCCCTCAAAACTTGAGCAAAAAATGGAATTTTTGAAAAACCAAAAAAATAACTTCTAACATATGATTTCCATGGAAAATTTCCTCAGCATTCCAATGAAATCATCAGAAAAAACCTATCTCCAATATTTCCATCAATTTCGCCTAATTTTCATAGTATAAAATACCAAAATTAACACGCATCCCTTCCCCATCAATTAATAAACAAAAACCCCCCAAGATTCTTCATTTCTCACCATGTATTCATCCTGATACCCTTGCTCAGCTTCCGGCAGTCCAGTAGCCGGATCACAGTCCTTCGCCACAAACTTCAAAGTAGTTGGAATCGTAGCGACAGTAGCATGAGGATCCTCCGGATACAAAAGAACAGTATACGTCGAAGCCGGCTCATTATAAACCAACTTGGGACAAGGAACCTCACTAACAACAGTGTACCCCTCAGGTGGATCAACAAAGACACTAACATCTTCCAAAAGCTGATCAGAAAGTGTATTAACACAGTCAAACTGTAAAATCAGATAATCAGTGAACGAGTGTTTGATGCATTTAACATTGTACTCAGTCTCTGACTCGGTAAGTTCAAAAACGGGTGAAGACTTGAAGATCGGTGATTCTTGAAGAATCGATGCAAATTGCGGCACCTGCGATAATTTCTCTGCATAACTTTCTTCGCGCGTCAATCTTGGCTGCTGAGGTCGCGAAGTCAATTGGATTTCAAGTGGCACCGGTTCTTCAGAGGTTTGAACCGGTGGAATTTGCGAAATATCAAAAGGCTCATCCATCCCAGACTTGATATAATTCTTAAGAGCCCTTTCCAAACTCGGTACAGATAATTGCGGTGGATTTATCAATGGAAGAGACTCGCCATCCCCTTGCTGTTGTCTGAGAATAGTGCAGTAATAAGTGGCACGATCTCTGACTTCATCGTCCGAGTCCAATTGACATCTCGACAGTAAAACAAGGACATTTGGCAGAAGATCTGGACAGGCAGCTGCAAATCTGGCCAATGCGGTAACAGCAGCCGCTCTTACAGAAGCACTTTCTAAGATGACCCTGTTATAAATGAACCTAATGTATCTGGAAGGCTGTTTCGATGTCGGTCCTTCCTGCCCCAAAAGATGCAGGATCCTAACAGCGAGTGAGGTATGTTCGCAGTCCTCGATGAACTCGCAAAGATGCGCTAAACCTGCCTCCTTAGCCTCCGAATTCCCTTCCATAACCGCTATGATAGTATCAGCAATAGCAGCCTTGTACTCGAGTCCCCCCTCATCCCTCAGCATCGCAGATAAAAAGTTCATCAAAACTGCATGTTTCCTCGGGAACTTCTGGCAAAGTGCCCTAATCGCTTGGACAACAACAACCTTAAACTCATCGGAAATCTCAGAGACAAAAGTAGCAATTTGCTTCATCAAACGGTCCACAGAGCTTTCAGCTCCAGTCTTCAACAGCGTTGTGATAGCCAAAGTCGCGATTGACCTGTTTGGATCAGTTATCAGGTTCTCGAGGTCCAAATTACAGGCGGTTACAGCTGCGGGATGGGTCATAGCAACCTTGTTCAGGGTTCTAACAGCTGCAAATCTTAACGCTGGTTTTGGAGATCCGCAGAAAAGCTGGAGGACACTGATGGCGGGGGCTATTTCTCGGATTCCGCTTCTTCCTAGGTTTACGAGAGCATGAGCTGCTTCGTAGACTACCATCTCTGATTTGTGTCTCAAGCAGCTTTCGATGAACTCGAGAAGTTCACCTCCCTCGTTCGAGTCGTCTAGGAGCTTGCAGGCCATTCTTATCAGCATGCAAGCAGCGTATGGACTCTTTGGACTGGTTCTCATGAGCTTGGCTACTAATTTGATTACTGCGTGTCTGTCTGCTTTTCTTGCTTGATACAAAACTCCTAAAGCGTGATATTGGACCATGACGTTCTCGGAATTTAGGGCTTCCTGCGCTTCATTCGCCCAACGACGTGCCACGTCTCCGGAAACACTGCTGAGATGAAGGGAGGACACTAATGCAGCACTGGAAACTGCAGGAGACTTGTCTACGATAGCCTGCTTCATGTATCTTTCAATTGCTGCTAACATTGCACCGTCTGTTATCGTGCAGAGAGCTCGGATCGCTGCGGCTCTGTAAAGATCCTCTTTTCCAGTCATGTCCTTCGTTAAACTTGATGTAACGATGATTACGTCTTCAGCTACTGAGCTCAGTTCCTTGATGCCGAGGTAAACCAAACGACGTAGGACGACATCGCGGGACTGGAAAAGTTTTGTCATTGCGAAAAATGCTTCGGTTGCTTCGGTTGTTCCTAATTGTTCTCCTTGATTCAGGAGGTACAGGATCTTCGTCAATATGTGAGCACATTTTCGAGGATTCACTGGAGTATCGTTGAAGGTACGAGCTTCTTGGAGGACACTTGTTTTCTCCAAGTTTTGAAATGGATTTCCACCACCTGTGGAATAAATTTTTTTTTAGTTTTTCGAGGAATTAGATTGATTTTTAGAAATTATCCATTTTTTTTTTTTTTTTTTTTTTTTTGTAGTTGACTTTGGGATTGACGTTGTCAGTTGTGATGAGTGACGAGGAGGTTGAAGGCAGTTGGATACATAAGAGAATTTCAATAACTTCATTATTCTCGTGGATAATTGCGGATTGTTAATCTTTAAAAAAATGAAATCATTTACTAACCATCTTCCTCTTCTTTTTTGTCGCGTTTAAAAGCATTCATCTTGACAGTTTCTCAATCCACTAATTATTATTGCCGTTTATTTTCTCTGGAAAAAATCAAGCGACACGTCACCGTGGTTAAAACAGCACTAACCACCATGACATCTAGAAAAAAACTAGTGTCGCCACCTGTTGATTGATTTTTTAACGAACATTTGATAATTTTGTACTGTCGATGAATTCATTGAAAATGTCTACTATATCAGCTTTGTGCACATTTTTTTTTTTTTTTTGTGTACCCATCCTCTTTCCGATCGATTATTTCCAAATATCGATTAGTCGATTCGATATCTCGCATTGAATTCGAGATATCGCACATTCCATTCGATACTTCCATTTCACCTGTTCTCTACCTTGAGAGATCGATAAATTTTTAATAATCGATTAATCGAATTTCTTACAATCGATTAATCGAATTTTTCTATTTCGTGAGAAATTCTAGTTTCCTATTTTTTTTTGAAAAAAATCGATACAATTTTTGCAAAAAGTAATCGAAGAATCGATTAATCGAATTTTTCTACTCCGAAAGATAATCCTATTTTCCTAATTTTTTTTTTTAAATCGATACAATTTTTCCAAAAAATAATCGAAAAATCGATTAATCGAATTTATTACAATCGATTAATCGAATTTTTCTACTTTAAGCAAAAAATCCTATCTTCCTCTTTTTTTGAAAAAATTGATACTATTTCTCCAAAAAAATAATCGAAAAATCGATTAATCGAATTTCTTAAAAAAAATCGATTCAAAATAGCCCATTACTAGTGTTGCCCTCTCGACAGTGGACTTGCAACTAAAAACAGACAATAGAGACGTTTATGGCGAAATCTACTCGTTATTTGACGGCTTTAGGCCCTTTCATCCATACACGTGAAGCTGTCGTGTCGTTGAGATTCCTCGTTTTGGCGCACAATTAGGTAAACCATTGGAATTAATTGTCAAATAATTAATTAAATATTGTTAATACTGTTCATGAATAATTCATTGTCACGATGAATTCAAGTGTAATGTAATAATTCACGTGTTAGAAGTGTAAAAGTGTGAATTATCATGGTTGGAGGTCGAGTACACGTTTCTTTCATGACTAAAACGGCGTGCGTTAAACTCGAGCACTAATCGCATGCGGTTACACGTCTATTTTGGAGTCGTCTATATCCTGGAACAGCAAATGAACAGCAGACTCCAATTAACTGTATAAATTAACTACTTCATCCTTAAACAATACTAATTACGTAATTTTTAACAGGTTTTTTTTGATCTGCAGGTTATATCTTTGGTAGTAAAAAGGAAGTGCACTTTTTTTTTTTTTTTTAATTAACTTTCATTTTTATTAATGTTTCAGTTGAAGAAAAATGCCGTCCGATGCTAAAAAAAAGCAACAGCAGAAGAAGAAAGATGCTGCCAAGGCGAGGCAAACAGGTAAAAAGCCAATCACTACTCAAGGAAAGAGTGAGGATGGGAAGGAACAGAGTCCAGTACCAGGGGACGTACAGAATGGCACCAATGGTGCAATTTCTGCTGAAGGTGAGAAAAATTACAGAATTACCAGTTTTTTAAAAATATCTAGATAAATAATGGAGATAGACCCTTTTTGTCCTGAGATGATTTTGTAGAGAATTTCGAGAGCTACAAAAAAGGATTGAAGCAAAATCGCTCTATCTCGCTTAGTTTCCGAGATATTATAAATTTTAAAAAACTTATGGAATACAATCGATTTGTCTGAAAATTTCATATTCGTTAAAAAAGGGGAATTATTGGTTTGATGACACTAAAAACAGCCAAAAATTGCCCATTTTTAGTGTTTTTGTTCACACCAAATAAATTATTTTGAATAAATGAAAAAATGCACATTTTGGAAATTCAAAAAGTTATAAGTGCAATTTTTTAAATATTTTTTCCTTCATAATGATTTATTTATTTAAAAAAATTTTAAGAATTGTCTAATTCGTACTTATTTTATTATCATTTGTTCTGAGAATGTGAGGAAAACTTGAGGAGAAAATTTTTTTTGCAAATTGTGTTCTGTGCAACGTTCTATTTCTCCAAGATATTGATTTTCCTCATTATGGTAATCAGTTATTCATGAGGGCCGTATTAATGAAGATGAATTTTATAATGGGTCGATTATTTTGGGAATGTCTCTATAAATATGAAGTTCAGTGAAATTTATCAATAGACCTTTTCTATTAAAAGCTCATCAAATTTCCTTCAAAAGAAAAGGGTCTCTTGATATTTTCCTTTAAATCTACTCGTTTCAGAATTATCATCGCTTTAGAAACAAAGTGGCGTAAGTGCTATGTTTATACACGTCACTTACGCCACTTTGTTTCCAAGCCAACGATATCATCAAATAAAAGTGCAACTAATTTTATCCACCTATTGATTAATTACAGAGGCCCTTTGCATGAAATTGGAGGCAGACGCTCGTCTCAATGCCGAGGCACGTTCCTGTACTGGAACCCTTGCCTCACATCCACGCAGTCGTGATATAAAAATCTCAACATTCTCAATAACGTTCCACGGTTGTGAACTACTTCAAGATACAATGCTCGAGTTGAATTGTGGTCGACGTTACGGTCTACTTGGTCTCAACGGTTCCGGTAAATCAACGCTTCTCTCAGTCGTTGGTAATCGTGAAGTACCAATACCCGACCAAATTGACATCTTTCATTTGACCCGTGAAATGCCAGCCAGCAATAAAACTGCACTAGAATGTGTCATGGAAGTCGATGAAGAGCGTGTTAGATTGGAAAAATTGGCTGAGGAATTGATTGATTGCCCGGAGGAAGATGCTCAGGAGCAACTTATGGATGTTTACGAGAGATTAGACGACATGTCAGCTGATACTGCCGAGGCACGTGCAGCTCATTTACTCCATGGTCTTGGTTTTACCCCGAAAATGCAAAAAACCCCAACCAGAGATTTTTCCGGTGGCTGGAGAATGAGAATTGCCCTTGCACGTGCACTCTACGTCAAACCACATCTACTTCTTCTTGATGAACCGACAAATCATCTTGATCTTGATGCCTGTGTTTGGCTCGAAGAGGAGCTCAAAACTTACAAGAGAATCCTCGTTATAATATCACACTCCCAAGATTTTTTGAATGGCATATGTACCAACATCATTCACGTTAACAAGAAACAATTAAAATACTATACTGGTAATTACGAGGCATTCATCAAAACGAGAATGGAATTGCTGGAAAATCAGGCAAAACAGTACAATTGGGAGCAGGATCAAATAGCTCATATGAAGAATTACATAGCAAGATTTGGTCATGGTTCAGCTAAATTGGCTAGACAGGCACAATCAAAGGAAAAGACCCTAGCTAAAATGGTTGCACAAGGACTAACTGAAAAAGTAACTAGTGACAAAGTGCTCAATTTTTATTTTCCATCTTGTGGTGGTATTCCACCGCCTGTTATTATGGTGCAGAATGTTAGTTTTCGGTATAATGATGATGCACCATGGATTTACAAAAATTTGGAATTTGGAATTGATCTTGATACGAGGCTGGCTCTCGTTGGTCCAAATGGAGCGGGAAAAAGTACACTATTGAAGCTGCTTTATGGTGATTTGGTACCATCTAGTGGAATGATTCGGAAGAATAGCCATCTTCGAATTGCTAGATACCATCAGCATCTTCATGAATTACTGGATCTTGATGTTTCACCGCTTGATTATATGATGAAGGCTTTTCCGGATGTCAAGGAGAGGGAGGAGATGAGGAAGATCATTGGACGATATGGATTGACTGGTCGTCAACAGGTTTGTCCAATAAAACAATCGCATATTGCATATTTTTCCCCTTTTCCAACTAATTTATTTGTTAAAAAAGGGAAAAATCGTCAGATTTTTGCGATTTTCAGTTTCATTAATATGTTCTATCTTTAAATGTGTCAATAGGTTTGTCCAATAAGACAATTGTCGGATGGTCAGCGTTGTCGTGTTGTATTTGCATGGTTGGCATGGCAAGTGCCACATCTTCTGCTACTTGACGAACCGACCAATCACTTGGACATGGAGACAATTGATGCACTCGCTGATGCTATCAACGAGTTTGACGGTGGAATGGTTCTTGTTTCTCACGATTTTAGACTTATTAATCAAGTAAGTTGATGTTAAATTTAATTATAGATAATTATTCCATTGAGTTTAATTATTAATGAATTTGAATTGTTATTTGCAGGTTGCTGAAGAGATCTGGGTTTGTGAAAATGGAGCAGTTACAAAGTGGCAGGGTGGTATATTGGATTACAAGGAGCACTTGAAGAGTAAAATCATCAAGGACAATGCTAAACGACAGAAGGAATTTATGGGCAGATCCAAATAATCAATTTTTCGTATTGCAATAATAAGAAAACAGGACAGAAAAATAACGAAAAATTTGAAGAAAAAAAATCCTCTCTACTTCTTGGTTCCATTAAATACAATCTACGTAGGAATCAAAATTAAATTCATCATCTCGTTTTGCGCTGCCGTGTAGCGTTTTACGGAATTGGTGTTCATGCCTACCTAGCTAATTTATTTAAAAAATGAAGAAAGGAAATCCGATGAAAATAAATTAATAACAATTTCTAATTAAAAACCCAGGAGTGAAGAAAATAAGAAAGTATAACATCAGTGAAGTTTTAATGGTGATAAAATGTGTGGATTTGAGTATGTGGGTGGCATTTTGTGATGATTTTATCAGTGTACCCACTTAGGCATTTCTCCATACTGAAAAAAAAAAAGGATAATAAATGGATATAATTCGAAATTTGAAACTGATTACTGTATTAAATAAAGAGTACACCGATTGATGAAATATTAAATGTCATAATATTTTATTTTTGATTATTCATTTGATACAAAATGACGATAATAATATAATAGTTATAGATTAATTTATAAAAAAAAAAGCTTGGAAGACCCTGATATTATTTAATCAATTATTTCAATACTTTTTTCTTGTTCTCACCATTATTTTATGACAATTTTACATGGAATATCATATCAAAATATATACATCTCTCTAAAAATACATTTAACATATGTCAACTCTTTTTTTTTTTCATTTTTCATCATGAATTTATCTTTATTTCATTTGATTATTAGTTGGAAGCATAGAAATTAGTTTTAATGGTCAATCAATACTGTCATTAGAATCATAGGATACTAAAAATAGCAAACACTAGACAATTCTTATAATTTCTATTTTTTTAACAAAATAAATTTTTTTTTTTTTTTTTTTTTTTTTTTTTTGTTCATTAACAAAATAAATTACTTTAAAAAAATAAAAAAATATGCACATGTCAAAAATTCAAAAATTTACAAGTGCAAATTTTTTTAATATTTTTTTTTTATAATAATTTATTTGTTCAAAGAAAATGCAAAAAATTGCCAGATGTATGCTAATTTCATTGTCAGAATCATTAGTCAATGATTAGACTGGAGTAGACACTGGTATACTGCATGCTGCCTCTTGTGCCAGTGCTGCGTTTCTGAGAACAAGGAGATGAGAGTCCATGTCATGAAGAGCTTGATCAATAAACGCTAATTTACGAGCTTGACTCTTAGCTACACCGTGCTTTGTAACAAGTGCAAGATGAGTCACTGCAAGGACTAATGCAGCAACTCGTGCCTCGAGAAGCCTGGCATCTAGAGGTGGATATAAACTTCTGACGACGTCATCGACACGTGGAGGAATGCGCCTTGCAACCTGATAAATGAGAAGTCATTATAATGAATTTAGCATATAATTTCTGACAATTGTACGGATTTTTTTTCTTCAAATAAATAAATTATAAAAAAAAAAAATATTTAGAAAAATTTTATTTATAATTTTTTGAATGCATGTCCCTATTTTTCACTTTTTTGAATAAGTTATTTGTTAAAAAAACGAAGAATTGTCAGATATTTGATATTTTTAGTTTCGTGAGAATGGTTCACTTTCAAATGAGTTGCGACAGTTCCAATTAAAATCAATCAACTTACGTCAACAATTTCCAAGGGAACAGTATTGCTGTTAACAGTTCCAGCAATTGCAGTTAAACTAGCTGCGAGAGAATGACAGGATCTCAAAACAGCAATGCAGGGAGGAGCCAATCCAGTTGCATCGTCGACCCATCTGAAAGAGGAATTATTCTTATTAAAAATCAATAAAAGTGAAATTTTAATAGAAAATATGAATTTTTCAGACAAATTGATTTGATTTTGTAGATGAATGTTTTCTTTCAACAGTTCTGAATCTAAGTGAGATAAGGCAATTTCACCATAAGCCTTTTTTGCAGAGAATTCCAAGGCCTCTACAAATTTTTTACTATCTCACTTAGTTTCCGTGATATTTTCAAAAAAAGAACAGAATAAAATCGATTCATCTAAAAATTTTCAAAGTCCTAGTTTCCGGACAAATTGAGTCTATTCTATCAGTTTTTTAAGAATATCTCGGAAATTAAGTGAGATAACGAAATTTTTGTAGAAACCTTTTTTGTAGCTCTTGAAATTTCCTACAACAAAGGTAATAGTAAAAATTTCTCTATCCCGCTTAGTTTCAGAGATCCTTTAAGAAAACCAATGATGAAATAAAATAGATCCGTTTGAGAACTTCCTAGTCATTTTTAATGATGGACAGTCATTAATAGACACCTTTCAGCGCCAGCCAGCCACTCCTCTCCTTCCCACACGTCCAGTCCTAGTCCCAGTCCATTCTCTCCCTCGAGAAGATCAGAATTGAGATCATTGGAGTCTTTCTGATTCTGCAAATGCGTAATTGCTCAATTTTTCATCCCAAAAAATCCCAGAATTTCGTGAACTTACGTAGTAGCAACGTTGTCGTTTGCAGATGACAAGCAAGACGATCAATGCCCCAAGAAAAACAGCGGCAAGAGCACCAAGAGCAACAGCCACAACTGTCTCCATCCCTGGTGCTCCATTGGAGATGTTGGTGTTGGTCAGGGACAGTGGAGAGCTCATGATGTCAGTGTTTGACATTGTGCGAGGTTTATGAAACTCAAGAAATCAAAGAGCAGAAAAAAACGACAGCACTTTGCTACTTATTGCATTTGATCACTTCAATTCTTTTGAATTATTAAAACATTCATTTTGATCTCTTGATAGACGTCAGTTCTGTGCGCCATTTCAGTGGGAGGCGGTGACTGCCACTGCCAGGACAGTGCTGCCAACCAAATGCATTCAAATATAGGTGCATGAATGAATTAATGAATTAATCTCTACTTCCATAGAAATAAATTGGTGGAGCCACTATAGTTGCAGTTACAGTGCATGATTCGATCAAAATAACTACAAATAAAGACTATAGAAGTATAAAGATATAATAATAGTATATTACACCACAAGGGCATTCAACATTCTGCCCGTGTGGTGTATACGATTTTTATCCATGCCCGGCCGAAAGTACGTTGGCTAATTAAATTTCTCTAAGTAGTATAATCATGTTTCAGTATGTATTGATGCCTGCCCCGACATTTGCAGCACGAGCGAAGCGAGTGCTGCTGGTCGAGGGCAGGCATCAATACTTGCAATATACATCTAAAAAAATAAATACAACCATCCATTTTCAAAATAAATCAATTTGTCTGGAAACTTTATATCCTCGTTTTTTTTAAAATTCAAGTACCTTTTTCACATTGGCGTTTTAAAATATACTAAAGCACTGCGCCATACAACGGCGTAATTATAATTGACCCAACATATGTGACACATCGTTGGCTAGAAGTCCTTTCAATCATTTCATATCAGTTTGAGTGAAAAAATTGAGAAACACAGAGAAGAAATATTGAGTGACAAAATTAATTTCAAGTGAGCTCTGGGGTTATGCGTGTACAGTCGTCCCAGCCAAAGAAGGATTTTCCGAAGTCCACCCGAAGCTGAAATTTACATATTGTAGCATAGGAGCCGAATATTTCCGAGGATCCTTCTTGGCTGGGACAACTGTGAATTTCTCTTCCCGCTGTGGTAGAGGGCGCGCGTGCAGTGAATGAAAGTTAGACTTTCTGCTTCGAAATCGATGCAGGAAGTACGTACTTTCGGCCGAGGTATGGATAAATAGTATATTACATGCCTAGGGCAGTAATGTAAGAAATGTCTCAGAGCGCATGTAATTGTTGGCCGAGGCGAAGCCGAGGTCAACAAACATGTGTTCTGAGGCTTTCTTACTTACTGCCCAAGGTGTGTATACGATTTTTCTGCACACTGGGACAGAAGTGAGCTTACGCCCGAGCGCAGCGAGGGCCGAAAGTCTGACTTTCGTCCCAGTGTACAGAAAATTATAATGGACAGCATGTTTTCTACGGGTTTCGCGGAAACGTTGTGGGAACGTTCGGAGGTGTATGAAAATGCCAGGCCGGAAATGGGTATAGAAAAAACTAGTAGCGTTTAATTAAATAATTATTGAATTATAATATATGATATTCATTAAATGAAAAATAGGTGCCCCAAAAGTTTATCCGAACACATTTCATGTGGACAGTGTAATTGTATTGCCACACAAATAGGAAAGCAACGACTGGGTAGTGGTGTGCGTGAACACAGACGCGGCCCAGTGCTGCTAGAGTACGACGCCGTAACTGTGTTGCTTACACACACAGAGGGGCAGAGCTTCACGAATGGATGAGGCTTCTGTGTGTGTGAGCATTCTGTGTGAGCATTTTCATTGCGCTGTAAGAAACCCAGCGAATAATCTCAGAAATCGAGTGAGATACGCGTTTTCTCCACTGAAGTTTTCATTTAGAGAATTTTAAGAGCTTCAGAATATACCCAGAAAAATTTCGCTATCTCGTTTAGTTTCTGAAACATTGCACGTTTCTGAGCATCATATCCACGAGAAACTACTGTTAATAGGTAGTAGCCACTAAGGAGCCCTGGTCGAAATCATTAAGATGCTGGAGAACTATGAATATCATGGAATTCTCGAGAAAAATGAGCCGAAAAATGAGCCGAAAAATTCCATTGACTGTTTAAGGGAACTTCCTCGATTTCTTCAATCAAGACCCCATTATTGGTGTTCATTTGCTCATATTTCGGTGAATATGATTCAAACAGCTAATGTAAATTAGTAGGGGGTCTAGTAGAGATCATCAAGATGCCGGAAAACTCTAAATAAACTTGAAAAATATAAACCGGAAAATTTAATTGACTGTTGAGAGGAACTTACTCGATTTCTTCAATCGAGACCCCATTATTTATATTCATTGGCTCATATTTCGATAAATATGGTTCTAACCGCCAATGTAAATTAGTAGGTCATCTAGCAGAGATCATCAAGATGCTGGAAAACTCTGAATAAACTCGAAAAATATGAGTCAAAAAATTTAATTGACTGTTGAAAGGAACTTACTCGATTTCTTCAATCGAGACCACATTATTTATATTCATTGGCTCATATTTCGGGAAATATGGTTCTAACCGCCAATGTAAACTAGTAGGTCATCTAGCAGAGATCATCAAGATGCTGGAAAACTCTGAATAAACTCGAAAAATATGAGTCAAGAAATTTAATTGACTGTTGAAAGGAACTTACTCGATTTCTTCAATCGAGACCACACTATTTATATTCATTGGCTCATATTTCGGTAAATATGGTTCTAACAGCCAATGTAAATTAGTAGGTGTTCTAGCAGAGATCATCAAGATGCTGGAAAACTCTAAATAAACTCGAAAAATATGAGCCAAGAATTCAATTGACTGCTGAAAGGAACTTACTCGATTTCTTCAATCGAGACCACATTATTTATATTCATTGGCTCATATTTCGGTAAATATGGTTCTAACAGCCAATGTAAATTAGTAGGTCATCTAGCAGAGATCATCAAGATGCTGGAAAACTCTGAATAAACTCGAAAAATATGAGTCAAAAAATTTAATTGACTGTTGAAAGGAACTTACTCGATTTCTTCAATCGAGACCACACTATTTATATTCATTGGCTCATATTTCGGTAAATATGGTTCTAACAGCCAATGTAAATTAGTAGGTGTTCTAGCAGAGATCATCAAGATGCTGGAAAACTCTGAATAAACTCGAAAAATATGAGTCAAAAAATTTAATTGACTGTTGAAAGGAACTTACTCGATTTCTTCAATCGAGACCACATTATTTATATTCATTGGCTCATATTTCGGTGAATATGGTTCTAACAGCCAATGTAAATTAGTAGGTGTTCTAGCAGAGATCATCAAGATGCTGGAAAACTCTGAATAAACTCGAAAAATATGAGTCAAAAAATTTAATTGACTGTTGAAAGGAACTTACTCGATTTCTTCAATCGAGACCACATTATTTATATTCATTGGCTCATATTTCGGTGAATATGGTTCTAACAGCCAATGTAAATTAGTAGGTGTTCTAGCAGAGATCATCAAGATGCTGGAAAACTCTGAATAAACTCGAAAAATATGAGTCAAAAAATTTAATTGACTGTTGAAAGGAACTTACTCGATTTCTTCAATCGAGACCACATTATTTATATTCATTGGCTCATATTTCGGTGAATATGGTTCTAACAGCCAATGTAAATTAGTAGGTGTTCTAGCAGAGATCATCAAGATGCTGGAAAACTCTAAATAAACTCGAAAAATATGAGCCAAAAATTCAATTGACTGTTGAAAGGAACTTACTCGATTTCTTCAATCGAGACCACATTATTTATATTCATTGGCTCATATTTCGGTGAATATGGTTCTAACAGCCAATGTAAATTAGTAGGTGTTCTAGCAGAGATCATCAAGATGCTGGAAAACTCTGAATAAACTCGAAAAATATGAGTCAAAAAATTTAATTGACTGTTGAAAGGAACTTACTCGATTTCTTCAATCGAGACCACATTATTTATATTCATTGGCTCATATTTCGGTGAATATGGTTCTAACAGCCAATGTAAATTAGTAGGTGTTCTAGCAGAGATCATCAAGATGCTGGAAAACTCTGAATAAACTCGAAAAATATGAGTCAAAAAATTTAATTGACTGTTGAAAGGAACTTACTCGATTTCTTCAATCGAGACCACATTATTTATATTCATTGGCTCATATTTCGGTGAATATGGTTCTAACAGCCAATGTAAATTAGTAGGTCATCTAGCAGAGATCATCAAGATGCTGGAAAACTCTAAATAAACTCGAAAAATATGAGCCAAAAATTCAATTGACTGTTGAAAGGAACTTACTCGATTTCTTCAATCGAGACCACATTATTTATATTCATTGGCTCATATTTCGGTAAATATGGTTCTAACAGCCAATGTAAATTAGTAGGTCATCTAGCAGAGATCATCAAGATGCTGAAAAACTCTAAATAAACTCGAAAAATATGAGCCAAAAATTCAATTGACTGTTGAAAGGAACTTACTCGATTTCTTCAATCGAGACCACATTATTTATATTCATTGGCTCATATTTCGGTGAATATGGTTCTAACAGCCAATGTAAATTAGTAGGTCATCTAGCAGAGATCATCAAGATGCTGGAAAACTCTAAATAAACTCGAAAAATATGAGCCAAAAATTCAATTGACTGTTGAAAGGAACTTACTCGATTTCTTCAATCGAGACCACATTATTTATATTCATTGGCTCATATTTCGGTAAATATGGTTCTAACAGCCAATGTAAATTAGTAGGTCATCTAGCAGAGATCATCAAGATGCTGGAAAACTCTAAATAAACTCGAAAAATATGAGCCAAAAATTCAATTGACTGTTGAAAGGAACTTACTCGATTTCTTCAATCGAGACCACATTATTTATATTCATTGGCTCATATTTCGGTGAATATGGTTCTAACAGCCAATGTAAATTAGTAGGTGTTCTAGCAGAGATCATCAAGATGCTGGAAAACTCTGAATAAACTCGAAAAATATGAGTCAAAAAATTTAATTGACTGTTGAAAGGAACTTACTCGATTTCTTCAATCGAGACCACATTATTTATATTCATTGGCTCATATTTCGGTGAATATGGTTCTAACAGCCAATGTAAATTAGTAGGTGTTCTAGCAGAGATCATCAAGATGCTGGAAAACTCTGAATAAACTCGAAAAATATGAGTCAAAAAATTTAATTGACTGTTGAAAGGAACTTACTCGATTTCTTCAATCGAGACCACATTATTTATATTCATTGGCTCATATTTCGGTAAATATGGTTCTAACAGCCAATGTAAATTAGTAGGTGTTCTAGCAGAGATCATCAAGATGCTGGAAAACTCTAAATAAACTCGAAAAATATGAGCCAAAAATTCAATTGACTGTTGAAAGGAACTTACTCGATTTCTTCAATCGAGACCACATTATTTATATTCATTGGCTCATATTTCGGTAAATATGGTTCTAACAGCCAATGTAAATTAGTAGGTCATCTAGCAGAGATCATCAAGATGCTGAAAAACTCTGAATAAACTCGAAAAATATGAGTCAAAAAATTTAATTGACTGTTGAAAGGAACTTACTCGATTTCTTCAATCGAGACCACATTATTTATATTCATTGGCTCATATTTCGGTGAATATGGTTCTAACAGCCAATGTAAATTAGTAGGTGTTCTAGCAGAGATCATCAAGATGCTGGAAAACTCTAAATAAACTCGAAAAATATGAGCCAAAAATTCAATTGACTGTTGAAAGGAACTTACTCGATTTCTTCAATCGAAACCACATTATTTATATTCATTGGCTCATATTTCGGTGAATATGGTTCTAACAGCCAATGTAAATTAGTAGGTCATCTAGCAGAGATCATCAAGATGCTGGAAAACTCTGAATAAACTCGAAAAATATGAGTCAAAAAATTTAATTGACTGTTGAAAGGAACTTACTCGATTTCTTCAATCGAGACCACATTATTTATATTCATTGGCTCATATTTCGGTAAATATGGTTCTAACAGCCAATGTAAATTAGTAGGTCATCTAGCAGAGATCATCAAGATGCTGGAAAACTCTGAATAAACTCGAAAAATATGAGTCAAAAAATTTAATTGACTGTTGAAAGGAACTTACTCGATTTCTTCAATCGAGACCACATTATTTATATTCATTGGCTCATATTTCGGTAAATATGGTTCTAACAGCCAATGTAAATTAGTAGGTCATCTAGCAGAGATCATCAAGATGCTGGAAAACTCTGAATAAACTCGAAAAATATGAGTCAAAAAATTTAATTGACTGTTGAAAGGAACTTACTCGATTTCTTCAATCGAGACCACATTATTTATATTCATTGGCTCATATTTCGGTAAATATGGTTCTAACAGCCAATGTAAATTAGTAGGTCATCTAGCAGAGATCATCAAGATGCTGGAAAACTCTAAATAAACTCGAAAAATATGAGCCAAAAATTCAATTGACTGTTGAAAGGAACTTACTCGATTTCTTCAATCGAGACCACATTATTTATATTCATTGGCTCATATTTCGGTAAATATGGTTCTAACAGCCAATGTAAATTAGTAGGTCATCTAGCAGAGATCATCAAGATGCTGGAAAACTCTGAATAAACTCGAAAAATATGAGTCAAAAAATTTAATTGACTGTTGAAAGGAACTTACTCGATTTCTTCAATCGAGACCACATTATTTATATTCATTGGCTCATATTTCGGTGAATATGGTTCTAACAGCCAATGTAAATTAGTAGGTGTTCTAGCAGAGATCATCAAGATGCTGGAAAACTCTGAATAAACTCGAAAAATATGAGTCAAAAAATTTAATTGACTGTTGAAAGGAACTTACTCGATTTCTTCAATCGAGACCACATTATTTATATTCATTGGCTCATATTTCGGTAAATATGGTTCTAACAGCCAATGTAAATTAGTAGGTGTTCTAGCAGAGATCATCAAGATGCTGGAAAACTCTGAATAAACTCGAAAAATATGAGTCAAAAAATTTAATTGACTGTTGAAAGGAACTTACTCGATTTCTTCAATCGAGACCACATTATTTATATTCATTGGCTCATATTTCGGTAAATATGGTTCTAACAGCCAATGTAAATTAGTAGGTGTTCTAGCAGAGATCATCAAGATGCTGGAAAACTCTGAATAAACTCGAAAAATATGAGTCAAAAAATTTAATTGACTGTTGAAAGGAACTTACTCGATTTCTTCAATCGAGACCACACTATTTATATTCATTGGCTCATATTTCGGTAAATATGGTTCTAACAGCCAATGTAAATTAGTAGGTGTTCTAGCAGAGATCATCAAGATGCTGGAAAACTCTAAATAAACTCGAAAAATATGAGCCAAAAATTCAATTGACTGTTGAAAGGAACTTACTCGATTTCTTCAATCGAGACCACATTATTTATATTCATTGGCTCATATTTCGGTCAATATGGTTCTAACAGCCAATGTAAATTAGTAGGTCATCTAGCAGAGATCATCAAGATGCTGGAAAACTCTGAATAAACTCGAAAAATATGAGTCAAAAAATTTAATTGACTGTTGAAAGGAACTTACTCGATTTCTTCAATCGAGACCACATTATTTATATTCATTGGCTCATATTTCGGTAAATATGGTTCTAACAGCCAATGTAAATTAGTAGGTCATCTAGCAGAGATCATCAAGATGCTGGAAAACTCTGAATAAACTCGAAAAATATGAGTCAAAAAATTTAATTGACTGTTGAAAGGAACTTACTCGATTTCTTCAATCGAGACCACATTATTTATATTCATTGGCTCATATTTCGGTGAATATGGTTCTAACAGCCAAGGTAAATTAGTAGGTGTTCTAGCAGAGATCATCAAGATGCTGGAAAACTCTGAATAAACTCGAAAAATATGAGCCAAAAATTCAATTGACTGTTGAAGGGAACTTACTCGATTTCTTCAATCGAGACCACATTATTTATATTCATTGGCTCATATTTCGGTGAATATGGTTCTAACAGCCAAGGTAAATTAGTAGGTGTTCTAGCAGAGATCATCAAGATGCTGGAAAACTCTGAATAAACTCGAAAAATATGAGCCAAAAATTCAATTGACTGTTGAAAGGAACTTACTCGATTTCTTCAATCGAGACCACATTATTTATATTCATTGGCTCATATTTCGGTAAATATGGTTCTAACAGCCAATGTAAATTAGTAGGTGTTCTAGCAGAGATCATCAAGATGCTGGAAAACTCTAAATAAACTCGAAAAATATGAGCCAAAAATTCAATTGACTGTTGAAAGGAACTTACTCGATTTCTTCAATCGAGACCACATTATTTATATTCATTGGCTCATATTTCGGTAAATATGGTTCTAACAGCCAATGTAAATTAGTAGGTGTTCTAGCAGAGATCATCAAGATGCTGGAAAACTCTAAATAAACTCGAAAAATATGAGCCAAAAATTCAATTGACTGTTGAAAGGAACTTACTCGATTTCTTCAATCGAGACCACATTATTTATATTCATTGGCTCATATTTCGGGAAATATGGTTCTAACCGCCAATGTAAATTAGTAGGTGTTCTAGCAGAGATCATCAAGATGCTGGAAAACTCTGAATAAACTCGAAAAATATGAGTCAAAAAATTTAATTGACTGTTGAAAGGAACTTACTCGATTTCTTCAATCGAGACCACACTATTTATATTCATTGGCTCATATTTCGGTAAATATGGTTCTAACAGCCAATGTAAATTAGTAGGTGTTCTAGCAGAGATCATCAAGATGCTGGAAAACTCTAAATAAACTCGAAAAATATGAGCCAAAAATTCAATTGACTGTTGAAAGGAACTTACTCGATTTCTTCAATCGAGACCACATTATTTATATTCATTGGCTCATATTTCGGGAAATATGGTTCTAACCGCCAATGTAAATTAGTAGGTGTTCTAGCAGAGATCATCAAGATGCTGGAAAACTCTGAATAAACTCGAAAAATATGAGTCAAAAAATTTAATTGACTGTTGAAAGGAACTTACTCGATTTCTTCAATCGAGACCACACTATTTATATTCATTGGCTCATATTTCGGTAAATATGGTTCTAACAGCCAATGTAAATTAGTAGGTGTTCTAGCAGAGATCATCAAGATGCTGGAAAACTCTAAATAAACTCGAAAAATATGAGCCAAAAATTCAATTGACTGTTGAAAGGAACTTACTCGATTTCTTCAATCGAGACCACATTATTTATATTCATTGGCTCATATTTCGGTCAATATGGTTCTAACAGCCAATGTAAATTAGTAGGTCATCTAGCAGAGATCATCAAGATGCTGGAAAACTCTGAATAAACTCGAAAAATATGAGTCAAAAAATTTAATTGACTGTTGAAAGGAACTTACTCGATTTCTTCAATCGAGACCACATTATTTATATTCATTGGCTCATATTTCGGTAAATATGGTTCTAACAGCCAATGTAAATTAGTAGGTCATCTAGCAGAGATCATCAAGATGCTGGAAAACTCTGAATAAACTCGAAAAATATGAGTCAAAAAATTTAATTGACTGTTGAAAGGAACTTACTCGATTTCTTCAATCGAGACCACATTATTTATATTCATTGGCTCATATTTCGGTGAATATGGTTCTAACAGCCAAGGTAAATTAGTAGGTGTTCTAGCAGAGATCATCAAGATGCTGGAAAACTCTGAATAAACTCGAAAAATATGAGCCAAAAATTCAATTGACTGTTGAAAGGAACTTACTCGATTTCTTCAATCGAGACCACATTATTTATATTCATTGGCTCATATTTCGGGAAATATGGTTCTAACCGCCAATGTAAATTAGTAGGTCATCTAGCAGAGATCATCAAGATGCTGGAAAACTCTGAATAAACTCGAAAAATATGAGTCAAAAAATTTAATTGACTGTTGAAAGGAACTTACTCGATTTCTTCAATCGAGACCACATTATTTATATTCATTGGCTCATATTTCGGTGAATATGGTTCTAACAGCCAAGGTAAATTAGTAGGTGTTCTAGCAGAGATCATCAAGATGCTGGAAAACTCTAAATAAACTCGAAAAATATGAGCCAAAAATTCAATTGACTGTTGAAAGGAACTTACTCGATTTCTTCAATCGAGACCACATTATTTATATTCATTGGCTCATATTTCGGGAAATATGGTTCTAACCGCCAATGTAAATTAGTAGGTCATCTAGCAGAGATCATCAAGATGCTGGAAAACTCTGAATAAACTCGAAAAATATGAGTCAAAAAATTTAATTGACTGTTGAAAGGAACTTACTCGATTTCTTCAATCGAGACCACATTATTTATATTCATTGGCTCATATTTCGGTGAATATGGTTCTAACAGCCAATGTAAATTAGTAGGTGTTCTAGCAGAGATCATCAAGATGCTGGAAAACTCTGAATAAACTCGAAAAATATGAGTCAAAAAATTTAATTGACTGTTGAAAGGAACTTACTCGATTTCTTCAATCGAGACCACATTATTTATATTCATTGGCTCATATTTCGGTAAATATGGTTCTAACAGCCAATGTAAATTAGTAGGTGTTCTAGCAGAGATCATCAAGATGCTGGAAAACTCTAAATAAACTCGAAAAATATGAGCCAAAAATTCAATTGACTGTTGAAAGGAACTTACTCGATTTCTTCAATCGAGACCACATTATTTATATTCATTGGCTCATATTTCGGTAAATATGGTTCTAACAGCCAATGTAAATTAGTAGGTCATCTAGCAGAGATCATCAAGATGCTGGAAAACTCTGAATAAACTCGAAAAATATGAGTCAAAAAATTTAATTGACTGTTGAAAGGAACTTACTCGATTTCTTCAATCGAGACCACATTATTTATATTCATTGGCTCATATTTCGGTAAATATGGTTCTAACAGCCAATGTAAATTAGTAGGTGTTCTAGCAGAGATCATCAAGATGCTGGAAAACTCTAAATAAACTCGAAAAATATGAGCCAAAAATTCAATTGACTGTTGAAAGGAACTTACTCGATTTCTTCAATCGAGACCACATTATTTATATTCATTGGCTCATATTTCGGGAAATATGGTTCTAACCGCCAATGTAAATTAGTAGGTGTTCTAGCAGAGATCATCAAGATGCTGGAAAACTCTGAATAAACTCGAAAAATATGAGTCAAAAAATTTAATTGACTGTTGAAAGGAACTTACTCGATTTCTTCAATCGAGACCACACTATTTATATTCATTGGCTCATATTTCGGTAAATATGGTTCTAACAGCCAATGTAAATTAGTAGGTGTTCTAGCAGAGATCATCAAGATGCTGGAAAACTCTAAATAAACTCGAAAAATATGAGCCAAAAATTCAATTGACTGTTGAAAGGAACTTACTCGATTTCTTCAATCGAGACCACATTATTTATATTCATTGGCTCATATTTCGGTCAATATGGTTCTAACAGCCAATGTAAATTAGTAGGTCATCTAGCAGAGATCATCAAGATGCTGGAAAACTCTGAATAAACTCGAAAAATATGAGTCAAAAAATTTAATTGACTGTTGAAAGGAACTTACTCGATTTCTTCAATCGAGACCACATTATTTATATTCATTGGCTCATATTTCGGTGAATATGGTTCTAACAGCCAAGGTAAATTAGTAGGTGTTCTAGCAGAGATCATCAAGATGCTGGAAAACTCTGAATAAACTCGAAAAATATGAGCCAAAAATTCAATTGACTGTTGAAAGGAACTTACTCGATTTCTTCAATCGAGACCACATTATTTATATTCATTGGCTCATATTTCGGGAAATATGGTTCTAACCGCCAATGTAAATTAGTAGGTGTTCTAGCAGAGATCATCAAGATGCTGGAAAACTCTGAATAAACTCGAAAAATATGAGTCAAAAAATTTAATTGACTGTTGAAAGGAACTTACTCGATTTCTTCAATCGAGACCACACTATTTATATTCATTGGCTCATATTTCGGTAAATATGGTTCTAACAGCCAATGTAAATTAGTAGGTGTTCTAGCAGAGATCATCAAGATGCTGGAAAACTCTAAATAAACTCGAAAAATATGAGCCAAAAATTCAATTGACTGTTGAAAGGAACTTACTCGATTTCTTCAATCGAGACCACATTATTTATATTCATTGGCTCATATTTCGGGAAATATGGTTCGAACCGCCAATGTAAATTAGTAGGTGTTCTAGCAGAGATCATCAAGATGCTGGAAAACTCTGAATAAACTCGAAAAATATGAGTCAAAAAATTTAATTGACTGTTGAAAGGAACTTACTCGATTTCTTCAATCGAGACCACATTATTTATATTCATTGGCTCATATTTCGGTAAATATGGTTCTAACAGCCAATGTAAATTAGTAGGTGTTCTAGCAGAGATCATCAAGATGCTGGAAAACTCTAAATAAACTCGAAAAATATGAGCCAAAAATTCAATTGACTGTTGAAAGGAACTTACTCGATTTCTTCAATCGAGACCACATTATTTATATTCATTGGCTCATATTTCGGTCAATATGGTTCTAACAGCCAATGTAAATTAGTAGGTCATCTAGCAGAGATCATCAAGATGCTGGAAAACTCTGAATAAACTCGAAAAATATGAGTCAAAAAATTTAATTGACTGTTGAAAGGAACTTACTCGATTTCTTCAATCGAGACCACATTATTTATATTCATTGGCTCATATTTCGGTCAATATGGTTCTAACAGCCAATGTAAATTAGTAGGTCATCTAGCAGAGATCATCAAGATGCTGGAAAACTCTAAATAAACTCGAAAAATATGAGCCAAAAATTCAATTGACTGTTGAAAGGAACTTACTCGATTTCTTCAATCGAGACCACATTATTTATATTCATTGGCTCATATTTCGGTGAATATGGTTCTAACAGCCAATGTAAATTAGTAGGTGTTCTAGCAGAGATCATCAAGATGCTGGAAAACTCTGAATAAACTCGAAAAATATGAGCCAAAAATTCAATTGACTGTTGAAAGGAACTTACTCGATTTCTTCAATCGAGACCACATTATTTATATTCATTGGCTCATATTTCGGGAAATATGGTTCTAACCGCCAATGTAAATTAGTAGGTGTTCTAGCAGAGATCATCAAGATGCTGGAAAACTCTGAATAAACTCGAAAAATATGAGTCAAAAAATTTAATTGACTGTTGAAAGGAACTTACTCGATTTCTTCAATCGAGACCACACTATTTATATTCATTGGCTCATATTTCGGTAAATATGGTTCTAACAGCCAATGTAAATTAGTAGGTGTTCTAGCAGAGATCATCAAGATGCTGGAAAACTCTAAATAAACTCGAAAAATATGAGCCAAAAATTCAATTGACTGTTGAAAGGAACTTACTCGATTTCTTCAATCGAGACCACATTATTTATATTCATTGGCTCATATTTCGGTCAATATGGTTCTAACAGCCAATGTAAATTAGTAGGTCATCTAGCAGAGATCATCAAGATGCTGGAAAACTCTGAATAAACTCGAAAAATATGAGTCAAAAAATTTAATTGACTGTTGAAAGGAACTTACTCGATTTCTTCAATCGAGACCACATTATTTATATTCATTGGCTCATATTTCGGTGAATATGGTTCTAACAGCCAAGGTAAATTAGTAGGTGTTCTAGCAGAGATCATCAAGATGCTGGAAAACTCTGAATAAACTCGAAAAATATGAGCCAAAAATTCAATTGACTGTTGAAAGGAACTTACTCGATTTCTTCAATCGAGACCACATTATTTATATTCATTGGCTCATATTTCGGGAAATATGGTTCTAACCGCCAATGTAAATTAGTAGGTGTTCTAGCAGAGATCATCAAGATGCTGGAAAACTCTGAATAAACTCGAAAAATATGAGTCAAAAAATTTAATTGACTGTTGAAAGGAACTTACTCGATTTCTTCAATCGAGACCACACTATTTATATTCATTGGCTCATATTTCGGTAAATATGGTTCTAACAGCCAATGTAAATTAGTAGGTGTTCTAGCAGAGATCATCAAGATGCTGGAAAACTCTAAATAAACTCGAAAAATATGAGCCAAAAATTCAATTGACTGTTGAAAGGAACTTACTCGATTTCTTCAATCGAGACCACATTATTTATATTCATTGGCTCATATTTCGGGAAATATGGTTCGAACCGCCAATGTAAATTAGTAGGTGTTCTAGCAGAGATCATCAAGATGCTGGAAAACTCTGAATAAACTCGAAAAATATGAGTCAAAAAATTTAATTGACTGTTGAAAGGAACTTACTCGATTTCTTCAATCGAGACCACATTATTTATATTCATTGGCTCATATTTCGGTAAATATGGTTCTAACAGCCAATGTAAATTAGTAGGTGTTCTAGCAGAGATCATCAAGATGCTGGAAAACTCTAAATAAACTCGAAAAATATGAGCCAAAAATTCAATTGACTGTTGAAAGGAACTTACTCGATTTCTTCAATCGAGACCACATTATTTATATTCATTGGCTCATATTTCGGTCAATATGGTTCTAACAGCCAATGTAAATTAGTAGGTCATCTAGCAGAGATCATCAAGATGCTGGAAAACTCTGAATAAACTCGAAAAATATGAGTCAAAAAATTTAATTGACTGTTGAAAGGAACTTACTCGATTTCTTCAATCGAGACCACATTATTTATATTCATTGGCTCATATTTCGGTCAATATGGTTCTAACAGCCAATGTAAATTAGTAGGTCATCTAGCAGAGATCATCAAGATGCTGGAAAACTCTAAATAAACTCGAAAAATATGAGCCAAAAATTCAATTGACTGTTGAAAGGAACTTACTCGATTTCTTCAATCGAGACCACATTATTTATATTCATTGGCTCATATTTCGGTGAATATGGTTCTAACAGCCAATGTAAATTAGTAGGTGTTCTAGCAGAGATCATCAAGATGCTGGAAAACTCTGAATAAACTCGAAAAATATGAGTCAAAAAATTTAATAGACTGTTGAAAGGAACTTACTCGATTTCTTCAATCGAGACCACATTATTTATATTCATTGGCTCATATTTCGGTAAATATGGTTCTAACAGCCAATGTAAATTAGTAGGTGTTCTAGCAGAGATCATCAAGATGCTGGAAAACTCTAAATAAACTCGAAAAATATGAGCCAAAAATTCAATTGACTGTTGAAAGGAACTTACTCGATTTCTTCAATCGAGACCACATTATTTATATTCATTGGCTCATATTTCGGTAAATATGGTTCTAACAGCCAATGTAAATTAGTAGGTCATCTAGCAGAGATCATCAAGATGCTGGAAAACTCTGAATAAACTCGAAAAATATGAGTCAAAAAATTTAATTGACTGTTGAAAGGAACTTACTCGATTTCTTCAATCGAGACCACATTATTTATATTCATTGGCTCATATTTCGGTGAATATGGTTCTAACAGCCAAGGTAAATTAGTAGGTGTTCTAGCAGAGATCATCAAGATGCTGGAAAACTCTGAATAAACTCGAAAAATATGAGCCAAAAATTCAATTGACTGTTGAAAGGAACTTACTCGATTTCTTCAATCGAGACCACATTATTTATATTCATTGGCTCATATTTCGGGAAATATGGTTCTAACCGCCAATGTAAATTAGTAGGTGTTCTAGCAGAGATCATCAAGATGCTGGAAAACTCTGAATAAACTCGAAAAATATGAGTCAAAAAATTTAATTGACTGTTGAAAGGAACTTACTCGATTTCTTCAATCGAGACCACACTATTTATATTCATTGGCTCATATTTCGGTAAATATGGTTCTAACAGCCAATGTAAATTAGTAGGTGTTCTAGCAGAGATCATCAAGATGCTGGAAAACTCTAAATAAACTCGAAAAATATGAGCCAAAAATTCAATTGACTGTTGAAAGGAACTTACTCGATTTCTTCAATCGAGACCACATTATTTATATTCATTGGCTCATATTTCGGGAAATATGGTTCGAACCGCCAATGTAAATTAGTAGGTGTTCTAGCAGAGATCATCAAGATGCTGGAAAACTCTGAATAAACTCGAAAAATATGAGTCAAAAAATTTAATTGACTGTTGAAAGGAACTTACTCGATTTCTTCAATCGAGACCACATTATTTATATTCATTGGCTCATATTTCGGTAAATATGGTTCTAACCGCCAATGTAAATTAGTAGGTGTTCTAGCAGAGATCATCAAGATGCTGGAAAACTCTGAATAAACTCGAAAAATATGAGTCAAAAAATTTAATTGACTGTTGAAAGGAACTTACTCGATTTCTTCAATCGAGACCACACTATTTATATTCATTGGCTCATATTTCGGTAAATATGGTTCTAACAGCCAATGTAAATTAGTAGGTGTTCTAGCAGAGATCATCAAGATGCTGGAAAACTCTAAATAAACTCGAAAAATATGAGCCAAAAATTCAATTGACTGTTGAAAGGAACTTACTCGATTTCTTCAATCGAGACCACATTATTTATATTCATTGGCTCATATTTCGGTCAATATGGTTCTAACAGCCAATGTAAATTAGTAGGTCATCTAGCAGAGATCATCAAGATGCTGGAAAACTCTGAATAAACTCGAAAAATATGAGTCAAAAAATTTAATTGACTGTTGAAAGGAACTTACTCGATTTCTTCAATCGAGACCACATTATTTATATTCATTGGCTCATATTTCGGTGAATATGGTTCTAACAGCCAAGGTAAATTAGTAGGTGTTCTAGCAGAGATCATCAAGATGCTGGAAAACTCTGAATAAACTCGAAAAATATGAGCCAAAAATTCAATTGACTGTTGAAAGGAACTTACTCGATTTCTTCAATCGAGACCACATTATTTATATTCATTGGCTTATATTTCGGGAAATATGGTTCTAACCGCCAATGTAAATTAGTAGGTGTTCTAGCAGAGATCATCAAGATGCTGGAAAACTCTGAATAAACTCGAAAAATATGAGTCAAAAAATTTAATTGACTGTTGAAAGGAACTTACTCGATTTCTTCAATCGAGACCACACTATTTATATTCATTGGCTCATATTTCGGTAAATATGGTTCTAACAGCCAATGTAAATTAGTAGGTGTTCTAGCAGAGATCATCAAGATGCTGGAAAACTCTAAATAAACTCGAAAAATATGAGCCAAAAATTCAATTGACTGTTGAAAGGAACTTACTCGATTTCTTCAATCGAGACCACATTATTTATATTCATTGGCTCATATTTCGGGAAATATGGTTCGAACCGCCAATGTAAATTAGTAGGTGTTCTAGCAGAGATCATCAAGATGCTGGAAAACTCTGAATAAACTCGAAAAATATGAGTCAAAAAATTTAATTGACTGTTGAAAGGAACTTACTCGATTTCTTCAATCGAGACCACATTATTTATATTCATTGGCTCATATTTCGGTAAATATGGTTCTAACAGCCAATGTAAATTAGTAGGTCATCTAGCAGAGATCATCAAGATGCTGGAAAACTCTGAATAAACTCGAAAAATATGAGTCAAAAAATTTAATTGACTGTTGAAAGGAACTTACTCGATTTCTTCAATCGAGACCACATTATTTATATTCATTGGCTCATATTTCGGTAAATATGGTTCTAACAGCCAATGTAAATTAGTAGGTGTTCTAGCAGAGATCATCAAGATGCTGGAAAACTCTAAATAAACTCGAAAAATATGAGCCAAAAATTCAATTGACTGTTGAAAGGAACTTACTCGATTTCTTCAATCGAGACCACATTATTTATATTCATTGGCTCATATTTCGGTCAATATGGTTCTAACAGCCAATGTAAATTAGTAGGTCATCTAGCAGAGATCATCAAGATGCTGGAAAACTCTGAATAAACTCGAAAAATATGAGTCAAAAAATTTAATTGACTGTTGAAAGGAACTTACTCGATTTCTTCAATCGAGACCACATTATTTATATTCATTGGCTCATATTTCGGTGAATATGGTTCTAACAGCCAATGTAAATTAGTAGGTGTTCTAGCAGAGATCATCAAGATGCTGGAAAACTCTGAATAAACTCGAAAAATATGAGTCAAAAAATTTAATTGACTGTTGAAAGGAACTTACTCGATTTCTTCAATCGAGACCACATTATTTATATTCATTGGCTCATATTTCGGTGAATATGGTTCTAACAGCCAATGTAAATTAGTAGGTGTTCTAGCAGAGATCATCAAGATGCTGGAAAACTCTGAATAAACTCGAAAAATATGAGTCAAAAAATTTAATAGACTGTTGAAAGGAACTTACTCGATTTCTTCAATCGAGACCACATTATTTATATTCATTGGCTCATATTTCGGTAAATATGGTTCTAACAGCCAATGTAAATTAGTAGGTGTTCTAGCAGAGATCATCAAGATGCTGGAAAACTCTAAATAAACTCGAAAAATATGAGCCAAAAATTCAATTGACTGTTGAAAGGAACTTACTCGATTTCTTCAATCGAGACCACATTATTTATATTCATTGGCTCATATTTCGGGAAATATGGTTCTAACCGCCAATGTAAATTAGTAGGTCATCTAGCAGAGATCATCAAGATGCTGGAAAACTCTGAATAAACTCGAAAAATATGAGTCAAAAAATTTAATTGACTGTTGAAAGGAACTTACTCGATTTCTTCAATCGAGACCACATTATTTATATTCATTGGCTCATATTTCGGTAAATATGGTTCTAACAGCCAATGTAAATTAGTAGGTCATCTAGCAGAGATCATCAAGATGCTGGAAAACTCTGAATAAACTCGAAAAATATGAGTCAAAAAATTTAATTGACTGTTGAAAGGAACTTACTCGATTTCTTCAATCGAGACCACATTATTTATATTCATTGGCTCATATTTCGGGAAATATGGTTCTAACAGCCAATGTAAATTAGTAGGTCATCTAGCAGAGATCATCAAGATGCTGGAAAACTCTGAATAAACTCGAAAAATATGAGTCAAAAAATTTAATTGACTGTTGAAAGGAACTTACTCGATTTCTTCAATCGAGACCACATTATTTATATTCATTGGCTCATATTTCGGTAAATATGGTTCTAACAGCCAATGTAAATTAGTAGGTGTTCTAGCAGAGATCATCAAGATGCTGGAAAACTCTAAATAAACTCGAAAAATATGAGCCAAAAATTCAATTGACTGTTGAAAGGAACTTACTCGATTTCTTCAATCGAGACCACATTATTTATATTCATTGGCTCATATTTCGGTAAATATGGTTCTAACAGCCAATGTAAATTAGTAGGTCATCTAGCAGAGATCATCAAGATGCTGGAAAACTCTGAATAAACTCGAAAAATATGAGTCAAAAAATTTAATTGACTGTTGAAAGGAACTTACTCGATTTCTTCAATCGAGACCACATTATTTATATTCATTGGCTCATATTTCGGTAAATATGGTTCTAACAGCCAATGTAAATTAGTAGGTGTTCTAGCAGAGATCATCAAGATGCTGGAAAACTCTAAATAAACTCGAAAAATATGAGCCAAAAATTCAATTGACTGTTGAAAGGAACTTACTCGATTTCTTCAATCGAGACCACATTATTTATATTCATTGGCTCATATTTCGGTCAATATGGTTCTAACAGCCAATGTAAATTAGTAGGTCATCTAGCAGAGATCATCAAGATGCTGGAAAACTCTGAATAAACTCGAAAAATATGAGTCAAAAAATTTAATTGACTGTTGAAAGGAACTTACTCGATTTCTTCAATCGAGACCACATTATTTATATTCATTGGCTCATATTTCGGTGAATATGGTTCTAACAGCCAATGTAAATTAGTAGGTGTTCTAGCAGAGATCATCAAGATGCTGGAAAACTCTGAATAAACTCGAAAAATATGAGTCAAAAAATTTAATTGACTGTTGAAAGGAACTTACTCGATTTCTTCAATCGAGACCACATTATTTATATTCATTGGCTCATATTTCGGTGAATATGGTTCTAACAGCCAATGTAAATTAGTAGGTGTTCTAGCAGAGATCATCAAGATGCTGGAAAACTCTGAATAAACTCGAAAAATATGAGTCAAAAAATTTAATAGACTGTTGAAAGGAACTTACTCGATTTCTTCAATCGAGACCACATTATTTATATTCATTGGCTCATATTTCGGTAAATATGGTTCTAACAGCCAATGTAAATTAGTAGGTGTTCTAGCAGAGATCATCAAGATGCTGGAAAACTCTAAATAAACTCGAAAAATATGAGCCAAAAATTCAATTGACTGTTGAAAGGAACTTACTCGATTTCTTCAATCGAGACCACATTATTTATATTCATTGGCTCATATTTCGGGAAATATGGTTCTAACCGCCAATGTAAATTAGTAGGTCATCTAGCAGAGATCATCAAGATGCTGGAAAACTCTGAATAAACTCGAAAAATATGAGTCAAAAAATTTAATTGACTGTTGAAAGGAACTTACTCGATTTCTTCAATCGAGACCACATTATTTATATTCATTGGCTCATATTTCGGTAAATATGGTTCTAACAGCCAATGTAAATTAGTAGGTCATCTAGCAGAGATCATCAAGATGCTGGAAAACTCTGAATAAACTCGAAAAATATGAGTCAAAAAATTTAATTGACTGTTGAAAGGAACTTACTCGATTTCTTCAATCGAGACCACATTATTTATATTCATTGGCTCATATTTCGGGAAATATGGTTCTAACAGCCAATGTAAATTAGTAGGTCATCTAGCAGAGATCATCAAGATGCTGGAAAACTCTGAATAAACTCGAAAAATATGAGTCAAAAAATTTAATTGACTGTTGAAAGGAACTTACTCGATTTCTTCAATCGAGACCACATTATTTATATTCATTGGCTCATATTTCGGTAAATATGGTTCTAACAGCCAATGTAAATTAGTAGGTGTTCTAGCAGAGATCATCAAGATGCTGGAAAACTCTAAATAAACTCGAAAAATATGAGCCAAAAATTCAATTGACTGTTGAAAGGAACTTACTCGATTTCTTCAATCGAGACCACATTATTTATATTCATTGGCTCATATTTCGGTAAATATGGTTCTAACAGCCAATGTAAATTAGTAGGTCATCTAGCAGAGATCATCAAGATGCTGGAAAACTCTGAATAAACTCGAAAAATATGAGTCAAAAAATTTAATTGACTGTTGAAAGGAACTTACTCGATTTCTTCAATCGAGACCACATTATTTATATTCATTGGCTCATATTTCGGTGAATATGGTTCTAACAGCCAATGTAAATTAGTAGGTCATCTAGCAGAGATCATCAAGATGCTGGAAAACTCTGAATAAACTCGAAAAATATGAGTCAAAAAATTTAATTGACTGTTGAAAGGAACTTACTCGATTTCTTCAATCGAGACCACATTATTTATATTCATTGGCTCATATTTCGGTAAATATGGTTCTAACAGCCAATGTAAATTAGTAGGTCATCTAGCAGAGATCATCAAGATGCTGGAAAACTCTGAATAAACTCGAAAAATATGAGTCAAAAAATTTAATTGACTGTTGAAAGGAACTTACTCGATTTCTTCAATCGAGACCACATTATTTATATTCATTGGCTCATATTTCGGTAAATATGGTTCTAACAGCCAATGTAAATTAGTAGGTCATCTAGCAGAGATCATCAAGATGCTGGAGAACTCTGAATAAACTCGAAAAATATGAGTCAAAAAATTTAATTGACTGTTGAAAGGAACTTACTCGATTTCTTCAATCGAGACCACATTATTTATATTCATTGGCTCATATTTCGGTGAATATGGTTCTAACAGCCAATGTAAATTAGTAGGTGTTCTAGCAGAGATCATCAAGATGCTGGAAAACTCTGAATAAACTCGAAAAATATGAGTCAAAAAATTTAATTGACTGTTGAAAGGAACTTACTCGATTTCTTCAATCGAGACCACATTATTTATATTCATTGGCTCATATTTCGGTAAATATGGTTCTAACAGCCAATGTAAATTAGTAGGTGTTCTAGCAGAGATCATCAAGATGCTGGGAAACTCTAAATAAGGGTATGACTATTTACGCCATATTAAAGTCGCGGGTACCCGATTATATGCCTAAAATATGATTAAATTCAATTTAAATTACTGCAGGATGGGCAGAGGTGGGGGTATGTACTGAGTGAGCTACTTCTCAAGGCAATTCGAATGGAAATTGGTATATCACTGGATAGCTCAATCGGGAGAGCGCTCGACGCATCATCGGAAGATCCTGGGTTCGACTCCCGGTGCAGGAATATCCAATATTTTTTCTGGAATTGTTTTGGGATATTATGGCGCAAATAGCCATACCGATTTGATATCCTGTTCCCCATTATCTCGGCAAGGACATTTGAACTGAGATCTGTCCGGTATTTTTTCAATCAACACTCCATGTAATCCAAGAACACAAGGTGATCATGAAATATTAGTTATAATCAATCTGTTTTATATAGCCAATTGTTCATTAATATAAATTATACTTTTAGCAACATTTTTAAGTGGAAATGATTGAAACAGGAGAAACCATGAAGAACGGATTGTATTATTTTGTATCGGATGAAACAATAACTATCTATGACTTATATCTCTCATTCATCTATGTAACGAGTCATTCTGTCTTCAAAGTATTTTTCTGAATTCTCAATGATTCATATTCTACAAATCAATTTTTTTCTCATTTTTATTTTGTTAGCTAAATGTAGCCATTATCTATATAGAGATAACAGTGACTGTAAGAATGAGAAGGATGATTCATAATTCATTATTCATTCACTTTAATATGTATCTTTCATTGATCTTCATTCTTTCATTCATAATTGCCGAAAATTTCAATAAGAACAAAAAAATTCTGAAAGTGACAATTTTTGAATTTCTTAAGCCGACGCTCTACTTCAAGGCAGCCTCTATGACCCCAGTGACCATTCGCACGGATACAGTTCGAGTTGTCTCAACCTGGTAGATCTGAGAACCTTGATATAGACATGGCATGGGAAGTGCAAAACATATAGGGCACCCCTAGTTTCCCCGGTAATGAATTCAATATTCAAGTACAGGGAGCAGTCTGAGTTGTCACTTTCGATTTTTAGAGCCAAAGTCTTATGATTCACCTCCCTTGGACCCTATTCTACAGATCCCCCCCCCCCCCCCCAGAAAATAGACATTTCGCATCGATCTTAATATAGACATGGCTTGGGAAGTGCAAACGATATGCGGCACCCCAGTTTTCCCGGTAATTAATTCAAGATTCAAGTACAGGGAGCAGTCTGAGTTGTCACTTCAGATTTTCAGAGCCAAAGTCCTATTATTCACCTCCCTTGGACCCTATTCATGGCTTCCAGCTGTAGGACCTTGTTTCATCAGATTTGGAGCATTCCCTCTCTCTGTTTATGTCTTTCTCTTTTCGAATCACTCAATATGCCTTCTATAGAGTCCGAACTTGCATGCAGGAAGTGGAAATTATGATCAGGGTCAATTTTCCATAAAACTTTCATTGTGTAGTGAGCACGGACTACTGCAGGGGTCTTTTCCCAGCTGTAGGACCTTATTTCATCAGATTTGGAGCATTCCCTCTCTCTGTTTTTGTCTTCCTCCTTCCAAATCGCTCAATATGCCTTCTATAGAGTCCGAACTTGCATGCAGGAAGTGGAAATTATGATCAGGGTCGATTTTCCATGGAACTTTCATTGTGTAGTGAGCACGGACTACTGCAGAGGTCTTTTCCCAGCTGTAGGACCTTATTTCATCAGATTTGGAGCATTCCCTCTCTCTGTTTTTGTCTTCCTCCTTCCAAATCGCTCAATATGCCTTCTATAGAGTCCGAACTTGCATGCAGGAAGTGGAAATTATGATCAGGGTCGATTTTCCATAAAACTTTCATTGTGTAGTGAGCACGGACTACTGCAGGGGTCTTTTCCCAGCTGTAGGACCTTATTTCATCAGATTTGGAGCATTCCCTCTCTCTGTTTTTGTCTTCCTCCTTCCAAATCACTCAATATGCCTTCTCTAGAGTCCGAACTTGCATGCAGGAAGTGGAAATTATGATCAGGGTCGATTTTCCATAAAACTTTCATTGTGTAGTGAGCACGGACTACTGCAGGGGTCTTCTCCCAGCTGTAGGACCTTATTTCATCAGATTTGGAGCATTCCCTCTCTCTGTTTTTGTCTTCCTCCTTCCAAATCACTCAATATGCCTTCTCTAGAGTCCGAACCACCATGCAGGAAGTGGAAATTATGATCAGGGTCGATTTTCCATAAAACTTTCATTGTGTAATGAGCACGGACTACTGCAGGGGTCTTTTCCCAGCTGTAGGACCTTATTTCATCAGATTTGGAGCATTCCCTCTCTTTGTTTTTGTCTTCCTCCTCCCAAATCGCTCAATATGCCTTCTATAGAGTCCGAACTTGCATGCAGGAAGTGGAAATTATGATCAGGGTCGATTTTCCATAAAACTTTCATTGTGTAGTGAGCACGGACTACTGCAGGGGTCTTTTCCCAGCTGTAGGACCTTATTTCATCAGATTTGGAGCATTCCCCCTCTCTGTTTTTGTCTTCCTCCTTCCAAATCGCTCAATATGCCTTCTATAGAGTCCGAACTTGCATGCAGGAAGTGGAAATTATGATCAGGTTCGATTTTCCATAAAACTTCCAATGTGTAGTGAGCACGGACTACTGCAGGGGTCTTTTCCCAGCTGTAGGACCTTATTTCATCAGATTTGGAGCATTCCCTCTCTCTGTTTTTGTCTTCCTCCTTCCAAATCACTCAATATGCCTTCTCTAGAGTCCGAACTTGCATGCAGGAAGTGGAAATTATGATCAGGTTCGATTTTCCATAAAACTTTCATTGTGTAGTGAGCACGGACTACTGCAGGGGTCTTTTCCCAGCTGTAGGACCTTATTTCATCAGATTTGGAGCATTCCCTCTCTCTGTTTTTGTCTTCCTCCTTCCAAATCACTCAATATGCCTTCTCTAGAGTCCGAACCACCATGCAGGAAGTGGAAATTATGATCAGGGTCGATTTTCCATAAAACTTTCATTGTGTAATGAGCACGGACTACTGCAGGGGTCTTTTCCCAGCTGTAGGACCTTATTTCATCAGATTTGGAGCATTCCCTCTCTTTGTTTTTGTCTTCCTCCTCCCAAATCGCTCAATATGCCTTCTATAGAGTCCGAACTTGCATGCAGGAAGTGGAAATTATGATCAGGGTCGATTTTCCATAAAACTTTCATTGTGTAGTGAGCACGGACTACTGCAGGGGTCTTTTCCCAGCTGTAGGACCTTATTTCATCAGATTTGGAGCATTCCCTCTCTCTGTTTTTGTCTTCCTCCTTCCAAATCACTCAATATGCCTTCTCTAGAGTCCGAACTTGCATGCAGGAAGTGGAAATTATGATCAGGGTCGATTTTCCATAAAACTTTCATTGTGTAATGAGCACGGACTACTGCAGGGGTCTTTTCCCAGCTGTAGGACCTTATTTCATCAGATTTGGAGCATTCCCTCTCTCTGTTTTTGTCTTCCTCCTTCCAAATCACTCAATATGCCTTCTATAGAGTCCGAACTTGCATGCAGGAAGTGGAAATTATGATCAGGGTCGATTTTCCATAAAACTTTCATTGTGTAGTGAGCACGGACTACTGCAGGGGTCTTTTCCCAGCTGTAGGACCTTATTTCATCAGATTTGGAGCATTCCCTCTCTCTCTTTTTGTCTTCCTCCTTCCAAATCACTCAATATGCCTTCTCTAGAGTCCGAACTTGCATGCAGGAAGTGGAAATTTTGATCGAGGTCGATTTTCCATGAAACTTTCAATGTGTAATAAGCATGGACCACTGTAGGTGACTTTTTCCAGCAGTAGGACCTTGATCCCCACCACTCCGTTCAAGAGAATTTCTAAAGGTACGGCCTCATGCAGACGCTTGACGCTAGCGTCCAGCGTCAATTCAGGTCACGTGACACTATTGTGAATTTCCCGCTGCTGAATAAAAAATAGCGACAAAGCTGAACAATTTGAGCTTCTTGGCTGGAAGCGGAGCGTCAAAGTATTCATCCGTACTATGACATACAGATGCCCTACTAATCGACATTAGCTAGTTGGCCCGTATTTACCGAAATATGAGCATATGAATATGGATGATGGTGTCTCGATTGTAAAAATCCAGTGAGTTTTCTTAAACGGTCGATGGACTTCTCAGGCTCATTTTTTTTCGAGAATTCCATGATATTTATGGTGTTCCAGCATGTTGATGATCTCTACTAGATCCCCTACTAATTTACATTAGCTGTTCAAGCCATATTCACCAAAATATGAGCAAATGAATATGAATAATGGGGTCTCGATTGTAGAAATCGAGTAAGTTCCCTTTAACAGTTGATTAAATTTTTCGGCTTGCATTTTTCGAGTATATTTAGAGTTTTCGAGCATCTTGATGACCTCTACTAGATCCCCTACTAATTTACATTGGCGGTTAGAACCATATTTACCGGAATATGAGCCAATGAATATAAATACCGGGGTCTCGATTGAAAAAATCGAAGAAGTTCCTTTCAACAGTCAATTTAATTTTTCGGCTTGTATTTTTCAAGTATATTTTGAGTTTTCCAGCATCTTGATGATCTCTACTAGATGCCCTACCAATTTACATCAGCTGTTCGAACCATATTTTCCAAAATATGGTTATATGAATATAAATAATGGGGTCTCGATTGTAAAAATCGAGTAAGCTCCTTTCAACAGTCAATGAAATTTTTCGGCTTATATTTCTCGAGAATTCCATGGTATTTAGAGTTTCTCAGCATCTTGATCATCTCTACTAGATGCCTTACTAATTTACATCAGCTGTTCGAATCATATTTACCAAAATATGGGCATATGAATATGAATAATTAGAATGAAAATTATGGAGCCTCCAAGCGCAAGAAAATCTATATAAAACAAAAATAGCAATCTATAATTGCTTTCCTAAACTATTCCCAAACATTTAGGATTAGTTAGAATTCGGGCTGAGCCCTGCTGAGCCTGAATTCTAACTAATCCTAAACGTTTGAGAATAGTTAAGGGAAGTTGAGGAAAGCATTTATAGATTGCTATTTTTGATTATATAGCCTGGCTGAGCCCGGCTGAGCCTGGCGGAGCCCGGCTGAGCCCGGCTGAGCCTAGCTGAGCCCGGCTGAGCCTGGCCGAGCCCGGCTGAGCCCGGCTGAGCCTAGCTGAGCCGGGCTGAGCCTGAATTCTAACTAATCCTAAACGTTTGGGAATAGTTGAGGGAAGTTGAGGAGAGCATTTATAGATTGCTATTTTTGATTATATAGTCTGGCTGAGCCGGGCTGAGCCTGAATTCTAACTAATCCTAAATTCTGCTATCTCTGATAGCTATTTCTGCTATCTATACCTAAAAAAAGTTTGAATTAGTAATAAATTAATGACTCTTTCCCAAATTATAAGAATGCTTTTCTAAACTTCCCTAAACTATTCCGAAACATTCAAGGATTAGTTACCTTTGAAAATAATTTTTCTATCTGCTAAGTATACGGAGGTATCATTAAAATTTAAAATAAAAAATAAAAATCTACACTAATCAACGGAGGCGGCCGCCGACGGCGCTAGTATTACATTAATTGCACAACACGTATTTAGTACGGATGACTACTTTGACGCTCTTCTTCCAGCCAAGAAGCTCAAATTGTTCAGCTTTGTCGCTACTTTTTTCTCAGCAGCGGGAAATTCAAAATAGTGTCACGTGACCTGAATTGACGCTGGACGCTAGCATCAAGCGCCTGCATGAGGCCGGAAAGTTGGTAAAGCAGAGATTCTGCATGAGCATGTTGAGATTGTGTAGAACTATAAAATGTGAGTAAAAAAAACAACCAGCAGATGGCGTTGGCCCCCCAAAAAAAATTATTTCATGACAATAATAATAATAATAAATAATGACTCGACCAAATTCTAAAAAATTAAAAAACATTTTTTTTTCTCATTCTTTAACTATTTTTTAATTGATTCCTTCAATTATTCTCTTTTCTCTTTTTTTTTTTTTAATTTCTTGGAAGACACACCTAATTAATCATCAAAAATATATCTACGATGTTCCATTGGCTGAGCCCGAAAAATGCGGGAAATTTGAATAAATTCGACGATTGAAGAAACAAAAGTTGATTATTTAATTATAAATTGCTGATTTTTTAATTCACCCCTTCAACAAAAGTGCAAACAACGAATTTTTAAAAGCAAAAAGTTCCAGGAAGTACTGAAAATTACCCCCCCCCCCCTCTCCCTTCCAACCATCCCTTTCCTGGCGCCTCTTCGGCGCACTATCGAATGGCGCACAAAATTCTCATGAGACGTGAAGTTGGCTTCGCATCAACTCTACGCAGGAAGTCACACGGAAAAACACACGCAGAGCACAGGCGAAGTTTGATCGAGCTGCTTCTTTCTCTTTCTCTCTCTCTCTCTGCTCTTAAAAATCGCGATTTTTTTTTTATTGTGGGGGGAAAGTGGCTAGTTTATTGGGAGTGTGATTATTGATAAATGGAAGTTAATAGATAGTTCAAAAAATGACGCAGTTTTTGCCACCAAATTTGTTGGCCCTATTTGCACCAAGGGATCCAATACCTTATCTACCACCAGTCAGCAAACTACCGCATGAAAAAAAGAATGGTGGATACCTTGGCGTTGGGGGATTTCTCAAATATTTTGAGGTAATTTTATGATAAATTTTTAAAAAACATTTACTTTTGTCTTCAATCAATTTTTCGGAATTTATTGAAATTTATTTGTTAATTTGCCTTTATTTAATTGTTGGTAATTAGTGAAAGAAAAAAAATGCACTTGCACATACAGATGATTAGTTTTAATGTAAGATAGGTTAGTTTAATTTTTTTTTTTGTTTTTTTTTTCTTTTGTTAGAAGAGAAAAGTTTAGTTAAGTATTTTAGTGATTTTTTTTTTTTTTTTTAGGGTCATTGATAATTTAATTGTTTTTTAATTCATTTTTATTATTTTTTTTTCTCTAGGATCCCAAAGACACACCACCACCAGTTCGTGTTGAAACACGTGAAGAAAGATTGGAGAGAAGAAGACGTGAACGTGCTGAACAAGTTGCATATAAATTAGAGCAAGAAATTGCTGTTTGGGATCCAGCTGGAATACCAAATGTCACTGCTGATCCATTTAAAACTTTATTTGTTGCACGTATTGTGAGTTGTTTGGTGCATTTTATGAGATTTATTTTGGTTGAATTGGTATGATAAAGGATTACTTGATGTTTTTTTTTACAGAATTATGACACGTCTGAATCAAAACTGAGGAGAGAATTCGAGGTTTATGGTCCTGTTAAGAAGGTGAGGAGATTGGAAGAGTAAAGTGGGCACTTGAGAGCCTTTCCTGATTTCATTATGACTTTTTTGAGGATATCACGGAAATTAAGCGAGATAGGGCGGTTTTAATGAAATCCATTTTGTAGAGAATTTTAAGAGCTACAGAAAAGGTTTTGGGCAAAATTGCTCTATCTCACTTAGTTTCCGAGAATTATTGGAAAAACTAATGAAATCAAATCGATTTGTCTAAAAAAAATTCATATCTTTGAGATTTGCAGACCGATTGATTTTATTTCATCAATTTTTTAAAATAATATCTTGAAGAATAAACGAGATAGAATGATTCTACCTTTTTTGTAGCCATTGAAAGGCTCTAGAAAAGAGGATTTAGACAAAATCGCTCCATCTCGCTTAGTTTCCAAGATATTTTCAAAAAAAATTATGGAACAAAATCGATTTGCCTAAAAATTTTATTCATAAACTTGAAATCGATTTTACTTTATTATCACTTGTTTGAGAATTTTGTTGGAAACTAAGCGAGATAGAGCGATTTATTCTTTTTTCGTAGCTTTTGAAATTCTCTACAAAAGAGGATTATAGAAAAATTCCACTATCTCACTTAGTTTCCTTGAATTCTTGAAAAAAAAACTGATGGAATAGAGTCAAATTTCCTGAAAAATTAATATTCTAAAGATAATTTTATCTTTTCAGATTGTGGTGATTCATAATACAATTAATGGAAAGCCCAGGGGGTACGCATTCATTGAGTATGAACACGGAAGGGACATGCACTGTAAGTAAAGCAAGACAAAAAGAAAAGAATGAAAGATCCAATGAAAAAAAAAGATCCAAAAAGACTGAAAAGAAAGTGAGAAAAGTAAATTACTTTAAAAATTAATTAAAAATTTTTGTGGACGAATGGATTGGCCCTTTAATTTGGTGCTTTCGTTTTTTTTTTTTTAGCGTCACTTTCAGTAAGTAATTTTGGTGAGGGGGTCTTGTAGTAGCTTAGTGAATCTTGAATAAACGGGATTTTCATAAATGAAAAAAAAAAAGAGAAAAAAAAAAAGAAACGTACGGGGGATACCCACCATACATCCACGCAGGCAAATACCATTATTAAAAATACATGGTAAAAGTGAATAATTCCATTGTTCATTGAAAAAAAGTAACAATTTAATTAAAGAAAAAAAAAAACAAAAAAGGGATAATTATTGGCTGTCATGATTAATACAGTTTTTATCTTGTTCTTGGTACAGCGTGGTGGCCGCTGCCGGCAACTAGTGCCGTTCACTATTCCATGCAAAATCCCTGAACCTGCCTGAATATGATAGGTTTGTATGTGTGGTAAGATCCAACATACAACAAAAAAAAAAAAAAAAAAAGCAAAAGAGAAAACAAGTTTTTTAGAGTCTATTTACCCTTTTTATATTATATAATATCTTGCAAATCCAGTTATTTTGTCAATTTGAAGCTTGAATGGAGATTATATGGGGGGGGAAAAGAAAATTATTTATTTCAAGATAATTAGGATTTCGTTTTTCCTTTCTTTCGAATTATAGAGAAAATTTCTTTAATTAGCATTCTACATTGAAATTGATTGGTTGGGGCTTTTCATGTTTTGAACTTAATATTGAAAATATCGAATTTTTGAAGGTTCAGGGAATCTATTGATGGAAAAAACGTGCAATATTAATTATTTTTCATACTTAATTATCTTTTAATTGTTCTGGAGGGTGAAGAAGGGGGGGGGGGACTGGCAGTGGGTGAGTGTAGCCGGGGATTTAATCCACTTAATTCCACTTGATTAAATGAAATAAGATGAGAGAGTGAAATTATTTTTTAAAAATTGAGGCATCAAAAAAAAATTCAAAGAATTCTTATCGCATTTAATCAATTGGAATAAACTCATTTAAATCGACTAGATATTTCGAGAAGATAACTATCGTTATCGGCCAATATCATGAAACCCTTTCTCTCTCTTTCCATTCATTTTTTCACTTCTTCAATCGTAGGTTCTACACACAAGTCCTTTTAAACATATCAATTTCGATATAGAATACTAATGTTATTCAGAGCCAAAATTTTTTATTTTTTTTTATTTATTATCATATATCCTCGAATCGTGATTGATTTCGTCTAGCGAAGAGTTATCCATTGAATAAATTTATTCATAAAATGTATGTATGATCTGTGAATGCGATGAGAAAATGTGATTATCTCAATTTTTTTTTTTTTATATTTTATTATTACTGCTATAAATTATTACGTCCAATCGTTTATTTTTCTTCTAATTTAATTTAATTTAGAGTCAAAAATAATATCTATATAATATGCTCAGATAAGTAAAGCAAAAAAAAAAAATCGAAAATAATGCGCACGGTTGGTTTTCGTAAGTAAATGAAAGTAAATATATAAAAATAATTGAAAAAATAAAATAAAAAAGCGCACCAGGTAAAAAAAAAAAAAAACCTCTTTGGAGATTGAACGTACCGAAGACTCTGGGGGAAGCTTTGCCAAATGAATAGCGTACGCGCTGGCCTGCCTTCTATCCTCGCGTGTCACTTCGTATTACACAAGTATTCAATTCACATTAATTAAAAAAAAAAAAAAGTAAGAGTATCATTAAAAAAAATTCAAAAAAAAAACTTTGTGTTAACTTCCGTACGTAAGTAGCCGCGGTAGGTATTTTTTGTATCTGATATAATTTTTTTCTCTCCTCTCTCTCTCTCTCTCTCTCTAATCAATTCAAACAAGTACATTGCCGCCAATTCTGCTGAAGGTAAAACGCACATGGAAAGTTTGATGTTAATTGAGTATTGCTGGTAACGTTTAATTTAATCCCCGGGTAATTATTCATGAATTATTGATGAATTTTTCATTCAAATAACGTAAAGTATCGTTGTGCAGTCATTGGGTAAGATGACATAGCCCAATAATAATAATAATAATAATAATAATAATGGTAATGAAAAAGAGAGATGCAGAATTCGTTCGTGTAATATTGATTGATTGATGCCTCAGGTATCACTGGTAAAATTCGCTGATGCGGATTTATTGAATCACCCAATCGTTAATGGAAAAAAATTTTGAGAAAAAAAAATTCCAGCACTTATAATTTCGAGACAATTATTGAAAAAATTCGTAATTTTTGCAAATTTTTGATTGAAATATATAGATTTTCTTAGATGAAAATAATAAAATATAATATCCTGATTAGGTAAAATTGTTTAATACAAGTGGAATTATATTGGTCCATTGGTAATTTTAGCTGCGTATAAGCATGCGGATGGTAAGAAAATAGATGGTCGCAGAGTATTGGTGGATGTGGAGCGTGCAAGAACCGTTAAAGGATGGTTACCCAGAAGACTTGGTGGTGGTCTTGGTGGTACTAGAAGAGGTGGACCTGATGTTAATATCAAACACTCGGGAAGAGAGGACAATGAGAGAGAACGTGAGAGATACAGATTGGAGAGGGAAAGAGAGGCAACTGGTCGTGGATTGGACAGAGATCGGTGAGTAAAATGGAATATGGGTTTTTTTTTATTCATTTAGATGGAGATGGGGTAAAATGGACAGAAGGGGTAGAATGGACACGTGTTATTTTTGGTATTTTATACAATTTAAATTGGTCGAAATCGATGGAAATATTCGAGATAGGTTTGTTTTGATGATTCCATTGGAAAGCTGAGGGAATTTGCCATGAAAATCATATGTCAGAAGTTATTTTTTGCAATTTTTCAAAAATTCAATTTTTCCGCTCAAGATTTGAAGGTGAAAACCTTTTGTTTTTGAAAAATTTCAGGTTTTCGGGAATATCTCTGATTCTATTGATCGTAGCGATCTGGGGTTGATCTTAAATGAAAGGTGAGCTCATTTCCCATAGATTTATGTGGTTGAAAAAAAAAAATTATCAATTTTTCAAGTATTTTTAGGTCAATAACTGATTTTCAGAAAATGGCATATAAGTTTTTGAAAAATTAATGAAAAAAAAATTGGACCACATAAATTCATGGGAAATGAGCTCACCTTTCATTTGAGATCAACCCCAGATCGCTACGACCAACAGAACCGAAAATAACGCCGATAAAGTGAATTTTGTCGATTTTCGAAAGAGTCAGCCCTTTTCAAAACTTGGCCAGAAAAGGAAAATTTTCAAAAAATTGAGAAAAATAATTTTGACCCATGTTTTCCACCTAAAATTTTCTCAGTTTTCCAATGAAATCATCAGGAAATCTCTATCTCGAACCCTTCAATTGGAATGTCCATTTTACCCCACCTTCCCCTATTCAATTTTTTTTTGGAATATCTTGGAAACTAAGCGAAATAAGGCGATTTTGCTCTTCAAATGCCTAACAAATCAGCACAAAATCGCTCAGTTTCCGCCATATCCTCAAAAAACTGTTCTAATAAAATCACTTTTTCTCCGAAAAAAACTCCATAATCCTCTTTTTTTTTTTCCTTCAATTTCTAGGGAACGTGATCGTGTGGACAGAGAACGTCGAAGATCACGTGAACGCAAGAGACGCTCGCGCAGTAGATCCCGCGATCGTAAGCGCAGACGCAGCAGGGATCGTGCTCCCGAGCCAGAGATCGAGGAAATTCAAAGAGAAGAGAGGAGCCGAGACAGACGCGATCGTGACAGAGATCGTGATAGGGAGAGAGAGCGCAAGAGAAGAAGATCGAGAAGCACTGAGCGTCCTGATCGTCCTGATCGCGAGAGAAAGAGAGACAAGCGCGATCGTGATCGTGAGCGCAGAGACAGAAAGGATCGCGAGAGAGTTCCTGATGAGGATACCAAGGAAATTCGAATTAAGGAGGAGCCAATGGACGGTGAGGATTCAATTGAAGATTTAGGGGTCGAGGGGATTTTTGGAGCGATAATTTTATTATATTTTTTTTCCATCGATGGAGTGATATTGCCGTCTTAGAGTCAAAGGGGCGTAAGTCCTGTGTATAAGCATAGCACTTACGCCCCTTTGATTCTAAGGTAACGATTTATATATATATTGTAACGTACCACTTTTTTACGTATTAACAAGAGTAGTGGATGGATCTATAAATATGAATATAAAATAAATTTAGATTTATATATTATATAATATTATATAATTTTATATGAATATGATATAATATGCATATTATACGATATATATGGCATAGGAAAAATCAAGATTTCTCGAGAATTTCAAAATTTGAGATTAAATTGTCATCTTTTTTTTTTTTTCTTTTCTTTTGTCCACGAATTAGAGAGACTTATAACGAGAATAATGAATAAGGAAGTCGAAACGATTGGTTTATAATCAAAAGAATAATATTTTATTTCTCACTTTTAACCAATTCTTGATTTACGAGAGGAGCATTTATATATATCATTGCACTAGAGTCAAAGAGGCATAAGTCCTGTGTATAACCATAGCACTTACGCCCCTTTGTTTCTAAGGCAACAATTTATACATATATTTCTTTTTTTTCTTCAATAGAGTGATATTTAATATTTTTTCTTGTATCTCTAGATTATCCTGATTATGCAAATGCCTATCCCTCTTCAACTCCGTACTTTGCACAAGTAAAATACGAGGACGACAGTGAAGTCGAGGAGAAGTACAGAATTCCAGAGGGACGTAATGATCAGCCATCATACAACTACGATTCCGTTCAAGACTATTAAGAAAATACGTCTTTTGATTGATTAAAAAAAAAAAAAAATGCAGTTTCATTGAATTAATTCCAATTGAAAGAATCCACAAAAACTTAATAGCCCGTGTCTGTATTCTCTATTTCTAAATGAAATATCGATGTTTAAAAACTCAATAACTGTGAATTTAATTTTTTATCAGATTGAATAATGCGTGTAATTCAAAAAAAAAAAAGGAAATTCGGTTGAATAATTTCATCATGTTTTTCAGAGTTTTTTTCTTTTCTTTCTTTCCAATTTTGAATTTTTTTTCTTTCAAATTAGTATGAAAACGTTAGATAGATATAACATTGAAGGACTGAATTTTCCAGTGAAAAACAATTGACTAAAATTTGAATTCTATTCAATCTGTAAATAATATAAGTTGAGAAGCAATTTACAACACATGATTGACTGCTGTATGTATATTTATACATATAGAAATAAAACGATTGAAAAAAAATTTTTAGGTGTATTCAATTAAATTTTTTTCTCTATGAAAATTTGGAGATAAGGAAAATTTATGGGAATATGAAGTTTTTAGACATATTGATTTTATGACGTCGGGGTTCTGAGAATATCTTGGAAATTAAGCGAGACAGGACGTTTTTACTGAGCACTTTTTGAAGAGAATTTCAGGAGCTGAAAAAAAGGATCGTAAATAGGAAAATTAATGGATTTTTAAGAAAACATGTTGGCAAAAGAAGATTTTCGCAAGTTCTATTTGGGAAAATCATGGAAAAATTTCAAAAAGAGAAAATGTAACTAATTTTGACGAAAACATGTTAATAAGAAAAGATTACCGGAGTTGAATTGGGAAAAATTCCGAAAATAATCGAAAATAATTTCGAAAATTCTGGAAAATCTCAGAAAGGGAAAATATTACTAATTTCGAAGGAAACATTAAAAAAAGCAGATTACTGGAGTTCAATTTGGAAATTTTTTGAAAAAAATCGAGAAAAATTTCGAAAATTCTGGAAAATCTCAGAAAGGGAAAATATTACTAATTTCGAAGGAAATATGTTGAAAAAAGAAGATTACTGTTGTTAAATTTGGGAAAATTCGAAAAAAAAATCGAAAATAATTATCAAAATAATTTCGAAAATTCTGAAAAATCTCAGAGAGGGAAAATATAACTAATTTCGAAGGAAACATATTAAAAAAGAAAGATTGCTGGAGTTCAATTCAAAAAAAATTTGAAAAAAATCCAAAATAATTTGGAAAATTCTGGAAAATTTCAGAAAGGGAAAATATAGCTAATTTCCAAGAAAACATGTGGAAAAAGACAAGTTGTCGAAGTTCAATTAGGCAAAATTCCTAGAAAAATCAAAAATAATTTTGAAAATTCTGGAAAATTTCAGAAAGGAAAAATATAACTAATTTCGAAGGAAACATTTTAAAAAAGGAAAATTACTGGAATTTAATTTGGAAAAATCATGAAAAAAATCAAAAACAATTCTCAAAATAATTTTGAAAATTCTGGAAAATCTTAGAAAGGGAAAATATAACTAATTTTCAAAGATTTGGGAAAATTCCTACCAAAATCGAAAATAATTTTGAAAATAATTTCAAAAATTTCGAAAAATCTCAAATAAATTTTTTTTTTTTTTCAGTTTTATCCAATTTCCTCAAAATTCTTCGAAAAAACAGCTGAAATGAAATTGATTTTCCTGAAAATTTCATAATTTCATAAACACCTACATCCATCCTTTCTCCAGAGCTCTTCCTTTCTTCCCCTCAAAACGAGAAGAGAGAATTTACACAAAAATATTCCAGGTGAATAAATAAATTCACCGAGAGGGCGTAATAGTCGCACCGGCAGAGTGTCGCGTGTTGCCACATCACCATCGTGGCAAAATGAAAGTATCAAGTAGTAATACATTTTGTAGATCGCGCTCGTGGACCATCCACCTTAGTACGTGGTTGTGATCGTGGTAATATAACTGGGCTCGTGTTATAATATCCAGTTTTACATACCCTTCTCACAAACATGCCAACATTTCACTGAATTCATTAACTCCTATTTCAAGGGTTTTATATTATTTTTTTTTTTATAAAAAACCTTAAATAATATTTCGTGTTATTATTAAATTTTTCTATAATACATCATTAAACTGTATAATTGAAAGAAAATTCGACTCGGTGAAAAGAAAAAAAACAACGAGTTTATTCTTTTTCATTAAACATTTTAATACAGAATATAACTATACGTTTTCATCGCTGAATACGAAAATATAATCATCATGACTACTCCAAATAGCACGCCACATGTGGAGACGAAACATGGAATTGTTAAATTGGTGAGTTTCTTTATTTTCTGTTTTTTTGAATGAAAAAAATGAGAAAAAAAAAATATTTTTTGAAAAAAAAAAATTTCTTTGCTCCAAAAAATTTTTTTGCAAAAAATGCATTTTTGGAGCACAATGTGTGTATTTATCAGTGCCAACCAGCTGGCATTCATAAAATGCTATCACTAAGTGCTTGAGACATATGTTCCTTATTTTTCCAGAATTTTTCATTAATTATCATGTTTATGAAGATTTCCATGATTTTAGGGAATTTTATTTAATTTTTTTGGGAGACAAAATTTTGGTTTAGTTCATGGAAGAATGAAAATTAGTGGAGACGCTTGGGTTATCAGTGCTCCTATACTTCTTAATAAAGTACTTGATACTTGACCTTTATGTAAAATAATTAATTAACTTTAATTATAAATTAGACTTTTAAATCCCCCCTTTTTTTTGAGTTTCAAATTTTTAAGTGTTTTTTGTATTTTTATATTTTGTTGATTGATTTAAAAAATAAAATAGATGATAGTAAAAAATAGCAGACATGTGACAATTTTTTCGATTTTTTAAACAATTCAAAAATTACAAAAAAAAATGTTTAAAAAATTTGCATTTATTGTTTTTTTAATTTTCTAAATGTGCATATTTTTTTTACATTTTTTTTTTAAATAATTCTTTTGTTAAAAAAAAAAGACTGAAAATTTGTCAGATGTCTGCTATTTTTAGTGTTTATTTATAATTAAAAAAAAAGACATTTTAATGGATTAATTTTTTCTTGTTTTTTTCCTTTTGTTTATTTATAGATTGTCTCGGGTGATACTGTGACAATCAGAGATGTACCACGTGGTAAACCACCGAAGGAAGTAACAATAAGCCTTTCCAATATATCAGCACCAAAATTGGGCAGACGTGGTACTGTCAATGGTGATGAAGAGAAGGACAAGCCATGGGCATGGGAAGCACGTGAATTTCTGAGAAAGAAACTGATTGGACAGGAAGTTGTATTTTCGGAAGAAAAAGCACCAAGCACAACAAGGATCTATGGATCAATTTGGTTGGGGAAAGGTAGATAAAAATCTTCTTCTATTGACAAGCTCATGATATCGTCATGATACTCAAAACAGTAGACATCTGACAGTTTTTATCATTTTTATTTTATTTCTTCAACAAACAAATTATTTAAAGGAAAACAAAAAGCATGCACCTGTCGAAAATTCCAAAAAAACTACAAATGCAACTTTTTTAAAAATATTTCTCTGAATATTAATTTTTTTGTTTAGAAAAATCTAAAAAATGGTCAGATGTAAGATCGTCACCTTAAAAACAAAGGGGCATAAGTGCTATGCTTATATATATATGCACTTACGCCCCTTTATGTTTAAAGCAATGATATCGTCATCTTAGAGCAAAAAGAGCGTAACACATTTCCTATTCTTCTAGCCCCTTTTTCACTTTATATCGACGATATATAGGCTCAGTTTTTAGATAAAAATGTTTAAATAATTTGTTTATTGCAGATAGAAACAGCGGAGAAAATGTAGCTGAACTTTTGGTGTCCGAGGGTCTAGCAAGTGTTAAACGAGACAATCGTAATCCCAATGAAGCCCAAAAACGTCTTCAAGAACTCGAAGACGCAGCTAAATCAGGGGGCAAAGGAATGCACTCAGGCAGTCCATCATCCGAGCACATTCGTGATGTCAAATGGACCGTCGAGAATCCCCGTGCACTTGTTGACAAGTACAATGGAAAGCCCATCAAGGCAATAATCGAACACGTTCGTGATGGTTCAACAATGAAGGCTTTCCTCATTCCCGATTTCTACCACATCACCCTGATGCTCTCAGGAATTCGTTGTCCCCAGATTAAAAGCGACGAGGAAGAACCATTTGCTCGCGAAGCAATTTTCTTCGTCGAGTGCAGAATTCTCCAACGCGACGTCGAAATCATTCTCGAAGCAGCCAACAACAACAACTTTGTCGGCACAATACTCCATCCAAATGGAAACATTGCTGAGCATCTTTTGAAGGAGGGATTCGCTAAATGCGTTGGCTGGACGATGAACATCACTAAATCCAGTGTAGACAAGCTTTATATGGCTGAAAAAGCAGCCAAAGAAAAGCGCCTACGTCTCTGGCGTGATTGGGTGCCTACAGCTCCACAAAAAGAGTACAACGCAGTTGTCACTGAAATAACAAGCGCCGATTCAATGATGGTTAAGAATCAAAATGGTGAAGTGAAGAAGGTCTTCTTAAGCAGCATTAGACCACCGCAAAGACCTAAAAAATCAGGCGAAGAGAAAGATGCACCGCGTTCGAAGGACTTTAGGCCACTTTACGATATTCCATTCATGTACGAGGCTCGCGAATTTTTGAGGAAGAAGCTCATACGCAAACAGGTCAAAGTCATCGAGGATTACACTCAACCAGCCAAGGATCAGTATCCTGAAAAAATTTGTTGTACCATATTCGTGGGAAAGGTTAATATTGCTGAAGCGATGGTATCAAAAGGTCTTGCAACTGTTGTCAGGTACAAGCAGAACGATGATTCGAGACCAAATCACTACAACGAGCTTCTAGCAGCTGAGAGCAAAGCTGAAAAGTCCCAGCATGGCTTGCACGCCAAGAAGGATGCACCCGCTCAAAGAATAATCGATCTTTCCAATGATCCACCAAAAGCCAAGTTCCATTTATCTGCGCTTAAGAGAACTAGGGGCATCAAGGCTGTCGTAGAATTCGTTACTAGTGGGTCTAGATTGAAGCTGTTTTTGCCGAAAGAACACTGCTTGATTACATTTCTTCTAGCTGGAGTCAAAGCACCGAGACGCTCGCGACCAAAGCCTGGAGGTGGAACCATCGAAGGCGAAAAATACGGAGAGGAAGCCTATAATTTTATGAGAGAGCAGACCTTCCAGAAGGATGTTGAGATAATGGTGGAGAGCATGGAGTCTAAAGGAAGCGGTTTTATAGGATGGCTCTTTGTTGATGGGGTCAATGTTGCAGTTTCACTGATTGAAGAGGGTTTAGCTGAAGTTTCGAGCTTTACTGAAAATGGAGAGTATCTTAAGGCAGTTAAAGCTGCTGAAGAGAGTGCCAAAGCAAAGAAACTCAATATCTGGAAGGATCGCGCTGAAGTTGAAGCAGATACTGAGAAGATTGAGGAGGAAAAGGAAGTTGTTGAGAGAAAGGTTGAAGCACGTGAAGTTGTTGTTTCTGAAATAACTGAGGATCTTCATTTTTACGCTCAGTATGTTGATCAACGTGCTCAAGTTGAGGGATTATTGACGAGACTTCGTCAGGAATTGGAAGAAAATCCACCACTTCCTGGTGCATATAATCCAAAGAGGGGAGAATTAATTGCAGCTAAATTTTCGGGTGATGATCAGTGGTATCGTGCAAAAGTTGAAAGAGCATCTGGCACCAATCTCAGTGTACTTTACATTGATTATGGTAATAGAGAAGTTATTAATGTAACGAGAGCTGCACCATTGCCACCTGGTTTTGCTAGTGAAAAGCCATTTGCTCATGAGTATGCACTGGCATTTGTTGAATTACCGAAGGATGCAGATGATCAAAAAGCTGCTATTGCTGCATTGCAAGAGGATTTGGCTGATAAAACACTTTTGCTTAATGTTGAGTACAGAATTAATGGTATACCAGCTGCTACATTAGTTGATCCAGTTTCAAATGATGATCTCGTTAAAGTACTTGTTACTGATGGCTATCTACATGTGAGATCTGATAGAATGAGAAATGCCAATAAAAAGGTATGTATTTTAATAGGGAAAGGGTGGGGTAAAATGGACAGGTGCTAGTTTGGTATTTTATACTATGAAAATTGGTTGAAATTTATGGAAATATTGGCGATAAGTTTTTTCTGATGATTTCATTGGAAAGCTGAGGAAATTTTACATGAAAATCATATTTTAGAAGTTTTTTTTTTGTGAATTTTTCAAAAATTCCACTTTTTTATTGAGATTTGAAGGTGAAATCCTTTTGTTTTTGAAAAATTTCAGGTTTTCGGGTATATCTCTGGTTCTATTGGTCGTAACGACCTGGGGCTACTCTTAAATGAAAAGTGAGCTCATTTCCCATGGATTTATGTGGTTTTAAAAAAAAATTATCAATTTTTCAAGTACTTTTAGGGGAAAAACTGATGTTCAGAAAATGGCCTATAAGTATTTGAAAAATGGATTTTAAAAAATTTGAACCACAAAAATCGATGGGAAATGAGCTCACCTTTCATTTGAGATCAACCCCAGATCGCTACGACCGATAGAACCAGAGATATCGCCGAAAAAGTGAATTTTTTCGATTTTCGAAAGACTCACCCCTTCAAAACTTCGCTAAAAAAGTTAAATTTTCTAAAAATTGAAGAAAATTAATTTTGACACATGTTTCCCGCCTGAAATTTCCTCAGCTTTTCAATGAAATTATCAGAAAATCTCTATCTTCAACCGTTCTACCAGAATGCCCATTTAACCCCACCTAATAATTATTAATCATTACTCTTATTGAAAATGCAAAGGTATTAATCATTTTTCTTCATTTTACAGTTCGAGGAATTCAAAAATGCTGAAACTGAAGCAAAGAAACATCATCGTAACATCTGGCAGTATGGAGATGTCACGACTGATCCATTGAAGGACTGGAAGTAAAAAAATCGCATTTCGATTAACTTGAAAAAACTATTGAATGAAGAAAGAAAAGGGGGGGGGAGAACAAAATTCAAAATTCATATAATGAATATTAAGGGAAAATGGAGAATTGAGGAATTTAAGAAAAAGACAATTTATGGAAAGGGCATAATATTATGAGAAAACCTTATTAATCATGGAAATAAATGAAAAAACAAAGAAAAACACAAAAACAAGATTTACTACATGTATTTAAGAAGTTAATGGCAATACTGGTGTTCTGGTGGTTGTGATCGAGGGTGTTTGCAGGACAAAAAATGGGATAAAAATGATTACAAGAGATAAAAAAAAAAAGAAGAGAAACATTGATGTTACGAGGAGAAATATTAAATTGTACATATGATCATGTTTAATTGCCACAGGAAAAGAAGAAGAAAGAAAAAAAAAATATGAAATTATTTGTGTGGACTTGCATTTGACCCCTTTGTTCCTCGATCAGTTATTATTTCTGCCCAATAAGACTGTTGTCATTTAACAATTAATATAGAGAAAGAAAAGAAAAAACATATAATTGTCTACATTGTATTTCTCTTTATAAATTGCCCATCCCATCAATCATGTTTTTATTCAATTTAAAATAATTTTCGAAAGTGCGAATGGAAAATATATATATATACATGTAAAATTTCGGATATTATGTCGTTGGCATATAGCATAATCAATGTTTTACCTTGATTTCTTAATTAATTTTTTTTTTACACCGAAATATATATTCAATGACATTGTTACTTATGTTTTTTTTTCTCCTTTTTCTTACTATACTTCATATTTTAATTTTGTTCTCTTTAATTTTTTTTTTTTTTGGAGAATTTTCATTCTAGATGGGTCAAATGCTTCCCCTTTTCTGTGCTCAATAAATATGCCAATTTTTATTAATAAAAAAACTAAAAATGAAAAAAAAATACGTGAAAATGATGTACAAATGAATCATTGCAATTTTATGATGATAAATTATTGAATTTCCTTTTCAATTAATTAAAAATTTAATGAAAAATTATAAGAGTGACTTATGATCAAGACATAAGCAAGAAAAAAATTTGAAATTTTCATTTTTTTTAGAATTTATAAAATTTATCTTTACTAGAGAAATTGTCAAATTTTTCATTTCTATCGCATTTTATGGAGACTCAATAATGAACAGAACAGATAAAAAATTATAATATTGTGCAATAGCAGGTTTTTCATGAAATTCAAAAAATTTATTATTACTTCATTGAATCAGCAGTAATTTTCTATACTTTTGAAATTAATTGACATTAAAATGATAATTCTTAGATTTAAATGAATTCAAAAACTTTTAAATATATACTTGAAAGGGAAAAAAATATATATATATATATATTATATATACATTCTGGGAACATTGATGAGTGTGATTATTCGTGAAAGCATTTTGATGATCATTTACAAATGTCGATTTAATGTTTAGAAGTTAAGGAAAATACGTAATAACAATTTATCAAAAAAAATTCACTTTCTTTTACATGAAAAAAAAAAAATCGCAGATTTCATTAAAAATAGTTTAAGAAATTTTTTCTTTCCTTGTCTTTCCACATTAATTACACATAAATTTAAAAAGCCATTATGAACAATTATCGATAGAAAAATATAATGTACGGGAATTTGTGTGTGTGTGTATTGAAATTGTTCGTTTGATGTTGATGAATAATTTTTACTTTATCATTAATCAAATTAATTCAATGGATTAACACCGAATAGAATTAGAATTCAAGTATATTGATACAGATAAATTTTCATGATAATGAAATTAGCATATATCTGACAATTGTCTTTGTTCATTTTTTTAACAAAAAAATCATTGTAAAAAAAAATGTTTAAAAAAATTGCACTCATAGTTTCTTAAATTTTCTGCATGTACAAAAATTTTCCATTTTTTTGAATAATTTACTTGTTAAAAAAAAAAAAAAAAAGGAAAATTGTCAGATTTTTGCTGTTCGAGGTTTCATAAATTTTCATATTATTCTTATAAGTAATTCTGTCCATGTGCTAAAAGATGAAAAAAAAATGAAGAAATTCATTAAATAAGATGATAATCATGTTTCAGAGCTGGTATACTCGTGTTATACACTGTTAAAAAAAAAAATCTCCACAAATTGAAGTGAAAAATTGTTGTTTTTATCATTCCCTGTTGATTTCTGAATTATTTATATAATTTTGGGGCTCATGCTTTTTTTTTTAATTCAAAGAGAAAATCGTCTTGCTTTATTTTAAATTTGAAAAAACCGCTTTTTTGAATTACCGGTAAGTGAAATGCCGCTAATTTTACCGATTTTGGGAAAAGGACTTTGCTCCTTTATGCATCGCGGGTAAATTCTCTTCTTTCAAACGTTCGAAAATTCACTCCGATGGATTTTTAAATATTCAGACGAAGACTTCCTCGAGTTCAATTTTATTTTCTCCTTCATTTTTCAAAATAACAGGACAGAAGATACTCTTCATTGTACACCTGTCAACAACAGTTACACGTGTCGTACCCTCGTTCGAATTCTCCTTCAATACTTGATGAAATCGATTCATAAATTCTTCAAAGAACTTGCGTTTGACATATCCGCGTGTCAATTTGTTTTTTCTATTCCAGAGAAAACTTCCGCCTTAAAGAAATCAATTAAAACATTAATAGTAAGGGAAAAAATGGCATATTTTAGTTTTTATGTTTTATTTTACGAAAATTAGGAGAAATCAGTAGAAAAAACTAAGATAGATTTTTTTTGATGATTCCATTGAAAGGCTGTAGAAATTTTCCGTTAGAAAACGTATGTCAAAAATTGGTTTTCAATCGTTTTTGAAAATTCTACTTTTTTTTAGAGAAAAATTGAAATATTTCACTTTTTTAAAAAGATATCTCTCGTTCTATTGGTCGTAGCGATTTAAAAATGGTCTTAAATGAAAGGTGAGATCATTCACCATCAATTTACATTGTTTTGAAGATGAAATTATGATTTTATGAGGTACTTATAGGGTAAAAACTGTTTTCTTCTACGAAAAAGCTCATTAATTCCTCAAAAATCGATCATTTTTCTTTCAAAAATCACATAAATCGATGGAAAGTGATATCTTTTTTCATGTAAGATGGACCTCCCAAATCGCTAAGTCAATTTTAAAAATGATTATCACAATAATTCTCAAAATTTTGGAAAATCTTAAATAGGCGAAACATAATTCTTTTTTTTCCATTTATTTTGAACCGAAGATATCTTCGAAAAAGTGGAAAAAAATCGTAAATAAAAAGAATTTGACTGCCCATTTGTTTCCGAAAAAAATAGAATTTTCAAAAAATTCAAAACAATCCTGACGCATGTTTTCCGCCTCAAATTTTCTCATCCTTTCGCCAAAATCATCAAATCAAAAAAAAATCCATCTCAAGTCATTTCATCAACCCCCTCCCCCCCCCCCTCTCCCCCATTACCCATTTCAACTTCAAATTCAAACTTCATCGATCAACGAGCAATAGTTTCTCTCCACTGAAGCATAACTGATAACCCGTCAGTTCCTTGATTTTCCAGTATAACGCACAGGGCATGTAAGTCCGAATTGGCCACCCCAAGTACATCTGTCTCTCCCCCCCTCCCTCCCCCTTCACCCCTTTCGAAAACTCCCCTATTTCCATTTCAAAAAATCCCCCCCCCCCCCCTTGTGAAAATCATTCAGTAGTACTCTTCAATTGCGCAGACACTCGAAATCCTCGAAACAGGCCTGTCACCCCCCCCCCCCCCCCCCCCCCCCCCCCCAGTAGCTTTTTCTTCTCCGTCTCTGAGAATCGAAAAAGAAGGATTGATATCGGTAGAATTATGCCGATCTGTCCGTTCACTTTGCATTTGGCGCTGTAATCGCGCGAATCTATCGTTTCCCCTATCTAAAGCCTATATATATATATATCTATATATCATTGCATTAGAAGCAAAAAGGCGCAAGCACCTGTATATAAAGCATAACACTTACGCCCCTTTGTTTCTGAGGTAAATAATATCATGAGCCCTGAATTTGCGCAGTCGCGTTTACATTTATCGATCCAGGGGTCCACCCCGGGGTGACACCCTCCTGGTTCCATGTTAAAGCCTCCACTGCTTCACCGGCAAAACTAGTGAGTAGTATACGCACACGACATAGGTAAGTCGAACTGCACGGATCTCTCTCTCTCTCTCTCTCTACCCTAAAGCTATCTACCCTAGTCCACCCGGTGTCTATGTTTATTTACGTATTTATTGAGTGAATTAATTGAGTTAATTTTTTAAAATTAATTCACCCATTTCCTGGGATTTTCCTACGATTTTAGTGATTTTTTTAACAGTTTTTGCCGCGTTTTTTTTTGAGTGTAAATTTTTAAGATCGGAGGAAATAACTTGCGGGAAATTTCGAAACAGCCGCAAAAGACGCTTGGCCATCGTCATGAAACGGGGGCTGCAAGTGCGCAGGTTGTGAGGCACACAGAATTCTGACGCAGACGTATAAGAGCATATCAGTTTTCACGTGATCGTTTTCACCCACTGTCGTCTACGTCTTTTCCTCAAACGAGCCATTCACTATTTTTTTGCGGGGTGAAATAACGTAAAAAAGAAGGAAAAAAAGGGGATTTAAAGAGGAATCTTGATTTATTGGGGATTTTTTTCATTGAGGGTTCATTTTTCAGTGATTTAGAGGAGGTAAAGGCGATTTTTTTCAGTCATAAAAGAGTGATAGAAATCGTGAAAGTAGGTTTTTTCTTTGATAAAAGCCTTTTTTTTTGGGGAGAATTCGAGGAAATTTGCTGATTTTCGAGGTAAGATTCTTCCTTTTTTTTTCGGGGAAAATCGGGGCTTTTTTTCGAAGGGTTGTCTCTGTATTTGTGTGTGTGTCTGTCTGTCTGTGTGTTGAGGGAGGTTTCTTGGGTTAAGAGGTAATACTGATTTTTTTATGAACCGTAGAGGCTTTTCAATGTGACGTGAAACGCAAGGGCTTTTGTAGGCCAATGGGTGTGACACTGTCGAAAAAAAAAAAAAAAAAAAATTCACACCCAATTATAATCATCTTTGATGTTTTTTTTTCTATTCATTTTTTTTATCGGATTTTTTTTAATGAATTTGAATTGGGGAATTTTTTTTTCTGGGGCGGAGGGCTTTGGAGGACTTTTCACGTGAATTTCTCCTGTAATTTTCGATTTTTCAATAGCGATGGGATTAAACGTTAATTAAAGGGAAATTTTTTCTTTGAGCTCTTGTTTCGTTTGCTGCATTTTTGGTATGAAATTTTTTTTTTCAAAGGATTTTTTTTTCATCGATTGAATTTGAGGGAATTATCATTATTATTATTATTATTATTATTATTATTATTATTATTATTATTATATATTAATTGTATTAATTGCTGGATAATCTTCGAGGGCTCCCACATTATTATTATTATTATTATTATTATTATTGGACAATTTTCATGCCTCAAATATTAAATCATTAAAATTTAATTCAATTCCTGTTTAAACAGTCTTGCCTGTCATCCAATTGACCTCGTGTCCTGTCTGATAAGTAAATTCAATTTCGTACGGCAATATCCGAAATATCTGCTCCAATAATTTGGACAAAATCGAGTAAATTTCAGAATTTCGATTAAGTTTCAATTGAAAATCGTGATTTTTTTTGTTTCATTTTGCATGAAACATGTAAATTTATCAGAGTATTTAACTCTTTTTTTTTTTTTTAAATTTGCAATGATATTCTGGTATTTTCAATTTCCAGTGGCAAAAAAAAGTTATACTCAAGCCCCTCGAGGCATGCTAACTTTTTTTTTCTATCCACGAAAGAAAATAGAAATAAAATCAAAAAGTTGAAAAACGTAACTCATTGAATTTTTGAAATTATTAAACGGAGAATTTAGTTTTATACCGGAGGGGTTTGCACTACTGCACATTGAGGAAAAAGAATTCTTGAGGCATGAAAATTTTTTTTAAAACAAAATTTTCCTTCGCAATTTTTATATCTATATATAGCGAAATTTTCTAGAACAAAGTGAAGTTGTTACGATTAAAGTCAATTTTCTTGCAACAAATTTCTTTTTTTATGAGAATATTTTAGAGATTTTTTTTTCATTTAGATGTCTGAAAAAAAGCGTTTTGTCGATTTTTTGGGGCTAAAAAAAGGCAATAAAATAATAATTTTCGAGATTGCTATTGACTGAATATTGAAGTCTTCAAAGGAGGGGAAAAAAATCATCAAAAAGTATTAAAAAATAACAAAACCAGAGCCGCAAATTTTTTTTTTTGAAAATAATTTAAAGAAATTCGTGAATTTACTGAATTTAGTTGATTTAAACTGATCATCCATTTGAATTAACTAAATTCGGTGAATTTAACAACTTTTTCAATCATTTTGTGGACTAAAAATGATTGAAAGGACTAAAGTCATTAATATTTGATGGTTTTAACGACTTTTTTCATCTCACTGGAAAAAAAAACAATTAAAATTTTAACATTTGCTATGAATATGAATAAACATTTGCAGAAAAGTTCAAAATTTCATTAGAAAAAATGAGTTTCAAGTGATAAACTTTCTTGCCCATATTCTAAAAAGTTCAAAGTATTTTTCGAAAAAAAAAAAATGGATTTTTTGAAAATTTTACAGTGGTCTGACCCCTTGAACTTAATGAGAGTAGAAAAAAAAAATGAAATAAACGAGAAAAGAATATTTTTAATGAAGTAAAGCTCCGTTTATTAGAGAATTCTGTTTGTGAAATTCAGATAGAGGCAACTGTTGGTTCATAACGATGGCTTTTAACCACAAGAGAAATCAGAGTCGAGGGGGTAAATTCAACTAGACGGAAATTGCAACCGAGTAAAGCCTTGATTGCAAGCCAAAACAGTGGAAAAGAGCTTGGAAAAAAATTTGTCCCAGACAATTGCAAGTAGAATTTCCTCACAAATCTCTTCATTTTCAATGATTTCTGCAAATTTTTTAATTTTGTCAAGAAAAAAAAAAAAAAATTGCACCGACCGTATTTCTCCAATTTTTTATCTCTACAATTTCCTTGGGAGTTCGTGAAAGTTTGTTAGTAATGGGTAAACAGTTTTGCGATAGAGAAGAAATGCAATTGGAGATGTGCACTACTTTTCAGTGCATTTTAAATGCACGCCCCTCAAACGAAACTTTATTTCCCTATAATTCACATTTGATCACAGGAAAAAAAAGAAGGAAAAGTATCACCGATCGTAAATCTTCGAGAAACTTTATAAAAATTCGTTGCGAGCTGTTTGATAATTTTGGAAAGTCATTTTTCATAAATTTATCAATTTTTCAAGCCATTAATCTTGAAATATCGTCATTTTTTCGCCCCCAATTCCCTTTTTATTACGTGCATCTTCTCTTCATATTGAGGAAAAACTTCTATTATCAAAGAATTTATATTTGTAATGGAGAAGAGAAAAAATTGATAATTATCAATTGCTGGACTTTAATTTGAGGAAATTTCGAAGGAAAAAAAAAACGATAATTTTCAAAATATTTCGAAAATAATTGAAAATTATTTCGAAAAATTTTGCGATTTGAAAAACGATTTAGAAAAAAAAAAAAAATAGAAAATATTTGTTCTTAATAAAAAAAAAAAAAAATATTTGTTCCAATAGTCCTTTGTAAATATTTCTGTCAAATAATTCAAAAAGTTGTTCAATTTACTGAATTTTGTGCTTTTCTACAAATCATCCTTTCCTTCAAACAGTTAATCTATTTGAAAGAACAAAATTCAGTAAATTGAACAACTTTTTCAATCATTTAAAAATAATCTTTGTTGAGGACTATTGGAAAAAAATATTTGGAATTTTTTACTTGAATTTTTCTCAGTATGAAACTCTCAAATAGAAATAAAACGGATGTTTAACCACAGTTATCCACAGTTTGGTTCAAAACAAACTCAAATTTCTTTTAATCGAGTAACTAATTGATTAATGTGAAAACTTTCATCTCAAAGTAGTGTATTTATTCTTGAAACACAAGCAATGAGCTAATCAGCTTGAGGAATCTTCAATTAATTCCAAATAATCAATTAAAATCGGTTTATCTCAATCTGTATATATTCAATCTAATTAACGCATTATTACTCTTGATAAAAAATTTCTTAAAACTAATAATTTTTGATTTTTCTTAGTTTCAAGAAATTTCTTTCTGGTGAAAAAAAAAACAAGTGGATAATAGTATTGCTTTCCAACTGATATAGCTTTTTCTGCTAATACTTTAGCAATATGCTTCTGAATGGAAGTGATACAACTTTTTTCAAAATATCATCAAAATATCAAATTTTGAAAAATTCATTAAAACGCCAATAACTCGAGAACTAATCATGCAAATAAGCTCAAAATTGACAGGCATTTAACTGATACAACTCTCGAGATAATATATGAGTATATATATGCTGAATGAACTCTAAAAAGAGTACCAAAGCTTTAATAAAAAAAAAAAAAAAAATATATATGAGTATAAATAACATCAGTTGAATAGTTTCCAGAAATTCTATTAAAAACTGATTTTCGAAAAATGGACATATTTCAAAAAGTCCCGATCGGATTCTCTTCAAATAAAACTTAAAAAATAGAGTTAGTCGAGAGGAAGTTTTCCACAAAATATGAAATTTTTCTATAAAACCGTTTTGCTGTAATTGAGACTTTTATGCACACACCGACATAAACACACACAGACAGACATGCGCTAAAAATATCATTTTCTCTCTATTTAGATCATTTTAAGTATCTTCTATTAAAAAAAATTACAATCGAAAATTCTGATGATTACATAGCTTCCATTTGGAAGCAAAAACATTTTTTTTTCTCAGTATATCGATTCAACCATACCCAATTGCATTTCTGATTATATCCATATTTGGTTGAACCCCTGTGTGTACACTGACGGGAAAAAATATTTTCTAGGCATACAAATAATTTTGAGCCAAAACTCCTTCTTTATTATATTCGAATTTAATTGAGAGAAATAAATATTTATTTCTCTCAATCTCAATTTTTTTAATTTCGAAATTACATCAGATCATTACTCATTTTTCGTTGCTAAATTTCACAAATTGATGATGATAAATAAACAATTATTTGTCCGAATCTCCTCCTGAATTGATTCAATCTTGATTATAATTGCCATTAATATTTTCTCGTGATGTTTTTGTCAAATAATAATGTATTTGAACGAAACATGAATTTTTAGTCCAAATATAGTTCAGTTTGACTCAAAACCGCAATGTATTGGTCGGAAATTATTCCCTAAAAAACTTATCGTATTTTTAATGTGAATGTATTGGAATTCATCCAAAATAAATACAAGATTCGTCTAAGACATAAATTGTTTAAACAGAAAAAAACCACTGGCAATCAAATTCTCGATTGACATGAGCTATATAACATTCCTAATAAATATTTTTTTCCCTCAGTGTAATTGAAAATTTCCAATATTTTTATTTTTTAATTCAAAAACAAATTTTCTCAATAAAATACCTTTTTTTTCTATCACTTCACCACATTAACAACAGAATCAAACTAAAAAGTTACATTCAATATCACATTACCCTTATTTTTAAACATCTGTTTCATCCTGCTGTTATTGCTGGTGACAACAGGGTTCGAGTTACCTAACGAACTTTTCTACCCCACCGAGCTTTTTCTCTTCCAGTCTCCCATTATGTCACTTTACAAACTCCTGTTTCAACGTTTAACCTTCTGTCGTTTATAAAAAAAAAAAGAAAAAAGGAAAAAAAGTGTAGTAGAAAGTAACGCCCAACTCGTATTTATTACAAAATGAAAATGTAAAAAAATACGTGAATGCAAATTGCTTGTTAGCAAGCAAGTAGAATATTCCAATTAATTTCAGTCATGATTTCGTGTTTTCATAGATTTTTTAAAAATTCTGGTATTTTTGTATTGTTTTTAATTAAAACCATCTGCGTATTTTACTGTATTTTACTGCATTCGAACACATTTGGAATTTACAACAAATGTAATAGGTGTAATTCGTCACTGGAAAATACAGAGAAATGACGAAAAATCCATCATTTTTTACGTTTTTTATTAGCGCTGTTTTATGCCACCGTATACTCGCAGATACAGGGATTTACACTGTTAAAGATTTTCGTCTGAATTTTCCGTGCAAAATCCCAGAAATTTCAAGAGTCACATTTCTACTAAAATTTCAGATAATTACATAATTGAAAAATGAATACATTATCGATTTTCAAATAATTTCACGGCTGAATATAAACGAAATTTGTAAATTTCAGTTTAATTGTTTCTCAAAAATTTAGTCAAAATAGGAAAAATTCAAAAAAAAAATTAAATATCACAGAAAAATATTTCTAAAAATTTCCATCAAATTGTCTATGAAATTTCCATTTTTTTCCAACAGTTTGGTAGTAAAGTCATTCAAGTTCCCCGAACACACGAGGACCTCAATTTCCAAGAGGATTGATTTTTTTTTTTTTTGCTGGGGCAATAGGAGCACCATACACTCATATTTCTATCGACAAATACCCTTTGCCTCCTTTTGCCTTGTCCTATTGTACTCGATTCACTTCAAAGAAGCTAGAAACTTCGGGGGTTAGAGAAGTGGAAATCAATTTCTTTGAGTTATTAGGTTTTTCTTCTGGAATATCTTTGGAATTGAAGGGAGATATGAAAATTTTTTGAGAGATTTTTTTGGAGCGGAAGGAGACACACAAAAAAGGTTTTCATGGAGAATTCTGGTTCTTTATGATTTTCCGGGATATTCCAAAAAAAATCTCAAGTTTCATCAATTTAGTATTCAGTATTTTGGCCAATTTTTATGACATTTTTTGATAACTCAGACTAAAATATCTCACCAATAATATTTGAGACATTAATATCTCGGGAAATTTTTTTTGTACAAAGATTTATTCGTTTTGAGATATTTTTCAACGAGATTTTATAATTGAGATTAAATTCGTTGAGATATTTTTGTCATGAGATCTTTTTTTTATTGAGATTTTCTTAGCTTGAGTTCTTTTTTTTTTAATTAGAATCATTTAGTTGAGATAAAATTGCCCAATATTTTGATCTCAGACTAAAATATCTCAGTTATAATATCTCATGCATTAATATCTCATGAGTTTTTTGCACAGAGATTTATTCTTTTTGAGATATTTTTGTCGTGAGATGTTTTTTATCGAATTTTTTTCAATGAACTCATTTAGTTGAGATAAAACTGTCGAGAATTCTGATCTCAGACAGAAATAATTCATCAATAATATCTCAGGCATTAATATCTCATAAAATTTCTTGTAAAAAAATTTATTTGTTTCGAGCTATTTTTGTAATGAGATTTTTCAATTGAGATTAAATGCATTGAGATGTTTTTTTTCTATGAGATGTTTTTTTTTTTCATGAGATGTTTTAAATAAAATCATTGAGCTGAGACAAAATCCTCATGACCCATCAAATCAAAATAGCCTTATCCCTCTTAATTTCCAAAATTATCCCTAAAAAAACATCTCCACTCACTTTCCCACAAAAATTCTTCAAACTTCACCAAGTATCAATTAGTACAGTGAAATCCTCTATTCCCTATTTCCATTTCCCTTTCTCATTATTTTCACCAAAGAGGTATTGTTTCAATCGCCCACGAGATTATCACAGATTACCCGAGAAGTTCGTTAGCATGATTACGTCACTTGAATCCAGAAATACAAAAGGATTGTGTGTGTGTATGTCCTTGACACATATTAAAAGAGAGACGAAAGCGGAAATTTAAACTTTGAGCTTTTTATTAATAGCTTCTTTTCAGCCAATTTTGTCGTTGGCATTAAAGTCGATGGATGAGAAAAGAAGGAGGGAGCAAAGAAAAAAAGTACTCGTAGCAGTAGGGTGGAGGAAGAAAAACTTAATGAAAGCTTGGGGAATCAGGATCTGGAGGAATAGGGTGTTGAACGTTGGCATACAGAGAATTAGTGAGAGAAGCTTGCAAGCCAAGGACCCAAAGGCAAAAGGGGGCAAAATTGTGTGTGTGTCGGTCGATACGAAGCTTTTCGTCCCTAGTGTGAGAAAGTGAGACAGAGGCAAATGCTTTTCAGAGAGGAAAAGAGGGGAGGAGGGTGCAAAAGAGAAGGGGGGGGGGGGGGGGGGTTGAAGTGAGGATTAGTGAGGTTGCGGGCGTTGCCTTCTACCGTTTCACTGTATTTTTTTTTTCTGCACCCTCTCTCTCTTTCTCCCTCAGGTAAAACACACTCGAGCGTTCACATGTCGCAATATATATATATATATATATATATATTTATATATGTACATAGAAAACGGGAGTAGTTTTCACTTGGTCGGTGCATTTACGTTTCTATTCGCAGACAGCCTCTCGTTTTCACTGTTACCTGAGTGCACTCGGTGGTAAAATGAAGGGTGATACACACACCCTGAGAAGTCAAACTAAGAGGATGAAGAGAATGTAGAGAGAACAAAAAAATCAAGGAGTTATTACACATGTGTCTGTGAGTGTGTATGTGTGAGAGGATAAATTTCCGGGTGAGGGGAGGATTTTCTTGATAAATTTGGAGGAGGAGGGGGGAGGGGGGGGGGATTAATGTAGGTTACGTTTGATAAGATGTGGCATCGTTTACTTAGGTTTATTGGGAACATTTGTTGGAGACACAATGGTGAGGGTAAAAAGTAATGGAATCGTTTGTCTCTTCTTGGAGGGAGGGATGAGTTAACGAAATGGGGAATATATTTGTTTTTTTTTTGGTTTTTTTTTGGATGATTCTACTGAGAAAATGACTGATTTTTAGCGATTTTTGTGATAAAGAGGAATATTTTGAGTTTTTCTGCTAATGGAGGCGTTGGTATGGGGGAAATGGAGACTTTGGTGGTTAAAACTGGAGGAGAAAAGATGATGGAGAGGGGGAGGGAGGGGGTGGGAGAGAGGAAGTGGGGAGAATGAGGGTTAATAATTCAGGACATGTAGAGGAATTGTGGTCTTTCAATATCTAGCGTCAGCACATGTGGGTGTAGGAATTTTCGTTCTAATAACAAAACAGGGTTGTTGTGGGAATATTGCTTAGAAAATCATGGTGATGGGGGAGAAAAGGAATGATAGGGGAAGTTGGGGTAAAATAGACGCAAGGGGTGAAACGGAAACATTTTAGTTTTGGTATTTTATACTATGGGAATTAATCGGAATCGATGGAAATATTGGAGATAGGTTTTTTCTGATGATTCCATTGGAAAGCTGAGGAAATTTCACATGGAAATCATATATCAGAAGGTTTTTTTTTAATTTTTCAAAAATTTTATTTTTTGATCAAGATTTGAAGGTGAAATCCTTCTGTTTTTGAAAAATTTAAGGTTTTCGGGAATATCTCTGGTTCTATTGTTCGTAGCGAACTGGGGTTGATCTTGAATGGAGGGTGAGCTCATTTTCCATCGATTTATGTGGTTTAAAAAAAAATTATCAATTTTCCAAGTACTTATAGGCCAAAAATTGATTTTCAGAAAATGGCCTTTAAGTATTTGAAAAATGATTTGAATCACATAAATCGATGAGAAATGAGCTCATCTTTCATTCGAGATCAACGCCAGATCGCTACGACCAACAGAACCGCAGATATCGTCGAAAAAGTGAATTTTTTTCGATTTTCAAAAGGGGAAAACCCCTTCAAAACTTGGCCAAAAAAGTGAAATTTTCAAAAAATTGACAAAAAATAATATTGACACATGTTTTTTACCTAAAATTCTCTCATCTTTTCAATGCAATCATCAGAAAATTTCTATCTCAAACCATTCAATTGGAATTCCCATTTTACCCCACCTCCCCCCCGTCAATAAAAATTCCAATTAATTCAATTGTTCAAATTTTTCTTCTGTTTCAGATTTTCAAGTTGGATTGTTTATTTTCTCCTCTCTTAGTTCACCCTTTGATTTCCAGTTAATTTACGTTCAAGCTTATTCAACGACTTTTTTTCGTGAAGAGCTAGAAAAAAAAGTAACCAAAGAATTTAAAAAAAAAAAAAAAAGAGACAAAGTTAAAACTGATCAGACTAACGTCAAACATCCTAGTAAACGTGAAACAAAGTTTGAGCAAAGATCAAGAAGCACTGAAGAAACACAGCGTTGAAGTAAAAATCGTGAAGAAAAAAAAAAAGGGGGATAAAACTCGAGTAACATCTAGTGAAGATTGTGCAAAGGGTGAAAAACGAAATAAAGAAGAAAGAATAAGAAAAAAAAACTCGAAAGATTTTTTTATTGAGATATAGGAGAAATCAAGAATCAGCAAGATTACAGGCCGCGGCGGTTGCGCCAAGTATTGTGGAACTGCTCCATCACCCGGCAACATTTCATTCTCCAGTTTTCGTCAATCCTTCACCAGCAATGTCAACTACCTGAAACGGAGGTAAATTGATTAATCTATAATTAAATAAAGCGCACAAGAATATACCATTTTATCAGTGAAATCATGTAATTTTATCAAGACCTTCGCAAAACTTTCTTTCAAAACTTTTCCCCTCCTCTTTTCTCTCTCACCTTTTTCCAAAATTATCTGCTGCACGTCTCAAAACTTGGCAGTGTTGTCTATGAAGAGAATTAAGATGAAAAAAAAAAAAAATTCGAGTCTTGAACTACTTGGCAATTTGCCGAACAAATTCTTCATGCAGAATATACGATAGAGTCATCTCTATATTTATTGAATTTAAAATTATGAAGGCGTGAATTTAACACAAGCTTTATTTGAAATTCCATTAGTATTATGGTCACAGGTGTTGGCATTTGTCCCTGATACCACGACATTACTCGTTGACCATAAACTCGCCATGGAATTGCCTCAGAATGTGATAAATTCCCGTTATACATGCCACAATGCTTTTTGGAAGAGAGCTGAATGCTGAAATTAAGCAGTACTCAAGTCCCACTCCATCACTTGAGGTATTATTATTTGATGCTGCATCAAAGATATTTGGTTCATTTTTCTGAATTTTTTCAAAATTTTTGTCCGTGCAATTTATGAGATATGAATTATCAAAGTTACTGAAAATACCGGTGGTGGGGATGAAACGCCCTAAATCGGACAGAAATAACGAAATTACTAAGAAACCACAGGGTTGACCCATTATTTAAAAACTATTGCCGAAGAGAACAGCATTCTAACTAAATAATAGAAGAAAAAAATATGCAATTCACCGTATAGTTATTGAGAAATTTTAATTAGAAGGTAGTCGTAACTATTTGCCTCTCTCTCTCTCTGTCTCATGCATGTGATAGCAAATGTAAAAAAAAAGTCGAGGAAAAAAAATTATATTCATAAGCTGAAGATATGACTTTCAAATAGTTTAATCAATTTTTCGGGTAAATTAAAACCACTTTTTCCCGAATTATCAGTAATTAATTGAAAACAAACCCAAAAAAATCCTCACTTTTATCTATTTTATCGACTGTTCTCTGGGATAGTACCTTGATCTGTCTAAGAAAGCAAGGTTAAAGTTTTTTACATCGGCGCAACTTCCCGCCTTTCCCTGATTTCAGGGTACATCTTAATAATTCATATAATCCAAACAAACTGAATTGCCCAACAGACTATTTTTATTGCAGCCTTTTTTCACCCCCCTTTCTAACAATCTCTCATCAATAAGCGAATGATTCATACCAATGAGCACTCATGTTCGTTCAACCACTCAAAATAAATGCACCTATCACAATAAACTCAAAGAAATCGGTCCAATTATCACGATCAGCGAACCACTTCCAGTTTACCTTCCAGATTCTCATCTGGGGACTTGAGCTCAGAACTAGACGATGAGCCCGGCACGGAACCGGGGATGGCCACCATGGTACGGCAAGACTCAAGTCAACCATATCAAAATATACCAGACAGGCCATTGCAGTCTCAACCAGCTCCAATACCACCGCCATCACAACCACCAGTACCAGGAGCACCACCAGGCAGTGGTGGTGATTTGAGTTTAAATTTGCGGCCAAGTTCCAGAACAACCAGTGCTCCATCATCACCCGCAAAAACCAGAGAAAGCCTTCTACAACGGGTCCAAAGTCTAACCGGTGCTGCACGTGATCAGGTATGATGATGATGATTCCATTTATTTCCGGATAATTGAATCTGAACTAGAATCGACCTCTCACTTACCGAATCCCCAGTAACTTGCGCCCAATTACAATGTTCAATGTAATACAATTACCCATCGATCTGTCCTTTCTTCCCCATAATAGCAAATCTCCCTTTCCAGAAGCCATAAACTCTCTTGTACTCAGTATATTAGAAGATATTCCGTAAAAAGTTTAGTTTCTCTCAAATACCCATAAAACTTTTGGAAAATAAATTTGATCCAGCTGCTCATTAAAAAGTTAAATTACTATCTTCCAAAAGTTTTGCCTCTATTCTCTTCCTACTAATTTCAAGTAGCATTGTTCATCAATATCAAATTGCTTTGGCAGTTGAAAATTGAGATACTCCATGAGATAACGCGTTAGCATGTTAAATTTTCAGTTATGAATTGACATAAAGCATCAAAATACAAGCGTATACACACAATCTTCCTATCGTACGTACAATGTCTAACTATAGGCTCAAGTGTAATACCCTCGTTAGTAACTACCGCAGTGATGTTTGTTAAGCTGCTGTATATTTACCATTGAGATAGAGTCTCTTGTGATGAAAGCAGTTTAATTAGAATGTTACGTGAAGTCCAATTAACCAAAATGAACATTGAATTTGTGGATTATATTCACAAATGTAACAGTACAAGCAGATGATTCAGTAGGAAAGCAGAATAATGGGTTGAGTTGGTTTTTGTTAAAAATCAAATTTTATCACGAATTTCTGTAGAATGTATGAATACATGTTCCACAGAAAGGATTCAATTGAAATATCATAATTTTGAGATGATGTTTGAATTCGAAGATGATGTTTTGAATTATCTTCGTAGTATCGTTCACAATATTGAACTTTGAATCAACGATTTCTAGATTTTTTTCACTGTTTATTCATTCTTTCGCCGAGAATTGATGGTCTATTGAATGGTTGTTCAATTGACATTGTACATAATGAAATTGTTCAAATAATGAAATCGTTGACCTAGAATGAAAAGAGCGTAACGAAATAGGAAACGTGTACCATTCACACACTTTTTGCTCTACCACGACGAAATATTGACTGAATATTTGTAATACTTGAATTTGGAAATATTATGAAGTGTGATATTTTATTATGTGATGTTCTGAAATGTGATATTTTGAGGGTTTGATATTACGATAGGTAACTGGTTGGATATGTCCATTTGAGGCCTCATTTTTCCAGGTACATTTCAAGCGGAGCTCAAATTTATCAATTTGATGGCAAAGATTTAGGATATATTGAAATAACTTGAAAAATAATCATGATCACAAAAGTTGAGTCAATATAACTCGGTTTCTCCTGATTAAGCGTATTTTCAGAACATTTGAATGCTTCATATTTTTACTGTACTGACCATTATCATCTATCTAGAAGCTTATCAATAAATGAATTGAGTCAAAATAATTTGAATTTCCTTTAGACATTTCAAGTTAAATCGTTCAAATTATAGGAAAAGAAAAATTGCGGGCAATGATAGTTTTTGAACATCAAATTGACTGCAAATCAATGAATCAGTATCTTAGGTGGCCTTTTATGTCTCTGCAGAGTTTAATATTAATTAAACATTACGAAGAATTATGATTTTCTGTGTCAACGTTTTTGGTTTTAATGTGAAACCCTCTTCAGGATACAATCATTTATTTATCTATAAAAATACAAAATAAAAATTCAATAAATTACAACTTCTATTGTTCAATGCATTCATCAATCAATGGAGTTCGTCATAAATGTAGTCCATAAACACGATCGTATCATCGTTAGTTAATTCTTCACTTCTCCTGAAAAATCAAATTTTTCGACATAACCCGTTATTCCACTTAACAACTGAATTCATGAAATAAATCATGGTAAATATGGAGAATAGGGGCCTTTTTTTATGAAATTTAAATAATTATCAAAGTCAAATCTTCGGAAAAAAATATGGAATGCGCAAGCAGGATTTGAACCCACGACCCTCTGATTACATGTCAGGTGCTCTGACCACTGAGCTATTGCGAGTTCCTATACTTTCCTTCAAATTGTTGACCAAGATATATTACATCATTTTCGCCACCTCCCTTCCTGAGGTAATTTAAATTAATTTTGAATTAATTTTATTTGGAAAGGCCGCTATACTACATATTTACCTAAATCATACAGAAGTTTTTTTGTTTCCTGTTAAATATATTTATTTATCTGACTTTTCAGGGTGCATCAATACTTGGTGCAGCTGTGGGCGGTGCAACTCGTGGATCTTCGTACAACAAGGATCGTTGTTTTACATTACTTGTGATAGACGATCAGAATACAGACTGGAGCAAGTACTTCCGTGGACGTAGAATTCATGGTGATTACGAGATACGAGTTGAACAGGCTGAGTTCCGGGAGCTGTCCCTTACAGCCAGTGAAGCAGGCGCCACAGTGTCCATGGCTGTCTTCCGCAATGGGACCAAGGTCATCAGGTAAGAATTAATAAATAAATTTTAAAAATATTTGATTCAGCCAGACAAGCAAATTGATCAAAGAAAAATGATATCAAATAAAAATAAAATAAAATAGGGAAAAAAAATAGAGGATAAAGGGGAAAAAGTGGATGTAGCTGATGTTAAATTATTCATGGTAGTGACGTTGAAAAGAGAGGCCCTTTGTATCCATGTATGTATGTGTATATATATATAGGTGCAGTTACCTATGGTGTTTGATATTGTAGTCTGACCACTCGTGTGTATGTTCCATGTAAAATGCTAAAACCACTGGGACCATCAAACACTGAATCTATGTCAATGAAAACACAGCTGCATTGTATCAAGTCCCTTTGGGTTATTTCGTTTATTCAGAGGATTATTAATAAATACGAGTATGCTCTAATTATTACAATTCGTGTTATTCCATGTTATTTCACTTCTGTCGAGCATGAAAATTCTCCTATTTTTCTTTCTCTTCTTTTGAATTCATTTTTTTTTTTTTTCTTTACTGTTGGATTATTTTCATTTTATGGAGCATAAAGTTGGAAAATTCAACTTTTTACCACGACCGATTACCCAGGGGATATTTAATTACCATCGTTTAAGTTTTTTTCTCTGGAAATTTAAATTGCGGAAGAAAAAAATTTTATTGCTCGTTATTCTTCTTTTAAAGATAGGAAGCTTCAAGTTTTTTTCTTTTTTTTTTTATGTGTTTATTCTATCTAGATCATTCAAACCCGACTTTGCACTGGTACGACAAAATCTGCGGGATGCTGGCGAAGACAATAGGAATATTCTACTGGGTCTTATGTATGGAAGCATACCAAGTGTTAATAATCTCACGGCAATTTACAATTTTCAGGTGAGTTAATCAATTAACCTTGGTTAAGATCCGTTTGTTTCATGCTTATATTATTAATTATGAACGCTCCAGGACAAACCATGGGTATTCGCTCACCTGCTGGGCTTACAACGCCGGCTTGGAAAGGAGAATTTCCCCCTCATAGATCAGACATACTATCCAAATCATCGGGAGATGGTGAGTGATTAAATGAATAATTTTTGAAAATATTTCTTTTTCTCTAAGACTTTGTGGATAGATTGTGACTTTAATTGTTTACATTGTATTACAAATTTTGCGGTTTTTTGAATTCTTAAAAACAGGAAAATATGATAATGACATTATGTTATCATAATATTTGCGATTAACTGAGAAAATACTGTAATCTCTATTGAATTATCGAATATTTGCAGAGATAGGAGGACGGGGTAAAATTGGCATACTATGTAGATAGTTCGAGATAATGATTTTCTAATAATTCCACTGAAAAGCTGAGGAAATTTTAGGTCAAAAACATGTTTCAGAATTAATTTTTTAGAATTTTTCGCAAATTCTACTTTTTTGGTCAAGATTTGAAGTTGTACTCCTTTTCGAAATCGGAAAAATTAACATTTTTAGGCAGATCTTTGGTTCTATCAGTCGTAGCGACGTGAGACTGATCTTAAATGAAAGGTGAGCTCATTTCCCATCAATCTATGTAGTCGTAAATTTTTTTAAATCGATTTTTCAATTACTTATAGTCCATTTTTTGGAAATCAGTTTTTGCCCTATATCTTCTTGGAAAATCGATAATTTTCTTTACAGCTGTGAAAATTGATGAGAAAGGAGCTCACATTTTATTTGCAACAAACCCTAGGTTGCTACGACGAAAAGAACCGAAGATATCCTCGAAAAAGTCAAATTTTTCGAAAATGAACAGGTTTTCACCTTCAAATCTTGACAAAAAAAATCGAATTTTTGAAAAATTAAAAACAAATCTATTTTGGCATATAATTTTCATCGCAAATTTCCTCAGCTTTTCAATGGAATCATCAGAAAAAACCTATCTCCAATATTTCTATTGATTTCAAGCGATTTTCATAACATAAAACATCAAAACTAAGATGTATCAATTTTATCCCTTGTGTCCCTTTTACCCCACCTTTTTCCCTATTTGAAATATGAGGAAATATCGGATTTTTCATCGATCAGTAGACAGTTTTCTTTATTGCATGAGCATAATTTTATTTGTCAGTTTATTCAGTGCAAAAGTGGAGCATCAATACCACTGGAAAAAATTGAAAAATATCCTCAATTTTTTAAAAAAGTTCCTTCCTTTTCTGCAATGCGTTTTTCTTTCATGCTTCTTGACAATTCTGAAACGGTAATGCATATCGGAAATCGAACACAACACGATGCTGAATCGTTGGATGAGAGGAATAAAAAAGAAGAAAAAGAAGAAAAAAAAAAAAGTATACCACAAGATAGATAGTGGCGTTTGAGAATAAGAGATGTCGAATGAAAGCTTTCTAAGTTGTGGAAAAGGCTGGTTTCATCAGTGAATCGCGCACAGAATATCTCAGGCATCCCTTGAGTCCTCACTCCACTTTAATCCTCCCCTTTTTCTCCATAACACAGTAAAAAGTGGGGGGAAAAAAGGAAGAAAAATTCAGCACGATGAAGAATCGATTTAAACTAAAATATTATAATACGAAACATAATTCAGGAAGAGCCGATTTTACAATAAATTTCATTATTATATGAATTATCCATGTGGCTCACGTAATCTCCATTAAATAATTAAAAACTCTCGGATAAATCCCTTAAACTCTACTAGTTACTGATTAGAATTAGAATAATTTAAATACTCAATATACATTGAAAAAAAAAAAAAAAACACTGAAAATAACATGAATTCTTAAACATATTTACAATGTGCGAAAGAAGCTTTAAGCTTTGTTTCGCAAAAATACTTGTAGCCATCACGCCCCTTTCTCTCATTCTATATCAAAAGACTCTCTCCAAATTATTAAACATAATAATAAAAATCCTTTGAAAATTTCAATCATCGAGTTATCATCAAAAAAAAAAAAACATCGATAATTTCGTTAAAAAAGAAAAATAAATTCATTAAATATAACCAGTGAAGTTCTTAAATTACGATGAAATAGAAGGAATTATCATGAATTCATTAAGGCTCTCTAGCACGTTGCTGTTCTCTGTGGCGTTGATGTTGTACAACACATTTTTTATATGTTGCTGATGGTACCCATGAGCATCCAGCTGGTCCTAGCATGCAAATACCATATTTTTCTTGGCAGTCCATTGGCCCGGGTGCACTTTCCCACAGACATCCTTTACCACCAGCTGAATTCAAGACAGCACCTTTGTTCCACCATTCAGTGTACAAGACCTAAAGACACACGATAAAGAACAAAGGTAAAGTTTTTTTTTTTGTTTTTTATTTTTTATACTCTTGAGTTCTTTTCGCTCTTCTATGATCTTCATGGTTCAAACGATTTTCATTAAGAAAATGGCTCTGAAGTGAATGGATAGTATTGTGTTTGGAGTTTGTTGATGGGAAAATAATTGAAAGGATGCTGAAGGATGATGTCTAATTGAATTCAAACTTTTTTTTATCAAATCAAAGTTAGTCCAGGAATCAATGGAAAAAATTAAACAAAAAGCAGAAAGTACTAGAGGAACTTTAGATAAAGTTTGTTTGTTTTTTTTTATCAATAATCTACTGACTTGGCAAACACAGCCGTGATTGTAAAATTGTCGAAAGCCCTTTCGTTGTCTGCCAGTAACTTCGGACCATCTCATTGCTAGACTGCACAATGATATATTTGGTTTGGCACCATTCATTCTACCGCTAACAACCCAAGTTTCACCAGGCTGCATGTTGACAAGTCCACACATACTGTCCATTGATGGTGTCCAAAGTACGAGATGTTGCCTCAGTGCATGCTCTGCTTTTGGTGTTGCCTGTAGAATTCAATGAATAAAAGATTTTTCCGTTTTTTTTTTTCGGTGAAAGCTGACCATACTTCCGAGTCGATTTACGGATTAGGGGATAGAAAATAAGAAGTTTAAAGTGTTGGAGAAGTGATTTTTTTTCGGTGCTTTTTGCTTCTTTGGATACCGGATTGTCCTAAATAATGAATGTCAATCCAGAGGATTGAAAACACACAAACAGATCTAAATAAATCTATCAGGATCTAGGATCTTGGGGATCTGTCTATAAAAAAGCAGCTGTGGGAAAGCTCTTGAACTAGTTTTCTCTAACACAATCAAAAGAAACATATTGCATGTACCGATCAAATAACGACTCAAAAGCAATCCCGTTTGCTCTCATGGGGACACAGAATGAGTGCCTTCTCGTGCAATCCAATAAATTCCCTACTCGTCCAATGGTAAATACACGTATCGAAAATCCAAATGAGAGCACGATCAATTTGGTATATATATATATGCCTCGTTTGACTTCAAGCAACTTTCACGAAAGTGCATTCGAACGCGCGCAAAAGGAAAGGGTAACCATCCTCAGTGTTGTACAAACGCATTTGATACACTGGGTTTGAAGTTCGAAAATGAAACCGAATATGTATTGAGGACAGATATGTCCAAAGGAGGTTTACCACAAGTCTGATAGCAATCAGTCTACTCATCTTACTTTGAATAGAGTTGTATGCTATTTAAACTTATGCATCTGGGAATTACCCATTATTCATGAGTACAATTGCCTTCAAGTCGAAAGGAAATCTTCCCCATTTGATAATATTCTTTTTTTCAAACTCACCTTGAAGATTCTGTGTAGTTTAATCTTGTAAAATGCCTCGTGCTCCTTCATCGTAACGAATTTCTTGATCCTAACGACAGCAACTGCAAATTGAAATGGGTCAAGAGACACACATTAGTTGGAATGATTCAAAGAGAAAATTTATCTGTCTAAATCACTTGTTGCTAAACTGATGTATCTCTTTTCAATAATAAAAAGAGGATTTTTCCTCTTTCACAGAGAAGAGAAATGTCCGCTATCAGATAGTAATCTCTGGTCAGGAAAAAAGCTCTTTGAAAAGACTTATAGAAGAAATTTTTCTACCATCTTTATCTAGGTATTTCATGGTTTTTTCCAATGGATTCTGATAGTTTATTTCTCTTAGGATTGGCTCTGCCAATTTCAAATGCCCTCTTTATATATAACACATATATACAAGGTAAAAGAAGTAATAACTTTTGCTGTCAGAAGTCGAGAAAGGCAATTTCCGATCAATGATCATTGGATTACAGTTGATCATCAACTTAGTTAAATTCCTTTTCAATTCTTGTAATTGAATTTGAATAGAAAATAGGCAATGTATCTTTGACTTTCGCCATCAGTAAATTATACAATGGGTCTAAATTACCATATTGCTTAATTTTATTATGACATGAAGTAATGGCAATGGCAATGGCCAAGGCAGCCTCCATTCATGACCTCCAGAGAGTTAGCAAATACTCTTTGGACCTTCTGGATCATAATTCACGTGGAGAGACATATCCACTGTGTTTTAACGACTCAGAGAAGGACTTTTAAGAGCACTTTCACCCGAGGAATTATAGAGGTTTGAAAAAAAAGAAGAAAAAAAGAGTGAAGAATTACCGAAATCTTCTTGACAGAAGTGAGTCTGTGGATGTGTCATTGAACAGCTGCATGCTGTGGAATCCTCGATATTGATCGATAGCAAGAGGATCATAAATAATGTCCAACGTGTTGTACGCCGCATCTGGAAAAACCAAAAAATTCACGTAAATTAACAAATATTGTTTAACTAAAATGTATCAATCCTCAAATTAATCAATGACTGTTTACATTGATTATCCCTCCCCTTATTTTTCCACTGGAATTTAAACAGTTTGTTTGGATACTTGATGAACTCATCGCTCTCACGGAAGATTCGTGTTAATCCGTGACGAGAGTTTATTGACGCCAGCTGGTAGCATTCTCGTGTGGCCTAAACATAGACTACGAGAGGATAAATGAAATGGGAGGGAAAAAAAAGGGGGGGAGGGAGGAGGGGAATAGGCCTCATGCTCTAGATTGAGACCCAGGAGAATTAAAAGCTCGCGCATATCCATTCATGTATTCTTGTGCTTCTCCTTTTTTTTACGTAATGTCAATAAATTTTGTTCAAGATTAGGATTTGGAAATTTCGTAATTTTGTGGGAATCTATTGAGGTTTATAGGTTTTTCCGTGGGGAATAAATAACGATTTGGCCATAAATTTACGCTGATAGATTCGTGGGCATCCATGTACAGATACATACGATTTGTTTCAGACTAGGAGAAATAAATATAAGAGTAAAAAAACAGAATGGACGAGTGATTGAGGCGATCGTTAAAGACGATTGGACCAGTATCCGTCCTATAAATCGCGTTCACAAAATGTTGTTTTTTTACCTTATATACACCTGTATACAGTTTATACGTAAATAATAATATGAGATGAACATCTATCGTGTGATTATGGCGCTGTAACCGATAATCATCATTTATTATACATATATTCATGCGCTCGATTTTATCACCTCAATGCATCGGTGAGCCTTGAATTATACACGATTAAACCAAGGACGTGAGGAGTGAAAAGCTTGATGGTTTATTTTTTAAAAAGTCTTTTTTATTAAAAATGAATTTTTTTCGATGGAAACATTTGGGTTTGGTAGTCGATGGTATTTTATTGATACAGGAAAAGGAGGGGATGAATTTGACGAGAAAGTTTGAGACCATATTTTTTTTTGACACCGTACTAAAGATGATATTTTTTCACGTTTCTGAATTTTTTTCATAATTTTTGTCCGTGCAGTTTATGAGATATGAATTTTCAAAGTTACTGAAAATAGCGGTGGTGGGAATGAAACGTCCTAATTCAGACAGAAATAACGAAATTACTAAAAAAACAAAGGGTTGACCCATTATTTAAAAACGATTGGCGAAGAGAACAGCATTTTAACTAAATAATAGAAGAAAAAAATATTCAATTCACCGTATAGTTATTGAGAAATTTTAATTGGAAGATAGTCGTAACTATTTGCCTCTCTCTTTATCTCATGCATGTAATAGGAGATTAATGTTAAAAAAAAATTATATTCACAGGCTGAAGATATGACTTTCGAATAGTTCAATCACTTTTTCGGGTGAATTGAAGCACTTTTTCCCGAATTATCAGCAATTAATTGGAAAAAAACCTACAAATTCTCATGTTTTCTGTTTTATCGACCGTACTCTAGCATAGTACCTTAATTTTTTCAAAGTGAAGATTGAATTAATCTCCACTGGGTATAAAAATGTAATCAGATTTTACATGCAAAGTGTCAAACACTCGACTCCTATTGAATGATGAATCGTGAAGCCAAGTTGTTTGGTTAGTTCATGCCCCCAAAAAAAAAAAAAAGAAAAAAGTGCTCACTCACTCGGTCACGATTTTTCACTTTAGCCGTTACTACTTTTCCCCTTTCTTTTTTCCCCTCCACTTGGTGAATGCCTTTTATTTTGCTACAAATAAAAGGGGATATGTGTACACAGAAGGTTTTTCCACGTCATCAAAAAATCTATATATTCGCGGATATGTGCCGTTAGTTATGGAGTTTATATATTATTTTTTTTTTTCGAAAAACCTGAAACGATGGATGCAAGCCAAATGGTTGCACACGTATTTTCCTCTATTTTTTTTTTCGATTTTTTTTCATAAAAATTGCAGCTTTAGAATATTTTTCACTGTTTCAAATGGAAAAAAATTGTGAATTTTCCCAGTTGAACAAATTTAACTAAATTTTTAGTGAGTAAATTTGTCTTTATTCTCAGGACATGAAATTGAGTAATTTAAATTGTCAGCTTTTCATTTGTAATACAGAAATAAAATTTCTCACAATTTACACAGAGGGAGAGTTGAAACTCCACAATTTCTTGTACAAACGGAAGCAAAAGAAGAATGAAAGAAAGAATAGGAAAAACCGAGGATTCTCTGTGTGTTATCGTTCAAGAATTATTCGCAGTATCGATTTCACTATTGCACGCAAGGGAAATCCTGCCCCAGTAGTTTTTTTCCGTATTTATCTTTACACGAAAACTTCTCTCATTCTCAATTATTTATTTTTCCTCATTTTTTTTTTCCTTCGATTTTATCTTCACTGGAAAATTTTTCTCATTCTCCATTATTCATTTTTCCTTCTTTATTTTTCAAAAAGAAGAGAATTTCGATTATTTTTTTTGCGTTAGAAATTCCGAGGACTTGGAAAATGACGGTTGTGGGTTTTTTTTTGATGATTGCATTGAAAAAGTGGAAAAATTTCCAGTAAAAAACAGATGCCAAAATTAATTTTTGATAATTTCTTGAAAATTCGACTTTTTCGGAAGAAAATAAGGGCTTTTAGCCTTCACGATGATCTTAAATGAAAGGCAAGATCATTTGCCATCGATTTAAGTGGTTTTGGAAATGAAATTATTGATTTTTGAGGTACTTATGGAAAGAAAACCCGATTTTTTACTACAAAATGGCCATAAATACTTCAAAAATCGAGATTTTTCTTCTTTAAACGCCATAAATCGATGGCAAATGATCTCAACCATCATTTAAGACCCCCCGCAAGTCCCTGCGACTATTAGAATCGAATATATTCTCAAAAAAGTGACAAAAAGCAAAAATGAAAGAGAAAATTCACTTAAACTTTTCATCCACGCTCAAAAAAAGTACAATTAGCAAAAAAATAGAAAAATAGAATTTTAAAACATGTTTTCCACGGGAAATTTCCTCAGTTTTTCAATGAAATCATCAATAAAAATCCATCTCAAACCATTACATCAGAATCCCTGTTTATTTTCCAAGAACAAGAGAATCTCATTTATTTTGTCTAACGCAAAAAAACACCAAGGATTTGGAAAATGGCGGTCATCACACCGTGAAACCAATACACAAGAGATGAGGAAGAGTCAGGAAGAGCCTGGGATTGTCCGCAAAATAAGGGTCTACCGGTGGCCACAGTATGTCAGAGAGCTTATCTTTATTATACGTTCATCGCACACTGGTATTATTGCACCGTTGTACTCTGTTATTTTCACCTCTGTTTTATTACCAATTTTTTTTTTCCTTTTTTTTTTCCATTCATTCTTCAAAAACTCTTCCTTCTTTTTTATTTCTCGGTGTACATACAACAGGAGTGTCCCGGTTGTTGCACACCTGGGAGTACAAAATTACAAATGGCAATGGAGGTCTCTGGTGGTCGAGTTTCACCGTGACGAACGTAACATGTTTTATCGGCTGCATTGGTACTCTCTGAGGCCTGTCGGCTATTTTTGAAGTTAAAATTGACTGTATGAATTATTTAGTTTTGCTTCATTCCAGTGAAAATTTTCATAAATTCGGAGAGAATTTTTTTAAACAATACTCGAGAAAATGAACGATTTAATTCGAATTTTCCAGTAAAATAAGACGAATTGACTCATTTTTGTGATGATTTTTTCCTTTCTTTCTCGCTTTTTTTTTAATTAATATGTAGACTTCAGGTTTAAAAATCCATTGGAACCTTATTGAATGATGTAATTTTGCAATTTTTTACCTCTGCCATTGCAGTACAAAAAAAGGCAATCATGATAATCACTTCTCCAATAATTTGAAACAATTTAAAAAGATGATCAATTGAGGAAAATTGAAAATAAAATGAAATTCTTCGTAGAAATGAGATAAACAACAAATTCGATAAAAATCCATCCTTGTTAAAGCACAGACACTAATAGAAGCTTCTGCTCTATCTTCAATCATCAAATTTTGGATAAATTAATGGAAGAAAAAAATGGAATTATCGTATTTTAGCTTTTTAAAAATAAAAAAAATATTTTCTTACACTTAATACATTAAATGTATCTTTACATGATGAATATCATGTAAAATCTGCCACCAAACTTTCATTTTGGCTCAATTCGTTAAAATAATATTTCAGTACTTGAGTACTGGAAATTTCGAGTTTTCCACCGCAAATTTTCTCAGCTTTTCAATGAAATCATCAGAAAAATCTTTTCCCTCATTTTTTTTGTGCTTTCCGAGCTATTTTCATTGAAAATTGCTCAGAAAATTGGAAATTTTAGTCAAAATCAATATTTCCAATCTTCCCATCTTCTGATTAGTTCCGACTAGATTCTATCCTATTACTAAAAGAACTTTTATCAGAAGCCCATCAAATGCAGATAGCAGTCGTAAACAATGCGAGAAATCCGAGCCAATCGATAACAGAACCTATCGCTGATAGTCAATGTCCAAAGAGTTTCCTCTACACACACAAGCAGCATGCTAATGTGTGTTTTATACACACATACACACACGAGTGCACGTAGATTTATATATTCGGGTTACAACGTGAGATGGATGGCCAATGAGAGATTTCACCGATAAACACACAACTAGTCCAATGATATCACGCTGAACATGACCGTTGCGTTTGTGCTAATTTATATATATATATTTCCAATTCAAGCCAATACCGATGACAAATGTTTGGCATATGCGTTGAGGATTAAAAAGCAAAAATAAAAGAGATTTAAAAATGAAAAAAAAAAAAACACATAAACATTAGCATTGGACAAACTCCACTCCCTGTATCTTCACGTGACGCATCAACGAGTTCCTCTTCACCTTAGTGAACAATTTTCTACCGGCTGTTCTTCGTTGTTTTATTTTTTACTTTTTTTTTTCTTTAATTTTATCGATGAGGTCATTCGACACATTCGATTATTGCAAAGTGGAATTGTTTGGTCAGATTTATTTTTATTTTTTATTACATACTCGTGTAATCACTGGGGAAAGAATGAGGAATTGATGCGGATAAATATTTGAAGACTTAGGTAGTAGAGAGTAATAAGTTGATAAAATAGAAAATAATGAGAATTCGTACGTTTGTTTTCAATTAATTTCAATTTTTTTTTAATAGTGAAGAATTTTATGAAAAAATTTGAAAAAATTCAGGAATAATGGAGACATATTGTTGCATTTTTTCAATTTTTTACAGATTTTTTTGTTAAATGTTTCACTTTGAAAAAAAATGAGGATTTGTAGATGAGTTTCCAATTAATTGCTGATAATTCGGGAAAATGTGCTTCAATTTACCCGAAAAAATGATTAAACTATTCAAAAGTCATATCTTCAGCTTGTGAACATAATTTTTTTTTTCTCGATTTTTTTTCACATTACTAATCTTCTATCACATACATGAGATAGAGAGAGAAGCAAATAGTTACGACTACCTGCCAATTAAAATTTCTCAATAACTATACGATGAATTGAATATTTTTTTCTTCTATTATTTAGTTAAAATGCTGTTATCTTCGCTAATAGTTTTTGAATAATGGGTCAACCCTGTGGTTTTTTAGTAATTTCGTTATTTCTGTCTGATTTAGGGCGTTTCATCCCCATCACCGCTATTTTCAGGAACTTTGATAATTCATATCTCATAAACTGCACGAACAAAAATTATGAAAAAATTCAGAAAAACGTAAAAAAAACATCATTTTTGATGCTACATCAAAAAAATAAGAAGTTATCATCTCAATTTTATTTCTCCACTATCTCTTAAACAACTCTCCGTTGTTTTCATGTCAGTCCGTTTAAATTTATGTTGATTTGGCACCTCTGCGCATTTTATTTCGGAGGTAAGATATGACGGATGACTGCACACAAAGCTGATCCAAGTTTTGAGAAGAACCGAGAAAAGAGGTGAATAAAAAAAAAAGAAAAAAATATCCAGTCGAGAGTATATGCTACTTGGGATGATCTTTGCGAAGGGGATTTCATGCGGTGGTGAGCATGAATGACGCAGGTGAAATTGCTTTGCATAAGAAGCCTTCAAGGTTTGGATATCAGTAAAAGCGAGGGAATATGACATACGTTCACGAAACTCTGAATATCTCGTGGAACTCTATAAAAATTTTGGCAAAAAAAAAAAAAATGAAAAGCTATTAACTGCTTCTTTTTCTCCCCATTTACAATTGCGTGTGGTCGATGTGGTGATGAAAAAGGAAATTGAATATAAATTATCAGAAAAAGCCACAAAATGAAGTAAAATGGATATTACGATGGTGTTGAGAGTTATATTTATGTTAATGCTTCAAGATAAATTTAAAAAAAAATGCGAAATAATATTACAACCTTGCTTTTACAATCGTGTGAATATTTTTTTTTTTTAAACCATTTATTTTCCTCTCTTTCGAGAAAAGAAAATAACTCTTGAAACATTACAATTTTTCGCTGAAATATTTGCCCCTTTATTTTTCATTTCCGTTGACTGCGAGAGAGAACAATGAACTATTGTCAGCAATTTTAATAAACGGGTGAAAGAATTTCCGTTAGTGACAAGAGAGAGAGAGAGAGAGAGAGAGAAGTTTTGACTTGCAGAAAATAAAAAAGAGCTGAGAGAACTTGAAGAGGTATATGATGAGTGGTTTCAGTTGTTTTGTCGTACTGTGGGTAGGTAACTCGAGCAAATAGGTGAGCCAAGGCGATTGTTCTCTTCTGTGCTGACAGCATTGGAATTTATCATTTGCTTTTGTTCAATGTAATTGGAGTAAATAATCATAATTTGTTGGATGTATTTTTTTCCTGGGGGGAATGACCGAAAAATAAGGCGAAATTCTATTTTTTCTATTCTAAAAAAGTTCATACATGTCGAATTTAATTTTAAAAGGGTCACGTCTATTCCTTATTCATCATTGGTTAACCATATCATCAAAAAAATTGAAAAAAACATGGAAATTGAAATAATAAATAAAAGGAATTTTGAAAAAAAAATGGAATTTACGAAAAAAAATGAAAAATTAATCTTGAGACATGTTTTTCATCGAAAATTTCTTCAGCTTTCCAATGAAATTATTTTTAAAAAAATCCATCTCAAACCCCATTCATCAAAATTTCATCTATTTTTCCCCCCTTTCCCCTACATTTTCATCGCACCTCTGAAAAATCCCATTAACACGAATGTTTTGATTGGCCGGTGTTCGATTACACGTTGAATACAGCCTGCCCCCAATAAATTAAGTGCTATCTAATCGCAGTATCTTCACGATCTAGAAATCCAAACGGGTTTTGCAAGCTGCATAGGTGTTAACGTATTGCACATAATAATTTATCCAGTAAGAAAAAAGTGTATTCTGGATAATAAATGTAATATTTTCAAATCAGATTAAGTGTGTATTCGACTGATTACTGCCTAATTGTTTATTAGCAAGTGCTATCGAAGCTATCGAAGAAATTAATAAGCTAATCTTTGAGTAGATGCAATTGATTTGAGATATGAATTTATTCAATGGGAAAAAAAAAAGAGTAATAAAAAAAAACTTTCATAACTGTTAAAATAAAATGGCTTTATTTTTACGGATATGTGTGGCACCTGTACGTGCTATCGGAACATTTAAGCGCCAATGAAAAATAATCACCCATTCGATTAAATTACGTTTATTGGTTGTACGAGTATATCACCTGTTACTCGAATTGCGCAATCATTGGAAAAAAAAAAACAAGTGGATAATAGTATTGCTTTCCGACTGATATAGATTTTTCTGCTGATACTTTAGCAATATGCTTTCGAATGGAAGTGATACAATTTTTTTTCAAACCATCATCAAAATATCAAATTTTGAAGAAATTCATTAAAACGCCGATAATTTGAGAACTAATCATGCAAATAAGCTCAAAATTGACAGGCATTCAACTGATACAACTCTCTAGATAATATATGAGTATAAATAACATCAGTTGAATAGTTTCCAGAAATTCTATTAAAAACTGATTTCGAAAAATGGACATATCTCAAAAAGTACCGATCGGATTCTCTTCAAGTAAAGCTTAAAAAATAGAGTTAGTCGAGAGGAAGTTTTCCACAAAATATGAAATTTTTCTATAAAACCGTTTTGCTGTAAATGAGACTTTTATGCACACACAGACATACACACACACACAGACATGCGCTAAAAATATCATTTTCTCTCTATTTAGATTATTTTGAGGATCTTCTATTAAAAAAATTACAATCGAAAATTCTGATGAAGCTATGTAAGCTTCCATTTGGAAGCAAAAAAGGATGAAATAAGTTTCAATTCATGTTTAATCGAATTTCAAACAGAGGTCATTCACGCGCATTGCTTGAATTCTTCACAAGGTTCTTCACAATTGAAAGCGGATGAATGTCAATGCTCAATTAGCAAATAGATACGCAAAATCATCTCAATTACTTTCACGAATTAACAAGTGAATATTTTCATCATCAGGTAATTGTGTGTCTGTTGTGTTCCTTTATCGACCTATCAAACCACATCCACTTCCCACTAACTGAACACAATAGTGAAATGCCCTGAAATAGGAATTTTCATCTATATATGTGTATGTCAATGTATGTAGTTTCGTGAAATTTGCGGACATGCAGTGAGTACGGTTAAGTTGCAATGATAAAATGGTAACGGCCTCGAGGTTAAATCGCAATCATCGCTGAATTACGACTGTGACATCACACGCGATTATATCTTATGAGAAATTTTATGTCAAGCTGTTTCTTCGAAATGTTCATTCAACTATTTTACTGATTTCTTTTAGTTCGAAATTGATTGCAGTTTTTTAGGGGATTTTTTTAAATAGTGAAGAACTTTATGAAAAAATTTCAAAAAATTCGGGAATAATGGAAACATATTGTTGCATTTTTTCAATTTTTTACAGATTTTTTTTATGAAACATTTTACTTCGAAAAAAAATGAGGATTTGTAGATAAGTTTGCAATTAATTGCTGATAATTCGGGGAAGTTCTTTAATTTACCCGAAAAAGTGATTAAACTATTAGAAACTCATATCTTCAGCTTGTGAATATAATTTTTTTTTCTCGAATTTTTTTTACATCAATCTCCTATCACATGCATTAGATAGAGAGAGAGGCAAAGAGTTACGACTACCTTCTAATTAAAATTTCTCAATAACTATACGGTGAAATGAATATTATTTTCTTCTATTATTTAGTTAAAATGCTGTTCTCCTCGCCAATAGTTTTTAAATAATGGTTCAACCCTGTGGTTTTTCAGTAACTTTGATAATTCATATCTCATAAACTGCACGAACAAAAATTATGAAAAAAATTCAGAAAAATGTGAAAAAACATTCATCTTTGATACGGTATTAAAAAAATAAGGGTTCAACTGCACCCAAATTCACTGAGATATCATCTTAACCATCAGAATTGATCCATCAAATTGAAACATGAAGCCTTCTCAATAACATTTTACACCCACGCTATAATCAAACGATCAAAACACAAGCAATTCGTGTTGTCTGCATGTAGAACTGCACTATAAACAGCATAATGTATTTAGTATTATATGTACAAAAAGCCCGAGTCATCGGTTTGGCAAACGCTTCACAAAACACCTGTGGGTGTTACACAGAGAATTGAAAAGTTAATATGTATATGTTGGTCCATGTATGTGTGAAGCTTCTCATGTCAAACGGTAGCACGATTTTCAATAAATCAATTTACCATGGATTTCATACTCAACCGAAGCTGATCGCATTACCGTCACTAAGAAGGATGTTCGTGTGTTTGCAAAAGAATATTCAATTTTCAGTATTAAGTTGATCGAAAATTTACGATAAAATAAAAAGAAAAAAAAAGAGGCAAAAGTGTAAAACACTATTTTTCCGAATAAAATTGAAGTGAACAAACACACACAAAAATGTAAAAAAAAAAAAGAGAGAAAAAGAATGCGAGATAAGATTTCATTTCACCTGTACAGTTTGTACTGCACAAAATAAAACGAAGAAATGTGTATCGAGATTCTATTTTCCTCCAACTTTCTTTCCTCTCTTTACTCTTCTTCTCCTCTTTCTTTTTTTTTCCGTTTAACGTGACACGAATACAATTGGCGGCTATTTTAAAGACAAATATAAAAGAGAAATGGTAGAAGATAGAGTGAAAATTATTTATGGAATGACATTGCTTTTATAAATAGCATTATTCACTTTAAAATAAAAATTCCCCTCCAAAAACTCTGTTATTTCAAAAATAAACCGCGAAAACTCACGTTTTAATGCCGCAAAAGTAATCCAAGGTCAGTAATAAGAAGAAAAAAAAAAAGAATTAAAATAAAACAATAAATTCACTTAAATAATCACGTAGATTGTATCACTGAATATGTAACACTTGCCGCGTTTACGAGAAATGATTTGTCAGGTAGGACGTTAATACAACTCGAGACGCGCGTCAAAGCAAGACTGGCCCAGTTCCATCGTATTACCCATGCTATTATATTCCGGGCCAGCATCCCAGTCTGTTGCTCATTCGTTGCCGCCTCTACTCTACTCTCTGCGTGTGCACACTTAATCCTTCTCTCTCTCTCTCTTTTCTTTCTCTCTTGCGCCTTTTTTTTTCTTCTTTTTTTTTAACGTCGTTTATTTAAGTATGAATGAGTGTGCGAGTCATGCATGAGTTTGAGAAACGCACACTCACGTGTATTGCACACCTCTTCTCTTCTTTTCTCTTTTCTCCTTTCTCTATCCCTCGAGCGTCAAAAAAGGAAGAAAAAAAAGCAAATATTTTATTTGCAAGATGAGAGACTGCGTTGTTATGTGCTTTTGAGATACGAGGAGCTGACTAATATGTGAATGGACCTCGGGCAATGTGACATCAGACCACCGACTTGAGAGGTGGAGGGGGAGGGGGAAGATCAAATTTAATAAGAAAGTAGATAAATCCTGTGATGATTTAATGAATAGAAATTTTTTTTTTTTTGATGCTGATGAGATACTACTTTATTATTTTGGTAAAAACGATTATTTGTGTTCTGGTTGAATGAAGACCACTTGAGACTGGTATTTTTTTAGATGTCTTTACAACGTCGGTGGTCGTAGAGCAGTTATCGAGTGGATAATCATTGGGTTTTTTTGGTTTTTCTCGTTGGATCTAGCGAGAGATAATTGAGAAGAGGAATTTTTATAGGGGATTAATTTAAATTCATCAAAATTTGCCACCATTCATGCGTCAATCTTTCATCCATTGATCGCTTTGGCCATTCACGAGGCAAATTTTTCACGAGTGTGTATATTTTTTCATTAACACATTTTCCATTACTTCATTTTTTCTCTTCAGCTCCTCATTGAGAGGAACTTTTTTAAAATTTAATTCCGCAAATTAATTGGAATTGAATGTCCCGGATTTTCTCGGTCCTTCGTGCAAACTCAGGGAAGGGGAAAGGTCAGTAATTAAATTGTTGAATTAATCAAATTAGGGGGAGGTGTGTAATTGAATAAAATAATTCAGCCTCTTGAAAAAAAAAAAAAAAAAAAAAAAAAAAAAATTGTATAAAGAATTTCTCGCACTATGGGAGGTCTTAATTAATGCCTGATAGACTTAGACACACCTTGGAGCGTGTCTGTGCATGAGGAATATGTGTTTGTGGGTTTGAAAGGGTTGAAGAAGCTCGTAACTCCGTTATGGTTTAGTCGCCTAAAGCGAAGAGAATCGATATTTCGTTTTTTTTCTAAAACAAGAACAGAAACGTGCACTTTACAATTCACCTAAGGCGCCACTGTTCTCTCTCTCTCTTTTTCCCTCTTCCTCTTTCTTCTTCTCTTTCCTCTCATGGAAATGAAGAGATGAAATCACACCCATTTTGTCTCTGGATGTTTGTATCATCTCTTTATGGATATTTGCTTGAGGGGAGCAATGGATTGCAATTTTGCATGCGCGTGGGCGCTCTTTTTGATGCGTTATATGTCCAACGCAAATTTGCGATTGACGCATGCAAACGATTTTGCTCCGTGACCTCATCTCGGTTAGACTCCATTTTTTTATTTATTTTTCTTCCAATTCCATTCGCTCCAAATGGTGATTTGAATTTTGTTTTTTTGACTCTCTGCAAAATTTTTGCTGCTCTGCGGCAAAAAACATGGAAATTGTAAGTTCAAAGGAGCAAAAACTTGACTCGATTTTTTTTTTGCTATTTTTATTACATCATTAAATGAATTATGCGCGGAATTTTTAGGAGATGGGGGAATTTAATTAAAATGTGTCGAGTGGATTCTTTGATAAATTCGAATGTTTCCACTTGACTCGCGGAGTAATGAGTATTTTTTTTTTAATTAAAAACCTGAATCATGTGATTTTTTGTCATCATTTTTATTGACCCGCATGAATTTTCTGGAAAAATTCTGATGAAATGTCATTTTGTGATTTATTTCGTCGTTAAAAAAAAAGTAATTTTAATAAAAATTCATGGAGCCATTAAAATTGTGATTATTCTTTTATCGTGGTTATTATTTTTTTTTCGCTCGATACGAATTCTCGCTAATTTTTTGAATCATTCTTACTGTCTCAAGAAAATGCCTTTTTCGCTGAGAATCATGCGGAGTCTAGTGAATGAGATATTTTATTGCTTAGTCACTTCGTTTGTAAAAAAAAAAAAAAAAAAGAAGAAAAAAGTGGAAGAGTATGAGAAGAGTCTAGGTAAAATTTGCGTGGGGAGTAAAATTGTGGAATGCGAACACAGAACATTGATTCACGATGCTTATATATACCAAATATACACATGTAAATAAACTGAGAGTGGCTCCAACAAAGTTGTTGGATAGTATCAACGAATTTCACGTGTATCATGGCAATTAACATTGAGAGAGTTTTCTCCTTCTCCATTCATTCTTTTTTTTTTCATCTTCTTTTACTGCTTAGAATCAATGAATAAAAGAGGGAACATAAAATTCCCGTTAATTTTTATGTGCCTTAATCTCCATTGATCATTGGCAATAAAATCATTGTAGGATTTCTTTTTTTTTTTTTTCTATGAGAATTAAAGTAAAAAAAAAGTTCAGAGAGTAGTAATGGCTTTAAGGTAGTATCCCAGGGCACTCGAGTACAGTTAACTCTTTATTTTTTTGATGCAGTATCAAATATAATATTTTTTTACATTTTTCTGAGTTTTTTCATAATTTTTGTTCGCGTAGTTTATGAGATATGAATTATCAAAGTTAGTGAAAACGCCCTAAATCGGACAGAAATAGCGAAATTACTAAAAAACCACAGGGTTGACCCATTATTTAAAAACTATTGGCGAAGAGAAGAGCATTTTAACTAAATAATAGAAGAAAAAAATATTCAATTCACCGTATAGTTATTGAGAAATTTTAATTAGAAGGTAGTCGTAACTATTTGCCTCTCTCTCTCTATCTCATGCACGTGATAGGAGATTAATGCAACAAAAAAAATCGAGAGAAAAAAATTATATTCACAATAGCTGAAGATATGTCTTTCGAATAGTTTAATCACTTTTTTCGGGTAAATTGAAGGACATTTCCCCCGAATTATCAGCAATTAATTGGAAACTAACCAACAAATCCTCATTTTTTTTGGATTTAAACTGTGTTGCTCCACAGTACAACGAAATATTCATTTTCTCTATGGTTTATTATAGATGCGGTTGAGGTCGGACAGAAACACAAGCCCTCTGTGGTTATAAATTTTAATACCAAGTACTGTAACAGCGCCAACCACGACTAAGAACCTCGTTATTCACTCTTTCCCTTTCCTTCCTCCTCTCTTTCTCTCTCTCTTCCTCTTGTTACTTGGATTTCCTCAAAATATTAAATCACACATACTTAAATTTTCCAGAGAAAGCAAATAATGTGTAAAAATAATTTAATGGTCTTTTTAAATACTGAGAGCGGAAAAATCGCACTTTGGATTATTCATCTGCTTAGTTTTCTACAAATACTTCATACGATGATGTAACGGGAGAAACCGCAGAGAGAACTCCCTCCCTGAGGCACAAACGTCCACATGGGAGCTATTTCGTAATCACTGTCTCGTCTCTCTTTCGTACTTCATATTCGGTAGTAAAAAAAAAAAGAGAGGAATGAGCGGAGATAAAAGAATGTTGTGTTAAGGGGAATTCCAGGGAGTTTAAATTCAGTCGTTACTTAAATTATTTGGCACGGAACTTGGATATCTTAATTTCTGCTTCCTCGTTTACGTTATTCTTGGATTTTCAAGTTTTTTTTAAGCGTTGATGTAATTGGCCTTGACCTCGAATATTTTAATGGCATTACGACATTACGGAGAATAAGATTTGAGGTAAGGGGAAACGGAGTAAAATGGACCTGTGGGGATAAGTGATTCGGGATTTTTTTTTGAGAGTAAAGGATTCTACAGAAAAATTCGAAAAAATTACACAATAATGTAGATATATTGGAGCATTTTCTCAAATTTTTTGAGATTTTTTTATAGTCTTGTACCAATCTCCCTTATTCTTGATAAAAACAGGAAAAAATGAGGATTTGTAAGTTAGTTTCCTATTAATTGCTGATAATCCGGGAAAAAATGCTTCAATTTACCCGAAAAAGTGATTAAACTATTCGAAATTCATATCTTCAGCTTGTGAATATAATTTTTTTTTCTCGAATTTTTTTTACATCAATCTCCTATCACATGCATGAGATAGAGAGAGAGGCAAATAGTTACGACTACCTTCTAATTAAAATTTCTCAATAACTATACGGTGAATAGAATATTTTTTTCTTCTATTATTTAGTTAAAATGCTGTTTTCTTTGCCAATAGTTTTTAAATAATGGGTCAATCCTGTGGTTTTTTCAGTAATTTCGTTATTTCTGTCCGATTTAAAAACTAAAAAAAAATAAAAAATAAATTATAGGGGCAAAAATTATGAAAAAATTCAGAAAAATGTAAAAAAGCATCAATAAAATAGAGGATTAACTGTACTCGAATTCCCTGGGATACACTACCTCAAAATGTCGAGTTATTTCAGGTTGTAATTGTGCTTTTGAAGAACATTTTAACCTTGAACTTCAATGAAATTCGTTGGACTGAAATAGTACATTGTAACACTCCATTGAATGGGAGATTGCGAAAAATTTGTAACGTAATTCACGGTTGATCAACTGGAATTGTTGGAATGGAATTTGGCACTGAGAAAGGAATGAGATGTGTCTTTCTGCGAGCAACCGCAGAACGTGTTATTTGGAATCATCAAAACTTGCAAGGTTGTCACTCTGGTCTTCAATGTGTGTATGTGTCTGTATATATCTATATATGTGTGTGTCTGTGATTGGGCATTGGCACTGGATATACTTTTGACCACGTATTGGAACACTTACAAAGTTTTTCGGTGCTTAATGAGAGATAACGAGAAAGCTATTAACCTTGGAGGGTAATTAAGTTTGAGAGAGATTGGTAAATTGTAATTGACCTCCATTGAGGGACTCGATAGATTGTGTCGAACTTTGGAGCCGTCTACCATCGAATGATCATGTTGGAATGAAAAAGTTTCTTGATTTTTTTGAAGTCCACTTGTTAGAGTGATTTAAGAAGGTTCTGTTCGTACTTTGACAGACTTACGGGGAAAAAAAGAGGGGGGGGGGGGTTGTGGGACATTCCAATGCTTTTTTCGACGAAAAAAAAAATCCTAGAATACTACATAAATATCAACGGATAGTATTACCCTTAAATAAATGAAATTTAATTAAGTCACTCAATCTCATTTCAAAATTTATGATAATGCTGAATATTCAATCATCGTTTATGAATAATTGGTCGTATGATAAATATTTAATTCACAAGATGACAGTAATCCAATCCATAAACTCTCTTGACATTCATTTTACTCAACTAACTTCAGAAATCAATAGTCGTTTCTTTTTTATGCCCATTCCATAACAATAAGAAGGAAATTTTATTACCATAATTTGAGTACATTTAGCACATTTTCTTCCCATTAATTTGCCATAATTTATGATACAAATGATAAATCGGATTCTTTTTTGTTCCAAAATCTCTATAAATCCCAAGTCCATACTTTCCCAAAATTTCCGAACAGTTGCCACTTTTTTAACTGTATAGTATCGAATGATTTCTCACATTATAACGATTAACGCCATAAGACCCCATGCATTTGGAGGGTATCTTTGTGATTTTTTTTCTCAAATGGTAAATTTGTCAATATTGTTCAAATTGTTCAGATATATATAACATATACTTCTAAATATGCTCTCAAATTTTGGAGTCACTGTCACTATTTTGAGGATCAAGCAGAATCTCCTTAAGGATGTTCTATACCTACCGTAAGCGGAGGTTGTGCGGCATGAGAGGGGCAGTGATTTCGTCAGTGTTCCAATCCCTGAACATGAAATAATGATTTTTCAAATTCCTCATTAAAATGATTTTCAGGGAATTATGGAACGCTGTCAGTGTTCAAATATTATATTATTATCATTACATTTCATAGATATTTTTTTTATCCTTTATTTAATTAGTTTGAGAATTATTTGGAAAAAAGCGTTGAATTCTAGGGAATTCTGGCGACACAAGTTGGCAGCACTCACGCGAAATCGACAATTTTTCAAGCATTTTTATTAATTTTAATGCTAATTATTGTCCCAATCGTTGTATAAAAATGAACAAATTGTGCGGGGGGTTATTTCTCACCTATATCCGAAGTTTCACCAAATTTGAACAATTTTTCGAAGAGTTTCTTAAGCTTTTGTGAATTTTCCATAAGAATCATGTTAAAAATGGTTATTAAAAAATTTATAACTTTTAAACCAAGTATGAAAAAAATCCAAAATTTTGCATAAGGTTTCTTTATAAATTGGAGAACCTTGGAAAAAAATTTCATTGAAATCGTACATTTTTAAGTTCTAATAAAATACCAGTAGAACATCCTTGAACGATGGTTATTAAAAAATTTATAACTTTTAAACCAAGTATGAAAAAAATCCAAAATTTTGCATACGGTTTTTTTATGATTTGGAGAACCTTGGAAAAAAATTTCAATGAAATCGTACATTTTTGAATTTTGATAAAATACCTATAGAACATCCTTAATTTCATCCTCGGACTTTCTGCAAGTCAGATTTATTCAATGGGCGAAGGATCAAGGATAAATGAGGAATGAAAATGAGGTAGATGTTTTGTTATATACTTCAGACTCTCTGTGTGGCGCCATGAAGCACTTCTCTACATGGATATTAAACTCAACGGTAATATCCGTAAACGTAATGTTATACGAGGATGCTATAATATCCTTGACTACATTAGACCGACAGTGACATGAATCCATGGAAAAGTTTGTCTTCATGATGGAAAATATCTGGGGAAAAAGTAGCTGATTGATATTACGTTCAATGAGAAATAAAAAAAAAAAGGAATTTATGAGACTTTTATTTTACTGAATGTTTACGTACATTTGCATTTTACGCGTTCATATTTGAACGTGGAGGTAAAGAGAATATTAAAGTCAGGCGTGAGTGAATGAAAAAAAGGCAGTAATCGTAAATTGTGAAAAAATTATAAATCATGTGGAGGAAAACGGGGATTCTGGATGGAGCAGTGGGAGATGGAGTTTTTTTTAATGATTCCATTGGGAAGCTGGGGAAATTTCCGCTGGAAAACATGTGTCAGAATTAATTTTTTTTTTTAATTCAATTTTTTTGTAAATTTCGATTTTTTTACATTTTTGAGTTCTTTCTCATTCCGAGGGTATCTTTCATTCTATTGATCGGAGCGACCTGCGGCCGATCTTGAATGAAAGATGAGATCATTTGCATTCAATTGATGTGATTAAAAAAAAAAATTGATTTTTGACACATTTATGGACACTTTTATGAAAATGGGCCTCATTTCTTTTTCAAATCTCCAGAAATCGATGACAAATAATCTCACCTTTCATTTGGCACCAGCAAAGTGAAATTTTTCAATTACATAAAGGGTCAGAGCCCTAATTTTTACTTAAAACATTGAATTTCGAAAAAAAAAAACCTCAAAAATGATTTTTGTGACATATTTTTCTCACTTTTTCCATTTATTTAAGGCACTGAAACCTTTTGAGGTTCATCTGCTAATTGACACATCTTTTCCATCCAAAATTTCCTCAGTTTTTCTACGGAATCATCAAAAAAAACCCCATCTCAAATATTTTCACTGCTTTCTCACATTTTCTCAAATATAAAAATATCAAAACTAAAATCTATCCTTTTTTTACCTCTATTCTTTTTTCAATTCAACTCAGCTTTTATTGTATTTGGCGTTACCCTGAATTAGCAGGAATGATGAATGAAAATAGATGAGTATTTCGTCAATAATTTCACCGGATTAAATTTATGCACCGGAAATTGTTTATAAAAGAGGGAAAGAGCTGGAAGTTTGTGAAGGGATTATCAAAGGGAGATTCTTCCCTCGGGTCATATCGATCATTGCGTCCGTTCATTAATTCTCTGAATTACGAGTGTGTCACTCATAGTTGTTTATAGATTGATGAAAGAAGAAAGATAATGTTGATGAAGTTGGACAAAAAAAAATTCAGTGAGAGCTGCAAGAGAATCACGTGGGTTTTTTATTTAAAAAATATTTGAAAAATAGAGGTTTTTTTTTCTTCGTGCTGGGCTCTACGTGCTTTATTACAAAAGCAATAGCCACGAAAAAAAAAATTTCATGATTTTTTGAGCTCATTTGAGTCTAGTATCCAAGTTCTCCTTGGCTGCCAAAATAATTTTCACTCGAGTTTCACGTGAAATTCTTGGAAAGCTCTCGTAAGCAGACGAGGCAAAACGTTTAAACCTTTCCTCTCTTATTCTGTAAAAGTACTCTTACGTGTACTGTGTACCTTATACACTTCTCTTGTATGAAAATTCAACTACTACATAGACGACAACTAACATTCTCAGTGAAAATCCAGGAAACTTTATTGCCTACGGATGTATATTTTTGGGTGGTGAAGTAGTCTTCATGTTTGTATATACGATAAATATTATTTTCGATGAGTTTACACAGTGCGAGAAAATTATATTTTGAAAATACGAGTTAATGTCGAATTATCATTGAGCCAAGACTATTTACAAACGTTATTCAACAAATTAAAATTATGAATATTAAATTTTTTTTAGATTGAGATAGTATTCCAGTGAATTTAGATAGAGTTGACCCCTTATTTTTTTTTGATGCTGTATCAAAGATGATATTTTTTTTAGGTTTTTTCGAATTTTTTCATAATTTTTGTTCGCGTAGTTTATGAGATATGAATTATCAAAGTTACTGAAAATAGCAGTGGTGGGGATGAAACGCCCTAAATCGGACAGAAATAACGAAATTACTAAAAAACCACAGGGTTGACCCATTATTTAGAAACTATTGGCGAAGAGAACAGCATTTTAACTAAATGATAGAAGAAAAAAGTATTCAATTCACCGTATAGTTATTGAAAAATTTTAATTAGAAGGTAGTCGTAACTATTTGCCTCTCTCTCTATCTCATGCATGTGATAGGAGATTCATGTAAAAAAAAATTCGAGAAAAAAAAATTATATTCACAAGCTGAAGATATGACTTTCGAATAGTTTAATCACTTTTTCGGGTAAATTGAAGCACATTTTCCTGAATTATCGGCAATTTATTGGAAACTAACCCACAAATCCTCATATTAAATGCGAATTAAAGAGGATAATCAAAAGTATATGAAGTTTTCAGAAAAAATATCTTGAAATCTAAGCGAGATAGCGCAATTTTGCCCTAATCCTTTATTCTACCGAATTTCAAGTGCTCCAAAAAAAGATCGTATAATGAGCCAACAATTTTCCCATTCAAAAATATTCACTTGCATAAAGAATAATTCTTTTTTTTTCCCTAGAAATTCGAAACACTTCTGTTTTATCGTACGCAATTGCATTACTCACACCCGAAAGAATTGCCTCTCTTTCATCTCCTCTTCACAGAATTTCGCGTTTTATTTCATGGATAGAAAGAAAAAAATTCATGGATAAAAAATTCAATGGGACAAAAAAATGCAATATTCACTGTATAAAATAAAAAAATTTCAGAATAAATAAGAAAAACGTTTTTTTCTTCAAATATTTGAAAATTCCGATTGACACTGATATATTCTAGTCACCCTATTAATTGGTTTATACATTCAAGAATATATTCCTATAATAATTAATTCTAAATAGGCACTTAAAGACGTTTTCAATGATAACGTAACAGCGGTGCTAAACATCCGTTAGAGAACGTGCGAGAAAGTGCACTTGGTACGAGGATTATTGAATACTCTGCGTGTATATGAGACATCAAAAATATTCATCATTCTGCATCATATAAACTTCATTTTTTTTTCTAACTGAATAAAGTGCATAATTAATGCTGCGGTTGTAATGAAAGAGACTGAGGCACCAGAATAACGTAATAAACTCAGTGGTTATAGCGTAGAAAGAGATGTATTTCGTTCTCGGCTATGAAATGAGGGCGAAAGAAAAAAAAATAAAAGGGAGAAAATAAATTTAGAGGGATCGTAAAAAAAAATCTGTGTCAGATGCAATAAACTCCTTTCGGCGATGAGTTTGAGAACAAGAAAAGAAGAAAAAAAATGAGGAAATGTAGCTGACGCTACACAAATTGTTAAGATCACTGGACAAATTCCATACTACTTGCAATTGTTCGTGAACAAGAAATTCCACGGAAGACGGTGATTGTATCACACAATTTTTATGTCCTCCAAGAAGCGCGAGAGAAAAAAAAAAGATAATAAAAGAGTGAAAATACCTTCAAAAGATCTCCTGTCCTTCAATTGTTTATACAGTTGTATCTCTCTTTCTCTCTTTTCTTTTCCTCCTTGACACTGAAAAATATCCTTGAACTCGTCGTTAAATCTCACTTTATCAACGATAATCCATCAAACACGAAGGAATCAATGAAAAAATATTTTTTTTAAAAATTACTTAAATTCCTTCCAAAAAAAAATCAATATTTCCTTAAAGTTCCTTCAAGTTATTTTTCAAAAAAAATTAAATTCCCAATAGAATTCGTTGAATTTCCTTTTGAAATCTTCGGCAAATAGGTAAGAATAAATGAATGAAAAAATCAAGAGGAGAAGAACCGTTCGTACGCGAGCTTCGAAAAGCAATGGGCAATGGGTTTATACACTGAGCCAAACACTGTGGTGAGGCTGTTCCTTCCCTACTATACAATCCAGGTTTGTTACTGACTCTCTGAAACAAGCACATACACTCAAACAAACACACACATACACAAATACACACACAAAAACACATATATATCTTATTATCGTTCTTTCATTTCCACTCACTCTCGCAAAGCAGAATGATTTTTCTCCTTCCTCATCTCAAATAATTTTTTTTTCAAAACCATATCTCTCTCTCTTTGACACACACGATTTTAATGAAAATAACGATACTCACATCTCACTCACTACATCTTGGATTCTCTCTTTGCGTGATGGGCTGTAGTCACTGGCCACGCGTCCACAAGATAGTTGACCAGAGAGCAGCCACGAAGGTTCATGACACCCACGTGCCTCGAAGGAGTCTGAAGAGCCGAGTAATGGGAATTAAAGGTGGTTCAATATTGAATTGAATAAAGTTTAAAAAAAAATCCGGAGCAGGGGGAAGGGGTCTTTGGGGGAGGAGAAAGAAAAAAAAGATTATTGAAAAACCGGAATATGGACCGATTGAGAACCGGTCACTGCACCACATCAAAAGTGATCTATGATATGTTTTACGAAGGACGAGTTGTAAAAACCGCGATACATTGCTTCCATTGTATATCTATATATATCTAATTGCCCTAGAATCAAAGATTGATTGCATTTTCCTCACGAGGAAAATTGAATTCAGTAAAAAATTCAATTTTTCAACAAAAAACCTATTGATTACAACTCAATTTCCATGATTTACAGTAATTTAAATCGAATTAAATTATTCATTCGACCTTTCTCGCCTCTCTTTTTTTCTTTTTTTTTTCCTCCAATCCACCATAAATTACGCATTTTAAATTGCAATGCAATTAATGATGAATAACAATTTATTATTCTTCTCTAGACATTACTGCAGTGCGATACGCTATTTTGAGAGGTAATTGATTAATTATAATTTCATGTATAGTGCCAATGCTCATTATACATATTTGCCTCTGGGCTTGGTGTTTTGGACGATATCAAAGAGCAATCCTTAATGCAATGCTCCATCAACTACGTAATGACTTATACAGCATATTCACAATTGTATACTATATATAATGTTATACAAGCCAGTTGTACTGATACGTGACCTACATGCTGGATAAGATAATTTTGCACACCTATGTTGTGACAGAACGTTTGTGACATTAGTTTTGGAACCATGAAGTCCATTGTCTGATTGAATTTAATAGATAAATCACGATTTTATTCGACGGATTGTTGTAATTATCACAGGATTTTAGGGGAAATTAATCCGTAAAAAAATGTTGCCTTGGATTTAAAGGGGCGTAAGTCCTGTGTATAAGCATAGCACTTACGCCCCTTTGTGTCTAAGACCACAAGATGTACAAGCATATATATATGAATATAAAGGATGAATAAGTCGAATATATTTCACATATATGCGCATATATATTGTCACTTTAGAATGAAAGGGGCGTAAGTGCTATAATATTTAAATGACATATATATATTTTATATATATGTTTAAAATATATATATTGAATATATATCGATTATTACATTTTTTGCCACACATATATGTCGTATGATTTTCTATATATAACATATATGTTCGCATATATATTTTTTCCATCAGGAAGCTGTTTGTTTAACTCATCTGATGAAAAATTTCATGTAAACACAGATTTATCCACTGAATTACGAAATTTTCAACGCAATTGTAGACCCAAATATGCTAATTTAGCAGAAAATATTGACGCAGATGTTTTCTGTTTGATAAAAAATATAAATAAAAAAGTCCCACGCAATTTCGTGGTAATACACTTCTAATCAAATGCAATAGACACACTCTTAACTCATTTTCAATTAAAATACAAAATGGAAAAATCGTGTTACTATCGCCTGGACTTTCTTGCGTGATACTAAAGCTATGAATCATGTCATACATCTAGACACATTTATAGTGACAATTATTTTTAATTCTACTCTTTTAAAACACATGGCGCCATGTTATTGTATAATTTAAACTGATAAAATTTTTAGACTGAATATTCAAAGAGTTATTTCTTTATATCTCACTTTAAAGATTCACGAAAAAAATTTAATTTACTCCAGATTCTTGCCATTATCAAACACATTCCAGCTCTTCTCTCTCTCTCTTCTCCTCAATTTCACCGCAAAATTCATAAAATATCTTGTCTTGAAAAAAAAAACGATACAAATATTCTGAATTTCAATGGGAGTCATTCGAAGGAATGAGCCTTCTTTCGAGTGTGGAGGAATAGAATTGTGCAGAAAAGAATTTTGAGGCAAAAGAAGAAGAGGATAATAAAAAAAAAATAAGAAAGAAACTCGCCTCTGAATTTAGTCCTGACGAGCTGGGCGTTTCTGCATAAGCGCCAGCCGGAAGGAGGCAACCTCGCCTGGCTTGTCCCATTGAATCATTTGCTTACCGGTTTCTTTTTTTATTATCTTTCTTACATGCCCACCCACGTACACAAAAAACCATTCCCCATTTCTTTCCACCTTTTGCTTTTTTTTTCTTGGACTCAACATTGAGTACTTTCATTGAAAAATGATACGAATTCACTTCAATCACGTACTTCCACATTGGTTGGAGAGAATCAAACTGCTGAGGCAAGATACCGAGCAAATGATGTGGCTCTTCTTTCTGGATAAATGTGTGATAGTATGCTTTTTCACTATCACGATGAAATTCCGAGTGTAAAACCAGACGAGATTGTGAATGACTCTATGCATGTTTGCACATTATCCTCAGCATCATCAGCAGAAACCAGGTGGTTTGATGAAATGGGCTTTGGACTATAATTCTAACCAGAGATCAACCTGAATAGCCGTTGACACGAAACACGACATAATACGTGTATATTCTCGCAAGGATTGAAATCTCAAAGCCACAATCAGATCTATGTTCACAGTAAATTGGTGGTTTTATGCTAGTTGTCATGTTTATGGGTATCTCTGCATAAATTATTGTGGGCTGTCTGAGTCAAACGGTTGGGAATACAAATTTTTTTGATAGATTATCATTTTCAATGGAATATCTTTCTTTCTTTATTAATATGTAGACTTTATATTTGATATTGATATTAAAGGTTTTATTAACATTAATCAACATTACAAAGTTATAACAATTTATACAATGAGTAATTAAAGATTTTTTTTTTACATAGTATCAGCCCTTGGGCTTTGACATATATTTAGCATAATGAGTATGATAAAATTTAAGGGAAGTTATGCTGAATGGTGATGTGTGGAGTAGGGAAAAGTGCTGAGAAAAAAACCCTACAGCACTTTATTTTTAAAAACTCATTGAAACCTTTTCAAATAATATAATTTTCACATTAATGATCGGATTCATTTTCATGTTCATAAGTATCATGGGAAATTGGAGGTTTCTTCTAAAAAACAATACTAAACTATTGTTAATTCGCGGTGTTTTGCTTATAATTTAAGCTTCATCAGGCTTTTGACATTATCAGTATTTTGTCAAATACTGATGATGTCAAAAGCGAGAAGTGCAATAACAAACAATTGAGAGTGTATTTTATTGAATGTTTTTAATTAATTATGCAATGTTGTTGGTTCTCAGCATGAACCATATAGTATTAATTTGACAAAATACTGATAATGTCAAGAGCCTGATGAATCTCAAATTATAAGCGAAACGTCGCGAATTGACAATGCTTTAGTATTGTTTTTTGAAAGAAACCTTCCAATTGTCCATGATACTTAAACCAATAATTTTCACAGTTTTCACAATTGCCATTGCAGTAGGAAATAAGGAAGAGCTCAATTAGTAGAGCATCAGACATGTAATCTAAAGGTTGTGAATTCAAACCTCGCTTGCACATTCCATATTTTTTCAAAAATTTGATTCTTTAACAATTTTCCAGGCGTAAGCCTGATGATTGTTAATAATTGCTAGGAGCCTCACTGCAAAAATATCAAATAATTGGAGCAAAGTTTGTGAAATATCGGAAGTGATGAAGCACTTGCAATATCAGGCGGAAGATGATTCCAAAAATACGTTGCAGAAACTATATCTATGAAACTAAAGGAGATACGTCCTTTTTGCTCTATTCCTCGTAGAGAATTACAAGAGGTACAAAAAAGGATTAGGATCAAAAGAGCGTATTTCCATTTCAGTTTCTAGAATATTCGAGAAGAAATGAAGTATTAGCTTGTCAGACGAATTTTTTCACGTTTCCTCATTCCTAATTAATTCATCCACAAAATTAACTTTGATATACCAAAGAAATGAAAAAAAAATTCTGTAAATTTTTCGTGTTTCTGTGAAAACGAGTGTGTCATACTGATTTGAAATTCATGGGACAGAGTAGTGCATCCAGAAAGGCTTTTGCAATCTCTGAGACTCTGGGATTTTCGAGTAATCAAACCACGCGAACGGAATATACGATCGTTTTATGGTTGGTAACCAACGAATGCACGTTTAACCATTCAGTTTAAACGTACACAGGAATACATGCTGCTTCTGTGTCATGTAAATCGGAGTTTTTGGAGCTACTCATACAATCCTTCACTAGAAGGTATTCAAAATACATTGTGAAGTATTATGGCTTTTGTGCTGATCCTTCACATGCAATAATGAATGAATAAACCAAAAAAAAAGACCAATCGCACTTTCCCGAATTCCTGAATTTTCGAGGGAAATTATTGATAAAATGATTTATCACGAATGAATTGACACTGAAGAGAAAAAAAAAAGTGGTAGAAACTATCAAATATTTGTTCTATTGGTTCTTAGCAAATTTTTTTTGTTGGAATAATTAGAAAAATTTTTGAATTTTGTTTACAAATTAAATTTTTGAATTTATTAAATCAAATTTTTGTTCATCCAAACAAATCAACTATTATAATAAACAAAATTCAGTAAATTTTGAATTATCTCAAAAAAATATTTTGCGATGGAACAAATATTTGAGATAGTTTTTGCCACTTTTTTTTTTTTATCAGTGTATGAAAGTTTGATAATTGAATTTGTCAGAATTAATCGTTTGGTTAATTCATAAGGCACGTTCAATGCTATTATCATTGATCGACGCGTGTTCACGTATTCAGTCGTTACCCCATGTCCAACAGATCGTTAGACTGATAGTTACTGTCAGGCGACAATTTTATCGTGTCAATCTCTCGATAATTAGCCATCAAACCCCCAAAGCCATCAATCCACTGTCATTTCTTCTATTTTTCTTTTTCCCATCAAATGGAAGAAGAAAGAAAAAATAAAAGCAGTAGAGGGATTTCTGTACTGTCGATTTTCCTGGAGCTATATGCACTCTTGAGAGTACGCCCATCATACTTTACTCAGCAGTAACCAGGACGCAATGTTCATGAGTGGTATGGAAAAGGCCACGGCCCTGTGGCCTACGGGCTTTTTCACGAGAGATATACGACGCGGTCGACTTGAGCGTTACGACATTTTTTATGTTCCTGCGTACACTGAGAGAGATAAGATTTTCTGTTGGTTTGCTTATTTTTTTCAATTTTTTTATTTTGCTTCCTTATTTCGAAGAACAAAATTACTTATTGCACAATTATCTTGGAGAATCAGAGAGATAATGCAGTGAATTGAAAAAAAAAATTTATTAGTTTTTTGAGAGTATCTAATAAAACTAATGGAGATACGCCCTTTTTTGCACAAATGTACTTCTTAGAAAATTTCACGAGCTCCAAAAAAGGACTAGGATTCAGGATTTTTTTTTTTTGAAGTGAAAGAGTTTATGAGAAAATCGGAAAAAAATCGAGAAAATGCTCCAATATGTCGAAATTGTTGGTGAATTTTTTTGAATTCTTTTCAGAAAAGTCTTCATTCTCAGAAAAAATCCCAAATCATTTTGACAAACAGGTCCATCTTGCCCCTGTTTTCCCCATTTTTGAAACTAAGAGGTAATTCACGATAATTCAGTAAAATAGAGATAAAACAGGATTCATCCATTAGTTCCTTCCAAATATTTTTAAAACCGAGTGAGATAGGACGATTTTACGCTACAAAAAAGGATTGGAGCAAAAAGGGGCGTATCTCCCATAGTTTCCCAGATTTTTCCAAAAAATAGATTTTTTCTGTTTTCAAAGCTACTGAATACAGCATCCTTGAGTCAATAATTATCCCTCTTTATTAATCGTAAGAACAAGAATAAAAATCAGCCGAGCCTTTCACCGCCGCGAAAACCGAGTAACTGTCCTTCCACGTTTCCATAGTAAAGATGAGCCAATTACCGTTAGCACATTCTTTTCACAAATCTCTCTCTCTCTTTCCAATAGAAACATTATATCAAGTCTTCACAGTTTAATCGATGAGAGTCACGACATTATTGTAACAAACACTGTATGGCAAAGGTTGCGGCTTGTAATAGCGCGTGGGATAAGAACTTGGTAAGATAAACCATAAAACGATTGACGCTTGTTTTTTTGAGAAAGGTGTTTCGTCAGGAGAAGAAAGCTTAAAGTGGGCAGAATTGTCTCAGTAGTTCATATGTACATATGGAAATATAGTGAGAAGTTGTTTTCATGTAGGCGCAAGTTTCACACATACACAAATATATATATATATATATACATATAAAGACGTGGTAGCTGCTTTCAGCTGGTGAACTAACGAGTTTCAAGAAGCCTGGAGATAGTACCATGTGATAATATTTGTTGGTATTGATAGGTTGGCAGGATAATGAGGAGTGAGAATTTTCGTATAAAGAGAACGAATGGAGAAACGAGATATAAACTGTGTGACACTGTTTTCTCAGTCAATTTTCTTCACTAGTCTACTATTATGTGTGTCTTTGGTTTGATAACTTGTCCATTGCATGACATTGATACGTTTGAGTGGAGATAAATGCATTTAAAGTCTTAAGTATCATTAGAGGTAGAAAACATTTGTTTGAAAATGTGACAACAAAATTGTAGATAAAATGATAGAGAAAAGTTGAATTATTCTTGTATAAAGAGAATGTTTTTTTTTTTTTTTCTTTTCTTTTTTTCTTTATGGGAAACTATCAACTGCTTGTACCTGCATTATCTACGATCATGTTTGAAAGCCTCTGTAGATCGTAAAACATTCGGAAGGGACTAATAATTTTCAGTCATAAATGAAATTGTAACTTTTAACTGTTTTTCTTTAAATTTCAAAAAATGAAAAAAAAAAACTCATAATTTCTTTTTCCCATTTTCGTTTATTTATGGTATTGTAGAACATGAAACTCTTCTGAATAGAACAATTGTAGAGTTTTTAATTGACTTGACTCTGGCTGTGCAGACATTATAAAGTTAAATCAATGGATACAAATAATCGATATGAGTTGATAGAAAATACAAACTTGAAGTTCTATTCAATTTCGCAAACAATATATTCCTGTGGGAAAACACAATTAATCAAATTAGTGAAGTGTATAATGGATTAGAATTGAGGAAAACAAATGGAATTTCATGGAATACTCAATAATTCAGTATTTCAATTCAACACCTGATGAATTAAATAGATAGTAATGCAAATTTTACCGCAAAAACCAACCGCAAACAAATTTATGCAGAGAAATAATAACTCAACTCCATTAAATTTTTCTCTTTTTTTTTCCTGTATTCTCTACTAAATGCGTGACTTTGTTCTACATTATTGGAACACAAGTATATTTTACAATTGTATTTTATTTTACAGCGTAATAGTCCCTGGAGCCATCAATTTTATCAGCAATCATTTGCAATTGCAATTGCATTTCGTTGAAAGAAATTAAATTACTGATTTTTATCTGGAATAGCCGAAAATTTGAATATTACTAAAACCATTTCCTTTTTTTTACTTTTTACGGAAAATTATCAACTGAACAATTGTATTTTAACAGCGTAATTATATTTAACTACTGAAAATTTATATTCTCAGTTCACAGTAGAGATTCAATTTATTGATTTCAGGTATCAGCAGCTCGTTATCCAGCAGTCGTGAAGCTTGGTCATGCACATGGGGGTATTGGTAAAGCACGAGCTGAGAATAACCAGGAATTCCTTGATTTAGCATCACTTGCAGCTCTAACAACATCATACTGTACATCAGAGCCTTATGTAGACACAAAGTACGACGTGCATGTACAAAAAATTGGAAGCAATTACAAAGCATTTATGTAAGTGTAAAATTGTCCAATTCTCCAGAAAATTCAATAGCACAATTTGAGGTAGTATCCCAGTGAAGTTGGGTACAGTTATTTCCTCATTTTTTTGATGCCGTATCAAAGATGATATTTTTTTACATTTTTCTGAATTTTTTCATAATTTTTGACCGTGTAGTTTATGAGATATGAATTATCAAAGTTAGTGAAAACAGCGGTGGTGGAGATGAAACGCCCCAAATCGAACAGAAATAACGAAATTACTAAAAAAACCAAAGAGTTGACCCATTATTCAAAAACTATTGACAAAGGGAACAGCATTTTCAACTAAAAAATAGAAGAAAAAAATATTCAATTCACCGTATAGTTATTGAGAAATTTTAATGAGAAGGTAGTCGTAACTATTTGCCTCTCTCTCTGTCTCATGCATGGGATAGGAGATTAGTAATGTAAAAAAATTCGAGAAAAAAAAAGAATTATATTCACAAGCTGAAGATATGACTTGCGAATAGTTTAATCACTTTTTCGGGTAAATTGAAGCACATTTCCCCGAATTATCAGCAATTAGTTGGAATGTGACCTACAAATCCTCATTTTTTTTTCTGTTTAATTAACCATACTCTGAAATACTACCTTAAATGAGAAAAAAGGGGCATTCCCTAATTATCCTATAATTATTGTAATCAATTCAATTAGGAGAAAGAGCATCAGCGGTAATTGGAAATCCAACACTGGCTCAGCAATGCTGGAGCAAGTGGCTGTGACAGAACGGCATAGATCATGGGTTGACCATGTTGCTAATTTATTCGGTGGTCTCGATATTTGTGCCATTGAATTATTAGTTGGTAAAGATGGTCGTGAATACATTATCGAAGTCAATGACAGTGCACTGTCATTGATGGGAGACTCGCAAGAAGAGGACAGACGTCAAATTGCTGATCTCGTCAGTGCTAAGATGCAAGTGAGTAAAATTAAATGTCCAGAATAATCAAAAAAAAAAAAATCCTCTTTATTTCAATATTTGAGATCTTCCAGAATATTCAAAATCCTTTCCAAAAACGATTTTCAATATTTTTTCCCAATTTTTCTCGAAATAAAATTCTACTTTCTTGAAAATCCCTTTTATTTCAATATCTCACATTTTTCGAAATGATCTGAATGCCATGATCCGATCTTGTTGTAGGCTTGCTGTAGACCACCAAGTGTCTTAACCAAGACCCACTCGAGAGGATCAATGTCAGGTGCAAGTCAATCAACGAGCCCATCAGAAGAGCGTCCACCGCCACCAACTGGACCACCGCCAGGACCGGCGCCAGTTCTCGCCTCTCATCCACCACTTGGCTCAGTGGGTTCCATCAGTAGCATAGGTTCAAGCATTGGTGCGACCACCGGGATAGGTCCTGACGTTGCCAAGTCCGATAGCCATGGACAACTCCAACGACGAGACTCACAGAGTAAGAGATTCACGCAAACTGATAAACTTATCCCCTTCAATTAACTCGGAAAATCACGAGTTATTATACAAGTTTAGAATCACTTCATTCGTAAGATCTCCTTGATGACAAACTTCTGGTATTTCATCAGAATCTGACGGAAATCTAATTCCCTCGAAGCTGTTCAAATAGTTTTCCAAAGTTCTGAGGAATCCAGTCAATCAGGAATTTGCATCATTCAAAGCTCCTGCCATTAATACAGAGAAAGAGAGAGATAAAACAACAAATCTATTTTGAAATTGAGGCGTTACTTGATGGCAGAAGTATCGTAATGGGTTCTCTCAGGTGCTTTGGATGAGGGCAAATTCATTTGCAACTGAGTTGAAAGAGGCGCAGTGTTGGGGCGTGTCCTGTATACTATTAACCGAGGGTAATTGCGCGTCTTTTGACTCTTTTGTGCTGCTGTATTGCCCCCCCCCCACTCCCTTGAGTTTTTGCTGTTGTGTTCCTCGACTCGCCAATTCCCCTTGAAACCATTAGAATCAGTTTTGTTTCAAATAATTTGAAATTAATCAGAAATTTGAAAAATTGGATGTTTCGAGATTTTTTTGAGATTTTTGGCAACTTTAATATTTATTCAAATTGATTCAAAGTATCATGGGAAATTGGAAGGTTTTTTAAATAAAATACTAAAAGATTGTCAATTTGCGATGTTTTTCTTATAATTGAAGCATTTTTAGGCTCTGTAAACCGAAAGTATTGTATTTAAAAAACCTTTCAACTTGCCATTATACTTTAAATGAACTGTTATCAACATGAAAAGGAGTCCGATTATTAATTTTTCAAAAATTCTTTGAAATCTACCTCCAGTAACCTCTTTCTGTCTACTGGAAACATTAAAATCAAATGTATTGCAAACAATTTGAAATTAACCAGGAATTTCAAAATTAGAAAATCTTGAAATTTACTGAAATTTTTTGTAAATTTGATATTTTTCGGAATTTCTCTCGAAATTTCTCTGAAATTTACCCCCACAACCTTCCTTTGCCTACTTGAAACATTGAAATCAGTTTTATTTCAAAAAATTTGAAATTAACCAGAAATCTCGAAAATTTAGACATTCCGAGGTTTTTAAAGATTTCTCGAGATTATTGGTAAATTTAATTACTAAGAATACTAATATTAAATATAGTATACAGAAGATATAGAAGCTATATTATAAGGCAGACTCTTCAAAATATAGCTTCATCCAATTTAATTTCATAAATTCGTTTATCCCAGTATCTCAATCAAGCACAGTGAGTAGTGGTGCTCCATCGACTGGACGTCGTGCTGACGAGCCACCGCCTCTTCCGCCATCCCGTGTCCCATTTAATCGTCAAGGAAGTCAGACACAAGCAACTACTGGTGAAGACACTGAGGATACAATGAAGAATCTCCGTAAGACATTTGCTGGTATCTTTGGAGAAATGTAAAATGATTAAGTATTAAGAAAAATAATAATTGATCATTCAGTAATCTTGGCTGATGCAAAACAATGAAGCTCACTCGATATAATAAGTATTGGGCATTAAAAGAAAAATTTAACGTAAAAAAAATGAAGAATGAAGAAAATTAAAAAAAAAAGAGTAATTATTGAATGTGAAAAGACAAATAATTAAACCGGTATTTCTAATAGAGGCAATTTGATGAAGAAGTGGAGAAGAAAAATCATGGTGTGTCTCGAGTTACGATTAACTCGATTTTTTAAAATTTTAAAGCAGTGAGAGATTAAAGCTCTCACGCGTCAGACAGTACTTACTTATACATTCGCAGATTATAACAGGGTTGGTTAATGGATATTTACGTTTTTTTTTTTTACTTCTTCCTTGTTCCTTTATCGCAGTGATATTGCGGTTTTAATGGTTTATTGTTGATGAGAATTCAAGTGGGTTTGGATGTATATGTGTACTGAATTTCGTTGAAATCGAGATGACGATTATCGATGAGGAGTCATATACAGTGTCAGATTGAACATTTTAAAAATAAAAGTCACTTTGATGAATCATCGATGATCAAATTGATCGATCGATTCTGATAGCGGTCATTGTTCTTTTAATTGAATTTAAAAAAAAAAGCGAATATCATTGCGACGAGGAGATACTGCAAACGCACAAGTAGTTTTTAAGCACTTATCTCGATGAAATTTTTATGAATTTTGCGCAAAATTGTCATTATGATAATTGATCTTGCATTAATATAATCTGCAAATGAAAAGTCAAGGGAATGTTTAATAATCGGAGGAAATTTATGATTTCATAAGCGAAATTGCATCTTTTTATTCATATATATAAAAGGAAAGGAGGGAAATTGAATTGAAATTGTATACAAGTGAGATGTAATAATCAAAATGAAGCAATGAAAAAAAGGATGAATTTTTTTTTAAAGTACTTTGGTTTATTATGAGAAATAAAGGGAAATGGATCAATGAATGAAGCGCGCAGCCTCGGTTAATGATAAGAAAAATCTCAGGGGTTCTATTCATGCACTAGGTAAAACGTAAGGAATAAAAAACAAACAAACAAAATAGAACAGCCGATTGTGTTTTAGATGAATGAGATCTTTCTATAGAGGCCGAAACGACAGAAACCTAAAGATAAAGATAAATGAGCAAATTAAAGCGCAGAAAATTTAAATAAAAAGAAAAAAAAAACTGAAAGAGTTAATTACAATGCATTTAATGTTCAAGTGATCAAGAAATAAGATTAGCTGATGCAACGTAAAAAAAGTGACCTAATATTAATTTAATTTTTAAAAAATAGTTAGAATTATCAGATATTATTGGTTACAGTTGAGATTTAAAAAAAAAAAAAAAAAAAAATCTGAAGAAATAAAAGCCCACAGTGCCATGTTGCTTAGATGAAACTTGTTAACTGCTCCATAAAGAAAAAAAAAAAGCAAATTAAAAAAAAAACATTAAAATTCTCGTGTTACGTGCAACAATCATTCATGAATTGAATGATTAACAACAAATCTACCTGAATAATCAATAGAGAGTGGAACATAACAAAGCACGATTATTGAATTCAATTGAAACGGCTGAAATAAAAAGAATTTAAGAGAAAAAAAAAGGCATGGAGTCAAAGAATAATAATTCTAGTCAAAACGTTAACATATTAAATTACATAATTAAATGAAAAAAGTTGTTGAAAACGTGTATCACTATTTATTTATTTACGTTGATTCTCAGTTTCATAATTAAGCCGCATTTTATTAGCAACACTCATAATCAAATATTGTTGTTCATATTCTTGAAATATTAGTACTTCATGCTTTTAATCGAAAAAAAAAGAGAAAATGAAAAAGTATTAGCAACAAATAATTTAAAGATGTTAATTTGTTCTTTGCATATTGATAAACTACAAAAAAAAAACTAGCAATATCGTTAAAAACATATTCAATTATAATAAAAAAAAAAATGTTATTTATCAGATAAAGTTTTTCTACTCGTCGCGGCTCTAATACGAATAATTGTTACAGTTACCTTGTGTTTTCCATTGATTCGTTTTATTCACATTCTTCATTATTCAAGTAGCATTACTATTATTATTATCATTATTTTCTTTAAAGATTTCTTTATATCTATCGTCGTGATGTCAAAAATAATAATTAATTTAGCCTTCACTCAACTTCGAGGATCCTTCGATCTAACCAATTTACTCCAACAATTAGATTGTTGCTTGTGAAGAATATAATGATTTTATGAGCCTCATATACATAGAAAATTAGATTAGCATGAGGGAGAAAATTGAAGGAAAGGGAAAAGCCGCGACGCAGATTCAATTATCTGCGGTTCCCTTTTTTTTGCTTCAATTTTCTTCTTTTTTTCATTTTTTTTTTCCATTTTTTTTTCGTTCATGAAGAGACATTTTATTTATCATTATTAAGTATTCGTCCTGCAACGAAACAACGTTGTTATAAAAGCCGTAGGATGATAAATAATTAGAAGAGAAAGAAAGAAAAAAAAGAAAAATAATGAATGAAAAATTTAGAGATAGAATTTTCAATGTCGACTGAATAATAATCTCATCTGTTATTGCAATTAATGATAAATTGTGATATAAATATCTCATTATAAATAATTAATTTTTTAAAATGCAAATTAATTATTTAGCATGAGATATTTATAGTTCATTGATAGATTTGAACACTTTCTCTATGTATCGAGCCAGTGCTACACCATAGTCTAACGTGAAAACTAAATAAGTGATGATGATAAAATTCCACTTAGAAGGTTTTTTTTAATGAAAAAAAAAAAAAAAATTAAAAAAATGAGTAATAAAAAATAAATAAATAATAATAGTAACAGTAGTTGCGGTTTTATGCGCGATGAGCGTTTAATTACCGCACAATAATGTTACCCTCTTGATTTCAAGCGCGTGCTAGCCACATACATATATATTCACAATAAAGAAGGAAAAAAAAAAAGGAGATAAAAAAGAAGCATTATAAGAATGGTTTTTAATTGTAATAAAAGAGCCATTCTTATTTAATTATCATGATATATGTGTCATATGTGTGTTATTTAATCTAGTAGCTACGTGTCGATCGTTAAAATGCGCCAATTCAATCGAATAATAAAATGGAAATCACGAAAATCTTTGAAATTATTAAAGAACTATAGAGAAATGATAAAAATAAGTATGCAAAATTCCATTTGGCACTGAACATCAAATTCATAAATATTCATAAAACCATAATAATATGAGAATTGTTGTTTTGCCAATGCGGCAGGCAAAGCAACAATGTTATTACAGTATTCAGCACACTAATTGATTGTAAAATTTAACAACGAATCTCCATGGATGCTGTTCAATGATCAAAAAAAAAAAAAAATATTGAGATAAACAAGATTTAGAAGATGAAAAATAAATATAAGATAAGATATCAATTGATATTGGCCAGCAGCCTGTTTCATTATCGTTCATTATAAAATATCAAGAAATAAAAAAAAAATAATCATTTAACATGTGATTATTAATAATCATAAAAATTACGCAGGAAAATAAAATTTCTTGTAGCTACGGTCACAACACATAATTAATATTAAATATTTACTAATACTTAATTCTGAGAAAAAGTTTTTTTTTTTAAATTTATTTAATGCATTTTGAACTATGCAGTTAATTCTGCTAGTTCTGAGGTAATGACGAAAGGCAGTAAATAAATAATTAAATCAGAATAATTAAAAACGTAAAATTAAGGAAAAAAAAAAATGTAAGTTGGGCGAAAGATTAAATCATACTTAAAATGCGAGTTCTATCTGTCATCGTTATTATTAAGAATTATCGGGGTTTGGAAAAACTCTAAAATTAGAATTAATTAAGTGTTAAGATGCAGAATAACGTAGTGCAGGGGCATAGAACAATACTTAATATATAGTGAATAAAATCGAGAAAAAAAAAATTAAATGAAAATTATTTAAGAAAAATTAATTGAAGAAGGTATATATGTATGTAATCATGAATTTAAATTAAATGTTTCAAGGTGTGAATAATCGTTGAAAAAAAAGATGCAGTAGTTGACATGAAAAATCAATTTTAAAATCATAAAATTCAACATCTGGGATAATAAACTGGGCCAAGCAAATAATCACCCTGTGGCAATTTCATTATTTGAATTGTCCCATTTTGGGCCAAATTACAGCGCAATTTAATCCAGAATACGTTAAATGATTCAATCGTAAATTTCAAATTATCCCGGAGGTGGTAAAGCCCCTGAAATTGACAAATTTTGAGTGTTATTGAGCTTGGCAGGAGATACTTGAGTCATTAGTGTTGAAGCACTGACAAAGTGCGCTCTCGTTCTCTTATGTTCCTCAAGGTAATTCCTAAATTTGTTTATTTCTTGGCTCTCTACTATAAATTTACACACCTTGAATTAGCAAAAAAGATAAATGAATTAACAAAAGCATAAAAAAAAAAAAAAAAAAATTCATCAAACACGACGGAGGAAAGTCTACTAATTAATTTATTACGAATCAATTGAAAAAAAAAATTCAAAACCAAAGGATTGATTAAGAATTAAATATCAATAAATTGATATTGTATGTATAATTATCTTGATTCCTTTGGAATTACTTCTTCAACTATTGCTACGTTGAATAGGCATTTAAATTAATGAAAAAAAAAGTATCATATTATTTATTACCACGAATGTTTCGCATACGAATTAATTGAAAGAACCTTACGAATGTGTATTATTTTTATCAATTTGATGGAAAAAAAATGAAAATTACAAAAAGTAAGACATTACCGGCTGTCGTAATACTATGATAGATATATATATATATATATATATACATATTAATGCTATTGAAGTACGTTTATTGGAATAAACGATTATATATAAGTGCACTGTAATGGAAAAATATTACCACTATTTAAAATTGTAATGTTAATGAAAAAAAAATGGAAAAAAAACGGTCTTTTCTATGTACGATGAATCGAGAAGCAATTCACTCAGACCCTTCAATAAGCAATTATTCCAATGAATAAAATGCGATAATGAAGATTATGATTGTGAATGTTTCTTGAGACCGAAGTTAGATATCGGCACGTTATATATTCGGATGCCCCTTAGATCATCTGTTAAACTATTAATAAATATAAACTGTATAACATAAGGTAATGTGTAACAGCAAAATAAAAAAAAATGGGGTCGCAACAATGAAAAGTGTACAATCATATTTTTCCTTGTCCTTTATTTTATTATATTTTTTTTTGCAATAAGAGAAATGTGAACAGAACAATTTTTCAATTATTTTTACCGTCAATAAAATGTCTTATCGAGTTCAGTATTGAGCGAGCAATTACGATACATTCCACCGCGGCTTATTTCATTGCTGAATCCTGTGTTTTTTGGATAGAATGATGTTGGTACAGTATGAATTGTCGGTGTATACCATCCGTAATCCATTGATGTGCTTCGATAGAATGGATGTGGCTTTGTTATTTCAGTTTGTCGATAACCCTTGAATACACCTAAAAATATTGATAAAAAGGAAATTGGATGGGAATTGAATCCTTGAAAGATTTATAAAGAATTTAAAGTAGTTTTATCGTTTTTCGCACTAATAGTTGAGTATCAAGGAAGAAACAAACAGAGAAAAACACCCAAAAATTAACATTTATGATTGAAAACCCATTTCTTCGTATTTGAAGCGCATTCGAAGAATTTTGGAAGTACATCAACTATTTGAAATTTATTACTCAACCAATAGTTCACTATTTGACACCCTATTTACCATATTGACGTCTTTCCCTATTCAGAAAAAGAATCATTCATTATCATATTTGATCGTAAATTTTGTTTTTCTCCCCGTTCTTCAAGACATTTTCCAGATTTTAATCTTTTGCCTAAACTAAAAGGGTAAAAACCTGCATTCGCTCATAAGACACCGTCTTGTTACTATTTCTTTTTTATTTATTATTAATATAAAAAAAACGATCAATTGATCATGGATTTCACGAAATGAAATGAAAGTACCAGAATTTGGTTTAGATTTTAATCTTCAAATCCGTTTAATGATATAACTACCTTAAAAAGCAATTTTTAGTTTGGAAAAACTAAATTTCTTCACAACTATATGGCTCCTGCCCCCCAGCACTTTCACACCTCAACAAACCTTTGATACTCGTAAAATTAACACTCAATTTCCCGTCAACAATAAACCCAGGCTCAATCGAAACTCTCTTCATTCTCTCGAAATTCACCATATCAATTGAATCAAGTTCATTACCACTGAGAAATAAAAATGACAGACAATCAAGTCCATCAAATGCACCAGATTGCAGTACAGACAATTGATTTGAATTTAACCACAATGAATCAAGTGATCGCATATTACGAAATAAACCACTGGGAATCGTGATAATTCGATTTCTCGATAAATCCAATTCATTAAGTTCCGTTAATCCACGAAAAACGTCTGTATGAAGTGTTGTAATTTCATTTCGTGATAAATAGAGAAGATCCATGTGTGGTAAACCATTGAATGTACCAGTTGGAATATCCGTTATTTCATTAGCATCGAGAGCCAGTGTTTCCAATTGTTTCAAGCCCCTGAACATATTTTTTTTCATTCCAATTGTATTGTTTGTAGCGTAAAGTTCACGCAAAGAGGTCAAGCCCCTCCAGACTGTTGGTCCAAGCTTGGAGATGTTGTTGCCATCCAGAAGAAGAGTCTCAAGATTAGACAGTCTTAAAAATGCAGAATCCTCAATTCCACTGATTGCGTTGTTCTTGAGATCGAGATACGTCAATTGGTCCAGCGAACTAAAGTAGTACTTCCTAATTATTGGGAGAAGATTATCAGACATGTAGAGTGCTGTTGAATTTCTCACATCGATAAATGATCTCTCGGTCATGTCGGTGATGTCCAGAGACTCGAGATGCAGCTCAATATCGTCAATCGTCTGGACCGCATTAGCATCCTCAAAAGCAAGATTCTGCAGAGAATTCTTTGAATCCAGGCAGATGAAGAGATGATTATTGATACGACAGTCTGTTGTACCTTCTGTTTTTACTGTTGTTATGTTGATTATTATTATTACTATGTGAGTTATTAGAAGTGAAGGAATGAGAATATCCATGACTTCCACTTTGTGTAATCACTTGGAAGAAACTGACCAAGGGGGAAAGAACGATCATTGAGGCTGGATTATTAATTTAATAATCTTTGTGTTTGTGGGGTAGAGACATCTTGGAAATGTGATAAATTTCTTTTTTCACAGTTTTGCTTTGATTTTATTTTATTATCAACTTTTTTTTACGATTAAACAATAAATAAATCATTTTTCATTAGGTTTGCCTCTTATTTGTGATTATCGAGGAAAATCCAGTGACTCTTGATATTTGCTACTTTGTTCAATAACTTTAATTGGCTGAAAATATATGTATATATATATGAGGAGGAAAAAAAATGAGAAGAGATAAGAGAGTGCATTGATCGTTACGCTCTCATGCATAAACTTTATCAATTAAAGTTGAACGAAAAAAATGGATAAATAATATGGAGAATATCGATACGTTAGAAACAAAGGGGCGTAAGTGCTATATGCTTATACGTAGCACTTACGCCCTTTCGAACTAAAAAATAGATGAATAATATGGATAATATCGATATCTTAGAAACAAAGGGGCGTAAATGCTATGCTCATACATGGCACTTACGCCCTTTTGTTTCTAAGGCAAGGATATGATATTGTCCAATTTTCACAAAATTTAAATGAAAAATTAGCGAAATCTAATATGAGAAATGGGGAAAATTGTAACTTACGTGGATAAATAAATCTCAGTGGTAGATTGCGAGTACGATAAATCTCGTCTGTACGTGGACCCGGAGGCTGATAACTTTCTTCATTCGTGTATGCTGTCTTGGTTTCACCACATGAATACGGAATTTCAAACATTTTTTTTTATATGTGTCGAAAAAAATTTAACAACAAAATTTATTTATACTTTTTCCTTTACGAAATTTCTCAGATTTCACGTGTTTATTTAGCTTCCATGGCAACAATCATGGATCATTATCCAGAGATTCTCGTGAAATTCAAAAATAATCGTTTGAATAATATGATTTCTCGAAAGAACACAAACACAAACACTCAAAAAAACTGGAAAATCGTTTCTTCTGTTCTTTATATCACTTCTTTCTTTTAAACAAACGCGAGAATTAAACGTCTGCAAAAAGAATGAACCGGAAAAAATCATTCAGAGCGTAAATGAAAAAAATAGAATTTAATACGAAAGATGAACTTTTGTCCAGATTTATTCTTTTACGTGAATTAAAATGGAAGCAAATCGAAAAGAATAAATAAATAGAATAAAATTCTCTCATTTAAAAAATAAAAATGTTGAATGTTGCCGACGGAAGCGATGAACGAGTTTGTAAATCCCCCGACAGATCTCGGGATCCTTCAACTCTCGATTAAAGTATTCATCAACAAAGATTAAAGCAGAGACTAGCAGCCCCTTCTTTATCGACTGAAGCAAAGGGTAATCAGCATGGAAAGAAAAGGGGGGAGGGGAGGGGAGTTCCATAGCGTCCCTTCTTTATCGATTCACATTTCAGTGGAGTGTCTACTACACGGAAAGAAATTATCAGTAAAAAGTAACGAAGGTCTTGTTAAAAATTACCAAACCAAATTTTTTTTTGTAGCTCTCAAAATTCTCTACAAAAAAAATCTTGAGACAAAATCCTTCCATCTCCCTTAGTTTTCGGGATATTTTGGAGAAAGAATGAAAATAGTGAAAGAATTATATAAATTGGGCTAACTTCATATATTTGATTCTAACCATTTCTGAATAAACTGCCTGATCTCTTTATCACCCAGTCCAGGATAATTCTTCTTCTTCTTCTTGGTTTATGGCTCTGAGTACAAGCTCATCCGGCCGTTGGATAATCCTTCTCTGGAAGGAGCATGAACGTATATTTCGGTTCAACCTCCATTTTTAAATTTGAATTCGCTACCATGACGACGATCTCCTTAAATTTGAATCAAGCAATTCATTTTCCTGTCGGTAACAGAGGCCTCCGACTGCAGAGGAATGGCTAAAGACGGTTGAAAGAGCTGTCATAAAATGAGATTTGTAGCGCCCCAGTAATTGTACCTAACTTTAGCATAGAAAATTTGATTAAATGTCCAATTTCGATTTGACTTCTTCTCTAATGTAAAAATCGATGCTTGACTGGAATAAATTTCATTAAAGATATAAAAATTAATTGAGTGAAATAAGGGCAACGGGAGCGAGATTGCATCACACTGTAGGAACATGCAGAAAAACGAATTACCAGTTTGAGATTAATATATATTCAGATAACAACAATAGATAATGCAATACTGTGAAACGAATGTGTATGGTTTATATTATGGAGGATAAAGACTTGTGATTTAGAAATAAAATACTTACTTCTGAACTGAAATAGTTTTGTATCCTAACTACAATGAAGCTTTCACCTATTAATGATTTCAATACTAAAAAGCTGTGCGCTTGAAACGTGTAATTATTTCATGGCTTCTTGAAATTTTTTTCTGCAAAATAAGTGTAGGCATAGAGTTTGATTTTCCAATGAGTCTTTTGTTTTCTTCATATTCTATTGTACGTGAGGAGATATTTAGTTTGAGAGCCAATTGGAATTTATTCGTTTCCAGTAATTTTTGATTTGCCGTTAACATATTTATCGTTAACAGAATTGCCCTATTAATGAAATGAAAAGCCACGAAAGTCTTCGGGTATAGTTAGGAATTTCCCCAGCTAGTACCCGCAGCACTTTCGCCGATTATTAATATTATTACTATCAATGATAATAACAATGATAACAATGAGGTACACATAAATACAATACAGAGGAAAGATAAAGTAATGAATTACAGGAACGAAGAGAAAAAAAGGCGACAGGTCAACGAGCCTCTTCTCCCATTGATTGAGAGGAAAGGTATGACCGTTAAGGTACGGCCTCATGCAGGCCTTTTTGACGCTAGCGTCAGCGTCAAATCAGGTCACGTGACACTATTTTGAATTTCCCGCTGCTCAAAAAAATTTAGCGATAAGTCGCCGCATCAAACCGAAGCGTCAACATGGCTGTTTACAGGAGTTTTAAGCATCAGTAGATGATGAAAAATAGCGATTATTGTCCGAATCTATATTTTTGTCATTAACTGAAACATTTTTTAAGGTTTACATCATCTGAACTCATAATTTTTAATATTTTAGGACGACGATATCGACGCTCCCTTTTCAGCGATAAAGCTCAGATTGTTGGGCTTTTTGCTACTTGTCGCTAAATTTCTCATTAGTGGCGGGAAATTCAAAATTGTGTCACGTGACCCGATTTGACGCTGACCTAGCGTCAAAAACGCCTGCATGAGGCTGTACCTTTAGATAAACGGCTGGGCGATAGTCCGAGTTGTTCTCACGTTCTTCATGAGTTTTCAACAGGATCAACAGGGAACAGTGAAGGGACTGGATCCTTTGGTTCTGCTTGCAAAACAGTGGACGAGAGTGTTTATATGAGAACTGAATGCACTCTGCTGCGCAAGAAGAAGTTGCTGAAAGCTGAGTTCCTTGGACTAGGTGTTGCCAGAGAATGAGTAAAACCTTAAAACTCAATGATTTAATTGCATTCTAATGATATGAACATGTTTAGATTAAAATTCGGATATTCCTGAGCCCTCAAAATTCATAACAATAATTAATAGCATAAAACAAAAATTTCACTAGTTCCAATCCCAAAGAATGCTTTGCAAAGTTCACTCGATAATGAATTCTCAATTACGATCGGGTATGAGATTTTTATGATAAATATCAAGTATACTGATTCCTATGATTTTCGTGAAAAATGTCTGTGCCATGAATGAAAAACTTGATTGTTCTTGAGAAATTATGCGAGTATGGAAAAAATTAAGAGCAACTGTGTATGAAAAACGACAATATAATCAGAGAAGACTAGAAAAGAGGTAATAATAAATACTCACACTTTCTACAACAATTCTTCGTCTGAAAATACAGAACCGATGACCTCTTATACCTACGCCAACTTCCCATCCATGGCTTATTCCATAATAGCTCAGCTGGAATTATTCTGAGGGAAAAAAAAACGTTTAATTATTCAGAATTTAAGTTTTTTTCTTTGATACTATTAAGAGAAGAATATTTTTTCATCAAGTATAGAAGAATACTGATAAAGAAATATGATGAAGGTAAATTTCGAATTATGTGATCGTGAATCTAGAACCGGTTTAAAAGTTCTTCTTTCGCTAGTATCATAAAGTATGATTACTTGTAATTTTGTGCACTAGCTGAGTAGAATTGAGATCCTCCAGCGGCTCTACTGACACCACAAATTGAATCTCTTTAGAGACAAATAATGGAATGGGGATAACAAAGAATGACCAAAACTTTTTTTGTTTTCTACAACATGAATCGACGGTGATAGACCAAGAGACGCTTGAAGTAGTGAGACATCATCTAGACTTGACAGTCGATCCAAGGGTGATAGACCGCACAGGATGACTCCAAGCACTAGATGATGAGGAAAAACAAAAAAAGCGCTTGTCATATGATAAAACTACTTCTAAATCGTGGTAAAATTGAAGCTACAGTGCCAATAGAAAATCTCAACTCGTTCTCGATCTGCTTCAAATGGCATATCAGAAAAGAAAAATCCTGCTGGAACAAAAAAACAAGAATTAACAATGGGAAACAAGTATATAATCAGTGTGAGAAGATTAAATGAGAGATTACTCATTGAGATCGTCCAGTGACCCTAGTAACTTCACAAGTCAAGTCTCTTCAGAGACAGATAATGGAATGGGAATAACAAAGAATGACAAAAACTTTTTTTGTTTTCTACAACATGAATCGACGGTGATAGACCAAGAGACGCTTGAAGTAGTGAGACATCATCTAGACTTGACAGTCGATCCAAGGGTGATAGACCGCACAGGATGACTCCAAGCACTAGATGATGAGGAAAAACAAAAAAAGCGCTTGTCATATGATAAAACTACTTCTGAATCGTGGTAAAATTGAAGCTACAGTGCCAATAGAAAATCTCAACTCGTTCTCGATCTGCTCCAAATGGCATATCTGAAAAGAAAAATCCTGCTGGAACAAAAAAACAAGAATTAACAATGGGAAACGAGAACATAATCAGTGTGAGAAGATTAGATGAGAGATTACTCATTGAGATCGTCCAGTGACCCTAGTAACTTCACAAGTCAAGTCTCTTCAGAGACAGATAATGGAATGGGAATAACAAAGAATGACAAAAACTTTTTTTGTTTTCTACAACATGAATCGACGGTGATAGACCAAGAGACGCTTGAAGTAGTGAGACATCATCTAGACTTGACAGTCGATCCAAGGGTGATAGACCGCACAGGATGACTCCAAGCACTAGATGATGAGGAAAAACAAAGAAAGCGCTTGTCATATGATAAAACTACTTCTAAATCGTGGTAAAATTGAAGCTACAGTGCCAATAGAAAATCTCAACTCGTTCTCGATCTGCTCCAAATGGCATATCTGAAAAGAAAAATCCTGCTGGAACAAAAAAACAAGAATTAACAATGGGAAACGAGAACATAATCAGTGTGAGAAGATTAAATGAGAGATTACTCATTGAGATCGTCCAGTGACCCTAGTAACTTCACAAGTCAAGTCTCTTCAGAGACAGATAATGGAATGGGAATAACAAAGAATGACAAAAACTTTTTTGTTTTCTACAACATGAATCGACGGTGATAGACCAAGAGACGCTTGAAGTAGTGAGACATCATCTAGACTTGACAGTCGATCCAAGGGTGATAGACCGCACAGGATGACTCCAAGCACTAGATGATGAGGAAAAACAAAAAAAGCGCTTGTCATATGATAAAACTACTTCTAAATCGTGGTAAAATTAAAGCTACAGTGCCAATAGAAAATCTCAACTCGTTCTCGATCTGCTCCAAATGGCATATCTGAAAAGAATAATCCTGCTGGAACAAAAAAACAAGAATTAACAATGGGAAACAAGAATATAATCAGTGTGAGAAGATTAAATGAGAGATTACTCATTGAGATCGTCCAGTGACCCTAGTAACTTCACAAGTCAAGTCTCTTCAGAGACAGATAATGGAATGGGAATAACAAAGAATGACAAAAACTTTTTTTGTTTTCTACAACATGAATCGACGGTGATAGACCAAGAGACGCTTGAAGTAGTGAGACATCATCTAGACTTGACAGTCGATCCAAGGGTGATAGACCGCACAGGATGACTCCAAGCACTAGATGATGAGGAAAAACAAAAAAAGCGCTTGTCATATGATAAAACTACTTCTAAATCGTGGTAAAATTGAAGCTACAGTGCCAATAGAAAATCTCAACTCGTTCTCGATCTGCTTCAAATGGCATATCAGAAAAGAAAAATCCTGCTGGAACAAAAAAACAAGAATTAACAATGGGAAACAAGTATATAATCAGTGTGAGAAGATTAAATGAGAGATTACTCATTGAGATCGTCCAGTGACCCTAGTAACTTCACAAGTCAAGTCTCTTCAGAGACAGATAATGGAATGGGAATAACAAAGAATGACAAAAACTTTTTTGTTTTCTACAACATGAATCGACGGTGATAGACCAAGAGACGCTTGAAGTAGTGAGACATCATCTAGACTTGACAGTCGATCCAAGGGTGATAGACCGCACAGGATGACTCCAAGTACTAGATGATGAGGAAAAACAAAAAAAGCGCTTGTCATATGATAAAACTACTTCTGAATCGTGGTAAAATTGAAGCTACAGTGCCAATAGAAAATCTCAACTCGTTCTCGATCTGCTCCAAATGGCATATCTGAAAAGAATAATCCTGCTGGAACAAAAAAACAAGAATTAACAATGGGAAACAAGAATATAATCAGTGTGAGAAGATTAAATGAGAGATTACTCATTGAGATCGTCCAGTGACCCTAGTAACTTCACAAGTCAAGTCTCTTCAGAGACAGATAATGGAATGGGAATAATAAAGAATGACAAAAACTTTTTTTGTTTTCTACAACATGAATCGACGGTGATAGACCAAGAGACGCTTGAAGTAGTGAGACATCATCTAGACTTGACAGTCGATCCAAGGGTGATAGACCGCACAGGATGACTCCAAGCACTAGATGATGAGGAAAAACAAAAAAAGCGCTTGTCATATGATAAAACTACTTCTAAATCGTGGTAAAATTGAAGCTACAGTGCCAATAGAAAATCTCAACTCGTTCTCGATCTGCTCCAAATGGCATATCAGAAAAGAAAAATCCTGCTGGAACAAAAAAACAAGAATTAACAATGGGAAACAAGTATATAATCAGTGTGAGAAGATTAAATGAGAGATTAATCATTGAGATCGTCCAGTGACCCTAGTAACTTCACAAGTCAAGTCTCTTCAGAGACAGATAATGGAATGGGAATAACAAAGAATGACAAAAACTTTTTTTGTTTTCTACAACATGAATCGACGGTGATAGACCAAGAGACGCTTGAAGTAGTGAGACATCATCTAGACTTGACAGTCGATCCAAGGGTGATAGACCGCACAGGATGACTCCAAGCACTAGATGATGAGGAAAAACAAAAAAAGCGCTTGTCATATGATAAAACTACTTCTGAATCGTGGTAAAATTGGAGCTACAGTGCCAATAGAAAATCTCAACTCGTTCTCGATCTGCTCCAAATGGCATATCTGAAAAGAAAAATCCTGCTGGAACAAAAAAACAAGAATTAACAATGGGAAACGAGAACATAATCAGTGTGAGAAGATTAAATGAGAGATTACTCATTGAGATCGTCCAGTGACCCTAGTAACTTCACAAGTCAAGTCTCTTCAGAGACAGATAATGGAATGGGAATAACAAAGAATGACAAAAACTTTTTTGTTTTCTACAACATGAATCGACGGTGATAGACCAAAAGACGCTTGAAGTAGTGAGACATCATCTAGACTTGACAGTCGATCCAAGGGTGATAGACCGCACAGGATGACTCCAAGCACTAGATGATGAGGAAAAACAAAGAAAGCGCTTGTCATATGATAAAACTACTTCTAAATCGTGGTAAAATTGAAGCTACAGTGCCAATAGAAAATCTCAACTCGTTCTCGATCTGCTCCAAATGGCATATCTGAAAAGAAAAATCCTGCTGGAACAAAAAAACAAGAATTAACAATGGGAAACGAGAACATAATCAGTGTGAGAAGATTAAATGAGAGATTACTCATTGAGATCGTCCAGTGACCCTAGTAACTTCACAAGTCAAGTCTCTTCAGAGACAGATAATGGAATGGGAATAACAAAGAATGACAAAAACTTTTTTGTTTTCTACAACATGAATCGACGGTGATAGACCAAGAGACGCTTGAAGTAGTGAGACATCATCTAGACTTGACAGTCGATCCAAGGGTGATAGACCGCACAGGATGACTCCAAGCACTAGATGATGAGGAAAAACAAAAAAAGCGCTTGTCATATGATAAAACTACTTCTAAATCGTGGTAAAATTAAAGCTACAGTGCCAATAGAAAATCTCAACTCGTTCTCGATCTGCTCCAAATGGCATATCTGAAAAGAATAATCCTGCTGGAACAAAAAAACAAGAATTAACAATGGGAAACAAGAATATAATCAGTGTGAGAAGATTAAATGAGAGATTACTCATTGAGATCGTCCAGTGACCCTAGTAACTTCACAAGTCAAGTCTCTTCAGAGACAGATAATGGAATGGGAATAACAAAGAATGACAAAAACTTTTTTTGTTTTCTACAACATGAATCGACGGTGATAGACCAAGAGACGCTTGAAGTAGTGAGACATCATCTAGACTTGACAGTCGATCCAAGGGTGATAGACCGCACAGGATGACTCCAAGCACTAGATGATGAGGAAAAACAAAAAAAGCGCTTGTCATATGATAAAACTACTTCTAAATCGTGGTAAAATTGAAGCTACAGTGCCAATAGAAAATCTCAACTCGTTCTCGATCTGCTTCAAATGGCATATCAGAAAAGAAAAATCCTGCTGGAACAAAAAAACAAGAATTAACAATGGGAAACAAGTATATAATCAGTGTGAGAAGATTAAATGAGAGATTACTCATTGAGATCGTCCAGTGACCCTAGTAACTTCACAAGTCAAGTCTCTTCAGAGACAGATAATGGAATGGGAATAATAAAGAATGACAAAAACTTTTTTTGTTTTCTACAACATGAATCGACGGTGATAGACCAAGAGACGCTTGAAGTAGTGAGACATCATCTAGACTTGACAGTCGATCCAAGGGTGATAGACCGCACAGGATGACTCCAAGCACTAGATGATGAGGAAAAACAAAAAAAGCGCTTGTCATATGATAAAACTACTTCTAAATCGTGGTAAAATTGAAGCTACAGTGCCAATAGAAAATCTCAACTCGTTCTCGATCTGCTCCAAATGGCATATCAGAAAAGAAAAATCCTGCTGGAACAAAAAAACAAGAATTAACAATGGGAAACAAGTATATAATCAGTGTGAGAAGATTAAATGAGAGATTAATCATTGAGATCGTCCAGTGACCCTAGTAACTTCACAAGTCAAGTCTCTTCAGAGACAGATAATGGAATGGGAATAACAAAGAATGACAAAAACTTTTTTTGTTTTCTACAACATGAATCGACGGTGATAGACCAAGAGACGCTTGAAGTAGTGAGACATCATCTAGACTTGACAGTCGATCCAAGGGTGATAGACCGCACAGGATGACTCCAAGCACTAGATGATGAGGAAAAACAAAAGAAGCGCTTGTCATATGATAAAACTACTTCTGAATCGTGGTAAAATTGAAGCTACAGTGCCAATAGAAAATCTCAACTCGTTCTCGATCTGCTCCAAATGGCATATCTGAAAAGAAAAATCCTGCTGGAACAAAAAAACAAGAATTAACAATGGGAAACGAGAACATAATCAGTGTGAGAAGATTAAATGAGAGATTACTCATTGAGATCGTCCAGTGACCCTAGTAACTTCACAAGTCAAGTCTCTTCAGAGACAGATAATGGAATGGGAATAACAAAGAATGACAAAAACTTTTTTGTTTTCTACAACATGAATCGACGGTGATAGACCAAAAGACGCTTGAAGTAGTGAGACATCATCTAGACTTGACAGTCGATCCAAGGGTGATAGACCGCACAGGATGACTCCAAGCACTAGATGATGAGGAAAAACAAAGAAAGCGCTTGTCATATGATAAAACTACTTCTAAATCGTGGTAAAATTGAAGCTACAGTGCCAATAGAAAATCTCAACTCGTTCTCGATCTGCTCCAAATGGCATATCTGAAAAGAAAAATCCTGCTGGAACAAAAAAACAAGAATTAACAATGGGAAACGAGAACATAATCAGTGTGAGAAGATTAAATGAGAGATTACTCATTGAGATCGTCCAGTGACCCTAGTAACTTCACAAGTCAAGTCTCTTCAGAGACAGATAATGGAATGGGAATAACAAAGAATGACAAAAACTTTTTTGTTTTCTACAACATGAATCGACGGTGATAGACCAAGAGACGCTTGAAGTAGTGAGACATCATCTAGACTTGACAGTCGATCCAAGGGTGATAGACCGCACAGGATGACTCCAAGCACTAGATGATGAGGAAAAACAAAAAAAGCGCTTGTCATATGATAAAACTACTTCTAAATCGTGGTAAAATTAAAGCTACAGTGCCAATAGAAAATCTCAACTCGTTCTCGATCTGCTCCAAATGGCATATCTGAAAAGAATAATCCTGCTGGAACAAAAAAACAAGAATTAACAATGGGAAACAAGAATATAATCAGTGTGAGAAGATTAAATGAGAGATTACTCATTGAGATCGTCCAGTGACCCTAGTAACTTCACAAGTCAAGTCTCTTCAGAGACAGATAATGGAATGGGAATAACAAAGAATGACAAAAACTTTTTTTGTTTTCTACAACATGAATCGACGGTGATAGACCAAGAGACGCTTGAAGTAGTGAGACATCATCTAGACTTGACAGTCGATCCAAGGGTGATAGACCGCACAGGATGACTCCAAGCACTAGATGATGAGGAAAAACAAAAAAAGCGCTTGTCATATGATAAAACTACTTCTAAATCGTGGTAAAATTGAAGCTACAGTGCCAATAGAAAATCTCAACTCGTTCTCGATCTGCTTCAAATGGCATATCAGAAAAGAAAAATCCTGCTGGAACAAAAAAACAAGAATTAACAATGGGAAACAAGTATATAATCAGTGTGAGAAGATTAAATGAGAGATTACTCATTGAGATCGTCCAGTGACCCTAGTAACTTCACAAGTCAAGTCTCTTCAGAGACAGATAATGGAATGGGAATAATAAAGAATGACAAAAACTTTTTTTGTTTTCTACAACATGAATCGACGGTGATAGACCAAGAGACGCTTGAAGTAGTGAGACATCATCTAGACTTGACAGTCGATCCAAGGGTGATAGACCGCACAGGATGACTCCAAGCACTAGATGATGAGGAAAAACAAAAAAAGCGCTTGTCATATGATAAAACTACTTCTAAATCGTGGTAAAATTGAAGCTACAGTGCCAATAGAAAATCTCAACTCGTTCTCGATCTGCTCCAAATGGCATATCAGAAAAGAAAAATCCTGCTGGAACAAAAAAACAAGAATTAACAATGGGAAACAAGTATATAATCAGTGTGAGAAGATTAAATGAGAGATTAATCATTGAGATCGTCCAGTGACCCTAGTAACTTCACAAGTCAAGTCTCTTCAGAGACAGATAATGGAATGGGAATAACAAAGAATGACAAAAACTTTTTTTGTTTTCTACAACATGAATCGACGGTGATAGACCAAGAGACGCTTGAAGTAGTGAGACATCATCTAGACTTGACAGTCGATCCAAGGGTGATAGACCGCACAGGATGACTCCAAGCACTAGATGATGAGGAAAAACAAAAGAAGCGCTTGTCATATGATAAAACTACTTCTGAATCGTGGTAAAATTGAAGCTACAGTGCCAATAGAAAATCTCAACTCGTTCTCGATCTGCTCCAAATGGCATATCTGAAAAGAAAAATCCTGCTGGAACAAAAAAACAAGAATTAACAATGGGAAACGAGAACATAATCAGTGTGAGAAGATTAAATGAGAGATTACTCATTGAGATCGTCCAGTGACCCTAGTAACTTCACAAGTCAAGTCTCTTCAGAGACAGATAATGGAATGGGAATAACAAAGAATGACAAAAACTTTTTTGTTTTCTACAACATGAATCGACGGTGATAGACCAAGAGACGCTTGAAGTAGTGAGACATCATCTAGACTTGACAGTCGATCCAAGGGTGATAGACCGCACAGGATGACTCCAAGCACTAGATGATGAGGAAAAACAAAGAAAGCGCTTGTCATATGATAAAACTACTTCTAAATCGTGGTAAAATTGAAGCTACAGTGCCAATAGAAAATCTCAACTCGTTCTCGATCTGCTCCAAATGGCATATCTGAAAAGAAAAATCCTGCTGGAACAAAAAAACAAGAATTAACAATGGGAAACGAGAACATAATCAGTGTGAGAAGATTAAATGAGAGATTACTCATTGAGATCGTCCAGTGACCCTAGTAACTTCACAAGTCAAGTCTCTTCAGAGACAGATAATGGATTGGGAATAACAAAGAATGACAAAAACTTTTTTGTTTTCTACAACATGAATCGACGGTGATAGACCAAGAGACGCTTGAAGTAGTGAGACATCATCTAGACTTGACAGTCGATCCAAGGGTGATAGACCGCACAGGATGACTCCAAGCACTAGATGATGAGGAAAAACAAAAAAAGCGCTTGTCATATGATAAAACTACTTCTGAATCGTGGTAAAATTGAAGCTACAGTGCCAATAGAAAATCTCAACTCGTTCTCGATCTGCTCCAAATGGCATATCTGAAAAGAAAAATCCTGCTGGAACAAAAAAACAAGAATTAACAATGGGAAACAAGTATATAATCAGTGTGAGAAGATTAAATGAGAGATTACTCATTGAGATCGTCCAGTGACCCTAGTAACTTCACAAGTCAAGTCTCTTCAGAGACAGATAATGGAATGGGAATAACAAAGAATGATAAAAACTTTTTTTGTTTTCTACAACATGAATCGACGGTGATAGACCAAGAGACGCTTGAAGTAGTGAGACATCATCTAGACTTGACAGTCGATCCAAGGGTGATAGACCGCACAGGATGACTCCAAGCACTAGATGATGAGGAAAAACAAAAAAAGCGCTTGTCATATGATAAAACTACTTCTAAATCGTGGTAAAATTGAAGCTACAGTGCCAATAGAAAATCTCAACTCGTTCTCGATCTGCTCCAAATGGCATATCAGAAAAGAAAAATCCTGCTGGAACAAAAAAACAAGAATTAACAATGGGAAACAAGTATATAATCAGTGTGAGAAGATTAAATGAGAGATTACTCATTGAGATCGTCCAGTGACCCTAGTAACTTCACAAGTCAAGTCTCTTCAGAGACAGATAATGGAATGGGAATAACAAAGAATGACAAAAACTTTTTTTGTTTTCTACAACATGAATCGACGGTGATAGACCAAGAGACGCTTGAAGTAGTGAGACATCATCTAGACTTGACAGTCGATCCAAGGGTGATAGACCGCACAGGATGACTCCAAGCACTAGATGATGAGGAAAAACAAAGAAAGCGCTTGTCATATGATAAAACTACTTCTAAATCGTGGTAAAATTGAAGCTACAGTGCCAATAGAAATTCTCAACTCGTTCTCGATCTGCTCCAAATGGCATATCTGAAAAAAAAACTCCTGCCGGAACAAAAAAATAATTGACAATGGAAAACAATAATATAATCAGTGTCAGAAGATTCAAGAAGAGGTTACAATAGAAACACTTTACATAAAAATGCCTCGACTAAAGATGCAGAACCGATTTCCTCTTATGGTTTGTCGTCCATGGCTTCCTCTGTCATTATTCACATCGTTGTGAACTAGTTGAGTCGAATTGAGATCTCCTTCCATCCGCATTGCTGGCGAAAGCTCCTGCCTGAACAAAACAAAAACAAAAATTGACAATGAAAATCTCCAAAGGAGAATTCTCCTTCAAGTAATAGAAGAAAATATCGTCTAATATTTCATACACAGTCGCTCATCAAATATACGAAGAAATTTCGGTAAAAAAAGATAAAAATTAATTGTTGTCCATTTATCTCTATGAGATTACCTGTAGAAGAATAAAAATGCACATCAAATTTTCATTAATAGTAGTTGAAGCCAAATAACAGCCTTTCCAATGGGTCGATGAAAGGAAAAAATTTACCCGTTTATTATTAAATGAATTGGGGATTCACTTACTTTACCATTCGTTTCAGTCCAATGCTACATTCACCACACAATTGTTTCACTTGCTAGAATCCATGCACCTACCACGGAATAGTCAGACATTCTATTCAAAATTCATTCTCGATTACTATGGCGTTGCTTCATTTTTCCTATGTATTTTTGAAAGGAATGCTCATAGGCACCTAAAATTGGGCAAACATTGGGACTAACATCGCGCCCGAGTGACATCCCAACATCGGCCCGAATATCGACCATTCCTTTTTCCCAACATCGGAGATAGGTTGCCCAAGGTTGTGCCGAGTATTGGCCGAGTTGGACAACCCTACATGGGAAACGAGGGGGTTTCTCCACCCCATGAATTTCGCGAGATATTCTCTATTAACTAAATAAGAAAAACGAAGGAAATGTCTGTCAACGATGGTTTTCTCTAATCATATGGCACTGGCAAGATAATATCCATGAAATTATCATAAAATGTCAGTCAACTCAAAATAAAAAAAATACCCCTCGACGCTTTGGTCCTATTTCTATTCCTCGGAACCCCTGATTTTAATACCTGGAACAATGAAAAATATACATGGTAAAATTAAAAAAATGTTCATCTCGTTGAACAATAATTTCCATACACAATCGTCCTATGAGAAGATAGATTCAGTTCACAAGTCGATTTCCTCAAGAATATTGCCATTTTCTCAAGAATCATGGTAGAAAACGTCCGACTTGCCGTACATTGTTCTACTCGATAGGGAACAGACGATCACCGTGGAATAGTCAGACATTCCATTTAATATACTCCATCAGTGAAAAATAAAAATTCAATTCAGCTCACTATTCTGTTTTCAACTTTTGCCTAGAATGTATAGAAAAAGAAATCATCAGTGACGTGATAAAACAGGTTAAATCACCTTTTTATCAACATCAATATTCATCAACTTCATCAAATGCTCGTTGTTCGTTACTGGTTAAGATATCAACGGCCGTTGATATTCGAAGAATTCCGTTCTTTCTCATCATAGCCTTTTTTTTCATAAGTGAATGAATTTGATAATAGGGGAGAGTGGGGCAAAATGGCCACTTTAATGAAACAGTCAGAGATAGATTTTTATTGATGATTCTATTGAAAAGCTGAGGAAATTTTAGCCGGAAAACGAGTGTCAGATGTATTTTTTTCGATTTATTTGAAAATTCGATATTATTCGGCATTTTTGAGGGGTAAAAGCCTTTCCTTTGTCGAAAATTTTCAGTTTTTCGCAAATATCTCTGCTTTCATTGGTCGTAGCAATTCGGGGTTGGTCTCAAATGAAAGGTGAGCTCATTTCCCATCGATTTGTGGGGTTCTGAATTTAAAAATATCAATGTTTGGGACAGTTGTAGGCCACAAACTTTTCACATAATTCTTCCATGGAAATGCCCATAAATACCTTAAAAATTGATATTTTTAAATTGATAACCCGATAAATCGATGGCAAATGATCTCACCTTTCACCTCCCGTCGGAATTTTTAGGCTGCGACAAATAGAACCGAAGATATTCTCAAAAAAGTGAAAATGTCCAAAAAAAAGTAAGGGTTTTCAGCCTCAAAATGCTCAACAAAGTCAAAATCACCAAAAATTCAAAAAAATCATTTCTGGCATTTGTTTCCCGCCTAAAATCTCCTCCGCTTTCTACTGAAATCATCGAAAACAATGAGCCGCCAATATTTCTATCGATTCCAAGAGTTTTCCATGATATTTGCCTCTAAAATTTAGAGGTGTCCATTTTAGCCCTGATGTCCAGTTTGCCCCACCTTCCCTTTTATATAAAGAGGAATTCTCACAAAAGAATATTAATTGAGGAAAAAAATATTCACGCTGCAACTTTCCGACGAAAATGACTTCCCCCCCCCCTCCCCCTTTATTTTCAAGTTGACGAAGGGCGACTCGCAAACGCGAAAAAGTCCGCAAAGCCAACGATCCACAAAATAATTACTTTACTTATTATTCTTTACAGTCTCCTCATATTTAATTCTTTTTTCTTCCACAAATATTCTTCACTCCACGTTATATTTCAAAGAGATTTGTAAAATGATCCTCACAACAAGTAAAAAAAAAAAAATCGCGAAGCACTCCCAAAAATTGTTGATCTCTCGTAAGAAGTACGCCGAAAATGCGAATGACGTCTCTCCGCCAGCACTTTTGGCGGGAAAATCCTTCCCTTCAACCACAAAAAAAATAAAAAACGAAAAGAAAATGCTAACCAAGAAATATTAATTGAGAAAAAAAATTATTTGCGCTGAAACGCGGCTGTATTCCGAAATTACTCTTTTTTTTCTAGTTGATAAAAATAAAGACGATGCAAAAGCGCGGGGAAGCCACACGGCAAGGCCTATGATCCACAAAACAATTATTTTACACAGGCTCGTCACGATTATTTCTTTCTTCTATGATTATTTTTCATTTTACGTTTTATGCACAAGAGAGCTCCAAGATAATCTTCAATCGCCACCAAGGGTAACATGACCATTAGATGGATGATTAAGGACATATTAGACTTTATTAATTCATATGAAATAGGCAAATCACGTTAAGAAGTTGCAGGAAAGAATGACGTACGGAAAAATATACAGTGAATCGACTAAAAATCAATTAAACTTGAATAATGTAGAACTAATTAAAGAATATCAAGGAAAAACTGGAAAATAAGTTGAACCCCCAATAGATGGACAGTTGCATATTTGCAGTGGTATGATTTTAAATTTCGATTAATCGATATGTAATAAATAATTTATAAATCTATATGAATGTAATAATCAGGAATTGACGTGAAAAGTATAAGAATCATTAATTTATTTATGAAAATCCTCGATAGTAGAAATCGTCCATCTTTTGGTTAGTGTCCATCTATTGGTTGTGTGACCCAACCAATAAAAAATTAAAAAAATGAAAATCTCAGAGGACACACGCAGACCGTTGACTTCCAACAGTAAATACGCCGGGAATGCAAATGGCAAATGCAAATTCTCTCTATCAGCACTTTTGGCGCCAAAAACCCTTCCTCCACCCCCACCTCCATTAATTCCCACACACTCACGAAAAAAAAAAATTGCAAAGAAATGAATATCAATTGAAGAAAAAAATAATAATTCCCGATAAAAGACTGTTGTGCCACCGAAAAAATGCCTTTCCCTCTCCCACCCCTTTTTTTTTAGTTGATAAAACTACGATGGAAAAACGCGGGAAAGCCACACGGCAAAGCCAATAATTCAAAAAATAATCATTTTCCACAAGCTTATCACGATCAATTTTTTCTCGCACTAATATTCTCCATATTATGTTTAATTAACACACGAGAGCTGCAAAATAATCTTCAGTCCGCGGAAAAAAATTAAATAAAAAATAAAGCTCACCGAGAAAACTGCAAAACCGTGGATCTTCAGCGAGGAATATGCCGGGAATGGAATACAAATGGCGTCTTTCCTCCAACACTTTTGGCGCCAAAATTCTTCCTCCACTTTCACTTATTCCCACACACACACACTCACGAAAAAAAAATTCAAAAAATACAAAGAAATAAATTTTAATTCAATAGAAAATTATAATTTCCGATAAAACACTGTTGTAGTTGATTAATGCGATTAATTCCTCAATTAATGGGATTTTACCGGCGAAAAAATTACTTTCCTCCCTCCCCCCTTTTCTTTAGGTGATAAAAATACGATGAAAAAACGCGGGAAAACCACAAATTATTTTCCTTCTCACTCTTCACGATTAATTTTTTTTCCCACAATTTATCCTTCATTTTACGTTTTATTTACACGAAGCTACTTTGAAAATAATAATCTTCCATTGCCGCTAAAAAAATGAAAAAAAAAAAAAATCACGGGAAACAGTGAAAAACCGTAGATCTCCAGTGAGGAATACGCGGGAAATGCAAATGACGTCTCTCCTCCAACACTTTTGGCGCCAAAATTCTTTTTCACTTTCACTTATTCCCACACACTCACGAAAAAATAAAAACACAAAGAAATGAATAATAATTTTTAAAAATAATAATAAGTCGCGATAAAACACTGTTGTCGTTGATTAATCGAATTAATTTTACACGTGATAAAATTTTACCGGCAAAATAAAAATTACAGTTTCTCTCTATTTTTTTTTGTTGATTTGTTGATTTTTTAGTTGAAAGGCACGACACAAAAAAAGCGGGAAATGTCACATGACAAGGTCAATGATCCATAGCACAATTGTTTTTCATCTATTATTTCACACAATTTCTCCATGATTTATTTTTTTCCGCACAAATATTCCCAATTTTATGTTTTATTTACACAAGAGAGCTTCAGCGAAGAATACGCCGGAAATGCAAATGGCGTCCCTCCTCCAACACTTTTGGCGCCAAAATTCTTCTCCCACTTTCACTCCCCTTGCACCCTCTTCCGCTGATTCACACACACACACACTCACGAAAAAAGAAAAAAATCACAAAGGTGACGCCATATTTTTCCTCATGTTTTTCAGCAATTAGTCAATGAAAAATTCACTCATAACAATTCACTGCGATTTTTTTATTTTTTGTTTATTTCAATTACTAGCAAATAAACGCGCGCTTCGCGCGCCAACATAAACGATGGTTGCCAAAATTTATTATTCAATATTTAAATTTTTTTATCAACTTAAGTGATTGGACAGAATGGAATTACTGAACATTAACTCTTCTCCATTAACATTATCGAAAGACTAACTGTCAAAAATACATTCTCTTAAACTTATTCATTATTGATATAATACCATGATAGATTCATATTGCACCACAAAAATGAACCATTTTTCTTATACCAGTTTTTTTACGTCCACCAAAACTTCTTTCAATATGAATTTTGGCTCATCCAATACTTCGATGTGGTTCATACTCTTCACCAAAAAATCAGACTCGGATTTTATGAGAGAAAAATTAATTTTGATATTTCACAGTATCATACAATTGATTCAATTTTGAACTTTTCTCCAGGCGTTTCTTTAGGTTCATAGCATAAGTCGAAACTTCAATCGTGTTTTTCTCGAAACATGATCTTTCTAATCGGCATGCAGCATAATTCCGATTTTTATTGTTTTCATTCGAATTTCCCACAGTATCTTGAAAACAATATTTGGAATGGAAATACATAGGGGATTTAGAAAAAATTGATTTGCATACTTTTTTATTAATAAAAATTGCAGGCTTTTTGTCATAAATTCAACTTTTCCAGTTAAATGCTCACTAATTACACAAAAAATAATATTTTTGAAATCCCCTACATATTTCTGTAGCTATGTACATCTAGACTGAGGAAATTTTTTCTTTTCCATTAAAATTTACACCAGTTACATTGCGTGCCGCATAGTATTCCAAATTCGAGAAGCCTCGTAAAAATGACTCTAGTGTTGTAGTTTTGTGATACGAGAACATCGGCGCGTGCTACGCACGCGCCTACTCATCCGATTTTCTAAATGATAGCAGATGTCGCATCGGTTTCAGTGTTACGCTGACGCTGTTTTCAGATATCGAGATATTCCGAAATCGATATCCTTTCCTTTTTATAGTAGGACTTTCAATTTATTTTCTTCTTAAGACCCGGATATATGCCCATCGATTCCCTCAAATATAATTATGTTACTTCCTCTTTTTCCGCCAAACAAAATATCAAAATAACGCTTTTCTTTTAAGGCTTTTACAGTGGTATAACCCCTGAAGTGATTAGGCCAATCTGTCTACTCAAGTAGTAAATTTTTCATTTATTCATTCGAAATTGCCATATTTATGTCGACGGTATTGGATTGCCACAAGTATCTCTATAAAATTTTCACATATGCTTTGTCCACAGACACATCATGAGCTTATGTCTTTATTTTTTTTTTTGAATTTCAATTTTTCCTCAATCTGCTGTGCATACTTTGTCCCGATACTTACAGCCTGATGAAAATTGAAAAAAAAATCAGAATTCGTCAACATTTCATTTTAATACCAGCTTCTATGAAGCTAGTCATTAATCCCCAAAATTACCATTTCACAAATATACATAGTAATGCTTAAATTATGACTGCTGACAGGTACACTGCATGAAAAAATAAACATTCTCGTCCAAATTTTATGTTTTTTATTGAATTTCCTAAAACGTAAGGATTGAGCGAAGTTTCATACATAGAAGAAGGTGGGGTAAAACGGACATATTTGAGTTTAGATATCTATATTATTAAAAAAAAACTGAAATTCGTTTTTTCTCATCATTTTTGCCTCATCTTTTGGAGATTTCTACAAACCATTAATCCGATTGATGCGTGAAAATATAAAATTTTTAAGTGTTATCATTATTTATTGACTCGAAAGTTTCATTAGCGTGCACTCGTTTTTCTATTTTTTCGCACATTTTTATGAGATTCCACAGAACTTTGGAAAAAAAAACCAAAATCAGCGTACGGTAATCAAACTCTGTGAACTGATGAATAATAATGCCACCGGAAATAATTATATATCTGCGGATCAATCCGATTAATGTATTGTGAGAGATCCTACAAAGAAGGATAAGAATGACTGATAGTGGCAGTACATCTTTACAAAGCTGAGGAAATTTACAGTGGAAATCATGCGTCATAAATGATTTTTTACAATTTTCAAAAAATTCTACTTTTTTGATTAAGATTTTAAAAAGTATTCTTTTTATACTGGGGAAATTATTTCTCTTTGGGAATATATCCAATCTCATTGGTCGCAATGTAAAAATTCCGAATGGATGTAAAAGGTGATATCATTTGCCATCAGATTATGGGATTTTTCAATTGAAATAATAGATTTTTAAGATAGATAGGAAGCTAAAATTCACTCTTTTGAAAATGCCCATAAGTACTTGAAAAATCGATATTTTCTAATTGAAAAGTCCATAAATCGATGGTAAATGATCTCCGCTTTCATTTGCATTTTGTATTTTCACGCTACGACCAATAGAACCGTAGATATTTGGAAAAAAGTGAATTTTGACCAGAAATGGAATAGGATAGCCTCTCATGTACTTCCCAAAAAATAGAAATTCCAACAAATTCAAGAAATTTAATTGAACCACCTATTTGCTATCAAAAATTTCCCCTGCGTTTCAATGAATTCATTAAGAAAAAAATCTATTCTCAAGTGTTTCATTTCAATGTCCGCTTCTAACCGCCCCCCCCCCCCACCCCCCCTCCCTTACTCCTATCCATATATATATTCTTGCCCATTTTCTTTTATTCATGAAAAATCTTTTTTTTTTCGAACATCGAGAAAACCAAGAAAAATGCGCGGAAAAACATGAACAGCATGGCGGTCAGATGTTATGACATTTGAATATTTGGTTATTCTGTTTTTTTCAGCAAAAGCATTTTCAGAAACTGTATTCATCTAATATAAAAAAATACGTTTTTTTTTCTATTCTTTACGAATATATCAATGAAAATGCTTACTTTGATAAAACACAAAGATTCCAAGAGCTTGAACACTTGCATCAAACTCATATCAATATCTCAACAGGTTTGACAATTACAATAGAAACAGAAACGATAAATTTTTTAAAGGTAGAAATTCACAAACACTTTTCACAATACAGCACTATTATTTTTTCTTTCGTTCTCTATATCGTCAATATCTCAAAATATTTAGAACGATTTTTCTTTTGTATTCGTCTTCCTCTCAGGGCAGGTTATCCTCTCATTTCAACATTTTTCCCCTGTGATTAATTAAAATGATATTTTCACCTTTTTTAATAATTACAATAAAGACAAACAATGAATTTTTCAAAGGTTAAAATGCACAAACACTTTTTACTTTAGAACACTATTATTTTTTCTCGAGTTTCTAATATTTTAAATATCTCAAAATACTCGGAGTTATTTTTTTTTATATATATTTCTATTTCTCTTATTCCAGCAGGTTATCCTGTCAGCTTTTTTATGTTTGCAATTTAAAAAAAACAATATCCAATCAAATTTCCGGTCGATCAGCAATTGATGCGATATCTCGCATTAAATTCGAGATATCGCATTAGCAATTCGATAGTTCCGTAACACCTCTTTTAGTAAATGGGGATAGCAAATAAAAGCGCGCTACGCGCGCCTTCATTAATTTTTCTTCCACAAATATAATAGCAATTTTAATAGCAATTAAATTGAAGGCGCGCTGCGCGCGCCTGTGGGATTTTTTCTTGCCAAAACTTCCGATCGTCATTTTTTTACATATTCGATTAATCGCATTTACATTCGATATATCGCATTAGCAATTCGATAGTTCCGTAACACCTCTTTTAGTATATGGGGAATTTTGAACTGTTCGTTTTTTTTTTCTCATTGATTTCATTCGATCGACGAAAATGCGTTGAAATGAAAATTTTCTTTAAATTCCGTTCGATTTAATTATTTTACACCACTTTTTTTTCAACTCACGCACAAATAATAATCACAATTTATTTCACTGAATTCTAGGCAATTAACCGATGAAATCCTGGGTACTGTCTTTCTTTGTAATAAAATAAAATAATGAAAAGCCGGGAGAAAGACGTGCGAGACGTTTTCAGTAAATGTCAACGGCCGACTGGAAAAAAGCGCGGGAAGAAGGAAGCACCCTCCCCCCCGCCATTCCCCTTTCTCTTTCTTTTGAGAGTGTCGCCATATTTTTTTCCCTCACATTTTTCAACACTTCTTTGATAATTCACTCTTAAAAATTCGCAGCGTTCTTTTTCTTTTTTGTTTCAAATTAATATTGGACTGCTTCTTTTTTTTCATTGATTTCATTTGATTAATGAAAACACGGTTGAAACGGGGGAAAACAGAATAATTTTCTCGCTTTTTTCCCTTTATCCAAAAAATGTCAATTTTTTTTTTTTTTCATTTTAATTACGTTATTTTTTCACTTTTTCTGTTTTTTTCGATCACTCAAAAATATTTGCGTCTAATTAATCCCAAAAAAAATCACTGATATCACTGATTGTTGATTGGAATAATTGCTGCTGAAGGCGTAATGAGAAGCCGGTACTGCAACGAACACGACTGCACAAGAGTTGAAGCCGCAATGACACAGAAATCAGTGACGAGAGGAAAGAAGTGCGGGAGAAGCAACCGACTCCCCCCTTCCCCCTCCCCCCTCGCCCTTCGCTTTGTCTCTTTGTCCCTTCCAATTCCAGGATTTAGATATATGTTATTTTTTTCATCACTCACGGAAAATAATTTATTCCGAATTAATTCGACAAAAAATAATCTATTGAAAATACCAAACATCTGACAACTTTTTTGCAGACTTTTTTTCATTAACAAATAAATTATAAAAAAAAAAAAAAATGAAAAATATACACAGGAGTTCGGAAAACAATAAGTGTAATTTTTTTTCTTTTTTTTTTTGCAATAATTTATTTGTCTAAAAAAGTTTGAAGAAATTGTCATGTATTTGTTACCTTCATCTTCAGCAAAAATCGCAAAAATCATCCCACCACTACATCGATTAAATAATTAATTAATATTGAATTTACAGTGAAGAGCCGGCACAATAATAAAGATGACAGTCGAATAAAAGAGAGACAAAGCCCGAATAACGCAGGGTAGCGGTGGGCGCTTCGTAAGAGAGAGAGAGTGAGAGGGGGGGGGGGGGGGGGGGAAGAGGAGAAACTTCTCTTCACTCAGTCAAAATAAAAAAAAAAGAATTTTAAAAGAATTATTATCAGCAAATAGAAGAAAAAAAAAGTTTAAAATAATTTCTGAATTTCACTGGTCGTCGTAATTATTAGAGAAATTGTTGAATATATATATATACTTTTTTCCTTTCTTCTAAAAATAAAAAACAAAACTGACCTTCAAACGTATCGAATAGGCGTGGCCCCGATGTTTGAAGGTGGTGAGTGGTGTAACGGTTGTGCTCGAAAAATACAGAAAATTAATAAGAAAAATAACGGACATCTGACAATTTAATTTTTTTTCATAACAAATAAATTAAAAAAACATGAAAAATAAGCGAATATAAAATTTTTTTTTTATGTAAAATTTGAAAAGAAAATCAAAGTACAAATCATTTAATATTGCGATTTTTTTTTGTCATGGCTTGATTCTAAATTTATTCTCATTTTTATACTGAATAAAAAAAATATACTTTTACGATTACAGGGTTTTTTTTTAAATTCCTCATCTGAAATGATTAGAATGGTATAAAATCAAGAACAATGATGAGATTCTGAGATATTCCAATTTATTTATTTATTGTACAGTAGTATTGACATTCGATCGGAGCTAAAAATTGTCAAAAAAATGTTTACAAAAATTCTTATTACTATCTTCAATAATTTTCAATTAATTTCATAATTTTTACAATCCTTTTCCGAAAATACCTGCTTCGAAATATTCAATGGGAACCCGAGATATATTAATGTTAATACCCATTTCTGCTTGTATTTGATGAAACACTCCATTTTCCAAGTGATTCAATGGGTTTTGGCTCAGATCAAGCTCTGTTAAGCTCGGCATATTTTTGATAAAATTTTTCTTGACACTTCTAATATGATTTCTCCTCAAATTGAGACTGTTCAATGCCGGAATATCGAGAAATGATTCATTAATTTCTGAAATTAAATTATCACCCAAGTTAAGTTTTACTACAGAAGATCCTTCAAATACAGCTTTTGTAACAGATTCCTCTGTAATTTTATTTACTTCAAGGTTTATACTGTTAATAGTCCGATTAGAGAAGCTACCTTCTTCGATAGTATTGATCTGATTATTATCAAGATGAAGATTATACATACGCATATTTTTAATTCCTGAAAATAGGTCTCTAGGAATTTGTTTTATTCGATTAAAAGATAAGTTAACAGTTATCAATTGTCTCACACCTCTGAATAATCCAGGTTTTAATTCACTGATTTGATTTGACTCCATATGAATGATATTAAGATTTTCTAGATTTTCAAATGCTCCTGGCTCGATTGTTTCAATATGACTCTCCGACAAATGGAGTTCCCTCAACTCTTTAAAACCTTGGAATGTATTTGCAGATATTATTGGAAATGAATTATATGAAAGTGCTAGAAGTGTGATACTTGATGGTAATGTTCTAACAAAAAGCAGATCATTCAGACGATTTTTTTGAAGGATTAAGGCTTTTAAATCGGTATTTATAAAGGCACTATCCTCAATAATTGAAATCGCATTATTATCTAGGAAAATTCCCTGGATATTTCCATTATGAATTGTATTATTTTTAATTATAGTAATGTTATTATAACCCAAATCAATGCTACCTATCTTCGATGGTAAATTATCTAATAATTCTGATGTAATATCAGTTATTGTATTATTGCTTAAATTGAGTGCCATGATGTCATTATTTTCTAATTTGTACCAATTACGTACAAATTTTCGTAGACCAAGATTACTCAAATCTAATGTTTTCATTGCACGATTTATTTTAAGTACATTTACTATCATGCAATCATCTAGTGTCTCATTTACTTTCAATTCTTGAACGGATTTGACAAGACCGTCAACAGTCTTACACAATTTGATTTTACGATTCTCGTCCAATCTTGAACGAGGAGTATCACGTCGCCAATCGTTCTGGTAACTCTTTTTGTGATCAAATTGAGGAATTACTGGTTCAGAGGAAAATATTTTATCTGCCCCAACGTATATTATGACGGAAGCCGGTAGACTCTGTAGAAAGAACCTGTCTAGATATAACGATTCCGTTATTGGATTCGATGATATGTCCAAATATTTCAATTTTTCGAGGCCACCTTCGTAACTTGGAAAATAAGTAAATTTGTTGTGGCTCAAGAATAATTTTTCCAGATTATGGAAAATTTTAATTATATAAAAATCAAAGTCATTCAAATTATTATGCGACAAATCTAAGCTCGTCACATTGCTTACTTCTATGCCAGAGAATGCATTATATTTGAGATAATGAATACTGCGATATGATAAATCGATATGAGTGGAATTAGTCATTTCTACGTGTATCAGAGTACCATTTTCGACTGTTGACTCTTGTCTGCTACCATGGTTTCCTTCCTTTTTTGCTTCAGTCAAATCAAGGAAACAAGCCCCGAGAAGGAAAATGAATAACCGAAATTTCATTATTTTCATGGCGTGAACGAATCTGAAAGTACATCAATCAAATTAAGTAGATTCATGCGTATCTCATGTTAATTGAAAATTATTTACAATAAAAAAAGCTTTAGTTTGTACAGATAAGTATTATTCATTGATATAATTGAATGTTCAAACATAAGTTTCATAAAATGAAATATTGGGTATAGATCAGAAAAGGACACTGCCACGGAGTTCTTTATGGAATTATTAAATCGGATAAATTATTAATAAATTTCAGAATCTTACCTCGTATTATAGACTCGTTAATGCTGCTTCGGACAGATGAGAACTTTTGATATTAACAGAAAATTCAGGATATATATATACCTCCACTGCTTTCGTATTTTCAATCTCTTTATCATCGTTCAAATATAAGTATCCCAATCAAATTAGTTTTTTGACGCGGAAATGGAATCTAGTCTCATACTTTTCGGCGTGATACTCAGTAAATATCCATGAAATCTTCTCTTTTTTTATCATCATTTTTTCGAATGAGCAGCACTAACATGTTTTCAACCAACGTTACATAATCACTGAAGTCTCAGTAATTCAAACATTTCAAATCATCAACCAGGAAGTTTTTAGTAGAGACGAGAGAAGAATAATCCTATTTCATCGTTCTATTTTTCAAAATGTGAAAATATTTGTGGATGATTAGCATACTGCTCGATTTAAGGACTTACTAGAAATTTTTCCTTCAAGAGGTAACAAAAAATCTTGTATGTGTTGAATTTTCAAATCAACTATTCAGCGATATTCCATATTTTTTGAATGGAAGCTTTGCAATTGCAACCTTTATCGAATTTGAGTTTTCCTCGGAATATGACTTGATATAGTCCAAAATTATGATCAATCGTCGTAGGAATGAATGTCCGTATGTATATATGTAGGGGACAGTGGGGCAAAATGGACACTGTAATAAAACGGTTAGGGATGGATTTTTTTCGATGATTCTATTGAAAAGCTGAGGAAATTTTAGCCGGAAAACGAGTGTCAGATGTATTTTTTTCGATTTTTTTTGAAAATTCGATATTTTTCGGTATTCTTGAGGGGTAGAAGCCTTTCCTTTTTTGGAAATTTTCAGTTTTTTGCAAATATCTCTGGTTCTATTGGTCATAGCAGCTTGGGGTTGGTTTCAAATGAAAGATGAGCTCATTTCCCATCGATTCATGGGGTTTTGAATTCAAAAATATCAATTTTTGAGATAGTTATAGGCCAAAAACTGTTTCACAAAAGTGTTCCGCAAAAATGCCCATAAATACCTTAAAAATCGATATTTTTTAATTTGAAACCCTATGAATCGATGGCAAATGATCTCACCTTTCACCTCCCGTCAAAATTTTTACACTACGACAAATAGAACCGAAGTTATTGTCAAAAAACTGAAAATTTTCAAAGAAAGGTAGGGTATTAAAAATGCCAATTTTTTTTTGCCGACCACTGAGCCGGAGGAGTTTGGGGGAAGAGAGGGGAAATTCCCTAGTTCCCCCTTCTTTATTGACTGAAGCAAATGGCGTTTTCGATTTTCTCAGTTCTACACCGGGGCAGTGTAGAACTAACCTTACCCTAGTGTTTTTGCAGTGGTGGCAATTCAAAAGTTCCAAACTGTTGAAAAAGAATACATTTGGTGGAAAAAATAAATAATAATAAAGAATAAACGATGGATCGCAATAAATTGCGCAAACTTTTAATTTATGAATTGATGGATTCATCAGAGTCGAGCAGTTTACTCGGCTTTCACAATATTCAAGAAAAAAAGATTTCGACAAACCGTTATGTATTGCAGTAACCAGACATTTGAAAATCTAGTGAGAAAACTCGGGTAAGGTTAGTTCTACACTGCCCTGGTGTAGAATTGTGAAAATCGAAAACGCCAAAAGGCTAGTCAGCACGACGAGAGGGGCAGGAGGGGAAATTCCCTAGTGCCCCCTTCTTTATCGACTCTCGATAGACACAATTCCCTTCTTTTCTTGACTCTCGACCCCCCCCCCCCCCCCCTCCAATCCCCAAATTAAACGCCCAAAATATGGCAACACTGCACAAAAGAGGTTAAAGAATTCCTTCTGGACTGAATGTTTACATTCAAAAGTATTTCATCAGTGCACTTTGGCGTAAAAATATATATATATTCAACAAAAGTGTGGAAAAAAAAGGAATATTGCGTGAATTTTTTAAAATAATCATACGTAACAAAGAAGCATCAAGCCAAATCGTAGATACGATGTCGTATTACGATAATTTTGTTAAAAGTTTCGAGGAGACTCGTACTGGATACTTGATCAAGCCAAGTTAGGAGTTTATGTTATTTTTTTTTTTTTTTTTTTTTTTTTTTTCTGTGCTGATTTCAATATTTAATTGTCCACTTGGGTGTTTCCATTATTATTGAGCAATAATAAAAAAGGGGTGAAAGCAGAGGAAAAAGGAATTATTGTGAAGGACAGCATTAACAATTGGCCAGAATGCAGCAGGAAGGAACTCCAAAATTTCTCAAGTATCATCAGGGCAGTGTGAGAAGTGTCGCATTTAGTCCAAGGGTATTTTTAAAGAAAAATTCAAATGTTTATTAATAGAATTTCCAATGGAAAATGAGAAAACAAGTTCCAGTTTTAATGATTTTTTTTTTTTTTTTAGTAAATAATTGAGTCAGAAAATAACACTGAAAATAGCAGAAATCTGACAATTTTTAGTGTTTTTTTTTTTTAAATTAACAAATAAATAATTTTTAAAAAAATAAAAAATATGCACATTTAGGAAATTTGAAAAACTATAAGTGCAGATTTTTTAAATATTTTTTTAAAAATCATTTATTTGTTTTTAAAAAAATCAAGAAAATTGTCAGATATCTGATATCTTTAGTATCATATCAAAAATTTATCTCCAATCATTTAAATCAAATTAAAAATAGCAGATATCTGACAATTTTCAGTTTTTTAAATTTATTTTAAAAAAATGGGAAATATTGATGTATACAAAAAAATTCAAAAAAAAATATAAATGCATTTTTTTAATATTTTTTTTTACAGCAAAAAAATGAAAATTGTCTAATGCATGTATTGACTGAAATTAATTTATTAATTTTCATAATTTTTTTAATTTTTATTACAAATGATTTATTTCTTAATTAATGATTTTTATATAATTATTACAGGCAAGATACTTGTTTTGCTCTGGTGGTTACGATGGAAAAATAATATTCTACTCAGCCCTGCGAATGGAGTCACTTCGACACTACCAGATAACTCCACATTACATCACACAGGCCAAGAATGTTAATGCTGTTAAATTCACATCTGATGGTTCCAAAGTACAGATTATTTTCTAGTGATAATAAAGATGAAAAAAAGGTGGAGAAGGTCTGATTACTTGATTTCAGATATTCATTAATCATTTTCTTTTTCCTTTTTTTTTTTTTTTTTTTTTTCAGGTAATTGCAGTTACCAATGCTCGTAGATTAGTAGTGATTGATGTTGAAAGAGGTGCACAATTATTGAGCTATGACAATTGTGCATTTGGTGGTAAAGATCGTACTGGATTGGCAACTGATCCATCCAGGCCAAATTTAGCTATTTCTGTTGCTGTTAATGGCAAAGGATTGACACTTGTTGATCTAAGAATGCCTTTACCACTTGATTTTATTTATGATGTAAGAATTGGACCTTTTATCAAGAAAAAAAATGAAGTTTTCAGACACATTTATGTCATTTTGACACTAATTCTCTTTTTAATGTCACGGAATTTAAAAGAGATAGAGATAATACAGAAAATAACAGACATCTGCCAATTTTTAGTTATTTTTTCTGAACAAATAAATTATTTTTAAAAATATTAAAAATTTGTACATTTAAAAAAATTCAAAAAACTACAATTACAAATTTTTTAAGTATTTTTTTATTTAATCTTATTTGTTAAAAAATGATAGAGAGGGTGATTTTACCTTAAGGCTTTTCTTTGTAAAGGATTTTAATTTCTCTATCTCGCTTATTTTTCGAGGTATTAAAAAGAAGACAATGTGATAAAATCAATTTCTAAAAATCTGGAAATTTCTGAGTCATTTTATTCAATTGATTTTTATGATTTTAATTTGAATGCCTCTTTTTTTGCAGTTACATGGCTCTGTAATAAGAGATATATGCTTTCTGCCATCCTCTTGGCCATGGCAAAATTCTATATTAACTGGTGGTACCGATGGTACGTGTAAAGTTTCATCACCTGATGGACGAGTTTTGCATTCCTTCCAAACTGGACACAGTGTTAATACTGTTTGTGTTACACCAGAACCTTTCAGCAGAACTGCAGAAGATGGATACTACAGTGAGTTATTTAATGATGATGAAATTAGCAGACATTTGACAATTTTGTGCATTTTTTAAAGAAAAAATGAATCATTGCAAAAAAAAAAAATTTAAAAAATTCGCACTCATAAATTATCAAATTTCCTAAATGTGCCTTTTTTTATGTATATATAATTTATCTGTTAAAAGGAAAAAAATTTAATAATTGTCAGATTTCTGCTATTTTTCAGTTTTACATTATTCAAAGAATTTTTAACAGGTTTTCACAACATAATCAATTTCCTATTTTTTTCTTAATAGGTTTGATAATGAGTGGCGGTGATTCAGTATCAGCTTATATACCAAACAGTGGTATCCATCAATTGCTGAAAGAACACAAAGATTCACCAGTATGGAAGCTGCGTTATACTTCCAATGGAAGTACCCTTTATTCTGTCTGTGACGGAGGCATATTAAGACGTTATAGGAGATATCCAGATCATCATGAGCACATTGGTGAAGTTTACAGGCACAAGGGAGACATACAGGACCTCGATGTTTCAGCCTGGGATGAATGTATCCTTTTTTCAAATTATTTTAAGAGAAACTGGGGCAAAATGGTCCATTTTAGTGGGACAAAAAACATTCAGGATTTTTTTTGAGGGTGAAGGCTTATCCGAAAAAATCTGAAAAAATTCACCAACAATAGAAATATGTAGGAGCATCTTCTCAAATTTTTTCAGATTTTTCCGTGCAATCCTTCCATCCGAAAAAAAATCCTGAATAATTCCTACTCGGAGGAAAATTTCATTCCGGTGTTTTTTAATAAAAAAAAAAAAATTATTGCTCGTTAATAATGATGTTGCGCCTTAATTAATTCTATCCAGATGTAATAACTGCTTCCAAAGATCGCAGCGTTGGAATACTACTGCTTGGTGCACCAAATCATGGTTTCACCGAATACACAGAGCTCACCTGATGTTTTTATTAACTTCATTCCGTCCATGACATCGGCCTAAAGCTGAGATATTTAATTATTAAGAGAAAATTATTCATGTTGAATATAATTTTTTGTAACTTAATATTAATAATAATATGTTGTTACTTCACTAAGTAAGTAATAAAAATTATTGAATTATTGTATATTGACAAGAAAAAAAAAGGTTTCATCAGAATCTTTATTTCTCTCATTTTTTAAATGAAAAAAAAAAAAACTGAGAAATAAGATATTTTTATACTATTTGTTCTTTGCTGTTTAAACACGAGCACTGTGCCGGCTGTTTCAACAGGTCTTTTTTTTTTTTTTTCGTTATCAAGAAAAACAGAAATAGCACATAATTACTAGTTAATCAACTCCTTGTCAAGCGCAAATGCATTCAGCATGGTTGACCACAAGTTGTTATCGTATTTAAAGTCTTTTTTTTTAGATACGGGTGTTTCTTTCCTTCTTTTTTGCCCATTCTGGAAGGGGTCAATGAGCCAATAGTAAGTAAGTAACGAAACAACTGCGTGTTTTGAGCATCATTACACCTGTGTAAAACTTTTGTCATTTAAAAAGACTGATTATTTCCCAATAATTCACTCTTTTATTGTCGAATTTTTCAATTCGTATTATTTATAGAAAAAAAAAAAATTGTGTTCTATTATATTATAGAGGAAAGAAGTGATAAATTATGTAGAAGGTAAGTACAATTGTAATCTATTCATTTCTCATCCCCACTGTTTTTTTTTTTTTTGCTTTTGCTTCTCTGTATGTGCTACAACGTGCGTGTAAGGCTTAATCAAAAGTATTATCATCAACACTTCCACTTGTGGTTTCAGTGCAGGAAGAGAATTAATTGTTTCGGGCGAGTTAAATAATAATTTTTATACGAAAATCTCTTGGATTTTATTTTTTAAAAATAGACTCATTGTCACTGAATTCTATTCAAATTGAATTAAAAAAAGAGAAAGAAAAAAGAAATGTGCTTAAATTGAATTTAAAAAAAGAGGGGAAAAAAAGGAATTGTGCTTGAATTAAATCAAAAAAAGAGGGAAAAATTGAATTTTGTTCAAATTAAAATATAGAAGTGAAAAAAATTGAATCTTTTGCTTTAAGTGATATTGAACATGTTTCTTCACTGATAATTAAGAAAATGAGAACAAAATAAAGTTTCTTTCTGTGATTTTTATACCAATGATAAATCAGTTTGAAGAATAGTGGAAATGAGAGGTCTTTGTTAATGTATTGCGGCTAATGGATACTCTGGAGCTTTTGATGGATAAGAGCATAAAATATAATCGAGTGTAAAGTAAAAGGTCAAGGCTTTAATGCAACATCTCAAGTTCGTTTTAGTGGGTGGATTTTATCATTATCATTAAATTCGATTAACAGCTCAACAGGAAGTGATAAATAGAGGAAGGTGGGGTAAAATGGGAACGTTTTAGTTTTGGTATTTTATGCTGTGAGAATTGGTCAGAATCGATGAAAATATTGGAGATAGGTTTTTCTCTGATGATTCCATTGAAAAGCTGAGGAAATTTCACATGGAAATCATATGTAAGAAGATATTTTTTTGAATTTTTCAAAAATTCAATTTTTTGCTTAAGATTTTAAGGTGAAAGTCTTCTGTTTTTGGGAAATTTCAGGTTTTTGGGAATATCTCTGGTTCTATTGGTCGTAGCGACCTGGGGTTGATCTTAAACGAAAGGTGAGCTCATTTCCCATCGATTTCTGTGGTCTAAAAAAGAAAAATGTCAATTTTTTCAAGTACTTATAGGTCAAAAACGGATTTTTCAGAAAATGGCCTATAAATATTTGAAAAATTGATTTAAAAAAATTTGAACCACATAAATCGATGGGAAATGAGCTCACCTTTCATTTGAGATCAACCCCAGATCGCTACGACCAACAGAACCGAAGATATCGCCGAAAAAGTGAATTTTTTCGATTTTCGAAAGACTCACCCCTTCAAAACTTGATCAAAAACGTAAAATTTTTCAAAAATTGCAAAAAATTAATTTTGACACATGTTTTTCACCTAAAATTTCCTCAGTTTTTCAATGAAATCATCAGAAAATCTCTATCTCCAACCGTTCAATTGGAATGCGTCCATTTTACCCCATTTTTCCCAAATTAAATAGAAAAGCTTCTCTGTCGCACGATTCATTGCTGTTATTCTTTTGTTTTCATCCAAATTAATTTCTGCAAATATAGATAGTTAAATAATTAATTTGAAACACAATTAAATCAAGTTGAGTGTGATGCGAAAAGATTCATTAACAATAATGCCTCGTAATAGAGACATTGAACTTAGTTACAGAATGAAATATTATGAAGTTGATAATGAAAAATTATTCGGTGATATTATTGTAACACAACAGACAATTGGACGTATTTATGTGAATGGAAATTGTCATGTTCCAACAATTTATATGGAGAAACGTCAAAATTTGAAACGTGAGATACACGATTGGCCAGATTTCATGGCACTTAACACAAGAAAATTGAAGAGATACAGTAAAACAGAGAATGAAGCTAAATTTTATACTATTCAGTATAAAGAGGATAGTTTCCATGAAAATAAAGGGCAAGCAAGTGTTCAGAGACGGGTAAATGATTAAATCCCTTTATTCTTCATTATTTTCATCGTCTCTTCTGTTTTTTTCTCTTTTTTTTAACTTCTTGATGAGATTGGTACTTTGCAGAATTATCCAATGCCAATGGTTAGAGAAATGAGCCAAGAAGGAGCAATTTCTTCGTTAGTTGATCAATTACTACTTGACATATACGGATTTCCCAGGGGTGATCGTTCTAGGTCTGAGAGTGAATCAACTGTGTCATCACTGAGACCAAGACCTCAGCATCGATATCTACGAAAAGCTAGGCTTCAATTGAAGAGTGAGTTTCTTTTTTTTTTTATTCTTTTCACTCGAAAATTTTGAGTTTATCGATTTTTTATGAAATGAGGCTTTTCAGTTTTGAGGGAGTTTTTGGAGAATATCTTGGAAACTATGAAGTTTACGAGGATTTATGAGGGGAGCTTTTTTGAAGCTTATTGAATTTTCTTTTGAAAAGGTCTCTTCATAAATTTACGTGCAGCTACTCGCATCAAAGTTATATTCAAGAGAAAGCGCGAGGAAATTAATGAGAGAAAACAGAAAAAAATGAGAAAAAAGAAATATTCAACAAATGAGAAATTTCCAACTTAAAAAAGTTACAACTTCCCTCAAAATATGACGTCCTCTAAATTTCTGGTCCTGAGAGCTTCCAATCATCTTTGCCAATCACTCTTAAAAAAATCGTCTCTTAATTCACCATTGGAGCGGATTTATAAGAAAAAATATACAAAAAATGAGAAAATTTCAAATTAAAAAAAATTCGATCTTCCCTCCAAATATGACGTCCTTCAAATTTTCAGTTCCAAGGGCTTCCAAACACCCTTGCCTTTTACCCTAAAAAAAATCGCCTCTTAATTCGCCATAGGACCGGACTTATAAAAGAAAATATGCAAAAAAATGAGAAAATTTCAGACTTAAAAAGTTTCATCTTCCCTCCAAAGCTGACGTCCCTCACATTTTTGGTTCCAAGAGGTTCCAAACACCTTTGCCTTTCACCCTAAAAAAAATCGTCTCTTGATTCACCATAGGACCGGGCTCATAAAAGAAAATATGCAAAAAATGAGAAATTTCAAACTTAAAAAAATTAAAACTCCCCTCTAAATCTGACGTCTTCTGAATTTCTGGTCCTGAGGGCTTCCAAACACCTTTGCCTTTTACCCTAAAAAAAATTGTCTCTTAATTCGCCATAGGACCGGACTCATAAAAAAAAATATGCAAAAAATGAGAAAATTTCAAACTTCTGAGTGATCTATTCGATCTGCGATGGAATTATTAAATGTGAAATGGAAATAATTTGAAGCATTTCAAGTTTATCAATATTCGAACTATTCCCTCAATAAATATCCTGATTTATTTGCGGCAAATTCCCACGTGATTTACCATTGACATGAAAATCTTAAGTCACGTACAACGGAAACTAACGTGGGCTTTATCAACGCCCAGAGACACACACAAGAACCACTTCAATTTCCTCCAGCAATCTCCGCACTGTGAGTTAGAGTCAATTCGATTTCAGAGATATTTCATATTCAGAAAGGGGGCGAGTAATGAGGAAAGGAATATTTAAGATTCATGTAACATGATTTGTGAATTTAGGGGAAGATGAAGTAAAAAATTTTTTATCATGAAAATCACAAAAAATCAGTTAAAACAATTAAAATGAATTTTTTTTCTGAAAAATTCATTTTTTATAATTCTTTGAAAATTTGACTTTTTCAAGGGAAAAAGTGGAATTTCCCAAAAATTTCAAGAAAATCAATTGCAAAATATGTTCTTCATTCGAAATTTCCTCAGTTTTTCGATGGAATACCCAAAAAAAATTCCATCACAAAAAATTTCATCAAAATTCCCATTTTACCCCAACATTTTTCTATATTTCAATGAAAAAATAGAGATATTGTCCTATGAACACCCACACACATCTATGAGACTTGATAATAACCTGTCAAACTCATTCAATATGATATTTTTATTATCCCGTTCTACGTGACGCACGTTTTCACCTCGTAGCACGTAAATGGAGCTCTATAAATTTTGCAATTTCTCTGCACAAGAAATGTGAAGAAATTTCTCAATTTCTTGCATTTTTTTTCCACTTATTGCACCTAAAGGATCTCGATAAATAATTGAGATAGAGAAATTTTGGAAGGAACCTTTTTTGTAGAGAATAACACGAGCTACAAAAAAGGTTTCTTCATAAATTTCTCTATCTCAATTATTTATCGAGTTATTTATATGATTTCAAACAATCAACGATTTAACCAGAAATTTGGAAATTTGTAAATTTCGTAAAATCACAAAGTTCCGAAAAAAAAAAATGTAAAACTCATTCCAACTTTGAATTTATTTTTTCAGGTACAGAAGAACTGACCATAGTATTAGAAACACTACATTCTCATGTTAATCATGCCGGTGGTCTTCTCATTCGTCAACTGCGAAGGAGGGATTATCTTCGCACGAAACGCGACAGACAGTACGACGTAATTACAGCTCATCTTCAGGCTTACAGTAACAAAAGAAGTATGTCACTGAACAAAAAGGAACTAAAGCTTTTTTCATAGTTTTATTTTTTATTTTTCATTTTTCTTTCTCTTTCTCTATTTATTCATTCTTTCATCTCAAGTTTAGCCCGTATTTTTCCACAAATGTCCACATATTTTTTCTCTTCCATTCGTTGTTTCTCTCTTTCGCTTTTATTATTTGGAATTGAAAATAAATAAAAAAAAAAGTGGCGAGCATTTAGCTGTTATTAATAAAACACTTGGAATACGTGGGTTTGAAGGCAGCCAGGCTGTATCAATAAATCATGAGCTTTTATATTTAATGAAAACTTGTTTTTTAAGATCTTTCTTATTAAAACTGCAATTATGTTTATTTCAATTTTTTTTTTAATTAAGTAAAAAAATTACTGCTATTTTCGCTCATTTTCTTCTTTCTACTTTCATTATGGGGTATTATCATTAAGGTAGAACCGCAGGAGACTCGAGAGTCCAGTTAACGCCTCATTTTTTTGATGCTGTATCAAAGATGATATTTTTTTACATTATTCTGAATTTTTTCATAATTTTTGTCCGTGTAGTTTATGACATATGAATTATCAAAGTTACTGAAAATAGCGGTGGTGGGGATGAAACGCCCTAAATCGGAAAGAAATAACGAAATTACTAAAAAAACCACAGGATTGATCCATTATTTAAAAACTATTGGCGAAGAGAACAGCATTTTAACTAAATAATAGAAGAAAAAAATATTCAATTCACTGTAGGGGAGAGTGGGGCAAAATGGACACTATAATGAAACGGTAAGAGATGGATTTTTTCCAACGATTCTATTGAAAAGCTGAGGAAATTTTAACCAGAAAAAGAGTGTCAGATGTATTTTTTTCGATTTTTTTGAAAATTCGATATTTTTCGGCATTTTTGAGGGGTAAAAAGCTTTCCTTTTTTAAAATTTTCCAGTTTTTTGCAAATATCTCTGGTTCTATTGGCCGTAGCAATTCGGGGTTGGTCTCAAATGAAAGGTGAGCTCATTTTTCATCGATTTATGGAGTTTTTAATTGAAAAATATCAATTTTTGGGATAGTTATAGGCCAAAAACTGTTTCACAAAACTGTTCCACAAAAATGCCCATAAATACCTTAAAAATCGATATTTTTAAATTAAAAACCATATGAATCGATGGCAAATGATCTCACCTTTCACCTCCCGTCGAAATTTTTACGCTACGACAAATAGAACCGAAGATATTCTCAAAAAACTGAAAAATTTCAAAAAAAGGAAGGTATTCATCCCTCTAAAATGCTCAAAAAAGTCAAAATCGCCAAAAATTCAAAAAAATTAATTCCGGCACTTGTTTCCCGCCTAAAATTTCCTCAGCTTTCCAATGAAATCATCAAAAACAATCTATCGCCAATAATTTTATTAATTTCAAGAGTTTTCCATAATATTTGCCTAAAAATTTAGATGTGTCCATTTTACCCCTGATGTCCATTTTGCCCCACCTTCCCCTATAGTTATTGAGAAATTTTAATTAGAAGGTAGTCGTAACTATTTGCCTCTCTCTCTCTATCTCATGCATATGATAGGAGATTGATGTAAAAAAAAATTCGAGAAAAAAAAATTATATTCACAAGCTTAAGATATGACTTTCGAATAGTTTAATCACTTTTTCGGGTAAATTAAAGCACTTTTTCCCGAATTATCAGCAATTAATTGGAAAATAACCTACAAATCCTCATTTTTTTTCTTTTTTATCGACTGTACTCTATAACACTACCTTAAAAAATTCACTCTTCATTATCTCCCCCAATTTCCCAAAAAAAATTTCAATCATAAAATTACGAAAAATGAAATGCTCCCAGCACTTTGCTGTCATTTACAAGTATAAAATTGACTCTGAATGCAAATTGCCCCACTTCCTCCTAGTTTTTCCCCATTTTTTACATCTTCCCTTTTTTTTTTCTTCATTCGGGGGAGTTTTTTAGGAAGACTTCTTTGCTCAGTTTTAGTGCCGAGGATCAATGGCCTCTGCAATGCAGAGGCAAGTTTCACTGCCTCAAATAAATTCAACACGAATTGAATATACAGTGCATGGAGAGAAAGAGAGTGAAAGAAAAATAAATAAATATCCTGAAATTTTTTTAAGACAGATATTTATGTCTTCTTAGCTCTGAGCTTTTCCTCTGAAATATTGTAAATTTTTTAACACCCCAAAATTCAATGAAATTTACGATGTTAGGACACGAGAGACGTTGGATGAAGTGATGATTCTTGGGATTTTGTACGAGAAACATTGCACTGATCAATAATTACGTTCTACCGTTTTTGGACCTATCGACTATCACGCATGCTCAACTTCTATTACCTATCAAAGAGTAGTGTCTACTCTTTTTTTTTTTTTTTTTCTTTTTTTTCTTTATTGTCGTGGTTGGGACAGTCTCTGCAGCCAATGTAAATATTCAATGATACTGGAAATGTAACTTTTACGATCACTCTTTACACTGTCAAGTTAATGCTCTATGGTGGAGAGAAAACTTAGTTTAGTACATGGCCAGTGGTATGTCTTTGGCAACTTGTTATGTGAAAGTGGAGAGGGCAACATGAAAATCTCAGGAATCTCTGCTATCTTGTTACTTGGAATAAGCCCAAGGGATAGAATTTTCTTCAATAATTCAGAGAAAGATGGGGTTAAATGGAGACAAGGGGCAAAATGGATATGTGTTAGTTTTGGGATTTTATTGTATGGAAATTGGTCGGAATTGATGGAAATATTGGAGTTAGGTTTTTTCTGATGATTCCATTGGAAAGCTGAGGAAATTTTAGATGGAAATGATATGTGAAAAATTATTTTTAAGAATTTTTCAAAAATTCCATTTTTTGCTCGAAATTTTAAGGTGAAATGCTTCTGTTTTTGGAAAATTTCAGGTTTTTGGGAATATCTATGGTTCTATTGGTCGTAGCGACCTGGGGTTGATCTTGAATGAAAGGTGAGATCATTTACCATCGATTTATGTGGTTTAAAAAAGAATTTTTGATTTTTTGAGTATTTATAGGGCAAAAACTGATTTTCAGATAATGGCTCATAAGTATTTGAAAAATTGATTTAAAAACAATTTGAACCACATGAATCGATGAGAAATGAGCTCACCTTTCATTTGAGATTAATGCCAGATCGCTACGACCAATAGAACCAGAGATATCACCGAAAAAGTGAAATTTTTCGATTTTCAAAAGAAAAACCCCTTCAAAACTTGGCCAAGAAAGTAAATCTCCAAAAAAATTTAAAAAAATAGTTTTGACATATGTTTTCCACCTAAAATTTTCTCAGCTTTCCAATGAAATCATCAGAAGATCTCTATCTCGAACCGTTAAAGTAGAAACGTCCATTTTAGCCTTCTTCCTCCTATTATTAACGGAATTTGAGATTATTTCACAATTTTTGTGATACTATTCAAATGAATATTCTCAAAATGAATGGATATACGCCTTTTTTACCCTTATCCTTCTCTTGTAGAGAATTCCAAGAGCTACAAGAAGAGATCAAGATGAAAAAAGCGTATTTCCAGTATTTTCTTCAAAATTCAAGAAATAAATGACAAAAAAATGAACTTTTACTCCATTTAATTCAATAAAAAAAACTAAAAAATTCTTAATAACTGAATAAAACCCATCAGGGAAATCTGCATTTCCCTTTTCTCATTTTCCTCTTCTACGCAAATGACCCTCCATAAAATTGAAACCTCACTCTATGAAAACGAGCAAAAAAAAAAAAACACGAGTAGGAATAATGCTGCGACAAACTTGGAAGATTTTCATCTCTCTCATAGAAAAAGAAGAGAGAGACAATAAGATTTAATCTTGAGCCTTCCAGACTAATAGAGTGAAAACAAGTAGTGAAAACAGAGAAATGAAAATTCCACGCTTAGAAAATCAGGAGAAAAGCAGTGAAACGACACGATTTTCTACAATCTCCAGTTATTTTTACTCTATAAAGATGCGAGATAAAATCCACTCATAATGAGTTTCAAAGTAGAAATTATAAGCTCAAAAAAAAAAAAAAAAACATGAAATTACGTTCCACGTAGTTTCATAGAGTCCGCAATTTTATTGTGTCGGTTTCTTTTTTTTTTTTTTTTCAATTCTTCAATAACGAGAGGAGGAAGAAAGGGCTTAGAGGAAGGCCATTATGAAGGAAAACATTATCTTTCGAAAAAAAAAAAATTAAAAAAAAAAGAAACGAATTTCCAGACTAGAAAACTCACAAGGAACATGCAAGCCCAACACATCCCCCCTCTCTCCCCAAATCCCCCCCCCCCTTTTTGCGCATGCGCCAATAAGAATTCTCTCGAAAGAAATGAATAAATAAAGCTATGAAAAAAATCCAAAAATTTCCATTATCATTATTATTATTATTATTATCGAATTATGTATGACCATGTTAGGGTTCTTTAAGTTGATATATAATTACTATATATATATATATATATATATATCTTTTTCTAAAGTGGGTAGATACTCCAATTTAAGTTACTTATTTAGAAAATGATGAAGTCCTTTTTTTATTAGTGTTATCGCATTTTAGTGAGATATTTAATTACAAAAGTTATACTATTATTATTATTATTCTTAATACCCCATAGATTTGTAAAAAAAAAAATATTATTTTACTAACCTGGGAAAAATTGAGATGTATCAAGCAAAAAATAAAAAAAAAAGTGCCTTCACGTTATGCGACAGGGGAAAAGGTGCCCTCACTATCAGACACAACTGGTATAAGGGGAGGAATGAAACAAGTAGTGTAGCGCGCGCACATTGTGTTTGCTCGTTTCATTTCTGGAGAGGGGTGCTCTCCTTTTTCCTCGTCTCTCAGCTGATTCGACTCGATTTTGCTGTCACGTAATGTTTAGAATCCTAGTACATCCCCGGTTTGTCTCTAGTGTTTGCGTGTATTTTGACTCCTTCATTTCGACAATATCCTTTATTTTTTCACGTGAAAATCACAATTAAACGCGCAATTTTCAAAAAAAAAATAGCCTCAAGTAAAAGAAAATAGCATAAAAAGGGGAAATTGGTGCAGTGAATCAATTCAATGCGTCAAGAATCCAGAAAATATCACGAAAACAAGTTACTTTTCGAAATTCGATGAGGAAAACTGAAATAATCCCATAAAAATCACAGAAAAAATTGAAAAAAATGGAAAATAGTGAATTTTGTGTTGATTGAGTGAACTTTTGATTGACTTTTTTTTTGTCTTTTAATAGCAAAATTGATATTTTAATGAACAGTGATGAGAGGTTATCGTCTTGTAAAGTGATTCTGGGTTATCCTCGTGGATTTTTTATTGTGCGCATGTGTTAGTGCACGAGGCTTCAGAGTATTCCAACAGCCAAGTTCGTTGGGGGATAGTGTCGTGCTAGACAGCTGTAAGGGGAGAGGGGGGGGTGGGTGGGGGTGGGTATTAGGGGAATAGAGTGGGGGTTTTGTGTGCAGGGGGTATTTTTTTCATGTTCACGTTTGGATCTGTAGCAGATAGTGCTCACACACATAGACATACACAGAGTGCTTCATAACGCCCTTGGACATTTATTAAAATTAATATTATTTTTCCTTTTTTTTATGCTCCAATTGAGGGAAATTGGACGTTTTTTAATCTTGTATGGAGAATTGCCTGTGAAGAACGAGCAGATCTATCGAAGTGGAAGAGGAATTATGAAGGTCAAGGGTATTGGAGTTTGGTGATTTGCATGCGGATTAAGGGTGTAATAGTGAAAGTATGTTGCTGAGAGAGTTTCGGTGGGATAAGAAATTATTTAAAAATCATTATTACAGAGGAGAAGAGTGATTTTTTTCTTGTTTTTGGGAGAATTTGTGGAAAATGAAACGAGAAAATGGATAAAATGGTCTTTATTTGAGGAGGTGGATGCAGTTTAAACACTTTTATTTGAGGGAAGAGGGGGAAATAATGGGGATGAGGATGAGGATGAAGGAGTGGATGTTCTAATTGGAGAATGAGTGGATTTTTTAACTCACTTAAGAGCCTCGCGTCTGGTGCCGCAAATGCTGCTAAGTATCAGGACGAGGAGGACGACGAGGAAGGTTCGCTTGTGTTAATTTTATTATGAAAAAAAAAGCAATAGGATTTTTTCTACCAACTTTTACCTATCTCATAGTCCCTTCGTGAATTCTCCCACATTTCGTTACCCCTTCCACATGTGAATACCTGCTAGATATAAGTAAAAACCTCTCGGCTGACACTATGTACACAGAGGGAAATTTCGTATGTACACCTAACAAAAATCCTATTGTTGAGGTCATTTTCGTAATCATCACAATTGATTCTAGTACACAGTACTAAATGTTTAGTACATGTCACCACGTCCATGTTGAGAAAAACGGGGCAAAATGGACCTGGGGATTAAAATTGTTTGGGATTTTTTTTTTGAGATTGAAGGGGTTGGCAAAAAAATTTGAAAAAATTCACTGACAATTTTCACATATTGCAGCATCTTCTCGAATTTTTTCAGATTTTTTCATAAAATCCTTCAATCCGAAAAAAATTCCTGAATCATTCAGAAAAAAAAAAACCTAAACGATTTTGCCACGGAGGTCCATTTTGCCCCACTTTTTCTTTTTATTACACTTTATATTTTTTTTTCATTGTCACGTGAATAAATTTATCGACACAATGATATTGTATAAAATTGTGAAAAGAATTGTGAAAAAAAATTCCTTTCTCTCTGAATGAAGAACGAGATACGTAATAATATGGGAATTTTCAAGGGAGAAAAGGTTTGAATAAATTGAAAGAAATTTCACGTGGAAAAAGGCTTTCTTTTTTTATAACACCCAGGTATTTGCGTGACGTAAGTCCACCTGAATACAATAAAGGAGCAATGGGAGAAAGAGAGAGAGAGAAAAAACATGAGAAGTATTCTTTTATATTTTGAAATGCCACAGCAAGCTATAACACTAGTCAGTGGATAATTCGGAAAATATCTCACGTATTATGGACAACGATAAAAAAATATCCGCAAAATAGCCGAAGAACATCTTTTATTGATGAGAAGAAAAAAAAGGAGAAAAATCATTATTCATTTTATTAGTTTTTTCTTCAAAGAAATGATTCTCGTGGAGTTTGTATCAATTTATTCAATACAATGAAAACCTCTTTTGAGGAAAATTCTTTACGACTATCGTTTCCGCAAAATTGACTCAATTTTATGTGATCGTATATCCTCACTTTATTTCCTAGATGAAAGTCATTTAATTCAGAGAACTGATAAACTCACTTTATTTCATTTACTCTCTTTCACTCTCTTCTTTCTTATTCTCTTTTCTCTCTTCAACGAAAAAAAAAAAAAAAAAAAGGAATTATGTTTGCATTTTCCGAGTCTCGAGAGCTCAAAGTGCACGCAAAATTTTCACGAGTAATTCTTTTTTTTTTTAACCCCTTTACTTTGAGAATATCAGAGCTGCTTTGAGAGCAAAACCGACCCCAATTGTGCAAAACGGTCACCCACGCTGCTTCAGAGACTCCAAAGTGTACATAGGGCTTACACTTTGAGACAAATTGTCGTGTTGACCTTATGCCATGTTTTCTTCATTCACTGCCATTTCCTGAGCATTTTTTTTCAGCTGAAAAAGATGAACTCTTGATTTGCCCCTTTTTTCCTAGGAAAGAAGACAATTTTTCTTTGAAAATTCCTTATGTTATGAGAGTAGGGGAAGGTGGGGTAAAATAGATATTCTTATTGAACGGTTCGAGATAGAGATTTTCTGATGATTTTATTGGAAAGCTGAGAAAATTTCAGATGGAAAACATGTGTCAACATTAATTTTTTCAATTTTTTGAACATTTTACTTCTTTGGACGAGTTTTGAAGGGGTGACCCTTTCGAAAATCGAAAAAACTCACTTTTTAGGCGATATCTCAGGTTCTGTTAGTCGTAGCGATCTGAGGTTGATCTCAAATAAAAGGTGAGCTCATTTCTCATCGATTTATGATGTTCAAATTTTTTTAAATCAATTTTTCAAATATTTATGGGCCATTTTCTGAAAGTCAATTTTTGCCCGATAAGTACTTGAAAAATTGATAATTTTTTTTAAAACCACATAAATCTATGGGAAATGAGCTCACCTTTCATTTAAAATCAACCCCAGGTCACTACGACCAATAGAACCAGAGATATTCCCAAAAACCTGAAATTTTTCAAAAGCAGAAAATGGAATTTTTGAAAATTTCAAAAAAATAATTTCTGACATATGATTTCCATGTGAAATTTCCTCAGCTTTTCAATGAAATCATCAGAAAAAACCTATCCCCAATATTTCCATCGATTTCGAGCAATTTCCATACCATAAAATACAAAAATTAACACGTATCCATTTTACCCCACTTCACCTCACTTCCCTCTAATTAACAAAAATTAATTATCCCCAACTCTTCTCTTTGACAAGGTGAAGACACGAGAATGCGTTTCAGTCTAATGCCACAGCCAGGTGAGAGTGGCTTTACACAATGGCTGGATGCTATGAAAATGGTTGCAAGATTGCCCGGAGGTATACCACAAGAATTTCGAAAGAGGGTGAGATATTTTATGCTATAAAATAATGAATAAAGTAGCTCTCATCTTCCAGCAAATGCTAGCAATTCATTTCCCTTATTTCAAGAAAGAAAAGAAAAAAAAAAAAGGCAAAGAGTAATGATGATTATGATAAATGATGAAAAATTTTGACAGTTGTGGCTGACGTTGGCTGAACGCCACCTGGAACAACGTGGTGTGGACTGGAGGCAAGCAGAAAAGTTGTGTTTCAATGAGTGGAGTAATCCAGATGATGAAGAGCTCGGTATACAGATTGTGAAGGTAAGATTTCATTTAAAAAAACGTGCCCTTTCACAAACTATTGGCAAAAGTTTTGTGGAGTATTTCTATTCACAAGTTGAACCTGACACATTTCATTAAAGCTACTTTTAAAGTAACTTTATATATTAATTCTGACATTTTCATGGTAAATTGGACATTTTCATCATTCAAATTTATCATGACGAAGACGATATCCATTAGTTTAAGGAGGTCCAAATGATATACTTTTTTTTCTTCTAAGTTATCATTAATATTCTAATTATTCCCGATTTTGTAACACATTTTACCGATATTAAAACGATTTTCACGATAGTAACTTGTTATTAAACAATATCATAAATATCAAATATTGTTCCGAATTTGACTGAAGCTGTCCCAGCATCTAGGACTGGGATTGGAGGATCCTCGGATTTTAAATATCAATATTCCCGCCATTCATGTTTTCATGTAATTAATTGGATTAATCGTCGCTATTTCTCCGGTAACAGGCGTTTTTTTTTCATGATTTAAAAAATTTATAGACACTCTGACGAACAAGAATATATATAGTTATATAAGGAAAAAATAGGTCTGTAACCATGAATTGTTGCAGTGAAACTGAAACTGAATCTCGCTTGTGGAGTTCTAATGTTAATTTAATTTTTTTCAAAAATTATTTTTGGCTCAATTTATGTCCGGTAACATGGTGTAAAGTAAATTTGAAAAAAAATCTCCTTATGCTACTGTATTGAAAGTGCTCAAAATTGAAAAGAAAAAATAGATTATCAGAACTACTTGAATATCCTTAAGGATGTTCTATACCTACCGTAAGCGGGGGTCGTGCGACATGAGAGGGGCAGTGATTTCGTCAGTGTTCCAATCCCTGAACATGAAATAATGATTTTTTAAATTCCTCATTAAAATGATTTTCAGGGAATTATGGAACGCTGTCAGTGTTCAAATATTATATTATTATCATTACATTTCATAGATATTTTTTTTATCCTTTATTTAATTAGTTTGAAAATTATTTGGAAAAAAGCGTTGAATTCTAGGGAATTCTGGTGACACAAGTTGGCAGCACTTACGCGAAATCGACAATTTTTCAAGCATTTTTATTAATTTTAATGCCAATTATTGACCCAATCGTTGTATAAAAATGAGCAAATTGTGCGGGGGGTTATTTCTCACCTATATCCGAAGTTTCATCAAATTTGAACAATTTTTCGAAAAGTTTCTTAAGCTTTTGTGAATTTTCCATAAGAATCATGTTAAAAATGGTTATCAAAAAATTTATAACTATTAAACCAGGTATGAAAAAAATCCAAAATTTTGCATACGATTTCTTTATAAATTGGAGAATCTTGGAAAAAAATTTCATTGAAATCGTACATTTTTAAGTTCTAATAAAATACCAGTAGAACATCCTTGCACGATGGTTATTAAAAAATTTATAACTTTTAAACCAGGTATGAAAAAAATCTAAAATTTTGCATACGGTTTTTTTATGATTTGGAGAACATTGGAAAAAAATTTCAATGAAATCGTACATTTTTAAATTTTGATAAAATACCTGTAGAACATCCTTAAAGCTCCTTTTAACGTAGCTTTATATATATTCATTCTGTCATTTTCATGCTAAATCCCACATTCTATCATTCAAATTTATTATGTCCAACAATATCCATCAGTTTAATGGCGAATTAACAAACGAAATGATTGGAAATGTCAAACGAATGAATTTCATAGTAATCATGTCAAGCTTATACACAATTTGATTTAATATAAAATGAATAAAGCTCAACGATATTGTCATTCATTAATGCAACTGACAGTCCTTTAACTACTTGCATAATAACGGGTCAGATAGAGAGACTCGATTTAATTCAAAATAGCTTATTATTCTAACAACGTAGTATTCTACTCTATCCATACAAAATCTGTCCTCATTTATTTATCGAGACACGGGAATGGATTTAGAGGCCCAACGGGTGGTGAAATCCTCACATTTTACTTTAACGATATGTTGTCGGTGATAAGTGGTAAATATTCAAGAAAACGTAGGAAAAAAAAAAGATTATTTGACAAGAAAAACAAGTGGATAATAGGATTGTTTTCCAACTGATATAGCTTTTTATGCTAATACTTTAGCAATATGCTTTCGAATGGAAGTGATACAACTTTTTTCGAACCATCATCAAAATATGAAATCTTGAAAAATTCATTAAAAAGCCAATAACTCGAGAATTGATCATGCAAATAAGCTCAAAATTGACTGGCATCTAACTGATATAACTCTCGAGATAATAGTTTTATTAAATAAGTACATAAATTTCTTTTTTTGTACATTCACTTAGGCCTATTCTTATCTTATCTTTAGCATCACTCGTAATTCCTTTCAAACCACTTTTGTAGGATCAAATGTTTTTTTTTTTTCTCCGTTGTGTTTGGCAGCTTTTGTTATTTTATCTACTGTTATCACACATTCTTTGTATTTTTTTTTAAAACCTCCCCCCCTTCTATGGTTTTGCCTTTTACTATTTACATTTTTTTCTTTTTTTTTGGCGCATTTCCCCATCCCCCCTCGTTTATTCTCTCGAGATAATATATGAGGATAAATAACATCAGTTGAATAGTTTCCAGAAATTCAATAAAAAACTGATTTTCGAAAAATAGACATATCTCAAAAAAATACAGATCGCATTCTCTTCAAATAAAGCTTAAAAAATAGAGTTTGTTGAGAGGAAGTTTTCCACAAAATATGAAATTTTTTTATAAAACCGTTTTGCTGTAATTGAGACTTTTATGAACAAACATGTGCTATAAATATCATTTTCTCTCTATTTAGATCATTTTAAGTATCTTCTATTAAAAAAAATTACAATCAAAAATTCTGATGATTACATAGCTTCCATTCGGAAGCAAAAAAAATGCGAAGCGAATGTAAAAAAGTAGTGAAAATGTTAAAAAAAATACAAAAGTCATTGCCAATGAAAATTGGTATTTAAAAAAAAAAAGCAAAAGTTTCTATTTGGCAACAAAAGCTCAAAAACAGAAGTAATGAAACTTTCAAATTACTCTTTAAAGAAATGCTCTCCTCCACTGAATTAAAATACGCGATTCCATTGAAATTCAATTGCCAAATTAATCAGTAGAGTGAAACAATTCTCCTAAATAGAAAATAGCCATTTTACCTTGAATGATCCCCGGAATATTCATCGAAAATTCCAAGGTAAAATTCACAAAATTATTTTATATGCATATATGCGCGCATCATCCATACTCATGGCCTTCTTCTCCTCCTGTTTCACCGATGGATGAATTTTTACTGCATGTTTTCACTAATATTGACTCGTTTCACTTCAGTCATAAGCTTCCAAGGTAGAATACACACAGTTTAAATCAGCAACTCGGTCAACTAAAAATGAAAAGAATAAGAAGAGATGAAAAAAAAAAGGCAAAACAATCATTTACCTATTCAACTAGCCCACACGTGTCTGTATATGTGTGTGTGTGTGTTTGTACATGACCCAATTACCTTTATTCATTGTTTGCTATATACTACACTTGCTGTCTCTCTCTCTCTCATGCACATGCACATATTTTCCAGGATCTACACAGGACAGGCTGCAGTCTATTTTGTGGTGCAGCTGGCCGGGACAATCAGGCAGTACTACGTCGAGTTTTACTCGGTTTTGCTAGATGGAACAAATCCGTTGGCTACTGTCAGGGACTCAATGTACTAGCTGCACTTGTTCTGCAGGTCACAGATCGTGCAGAATCATCAGCAGTCAAGGTCATGATTTATCTCATCGAGGGTGTACTGCCAGAGGGATATTTCGCTGATAATTTGAGGGGATTGTCTGTTGATATGGCAGTTTTTAGAGATTTACTGAGAATGAGATTACCAAAATTGTCGAAACATCTTGAGGCACTGCAAATTGATGCTAAAGATAAAGCAACAGGTGATTATTATCATTGATAGTAGTAATTTAATGGGAATAGGTCAAAAAATATGGACACAAATCGAATTGTCATGATCATTCTTAAAAAAAATATTTCGAAAACAAATGGACATACGCCCTTTTCACTCTTAGTAATTTTTTAAAAAATTTTTTCAGAATTTTTTTTTTAATGAGTGAAGTTTTTTACCAAAAAAATTGAAAAAATTCACCAACAATCTAGACATGTTGGAGCATCTTCTCAATTTTTTTGAGATTTTTTAGTGGACTCCTTCATCCTGAAAAAAAAATCCTGGATCATTTTACCCTAAGTGTCCATTTTGTCCTGAATTCCTTAAATAATACAATTAATTTTTTAAAATTCAAATTATTCTCCCCTAATTAATAAGAAATAGCTTCTACATTTTCAGGAAGCAGTTACGAGCCACCGCTGACGAATGTCTTCACAATGCAGTGGTTCCTCACACTTTTCTGCCATTGTCTTCCCCAGGACGCAGTTTTGCGAGTCTGGGATTTGATTTTTCTCGAGGGTGACGAGGTGCTTTTAAGAACAGCCCTCGCAATTTGGGAGGGGATATCCGAGTACGTTTTCCTAAAATAATTAAAAAAATTCCAATTAATGCATGTTAATCAAATTTATCTATGAAATATTTTTTTTCAGTTCATAGAAATTTTGCAATTTGCCAATATTTTTTTTTCTTTTTTTTTTATTTATTTATTTTGATGTTTAATAATTTTTTTTTTTCAAAATTTCTATGAACAACCAGAAAAATCGAATGTTTGATAAGGAAAATGAATCTATTTGATAATTAATCCATGAAATTTCCACAGTCGTATCATGACAGTTACATCAGCCGATGAATTCTACAGTATAATGGGTGTATTAACGCGAGAAATGCTGGAATTCACAGACACGAATAATTTGATAAAAACAATTGTAAATATGGGATCACTCCATGGTGTTACGGATCTGCGGGAAAAGCACAGATACAATATAACACCATGGGCAAGACGTTTGAGTGACGACGAAGAAACTGATACTGAGGATGAGGAGAAACTTGCAGTTGCTGCTGCTATGTTTGAAGTTCAGCATCGGCTTAAGAAAGGTTACAAGAAAGGTTGCAAACACCTCTACGTGATAATTAAATTATTAATTAGCATGATTATTGAATTGGAATAATTTTCAGGTCATTCGTTAGCAACTGGAACATTGCAGGCCATTAATCAAGGCGGTGATAAGGACAGATTGGCATTGGATATCAGTACATTGAAGCATCAGTATGCTAAATTGAGAGAAAGACAGAGACAAGCTCACATTATCCTATCTGGTAAAGCTTAAAAAAAATTAATCAATAGTTTTTTCTTAAATAATTAAATTTTGCAAGTTTTTTAAAATTATTTTAAAATTATAAAATTATTTTAAAATTGTTTTAAAAATTCTAAAAAGTCTCAAAGATTGAAATAAAAGTGATTTTGTTATTTTTATTGATTTTTGTTGAAAAAAAAAAATCGTTCAATAATTTCCCTATTTTTAGCTGCTTGTGCAAGACAGTCAATGGTGCCTCCATCAACGTCTCAAGCAATGAATCATCTTCTTGTTGGTAAAAGTGCCCTAGTTAGTGCAAAAACACGTCAATTAGGACCACCACCAGGTGCAATACCACCAAAGACAAGATTAACCCCATCAAGAAGTCCACGTAATCAAATGCGCAAGGATAAACAGGGAGTTACATTGCACTGGAAGGACACGAAGAAATCGCGTGAAACAAAGAATGAACCTGCTGGTAAATATCTCACAATTTCCCTCTTTTCCTCCCCTTTTTTTTGGAATCTTCCTTGAATTTTTCCTGTGAAATGCTGTCCTCCTGTGATTACCATTGAGCGATAGCTTCGGATAAAGGCTAAAAGCTCCCGAGCTTTTATCCAATGTCGGTAAACTCGCATTGGATAACATTTCCCATATAATGCAATAAAGCTCATCGTTCCTGTTGGTATCAACGATACCAACAGGTACAGAGAGTATTGACGCAGGTGTGGCGAGGTCAACAGCCGCTCCACTTAAATCCCTCCTACCCTCTAGTAACAAATTCACTACCACCTGTTCTCTCAACTCAGTGACGTAAGAAACTTGTCTGCTCTTTTTTTTTATTTATCAAATATTAACACTTGACATTTGAGTTAATTGTTGTTTCGTGGGTAATAATGATTCAGAATTTTTTTTTTTGAAGTAACTGAAGTGTTGAGGCATTGATTAAAAGTGAGGAGAGACTATTCGATGGTGTGTGACTATTGTTCATTAAATTCAATAAAAAAGCATTGTTGTGCCACCTTTCCACGAGCTTCTGCCATTTTATCAAAAAAAAAAAAGAGAAAAAAAAATGAATAAAATAGTCTTGCCCTCGAATTGAATTGAAGTTCATGATATTAATCGATTTTCTCTTCTGTTTTTTTCACAGTAACAGATGACGTTGACGACAGGGATGTTCCACTGTCCCCAGAGACCATGTCGGTCAGTATAAAATCATCATCCAGACGAAATAGTGGAGACAGTGATAGCGACAGTACATCAACTGAATTGTGCGATGATCCAGAACGTTTGAGTGACAGTGAAGAACAAACATCAGCATCAGATTGTTATATTATAGCAACAGATGATGAAAAAAGTCCACATTCTGGCTGTTCACCTGTACATAAAAGTGATGAATTAAATAAGGATATGTCATTTGATATGAAAAAAAAAATAATGATACAAAATGATGTTGAAACAAGTGTATCAATTGCCAAAATAACTGATCAAATAAGAAGATTATCAGCTGGTGATGACAATAATACAATTGTATTACCAAGTGTATCAACTATTGATATGAAAAAAATTAATTTAAATGATAATAATGAAAGATTTATGAAAATATATGAGAGTAAATTGTATGATGATGATGTTGTTAATGATTTGACAACAGTGAAAGTAGATAGTGATGATTTTTTACATAGAAATGATGATAAAATAGATAATGTAGATAAATTACATGAAAATTATTGTAATTTAAATGATGATGATGTGATTATGGATGTGAAGACAACACAAAGTGCCCAAATGGAGGATAAATCAAAGATTGATAATACATTTAAAAATGATAATTTAGAATTAAATTATTTAGATAAATCATTGGATACATCTACATCTGATGATCATAAATTGAATAAATTTGATGATGTTCCTAATTCGAAAGTTAATGATGAAGTGATTGGTAAAAATTACTACTCAACGTCTTATGTTATTGGACATTTGCCAATATCTCCAATGACTGTTGACCAGAAACTCAGTAAATTGGGAGTATCAGTACCAATAACAACAACTGGCAATTTTCCACTATCTGAAGAGGCAAAAAGTTCGACGATTTATGATTCAAAGGTGTCTCACTTGACATTGAACTATCATCAGGGTTTAAAGCCCTTCGAGGACTTGAAAAAAAGCCCAAAGAGCCCAGAAAGTGCCAAGTCCTTCAGTTCCGGTGAGACAATGGGTCCAGACTCAAAAGTATCAAGTTTAACAACAACTCCAATAAGATCAGAGTCTTCTAATTTTCGAGATGAAAAATCTGTCAACTCATCAGTGAGTTCAGATGACAAAACCCTGACAATGAAATCAATAGAGTCTGAAATTGGTGCAACAAGATCGAAAATAGAGTCACAATGTTCACTTGACAATTCAAGTCCATCAAAATCAATAAGCATTGATTCATTGAAGAACAAATCTGATCCAAGTCCAACGAAAATTGTTGTGAGTAGTTCAAGTGAATCCTACGATCCTTGTAAATTAAAGTCAACTGAAATGTCTTTTAGCTCTGAATTAAACTCTTCAACAAGTGCCAATTCAATAAAATACACGTCTATCTACAAAAATCAGGATAATCTATCAGAAACATCAATGGACATTAACGTAACGTCACCGTTTTATCCAATTACAGATACAGATCAGAAAATTGCATCACCAAGCAATTCAATAACTAAACTGAAGAACGATAAATCTCCTTCTGATCAGAATACTTTGATCAAAGAACCGATTGGAGGAATCTGTAAGCTCGAGGATTCTCCAAGATCATTCAAGACAATTGACAAGAAGATTATTTCTAAAAAAAACGATGATTACGATTCTGGAAGATCTTTCGAGGCGGAATTAGCAGCTACTCTATCAGCAAAAACCGAAAGAATCGGAGATTCCATTGGATTTCGGGATAAAATTAAAGAGGATGTATTTGAAAAATACGAGAAGCGAATGATTAATGAAGATTTTGACGATAGACTAGAGACAGACACAGTTTCACCACTTCCTCGTGATAAATTTATAAATTTAAAAAAAATTCCAGATGAATTTGCATCAATACCACCGACAAAATTATTCGAACGTAGCATAAGCGTTGTTGATAAGCGATTCGGTGAAATGAAACTATCAAGTTCATCCGAAAATTTTGTAGGTACGCAAAAACGCTCGAGTGATATACTTGATGATTTACGACATATGGAGGCAAATTCTCTTGAGACTAGTATAACACGTGACACAAACATGACACGTAAAACAGGCTACGACTGGGAGGATCTGAAGAATCTTGAGGCAAGACGTCAGGATACATTTAGTGACTCAGCAAGTGGATTTTCTCAGGCAAGATTGGATGTACCAGGTATTACAGTGTCAAATGAATTACGTAAAACTTACGTAGTTGAGCCAAAGATACAAATGCACGATAGTGACAGTCTTTTGAGAAATTACACAAGAGGAAAGGATCATGGTGAGGCTGACGATGACAGAGAATCGAAGCTTGGTGTTTGGACCAAGGTTAAACCTCGAAAAAAAGGGGAAAATGGAAGGAGAAGTAGCTCTGATCGAGCACTCAAAATAATCCAAGAGAATTCAGCGATACTCCACAAAATATTAACATGTCAAGCAAAAAAACGTCTACCTGATCTCGAAGAAATATCAAAAGAAATAACGATAAGTCCGATTAATGAAGAAATTTCGAAAATTTTTAGTCCAATACTTGAAAAAATGGGCCTTAATGAGCACGAGATAAACGAGGAATTAGCTCGAATTAATTTCAAAGATTTTGATCACATGAAAGTAACAAATGGCTCTGAGTTTGATGCTAAAATCAATGATGAACTATCGAAACTATCCATAATTGATGATAACGAGGAAATAAGTCATGTAGATGTTGATGAGATGATATCCGGTGATTATTTAACTACTCGTGAGGCTCTTATCGACAAGCAGATTAACGAGGAATTATCGAAACTCTTGGCTAACTATGATGAGGCATCGCCAATAAGTATAGATCCCTATGAAAAATGCTCTTCAAGTCAAAATGACGTTGATGGATTAGACTTGACGAGTGTCTCGACAAATGTATTTTCTTACCAGTCATCGAACGACTCGATCGAGACAAAAAGTGACTTGGGTTCAATTCCCGAGCCAATGCCCGAAAAATTTCACTATCAAGATCAGCAAAACTACTCATCAAGAAAATACGACTTGGAAGTTCTATCACCACGAAGTGATATTGACATATATCGTGAACTCGAGAAACTCAATAAAATTTCATTGGTTCATGTTTTACCAGAGCCACTCAAGACAAATGTTATATCACCAGGTGCTTATGGTACAGACTCACCGTCCTATGATACACAATTACCGTCCTTAGATTACATGAAACCAGAGAAGCCATTTGAAGTTAATCCAAAGAGTCCATACGATACTTATACCCCTTATAACTTTAAAACAACAAAAATTTCACCATTAACACCGGCAAATTCATTTTCAAGATCTTATGATAAGCCACACGATGAAGGATTTGACATTGGTGATAATTTATTGGGTGGTTTTCCAAATTCCGGAAATTTTGATAGCTATGAAATTGGAAAACGTCAGTTATTATCGAAGGAAACACTGGAATTTCGCGTTAGATATGACGATGATAATTTATCGAGTGAGCAAATACACGAAAATCTGCAGTACAGAAATTATCATCCAGTGCCTATTGATTTAGAGAGAATTGATTACTACAGTGATGATGTTTCAATCAATAGATTGTCCAAGGATAATGATAGGCCTTTGGCAATTTCAAGTGTCTCAACCATGGATTATACAAGTGAGAGTGATTATAGCCGCAAGTATATGGCTAAAACACCAGACAATTACTACAAAAGTGATTATGACAGGAAGAATTATCAGTTGACATCAAATGAAATTGACTCATACATTGGTACAATACATAGGAGAGATGTATCACCGAATTATCACTATGAGGACAAAAATTTTGCGAGTCCTTACAATTCGACAATTCCAAATCTCTCAATTGAGTCACTTGAGGCCAATAAAAAAGCCATTGGAGGAGAACTCCAGTTGGATGATGATGATGATGTTGGCTGTATGATGAAGTTCACAAGTGAAGTACCATCAAGAGAGTCAATTGCTTACAGAAAAGCATCTATGACACTTGGACTGAATAATATGAACAGAAGTGGCACTTATGATTCTAGTATTAGTCCCAAGAGCCAATTTAATCCATTTCCAGTGAGAAATTCAACGAGAAAACCGAAGGAATTGGGACTTAAACTTGGACTTTATTCACCATCTAGTCCGGGTTCAACGCAATCTAAGAGATCGTAGTTTAATTTGGAATTTTTGCATTTAAAGTTTTTCAATTTTTAAAATAATTGAGGAGTTATATCACTGTAAGAGCATTGAAAAAAGCGTTTTCTGGGTGTTTTTTTTGTGGAAAAAGAGGCAATGAAATAATAATATCTGAGGAAGTGATTAAGAATATACTCGAATCTTCAAGAAAAAAAAAACCATCAAAAAATATTAAAAAATGACTACAGAGCCAATTTCAATGATGCAAATTTCAATTGAGAAAAACAAAAAACAAAGTTGACTCAGTCTTGATGCATATAGCTACAGGAATACGTAGGGAATTTCGAAAATATTGTTATTTGTGTGATTGATGAGCATTAGAATGAAAACGTCCAATTTTCGACAAAAAACCGGCAATCTTTTATTAATAAAAAATGTGCAAATCATTTTTTCGAAAATTCCCTACGTATGCCTATTCGAAATGTTGTTTTCAAGATACTGTGAAAAATTCACGAGAAAATAATGAAAATTATTGGAGTTATGCTGTGTACCAATTTAAAAAATCATATTTTGGAGAAAAAAACGATTGAAGTTTTTGACTTAGGCTTTAAATATGAAGAAATGTCTGGAGAAGAGCTCGAAATTTCGTTAGAAAAAGTGGGTTTTTGGTGATAACTTTTCTTGCCCATATTCTGGAAGGTTCAAAGTAGTTTTTGAAGCGAAAAAAAAAAATTTTGGAAAATTCTGCAGTGATGTAACTCCTCAAGTGTAATGACGAAGATGAGGAGAGAATTAGAGTCGACAATTTTCTGAAAATATTGAATAAAAATGGCCTAAATGAATTGTCTTTGGAATCGTTAAAAGCTCGGGGTTTATTTTTCGGCATTTTGAAATATAAATTTGAATGGAAAAAAAAAAAAAAAAAAAAAAGTTAAGTACAAAAATGAAAGGCGATTAAATTCTGCACGAGTATCATTTTAGCTGCAGCTATCAATTCCATCATTTTTTGTCGTTTCTGTCGTTAATTGACAACGCTCGAGTTACAGTTCGTTTTTTTCCTACTTTTTTTTTTCCCATTTTTTTTACAAAATCTATCAGCGCCATCAATTTCCCGAGTGAATTACGATGGGCTATGGCTAGTGCAATTAAGTCAATTATCACTTTCAGATAATTGCTGACAACTGGAAAACAACACACGAGTGGTTTTTAACTTGCAACCAATTGTTTCACGTCTGTGGAATTTTTGGAAAAAAAAAAAATTGATGATAAAGCATTTTTTTTTCATTTTTGTTATTTGATAATTGTGTTATTTTCGATGTAAAAAAAAATATTTAATTGAGAACAGAAAGTATTGATGTGAGGATATTTGTCACAATTGTTAATTGGAATGAAAAAATAATTGAAGAGGAGGGGAAGTCAATGGAAAAAAAAAAAACTTCCTAATATGTTTATAGATAAAAAAAGAAAGAAAAAAAGTACTGTGGTAATCGTAAAATTAATGAAAAATGAGAAGAAAAATAAAATTGACTGATGAGATGAATTTGAGGCTCATCAGTCGCGTTGATTATGCGTGCTCGAGTACTGTTCTATTGATTTTTAAAATTAATTCCAGAATTTTAACGACATTTGCCGAAAATTTGACGTATTGACGCGTTAATCCATTTGCATTTACCATTGGATGGGAAAATTTACGTTATAAATTTAAAAAAACTATGAAATTGAAATGAATCGAAAAATTATTAATAATTTCTGATGCTTAATATTGTAAATATATATGTAGTCTACGAGCACGAGAAACTGCGGATACAAGACTGTAATATAATTGAGAATAAAAAATAAAAAAATTGATAGCATTATATAATAAATGAAAATAATTATAAATAAATAACTGCTATTGAATGATTAATTGAATTTAATTATTAGCTTCGTTTATTTCCATGAACTGTACGTAAATCCCTTTTTTTTTACATTTTTCTCTTTTTTTGATATTCATCGGATATTTTCACGGCTATATCTATTTATAATGAAAATTTAATATAAATTTTTGCTTTATTGCAATTTATTTACGTGAAAATAACTTTTAGACTCAAAATTTTTTGAGTGTAGAATAAAAAACATATTTTTATTCAAAAAAAAAAAAAAAACACAGTTACAGTGGCATATGCCATATATATATCGTCACCTTAGAATCAAAAGGGCGTAAGTGCTATGCTTATATACAGCACTTACGCCCCTTTGTTCCTAAGATGAAGATATATATTTCTCGAATGAATATAACTTGAAAAAACCATAGAAAATGAAAAAATCTTGGCTTAAGGTGACACTGTTAACTATATATATCTCGTGATTTACCACAATTATATATTTCATTAGTGAATTTAATTTATTTAAAAATTCATGAATTTTTCTAGACAAGTTCTGTCGAGAACTTTGCACTTCTTGAACTCAAAATAATGTCTCATGAATTTAGCTGCAGCTGCAGAAAGGCCCATTGCCATTTCATTAGTTTCCAAAGGAGAGGAGAAAAGAAAAAGTAAGTAAAAAAAAAAAAAGATGAGTTTTCTACTGAAAAGTTTGAAAGTGGTTGCTATTGCCAGCTCGAATCACCACAAATGGCCTTTTTCTCAACTGAAAAGTAGTTTTTCCTGAACTTGAAAACGTTTGATCATCTCACTCTACTCACACATATATATATATATATATATATATATATATATATGAAACTCATATAACAATTTCACCAAGTTATCCTTCTCTTCTGACTAACGCAATTCACAAGTACACTAATACTAAACTTATCCTGAAAACGAGGGAACAATCAAGTTAAGAAGTGTCCACATCACGTACGCAACTATCAAAGATTTAATTTAAGTTTTACAGTTAAACGACCACAATATATAATACAAGTTAAGTTTTGTGAAGAGAGATAACTGAAGGATGCACTTAGCATGATATTGCAGTTGAGAGTTTTAATTACAACATAATTACAAAATTTTATAGGTTTAAATTTTGAATATTAGTTAATTATGAAATTTTGTTGGATAACTAAATTTTTCATAATTTTCTTGATATAGCTATTAGAATAAGATAGTATCTCAAAGTACTGTCGATAAAACAATGAAAAAAGAATGAAAATGCCATTAGTACACATTTGACAATTGTTTAAATTTTTTTTAAACAAATAATGGATTTTTTTAAAAATATTTAAAAATTTGCACTTATAGTTTCCTCAATTTTCCACTTGTACATATTTTTAATTTTTTGAAAATAATTTATATTTTAAGAGAAAGAAAAGCTGAAAATTGTCAGATGTTTATTATTTTCAATATCAAAATGAAGATTTTTCGGTTCCCAGGAAAAAATGTTCAGATCTGATCAGATCTAATTGGATCTAATTAGACCTGCCAAAATGGAAATTTTTAATATGAATAGATATGAATGGATCTGTTCAGATCTGATTGGATTTAATTAGATCTGATTAGATCCAATTAGATCTAAGTCTGATCGGATCTGTTTAGATCTAACTAGATCTGATTAGATTCAACTAGATCTGGTCAGATCTAACTGGATCTGATTGAATTTATCTATATTGGCTCATCAGATCTGATCAGATCTAGTTGGATCTGATCAGATCTAATTAGATCTGATCAGATCTAATTAGATCTGATCAGATCTGAGAAACTCAGATCTAATTAGATCAAACTAGATCTGATCAGATCTAAAGAACTCAGATCTAGTTTGATCTGATCAGATCAAATTAGATCTGATCAGAGCGTGCCAATTCTCAGATCTGATCAGATCTAAGGAACTCAGATCTGATTAGATCTAATTTGATCTGATCAGATCTGAAAATTTTTTCCTGGGTTATTTTCTATTTAATTGCTGATAATTCGGGAAAAGTGCTTTAATTTACCCGAAAAAGTGCACTAACAAAAATTATGAAAAAATTCAGAAAAATGTGAAAAAAAAACATCATCTTTGACACAGTATGAAAATGATAAAGGCTTAATGACCTTTTTTTCCTTCTAAAATTTCATCATCTGTTCAACAATAATTCACGGATACTGTTGAAAGCTACTTGAAACTCAAATCTACAAGCTTTTAACGTAACTCAAGGGAAATTACAGAAATTTAGCGCCACCCTTTTAATGCCGCTATTATCAAGACAATGGGCATTGTCTCCAATCGGTGTACTCAAGTAGAAATTCAAGACGTTATTTCAAGTACCCAACATTGAAATGACTCGATATCCAACAATCTCTTAAATCTTCAAACTCCATTTGTAATCCCCCTCCCCCCCCCCCCTCTCCATCACTTTATTTAATTATCATTTGTCATCCAACTTTTCTCTTCAAATCTTAAAGTGCTAAGAATTGTACGATATTAATATAATTTTCGAGTTATTAATTCAGGTAAATTGCATTATGAAATTGCTCAAGTTAATAATACAATTGCCACCATCAAAACTTCCTCCAACACTTCCTGCCAAAATTTTATTAATCCAATTTCGTTAACTCTGGAATTTTCTCCATCATTTCAGTAGTGAAGAGGTAAAACAAGATAAGTCTATTTTTTTCTCATTTGGTTGTTTGAAAATACCTTAGAAAATAAGCGAAATAGAGCAATTTTGCCCGAAAAATCTTTTGTAACTCTTGAAATTCTCTACAAAAAAAGATAAATAATATCACCTTATCTCGCTTAGTTTCCGAGATATTGCCTTCCAAATGATCACAAAGATAAGTCGACTTATCCTGTTTTACCTCTTCACTACTGATTTTATCCTGAATTCAAAAAATTGTTGTGTACTACAATAAAATACTCACTTTTTAGGAATAAATTATTTATTAACACAACTTAAACAATTGAAATTACACGTGAGCTGTGATTTACTCGAATTACAATAACGTTGTAGTATTGTTACGTTACAGAGATTCATTACTAGAGATTTTAATTACTTTCTTAATGAAAAATTTGGATTTTTAAATTTTTCATTAGTTTGAAAATTAATTTTTTTTTTAACAATTTTGATTACTGTTGTAATTTAAAATTTGACTGATGGAATTTCATAATTTTTTTCTTTATTAAACTTATTAACATTTTTATTAGTTAAATTGAATTATAAATGTCATATAAGCGTCATTTAGATTGGATTAAATTATGAGTTCTTATTTGTGTTACATTTAGTTAACACTCTCAACTCAAAATTTTTGTCTGAAAAACGGTTATATTTGGAAAGATTAAACATAGTAGCGTTGATTTTATTATAAAATTAATTATTCCAATCAATTGATAAGTAAGAAAGAATCAAAATTTCGAATAAGAAAAAGAATTATAAAATTTCATCAGTCAAATTTTTAATTACAATAGTTAATCAAAATTATTTAAAAAAAAAAATTAATTTTCAAAACTAATGAAAAATTTAAAAATCCAAATTTTTCATTAAGAAAGTAATTAAAAATTTTTCGATGGAAATTACAGAAATAAAAAAAAATTAAAAAATTTTCCCTGCATTCCAGAAGTTTCTTGGGTTTTTCCCTTAATGTTATTTATTTATAATATTCGGGAATGAATTTTATGATAGGGAAATTTTGAGATGACTTAAGATGTTTTGGGGACCTTGGGTCAGTTTATTTGAGGACCTAAGTAATGGAGGGATGAACTAAGAGTTTTATATTATAAACATAAGTAATGAACTATATATTAGGAAAAATAATACAATGTAGTAGGTTACCCACCAAAATAAAACCTCACCTCAGAAACAAAGTGGCGTAAGTCCTATGCTTAAACATAGCACTTACGCCTCTTTGTTTCTCTGTTAAGCCAACAAAATGATAAAACGTGAAAAAAATTGGAAAAAATTCCAAAGAGAAATTTTTTCTTCTTTTTAATAAAAAAACGGTGAATCTCTTCAAGTAGCATAAAAAGTCAAAAAGGAAAAAAAAAGAGTTTGTGTGTAAAAGTTGATGACACATAGAGAGGATTGATAGTGAGAACGTGGTAGAGCATGAATTTTTAATCAAAGACATCTATCAACATCGATATTATTCTTCATCTACTCCCACGTATCTCTCTCTCTCTCCCTCTTTCTGTGTCCTTTAATCCATGAATACTTTTTTTTTTTCATCTTCGAAACTTCTTTTTTTTATGTTTACGCTCTCATTTAAATTCCTCTTGTACACGATTAATATGTAAAAATATGAAGATTACTTCATGTAAAGCATTGACCGAGTGAGCCTCTTGCAGTGCTTTTATCTCTTTTTTTTTTTTAATCATTCGCCCCCGCGCTTTTTTGCCCCCTTTTCCTCAATTTAAAATGCACATTGGAATATCCTGCTTAGTGTGTCCATTCTGTGACTCGTGAAAAGTGTTGAACACATACATAGTCAGAGTCGAGTGAATAAAATAAAAATGTTAAAAAAAAAGAACAAAGTCCCCCCCCCCCCCCCCCCCCTCCTCCCCCCTTCTTTTCATCATTCTGAGGTAAATTGAAAAGTAAAGAAAGTGAAAAGAAAAAGAGGAATGAGAAAAGGAAGAAGAAGGGAGAAGGAAAAAATGTCTTGGTGAAACGTTTTCCAGCAAGAAATTCAGAATCTCATAAGTGCAAAGGAGGATGAATGAATAGTAAAGGTAGCAAGGAATTGGCAGATAGAGGAAGACCAACCAGGACAAAGGAGAAATGAAGTCCCAATGGAGAATATGGCACCACTGGGAACGAATGGAAAGACGCAAATAGAGAAAGAGAGAGAGAGAGAGAAAGAGGAGAGAAGGAAAGCATATTGCCAGCAATCTAACGCTTTCTAATCGTGAATAGGCGGTAAATTGGAGAGACTGGGTGAAATTTCTGGATAAAGGAAGACCACAACCATCGAATTTTGCAAGCCTCCCTTCCTATTCTCAGCAGTACTGCACTAGACGAGACAAACGTTAAGGAAAAAGAAGAAGAAGAAGAAGAAGAAGAAGAAGAAGGATGAGCACTGCTGATTTATACATATGCGAGAGAAAGAGAGAGAGAGATAAATATAGAGAGAAAGAGAGACAGTTATATAACTTTGGCTGACCCTTTATTCAAGTTCTCTCGATTTTCTCTCTATTCTCTACCTTTTCTACTGGGATACACTTTGGCCAACCAGGCGAGGTGAATTTCTCCTCATCTTCAGACGAATTCAATCTTCATCCATTTCCATTTACCAGAAGAGGGAAAGAGGGCACATTGAAAGGCAAGCGTTCGCACTACCACCTACTAGTGAATTGTACTCATCTCTCTTTCTCCATTTTTTTTATATTCATCTTTCTCTCTCTCTTTCTCTTTTTCTACTTTCTGGTTTCTTTTTAGATGGTGGACGAAAAAAAAGGGGGGGGGGGGTTGAGAGGAGGAGGAGGGGACTGCCAAGCATGGATCCAGATCGAGATGTAGATGATCCGTTTCTTGCGAGTGTAATCCCAAGCCAATTCCACCAGCTTAGGATCCACAATCTGCGGGCATGAAAGCAACGGGTGAGCTTTTTTTTTTTTTTTTTTTTCTTTACATTTATATATTTATTTTTTACATCTCTTTCCTTTTATCGGAGAGGGGGGGGGGGGGGGAGAGATATCGAAATATTTTTGAATGAGAAACGAGATAGAATGAAGAACGATATGGATAATAAAAATTGTGAATCTGGTGGGAATTCAATGGAGATGTACTTGAAAATGAAATTTTCCAGGTTTAGGTTATTTCAATGGATTTTAATGTGAGAGGGAAAAAATTGGAAATTCTTTGAAAAGATTGGGGCTTTTGCCTGCTTTTCTTTTTTGACTTAAAGGATATTCAAGAAGTTCTGATGATCTATTTTCTCTTTTCAATTTTGGTCACTCTCGATAGAGTAGTATGAGATTTTTTTAAAATTTACTTTACATCATTTTACCGGACACAAATTGAGCAAAAAATAATTTTTGAAAAAAAATTAAATTAACATTAGAACTCCATAAGCGAGATGCAGTTTCAGTTTCACTGCAACAATTCATGGTTACAGACCTATTTTTTCCTTATATAACCATATATATTCTTGTTTGTCAGAGTGTCTATTAATTTTTCAAATCATTAAAAAAAACGCCTGTTACCGGACAAATAGCGACGATTAATCCAATTAATTACATAGAAACATCAATGGCGGGAATATTGGTATTTAAATCCGAGGATCCTCCAATCCCAGTCCTACACAGAGAAAAATGTTTTCTTAATTTAAGAATGTGCAGGTCACTTAAATTAAGTGACTTTTCTTACTTAAATCAAGTGATTCTTTCTTTCTTAATTTAAGACAGTGAAACTCACTTGAATTGAGCGACCTTCTCACTTAAATCAAGTAACTTTTTCTTTCTTAATTTAAGAAAGTAAAAGTCACTTAAATTAAGTGACTTTTCTCACTTGAATCAAGTAACGTTTTCTTCCTTAATTTAAGAATGTAAAACTCACTTAAATTAAGTGACTTTTCTCACTTAAATTAAGTGACTTTTCTCACTTAAATTAAGTGATTTTTCTCACTTAAATTAAGTGACTTTTCTCACTTAAATCAAGTGACGTTTTCTTTCTTAATTTAAGAATGGAAAACTCACTTAAATCAAGTGAGTTTTATCACTTAAATCAAGTGACTTTTCTCACTTAAATTAAGTGACTTTTCTCACTTAAATTGAGTGAATTTTCTCACTTAAATTACGTGACTTTTCTCACTTAAATTGAGTGACTTTTCTCACTTAAATTAAGTGACTTTTCTCACTTAAATTAAGTGACTTTTCTCACTTAAATTAAGTGATTTTTCTCACTTAAATCAAGTGACGTTTTCTTTCTTAATTTAAGAATGGAAAACTCACTTAAATCAAGTGAGTTTTATCACTTAAATCAAGTGACTTTTCTCACTTAAATTGAGTGAATTTTCTCACTTAAATTGAGTGACTTTTCTCACTTAAATTAAGTGACTTTTCTCACTTAAATTAAGTGATTTTTCTCACTTAAATTAAGTGACTTTTCTCACTTAAATCAAGTGACGTTTTCTTTCTTAATTTAAGAATGTAAAACTCACTTAAATCAATTGAGTTTTATCACTTAAATCAAGTGAGTTTTCTCACTTGAATCAGGTGACTTTTTTTTTTTTAATTTAAGTGACCCGCACATTCTTAAATCAATAAAACATTTTTCTCTGTGTAGATGCTGGGACAGCGTGAGTCAAATTCGGAACAATATTAGATATTTATAATATTATTTAATAACAATTTCCTATCATGGACATCGTTTTAATATTGGTAGAATGTGTTACAAAATCGGGAATAATTAGAATATTCATAATAACTTAGAAGAAAAAAGTAGATCATTTAGACTTGCTGCTTGCATATCCTTAATTGGTATTTTTGTTGAAACATTTATTCAATGGGCAAATAAATATACGACAAATGTAGTTCATGAATGCGCAAAACTGCAAATAGAAAGAAGCAAAAAAGCACTTCACTCGTGTAATAAGGATGAAAAAGCGAGGCCAATGGGTCCAGTAGCTCAGATAAGGGCAAACTAGGATGATTCACTGGAAATGCCAGGCTGATGGGTGGCTTCATTGTGCACTTTCATGGCTAGTGCTATCGGCGAGATTCAAAGCTGAATCGGTAGCCTTTACACAGTACTATCCAGAGACGTTTTTCTTTTTTTTTTTATATATATTTCTCTTTTTGCTCATTTTTTCTTCTTCTACCATCCATGTATAGTAAGCGATGGTAATTTACACTGAGGAAGAGTATCATTCATGGCTATACCCAGCTTTTGTGATATAGATTCTCAAAAGCCTTTTCAATGCATCTATAAAGGTATATTTATTCATTTCACGCTATAAAATAATAGAATTTTCTTTGCATTCATCCGGCCTCTTCTTTTTCTTGTTTTTTTTTTTTGCTTTAATAAATCCATAAATTGCCAAAGGTTTACCATTTTTTAGGCATGATAGTATCAAAGTCTCATTGAATCTCAATTTACCAGAAATTTTCTATTTTATTCAATTAAAATAGAAAAAAAATCATCTTACGATAATTCAGAATAAAATCACGTAGAAAAACCGCTTTCCATGGAGTTCTTTCCCATGGCAATTTTTTCATGGTGATTCTATCCATGGCCTTTTTTTCAGCATTTCTTCCCATGGTGATTCTTTTCATTTTTTTTATCATGGCTTTTTTTCCATAGCTTTCCTTTCCATGGGGCTTTTTTTTCTATGGCGTTTGTTTTCCATGGTGATTCTTTCCATTGCATTTTTTTCCATTGCATTTTCTCCATGGCAGAATTTGTCAATGCAAAATTTACTATAGAGAAATTTGCTATAACCATAAATTCATGAAATTCATAAAAAATAATGGAGATGCGTCCATTTTAAGGTGATAAATTTTTCTAGAAAAATTACAAGACCTACGAAAAATTATTGCAGAAAAAAAAGGGCATATCTCCATTATTTTCCTTTATTTCAAAATTAATGAATCCCCCAATAAAATTGACTTTAATCGAATAAATTAAATTAAACTATACAGAATTGCACATTTTGCATCTACTCCAGTGTTACGCAATAGACAATTACACAAGTACAGTATTGCTGTTGAAATTGTGAAATAACTTGTGCACTAGAGTATTTCTACAAGTAGGAGAACTTGATTTTCAGTATACAACAATTAATTACCCTCTCGTAGTATGAGTTAGTAATGCACAAGTTTAAGAGCACCTGAAACGTTGTCGAGATCGAGTAGAGAAGGACTCAAGAGAGAAAGAGAGAAGAGAAGAGAAGTAACCAAGAAGAGGAAGTGAAGAAGAGGAAGAGAGTGAGGTCGTTGGTGTTGCACTGTTCTCCCAAGATTGTACGGTGTTTCTCGATCATGATATTAGGAGCCAAGAAGAGAGGCACACCAACCAACAAGACATTGAGAGAGAGAGAGAGAGAGAAAGAGTACAAGAGAGATAGGAAAACGGTAATAATATTGCCTGAGGGCTGTACACGTGACTCTCTTGGGTTACGTTTATAATACCCAAAACTATATGCTTTTCGATAAACTTCCAACCGAGTTTCTACCCGTGTAATAAAGTCGTTAATGAGTTTTCCTGTTGGCTGGTACCAACTCCTCTTGTGTCTGTGTGTGTGTTTGTGCGTTTTTGTGTGTTTGTGTGTGTGTGTATATGTATCAGCCTCTTTACGTCTTTACCTTTTAGGAGGTCTTGTCTTTTGACGATAATGATGTAATGATCCTCGTGGCCTTTCCCATTGTCCCTCTTTCGTGGTTATTGATCTAAACTTGCAGTAAAATAGCCAAAGACAATGAGGAAAAGTTATTGAGGAGCCTTTCATTATTGAAACAATTAATATTAATATTCTCTCAATTATTTTGCCTCTATTCTTATTGGACATTTTACTCAGTCAAGTGAGGGGAAAAACTCGTCTGAAATACCTTCCACTTCTGCTCTTCCACTTTGCCCCACGAAGTTTCAATTTCTTGAGCCAAATAGGTTTACTACTTTCTACTTTGCTTTTTACCCAAAAAACTGTCTCTTTCTAACTATTCTATCTTTCTCTCTATTTCTTTTTCTACCTAACTGAAAGTAAGACAAACCTATTATAGTAAAAAGGGCTGAGAGAAACTCTGAGGGTAGAAGCTTAGAATGAAGCTCAATGTTTGAGAACAATGGAATGGAACAATTGTAGAATTGTACGTTTCACGTCAGAGTATAGAAGGAGAAATGACGTCTCTCTTGAAATTTTCTCAGGCGTATTAAATTAGAAAACTTAAGCTTCTTTTTGATAAATGGTAAACTCATTAAGGTGGAAGTGATGCTGAAGAAGAAACGAAAAATAAGATGAAAAAAAATGGAATTGGAGGTTGGATGGTAGGTACGATTTTTTGGGGGACTTGGAGTGTGAAATCATTGGGTTGGGATTATGGGGAAATTTTAATTAAAGTAGTTGCTTTATTTTTTGGTGGATTTTTTTTTTTTTTTAGGCGCTAATTAATTTATCAGGGGGAGATTATCTGAAGCCGATACATTGTTTTAGAGAATATAGGAATTATTATTGGTTAATTAAGATGAGGCCATTGCTTTTTTTTTGATGCAGTTTATTGAGATTATCTCAGAAATTAGATGAAAAAAGGCGTATCTCCATTAATTTTTGCTTGCCTTAACTTCAGATAGTATCCAGGAGAACTCGAGTATAGTAAATCCCTTATTTTTTCAATGCCACCGTGAAAATGATATTTTTTTTACATTTTTCTGAATTTTTTCATAATTTTTTTCTGTGTAGTTTATGAGATATGAATTATCAAAGTTACTGAAAATAATAGAAGAAAAAAATAACTATTTGCCTCTCTCTTTATCTAAAAAATTCGAGAAAAAAAAAAATTATTTAGATGTAGGGATCATGGGACGTTGGAATGATTAAAATATAACAATATTAAGTAATTGTCAATAGAACGACGTTTCGCCTGTTTAATTCAGGCTTCCTCAGGTTCTGGAAAGCATAATACAAAATACAATTACTTCAATGCAATCTAATCAATTAAATGACATTAAAGTAAATTAAATTAAATTAAATTAAAAACTGGTCGTTCTTCCAATGATTTTAGAAACATTCTTTTTAAACAACAAACTCTTGTTTCTTATCTTAACCTCACACAATATTTTTCTAATGTGTTCAATGAATCTTTACGACACAAATAAATAAACGATAAAAATTACAAACATTAATACCTTGACATCATTAATATGTAGTCACCATAAAGTTAATGTTATCCAATCGGAAACTAAACATATGCACAAATATAATAATTAACATTGCAGTGTGCTCTTTTTTCTCGAATGATATTTTCGTTTTGTTTACAGTAAAAAAAATTATATTCACAAGCTGAAGATATGACTTTCAAATAGTTTAATCACTTTATCGGGTGAATTAAAGCACATTTCCCCCGAATTATCTGCAATTAATTAGAAAATCACTTAAAAATCCTCATTTTTTCCTGTTTTATTGACTGTATTCTGCAAAACTGCCTTAATCGAAGATAAAGAATTTTTTTCACAATTTAACAATTCTCCAGCATGCAAATAATGATGAGTACTTTTCGTGTGAAAATTTACGAGGGAAAAGCAATTTACATGAAATTTGAGTGTCATCCAATTTCACAATAACATCATATAAAATCCATTCAACTTTGGCCCTTTCCCCGATTAGAGTGAGAAGTTTTCGTAGTATATATAACCGAAGGTAGAATATTATAGATGTTTGTGAAATGAAATGGGTGTAGGAATTTCAATGGATAACGATATAACTCCTTCAAGTGGCCCCACATCTCTCTCTCTCTCTCTCTCTCTAGTTCGGGGATTTTCAAGGAGAATATAACCGGGAAGCTCCTTGGCCATGGGAACTCGTTAAAATTTCGGGTAACGAGGAGTGTGCAGCAAAAGACTCGAGGGAATATTCCTCTATGTGTAAACGATGTGAATGAGTGTTAGTATAAAAGTGTGCAAAAGAAAAAAAAAATCCAAATGAAATGAAAGAAATCCTCAATTTTTCGTGTGGCTGCACGCGATAGTCTCATCTCGTGAGTCTAACTCAAACTTGCTTATCAGTTCTTCAAACGACCACTACCAGATAAGGATGTAGCTTTAAAAAAAATTATGCTTTTTTTTCTCTTTTTCTCTATTTTAAAGCGAGACGACTAACAATTACAGTAAAACATTATCTCTATGCTGGGAATTAACGTTGGAATTTTTGGAATTTTATTACAGCCACTCTCTTCACTCTCACATATAAAATTGAAATATCCGGTGAATTTTGACGCTATTACGATGAAACTCGAGACTTTTTCATTTCATTAATGTCGAAAAAAATGGAAATTCACGGAATTATTATAATTCCTTCATTGTTTGAACGTTTTCCTTTTTTTTTCTTCTCTCTCTGTCTCATTTTCCTTTCTCTCACACTATCTCACCTCTATTGCTAACATTCTGAAATATTTTTCCAAAGGATATGACTGGCTCTCGTGTGCACGAAAGATAAATCATAACTCAACGGAAGAAGTTCAGCAACCCTGTTCACGATAAAAGAGGAACTTTCGACAATTTATGGATAGAAAAGTTCTATTCAACTGGCGTTTATTACTTTCCCTCGTATTTTTTCACGTCGTCGGAATACGAGAGGCACGAGGGGATAGTGCATCCTATCCTACATATATATATATATTCCTTTTTTTTTTTTTTTTTTGCAAACTTCATCTAGAAGTTGACCGCCTAAATTTCATCTCAATCTTTGGATGTGATCAGAGTAACTTTTGATCTGAATTTTAAGTCTGGCGAAAAAAAAGTTGGAGGATAAAAGTTTCTATTCTCCTAATTCAATAAATTTAAATGAATTTTTCTTCCCTTTATTGAAACGGAGAAAAAAATTCTATTGTCAAAAAATTTGTATTTTAATTGAAGAAAAAAAAAAAGATTGGTAATTAAAAAACAGTTATTTATAGTTTAGTTAAATACAAACTCAATTTTTTTAAAAATCAAGAAGTTCATTGATTAATGGAAAAACTTTTATCTTGAAGTAAATTAATAAGTAAATTGATTCCAAATAATTAATGAAAATGAGTTCATTTCAATCTGCATATATTCAATCTCACTAACGCATTATTACTTTTGATAAATAATTTTCTAAATCTAATGATTTTTTATTTTTCTTATTTTTAAAAAATTTTGTTTTTTGGGAAAAAAATTTTTTTTTTTTTAGTAAATCGATTCAATCATAACGGATTTAATTTTAATGATATTCATATTTACTGCAATTTTTAATTTTTTTATTTTTCGATTCAAATCTAAATTTCTCAATAAAATACAATTTTTTCTTTCAAAGTGAAAATATTTAAATTAAAATAATTCCTGTGATTTAAAAGAGAGATTTCGTTTCACAGAACAAATTGAATTTCTCGAGTTTGTTTTTCAACACCCTTGAGAATTCTCTGGAAAAATATTAAAGAAACAGTGAATTAGCAGTGAAATGAAACGAATAGAGGGGCAAAAAGGAGCTTGAGGAGTAAAAAAGAGGGGAAATAGGGCTGTGTGTGTTGGATAAGTGTCAGATCATAATACTGACGGTAAATTTTCAGTTGAAAATTTCATTTATTCAATGCTGCTTTATTAAAACTGTCTAGTCTTCGTTACAAGAGCTGACATTTCTCTCGTGCAATGGAGATTGCTGAGTAAAAGAAGAGAGGCCATGACGTCTGTGGAACAGTAGAGAAATACACCTTGGAATGTAAATAAAACTTAGCAAAGAGGATTTCACAACTGGAGAATACTTTTCTCTTTTGTGCACTTTCTTCTTCTTCCTTTTTCATTTTTTTCTTCTCATCCTTTTCTTCAGCTTTCCTTCCTCCTGTTTGCTACAGTGTGTAACCCAGCAACCTGGGGAGGAGGGGAGGGGGGGGGGTACTCAAGAATTACGTTATAACGTTGGGTACGTCAGAGTGATGAGCACTAGAAAACACGCTACCAAGAAAATTTTCCACTCAAACTTCATTAAAAAAAAAAAAAAAAAACCCGAAGACAGGTGTATAAATCAAAAAGAAAGTGATAAAAAAGGAAGAAAAAGCAAAGTTTATTCTATTAAATTACATTGTATCATGTTTCAACGTAAAGCAATAAATTTATTATTCCACAATGTATTTACGAAAAAAAAGTGAATTTTCTCTTTTATTCCCTTCGAATTTTCTTTCATTTTGCTCTTCGCAATGTCACTGCCCTCGCGAATTTGTTGGAAATAACAAATAAATAAAATTGAGATAGAAAAAATGGAAAAAAAAAAAAAAGGAGGAAGAAGTGAAGAGAAACTTCCGTTGAGAAAATTGAAAATAAATAAGTATGAAAAAATCACAAAAGAAAAATAAACCCTTGGTGGAATGAGAGGAGCCTGAGACACCCAACAATTTTTCTCAGCTCTGACAATACGTTTGCACCCTTACGAAGAGTAGAGGAAAATACGATGAACGTGAAAAAGAAGAAAAAATGAAAAAAAAGGGGAATGGAAGATTGTCGGAGAGTCAGACGAACTGGCAGTCGTACTTTATTCCGCATGTAGTCATTCCAGGGAGTGTCACGTCTAGCCAGTGAAAAGTACATTGAGAGAGAGAGATGGAGAGCAAGAAAAATCAATAAATATCAGATAAATGATTATAAGAAATTGCAAAAGAGAAAAGAACAAACGATTGATATTATATTTTTCAAGGAGTTTTTTATTCTAAAAGTATTTTTAAACTTTTTTGCCCTTTTTGTTTCTCCTCGAATTCTTCTCCTCGATAAAATAAACTACTTTTAATCCCTCCCCCTCCACTCCCCCCCCCCCTTTCTCCGCAAGTTTCACGCGAATAAGAAGAGGAACTGAATTGTGGATAAATAAGTTTTAAGAAAAAGATAAGAATAGTTGTACAATGAGGATAAAGTGAATGAGTAAAAAAAAAAAAGGGAAAAATACTCGTTTTCAATAAGCATTCATCTCAATAAAGTGGATAGAGAGCAATCCAGTCGGCCATTGGGAACCTGAAGAGATCCGTCTTAGCTTGGGTGATCCAACAAAGCTCAGTGAGACGTAAGCTCGAGGAAAATCTCATCCACCTCCTTCCCCCCCCCTCCTCTTCTCACCTTTTTCTCTCTCTCTCTCTCTCTCTTCTACACCTTCTGGTTATCATCACTCTGTATATATAGTGTCGGTACAGAGTTGGGTGAAGTGTTGAAAGCCACCCCAGACCTCTTGAGCGATATTATTCCTACTTTTCTTTTATTTTACTGTATGAAAAGAGAAGGAAGGTACATATAGGCTTTATGGTATTCACTGATGGTTAGTCAGTCCTCATTTCATGAAATGAGAGAACTCCACTTCATGTCTTTCCATACTTCATGTAACCAGATGGGGAGATTTTCAGCTCTCTTGCGTAGAACCCTAAAAACAGTGCTGACAACGTTTTATACGAGTTTCAGTGGAATGTCTGGGTTTTAATGGCCCTCGAGATGTGTGAATATTTCACTCAACACTTCGTTTTATTCATTTCATGAAAAAAATGTTTTTTTTATTATTGGGTTAAGAAATGTTTATCAATTCTTTATTATGAGGGGTGTCGTATATATGCATTGGATATTTTTAATTGTCTCCGATCATTATATTCGTTAAATTTAGAGTGGAAAAATCAGGGGAAGATGAAGGAAAAAGGATATATTTTAGTTTTGATGCTTTATGTTATGAGAATTGGATGAAAATAGTGAAAATATTCGAGGCAAATTTTTTCTGACGATTCTATTGAAAAGCTGAGGAAATTTGCATTAGAAAATATGGATCAAAATTTATTTTTGAGAATTTTTTGGAAATTCAATTTTTCAGGAAAAATTGGAAAAATTTACGAAATTGAAGAATTTTACTTTTTTGGGGATATTTCTGATTGGTTTTTGTGGTTTTCGAAGAAAAATTACGTATTTTTCAGGTAGGAGAGATTTGAGGTAAAATGAAGCTGTAGTGCATGATAATTAAAAAAAAAAAATTTGCAGTGAAGGAGTCCATGAAAGAATCTGAAAAAATTGAGAAGATGCTTTAACATGTCTACATTGCTGGTGAATTTTTTCAAATCTTTTCAGAAAAGCTTTCCCTCAGAAAAAAAATGCTTGACGATTTTGTCCCAAAGGTCCATTTTGCCTCGATCTTCTTTACTTATAGGGAAAACACTGATTTTCACAAAATGGTCCATAAGAATCTCATAAGTCAGTAATTTTTTTTAAACACATAAATTAAGGGAAAATGATCTCACCTTTCATTTAAGACCAACCCCTGGTTGCTACGACGAATCGAACCAGAGAAATCATCAAAAAAATGAAAAAAAAATCAGAAATAAAAAAAGACAAATTTTCCAACAATTCCAAAAAATAAATCCTGATAACTGAGTTCTACTAAAAATTTCCACATTTTTCCATTGCAATCATCAAAAAACCTCAATCTCACCCCCTTCCGTCAAACCCCCCCCCCCCCCCCCCCTCTTTTCCCCCTATAATTAATTCCTCCAAAATAATATCTCTTGTTCAATTTAATTCAATAAATCGGAGGGGAATCCTATTCCGGATGTACCATAATTGGATAAAAGGACCAGTCGGACACTAATTCTCCCAAATAACTGCGAAACTAGAGAAAGACAGAGAATACAGAGTCACTGAAATTTCCAGGCGCGAAACAGGAGCAGTCGTAAGGGAGTAGAGTAAGCGGCATATTTATTGCACGACAGCCAAGTTTCGAACTCCTGCAATCCTCCAGCCATTCTCTACCCTTCTTCATCCCAAGAATAGTCACAATTATCTCTCCCTCTCTCTCTTTCTCTCTGTCTCTGCTCCTCTCCACTGAAACACACAGGGGAAATCCTTAGCAGCGCTTTTGTGACCTCGATGGGCTGATCCCCAGGAATTACCAACGGCTATCCTTGACTAAAGTTACGTAACCCCCACCAGACCCTCCCCTCTACCCCCTCCCCTCCCTGTTCGTGCGGTAAGTTTCGTGATGGGCTAGGTGAGGATGCTGGAGTCCTCGAGATGAAAGGGGCAAAGGGATGAGGACGTGCAGCCAGAAGATGTAACTCGGATTAAAGTGAACTGTATGAAATCGCCTCGGAATTCTGACATTCGGCGCCTAGCTAAGTCACGGAGAAAAGCGCTTTTGAGGATACTCTTTATCAATGTTGGCATCAACTTTGTTGATGCGGATCTTGCAGATTTGCTTCAGTCGATGCCATACAGATGAAAGAATTTCAACGAATCAAGGGACACGCTCTTTGCATAATGCACGCAAAAGTCACGCAAAGTATAATATACAAAAAAATATGATTCAAATTTAATTTAAATTTAATAAGAGGTTATGTGGGATACTTGGACCAAATAAAATAAATTGTAAATGTCAATCTTTACATTTATTTTCTGATTATTTTTTAATTTAAATTACTGCATGATAGGCAGAGATGTGGGTATAACTGCGTGAGTGACTTTTCAAGGCAATTCGAATGGAAATTTGGTATAGAACTGGATAACTTAAGGAGTTTGGGAAGTTATCTCCAAAATATGGAATCATTCTGAGAATCATACAGGATGTTCCCAATGTCATCATTATGTAGTATTTTTTTTCAAAATTTTCATGTATTTTGTTTTAGACTAATTAACAGTCAAAATTGCATTTCATACATGGGATCTTATGCATAAAATCTGTTATAGCAGGAGACTTTTGTTACCACCTGAGTTGATAGCGCAGATCGATGCTAAACCAGGTTTGATGCATAAGAGCCCATGCATAAAATGCAATTTTTACTGTTAATTCATCTAGAACAAAATACATGAAAATTTTGAAAAAAATACTACATAATGATGATGACATTAGGAACGTCCTGTCTGATTCTCAAAATGATTCCATATTTTGGAGATAACTCCCCAAATCCCTTAATCGGTAGAGCGTTCGACGCGACATCGGAAGATCCTGGGTTAGATTTCCAGTGGCAGGGCTATCCAATTTTTTCTGGAATTGTTTTGAAATATATTGTGCAAATTAGTTTTGTTTGAAATTATTTATTGCTCCTTATTCAAACCCATAACAGCGATCTTGAGAGGAGACTGGAGATAGTCGAGCTGAAGAAGGGAGTATTCGAGTTTATGGTTTGAATAATTTGATTTTGATTGTTGGTTAGATCAATTCGAGATTAATGGGATGTTGAGATACATCCTGGCACCCATTTGATTTTTGGTTAGTTTATGATTTTTGTTTTTGGCTATTGGGTGCTTTCAGGCTTGCTTAATTTTCAGGTTTACCGTTAGGCCCGAGAATTACGTCACAGCTTTTGGCTGTGTCATAGCCGAATCCTAAAATAAAATTCCCAGGATTGTTAGATATTGTTGCCCTAGAATCAAAAGGGCGTAAGTGCCTCGTATAATCGTATACACTTACGCCTCTTCAGTTTTAAGGCAACATTCTACATTTCTCCATTTCTTCAGTGTGATTAATGAATGAAGAAGTTTCCATGTGATGAGAACTGATATAAACGTTAGAATTTGTAGAAAGGATAGAACATATCCATCCTTTGAGCTATTAATTACACGGACATGTCACTGGATGTTTCTCTCAGTTTCTCATCTCGTATCTCTTGATGTTCTCCACTGGTCTGCCACGACTAGTTACACTGGTCTTCTACTCTATCCACTGCAAGCAGTTTCTGCTCGTTTGCTACTCTCTCTCTCTCTCCTTTGCCTCGAGTTACTCTCTAGACTCGTTCACTTACACATCCATGTCTATAATGTTTCATCCTCCTTTTCCATGAGATCTCTTCCCTTGTTTCCTCTGTAGCATCTCTTACCTATCTTCATTCCACTACGTATCCTATTCCCCCGTATATATATTCCTCTTCTCCTTTTGCCCCCCCCCCTCTCTCTCCCCCCTATCTCTAAAACCCTTTTCTGTTGAATTCAGCAAGCTTTCATTCCTATCTCAGTGCGCCTTTATCCTCAACCCCCTCCCCCCCCCTCTTTTGGTAGACGCCAAGGATCATTCTATATTTAGTATCATACTGTTTTCAGGGTAGTTCAGCTTGCATGTCTGAGTTTCTTCAAGACACTATTCTCGTTCTGTTTAAAGTGGTATGGTCATGAATTGAATTCAATGATTAAAATATTTAATTAATTTTTTATTACAGGTTATATTGATATGTGAAGAATTTAGTGATGTTTTGAGTAAATTGAGGTCTTTTAGGGTCAATATTGATGAATATTCTTTGGATTTTTGATGCGAATAGTTTTGTTAGGAACTACTCATTACAACGGTTTCAGCGATTTTTCCCACATTTCCGATCATTTTTATGAATTTTTATGTATCAAACGATTTTATTGCAATCAAAATGATCATATTTAAGCTGAGATTTCAAGTCCCAAGTTGAGTCAAAGTACCGCATATTCACTCTTGAACATATATATATCATCGCCTTAGAAACAAAGTGGCGTAAGTGCTATCCTTATACACAGCACTTACGCCCTTTTATTTCTAAGGTGACGATATATTGATTGAGGCGAAAAAATATTCGAAAGAGTGTAAAAGTGAGCAATTTTTTGTGAAAATTATGCGTTCTTTTAAAGTAATGGAATAGATAAATTGTAATTCGATTCATTATGGGAAAAATTAACTATTGGGGAGCGTTTTGCCAATCGAATTGGCGAAATATTGAGTGGGATTTGTAAATAACGCACAAAAAATAGAGTTCCTGCTTGTTTCCATTGTAGATACTCAATCGATGAACTGTTTTTTGATAATATTAACTCTTTAATGATTGTAAAAGGGCTTTGAAGAGAATTTGCTCACATATTTTTATTTTCTGTGAAAAATGTAAACTTCTGAATTTTACATGAGATATTTATAGTTCACGATTTATTTGTGAAAAAATAATATTAACAGCAGTGATGAAAAAAATTGAAATATTTTCATCATAATATTTGTTTGCATGTTAACGATAAAATATCTGTTTTAAACCTCAAGCTGAGGATTTAAAGGTAAAAAATATTATTTCAAAGGATATTCCTTTGAAAAAATATAGTAAAATTTGTGATAAACTTGCGTCACAGTGAATTCACGAAGTACTTCACTTCAATGAATTTGACTTTTTCACATTTTCATGCATACGAAAAATAGTTTTTTCTTCGTAGTTTTTTTTTTTTTTCTATTTCCATTCTCAAATCCATTCAGCATACAGCACGGAAATATATTCCAGAATCAGATATGGGAATGTAAATTTGAAGCGTTTTTTTTTTTTTTTTTTTTCTTTTACTCGAAATATTTCGAATGCACTGCATCAAATGAGTTCATCTGCAAATATTGAACAATTTAAAATTGTATAAATAGAGATTGCGAGAAAGAGAGGGAGAGTTAAAAAAAAAAAGATAATGGAAGTATATTTATCTAGTCAATATTCACTTAACTGAAAATTTAATTTCAGATTATTATTTCGATGTTCCAATATAGGTAATGGATATTCAATTATCTCTCTCGTATTTTGTATGAATGATGGAATATTGCAATTGATGTGTGTCTAACTCTGAACACGTATATAAAGCTAGTACTCTATGTTTTTTTTTTCCTTTTTTTTTTTCATTTTTATTCTTTCATTGAGAGTATAGAGAGAAGAGGCAGCAGACCGATTGGAAAGACTCGTTACCTCAGTGTATAACGAACACCGAGTTCGTGGATACGTGAACAGAATATAAGAATTCTCGTTTCGCTCCATTTCATGCAGGCCAGAGTAATTCGTAGAAATTGATCTTGAATTTGATTTTACTAGTATTGGAAAATAGTGTCAAAAAGTGTATTTCATTCCGCCTTTATCCCTTTTGTATTGGCATATTTTTCAAAAAAAAAAAATTTCAATAAGAGGCAAAAAAATGATCTAGGATTTTTTTATCCAATGAAGAATTTCTCGAAAAAATCTGAAAAAATTTGAGAAGATGCTCTAACATGTCTATATTATTGAGTAATTTTTTCAGATTTTTCCATAGAAGTGCGCTTTAATTCCCCTTTTATTTCTCTATTTTCACGTGATTTTTATCGTGACAGACAGTCTTTGATAAATATTTTTACTGCCCCTTTTATTCCTCATTCGTAACTGTAAAATTACAGAGGTTTTTTTACTTTTCCTACAATTTCCCTTGTTTTTTCCCGCTCTAATTCCATCAGAAATACGAGAGTACATCGGAGGCAATCGATATATATGTTCAATGATATAAGTCAGATTTGGTTTATGTTCTCTGTAAAAATATGAAACAATGTTTCTGCCCCGAGGTTTCTTTTTTTTTTTTTTTTTCCCTTTTTTTTTTTTTAGAGCCCATTGTTGATTGACGGATGTAGAAACTTTGACTGTTTATTTTTAAAGTGAAATAAAAGGGAATTGAATTTTTAAAAAAACCTACAGAGATATTTCTCTCGATTTTTCAACTCATTTTTCATGCACCACCGGTGTCCACAGGTCATGTACCTCTGAAATACAATACAAGTAAAACTCGATTTTCCCCCAGTCTTGAGATTTTGTTGAAAAAAAAAAAGAAAAAAAAAGGAGACGGTGAAGAATGAGAAGTAAAAAAAAAATAAAGCTACGTATCCTCGGGGCAGACGGCGAGTGACATTATCGTATCTAAATACATTGAGTTGAAAATATATGGACTTTTACTGTATTCATTGATGTTACCGTACCCAAGGGATACTTTTGCAGGTGATGCATGAGTACTTGAATTGACTATCTACGTACATGGATAAAAAGATATGAATAGCTTCAGGCCATCACTTTAATACGTACGATTTTTATTGAGAAACTTGGTCAAAGGATTTCTTTCTTCATTTCGAGATATTCTATTTATTCAAGATGGTACTCCAATAAATGCTCTATCAAAGATGATATTTTTTTTACATTTTTCTGATTTTTTTTATAATTTTCGTCCGAAAATAACGAAATTACTAAAAAAAACCACAGGATTGACCCATTATTTAAAAACTATTGGCAAAAAGAGCAGCATTTTAACTAAATAATAAAAGAAAAAAATATTCAATTCACCGTATAGTTATTGAGAAATTTTAATTAGAAGGTACACTGAGAAAAAAAATATATTTTATTGAGAAATTTATTTTCCAATTGAAGAAAAAGAAATTATAATCAGGAACAATTTTTTTATTATTAATTAACTGGTTGATTCATGTCAATTTTTTTTTTCTAAGGCTGGATTAGTTTTAAATAAATAACAAAAATGAATTAATTCCAATCGAGTTATTTTCAATCTAAGTAATGCATTGTTACTTTCAATAAAAAAAATTCTGAAGATTAATAATTATTGACTCGTCTTAGTTTTAAGAAATTTAATTCTTTGCGAGAAACTATTTTTCCTCATTGTAATGATATTTATATTTGATTCAAAGCTTATGTAGTATTGAAAATTTTCAATACTTTTATTTCTAGAGTCAAAGACAAATTTCTAAAAAAAACATTTTTTTTTCCTCATTGTTGTCGTAACTATTTGCCTCTCTCTCTATCTCATGCATTTGATAGAAGATTAATACAGAAAAAATTCGAGAAAAAAAAAATTATATTCACCAGCTGAAGATATGACTTTCAAATAGTTTAATCACATTTTCGGATAAATTGAAGCACATTTCCACAAATTATCAGCAATTGATTAAAAACTACCCTAAAAATCCTAAATTTTCCTCTGCTTCAGCCTATCCCTTTAAATTAATACCAATAATTTTCCAATTTATTCACGAAAAAAAAAAAATCAGAATTTAATCACTCTCCAATATTTGCATAATATCATTTTCTCCCAGCGAATTCATCCGGAATTTTTTATTAAAAAAAAAAAAAAATGAAAAAAAAAAAGAGTAAAACTGAAAAACGGAAATGAGAGAGGAAAAAGAAACATTCGATCAAGGATTTTATGCAAATTGCATGGATCACACCTGCCTCCCCCGAGGCAATGATGCGGTAGTCCCTGGGGTGGACTCTCGGACGACCTCCCACACTAAAATCCATCCTAAAATCCTTTAGCCCGAAATCGAGACGTGCGCACAGCTGGAGTCGAATGAGAGAGGATTCATCGAATCAGAATCCCCAGCGACAGCTGGCCCCCGCTTCAAACCGATCAGTGTGCTGAATCTTTTTTCGATCCCATCAACATTTCGTTGGCGGTAACAGACGAGTGAGAGAGAAAGAGAGAGATGAAGAGAGAGAGAGAGAGAGAGAGGCCCTTGATAAAACCGCGTGCGATTCCTTGCTTATACGATTCAGCCGTCTCCTGAATTTAAAATTGCCGGAGGATTGTATAACCCCTTTTTCGTCAATTTTAACTGTTTAACTTTTTCAAAACACAATGGAAGAAGCGCCGTCCTCTTTTTTTTTTTATTTTATTGTACGTAAAATACATAAAATTGGTTAAATTGAGTTATAAATTTTTTTAGAGTGAAAATCTAAATTTATTCATTATTGCCAAAGTTTTGGAATTCAAACCCCAAAAAGAAGCATTCAACTCCTGAATTCATTGGAATGTTTAAGGATGTTCTATACCTACCGTAAGCGGGGGTTGTGCGGCATGAGAGGGGCAGTGATTTCGTCAGTGTTCCAATCCCTGAACATGAAATAATGATTTTTTAAATTCTTCATTAAAATGATTTTCAGGGAATTATGGAACGCTGTCAGTGTTCGAATATTATATTATTATCATTACATTTCATAGATATTTTTTTTATCCTTTATTTAATTAGTTTGAGAATTATTTGGAAAAAAGCGTTGAATTCTAGGGAATTCTGGCGACACGAGTTGGCAGCACTTACGCGAAATCGACAATTTTTCAAGCATTTTTATTAATTTTAATGCCAATTATTGACCCAATCGTTGTATAAAAATGAACAAATTGTGCAGGGGGTTATTTCTCACCTATATCCGAAGTTTCACCAAATTTGAACAATTTTTCGAAAAGTTTCTTAAGCTTTTGTGAATTTTCCATAAGAATCATGTTAAAAATGGTTATTAAAAAATTTATAACTTTTAAACCAGGTATGAAAAAAATCCAAAATTTTGCATACGGTTTCTTTATAAATTGGAGAACCTTGGAAAAAAATTTCATTGAAATCGTACATTTTTAAGTTCTAATAAAATACCAGTAGAACATCCTTGAACGATGGTTATCAAAAAATTTATAACTTTTAAACCAGGTATGAAAAAAATCCAAAATTTTGCATACGGTTTTTTTATGATTTGGAGAACCTTGGAAAAAAATTTCAATGAAATCGTACATTTTTAAATTTTGATAAAATACCTGTAGAACATCCTTAAATAGAGCGCGCAAAAACAGTCAATAGAGGACTCACTTTTTTCCCAAAATACTACGAATTAAAAACGCAGAGCTTCCAAAAAAAAAAAAAAAAAAATGGACTATTCCGTTTTTCAAAAAAAAATTCAGCTGCCACAGGTGAAAAATTAGAGAAAGATTTCAATGAAATTCGTGGAGAATTCGGGAAAATTTGAAGGGAAAAGTCGATGAGATTTTCCAAGGGAGGAGAAATCACTCATCAACCCCCCTCCCCCTTCCTTTTTTAAAATTCACTATTCAAACCCGTGCAATTTACTCTGCAGATACGAAGAAACACGCGTAAAAATTGAAAATAATAATTATAATAATAAAGTACAAAATGCCATTGGCTTACAAACAAAGGGGCGTAAGTCCTATGTATAAGCATAACACTTACGTCTCTTTGTTTCTAAGGCTACGATATCATTTTTCTAAAATAACACAATTATCAATTTTAATTGATTGAATTATTTCAAATGCTAATAAAAAAAAAAAAAAAAATTATTTCAAATCATTGAAAAATTTTGAATTTCGAAATGGCTAGATGATTCTATGATTTTTTTTCCGTGATTTTTAGCCGTTTAACTTTTTTAAAACACAATGAAAGAAGAATTCCTCTTTTTTAATTTTATTGGGCTAAATAAAAAGGATTAAATTGAGTTATAAATTTTTTTTGAGTGAAAATGTGAATTTATTCATTTATGTCAAAATTTTTGAATATGAAATATTCGAATAAAGCCCGCGAAAACTGCCAATGGAGACTCTTTCCCAAAATAGCAGGACTTTAATACGTAAAAAGCATTTAAAAAGGAAAAAAAAAAAGAAGAAAAAAAAAGCCAGACTATTCCGTTTTTCAATAAGTATTCACTTGCCAGAGGTGGAAATTTTGCATATCTCTTTTCAATCCAACATGCAGCATATCTTGAGAGTAATTGGCGAGTTGAGGGAAGAAGGCCGTTGGGATTCAGTGGTGAAGGATATCGTTTTACCAGTAGGACGGAGCCTCAAAAGCTGATTCAAAGATTCGATGGATCGATACTACCACCGGTTAACGGATAAATATAGGGCTGTGAGATGTACTTGATTTATCATCGACTCTACAAGCGCCAAAAGTTATTTCAGGTCTGTTATTCAAAAAAAAAAAAAAGAAAAAAGGGGTAAGAAGGGGGGAAAAAAGGGTGAAAAGTCTATTTTTCTTCAATAATTATGAGCATAATTTTTTTATTCACTCCAAAGCATTAAGGGGGGGGGGGGGGGGGGGGGTAAGGGTTTACGCGTGAAAAAAAAAACACTTTTTTACGAATTTTTTTTAGACGTATGGATTGAGCAACTTTATTGAAACCTTTTGAACATTATCGAGTATGGATTCAACAACATGGAGTAATTTTTTTATACGAAAATATCCACAAACAAGCCGATGACGGAGCATTTCTGAGAACGTCTATTGAAATAGACGATTTGCGGTGATCACTGTATCTCAGCTAAAAATTATCAGGAATAAAAATCCATTGAAATTTAGTCAAAGTATCATTAAATCCTTCCCCCAACGTTCTCTGATAATTTTTTTTTTCATTTTTCAATTTTTGGTGGTCATTTAAAGTAAAAACTGCAATTTTTTACGAAAAATTGCGCCATTTTGTGGCACAATTTTGGTAGAAAACCCCTTTAATGTAAAAAAAAAGATAATCAGAGAACGTTGGGGGGGAGGATTTAATGATACTTTGACTAAATTTCAATGGTTTTTTATTTCTGATAGTTTCCAGCTGAGATACAGTGATCACCGCAAATCGTCTATTTCAAAGAAACATTCTTGGAATAGCTCCGTTGTTAGTGGATATTTTTGCATAAAAAAATTACTCAATGTTGTTCAATCCATGCTTAATAATGTTCAAAAGGTTTCAATAAATCTGCTTAATCTATACGTCTAAAAAAAAATCGTAAAAAAAGTGTTTTTTTCTCCACGCGTAAACCCTTACCCCCCCCCCCCCCCTTAATATTGAATGCAATTAAAAATAACGTAAAAAATTCGTGGATACAAAAATTGTAAAGTTGTTTTTTTTCATTTTGGAGAGCCATTCAATCCACGATTTTCGATTAATATTCTACACATTGACAGGGATTTTTATGAAGCACTCGAATCACTGTTAAATTTTATGGCACAGAGTGATCGGAATAGTTGAGCGTATGAATAATTTTTTATAATCAAATTATAACGCAATTTCAATGAAATAATATTTTTAAAAAAATAATTTATTTCGGGGAATTATCAAATTTTTATACAAAACGAGAATTGAATTTTAAATTACAATTGTCATATTTTATTTGAGTAAATTTCTTTGGTTAAGTCTCTGGTATTCGAGGAATTGGGTTGTGAGTCGTGGAGCAAGTGGACGTTAAATACGTATAAATCATTTAAACATCAGCATGCATGTCTGGAAATATTTATGTGTCTGATCCGAGATTGACGTAAATTCCAGTCTTCAACTTTTCCCAGTATTTTTTACCAATTATGAGGAATGCAAAGATAGCGATGGAGAAATGCCTTTTTTTTATTTGAATGAATAGGTATTGTGATAAAAATATTTCACTTAATTTACACAGTGAGGAAAAAAAAAACTTCTATTGGAAATGAAAGCCTTGCTTATAATTAGTAAAATTCGGTTTTATGTAATTACTTTCTTATTTTCTTTGCGAGTGAAATCTGGATGAAATCGGTTGAATAGTTCTCTTGGAAAAATTAAATTTTGGAAAAATCTCGATTTTTTCTTCACTTTTCCGATCTTCCCTGAAATTCGCTCTTTAAATCGATTTTAGTATTTGGTGATAGGCAGTATTTTCTATCACTAGATTTGTTTGTAAATCATAAAATACGTGGAAAAAAAAAGACGATTTTAAATGTGAGCTTACTCAACCTTGAAGATTATCATAGAATTGTTTGATTTTTAGTAGAGTCATGTTTAGAGTCATGATATTAAAAAATTACTATTTTTTCAGAAATTTTGGATAATCGTGTACTCAAACAATTCTTCAGTAGGAATCGAAAATAACAAATTACATAACAGACAAAATTAAGAATTTTTTAAATCTCTTTTTAAACCCGTGGTATTATATGCTTCGTAATTTTTGCATGAGGAATGATTGTCTAAAATCGTTGCGTGTAAAAAACACGTAAAAAATAAAGATATGAAATGAAACAGATAGAGATTGGATTTCTTCAGTGTTTCCATTGAAAACCTAAGAAAATTTCAAGTGGAGAATACATCTCGGAATTTATTTATTTTTTTTCTAAATTTTAATTTCTCTTCAGTACGACTTGGGGATGAAACAGTTTTTATTTTTCGATTTTTCATCACTTTTCCAAGAATATCTTTGGTTCTATTAAAAGTATTGGCTTGGAGTTAATGTTGAATGAGGCGAGATCATTTGCCATCGATTTATACGGTTTGAGAAACATTTTTCGAAAAATAACCAACCATATATCGAAGAATTTGAATACTAACGTCATATTATCATAATATTTATTCACAAAATTCAAATAATCGTATAATCAAACAATTTTTCATTAAAAAAATATGAGAATTGATTACATAGCAGATTAGATAATAGACATGTGACGTGTGTAGAAACCGCAGGTCGTATATTTCTGTTATTTTTATTCGATAAAATAGGAGAGAAATAAAATAGAGGATTTCAATCAGAGGAAATTATCAAAAAGGCGTGGGAGAAGCATTTCCGGTCGCCAATAAGAACCCAGTTCTTCTAATAGAACTGTTCGGCGGTGGCAATCCGCTTTGTCCGTCTTTTTACTGTAAAAGACTGGCTAAAGCGTGAGAATGCTTATCCAGCAATTTTGGGGAATGATGTGACTGAAACAACGAAGTTTCGTCACTTCGGGGATTACTCTCGACCGGTGGACACCTCCGGGTGTCCACTAGAAAAAAATCGCGTAAAATAATTAGCTTCGCGTACGGACCCAAAGTAACCCTTGTAATTCACTCATTATTTGGAACATTATAATATCAATTTAAATGATATTAATGGTTATTATTTGGAAGTTTCCCGCTGCTATCCTTTGAAATCTCGTAAAATCGAGTGGATCCATCCGTGAGCTCTCCACAATTGGACTAGTTAACCCTTCAAGTACGGGACCCATACGCTGCGACTTGTCCCATCGGCCGGGAGCCATCTGACAATCAGACTACGCTGCTCAATAGGCAAAGTCTCATGAACGCTTTATCCAAAAATTATCGAAAAACTTTCATTGAGTGCATTAGTTTTCCATAGAAATACTATAGAGATATCGATTTTCCTCAGATTTTGCGTTATAGAAATATTTCGTGAATTTTTGAGCCTAATTTTAATTCTATCAGATGATTAGTTGCTGAACTAGTCTTGCACGCTAAATTTATTTATAACAAACAAATTATCAATCCGATTGAAATTTGCATTGCGCCATTTGATAGACGAACCTTCAGAGTAATTTGAGTAAAAATTTCGGAATATTCAAAGAAAATTTCTCCGATAAACGAAACGATTGAATATATCAAGCGTGGAATTTCAGCCCACAACTTTTGTTTATTAAAAATAAGGGGTATAAATATTGCAAAAAAAAAAAATTCACCACTCCGAAGACAGTTTCATTATCTACCCAAATCAATTTTTTCAATTTCTACATCTGCGATAGTATTTGAGAAAATGATTTTTTAATGTTAAAAAAGAGGGTCGATACGTCGTATGGACCCCGTACTTGAGGGGTTAAGAGGGCTCATCAAATATTGCATCTATTTGTTGGCAGAGTCGTGTGGTTAATTGCAAAGGACTATTAAGGACAAATGTAAAAACTCAAACGTAACAGACAGAATGAAGAATTTTTTAGTATTTTTGACATTAAAGTATACGATCAAAATGTTCGATTTTTTTCCATAGAATATTTTTCTGTTGAAATTCGAATAAAAAAAATAACCTGATTCGAAAAAAAGAGTTGGTATTTTATTCTAAAAATTCTCCTAATTTCCAACGATATGTTGAAGACTCCGAATAACGACGTCATATTGTCATAATATTTGTTCATAAAATTCAAATAATCGTTTATTCAAGCAATTTTTCAGTAAAATGTATAAGAATTGATTACATAATAGATTAGATAATAGACAAAATGAAGAATTTTTTAGTATTTTTCTTGTATTTTTTTTAGTATTTTTCCACTGTGACGAGACATTTTAAAATGTGAGGAGCTTAACATTGAAGTATATGATAAAAAGTTTCTAATTTTTTTCGCCCAGAATATTTTTTTCATGATACTAAAATTGATGAAGCTACGTGAGTCGAAAAATAAGTTTTCACAAGTCGTCATTTTTTCTTCGAAATCCGCTTCATTTCCAATGATATCTTCAAGACTCCCAAAAATCACGTGACGATGAACATTCTTCTTCTAATGAAAATCCTAACATTATTGAAGATTTTTGTCATCAAACAATCATCTTCGAATTGTAGTTCCTCAGAAATGACTCAGTTGAAAAAAAAAAACAACAAACAAAACATGATAGAAAAAAAAAAGAATTTTTTTCTTTCAAGGAAGTACATCTGATGAAGATTTAGTAGCGAAAAAATCACAAGCCATGAAAGAAATTATTACAAAAATTTTCCGAAGTAAGGAAGTGGGATTGATAATAATTCATAAATGCATGAATAATATAATCATTAGAACTGTATTTATCTATTTTTTCTTGCATAAAATATGCTTGCAGAAATACATTTTAAAACTTTAAAGAATCAAAAATTACAATGAATATCTAGTCATTGTTAATTTTTTACAAAAAATATACATTTGAATTAATTTATTTTATGGGATTGACAATATTAGCAATCCATTGCAAGTAGGGAGCTACCTTGATTACTGTTGCGCCCTTAATACTAGTGTCATCCATAGAACCAAGTAGTATAGCAAATACCTGTCCATCACAAATAACAGGAGCGCCACTGTCCCCCTAAATAGCAAGAAAGAGGGAATTTCAGTAAATTTATTCATATTACATTTTGTTCACTCATAATTCAGTAGTGAAGAGGTAAAACAAGATAAGTCTATTTTTTTCTCATTTATTTTTTTAAAAAGACATTAGAAAATGAACAAGATAGGGCAATTTTGCTCTGAACCTCTTTTGTAACTCTTGAAATTCTCTACCACAAAAGATGAATAATATCGCCTTATCTCGCTTAGTTTCCAAGACATTACCTTTAAAATAATCACAAGAATAAGTCGGTTTAACCTGTTTTTCCTCTTTACTACTGAATTCATAGAATAGAAACCAAGAAAATGAATTACCGATCTAAGGAATTCCTCATTCTGGTCCTCATGGATAGCACAGATTTCATTAACCAATGGGGCATTGTATGGAGCACAGTCTGTGGGAGTTGGTATTCTTACACTTGACCATCGTAGTGATAGGTCCATGGCATGGATATTTGTACGAAAATTGTTGTTGTATTTTTCATTTTCTCTGTACAGAACAAGCTTACAGTTGGGTCGAAGGAAAGTGCCATCGCTGATTGACAATGCAATTTTCTGAATATTATTTCCCAAAACTAGTGGATCTTTGAGCTGATAAAACAGAAATAGAGAAAAATGGGATAAAATGGGAATTCTGATGAAATGGTTTTAGATGATTTTTTTCCCGTCAAAATCCCATCAAAGAGTAGAGGAAATTCTCTATCAGAAGCATGTGTCAGAATTTATTTTTTTCTTATTTTTTGGAAAATTTGAGTTTTTTTTGGGTACGAATGGAAATTTTTTCCATTTTCGAGGATATCTTCAATAGTAAATTATCTCATCTTACATTTTAGACTAACTTGGAGTGATAATGACCAATAGAATCGGAAATATTTTCGATGAAGTGAGATTTTTCAATAACGCAAACGGTTAAAGAATTGAATTTTCAAAAAACATTCAAAATTTTTGTCATAGATGTTCTTCAGAATTCAATGACGATTATACTGAAGATACTTACCTTAAGAAGACCAATGTCATTCTCATTAATAAGGAGACCTGGAAACTGTCGAAAAGAATCATAACAACGAGGCTCCAATGTCTCAAGCCACGCAACATTATTAGCATCGGTCACTCGAACAGTTCCAACAATTACTCTCAAAGAAACGTGTCCTGTACCACAGATACAGTGTCCAGCTGTCAGTATGTATCTTTCATTGATAATTGCACCAGAGCAATGGAATACACTACCGCTGTATATAGCTGCAGCAAATTTGTGGTCACCCACTTTCGCTCGCTGTCCATACTGGATGGATGCCACTTTTCCAAAATTTAAATTAGTTTTATTCAATTTGAATTGAATTTGGAAAGGAAAATAAAGAGGAATAATTTAGAAATATTCAAGAAATAGTTTTACCATTGCTGATAGCTACAGTTGAAAGAATAAAGATCAATAATGAACTCGTCATTTCGAGGAATCAAAAAACTATCAATTAATGAAGAAGGTGGTTCCTCAACTCTTGAACAACGACTACTTTGAAATTGTCGGTTGTCTTCGTTTTTATACTGTTGATAGGAACTGTGAGGCTTAAAAGCTTTGCCAACCTCGGAGCGGCTGTGCTGCTACCTGTCGTTATGAAGAGCGCACCTCTGCCAAACATAATAATTTTTACAAACATGTTTTTTGACCGTTCAAAATTCATATTTAAGTGGATAATTGGCCTTGCAGTCATTAATTAAAACTCAATTAATGGAAAGTTGAATTTTTATTGTCAACGTTTCGGCTCATTCAACATGAACTCTCATCAGGACATTAAAATTCATCATTCCTACCTGTGAAGTAGAGACAAAGTTATAAGATTATGAGTAAATGTGAAATTAAAGTGTTGGAAGTATAGAGACGTAATACATACAAATTTGTGCCAAGTCATGACAGTTAGAAATATAGAAATAATAATTTTTTTCTCGATATTTTTCTATATTTTTATAATTAAATTAAGGACAAAGAATAGAAATTTGTGGAGAAAATCTTCACTCATTAAGGAGGTCCTTAATGAACCCAATGAATACAAAAATACGAAATGCAAGCAACTACATTTTGTGTTAAACAGATTATGAAACTTTGGCAATATCTATTATTCTTTTTGTTTTCTTTTATATTATCTTTTATTTTTATTTCAATTATTCTAACTATCTTCTATCACTTCTGATGAAAAAAAATATATTCTTTTAAATTTTTTGTGATGAAATTGTGAAACTATATATTAAGGAATTTTTTTGAGGCTTTAATAATAATAATAATAATAATATTCATTTGAAAACATTTTTTTTTTTTTTCACAGGGCACAAATGTTTGCATTAATTGTGCTTTATTCATAGATTTCAAGTGAATTATGAATTCCAATGAATCATAAATGTAGATTAACGTTAAACTTCTACTTCACAGTTAATTTGTACAGTAAAAACCAAAACTCCCGGGCCGGAAGTTGAATCCTGAAATGGAATATGTGTAATTTCTCGCCCTTCCATTCTATCCCCTCCCCTCCCTCCCCCCCTTCTTGCTCCTGCTGAATTCTATCTCCACTGGCTATCTCGAGGGAATTTCTACCCACTTTCTGGTGTCCGGTAATAATTTATTCCCGAGAAAATCCATTCTCTTCCGGCCCCTGAATGTGCAATGGTGAAAATTATTTTTTACTCTTTATTATTTTCCTTTTTTTTTTTTTTTTTTTGGTTTTTCCGTTGCTAATTTAGAATTTCATTATATTTCAACAATAAATCTGAAATATGGGAAACCACCACCACTACACGTGTACTGTTCTGCAGATGAGATAGGAGAAAAAAAAAAGGACTATTTAATACGTAGGAAGCCTCATAAAATATTTTTCTAGCTTGATATGAATTCTGCATTTTTTTTTTCTCCTCATCAAAGTATAATCGTCTATCCTCCATTTAAGAGGAAATGAAGGGAAAATTCAATGGTTTCTTTATCAAACATTTTTGTTCGTTTAATATCGATTTTCATTTATCCACTGCAATAAGTAATAAAAGATTGTTAAAATGAGAGTGAGAGAGAGAGATGAAGATAGGTATAGACATAGAAATAGCAATTCTCGTCTCTATTTATCTGATTTCCTTTCTCTCTTGAGGTTTTACTCTTTTTTTTTTTATACCTATTTCTTTTTCCCTTCACACAATTTCTCGTTTTTTCCTTCCTCTTTCTTTCTGCTATTTGCCTTTTTACTCTTTCTCTCTCTCTCTCTCTCTCTCTTTTTGCCGAAACCCTTTTGCCTTTCAGCTTCGAATACGAGCCAGTACAAGTGTGGAATTTTCATGGTGAAGAGCCTGAAGTTGAACTTGTTGTAGTGAAGAGAAGAAGAAGAAAAAAAAAATGAAACGGTAAAGAAGAAACGGTTTAAGCTGTACTGGGAAAAGAATGGCAGTTTCACTTGCACACACACACACACACAGGTCGTTCTTTTTATTCTCCATCTCTTCTCTCCTACTTCTTCCCCCCCCCCCCCCCTGCACCTCACTTCTCCACTCAACTCGCTTTCCAGATGGGGTGCATAAAATATTGAAATCGTGCTTATGGCTTCCAAAGCTTCTGCTACACGGAATTCTGAATTGAAACACATTGCTGTACAGATATCGAGAGCTCTCTCTCTCTTTCTCATTTCCTAGACCATTACACGAAGAATTCTTTATCATTGAGAGGGAAAAAATTAGAGGAATAGATAGATGTATAGATGAATTGATAGACATTTATTTAACTTTAGATTTAAGAGACAATCGAGCTGAAAAAAAAGAAAATGGCGGAGTTAAAAGGACAATTTATAAAATTTTATTGCAAAAAAATGAAAAAAATGAGTCAATTGAATTATTAATAATGCAGAGATAAAGGGGTAATATGGAGATTTCTGAGAAACGGTTGAGGATGGAATTTTTTGGATGATTCCGTTGGAAAGCTGAGGAAATTTTACGTACAAAACATGTACCAGAATTTATTTTTCAGAATTTTTTGGGAAATTCGATGGTTTGGAGAGAAATTGAAGAGGGAATTCTTTCAATTTTCGATTTTTTTTTCAGTTTTTTGAGGATAGCTTTGATTCTATTGGTCGTGATGGGTGCAGGCTGGTTGCAAATGATAGCTGAGTTCATTTCCCATCGATTGATGGGGTTTTAAAAATAATTTTGATCAATTTTTGAGTGATTTAGAGCTTAACTGATGAAAACCAATCTTTTTTCTATAACTTCTTCAAAAAATGATGGAAAAAATATTTGGACCACATAAAATTGATACGAAATGAGCTAAGCTTTCATTTGGAAGTAACGTTGATGCTCTACGACCAATCAAAATTCGAGATATCTCCAAGGAACTAAAAAATTTCAGAAATAGAAAAAATTTCACTATTAATTTTTCCTCTAAAAATCGATATTTCAAAAAAAATTTGAAAAATTAATTCTGACATATGTTTTCTGTCTAAAATTTTCTCAGTTTTTCAATGGAATCATCAAGAAAACTCCACCCTCAACCATTCCCTAAAAATTCCCATTTTACCCCATTTCCCACGTGTATTTCTAATCGAGAAAATCACTTTCCCGATCAAAATTATCCGCAACATCCAATCAAACTATTCATCTCATCATTCACCATCATTTGCCCCAAAATTGATCGTCGATACAACGATAAATCACTCAAAATAACGATTTAATAAGCTTCACGTATAAAGCGACCTGATTGAATTCAAAATGAATCAATAATTTTATTACAAAATCATTATTTATTGATAAATTTATGAATTTAAAATGAAGATTGTCCATCAGTATTTGAAATCAATGGCTCAATTGATGCCACAGACTGTTCTCCTAAATTTACGTTTACTCATAAATCTCTCGTCCCAATTTCGTCTGCGATCGTGACGTATTCAACGATAGGGACCTTGCTCAGTAAACATTATGCAAATTTCCAAACCCCCCCTCCTCTTCTTCTCCCTTCAGTGGTAGCATCAGCATTGCATTTAGAGTATATATATACCCGTAATACTATCCACTTGTAAAATCTACGAGAGACCAAAACTACGTTCCACTCTAATCGTAAATTTACGAAATTTCGATTGCAATGCGCATTTTTCTTTTTCTTTGATTTTCATTTTTTTCTCTCACAAATTGCATGAAACTGTGTCTTCTGGCAGTGGCTTACCACTCATTCAACTTCGAGATTAGTCTTCTGTAAAATGAAGAAAATTCCCTCGCATCTAATGCAGAAAGAATACTACGAGATATTTCGAGTCACGTAATCCAATAAATTGCGAAGAGATATAAAAATGACCGTTGATTTATTTTTCTTTATGAAAAATGAATAAGATTTCTTGGGAAATCTATTGTTCTCATTCAATACTTCGAACAACGAAATTGAGAGAACTCCAAATAAATTGAATTTTCTTGAAATAAAGAGGAGAATTGAAGTGAAGGATTTTTTTTTAGGGTGAAGGAGTACGTGGAAAAATCTGAAAAAATTTGAGAATATGCTTCGATATATCTATATTGTTGTGTAATTTTTTCAAATTTTTTTATGCATGCGCCGTTAATCCAAAAAAAAATTCCTGGAACATTTCAAGAATTTTGCTCTGCAGGTCCATTTTCTCGTATTTATATTTTCTGGTTTTCTCCAGAAAAAAAAGCGCCTCCCTAAGGAACACATTAGAACGAAGAGTAGCGAAGGAGGGAAAAAAAACGCAGAGAATTCAACAGCTACACTCGAGAAGTCTCCTGCTCTTTACGTTGAATACAATTTCGTGCTCATTGGTCCACAAGTAACGAGGAACAACTTTTTCCTTTCGAGCTCTATAGACCACGACGATGACGACAGAGAAAAGTGCGAAGGGAGAAATGAAGGACAAGAGAGCTTTCTCTTTCTCCCTTATTTCCCCCTCCCCCTTCTTTTTTTTCATCCCCCAATCGAGATGACGAAGGTGCGAGTAAAAGTGTACGGGACAGTGTATAGTAGGGAAAATGCTGGCGTTTGCCGTACAATTCCTCAAGGCTTAATGCTGAATGTGCAAGAAAACTCGGGGGCCAGTACTTTTGGCTAGAATGAGGAGAAAGAAAGAATAGGGAAAAGAGAGAGAGAGAGAGAGAGAGAGAGGGGAGTGGGTCAGACTGAGGCGAACCACGATCACCACACTTCCCGCAGTTTCTACTCTGTTACTTTATTTTCACCCTCACTTTTTTTTTTCCCTTCAACCAGAGACGTCAAAGTTGTAGGTCCCTTGGACGAAATGTATAGGTGTGTGTGTGGGAGAGGAAGAGGGAGGGGAGGGTGGATATCACCCGGTAGTTTCCCATGAGGAAAACAGTTGCTCTAGCACCTTAGAATTGCCAACGTTAAGTACTCCTGCAGTGGAGAATTAACAAGAAGAAACTAGTCTGCCCAGAGCCAATGAGAAACTTCTAAATTCTTTATTCTTCTATTTCACACCATGAATTGCTCTTTTATTTTTTGTATTCTTTTAAATTTTTTCATACACGTTTTTTTTTATTAATGCAGTTCACTCGCGAAACAATCTCATTCAAAAAAATTCGAAAATCATCCAGAAATTCCGAGTATTTTTATTTTTTTTGGTGACAAAAAAATAAATAAAAAAGTAACGACATTTGAAATTTTTTCTTCAGAATTCAGTAAAAAATTCAATTTTCAATATTTTTTGAATGATTCTACACACAGAAAAAGTTGAACATGAATTATGAACTTCTTGTACATAAATCATGCACTATTAGTGTATGAGTGTCTTGGGCATAAAACATGCACTATTAGTAGGGCCGAGACGTCGGTGTAAGGTTTGATCTGGGCTGAAGCTGCCTATAAATAAAACACATTTTAAATGGTTATTAATGCCAAATTGATATTTATAAACGTTGAACTGACTTTATAAACATTAAAGAATTCGTGTTTCTCAATAATTCAAAGAATTGATCAACATTTGGATATTATTATTCATCGTGATGAGTTACTCTACGAGTTCCCTAAAAAGTTCCCCTGGAAGTTCCCCTAAAAGTTCCTCTGGAACATGCACTATTAGTAACGTAAATATGCACTAATTGTGCATCAATCGTTTTTTTTTTTTTTTAATTAAATGCAGAACATATATCTCCATCTCATACGTCAATTTCATGAAATTTCTAAGAAAAATCGATTTAAAAAATCAAAGTGAAACTATGTTAATGCAATAGGAAGAAAGTTTCACATTATTTTTTCGGCTCGATGCAGTGCACCTAATTTTAGATACGGCTTACAGTTTCTTGAACAAATACGTGAATGGAGATAAATACGTTTCGCGCTTGAGATAGCACGTTTAACGAGAAATTTAGAGAGTAGTACACCCTGACAAACGCAGGAAATTGTAATGCACCGGTCGAACTCACTAGTTTCTAGAAATACACGTAATTGTTCTACTCTCATCCCTTCAACGTTTTGTGAAGTTTTCAGAGGTTACTAGAGAGAAAGAGAGAGAGAGAGCTTTCGAAGTACAAATAGAATAGTATTTCTCAACTTTGGCTCGTTATTGATGAACCAATTTGTATTCTCTTGTTTTAACAGAGGCAATAAGTAAGAAAATTTTTGGAAAATTGCAATTGCAATATATATTTCTGTGCTTTCAATGGAAAAAAAATTCCGGTAATTGAAATTTTCAATTATTCAGTGAGATCGTAAAGATTTTTCTGAAGTTTTAATTTGGAAAATTCATGTCATTGAAAATTTACTGAATTTTTCAATCTTCCTGAGAGGAAATTGGAAATTTTGTCTTTAATTTGGGAGAGATAGAAAATTTATAGACAAAATAATTCTCCATTAGTTTAACGCGGAAGTGTCAATCATGAAGATTATAGGAATCATCCCTAATTGACATAAAAGTGGAATTATTTCAGGAAAATGGAAGAATTTAATTCAATAAAAGATAAAGCACAGGATGAGTCAATTTTTTTTTCCAATATTTTCCTCAAAATATCTCAGAAACTAGTGGAGATACGCCCTTTTCACTCATTTATGTGAATTTTAAGAGCTTTGAGAATATTTTAGAGCAAAATTTTCAAAAGAAAGATAGACTTATCCTATTTTACATCTTCTCCAATTATAGAAAAAATGAGTGCAAAATGGAGCAATTTGTCAAAAAGATTTTGCATTTTTTTTTGAGTGAAGGCATCAACAAAAAAAATCAAAAAAATTCACCAAAAAAGTCCATATTTTGTAGCATCCTCTCAATTTTTTTCAGATTTTTCCATAAACTCCTTCACTCCGAAAAAAATTCCTGAATCATGTTGTCCAAGTGGTCCATTTTGCCCCGCTTTCTCCAATAATTGGCGTTATTGTTCCGTTCTATTTTTCCGTATCGCAGAATCGAAACAGTCACGTCTAGCCCGAGTGCCATGTCACTGGCCCTCTGCACCCCGAGCAGTGAAAAACTGAGTGAAAAAATAGGGGAAAAAAGCGAGAGAGAGAGAGAAATAAAGAGAGAAAGTGAAATAAAAGGGAAAATCACGCAAAGTCTGGCTCGTTCATCGTTAGTGCATATACACTAGAGTAGCCGATGGTAGTCACCCCTTTATGCCATTTGAGTTCACTTTGTTCCTTCCGTATTACTCATACTCATAGCCAGACACCCTCCCTCTCTCTCTCTCTCTCTCTCTCTCTTGCAGAAACACAGAGAGAGTGTATGTATGTATGTGTGTACGATTGCACTGACTGATGCCTTTGACTCCATAATTAATGTAAATTCGTGTTTAGTACAAAGTATGAATATTAATTTGACATTATGAGTAGTTCTGGGAAAAGGTGGGAACACGTTTAATTTGACCTGGACATACTCATTCGTGATTTTGCACTTGTTAACAAAAAAAAAACATTGTAAATTTAATTCACTCGTAAACATGAAAAAAATTATCAAGTCTTTTTTTTTTTTTTTTTTTTTGGAGTCAATGAGGAAAATTCCCTCCTTGCAAATAAAGTTGAAGGATAAAAAAAAAATATTGAAAAATGTAGCACATGTATTACGTGAGAGAGAGAGAGGAAATGGTGGAATAAAAATTGAGAGCAGTGAAATGTGAAATAAAGGAATGTGAGAAAAAAAAGAAGAAAAATGAAAAAAAAAAAAAGAAGCAGCATCACCCATCAAATGGTGAAAGGTTTTCGTTGGAATTTCTTTTGAAGAAAATCGATTCTATCTACTAGAAGCATTTGATATTAAACTTTCTGAGGGGTGAAGGGGGGGGGGTGGAAAAAAAGAGTGGAGATATATATACAGTGGCATGGAAAAATATATATAGCACTTGCGTAAGTGTTTCTTTCATATTCTTCTTTTCAGATGCTCTTTATTGTTATATTGAGGCTTTTTTTTTTTTTTTTTTTTTTTTTTGCTTTTACAATAAAATAAAAGTGTTTTGCGTGTGGTGAAACTTTTTCTTCTTTGAAATTATGTTGATTGAGTGGAAAAACATAATTCTGCAATGAGAGTCATTTATAATAATTTTGTGAAAATGGAGTTAAATGCTTTCTATGTTAAAATTGTTTGATGTTCATTAAGAAGTTTAGTTCAATCAGCACGTTTGCATGAATTATTAAAGCGAAAATGCATACTTTGGTAAATATTGAATGTGCCCTAATATTCCCAGACTTAGATGAGAATTCTTCATCAACTATTTTCTACTTGATTTTCTTTTTTTTTTGTTTTTTTTTTCCTCCATTTCATCCTCTTCTATTTTTCATAAAGCTGAGTCTGTTGGAAGCTGTACGTAATTCATATGCATGTAAATATTACATAAGTTCTGCTTCGTTAGTCCCGTATTTTTGACTCTGCTGAAAGAGAACTGAAAGTTAAAAAAAAAAAAAGGAACTAATTCAGTTCGTTTCACATTCGCTGAAGGCTAGATAATAAAATTCAGTTTTAATGCAAAACGGTGATTTTTTAATTTTTTAATTACTAGCTTTATTTCAGCGTTAAAGTAGTCCTAGAGTTCTTTGCACTAGTCGTTGAGTGTAATGCAAGAAATAAATAGAAAAATCACCCAAAAGTTAATATTTTTGATTGAAAACCTAGTTCTTGGTGTTTAAAGCAAATTTGAAGAGAAATTTCAAAATTATATTGATTATTTGCAGAGATTGGCAAAAAAAAAATTCGCATTTTTAATTTTTTTATTTTTTTTATTTCTGTAATTTCCATCGAAAAATTTTTAATCACTTTCTTAATGAAAAATTTGGATTTTTAATTTTTCATTAGTTTGGAAATTAATTTTTTTTTTAACAATTTTGATTACTATTGTAATTAAAAATTTGACTGATGAAATTTTATAATTCTTTTTCTTATTCGAAATTTTGATTCTTTCTTACTTATTAATTGATTGGAATAATTAATTTTATAATAAAATCTGTGAGAAATTAAAATATTTGGGAAAATGCGTTCTCCCTATAGCCCTGACCTTCCTTAACCTTATCCATCCAATACCTTAATTTCCACCTTCGGCCCCCTTAATCAAATCACTCTCCCCCGACGTAGCCCTGGAGCTCGATACGGCCCCAAAAATACCGTCCACCCAGCCCACTTAACCGGTAGCTCAAAAATGTAACGAAATGGGCGCCAGATAAATTTTAATACTACTGGATTTATCTAACCAGATCAACGATAAAATAACGGGACGGTAACGGTAAACCGGTTAAGGGGTTGGAGAAACGCCGGGAAAGCGGAACCTGCAAAGGGGGTTGCGGCTGTGTTCGGCTAACTCGGAATGGTGGAGAGCGGGCGTGAGTCTAGGGCACACGCAGAAGTCGCAAAGATAGCGTTAAAAATTAGCAAAAGATAACCGAACCGTAATAGCGAGAGAATAGGGAATAGATAGGGAATAGAGAAATAAGATAGAAGTCAGCATAGTCCTTACGTGTTCCGCTATTGCCAAAATAATATACCAAATCTTAGATAAAAAGCTACAACACGTTTGAGAGTAATGCTCAAAAGAAATAATTACAAAAAAGGTCAATAAATACAATATATTATCTGAAATTTGCTGATAAGTGAGAGAGAGAGAGAGAGAGAGAGAGAGAGAGAGAGATTCTACGTAGATATATTCCGCGGGTTCGATATTGTGCATGAAGCACCGAAGATAACCGTTAGATACCCGTGGTTGGCTAACTCTGCCTAAAGATAACCAAGAAGATAACCAACGTGCACCACAATTATCTTAAGATAGCCGCAAGGTCATCTAAATGCCTTGTCTGAGCGTGGGCTACTCGCGAGATAATTCTCATGCAGTATTCACGTAGAAAACGTGAAAAGATAACCTTACTGCATGAAATTACTTAAAGATAGTTGAAAGCTAATCTTCTGTCGCGAGGATCGCGAGAAAACAATAGGTAACCGTAGTCGTAAATGCACGGCGGGAATATGTCTCAGATAACCACTAGGTACTTTTCCCTAGCCTAGGGATTTCTCTAGTTTGCCTGGCAACAGTGAGGGAGAGCCTCGTGCTCTGCTACCTTCACACTGATGCGGTTGTTGAAGGTAAAAGAAAAGAAATGCCTTTTCTCAAAGGTAAACGGAAGATACGGAGAATTTTGGTTGGAGTCGTGAATTCCCAAATAATTGGGAGGATTAACGCTCAACAACCAATTCTTTCTGTTATTCTTTTCCGAGGAGAAGAGAAAAGCAATAGGTATCATGAGTGCGAGAGAGATAGAGGAAGCCAGCTCTACCCAAGCGTGGGGAGCACGTGTTTTGGGCGTCATTGCATCAGCCGATGACGCTATGACCAAAAGGGATGGGAAGATACTTTAAAGTTCCTGAAATCATCGGGAAAAATTATGGAGTGCACTTCCATCCATTTCTCTTCATCCTGGCCATTAATTAAATTTAAGAGAACCGGCCAGGAGAGAGTAAGAGAGCCATAAGAGAGCCGAGAAAGTCCGATGCCTCGTGTAGCGTCCTTTCTCGCGTATCACTGCTGCACCTGTAAAATCTGTCTTTTTCCCCTGAAATCGCGAAAAAGTCCTCAAATGCATCGTTGCATATTTTCCTTCTCATTTATTTTCCCTCGCTGGCCTTTAGAATTCATTAAGATAGCCGGCCACGAGGAAATTGAGAGAGCCGAGAGATTGAGGTGACGCTACAGCCACGTGGCGCGTCATTTTCACTAATTCTTTTCACCGGCTGAAAAAATACTAAAAACACTGAAAATCGCGATAATTAATATAACACAAGACTCACCATATTGTCCTTCGTCCGTTGGAATAGTTTTCGGGACGACTGGGGGTATGGGAGACTTGATTTACGCGATTTCCCGTTTTTATTGTGGCAGGCGAGGTGCACACTTCGACGACTCTCGGCGAACTGAACTCGCTCTCGAGTCGGTCGTCATGCGTAGAGCGGTGGGGGCCAGCCATTCGGGCTGCACCCTCGCGCCTACCTTAGGTACTAGGCAGTAGAGATAAAATGGCCGAAGCTTGGGCTTCGGCGGGAGTTATTCAAACCCGTGAAACTGGGGATATTTGAATTCTCCCTTTTATAAAATACTTTAATTCATTTACTAAAATCGGGATATATTCGGTAATAAATTGGGGATCGTAAAGGGTAATTAGCTGGGGTTTTGCGTTTGGTTTCGGGGATTTATTGCGGAATTTAGTGGAATGTAGTAGGACTAGGGGCGGGATTCTGAATGAGTTGTGGAGATTTCCCTCTGGCTGAGGTTTGGGGCCTTCGAGGAGATGTTTTCCTCTCTCTCGGAGGATGGTCATCCATTGGTGGGGCACGTCTCCCGGGGAATACCCGGAGTCACCTCGGCGATACGATAAGGCCGGGTTTTGGCGATCCCCTCGACAGGATGGCTTATTTCCTATCTCAGGGCCTTCCAGTCCGAGGGCCCGAATATTCCCACAAAGTACGAGCGCGGCTCTCTTCCAACCGTCTTCTGCACTCACCTCCAAAGCCGACCAGGAGGGTGGTCCAGAAGCCCCAGGAAACACGTTATCTTGGTCAATACCTTGGGTGCTTCAGGGCCCTCCCTTCCACTCGAGATTTGCCAGAGTGGATTCTCGTAACGGCAGAAAATCAGACGAGAGTGGAGTGGCGGTATTTATAACGATATTTTATGTTTTCGCGGGAATTTTCTAAAATGACGTATATTGTAGATTTTTCCCTTGCGTAAAGAGCTCAACCTTAAGCTAAGGGAGGTCTTTACCTTAAGGGATTCGAGAGAACCAATAGATAGCCATAGGTCGGTTTTTCCTCATGACTTGGAGGTTTTAGGTAGCCTAAAGTCGGTTTTTCCTCATGACCTGGAGGATTTGAGATAGCCTCAAGTCAGTTTTTCCTCATGACCTGGAGGTTTTGAGATAGCCTTAAGTCAGTTTTTCCTCATGACCTGGAGGTTTTCGCGAATTTCTCTCCCTCTACTCTCTAATTTTTTCCTCTCTAAAAATACAGGTGGCGTGGAAAAAAACCACGTCACAAATCAACGCTACTATGTTTAATCTTCCCAAATATAACCGTTTTTCAGACAAAAATTTTGAGTTGAGAGTGTTAACTAAATGTAACACAAATAAGAACTTATAATTTAATCCAATCTAAATGACGCTTATATGACATTCATAATTCAATTTAACTAATAAAAAAGTTAATAAGTTTAATAAAGAAAATAATTATGAAATTCCATCAGTCAAATTTTAAATTACCATAGTAATCAAAATTGTTAAAAAAAAAAATTAATTTTCAAACTAATGAATAATTTAAAAATCCAAATTTTTCATTAAGAAAGTGATTAAAATTCTTTCGATGGAAATTACAGAAAGAAAGAAATTAAAAAATTAAAAATGTCAATTTATTTTCTGCCGATCTCTGATTATTTCGAATTTACTCCATAACCACTAGTATGCCATTTGACTAGCGTATTCACGTATTTCCCTATTCTGAAAAACAATCATTTATTACAAAATTATGAGACGATCAATAATTTTCATATTGTATCGTAAATTTTTGTTTTTTTTTTTCCTTTTTTTTAAGACACTTTTCAGATTTTAATCTTTTACCTAACGTGAAAAGTGCTAAAATCTGCATTAGCCCATAAGCCACCGTGTTATTTTTATTTCGTTTTCATTTATTATTGACCAAACAAAACGATCAATTGATCAGAAATTTCACGAGATACTTAAGATTTATGTAAGCTTTCAGTTGAAATTTATTTCAGATTTTAATCTTTAAATCTGCGTAGGTATAGAACTACCTTAAGCTGAGGAAAAAAGCGCACTGCTTGATTATTACCAAAATAGCATAAAAAAAATGCTCAACACAAAGCATTTCTAACGATGCAATTCTTTTCTACCTCATTCCAACCAGAAAACAACCACAAAACTATTTTTCAACCTCAATCTCTCTCTCTCTCTCTCTTTCTCTATTCTTTTCTCTATTTTTCGTGCAAAATCCTTCGTGAAGCATCTAACTAGATCGTTAAGAGAAATGCAAGAAGTTCCAACCGAGAAATGAGTCGAAAAATTTTCGTTGCCCCTAGGAGCTTTGGTCGTTTATACTGAAATATATAAAGTGGAGGTCATGAATACTCTTTTCTCGAAAATATGGTTTTTACGAGGATTTTCCCTGTTGGTAGTCTGGAAAACTGGCTTTTGTGTAGTATAAAGCAAGAGAGAGAGAGAGAGAGAGAGAGAGAGAGAGAGAGAGAGAGGATGTAAAAGAAATCTTATAAATTCTTCTAACCTCATGAAATGGCGTTCAATTTTTCCCGCGCTTCTTTCCCCCCCCCCCCCCCCCCGAGGCTCTTATCTGTCCTGGGATATTTTGCTTGAGCATTTGTTTACAGCTGAAGAGACTCACATAAATAGCCAAGGAATGGGAAAAAATTATGTTTGCACTGTAAAAACAAGTGTTTGAAATTAAGGATGATTGGAAGGTACAATCGGATAAAAAGTTGAATTTTTGGATAAAATTGTTAATAACAATTTATACAAGATGAAATTTTGAAATCTGATTATGTGAATCTGTAAAGAATGTAATGAGGTATAAAATAAGCCGTAGAAATAAAAATTTAATTGAAAATTGAAAATTTTTCATTATTTTTTACATTTTTTGAAATTTTTCAAGATTTAAGGAAATGTAAAAAATAAAGAATTTTTTCAATTTTCAATCAATTTTTTGTTTCTAGTGCTTATTTTATCCTTCATTACATTATTTACAGATTTACTGAATCAGATTTGAGAATTTTATCTTCTATGAATTATTATTAACGATTTTATGCAAAAAATTTAATTTTTTGACCTTTGAATAAAATGATATTTTCTTAGCTGATAATATCATTGTGATTGATTATTTTTTGTTCAATTAACAAAAGTGTATTATGAACGTTTAATATCCAAAGTATTGATTCGAGAGAAAAAAATATAATGATTAACAATTTTGCTATGTTAAAATTAATTATTAAGAAAGCAAAAAGTGTTCAAGTGATCATCCTTAAGATACTTTTGTAGACACTGTTAAGGATGTGAGGGCGAGTTGATTGGACATAACCTTAATTTTTTGTATAAAATCGTAAATAACAACGTATACACAATAAATGTCTCAAAAATCATTTTTCTAATATTTGAAGAATGTAATGAGAAACAAAATAAGCTGTAGAAACAAAAAATTGAAAAATTGGCTGCTTTTTTTTACATATTTCAAATTTATCAAGATTCAAAAAATATAAAAAATACACTCAATTTTTCAATTTTTTGTTTCTACGGCTTATTTTATTCATCATTACATTCTTCAAACATTAGGAAAATGATTTCTGAGATATTTATTATGTACACTTTATTATTTGCAATTATATACAAAAAATTAAGGTTATGTCCGACCACTTTACCCTAACATCCTTAAGGAAGTTCATCCGGTATGGGATTTAATAGTACGAAAAATTATCACGACTAGCGCAGTGGTTATACGACTAACGTAGTCGTAACCTGTACAGCTGCTATGTACTAGAAATTCTTGTTCGTCGATCATAATTGGTTTTTTGTAAAAAATCGAATTTATAGAAATAATTTTTTTGAAGATCAAATAGAGAAAGGTCAATTCAGCACATTTTCAACTAGTTTTGTATGATTTAATGTGCAAGCATAGCATGCATTGCGTTATTCGGAAAGCATTCTTATTGATTTCAAAAAGCGCGCGGTTCTGACGTCACTGTCATGCGAGTAAGACAGAGGTTAACTTCCCAAAAATCAGCATTTTTCGAGACAAATTAATTTATTCTTAAATCACCAAGTATCTAATGCATTTGAGGAAGCTCTTAAACTGTTCTTTACATATTTATTTATCCATTATGGAAGTTTCTCCCCAAAAAACCTGTTAATTGCCACAAATTTCATGTTTATAGACGAAAACCCATAAGGGACCGTGTTAATTGAAAAATCCTTATTTATTAATTTCTCCCGAATAAGATATCCGAAGAGTTTGAAATTTTAACAGGTGACTTTTTAGATTTTCAGAAGTATATTCAAATTTTTTCATAATTATTGGTCTGTTAATTCAGTTACCGGATGAACTCCCTTAAAACACTTTGGGGGCGCTGTTGTGTTAGTAAATGGCAGTTTTAACATATTTTTTTGATTTTAAGATATATTTTTTATCCAACTGATATCTTGAATTAAGATACTCGTTTTTACAGTGTAATTTATTGCGAGTGCTTAGGCTTGTAAAATAAGTGTAGCCTTGAGACCCAAAAGAGCCAGCCCCATTTAATGTCTTTAATTAAGCATTCATACGCCGTTTACGCCCAGTGTCTCTACTCTTAATTCAATTAATTACACCTGATAAGTTAATTGAACACCGGTAAGTGCGTAAGAGGAAGTGTAACACTATGGGGATGCAAGAGAGTGAGAGAATGAGGGGTGATGGAAGTCTAGCATCGATCCCCCCTCGAATTCCATATCCATAATTTCATTGTCACTGTGATGTAACTATACACAGTTGGGATAGTACATGAAGGAGAGACACAACTGGCAACTCAATTAGAATGCTTTATTACTGTACTCTAGACAGAGAGGAATACCTCTATTCTCTTCATCCGGGTCGTCTGACTCTTCTCGTGGATGAGTGAATGTGCGAAGGGAGAGAACTATGGCTGCATTTGATATACACCTAATTTTACTGTATTGAATAGAATTATCAGTGTCAGTGGCTCTTATGTACTACAATTCAGAGAGACGAGAGAATGGACCTTTTCATGTCAATTATCAAAGGTTATTTCCATTAAGGTAGAAATGATCAGATTACGTTGAAGAAAAAGGAAAATGGACTTGTGGAGCAAAATAATTCTGGATTTTTTTTGTTTTTGAGAATAAAGACTTTTTGAGGAAAAATTGCAAAAAATGGAATAACAATGTTCATATGTTCTCTATTTTTTTTAAACATTTTCCTAAAAATTCCATCATTGAGAGAAAAAATTATGAATCATGTTATGCTAGAGATCTATTCCTCCTCCCTTTTTTTTTTGTGGAAATTTCCTCTAATTCTTGCAAAAAGGGGAATTAACTGCCAATTCAATAATTCGACTTTTTTTTGCCTTTTTTTTCCTGATAAAATCTCGCGAATTCATATCTCATGAATTACGCAGAAAAAAATTCTGAAAAATTCAGAAAAATGTAAAAAAGTCATCTTTGATGCAGCATCAAAAAAAAATCCCTGAAATAGTCCCTTAATTTTTTTTTAAACGTATTAGATTTTGAAAAATTGGGGAAAAGGGTGAATTTGAGGAAATTTTTAAATAAAATTTATTAATCTCCGTTTAAAAAAAAGGGTCTATTCAATTATGCACACGCAGGATAATGAATTGAGTGGACTCTACTCGTAATTAGAATTCACGCATCAATAATCGCTGTAATCCAGTTTCCATTACGTGAAAAAAGGATTTTCGGATGGGGGATAATTGAAAGCACTATGTCGTTATCTGGTTGAATTTCCTGTCTCTCTTCTCTCTTTTCTCCCTTTTCCTCCCTCCTAGTTTCGATACGTATAAAATATGCATGTTTGCCAATCGAGCAGAGGTGTCGGGGTCACTTGTCGCGCTAAAGCCACCCTCCTATCGTCTACAGTTCTCTTCCTGCATTTCACCATTTGCCTCTCGGCAAATATGCCAGGCCTGTACGAACAGTTTACACGAGGGTCAGTGCAAACATAAGGGAATAGAGACCCAGAGTCTTTGAACGTTTGGATCTCTCCCTTTTCAACAACTACTATACAGTTTGAAGTATCCCATGGTAGGACAAAATTGTTTGCCTCATTGGTGTTAAAATGCTTGAATAAATACCAACTAAATTATCGTTCACTGTGAATTATCAGTGTTTGTGTTTGTGCCTTAGGTTAAACAAGCTTTAAGATTTTAAGGAATTAATTGGGGGAAATAATTGATGGTTTTAGACTTTAATAATAAAAATTTTTCGATCTCATGTTTTTTTTCCGAAAAAAAATCGAATTTTCAAAAAAAATTGAAAAACTTTTTTTTTACAGATTTTTCAAGGGAAATTTTCTCAGCTTTTCAATGTAATCTTCACGAAAAAAATATTTTACATATTTTTGCTGATTTTGAGCGATTTTCAGAATATAAACGGGTTGGTTTTGGTATTTTATACTAGGAAATTTACTCGAAGTAGAGGGAAATATTAGAGATAGGTTTTTTATGATGATTCCATTGGAAAGATGAGGAAATTTCCCATGAAAATCATATGGCAGAAGTTATTTTTTTGGAATTTTTCAAAAATTTCATTTTTTCTGCAAGATTTGGAGGTAAAAGTCTTCTGTTTTTGAAAAATTTCAGGTTTTCGGGAATTTGACTGGTTTTATTGATCTTCGCCATCTGGGATTTATTTCAGATGGAAAGTGAGCTCATTTCCCATCGAGTTATGGTGTTTTTAAAAAAAATATCAATTTTTTTCGAGTACTTATAGGGCAAAATTTGATTTTTAGTGAATGATCCATAAATATTTGAAAAATTGGTTTAAAAAAAATTTTAACCACATAAATCCATGAGAAATGAGCTCAACTTTCATTTGACATCAACCCCAGATCACTACAACCAACAGAATCAGAGATATCGCCGAAAAAGTGAATTTTTTGTATTTTCAAAAGAAAAATCCCTTCAAAAGTTCGCCAAAAAAGTGAATTTTGCTAAAAATTGAAAAAAAAAATTTTGACACATGTTTTCCGCCTAAAATTTCCTCAGCCTTTCAATGGAATCATTAGAAAGTTTCAATCTCGAACCGTTCAATTGACGTGTCCATTTTACCCCACCTTTCCCTATAATATATTCATAAATTAAAATATGTAAAATATTCCTTTTATACAAAAAAAAAGAAAAATTGAATTACAAATTAACAATTGTCATCATTACGAATCAACTGAATTTCAATGGATTAATACACATGAATTTGACTAATGGTCGTGTATCAAATGCAGAATGAGACTAGAACTCTTGAAATATTCAGTGATGAATAGTAGAGAACGCAGCATTGAAACACGAGTAGAGTGAGTCTATACACACACACACACACATACAGACCATATGAGAATTTCTGATATAGAATTATTAACGAATGCCTACGAGGGCTTAATAAAACGTTATTCACAACGTCAGCCTATTGATTATCCATAATAAGTTGTTTATAAATTTATGCTCGAAAAAATTCCATTGTTTATAGAGAGTCTCACATTGTTGATAATTTTCTTATATTCATTTATGTTAATTAAGAATAAAATGGTCGATAACCCCGGGATTTAGCCCAAAGGCTGAAACAACAATTTTTGGGTGCAATCTGTTGCCTAAATTCACTGGCAAAACTCGTGAATTATAATTTACAGGTAAAGTTTTTAAAATAAAAAATATAGAAACTTTAATATTCATCATGAAATTTAATTTAAATTAAATTAATACGATATTATTTTAATTGTACGTGTATTAAAATTTTTCCATTAAATTCTCCATTTTCATCAAACAAAATGGAAACATGTTGATTTTAAAACTAAAAACTTTCTCAATTCAATTTAAAAATACATTATTCCAATTAAAACATATTAAAATTTCACTGATTCATCTCAATGCTACAGAATTATTTGTTTTGTTTTTTTTTTTATTAAAAAAAAAAAACATGTGCGTAGTAACATTTACTGAATTTATGAATTTCACGAACTTTTTGGAATACAGAATGATGTAAAATACGTGCCTCTGACAGCTGAATATTCCATTGTATTCCAATTTTGTTTCAAATTCAACTTTTTCCCTCAAAATCTCCAAAAAAAATAAGGGCACAAAGTGAATTATCGCAAATAAAATAAATCAAATTATGAAAAAAATCCATTAATTCCTTGAAAAAACTCAATTTTTAACTTCCCAATTTTTCTTATCAATTCCAAAAACTTTAAACGCGTGTCACATCTTCTCCCCCCCCCCCCCTTTTCAAAAAAAAAAAAAAATAATTTATCCTCATTTCCATTCCTTTTTATTAACATTAAAACTCTCTTTTATCTCTCTCTCTCTCATTCCCCCCGAAATCAGCATTTTGTCTCTGCCTTTTCTCCACGATACACTTAGAAGAAGCATGCTGCATAAAGAGAGCAGAGGTGCACTGGCCAATGTCGATGCAATGCAAGCGGAGAGAAGTGCCCAGGGGGAATGAAACGATTTATCGGTGCAGGCCAATGCAGAAATGCAGTTGGCAAAGGAATAAAAAGGAGAGACAAGAGAGAGAGAGAGAGAGAGGGAGAGAAGGGGGGGGGGGGATTTTCGCGAGTGGATAACACACATACAGGGGCTACCGTTTGAGAAGGAAGAGGAGGCAAACTTTAGCATCCAAAGCAATGGCAAATTCGGAATAAGAATCACCTCATTCTCAATGCCATTCGTGAATGCCCCTTCGCGTACTCTTATATCCACCATATACTCAAGTCGGCTACTTCACTTTACTGCTACTGTCTTTCTTTTCTCGTATGTATATATATATATATATATAGAGGTCTTTTCTGCCTCATCCCTCCTTGCCACGACTACCCTCAGGGTACATTGAAATAGCTTATTATACGAATGCGTATGCGTGCAAAACGTGCGTGGACTGCGTTACAAGGCAACTTAGGAATGTCACGAGATATATATTTTGTATGTTTTTTTTTTTATTGTCTTTTGTGTTCTCCCTTTTATTTCATCTCATTTCTTCTTTATTCTCTTCATCTTCAGTTATTCAGGTGGATAACGAAGCACAACCAATAGCCAATCAGACAATTCTCAACATGGCCATTGTTAATTCACCTTGTGTTTTGCGTATTTTTACATGGCTTTTGGAAGATCAAAGGAAACTTTATTTTATTCACAAATGATAATAATATTTTTCAATTATATAAATATAATTGGAGATTTGAAGATTATTAATTCAATACTAAAATATTTGTCAATTCGCGACGTTTTGCGATAATTTAAGCTTCTTCAGGCTCTGAAAGACAAAAATCACAAATTATTCATTTTTTTTTCTTCAAAATAATGAATAAATACAAACAATAAAACATTAGAGTTTCTGAGTTTAATCTCACTCTTTATAAACGCTAAGGGCGAAAGCACAATGATATAACCATTCGGTTAAGAATGTTCTATAGGTATTTTATCAAAATTCGAAAATGTACGATTTCATTGAAATTTTTTTCCAAGGTTCTCCAATTTATAAAGAAACCTTATGCAAAATTTTGGATTTTTTTCATACTTGGTTTAAAAGTTATAAATTTTTCAATAACCATTTTTAACATGATTCTTATGGAAAATTCACAAAAGCTTAAGAAACTTTTCGAAAAATTGTTCAAATTTGGTGAAACTTCGGATATAGGTGAGAAATAACCCCCCGCACAATTTGTTCATTTTTATACAACGATTGGGACAATAATTAGCATTAAAATTAATAAAAATGCTTGAAAAATTGTCGATTTCGCGTGAGTGCTGCCAACTTGTGTCGCCAGAATTCCCTAGAATTCAACGCTTTTTTCCAAATAATTCTCAAACTAATTAAATAAAGGATAAAAAAAATATCTATGAAATGTAATGATAATAATATAATATTTGAACACTGACAGCGTTCCATAATTCCCTGAAAATCATTTTAATGAGGAATTTGAAAAATCATTATTTCATGTTCAGGGATTGGAACACTGACGAAATCACTGCCCCTCTCATGCCGCACAACCCCCGCTTACGGTAGGTATAGAACATCCTTAAAACCTACATATGACGTCATATGTAGAAACGAAATGGAAATGAAATCGATCCTCGTGCCCTCTACTTTCAGCCGTTAAAATTTGAATTAGTGAACAATAGGGAAGGCACATATTTTTTTTTTGTATAATACTGTGTTATACATAATGCATAATATCTTAGAATACTGTAGCACATCAAATTTTCTATTCTTATATCAGTTATTATCAATAATAATCAATTCAAAATTAGATGTTTGAACTCAACGTTTTCCAGATATGACGTCATTACACTGAATTATTAGTTTCCAGTTTGCTCGTTAGTAGCGCCACCGCCATTTTCGCATATAAACTTGAGATAACCAACATATCGACAGTTTTTTATTTAGGTTAAATGTTGCTGAAATAAATTGTAATTTATTTATTTCGATTCTATTCCATTTAACTTTTCAACGAATTACTGTAGAAGCATTATTGGGGTAAATTTCTCGTAATTATTCATTTATTAATCAAAATAAAAGTAAATTAAAACTAACACACTGAGGGCGGGACGGGCTTAAAGTCCAATACAGTGTAGTGACGTCACTGTCCCTTTGACACACTGAAAAAATGCACATGAGGATGATTTTGATATTTTTTATATAACATTTATAATCTATAGTAACTAGAAAAAAAATTTTAAAAAATAGGTGTCTTCTGTATTTCTTACACATAAAACAATCAGTCTCAAAATTGTGATTATAATTCACAAAACTTGATGAAATTATCTTGACATTTCTTAGCATTTTGTCAAATTAAATTTAAATAAATTCATGTTGAGTGGCGAATTGACAATATTTTAGTACTGAATTCATAACCTCCAAATCTCTCATGATATTTATGAAAAAATAAATTTTTTTTTTCATGTTAATGATGAGATTGGGCTTTTTCACAATTCCTCTCAAATGCTTCAGTGTTAAAAAAAAACTCGTGTTTTTTTTAATCTACTGGAAATAATACGTATTTGCAGAATGAAGCAATTGAACGATGAAAATCCTGAGTACAATTGTAAACATTGTAAATCCCACGCAAAACTATTCACATTACACTGAATCAATTTGTGTACGAGTATTATGTTGCAGTACTTGTACACATACATACACACACATACATGCGTAAATACAACAAAGTATCAAAGTGTATTGGCACCAAACTCGATATTGTGTAATCAATGAAAACAAACAGTAATTATTGTATCTATTCCTATTACTATCACTGACTACATTATTTCAATCTCAATCCTCTTGCGCCTCTTTTCTATTCCCCCTCCCCCTCCCCTTCACCCTCCCCTCACCCCATATTGCAATAACGCTCAATTCAAACACTTGAAACTGTCATACATTGAAAATCGTGAATATCACTCAGAATTGTGCGATATGTGTATTCCTTCCATCCGCGAATATTGCCAATTGCCCTCCACTTCCATTTGCATCCGGAACCAAAGATAAATATTGATTGTCGCAGAATGGATGAATCGAAAAAAAAAAAAAAAAAAAGCAGTTAGAAAGAAAAAAAAATTGGTGAAAAAACGGAAGTCGGTTTTGCAAAGAGCATTGACAAATTTCGAAATGCAACCCAGATGGGAGGGGGGGAGGGTGGTAGGGACAAAGCAATTTCTAAATGGAACACCATCGGACAAAATGGACTGTCGTTCAACATCCTCTCACTTTTTCCCCACATGGGTATTGGTCATACAGTTGTGTTTAGCTCGTTCAATAAACTTCACGCAATTGAAAATTTGTTCAAAAAACAAAAAAAAAATCGTAAACTGATGGAAACGAGAAGTTTCATAGAAAAAAAAAAAAACTCGAAAAATAATAAATTCAGTGAAATAAATTTAATATTTTGAAAGCTAATGGAGATACGCCCTTTTTAACCTAATCTTCAATTTCACAGAGAATTTAGAGCGGAGAACTTAAAATGAATTAAGGTGAAGAGGGCGTATCTCCATTATTTTCTAAAATCCTAAATAAAAAAAAGCATGGCCTTTTTTTGCCTTTTTTTGTGTTTTATATATATGTATATATATATATGTATGCCATAGTATACTAAGCGATGTTGAGGCTTCACGAAAAAAGGCAAAAAAAGGCCATGCTTTTTTTTATTTAGGATTTTCGAAATTTAATTTCCTTTCCAAGTCATTTTTCACCCATTTCTCTTGAAAATACGAGGTTTTCCTAAAAATTTGGCAAAAGTTGCATAAAAGCACGAAGTTTGGGGAACCTAGGGGACCGAAAAAAGGAAGCGATTTGGAAAATTGATTTTTGGTCGAATTTTCGGGATTTAATTTCCTTTCAAAGTCATTTTTCACCCATTTCCCTTGGAGATACGAGGTTTTCCTTGAAATTTGGCAAAAGTTGCATAAAAGCACGAAATTTGGGGAACCTAGGGGACCGAAAAAAGGAAGCGATTTGGAAAATTGATTTTTGGTCGAATTTTCGGGATTTAATTTCCTTTCAAAGTCATTTTTCACCCATTTCCCTTGGAGATACGAGGTTTTCCTTGGAATTTGGCAAAAGTTGCATAAAAGCACGAAGTTTGGGGAACCTAGGGGACCGAAAAAAGAAAGCGATTTGGAAAATTGATTTTTGGTCGAATTTTCGGGATTTAATTTCCTTTCAAAGTCATTTTTCACCCATTTCTCTTGGAGATACGAGGTTTTCCTTGAAATTTGGCAAAAGTTGCATAAAAGCACGAAGTTTGGGGAACCTAGGGGACCGAAAAAAGGAAGCGATTTGGAAAATTGATTTTTGGTCGAATTTTCGGGATTTAATTTCCTTTCAAAGTCATTTTTCACCCATGTCTCTTGGAGATACGAGGTTTTCCTTGAAATTTGGCAAAAGTTGCATAAAAGCACGAAGTTTGGGGAACCTAGGGGACCGAAAAAAGGAAGCGATTTGGAAAATTGATTTTTGGTCGAATTTTCGGGATTTAATTTCCTTTCAAAGTCATTTTTCACCCATTTCTCTTGGAGATACGAGGTTTTCCTTGAAATTTGGCAAAAGTTGCATAAAAGCACGAAGTTTGGGGAACCTAGGGGACCGAAAAAAGAAAGCGATTTGGAAAATTGATTTTTGGTCGAATTTTCGGGATTTAATTTCCTTTCAAAGTCATTTTTCACCCATTTCCCTTGGAGATACGAGGTTTTCCTTGAAATTTGGCAAAAGTTGCATAAAAGCACGAAATTTGGGGAACCTAGGGGACCGAAAAAAGGAAGCGATTTGGAAAATTGATTTTTGGTCGAATTTTCGGGATTTAATTTCCTTTCAAAGTCATTTTTCACCCATTTCCCTTGGAGATACGAGGTTTTCCTTGGAATTTGGCAAAAGTTGCATAAAAGCACGAAGTTTGGGGAACCTAGGGGACCGAAAAAAGGGAGCGATTTGGAAAATTGATTTTTGGTCGAATTTTCGGGATTTAATTTCCTTTCAAAGTCATTTTTCACCCATTTCCCTTGGAGATACGAGGTTTTCCTTGAAATTTGGCAAAAGTTGCATAAAAGCACGAAATTTGGGGAACCTAGGGGACCGAAAAAAGGAAGCGATTTGGAAAATTGATTTTTGGTCGAATTTTCGGGATTTAATTTCCTTTCAAAGTCATTTTTCACCCATTTCCCTTGGAGATACGAGGTTTTCCTTGGAATTTAGCAAAAGTTGCATAAAAGCACGAAGTTTGGGGAACCTAGGGGACCGAAAAAAGGAAGCGATTTGGAAAATTGATTTTTGGTCGAATTTTCGGGATTTAATTTCCTTTCAAAGTCATTTTTCACCCATTTCTCTTGGAGATACGAGGTTTTCCTTGAAATTTGGCAAAAGTTGCATAAAAGCACGAAGTTTGGGGAACCTAGGGGACCGAAAAAAGGAAGCGATTTGGAAAATTGATTTTTGGTCGAATTTTCGGGATTTAATTTCCTTTCAAAGTCATTTTTCACCCATTTCTCTTGGAGATACGAGGTTTTCCTTGAAATTTGGCAAAAGTTGCATAAAAGCACGAAGTTTGGGGAACCTAGGGGACCGAAAAAAGAAAGCGATTTGGAAAATTGATTTTTGGTCGAATTTTCGGGATTTAATTTCCTTTCAAAGTCATTTTTCACCCATTTCCCTTGGAGATACGAGGTTTTCCTTGAAATTTGGCAAAAGTTGCATAAAAGCACGAAATTTGGGGAACCTAGGGGACCGAAAAAAGGAAGCGATTTGGAAAATTGATTTTTGGTCGAATTTTCGGGATTTAATTTCCTTTCAAAGTCATTTTTCACCCATTTCCCTTGGAGATACGAGGTTTTCCTTGGAATTTGGCAAAAGTTGCATAAAAGCACGAAGTTTGGGGAACCTAGGGGACCGAAAAAAGGGAGCGATTTGGAAAATTGATTTTTGGTCGAATTTTCGGGATTTAATTTCCTTTCAAAGTCATTTTTCACCCATTTCTCTTGGAGATACGAGGTTTTCCTTGAAATTTGGCAAAAGTTGCATAAAAGCACGAAGTTTGGGGAACCTAGGGGACCGAAAAAAGGAAGCGATTTGGAAAATTGATTTTTGGTCGAATTTTCGGGATTTAATTTCCTTTCAAAGTCATTTTTCACCCATTTCCCTTGGAGATACGAGGTTTTCCTTGGAATTTAGCAAAAGTTGCATAAAAGCACGAAGTTTGGGGAACCTAGGGGACCGAAAAAAGGAAGCGATTTGGAAAATTGATTTTTGGTCGAATTTTCGGGATTTAATTTCCTTTCAAAGTCATTTTTCACCCATTTCTCTTGGAGATACGAGGTTTTCCTTGGAATTTAGCAAAAGTTGCATAAAAGCACGAAGTTTGGGGAACCTAGGGGACCGAAAAAAGGAAGCGATTTGGAAAATTGATTTTTGGTCGAATTTTCGGGATTTAATTTCCTTTCAAAGTCATTTTTCACCCATTTCTCTTGGAGATACGAGGTTTTCCTTGAAATTTGGCAAAAGTTGCATAAAAGCACGAAGTTTGGGGAACCTAGGGGACCGAAAAAAGGAAGCGATTTGGAAAATTGATTTTTGGTCGAATTTTCGGGATTTAATTTCCTTTCAAAGTCATTTTTCACCCATTTCTCTTGGAGATACGAGGTTTTCCTTGAAATTTGGCAAAAGTTGCATAAAAGCACGAAGTTTGGGGAACCTAGGGGACCGAAAAAAGGAAGCGATTTGGAAAATTGATTTTTGGTCGAATTTTCGGGATTTAATTTCCTTTCAAAGTCATTTTTCACCCATTTCTCTTGGAGATACGAGGTTTTCCTTGAAATTTGGCAAAAGTTGCATAAAAGCACGAAGTTTGGGGAACCTAGGGGACCGAAAAAAGAAAGCGATTTGGAAAATTGATTTTTGGTCGAATTTTCGGGATTTAATTTCCTTTCAAAGTCATTTTTCACCCATTTCCCTTGGAGATACGAGGTTTTCCTTGAAATTTGGCAAAAGTTGCATAAAAGCACGAAATTTGGGGAACCTAGGGGACCGAAAAAAGGAAGCGATTTGGAAAATTGATTTTTGGTCGAATTTTCGGGATTTAATTTCCTTTCAAAGTCATTTTTCACCCATTTCCCTTGGAGATACGAGGTTTTCCTTGGAATTTAGCAAAAGTTGCATAAAAGCACGAAGTTTGGGGAACCTAGGGGACCGAAAAAAGGAAGCGATTTGGAAAATTGATTTTTGGTCGAATTTTCGGGATTTAATTTCCTTTCAAAGTCATTTTTCACCCATTTCCCTTGGAGATACGAGGTTTTCCTTGGAATTTAGCAAAAGTTGCATAAAAGCACGAAGTTTGGGGAACCTAGGGGACCGAAAAAAGGAAGCGATTTGGAAAATTGATTTTTGGTCGAATTTTCGGGATTTAATTTCCTTTCAAAGTCATTTTTCACCCATTTCTCTTGGAGATACGAGGTTTTCCTTGAAATTTGGCAAAAGTTTCATAAAAGCACGAAATTTGGGGAACCTAGGGGACCGAAAAAAGGAAGCGATTTGGAAAATTGATTTTTGGTCGAATTTTCGGGATTTAATTTCCTTTCAAAGTCATTTTTCACCCATTTCTCTTGGAGATACGAGGTTTTCCTTGAAATTTGGCAAAAGTTGCATAAAAGCACGAAGTTTGGGGAACCTAGGGGACCGAAAAAAGGAAGCGATTTGGAAAATTGATTTTTGGTCGAATTTTCGGGATTTAATTTCCTTTCAAAGTCATTTTTCACCCATTTCTCTTGGAGATACGAGGTTTTCCTTGAAATTTGGCAAAAGTTGCATAAAAGCACGAAGTTTGGGGAACCTAGGGGACCGAAAAAAGAAAGCGATTTGGAAAATTGATTTTTGGTCGAATTTTCGGGATTTAATTTCCTTTCAAAGTCATTTTTCACCCATTTCCCTTGGAGATACGAGGTTTTCCTTGAAATTTGGCAAAAGTTGCATAAAAGCACGAAATTTGGGGAACCTAGGGGACCGAAAAAAGGAAGCGATTTGGAAAATTGATTTTTGGTCGAATTTTCGGGATTTAATTTCCTTTCAAAGTCATTTTTCACCCATTTCTCTTGGAGATACGAGGTTTTCCTTGAAATTTGGCAAAAGTTGCATAAAAGCACGAAGTTTGGGGAACCTAGGGGACCGAAAAAAGGAAGCGATTTGGAAAATTGATTTTTGGTCGAATTTTCGGGATTTAATTTCCTTTCAAAGTCATTTTTCACCCATTTCTCTTGGAGATACGAGGTTTTCCTTGAAATTTGGCAAAAGTTGCATAAAAGCACGAAGTTTGGGGAACCTAGGGGACCGAAAAAAGGAAGCGATTTGGAAAATTGATTTTTGGTCGAATTTTCGGGATTTAATTTCCTTTCAAAGTCATTTTTCACCCATTTCTCTTGGAGATACGAGGTTTTCCTTGAAATTTGGCAAAAGTTGCATAAAAGCACGAAGTTTGGGGAACCTAGGGGACCGAAAAAAGAAAGCGATTTGGAAAATTGATTTTTGGTCGAATTTTCGGGATTTAATTTCCTTTCAAAGTCATTTTTCACCCATTTCCCTTGGAGATACGAGGTTTTCCTTGAAATTTGGCAAAAGTTGCATAAAAGCACGAAATTTGGGGAACCTAGGGGACCGAAAAAAGGAAGCGATTTGGAAAATTGATTTTTGGTCGAATTTTCGGGATTTAATTTCCTTTCAAAGTCATTTTTCACCCATTTCCCTTGGAGATACGAGGTTTTCCTTGGAATTTAGCAAAAGTTGCATAAAAGCACGAAGTTTGGGGAACCTAGGGGACCGAAAAAAGGAAGCGATTTGGAAAATTGATTTTTGGTCGAATTTTCGGGATTTAATTTCCTTTCAAAGTCATTTTTCACCCATTTCTCTTGGAGATACGAGGTTTTCCTTGAAATTTGGCAAAAGTTGCATAAAAGCACGAAGTTTGGGGAACCTAGGGGACCGAAAAAAGGAAGCGATTTGGAAAATTGATTTTTGGTCGAATTTTCGGGATTTAATTTCCTTTCAAAGTCATTTTTCACCCATTTCCCTTGGAGATACGAGGTTTTCCTTGGAATTTAGCAAAAGTTGCATAAAAGCACGAAGTTTGGGGAACCTAGGGGACCGAAAAAAGGAAGCGATTTGGAAAATTGATTTTTGGTCGAATTTTCGGGATTTAATTTCCTTTCAAAGTCATTTTTCACCCATTTCTCTTGGAGATACGAGGTTTTCCTTGAAATTTGGCAAAAGTTGCATAAAAGCACGAAGTTTGGGGAACCTAGGGGACCGAAAAAAGGAAGCGATTTGGAAAATTGATTTTTGGTCGAATTTTCGGGATTTAATTTCCTTTCAAAGTCATTTTTCACCCATTTCTCTTGGAGATACGAGGTTTTCCTTGAAATTTGGCAAAAGTTGCATAAAAGCACGAAGTTTGGGGAACCTAGGGGACCGAAAAAAGGAAGCGATTTGGAAAATTGATTTTTGGTCGAATTTTCGGGATTTAATTTCCTTTCAAAGTCATTTTTCACCCATTTCTCTTGGAGATACGAGGTTTTCCTTGAAATTTGGCAAAAGTTGCATAAAAGCACGAAGTTTGGGGAACCTAGGGGACCGAAAAAAGAAAGCGATTTGGAAAATTGATTTTTGGTCGAATTTTCGGGATTTAATTTCCTTTCAAAGTCATTTTTCACCCATTTCCCTTGGAGATACGAGGTTTTCCTTGAAATTTGGCAAAAGTTGCATAAAAGCACGAAATTTGGGGAACCTAGGGGACCGAAAAAAGGAAGCGATTTGGAAAATTGATTTTTGGTCGAATTTTCGGGATTTAATTTCCTTTCAAAGTCATTTTTCACCCATTTCCCTTGGAGATACGAGGTTTTCCTTGGAATTTAGCAAAAGTTGCATAAAAGCACGAAGTTTGGGGAACCTAGGGGACCGAAAAAAGGAAGCGATTTGGAAAATTGATTTTTGGTCGAATTTTCGGGATTTAATTTCCTTTCAAAGTCATTTTTCACCCATTTCTCTTGGAGATACGAGGTTTTCCTTGAAATTTGGCAAAAGTTGCATAAAAGCACGAAGTTTGGGGAACCTAGGGGACCGAAAAAAGGAAGCGATTTGGAAAATTGATTTTTGGTCGAATTTTCGGGATTTAATTTCCTTTCAAAGTCATTTTTCACCCATTTCTCTTGGAGATACGAGGTTTTCCTTGAAATTTGGCAAAAGTTGCATAAAAGCACGAAGTTTGGGGAACCTAGGGGACCGAAAAAAGAAAGCGATTTGGAAAATTGATTTTTGGTCGAATTTTCGGGATTTAATTTCCTTTCAAAGTCATTTTTCACCCATTTCTCTTGGAGATACGAGGTTTTCCTTGAAATTTGGCAAAAGTTGCATAAAAGCACGAAGTTTGGGGAACCTAGGGGACCGAAAAAAGAAAGCGATTTGGAAAATTGATTTTTGGTCGAATTTTCGGGATTTAATTTCCTTTCAAAGTCATTTTTCACCCATTTCCCTTGGAGATACGAGGTTTTCCTTGAAATTTGGCAAAAGTTGCATAAAAGCACGAAATTTGGGGAACCTAGGGGACCGAAAAAAGGAAGCGATTTGGAAAATTGATTTTTGGTCGAATTTTCGGGATTTAATTTCCTTTCAAAGTCATTTTTCACCCATTTCTCTTGGAGATACGAGGTTTTCCTTGAAATTTGGCAAAAGTTGCATAAAAGCACGAAGTTTGGGGAACCTAGGGGACCGAAAAAAGGAAGCGATTTGGAAAATTGATTTTTGGTCGAATTTTCGGGATTTAATTTCCTTTCAAAGTCATTTTTCACCCATTTCCCTTGGAGATACGAGGTTTTCCTTGAAATTTGGCAAAAGTTGCATAAAAGCACGAAGTTTGGGGAACCTAGGGGACCGAAAAAAGGAAGCGATTTGGAAAATTGATTTTTGGTCGAATTTTCGGGATTTAATTTCCTTTCAAAGTCATTTTTCACCCATTTCTCTTGGAGATACGAGGTTTTCCTTGAAATTTGGCAAAAGTTGCATAAAAGCACGAAGTTTGGGGAACCTAGGGGACCGAAAAAAGAAAGCGATTTGGAAAATTGATTTTTGGTCGAATTTTCGGGATTTAATTTCCTTTCAAAGTCATTTTTCACCCATTTCCCTTGGAGATACGAGGTTTTCCTTGAAATTTGGCAAAAGTTGCATAAAAGCACGAAATTTGGGGAACCTAGGGGACCGAAAAAAGGAAGCGATTTGGAAAATTGATTTTTGGTCGAATTTTCGGGATTTAATTTCCTTTCAAAGTCATTTTTCACCCATTTCTCTTGGAGATACGAGGTTTTCCTTGAAATTTGGCAAAAGTTGCATAAAAGCACGAAGTTTGGGGAACCTAGGGGACCGAAAAAAGGAAGCGATTTGGAAAATTGATTTTTGGTCGAATTTTCGGGATTTAATTTCCTTTCAAAGTCATTTTTCACCCATTTCCCTTGGAGATACGAGGTTTTCCTTGAAATTTGGCAAAAGTTGCATAAAAGCACGAAGTTTGGGGAACCTAGGGGACCGAAAAAAGGAAGCGATTTGGAAAATTGATTTTTGGTCGAATTTTCGGGATTTAATTTCCTTTCAAAGTCATTTTTCACCCATTTCTCTTGGAGATACGAGGTTTTCCTTGAAATTTGGCAAAAGTTGCATAAAAGCACGAAGTTTGGGGAACCTAGGGGACCGAAAAAAGGAAGCGATTTGGAAAATTGATTTTTGGTCGAATTTTCGGGATTTAATTTCCTTTCAAAGTCATTTTTCACCCATTTCCCTTGGAGATACGAGGTTTTCCTTGGAATTTAGCAAAAGTTGCATAAAAGCACGAAGTTTGGGGAACCTAGGGGACCGAAAAAAGGAAGCGATTTGGAAAATTGATTTTTGGTCGAATTTTCGGGATTTAATTTCCTTTCAAAGTCATTTTTCACCCATTTCTCTTGGAGATACGAGGTTTTCCTTGAAATTTGGCAAAAGTTGCATAAAAGCACGAAATTTGGGGAACCTAGGGGACCGAAAAAAGGAAGCGATTTGGAAAATTGATTTTTGGTCGAATTTTCGGGATTTAATTTCCTTTCAAAGTCATTTTTCACCCATTTCTCTTGGAGATACGAGGTTTTCCTTGAAATTTGGCAAAAGTTGCATAAAAGCACGAAGTTTGGGGAACCTAGGGGACCGAAAAAAGAAAGCGATTTGGAAAATTGATTTTTGGTCGAATTTTCGGGATTTAATTTCCTTTCAAAGTCATTTTTCACCCATTTCCCTTGGAGATACGAGGTTTTCCTTGAAATTTGGCAAAAGTTGCATAAAAGCACGAAATTTGGGGAACCTAGGGGACCGAAAAAAGGAAGCGATTTGGAAAATTGATTTTTGGTCGAATTTTCGGGATTTAATTTCCTTTCAAAGTCATTTTTCACCCATTTCCCTTGGAGATACGAGGTTTTCCTTGGAATTTGGCAAAAGTTGCATAGAAGCACGAAGTTTGGGGAACCTAGGGGACCGAAAAAAGGAAGCGATTTGGAAAATTGATTTTTGGTCGAATTTTCGGGATTCAATTTCCTTTTAAAGTCATTTTTCACCCATTTCTCTTGGAGATACGAGGTTTTCCTTGAAATTTGGCAAAAGTTGCATAAAAGCACGAAGTTTGGGGAACCTAGGGGACCGAAAAAAGGAAGCGATTTGGAAAATTGATTTTTGGTCGAATTTTCGGGATTTAATTTCCTTTCAAAGTCATTTTTCACCCATTTCTCTTGGAGATACGAGGTTTTCCTTGAAATTTGGCAAAAGTTGCATAAAAGCACGAAGTTTGGGGAACCTAGGGGACCGAAAAAAGGAAGCGATTTGGAAAATTGATTTTTGGTCGAATTTCCGGGATTTAATTTCCTTTCAAAGTCATTTTTCACCCATTTCCCTTGGAGATACGAGGTTTTCCTTGAAATTTGGCAAAAGTTGCATAAAAGCACGAAGTTTGGGGAACCTAGGGGACCGAAAAAAGGAAGCGATTTGGAAAATTGATTTTTGGTCGAATTTTCGGGATTTAATTTCCTTTCAAAGTCATTTTTCACCCATTTCCCTTGGAGATACGAGGTTTTCCTTGAAATTTGGCAAAAGTTGCATAAAAGCACGAAATTTGGGGAACCTAGGGGACCGAAAAAAGGAAGCGATTTGGAAAATTGATTTTTGGTCGAATTTTCGGGATTTAATTTCCTTTCAAAGTCATTTTTCACCCATTTCCCTTGGAGATACGAGGTTTTCCTTGGAATTTAGCAAAAGTTGCATAAAAGCACGAAGTTTGGGGAACCTAGGGGACCGAAAAAAGGAAGCGATTTGGAAAATTGATTTTTGGTCGAATTTTCGGGATTTAATTTCCTTTCAAAGTCATTTTTCACCCATTTCTCTTGGAGATACGAGGTTTTCCTTGAAATTTGGCAAAAGTTGCATAAAAGCACGAAATTTGGGGAACCTAGGGGACCGAAAAAAGGAAGCGATTTGGAAAATTGATTTTTGGTCGAATTTTCGGGATTTAATTTCCTTTCAAAGTCATTTTTCACCCATTTCTCTTGGAGATACGAGGTTTTCCTTGAAATTTGGCAAAAGTTGCATAAAAGCACGAAGTTTGGGGAACCTAGGGGACCGAAAAAAGAAAGCGATTTGGAAAATTGATTTTTGGTCGAATTTTCGGGATTTAATTTCCTTTCAAAGTCATTTTTCACCCATTTCCCTTGGAGATACGAGGTTTTCCTTGAAATTTGGCAAAAGTTGCATAAAAGCACGAAATTTGGGGAACCTAGGGGACCGAAAAAAGGAAGCGATTTGGAAAATTGATTTTTGGTCGAATTTTCGGGATTTAATTTCCTTTCAAAGTCATTTTTCACCCATTTCCCTTGGAGATACGAGGTTTTCCTTGGAATTTAGCAAAAGTTGCATAAAAGCACGAAGTTTGGGGAACCTAGGGGACCGAAAAAAGGAAGCGATTTGGAAAATTGATTTTTGGTCGAATTTTCGGGATTCAATTTCCTTTTAAAGTCATTTTTCACCCATTTCTCTTGGAGATACGAGGTTTTCCTTGAAATTTGGCAAAAGTTGCATAAAAGCACGAAATTTGGGGAACCTAGGGGACCGAAAAAAGGAAGCGATTTGGAAAATTGATTTTTGGTCGAATTTTCGGGATTTAATTTCCTTTCAAAGTCATTTTTCACCCATTTCCCTTGGAGATACGAGGTTTTCCTTGGAATTTGGCAAAAGTTGCATAGAAGCACGAAGTTTGGGGAACCTAGGGGACCGAAAAAAGGAAGCGATTTGGAAAATTGATTTTTGGTCGAATTTTCGGGATTCAATTTCCTTTTAAAGTCATTTTTCACCCATTTCTCTTGGAGATACGAGGTTTTCCTTGAAATTTGGCAAAAGTTGCATAAAAGCACGAAGTTTGGGGAACCTAGGGGACCGAAAAAAGGAAGCGATTTGGAAAATTGATTTTTGGTCGAATTTTCGGGATTTAATTTCCTTTCAAAGTCATTTTTCACCCATTTCTCTTGGAGATACGAGGTTTTCCTTGAAATTTGGCAAAAGTTGCATAAAAGCACGAAGTTTGGGGAACCTAGGGGACCGAAAAAAGGAAGCGATTTGGAAAATTGATTTTTGGTCGAATTTCCGGGATTTAATTTCCTTTCAAAGTCATTTTTCACCCATTTCCCTTGGAGATACGAGGTTTTCCTTGAAATTTGGCAAAAGTTGCATAAAAGCACGAAGTTTGGGGAACCTAGGGGACCGAAAAAAGGAAGCGATTTGGAAAATTGATTTTTGGTCGAATTTTCGGGATTTAATTTCCTTTCAAAGTCATTTTTCACCCATTTCTCTTGGAGATACGAGGTTTTCCTTGAAATTTGGCAAAAGTTGCATAAAAGCACGAAGTTTGGGGAACCTAGGGGACCGAAAAAAGAAAGCGATTTGGAAAATTGATTTTTGGTCGAATTTTCGGGATTTAATTTCCTTTCAAAGTCATTTTTCACCCATTTCCCTTGGAGATACGAGGTTTTCCTTGAAATTTGGCAAAAGTTGCATAAAAGCACGAAGTTTGGGGAACCTAGGGGATCGAAAAAAGGAAGCGATTTGGAAAATTGATTTTTTGTCGAACTAGGCTGTTCCGCGCGCGTTGCGCGCGTGTTGCTTGTCTCGCGGGCGAACTAAGTCATGTATTTTTTTTTCAATTAAGAAAATTACAGAAATGAAAATTCAAGTGATTCAATTAGTGGAATCTTACCTTTATCTCTCCTTGAGATCCCATATTTTGGTAAATAGGGTTCAAACAGCTAATGTAAATTAGTAGGGCATCTGAGAGAGATCATCAAGATGCTGGAAAACTATAAATATCATGGAATTCTCGAAAAATATAAGCCGGAAAATCTCATTGACTGTTTAAAGGAACTTACTCGATTTTTTCAATCGAGACCCCATTATTTATATTCATATGCCCATATTCTGGTGAATATGGTTCAAACAGCTGATGTAATTCAGCTTATATTTTTCGAGAATTCCATGATATATATAGTTTTCCAGCATCTTGATGATCTCTCTCAGATGTCCTACTAATTTACATTAGCTGTTTGAACCATATTTACCAAAATATGGGATCTCAAGGAGAGATAAAGGTAAGATTTCACTAATTGAAATCCACTCAGAAAATTATAGAATTCATGAGAATTTGTAACTCACTTGAATTTCCAATTCTGTAATTTTCTTAATTTAAAAAAAAATACATGACTTATTCCGCCCGCAAGACAAGCAATACGCGCGCAACGCGTGCGGAACAGCCTAGTATTCGAGAAAAAATGAATGACGAAAAAATAGACTGAATTGAGTAATTAAAGCGCAATTCAAGTTTTGCGATGAAACATCTCAAACCGATTTTTGAGATGTAAGATTACTTTACTAACATAAATACAGCTATGTACATACTTACGTGTTTACAGTTTGTGGATTTGGTACCTACAGCATTTAGGCTTTTACTTACATTTGAGCGCTTTTTATGGGAAAAGTAAAGGGATAGTGAGAGACAAAATTGATGAAATGGAATGAAAAATGTGAATTAAAAAGAGAAAAAAAAATCTTGTATCGTGTCTCAAACTGATGGAAATGAGTAGTGTCATCAGAAAAAGCAGAAAAAAATCATAAATTCTGTAAAAAAAAGATTGAATATATCAAAAAACAATGGAGATACGCCCTTTTTAACAAATCATATTCTTTTTCATAGAAAATTTGAAGAATGACTGAAAATGAATCAGGAAAAAGGACTTATTTCCATAATTTTCCGGACTATTCATCTATTTTTATTCATTTATTTATGTAATTGTTACAACAACTCATCAGCCGAAGCCAATTAACAGGAATTGATATTTCTCGATACAGATAAAATTACAAAATAAGTATTTAGTGACAAGATGTCTTTTGCAGAACAAATTATGAAGTACACAGGTGGCTTAGAAATAATTCCTTGTAGATATTAAAAACTAGGCTTACATAATCGAAGATAATACCATTGTACATTTAGTGACAATTGAGTCAATACTATCAGTAATAATATCGACCTCCGAAAAACGCTCGAGTAATATACACTAGAACCTCAATAACTCGAATGTCACGGGAGAAAAAAAAAATTCCGAATTAACAAGTTTTCAACTTATCAAGTATTTTAAGGTATAAAGGTTGTAATGAATAAAATTTTGAACTACAAAGACATTTGATTCAAGTTGAGTAAATATTATTTATTTTAATATAATGTATGAAATATATACGTCTGTATATACTGTATATACGTCTACAAAACTATTCTGATGACGAATTTCTATCAAGCTCTAAATTAAAGAAAAAGTACAGAAAATTATACAGGTGTAAACAAAAATGAGCCAATGTCAAGGACAATATACTTTCATTTTGCGATAAGTAAAAACCTAAATGTACAAGATGACATCATCACAATTACTTACTTCGACATACCGAGTCTTTCTTCGGAACTTCGAGATATAGAGTCTAAATTTATATGAATAATACTTCACGGGGTGAAATACATTGTTCGAGTTACAGAGGCAAAAAAGTTCGAGATATCGTGTATTTTGTGTCTGAACGGAAGGAAATCGCATTTTTCTTCAACTTTCTAAGGATTACGACTTAACGAGGTTCTGCTATGTCCAGATTTGTCCTTGCGTCAAAAAGGCAATCATTTATCTGACATGAAGTTGAAATTGTGATTTTAAATTTAACAAAGGACGACGCTAGATTTTTATATTCTCGCGTGAATTATTTATTTCAATTTTTAAGGAAAAGATTTCGAGGATTTTAATGATTTTACTATTTTCTTTAGGATGGCGTTAGAACGATTCTCTAGATTTCGAATTAATTATTACTCTTAACGCACAGTACCAGGTTCTTCTATACTTTTTACTTTATTTATTGTAATTCAATTGGGTTCAAAATTTTGGACATTGCAGTTCGAATTATCGAGGTTCTACTTTATTGAGAGAAATATAGTTTAGTTTTCATCATTCTATCCAATGAAAACAAAATAAATGAACATCCTGTTTTACCTCTTCACCACTAAATTAAATAATTGCCACTTTCCTCTTTCATCCCCTGTAGACACTCATACAAAATCTAAACAATTCAAGTGCTCACGTGACAATACGCACACTCGAGATAAATAGTTCCTTGTCCATTGGCAATAGTCTAGACATTATACGTCACTGAACACTCAATTATTCAGATCACGCGTGAAGTACATTACAGTTGAAGCACGCCACTCATTTCCTACGTATCCTGGGATGCGATATAGTACCAGAACAGAATACCACAAAGTTACGAGCACCAATCGCTGTGACTGCGGCATTCAAAGGGAAATAGAGGATTTGCATTTGCGGCTTATCGTTGAGAATTTGCAGAAGTTAAGAGAGAGAGGGAGGGGGGGGGGGGGGGAGGAGAAGAGATAGTGGGAGAGATTGATGTAAAGGGGAAAAGGATCTTTCTCTCTCTCTCTCTCTCTCTCTATGTATGCTGGTGAAGAGAGGATAGGAGAATAGAGAATAGTTCACACAAGAGGGTTGTCGAGTTATAGAGGATTGAGAAGTTAAGTGAATGGGAGAAAAACGGAATTGTCGAGTGCTGGTTGGGAAAGAGAGAGGAAAGATGAGGAATGGGAGAAATGTATATCTACATTTTGGTTGTATATATATTGCGGATGGGTTAACATATATATATATATCAAACACATTCACTGTATCTTGACTTCGCAATCGTCTTCTTCATCTTTATCTATGTTTCAAAGAGCTTTCGCGTGAGAGGTTGCTTGGTGTTGAAGACGAGAAGAACATTGGGCTGTTGAAGGTAGTGACGAGAAACGGCTGCTGGATACGCGAGTAGATTATGTTAGTGTGTGTGTGTGTGTGGGTGCATGAAAGGACGGATTGAAGACAGAAATTCCATGTACTTCGAGGAATGGCGAAATGAGACAATGGCAGAAGACAAGTTCATAGAATTCAAGAATTGCTAGATTGTAGAAATTGGCTGTTGGAGAATAAGCAATTTTGCTTGGTGAAGGAACTTTGGAAAATGAAGGTCATTCAATGTAACTTCATGAACTTCGGAAGTATGGGGGATGGGAGAGGGGGGGGGAGGAGGAACAAAGCTATTGAGAGAGGTTTCAGCTTCAGTGAATGCTATCTTGAAGTTATTGTTTTTAGAATCACGGCTTATCTTATTTGATGACTCGGTAAAGTTGGTGGAGAAAAATGAGATTTGTTTTTTTTTCCTCCGGGAAATTGGAATTGCGAGGGATGATGGAAAAAAAAAATCATGGCTGTAGGGAAAATGAAAGAGTTGTTTGATGAATAAAAAAAGAAGAGATGTGAAATTTTTATAAACTTGATTTAATGTGAAAGGAAAAATCTGCGAAAATTTAGAGCCCATTATACGTCTGATGAGTACATAATCCATGTACTTGGGTACATAATCCATGTACTTAGGTACATGATTTATGTACTCGGAGGCATAATTCACGTCCCTTAGAGGCACAATCTACGTCTCTTTAGGGCATAATTCAAACCCAATTTGGGTATAATCTAAGCCCAATTAGGGCATAACTTACGCTTCAAGGTCTTAATTTATCCGCAAATTGTTCATAAATCAAGGAGAAATTTAATCTTTTCTATTCGTACTCTAGACAAATGATTAATCATCATTATTTTTCAATTATCAATGTGATTGAAATTAATATATTTACGAGGGATATATCAATATATACGTAACTATTTTTCCATATTTCCATCATTCTAAGTTTCATTTGTATCATATAATCCAACGCTTGGAAAATAATTCCATTACACTGAATAAAGTCTCAAAAAAAATCAACCAAAGATAAGTTTTTCAGAAAATTGAGGTTTATGTCATTTGCTTATCAGAAATCGTCATACTATTCGTGAAGAAATTCTGATTTTTTCAGAAAAACTAATTCTTATCTTCAGCTATCAGACAGTGTTTTATGGAATTACCATTTGTGAGGAGTAAACTTTGAAGTTTTGGTGGAGAAAAAAAAAATTGAGTGAAAATAATTTACACAATTGTCGCTATGTTATCTCTATGGATTCTCTCGCAATTAATACTGATTGGAATTTTTCAAGGTAATTAATACCATTATAAGGGAAGGTCGGGCAAAATGTGGTGGGAGGGGCATGTTATCAAAATAATTCTACAAAAATCGAAAATGACTTCTAAAATTATTTTTAAGAGTGTGACGTAGAGTTGAAGGCGAGTTTTGTAATCACACGAGTCTTAAAATCTTTACGATACGTGTAAGGTATTCAGTTAGATTAGATTAGATTGAACCTCAAATGTGCCGCAAGAGGATAGCTCTGATTGTCTTTCTATCGTTCTAACAGATACTTTAAATATCCTAAGCACCTCGTTGTTTCGATGGTTCTAGGTGATTTGATCTCATTGAAAAAATTTCCCGGAAAAAAAATCCCGAAAAAAATTTCCTAAAAAAAATGTCTCCGGAAGAAATCTCCTCAATTGTATATGAATGTATATATATATATTTATATGTTTTTTTTCCAGGGAAAATTTCTTCCGGTTAATTATATCCGGGGAAATTTTTCCCGGGGATTAAAATGACGGTTACCGTTTGGATGAACCAATAAATTTTAGGCATTATAAGATTTGTAATCAACATAGAAGAAATTAAAACAATGAAACTATTTTTTAAGCTGGACAAGCGGTATACAATGGTCCTGAAGAATCATCGCCAGAAGTAGGCGAATTTCCTTATATGGTGGAGATACTTGATAGGACTTCTCGTAGAGCATGTGGTGGTGCAATAATTGATCCACTCCATATTCTCACAGCTGCTCATTGTTTAACAATTGCAGTGAAGGATAACATTACTATAATTACTGGAGCAGTAGATTTATCTTCAGAATCAAGAATAGAGCAAAAGGGTGTAGCAGAAATTTTCATACACGATGAATTTGCAATTGATGGAACATTATGGCATCAAGCTCGAAGAAGTACGATATGGGATCAAATTCGAAAATGGTTCAGGGACATTTTTACGTGCTGCTACTGTGGAGTGGAGAATCATATTCTTGAGTATGACATCGCAGTATTAAAGGTAATTCTGAAGCAGCCTGAATAAAATTGAAAAGAAATAATCAAGAAATTGAACGAGATGAATTAATTCAATGTTGTGTCGAAGATTTCACTAATTGAAGCTTTCGTGAATAATTGAAGCCTTTCTATAGAATTATGTAAAAATTTCGACTATTGCAGTTGAACGAAGCTTTACCAATTGGGGATAATATCAAGCCGATCAATTTACCGAGTCTCGATTCTTCACCAGAATGTCACTCTTATACCTTTGCTGGTTGGGGTCAGACTGAAGTAGACGGACCAATAAGTATGCATCTACATGCGACACAATTATTAGTCTTAACACCCCAAGATTGTGAAGCAAGGTTGGCGAGGCTTTCCTTCAATGAATTTTGTGCGATTCATCCAGACGCTCGATCAACGCCTCTTGGAGTAGGCATAAATATTTGTAGTTCAATATTATAGTCCGATTTTTGGAAGGATTAAAATGGTTTTTAAACAAATTCTCATTGACCTATGTACTATTGCAGGGAGACAGTGGAGCTCCTTTGGTATTGGACAATACTGTATATGGTCTCTCATCACGAAATCGATGCGATCCTCGTTATCCAGCTATATTTACCAAAGTAGCTGCTCATCTAGAATGGATACAGGAAGTTTTGAAAAAATGAGTTGCATTTGTATAGAAAAATAAAAGTATTTTCATTGTATTCGTTTTAGAATAAAAGCAAACGTTATTGTGACAATTAATTGAAGATTTTTTTATATCTATCTTTTCTTCTGTCGGGATTGAATCACTTTTTTAAAAAATAAAATAGAGTTCAATAAACAAAATTAATTAAAACTTGTGATTATAAATTTTTTTCTAAAAATTTTTGAGATAAATTCTCGAATTCTGCAGATGCTGAGAATCCACTCATCTCTACTCTTTTGTTTGAGTAACAATTTCCGTTCGCCTTGGAAAATTTGTCGTTTCTCGTAGAGAGTTACCCTATTTACACTAAAACCCAAACCCGCATTCTCACCTACAGCTTGACACTATTCTTTTCTCTTCGTTTTTTTTTTTTTTTTTTTTTTTCTTCTTCTTCTTCTTATTTCAACACTACTCGCGCTCGTTTTCATCTTGTGCTTTACTTCTCTGTATAGGAAGGAAGAAATCCCAATGGTGCTGCTGCCTATACTACTGCCGAATACTTTTCTGAAAATGTGAAAAACTCTCTAGATCGTGCACATGGGACACCTTTTGAGTATAGAAAGACAAAATTGAACGTGTCCTGAATCATGAGACACTGAAAGACTCTAACCTGCGAAGAAAGTTTGCCATACCTGTACTACTAGGCACTTGCATTACTTCCGGATCGGATGCGAAAGAACCAAGAGAAGAACGAAAGTTAGTCCAGATACAGTGAGACACTTTGAGATAGAATGAGAGAAAATCATACGTGACTTACTGACGAAAATTTTATGATATCCTGATTTCATTTTTGTCGTTTTCAAGAAGTAGAAGAGTGAGGATTTATACCGCGTGAAAAAATGACGTGAGATTTTTCCCCAATGGCTCTATTGGGAGGCGAAAAATTCCAATAAGACTTATGTGAAAAAAAAAAATTTCTTACAACTATGAAGTTTTTAGATTAATTAATTTTATTCCATCAGCAGTTTTTTGAGAATATCTTGGAAACTAAGTGAGATAGAGCGTTTTTGCCCTGATTCTTCATTTAAAAAAAAACAACAATTCTCACTAAACTTTCAAAAAAATCATTCAGGAACTAAATTTTTTTTAAATTGGTGTTTTGGATCCCTCATATTGCCTTAGAATCAAAGGGGCGTAAGTGCTATGTTTATACAAAACAGTTACGCCTCTTGATTCGTGAATATTCACTGGAAGAAAAACATTTTTTTACAATTTTTTTTTCAAAAAATGCTTCAAGTCTTTGAGGTTTTCTACGAAGATTTCTTAGGATAAAATTACTCTAGTTCGGTTAGTTACCGAGATATTTACAATTGAGTGATCACAAAATGAAATCAATTTGTCTGCAAATTTAATATTCTTATTCTTCCTGTTTTTTAAATTTCTCTCTCTCTCACTCTCTGCGAGTCAAGGGAATTCCAAGACACTCATTTTATTTTTCTCCATAATTGTTATTGCATTCCCTCTCATTTTTAAATTCCACAGATTCAAGATGAAAAAAAAAAACAAATAATAATAATAATTTCTTCTCAGTTTGTACTACATTTCTCGATGTAAGACAAGCTTTTACAATTGTGTGTTTGAATTGCTTCTGATAACGTTGAAGTAAATAATAAATTCACGAGGTAAGATTTTTTTTTCACAAGCTTGTTATTTCGTAATTGAATTTTTCAAATAGAAAAAAAAAAAAATAGCAAAGACTCGACATTATATTGCCAATGTAGTTGAGAAATAGAAAATGACTTTGAAAAAAAGTTATAGTGGCTCAGGTTTCAAAGTTCTATTGAGTGAATAAAAAAAAATTAATACGATAAATAGGATCAAAACGCTCATTGACTTGTAACCAATTTTCATCTTGTTGTGAAAAGGTAAGCTCGAACGTACAACCTTTGCCCTATTCCCTTCATTCTTTTCTCAATATACTATTTTTTTTTTTTTTTTTTGCTACTTTTTCCTTATTTTTTCTTCTCATCTATCCTCTTCTATTCTCCTTACTGCCATACGCGTCCACATCAAAGGCAACTTTTTTTTTTTTTTTTTCCCCCGAGAAAGCGGAAAAAAGCACCGGGGGCAAAAGAACCTTGTAATCCGGAATGAAAAGGTTGTCAAGGCATATAACGGCAGTGAGTTGCTTTTGCCTCTCTACGAGAGAGGATGAGATGAGGGCGAAGGGAATGAGGACGTTGATACTCAGACCCATGGCACAATGCCATTATTAGTTGCCCCTGTATATATATATATATCTATATGATATATAAACGTATATATATATATATATATATATTGTGCCTCGTGTCATTTTAATAAAACCTTTTTTCCAATCAATTTCACTCCTTTCCCTTGAAACTGTGAAAAAAAAAATATCAATTTATGTACAGATTTGAGATAATTAAAATTTGATGAAAAGAAACTGAGGTGATTTTTCAAACGCCAATTTCTCCGTGAATAAAAGAGAAAGATGGAGAAAGAAAAAATTGCAACAAAAAGCTATTCAACATCATAAATCATGCACTACTTTTTTTTTCATCATATTTTCATACGTAATTCACAAAAAAATCGAAAAATTTCATTTTAAACTTATAAAAATTGAGTTTATTTCTTTTTAAAAACATTCTTTTTTTTACTACCGAATTAAGTAGTTAATTGGTAATTGAAATTCCTCATTTTTTTTATGATGAAAAAAAAATTAAAATCCATTAAAAAATAAAAGTCCCGCATGAATTGAGGAAGCGATCATTTTTGTTATTCTCGTACACATTTAAATCGAGTAATTTTTTCCTTCTTCTTCTTCTTCTTTTTTTTTTCATTCTTCATTTCTCTCTAATCGAGATGATTATTATCGAGGGATATGATGGGGGGAGGGGGGAGGGGGGGATTTTTTGGAGCACACGTTTTGTGTCATTATCTCTTCGATTGACCGTAGGGCCTTTTGATGATATAAACCAGAGGAATTGCTAATCGACGTTGAAGTACACGCCTGTCCCTTATGATCTTGTCTCCAAAAGCAAAAGAGGGGGAAGGGGAAGGAACTGAAGGAGGTGGGATGAGGTGCACCTGCCAGGCGAGTGATTGCTTCTGCCCGCCAGCAATTGCGTCTTAGTGGAGAGAAGGTAAAAAAGTAAGGTAAGGGCAGAGAATGATCATAAAATTATTCGAGAGAAGAAGAATCATAAAATTAACATTATTTTTTGTTTTAAGAATTTTTTTTTTTTACTTCTCGCAAGAGTGCTTTAGTTGTAAATTACTTACCTTTTCGGTGAATTTCTTCTTTCTTTATTCTTCTGGGATAAATCTCACATAATTCAGGGGATTTGTTGGGCTTGATGAGGACAAGTCAATTCTTTGACTTTAATTTTTTTTTTCAAAAGGATTTTTAAAATGAAAAATATTTCAAATTTCTTTTTTTTACGAAAAAATTGTGCTGGATAACGGGAGCATTTGCTCGAGAATCTTTTTCTTTTTACTTGGACAATTTGATGAATGGAATTGGTGGAATTTTTCAATAAAGGGTTCAATGAAAAGACACATATCAAAGAAATGGATTGAAAATAACCGTGTAATTTTTCTCGATAATATGAGAATTTTCTGGCATCAATGGCGGCTATTGTAGAGTAAAATAGTTTCACGTCTTTTTTTGGAATTATTTTAGCAGTATTTTATAACTGGAGAATTTCAGTAAATCCCTTGCTTCGTAATTATTCATTATTTGTGATGACGCAGTTACTTTAATTGTGATATTATTCCGTGAGGCAAGAGTAGCATTAATAAAAAAAATTAAAGTAGTATTCTAGAATACGGTCGATAAAACAGAAAAAAATGAGAATTTGTAGGTTAGTTTCCTATTAATTGCTGATAATTCGGGAAAACGTGCTTTAATTTACCCGAGAAAGTGATTAAACTATTCGAAAGTCATATTTTCAGCTTGAAAATATGATTTTTTTTTTGTTTCTCGAATTTTTTTTACATCACTAGTCAACATTTGGATATTATTATTCATCGTCATGAGTTACTCTACGAGTTCCCTGAAAAGTTCATCTGAATGTTTTCCTAAATGTTCCTCTGGAATCAATTGTGTTTTTCATTTCCATGTTTGTGAATTATTATGTAGCGATCATGGGACGTTGGAAAATATTAATTCAACAATACTAATTAATTTTCAAATGAACGACATTTCACCTGCTTTATTGAGGCTTCCTCAGATTCTAAAAATCATAATAATACAAAATTCATAATTAAACATTGAAGTTAAAATTGAAAATTACATTAAAATACTGGTGAATATGCACGTTGTTCAACAAACGTTAGCAACTATAGTTTTCTTCTATTTTTCCCTACTTGTTCTTCTTATTTACATTAATTCTTTCTTTCATAATCTCAACTTCAATAATAAACTAATGTGCCGGACAAAATAATACAATAACTTGCACAATTAAATAACTGACATTACAAATAACATAAAATTACCTTGAAATCATTAGTATATAGTCAACATAAACTTAATCATCTCCAATCGGAAATTCAATCTATGCAAAAGTATTTTTATTAACATTATAGTGTGTTGCTCTGGCAATTCCCCTAAGAGTTTTGAACGCTCATAAAGTCAGTTTGTCGTTCATAAATGTCAGTTTAACATTCATAATCATTCAGAATGTGTTTGATTCAGAGTCAACTTCAGCCTAGATCAAACCTTACACCAACGTCTCGGCCCTACTCGTAAACTAAACCGACAAAAATCATGAAAAAATTCAGAAAAATGTAAAAAAAAATATCATCTTCAAGACGGCATCAAAAACATAAGGGGTTAACTATACCTGATTTCACTGCAATACTACCTTAAGGGAGTTCATCCGGTAACTGAATTAACAGACCAATAATTATGAAAAAATTTGAATATACTTCTGAAAATCTAAAAAGTCACCTGTTAAAATTTCAAACTCTTCGGATATCTTATTCGGGAGAAATTAATAAATAAAGATTTTTCAATTAACACGGTCCCTTATGGGTTTTCGTCTATAAACATGAAATTTGTGGCAATTAACAGGTTTTTTGGGGAGAAACTTCCATAATGGATAGATAAATATGTAAAGAACAGTTTAAGAGCTTCTTCAAATGCATTAGATGCTTGGTGATTTAAGAATAAATTAATTTGTCTCGAAAAATGCTGATTTTTGGGAAGTTAACCTCTGTCTTACTCGCATGACAGTGACGTCAGAACCGCGCGCTTTTTGAAATCAATAAGAATGCTTTCCGAATAACGCAATGTATGCTATGCTTGCACATTAAATCATACAAAACTAGTTGAAAATGTGCTGAATTGACCTTTCTCTATTTGATCTTCAAAAAAATTATTTCTATAAATTCGATTTTTTACAAAAAAAACAATTATGATCGACGAACAAGAATTTCTAGTACATAGCAGCTGTACAGGTTACGACTACGTTAGTCGTATAACCACTACGCTAGTCGTGATAATTTTTCGTATTATTAAATCCCATACCGGATGAACTTCCTTAAAGTGCCAAAAAATCATTGAAACTATCAGAAATTCGCCTAAAAATAGAAAACCAAGAATAAAATTTCCCATTCATTCAGAATCAGTGAAAGAGAAATAATGAGATTAAGAAAAGCTCAAGTGGCATCTGCCATTATCTAAAAATATCCTTTTGATGTTTGGTAACCTTCGTTACTCCGGGTATTCTCGTATCCAACTCGGTCATGATTGTAATCCCAGTGCCACTGCACACTCACATTTTTTTTATCTTTATTCTCTCGTTTTTTTCTTCTTTTTTTTTTTTTTTTTCCTGCTTGAAACACACACAAAGTCTGCACTGAGTTAGAAGAGGGCAGAAACGTTTCAATAGTGGTTTTTTTGATGGAATCGGTCCTCTCCTTCGTCCTGGTAAAGTCACCAGCCGGTTTTTCAGATGGAATAAATTGCGTGCCGCTTTATTTACGTTCTGCACGCGAGAAGCCTTTACCCACTCAAGTAACAAAGCTGTTTCGTTTTTGCCGTTGAAGCCACAACTACTTACATCTTCCCAAATACTTTTTGGTTTAAATAAGAAATTCTCATTTTCTTTTTTTTTTTTTTTTCCTTTTTTTTTCATCACTCTCACCCGCAAACGCAAATTCATCTCATTTTTTTTTTCTCCTTTTTTTTTTTTTTTAACCAAAAGTTCCTTTATAATGAACGGAAGTATGTACCAATTTACCCAATGGACACAAGATGAATACCCGAGTTCCGCTGAATTTTTATTCACACAAATTTGATTCTACAGATCTTTGTGGTAACCATAAAACCACAACGTTTATTTTCAAACTCTTGCTCATTCATTTCCTTTTTTTTTCCTTTTTTAAAGGTAAAAATTTTAAATGTATTTTTTGGATTAACTTTGTTTCCGTTTTTTTGATGTCTGTGGTATTCAGTTTTACAAAAATGAAAGAAACTGAAAAAAAAAATAATAAAAAGAGAAAGACATTGAAAACGACTATATGGGGAAAAATGATATTCTTGTGTGTGAGATAAATTTTGTAGTTTCGTGAATACACGCTGATATAATATCTACGCGTGAATAATTTCTGCCAGTTGCAGTATATATATTCTACTTTTTTCTCGAAAAATACACTGGTTTCCCTCTTTCTTTCATCTTTTTTTTTTTTTCGAGAATTCCCAAATTTTTTTTTATCCTCAGACTTTTCTATTTTTCCATACAGTCTACATTGCATGAACGAGTGGCTCAATGTGTTTTTTTTCCTTGTCTCTCCATTTTATTTTCTCCCACTCATATTTTTCCTCTGTTTTTTTTTTCTCTCTTTATTTTTATCAAAGGAACACGTCTATTTTTTTTTCTAGTTTTTTTTTTTTTTTTTATTATTCTTTATTCCCTTGTAAAGTCGACAAAATGTCCCAACCAGACGGGGGTTACAGTCATGCCATACCGTGAACAAGCCACGACAACTAGTCGAGCTGTTCCCGTGGGGCGTTGGTCCTATATTTATCCAAAAGTCGTAGTCGAGAACGCGTGAAAGTAACATCGGTTCGTTGAGCTTCCCCCGGTGTCGTCTGTGTAAGAAAGAGGAATAATAAAAAGATACGAGGGAGATGCGAAAAAAAAAATGAGAGAGAAAGAGAAGAAAGACAAGTGAGAACGAGGAGAGAATACACAGCCTTGCAGTTTTGTGACACACGCGTGTCCAAGAGTGTTGTAGACTCTTAATTCAGAGGCGTTTCTTTCAGAAGTGTTTAGAATGCACAACACGCCAGCCTTGGCCCAACGTCATCATCAGAGACTCCATGCCCTTTGGCATTTAACGTATTTAATTGAATTCATTTCCCTTCTTTCTTCCAACACTTCTACTCCTTTCCGAATTATTTTTGGTTAATTAATTATTCGTGAATTTAAAGATCTCCGTAGAATAACAAAATTTTTGGAAATTTGAGAAGAGAATAGATTTTAAAAAACCGCAAAATATTCAGTATTGCCATTTTTTCTTGCAAGATGACCAAAAAATTATAGTATACTTATTTTTTTGTATGAAATCTATAAAAAATAAAATTCATCAAAGAAATCAAAAAATGATTTGAAAAAAACGATTTTAACAAAAAATGCTATATCGTTGAAATAGTGATGGGAAGTGTTAAAATACGAAACCATTCTTTAAGTTTAATATTATCATGACAATTTACATTAAGGGAGTTCATCCGGTAACTGAATTAACAGACCAATAATTATGAAAAAATTTGAATATACTTCTGAAAATCTAAAAAGTCACCTGTTAAAATTTCAAACTCTTCGGATATCGTATTCGGGAGAAATTAATAAATAAAGATTTTTCAATTAACACGGTCCCTTATGGGTTTCCGTCTATAAACATGAAATTTGTGGCAATTAACAGGTTTTTTGGGGAGAAACTTCCATAATGGATAAATAAATATGTAAAGAACAGTTTAAGAGCTTCCTCAAATGCATTAGATACTTGGTGATTTAAGAATAAATTAATTTGTCTCGAAAAATGCTGATTTTTGGGAAGTTAACCTCTGTCTTACTCGCATGACAGTGACGTCAGAATCGCGCGCTTTTTGAAATCAATAAGAATGCTTTCCGAATAACGCAATGTATGCTATGCTTGCACATTAAATCATACAAAACTAGTTGAAAATGTGCTGAATTGACCTTTCTCTATTTGATCTTCAAAAAAATTATTTCTATAAATTCGATTTTTTACAAAAAAACAATTATGATCGACGAACAAGAATTTCTAGTACATAGCAGCTGTACAGGTTACGACTACGTTAGTCGTATAACCACTACGCTAGTCGTGATAATTTTTCGTACTATTAAATCCCATACCGGATGAACTTCCTTAATCCAATGGTATTTAAAAACATGTTCAATATCAACACATAATGTTTGAGCTTTTCTATACTGCAATTGATTTATCAAATGTATGTTTTCGTTTTTTTTTTATAGAGCCTGAAGAAGCTCTTTATCAGGAGCAAAACGTCGTGATTTTAGAAAATAAATGGGAAGATTGACCCCGAATATTTATTCAATTGTCCAATATGCCAATTAACCTCCGAATCAATTATTTATCATCATGAACGACGAAAATAACAGAAATTTAAAAATGTAGATGATAAATAATTTAATTCCTACCGAAATTAATAACGAAGAGGTAAAACGAGTCAAGTTCATTTTTTTTCACGTTTTTCTTAAGATTCTCTCAGAAAATAAATGGAGATACGCCCTTTCATCCTCACCCATTTCCGTAGTTCACAAAATTCACTAAAAAAAAAGAGTTGATCTAAAAAGGGCGTATCTCCATTTATTTGACGAAATATTCGCAAAAAAGAGTGGCAAGAAAAAATAAAAATTTAGACATGTATTTTTTTTTGAAGGGATAAAAAATGAAGCTGGAAAGGAATTTTACGAATGTCAAGTCTTATCAAAAGAGTTTCGAGGTGTTTTCAGTAGTAAAATGAGAATATGTCTGTTTTGTGTTAAGTAGTAATAGCTCATTCTTGAAGCTAGTAGATAAAGAAAATGAAACAGACAGGTGACGAGAAGAGGGGAGGGGGGGAGGAGGGAAGCGAGGGAGAATATGGAGAGTTGGCAGTGTTAACTTGTGTTTTGATTAATAATAGTTGTCAGGAAAGTTGCTAACCGATACAGAAAACTCATTGCCACCTGTGCTTCACATATTTCTGACATTCATCCTGCTGGTGCTTTAGGAACGATATGACGAATGACACGACTCACGCTCCGATCATTTTTCATACCTCTCCTTTATTTTATATATATATATACAAATACATATATGTATGTGTGTTTTGAGCTCAGGTCTTGGTCAAGCGCCAGGAAAAGTGTTTTTCAATTTTTCATATTAGTATTCTTTAGATATAAAGAGACTACAAATAAAAACACGTGTTGTAAAAATTCGTATGATAAATCATTTTTACGTTAAAAATTACTGGAAAATGGGAATTATTTTTGTGGAATGAAAAAAAAATAAATAAAGTGGAGACACTAAAGGGAAATTATTACAAATTTTTATTTTATCTCGTTCCCACAATTTATTTCATTTGAATGATAATAATTTGCAAATAAAAAAATAATCATTTATCAATTTTAATTGCACCTTCATTTCTTTCTGCCTTCTCTTTCCTCTATTTTTTTTTCATTCAGTAATTGATATCATCCAAAAGCGTACGTTCTCATTGAATGAACAATAAACAATGAGCTTCGATGCCCAGCCAAATTAAAATTAGAATCAGACTGGCGTAAAATTGGGTAAAACCAGTTGTTTCACTATCTCCAGTCCAAACATGGTATGTATAATTTATTTTCATTGCTGAATGCTGAATTGAGCTTCGATACGTGGAGTTGGAGAATTTTTTAAAAATAATTCTGGCTGCCAAATATAATATTCCAGACAGTTTAATAGTGGAGGTGGTTAAGGTTGTATTCGCAGTGAACTAGAGTACAGTTAATCCCTTATTTTTTTGATGACGTATTAAAGATGATATTTTTTTTTACATTTTTCTGAATTTTTTCATAATTTTTGCCCGTCTAGTTTATACGATATGAATTATCAAAGTTACTAAAAATAGCGGTGGTCAGAGCACCTGACATGTAATCAGAGGGTCGTGGGTTCAAATCCTGCTTGCGCATTACATATTTTTTCCGAAATTGGATTCTCTTAAAAAATTTATTAATAAAAATTAATTTATTAATGAATTTATTTGTTTAATGGTGGGGATGAAACGCCCCAAATCGAACAGAAATTATGAAATTACTAAAAAATCACAGGATTGACCCATTATTTAAAAACTATTGGCGAAGAGAACAGCATTTTAACTAAATAATAGAAGAAAAAAATATTCAATTCACCGTATAGTTATTGAGAAATTTTAATTAGAAGGTACACTGAGAAAAAAAAATATTTTATTGAGAAATTTATTTTCCAATTGAAGAAAAAAAAATTATAATCAGGGACAATTTTTTTTCAAAATTAATTAACTGGTTGATTCATGTCAATTTTTTTTCTAAGGCTGGATTAGTTTTAAATCAATAACAAAAATGAATTAATTTCAATCGCGATATTTTCAATCTAAGTAATGCATTATTACTTTCAATAAATAAATTCTGAAGATTAATAATTATTGACTCGTCTTAGTTTTAAGAAATTTCATTCTTGCGAGAAACTATTTCTCCTCATTGTAATGATATTTATATTTGATTCAAAGCTTATGTAGTATTGAATATTTTCAATACTTTTATTTCTAGAATCAAAGACAAATTTCTCAATAAAAGATATTTTTTTTCCTCAGTGTAGTCGTAATTATTTGACTCTCTCTCTCTCTCTCTCTATCTCATGCATGTGATAGGAGATTAGTAATGTAAAAGAAAATTATATTCACAAGTTGAAGATATGACTTTCGAATAGTTTAATCTCTTTTTCGGGTAAATTAAAGCACTTTTTTCCAAATAATCAGCAATTATTTGAAAATTAACCTAGAAATCCTCATTTTTTCTGTTTTATCGACCGAATTCTAGAATACTACCTTAAATTAGGAGAAATCGAGTTATTTTTGTCATGATACGCTTTTTCTGCCTCATTAGATAAGACCAGAAAGAGCGTATCTCCATTAGTTTGCAAGATATTCTCAAAAAAAAACACAAAAAAACGGACTTTTCCTGTATTTTACCTTCTCACCAACTCAATTTAATTTATTCAATAGTCAAAAGACTCAATAATTCGGTCTGAATAGTTTTCATCAATTTGAGTAATGAAAGTTAGTACAGACCAAAAACTTTGTCGTACTGTGTTTTGTATAATTTACATTGAAAGGGATTTCAGGTCAAGAACCTCGGGATAATGAATTTTCTGGTGAAATTCCATGACCACAGAAATATCTCCCACGAGAGATTTTGAGTCAAAGACTCCTGGGGCGATGAAAGGGATCCGTCGTACCTTCTTCACCTGTTACCTAAAGGACATCGTCCCTCTTTCTCTCCCCCCCCCCCCCCCTCCTCTTTCTCTTTCTCTCTCATCCCTGTGGGTATGCTAATATCAATCAGGAACTTCTCCTGAGTGAACTGAAATAAATGAAAGAAGGAAAAAAAAGACGAAAAATTGTCCAGAGTATCCACTTTGCAGAGGTATTGGATTCACCTTACTCTCTCTCTCATTTTGTAGAAGGCACGCGATCGCCCCCATCGTCTTAATTGGTGCGTTCCATTCCACTGTATCGGTTACCTTTTTCAGAAAACGCCCCAGGTATCTCACGAGAACTGTTAACGTTACTCAGAGGCTATACAGGCAAAACTTAAAGGGCCCCAAACGTTCGATATCCTAATGAAGCAAATTTGCATCCATGCACACACGTGAGTGCGTGTGAGATCCTTTAAATTTATATGAGAGACTCAGTGATACTTATTTTTCGAAGACACACTTGGTCGTGAATAATAAATTTAATTTATTTGAGTGGTTTTTTTCATGAAAATTACTTCAATAAAATTCAGAAGGACTAATTATGCGTAATTTTTTTTTCTTCTTTTTGGGAAAAGAGACAGTCAAGTTAATTAACTTTATTTCCTTGATAATCCTGACGGATATTAAATTATAGAAGTGACACTGCTGTGCTAATTTAATTCAAAGTTTATCATTTATCCACGATATTCCGGGGCTGTGGAGAAATTATTTGAATTATTCAGAAATGTCACTTTCACAATTCAAATTCCACTCGAATCAAGATTGATAAGGTCAAAATATAGAATTTGGGTGAAGCTCGAGATGAGAATATTAATTAGCAAGAAAATTTCTCAGAAAACTAATGAAGATATGTCTTTTTCTTCTTAATCCTCTATTTTAGCTCTAGAGATTCTCTGCAAAAAGGCTTATCTCCATTAGATTCCGAGATATTTTTAAAGCAGTTCTATACTTCTTCGCACTAGTCATTGAGTGTCAAGCAAGAAATAAACAGAATGTTATGTCCGAGATTGGATTGTAGCGTCGAGGATAATCTTTTCAGTTTCTAACAGTTTTTAATTATTATTTTATGCTTTTGATTATTGGGACGCTATTGATTTTTACTGTTGCTTTGGTTATTAATTCTTTTTTTTATTTGCTTGTTAGAAAAAATGAAAGGAAATGCTATGATTTAATTTTATTTTTATTATTTGTTTATCAAATTCTTCTTTTACAATCTTTTTCCTATGAAATTTAAACACGGAAATTGCTTGACAAATTTTGTAATTAAATGCCTAATATGAAGTAATGTGATTGCTACTTACAGAGATTTTGCGGTTTTTTTGTTTTTATGAAATTTTGATATTTCTTATGACTATTAGTGAATCCTTGATTTGCCTTGAAAACAATCTTTCAATTCAAGATGATTGAAAATCCACTGTTATTTCTCTAATATTTGTTTAATTTATTATTTAAGTTCTTGGTTTGTTCACTCTCAAAGTTTCCTCCTTATTTTGATTAAATTGTAACTATTACTTTTAGTTAAAGACTACGTTCCATCCAATTCTTGATACTTCATCAAAAATTTGTCAGTGAACTATTATATCAGTGGTTTTGACAAGTTGTTCACAAGAAAAGGCCAATTTCACAATACAAATATTTTCGGAGTTTTTAATTATTACTTTTTCGATGGCAAAAATAAAGCTGAAGAATATTGAAAAGTTTTTCTCCCTCGTTAGCTTGTAAGAGAGTTGTTTCTTCATATTGTGAAATTGCTGATCGTTGTGCCGACTTGTCAATTTAGCAATCGAAGAGTAAAATCGGATGTTTAAATGAGTTCAATATTTTCATTCAGTTGAAATTTACATTCAGATGTATTTCAATCTTCAAATTCGTGTCGGTATATGATTATCTTAAAGAAGTAATGATAGGAAAAAAGGACTTATCCCATGTTTTACCTCTTTCCTACACTAAATTCTTATTAATTCCTTTTAATTAATTACAATTACACCCTCGCCTCGATTCTTAATTAAGTTCTCAGTGTTAATGGCAATTTAATATATCTCGAAACAGACGATAAAGCACCATTTATTGCCAACTAAGACGAATGCGTCTGGTCTCTACGGGATTCACTGGACACACTGTATGTGTGTTGCATGATAATGATTCAGTTGCAGTATGTTGATCCAGTGCAGAGGACATTTGCCACGCCTAACGCGTGCAACAGAGATTGGACTAACGTCATGAAGCAGCCAGGCCCATATACCAACAGATACTGTTAGTGCGAATAGGGTGAGAGACTTTAACTCTCTCTCTCTCACTCACTCTCTCACACTCTCACTCTGTGATGTTGTCATCCTATAGGGGAATCCATAATTCAAGTACAACATCGAATCCTAGGATTATTGAGCGCAGCTGTTGTTGTGGAAACATAGTCTAAACTTGGGGAAATTGATCGATCTTCGTGTCCATGCCACTTCGATGTCCATCTCATCTTGTATAATGTCGTGGAGTTTACTACCCCTCACAAGATGCACTCACTCACTATGCCAAAACATGATTTAATGCTCTTGAAACTTCATCATCAATATTAAATTGAATGATTGAACGATTAAATAGAGTTTATGACTTTGAAGATTGAATGAGTTTTGTCTTTCTAAACAATTTTTCTCAGTTTTCATAGAGATACATTCTTCTTTACGTGGAGAGTAATAATTTTTCGCTTTTTCGTGCAATATATTCATTATTATTGGACGTTGATAATTCTCATGAGCTGGATTCGCATCTGAACGAAATTACTGAGAATTTTCTCTAGTGACAGTAATCTCTGTGAATATCCAACATTCTTATCATTTCACTGAATATCAAAACTCTAAGATTGTGCTGTTGTAACTTTGGCAATAATTCATCAAGAATAACCATTATTCCCCAATTAAAAACAAGATGCTCATCAATTTTTTACGGTGAGCATTCTTTCAATTTCACCAGCTTCGTTGACAATAGTATACTATGCCATGAGGCTGTAAACCGAGGGTTTTTCAGATGACGTTCAGTTCGCAGCACGAGGCATGGTGGGGGAACGAGGTTCACCGAAGGCACCCCCATTGAAAAAAAAAATCAAAAGAAACAAAAAGTGAAGTGTAGGAAATATTTCAGATTGAATGCACTAAAATATTTCCAAATGATTTCGTTCCAATTGATTGAAAAGAGATTCTTGAAATGGTTTAAATCTTATTCAACACACGTTAATCAATAATAAACTCATCAATAAAACATTTGTTAACTAATAATAAGTAAATCATCAATTGCACTCTTCAATAATTATATCTTTTTGATAATTTGAAATTTTGCTTTGATGAACTCATCGATAGCAATGGAGTACTCCACTGAGAAGAAAGGAAGAAATAAAAACTATGAAATATTTGTTCCATTGGTCCTCAGCAAATATTTTTTTGAAATAATCAAACAATTTGTTCAATTTAGTGAATTTTGTTCATCTAAATAAATCAACTAGCTGAATTGAAATAAATAAAATGTGTATGAAACCAACTTCACTCAGGCTCATCGCACTTTATTATATAGGGTTTATATTCTTTTACATATACTTTTCTTCCGTTTATTTCTAATTTATTTCATTTATCATCAATATTTGTATATGTTTTCCTCATTCTTGTAGATGTGCAGAGTGATCAGTAACAGTTTTTCACAGAATAAAAATGCCATATTATTCAGAAGAATTTATCAACAACATTGGAGAACAGTAATTTATTTCATTCCATTTTCATCATCAAATTCAGTTACTACGATTTCCAATGAATTTCGATCTCACAAAATCTTTTCATTGTGTTTCTTTTGATCTCCACCCTGTAAAGAACTCTTATCTTTCGCTGGAATATCAAGTAATTGTTCTTTACTCATCTGCATTAGGGTTATCCATGTATGCTGAATAATCGAGGGAGAGAAATTTCAAGGAAATAAAACCAGTAAAATCCTTAGATGTTTTATGAAAAATTCCGAGTCCTCCGAGCGGAGTTGGGGGTTTGGAGACAAGTGGTAATGCATCGAAAAATGGTAATGTCGTTTGTCCAAAATCAATTTTCATATCAGATCGAGTGATCTGAACATATTGACCGGATGATGAAGCTGGTATGTTTGCAGAGAGAGGCACTCTGGTCCGGTACATATCATGGGCATATCTATTTCTGAAAGATCATAGCATTAAAATTATTTTCTCATGAAATAATGTGCACTATGAAAATATGGTGAGTGTTCATTTTTTTCCAATTTTTAAAACTTTTTTGAAAGAAATAAATTTCTAGTTGCCAAACTTACTTATGAGGTTTCGTGGATGCCACTATTTCTGATTTACAATTCTCGCACAATTTTCCAGTAATATAATCAAATTTTGTACCTTTGATTGCAATTTGGATTCTCCGACGACTATCTGGATTCCCAGATCTGTGATAGAATCTCACTCCTAGGGAGATTGAAAAAGCCTGCATATAATAAAAATTCATTGAAACATTGCAAAGATAAATATTGAAATAGTATCTGACCAGTGAGAACATTAGGATGAGACACACTCAGTGTATCGAAATTTATTGCATCTTCTCCAGCGATAATGAAATAATCTTTATTCTCAGCAAGATTGGGCCATTTTCCACGTAATAGTTTATTCAATCTAGCTGCACGTATTCCCTCACTAATATCATTAACAGATTTCCACTCAGGTTTTTCAACTTGAAAATTAGTGCCCAATTTTCCTTGCTGTATTTGCAATTGCATCACGCGATGCTTAACTATGAATCGTATTCCAGTTATAACCCTTGTAACAACCGAATAAAACATTTTTCAAATGTTCACATTTCATTATTAATCACAAGCTTACATATTTTTTGAAACATCAGACTCGACCCATTGTAAGTTGATGACATGAGTTGATTGAGAATCGACATTATTATCAATGCAAGAACAGTAACAGCCTTCGTAAACTCCATATTCATTCCTAGAGTGAGATAAAAAACATTTAATGTACTAATAAAGTAAGACAAATTGAATTGGTGGAAATGAACTTGGTTTCGGCATACTTTAAAGACATTCTCATTGCTTCCGGGCATTGTGTGTATTTGGGCCATACGAACCAACCTCTTGCCTCAAGCCATTCATATCGCCGTGAATCATGCTTTGGCTTAAATAGAGGAACAAAAATTCTCATAAGTTATTTGTAAAGGTAAAGAGTGAATATTATTGCTGTCCATTGCTGTAATTTAATCGATATAAAAAATCAAGGCTGTCTTACTGATAGACATCCTTCAATTGCACTTTCCGTAGGCCAACAATCATGATTAGTACCGAGACAATTTCGTGCCACTGAAGTTGGACAAAATTGGAGTTCATCGTCGCAATATGCAGCTGAGGAACTATAACCTTTTCCAACATCCTCGCAGCTTATGCCAACGGGTCTATCTGAGTAACCTAATTGATCGTAATCTGGATGATGAACAACAATTTGTATTGCACCTTCCAATTCCAAGAATGTTTTACCTGGAGCACATAATCAATTTTGATCATCTATACATGACAATAAGTAATTCATTCTAAAAATAAGCAGGAACCCGACTACTTGTGCGTAATTCGACAATCCTACTATTTATGTATAGGGAGAATTGTCTACTTTTAGATGATGAATTCAGATATAATGGTGTTCTCATTGAAAAATTCATAAATTCAAATTTATTGAAAACAGATATTGTTTCAATAGGTTAATAGAATTTTCAATACCAAACTTTGTGATCACCAAATTTTAGGTCTCTTGTTCAATTATCCATCAAGGTATAATGGTATCAAGATTTTTACAGGAAATTTCTCAAAAGTTGTATACTGAACAAACGAAAAATTTGAGCAATAATTACCTTTTACAAAATTTTTTTCGTTGTCACAAGCACGAAATTCTCTCGATGCACTCTTCATGAGTTTGCAAAATACATGGTTATAATTTTGTATATGCGTGTGAAGTTTTTCCTTTACTCTCAACATTTCCTCATCGACATCCTGATTATAAACACCTATAAATATTCCAAATTAGTAATAAATAATTGGATGATCTCTATGCTAACTACGTACATCGAGGTCCATTTCCTTCGAAATTGTACAATAAATTATGGGAAAATGCTGTTATCACGTATGCTTTAATTTCTGTTATCATCAGAGAAACATAAATTGAATACAAGTAGTCAAGTGTTGAGTGTCCTATATCACACAATGTGTTTTGATATGGCTGAGGAGAGAACAGTAATATTTATAAATATCTGAATGATGATTGATGAATTATTTATAAATTGTCGAAAATTGAAATATTTTTTTAGTAACTTATTCTTGATAAGATAATGAGTTCATTTCTGCTTTCATTCTTTCTTTGGAATGACAACATTGATAGTCAATCAGAATTGAGAATGATTCTGATTGGTTACACAGGGGTGTGATCATTGCGTGAAGATCTGCTGGATTAACTAACACAATTAAACGCTAATAAATGAGGATGAACTGTAGTGTCGATAAAATAGAGGCACAACAGTAACCCTAAAAATGATTATATACAACAATATCAGTGAATTTTTTCACGATTAATTTTGAATTCTATTCTTAACTAACGTTTCATCTTCAATGAATTCACATAATACCTGAAAATTTTCTTTTATGGCCTCTAACCATCCAGATCGCAGCAGCTGTCCAGATGGCATAACTATCTTGTACATGGCGTCGACTTCTTGGGACAATGGTCTATAGTATAATTGACGAGTGGCAAATGCGCAATGAGTGGCTCCTTTAAATTCCAGTATTCTTCGAGCTGGTATACTGTTATTCAATTCCTCATAAATACTATCAATTACACCAATTTGATCAGTTAAGGAAGATAATCGCTCATTTATGACAATGTTCAATTCCAATTCTCGTATCTGTTCATTTAAACTTGAACGACGTTGACGCGTAATGCTTGAAAATCCTGTTAACTGGGTTGTTATATGAGGTATTGACTGAATGACTACACTAGTTATTACATGAGCGGTTTTTTTCTCTCTGTAACAAGTGTCATCAAATCTTTGACTCAATACTGACGCATTGAAATAACCAGTTTTCAAGTAATTCCAATAATCTTCTGACCATTTTACTACTTCATCTACAAATAATCCTCCTGGTACTTTTCCAATGTTTGCATGAGACAATACCGATAAAATAAAAGACAAGAATACTAGTCCTCTCTTTTGCATTTTCATTCTGTCAATTCTAGTAATTTTTACGATGAAAAAAAAAATTTAATCCACTGAATTCACTTGAACTTTGTTGAATCATTTCATCCACTGTACTATTCATGAAATGACTGATTCCTTCGCGCAATTGCCTTTATTTTTATCAGTAAATTTATGATAGTGTTAGAATATTTGTACTAACCGTCATATCTAACACGCGCATAGCTGATTCTTATGTGATATAGCCAATCACTCATTGCCACAATATTATTCAATAGGAAAACCATCCAATCGTTTGTCTCCAGATTTCTTTTGTCTTACTGCGACATCTGTGGAGACCTTCACAACAATTAGAACTCATATCCATATGGATGAGTATATTTTCGAGGCCTGAATTTTTTTTTTATTGTTGAGGCCTTGAAATTCAGAGGATATTTTCGAAAAGCCAATTTCCCTCCAATCTTCCTTCGCTTCCTATCACTAATACACTCCAAAACATATACTTGTGACCCGCACAAACTAGTACTACTCTCATGTATATTCGATGATAATCGAGCATATTTGTCATCAGTCTACTTTGAGCTAGTAGCAAGTATCAGCATGATGCCAGCTCAAGAATAAGCTAGGTATTTATCACAAGTACGATTTATATGAGCACTAAGTGTCCTTTATATTCCCCATAAGTATATTCTGGATCAAGCTGATATACTTACGAGATGACTATTTTATATTCCTGACGAGTATAAACAATTACTCAAGTCCAGATATTTCTATGTACTGGCTGCAAGTACTATTTCTACTTACCACGAGTATATATATTTTTGGAGTGTACTGAAGATGCTGAAGAAAGCCTTGAGAAAAAACTTGAGATGAAATTCTCATGAACGAATGCCTATATATGACCGAAATTTCCGTTAAAGTGATGTCACAAAATAATAAATAACAAAAACTTTCTCTTCATTCCATTCCTAATCAATTGAAAAAAATATTGAGAATATACTCAAGTAAATCATCAATGAATGTGAAAACTTTTATCTCGAAGTAATATATTTATTCTTGAAACAAGCGATGAAATGATCACATTCAGAAATCATCAATCATTTCGGAATCATTAATGGAAATGAGTTCATTCTAATCTCTATATATTCAAATCTCTTAAAACTAGTAATTTTTTATTTCTTTTAGTCTCAAAAAATTTTTTTTGGCAGTGTATTGATTCATAACTAACTAATTTGATTCTGATGATATTTATATTGGGTTTAAAGCTTGAGTAGAATTGGAAATTTTCAATCTTGTCTTTTTTCCTGAGTTAAAGACAAATATCTTAATAAAATATATTCTTCCTTATAATTAAATTCAATTTTATAATCATCAATAACTTGTGATATGACAAAATCTTTCATGAATAGTTTCGAGAATTTCTGGAATCTAAAGAATTCTAATCCATCGCTGGAGTTGGAAGTATGTCTTGTTGTTGTGGGATTTCATCCATAGATCTTTTCATATACATTAGATGATCTAGTGAGATGAATTTCAAGGAAACAAACCCAGTAAAGTCACCATTTCCTTTATGAAAAATGCCAACTCCTCCTAATGGAGATGATGGACTGGAGACTAGTGGTATAGCATCGAAATAAGGTAATGTCGTTTGTCCAGAATCATATTTAAAATCAGATGCAGCAATCTGAACATAGTGATCTGGTCGTGACTTTGGCAATGTTGGGAAATTGGGTTTGTTCACGTTTATCTTAGGATATTTGTACTTTCGTCTGGAAAACAATAATGTTCAAATTAATATCCCAGAAAAAAAACTGTATTACTGAGCTACAATCAGTATTCATATTTTCCTCAAATCTTAAAAAATCTTCAAATAAGGTAAATTTTCATTTTCAAACTTACCTTTTCGATATTCCGGATTTTATTATTTTCGGAGGAACAGCCTTATTCAATTTTCCAGTAATGTGATTAAACTTTGTACCTTTAATTGCAATTCGAATTCTTCTGATTCTATTTCCATGCTTAGGCGGAACATAGAATCTTACTCCTAGAATAATCGTGTAAGTACACGTATAATAAGAAACCCATTGGAAAAGTACAAAGAGAAATATTGAAATATTATTTTACCAGTGAGAACATAAGTGTGAGGTAATTTCAATGTATCCAAATTTATAGCATCATTGACTTTTTGTGTGAGAATTAAATAGTCTATATTTTCAACTACTTCAGACAATTCTTGACGTAAACTTTCTGCTAATCTAGCTGCACGTATTTCTTCACTTATATCATTAATAGGTTTCCAATAACCCTCTTCAACTCTAAAATTAGAGCCCAATTTTCCTTGCTGTATTTGTAATTGCATTATACCATATTCAACTATGAATCGTATACCAGTGATAACCCTGCAACATCAGAAGAATAAAATCAGATATCCTTAATCAATTATTCATCATCAACATACATGTTTTTGGATACATCAGATTCAACCCATTGTAGGTTAAAGATATGAGTCGATCGAGAATTCACGTCATTATCATTGCATTCACAACGACAGGCCTTTTTCCTTCTGCCCCACCGTGCCTGAAACATTATGGAACAATTTTCCATTATCCTGACAGAGCAAGAAGAAGTAAATTTGTAATAATAAAATTGATTACTTCATATGGTGGTGGATGTAACTTCATTGTATGTGAACACTTTTGCATTAAAGCTTCAACATCTTCGTTCAATTCTCCCTTGATCCATTCATATCGTCGTGAACTATTTTTCTAACAAAAATAAAGCAAAATTACCAGCTATAGTCTTTATGAAATCGACAAATCGGTATTGAAGAAATGAAAAAAAATGATCTCAAATAAATACACTCCAATATTTTGACAAATTATTTCTAAATCTAGGAAAAAATTGGAATTTCTTATGAGCACAAATAAAAGATGAATGTAAAGAAATTTAATAATAAAAAAAAAAAAATGTAAAGAAATAGAGTGAATTCATCTCATTTGATCTTTCCACTATTCTAATAATTGATATAAAATGTTGAGGTGGTCTTACTGCAACACATCCATACATCTCGTCTGTGAAATCTTGACACCTGCGGGTATAACCTTCACAATTTCGTGCATATGAAGTTGTACAAAATTTGGCTGTCGGATTGCACCACAAACTGGGAGTACCGTAACTCCCAGAAAGATCTTTACATGGTGTTCCTACTAGTCGTTCATCTCTCATCGTGCGGATCAAGTTTGATGGAGGGTAAACGATCGTTTGGATTGCACCTTCCAATTCAAAATACGTGTCATCTGGAGAACATTGATTAATTATAGATAAAAATAATTTATTTATTTCAAAATAAGTTGATTACCTCGAATAAACTCATCATCCCGATCACAAGCACGAAATTCTTTTGATGCATCCTTTATTTGTTTGAAGAATTGATTGCTGTATTCTTGCAAATGATTGCTAAACTTCTCCCTCGTTATTTCTATTTCATCATCTACATTCTCGTCATCATATTTACCTATGGATATTACGAATGAACAATTAAGGTTCAAAAGACCAATGTCATAACTACTCACATTGTTCTGAAGTTCCATTAAAATGGAATAACAAATTATGGGAAAATGCTGTCATAACAAATGCTTTTATTTCCACTAACATAAGAGAAGTATAAATTGAATGGAAATAATCAAGTGCTGAGTGTCCTGTACCACACAATTCATTGTTATGATCCTAGAAAAAAGGGATCCGACAAAAGGAAAGTAATGATCATGAATTTTAGAATGATGATTACTGAATAATTTATAATTTTGTGGGAACAGGATTTTTTTTAACACTTATGATATACAAAATTTGACAGTATATTTATATAATACCTGAAGGTCATTATGTATCTCAGTTAACAATCCAGTTTGCAATAATCGAGATGGCACAATTATGTTGTGCATGGCATCGACTTTTTCAGTCAATAAATCACCTCCTGTATATAATAGACGACGAGCAAAATTACAAAGCTGTTTTCCATGAAATTTTCTTTTACTTATGGCAGGCCGTAACATGTCATTATAAATATTATCAATTACACCCATGGTTGTGATTAAATGATGTATTCGATTATTTATCTCCATTCTCAATCCCAACCTTCTAATCATTTTTCCCAATTCTAGAGTACGCTGATTCAGGAGCTCAGATATTTTGTCCAAATGCATTGATATGTCAGATGTTGCATGAAGAATTCTATCAGCTACTATATTTAAATGATTTTCATCTTCAGGACAAGTAGCATCAAAACTTCCGACCGATGCTGGAGTTGTCTCATGGGCAGTTTGGACGAAATGGACGAAATCTATTGTCCATTTTACTACGTTAGATATCAATAATATTGCCGGTAGTGCTACTTGCCACTGTGCATGAGATAATACAAATAGAACGGAGAATGCAATTTCTTTACCGCGAATTTTCATTTTTTTTTTTTGAAGTACGAAAAAATTTGGGATGAGATGAATTCCTTTGAAATTTTGTTTTTTTATTCACTTCGCGATCCTCAGAATAACTGATTTATCTTTGCAACTTGCCTACACTTCTATACGTGAACGTTAGACTACGTAACTGTCATGAATATCACCAATATGGCTACTTCTGTAGAAATGGCCAATCGCTCGTTGCCACATGAGTATTTGAAAAGAAAAATATCCAGTTACTCATCGCCACATTTTTATTGTTTTACTCCGACGTGTTGAATTTTTATACAGAGTCAGAATCTACATTCGTGTTAACACATCGAGCCAAGGACACATTCATGACTTTTGATAGTCATACCTTAGAAACGTGAGAATTAAGAGTATATATTCAGAAAAATGACTTGTCTTATTTCCACTAAAAATATGTACATACTGATAAGAACCTAGATAAAAAAACTATCTCATAAAGAAAAATTGGAAGAAAAATTGGAAATAGAATTCTCAGATCGATAATTATAAAACTAGTCCATACACCAACAATAAGAAAACTCGAATGAATGTTTCAATTACATCCATAAATCATATCTAACTTCTAAAATATGAGATACAACTAGAATTACAGCGAAACAATGAACAGGTTTTTTTTTAGTAATCCTGCCTATGATTTTCTACTGAAAGACTTTTTGGCTTTTTCTTCGAAATATTGCTCCTATTAAACTTTTACATTCAATTTTACAATAATCAAGGACTTATAATTCATCTGATGATATCTCTAAATTTTTCATTTTATCTAAATTAATGTTTCACTGGAATCTGAAGTTACTATTTTCTGAAGATCATCAGATTTTATCATGTAAACTGAATAATCTAATGAGACAAATTTCAATGAAAAAAAAATCAGTAAAATTACCATTTTCATTATGAAAAACTCTGATTCCTCCGAATGGAGCTGGTAAACCAGCTAAAATAATGGTAGTGTTGTTTCTTCAGCATCTTCATCCAATCAGATGATTCAATTTGAGCGTATTGACGACATGATTCAAGTGGTTTTGTTGAAAATATAGAATTATCCGCTCAGATTTTAGGATATATGTACTTTTGTCTAAAAACAGATAATATTGTTGAAATGAATGTGTAATGTATGGAAAGTAAAAAGAATGACAATACATATTGAGAGGGAGTGTTGAAAGAAATGGTTTACAATATGTATTTTTATGTTCAAATGGTCACGCGAAAAAAGGGGCGCTGGTGTGTAATGCGCACGTTAAGGCAATGTCGCCCTCTCAAGTTATTCCTGCCTATTATTTCTTTTATTCGTCTTCTTCTTGAGTTTCCGTTTCATTGATGTTTTTTTTGCTTCTATCATTATTAAAAGTTATCCATTCTATAATTAATCATCTGTTTATATTTATTGGAAATATCACCCCAACATTGCAACAAATATTCAAATTATACTATTTTTATAAAATAATACAGTCTTTGATTCACGAGTGTAGTGGAATAACAAGTTAAGTCAATTTTTGTCAAAAATGAGATTTTATCAGAATTCGCTTCAGGATGTATGGACACGTGTCCCACAGAAAGGATTTGGCTGAATATGATCATTTAAGGCCTCATTTTTGAACATGCATAACAGGTTAAGTTCGCTTTTCGAAATTTTCAGGAGAAGATTTAAGGTATGTCGACTTAACTTGAAGAATAATCATACATGTCAAAGTTCAGTCGACATAACTCAGTCTCTCTTCATTGAGTTTATATTGTGTTATGATCTGCTTAGACGATCTCACTCAATATAAATATATTCTTCGTATACTTTAAATAAATACTCATCGATTATAATAATTATAATCGATAAGTATTCATTTAATAGTAGTATTTATTTTATTTGGGGAGTGAAGTCGACATAACTTGAATTTCTTTCCAGACATTTCAAGTTGAGTCATTAAAATTATAGAAAAAAAAGGCTGCCGACAATAATAGCTTTTGAATATCTAAATTGACTGCGGATCAATGACGTTCATCATGAATGTAGCGCATAATCAAGATCGCATCATTATTTTACGATTACTCGGCTCTCCTGGAAAATTTACTTTTTTCGACTTAACCTGTTATTCCACTACACTCGTGAATTATAAAACATACGTGTGAGATATCTTGGATGTTACTGTTATTGGCTCACAATTTTTACATAATACTCCAGTAATGTCATTGAATTTAGTAGCTTCAATTGCAATTTCAATTCCTTCAAAATAATCTATATTGGGTAAATTAATCAAAAATTTGAATCTCACTTCTGCAATAGTCAAAAATATTCAGGTATAATAAAAATCAATTGATAGATCACCGAAAAATAAAAAATTAAAATATCATTCAACTAGTAAGAACGTGAGAATGTAGCAGAATGGAGTGTATCAAATTTTTTTGAATTATTGAGTATTAGAGTGACAACCAAAAAATCTACATTCGCAAAAACTCAATTTTCGTTATAATCTAAGTTTGGTCATAAAAAATATTAATAAAATTTTCATGAAATGAATTCTCTATTCTTCAACTTATTAATGTCAAAATCTCAAAAACTTTTTGTCTCAGTTTAATTTGGTCCTTGTTGAAAATTTATACAACTAGTTAACGTTAACGTTCTCTCAAGATAACGAGGAACAATTAAACCATACTGTCACGTGACATCTGCAATCTCTCTCAGTATTATCTACCCTAAATTCCTCAAAATTTAACAAGTCCCAGTGCACAATTGTCTACACACACTATACACATTGCACTTTGTTCAGTGCCTTGTAAAATTTGACACCCAAACTTTGATGTCCGACACTCTCACTCATTTCATTCTGCATTATCTAGTTTCCGGAAATGGTTAGGAAAATGTGTCAACGTATAAACACACGAAAAGACACAAGGCCAACACACTGGTCATGGCTCAACAAGGACTTCAAGGAGTTTAGTTAGCAATTGTAAATTGTGTGTTTCTGTATGCTAAAATGATTATTTAGAGGACCCAGATGTGTGGCTTGTTGTTTTAACCGAGATAACAGGGGCGTAAGTGCAAAAGAGCAAGAGAGAAAGAGGAAGATTTGGTGAGATTGTGCACCAAAGCACCCCCCCCCCCCCTTCTTCCTCCCACAATTCCCCAGATAGAATGACTTGCTCTTGCGGTTACATTGTATTTCTCACATGTAAACTCATATCCAATTAAGCCTGAATACGTGCATATGCACTCGTAACGACATACCCCATGTCCCACGAGACAATTCCTCCCCCCCCCTCCTTCCCCTCCCCTCTCTACTCTACTCTCAAACACATCCACAATGACCACAGCAATGAAGCCAACTAATTCAATGCAGTGTAAATAATAATTTTCCCCTCGGTAATTTCATTGAGTGAATTTTCATATATATATGTATTTTTGAAAATTTGTTATTTTCATTTTCTTTTATCGCAAAACATTGCTTCGAAACGGGTAAAAAAAATGGGCTGAACGTGAGGAAACGTTTATCGCTTGGCTTTCATTTGTTTTTTACGATAGTGCCCAGTTTATACGATCACCCCCCCCCCCCCCCTCTCCTATATTCCTCTCCTCCGCGTGCGCGCATTTGCCCTGTGCAAAACAAAGCTGTAAAGCTACGAGAAATTTTCAAACGGGGAAAAAAAGTTTTTTTTTCTTGTTTTATTATGATGTTTTTTTGTTGGATTTTTTGGCTTATTTGTTTGTGTTGGTGGGTATTTTTTTTTTATGGACGATTGGAACGATGATGGTAGAGTATACGGGAAACATTTTATTTAGATGGATTTTTGTCACATAACACAGGACAACCATCGTTGCAGTACTTGTCTGCACTTATTGAATCATGCATAATGTTCGAAATTTCTTATTTTTACTGTAGTGGTTGTCATTATTATTATCATAAATTTTGGAATTGAATAGAATAGAGTTTATTCATTGATGTTACATTATTTGTTTTACATCCTTCTCACCAAGCCTTCATTTCGTATACAGTATTTCCTTAAATTACTATAATTAGATCACCTGTAATTTGCTGTTATTGCTTATTAATTTTGGATTTTTCCTATTTCCTCTCTCGATTTTTCTCATTGAAATTCTACTTGTAGCGTGGCTTTTATTGTTCGGATTTCTCAGGAGATGAAAGAAGAAGTGGATCTTGGTTTAGTCAATGATTCCATTGGAATCTACATTTTATCCGATACAAAAAAATTAATTGAATTCGATTGTGAAGAGGTAAAACATAGGATAATTCAATTTTTTTTTACCTTTCTTTGAAGAATATCTCAAAAACTAATGGAGATACGCCTTTTTCGAACCAAGTACACTCTATTCAAAAAAAAAAAAAATTGATTAAATTCAGCTGCAAAGTGGTGAAACCCAAAATGTCAATTTTCTGAACCTTTCTGTTGAGAAAATCTCGGAAATTAATGGAGATACGCTCTTTTTATTCTAAGTCCTTTTTATTCGTAGCATTTCATTAAAATTCCCACAAAAAGCAGTTTCACGAAGAAAAAAAAACGAGTATCTCCATTAGTTTTCGTGATATTCTCAAAAAAAAATTAGTGGAATGAAAAAAAAAAATCATAATAATCTTGTTTTCCTGAAATTCTTCGAATAAATTCTCATGAATTCGAATGGTTGTCATTAAATTGAATGAGGTCTCGGTGCACGTTTATTACCATTCACCATAAAGCGTGAAATGTACACACGCTTTCTGATTAGAGCAAAACTTTCCCACCTCTCCAAAGTAATACTATGGGAAAGAGGGGGGGGGGGGGGGGGGGGAGGAGTGAAATAGCAAAACGAGAGGAAGAGAGAGAGAGAGAAGAGTACAGATAGAAATAAATACACGAGAATGAAAGCATTGGCGAGACAGGGGATGGAAACGAGGGTGTAGTATACGACCGTAATAGAATAATTAAGTGTTGCATTGCAGAGTCCTGGGGTTTGCGTTGAGTCCTCACTCTACTGTGGGTTATTCCCCTAAATTCCTTTTCTCATTCACTACAATCTCTCTCTATCTCTCTTTCTCTCTCTCTCTCACACTCAATTTCTCTCGCAAATTTTAACCGGAAGTTGCTGCTAAAACCGCACAGTTCCAACCCCATGGAAATTTCAAGCCACAAAGTTTGACATTGGACGACCCCCTAATTCATTGCGATCAGGCAAATCTCCGTTTTACGTTTAATTGTTTCATCAATTGTTGCCCTGTTTCCCCTATCAATTTTACGCCAGTTGATCAAGGCTAAAAGCAAAGAGAGTATTGAATTTTTTTGCGTCAAAAGAGAGAGAAAGGGAAAATTAAATTAACCTGGTCAACATGATGTCAATCACATTCTTTTCCATTGAATAAATGAAATTTAAATAATATTCTTGAAATTTTCATTTAAAATCATAATTAATTATTTTATATTAACAAAAGCCACCTCATACTTCATTTGTAAATTTCACGTTAATTAATAAACTCAATATAATTATGAATCTAATTAAAAGTTTTTGTACCCCACGGCTTAATTTACTCCATTGTGTATTAACAATGAGCCATCTATTTTACAGCATAATAAATTCTACTATTCACGTTAATAAACAGAATTAAAATAAATTAAAAAATCATATCTTGAAAGAAAAAGGAAAAAAAAAACAGAAGAAACTGGAGTAAAAAAAATTCAAGATTTTTTTTCAAGATGAAAGAGTTTTCGGAAAATTCTGAAAAAATTTAAAAAGATGCTCCAACATGTCTACATTGTTGTGTAATTTTTTCAGATTATTCCATACATTTGCCTCTTTTTTTTCTCTTCTCTTAATCCATAAAAAACAGGTGGATATCATTGTTTCGTGAAACGCCCTATCCCAAATCAACGTAAACTTTCCAGTAAATACAAACACAGCCTGATTGGCCCCCAAAGGTCGCCAGAGGCACTCCCAAACCGCACTGATTAAACGGGTCAATCTGCAGTTTCGTCGTTAACTGGCAAGACTGCCATAGGTCCTATCACCCCAACACTCCTCTCTATTCTCCTCTGGTTCCAATCCTCTTGTGCAGTAGTCAGTACAAAGTTGACAGGAGACTACCGACCCTCACCAGAAATCCACTGGAGGCATCTGTGTGTGTGTGTGTGTGTGTGTGTGTGTGTGTACTCTAAGATTATGTTTGGCAATGGTTTCATGAAAATTCATGAGTTCAAACTACGACCTGACATTCCAACAACCAGTTTACACTGCCATGGATCTTCGGGAAAATCTTTCGTTCCCCTCAAACATGGTATTTCCGTTGAAACTCGCTAAATGGTAATTTTCACTTGTACAGAAACTAATGGAGATACGCCCATTTTCCTTTAATTCTCATTTGCAGAGAATTTTAAGAGCTTCAAAAAAAAAGGCTTAGGACAAAAAAGGCGTATCTCCATCAAGGGGACAGTCTGTCATTTTCAAAGATTTCGTTAATCAACGTTAATTCTTCAAACAGTCGACTAAATAATGAGAAAAATACATTTTTCAGCACGCCGTGCGAAATGTAGCCACTTTCCGCACGCTGAACGTGTCGTTAGTGGCATTTTCTACACATTTTACATGAAAAAACTGTACCTGAAACGTACGTTAATGATTTTCAGACTGGTTTGATCACAAAACTCGCCTTTGGGTCGTTTTGCAACATTTTGTTCATACTCGTCAGAAAATTCTTTATCGCACTTGTTGAATAATGTCCTAATTCTAGGCCAAACGATAGCCACAAGTCTATATTTTACTAATTTCCCCACTTTTTTTTGTTTCAGATGATCTAAAACGTCAAGATATCGTGTCACCCAGATTTTAACAGATCTATTTTTTCAGATTGCCATATCAATGAGATTTTACAGTAAAAAACAAAAGAAAAATGTTTGTTGGATTACTTTCATGTGTCGACTTTCATGTATTGAAACATATAAGTCAAAAGCTGTGACGTAATTCTTAGACCTAACGGTAAACCTTAAAAAAATGACTACTTAATCTCAAATTTTGAAATTTTCAAGAAATCATGATTTTTTCTATGCTATATATCGTATTATATGCATATATTCTCATATTAATCAAGAAACATCTTTATTTCACAATTAAGCATGCTTGAAAGCACCCAATAGCCAAAAACAGAAATCATAAACTAACCAAAAATCAAATGAGCACCAGGATGTATCTTGACAATCGATTAATCTCAAATTGATCTAAACAACAAACAAACCAATATCAAAATCAAATTATCCAAAACATAACTCAGATACTCTTGTATTCAGCTCGACTATCTCCAGTCTCCTCTCAAGATCGCTGTTATGGGTTTGAATAAGGAGCAATAAATAACCGTAAACAAAATTAATTAGGGAATTCATAAATTAATTTTAATAATAAAAATAACAAAAGAAATATCTTTCGTTATCTGACAAAAAAAAATAAATATTGTTTATTAATTTGTGCGCAGCACGATAGAATACAAATGAATCAAGTGTACTATGGAAAAAAAAAAATTGTTAATAAAACAAAATCATTGAAAATAGCAGTCAGCCCTCTCACTTTCCAACATATTGTTATAAACTGGACTTTAAAAAAAAAAGAAAAGATTATTGATCGATCAATTGATCTCTGAAGTTAGTTGAGAAATAAGAACATCAAGAAAGTTTTACGTTTGGATTACTGTCATCTTGTAAATTAAATATTCATCATACAATTAATAAACGACCAATTATTCATAAACGAGGATTGGATATTCAACAATATTCTCAAAAAAAAAAAGTAAATAATAAAAATACATTTATCCGGTTTTCCTTCTTCCACTGAATTCTATCCTCAACTATTTAAACTGTTCTAAAAAAAAAAAAAAAACAATAGAATCGACAGAACTCTGAGCCATTCAATGCAATAGAATGTAGTAGAAGCTTCGAAAAATATTTTCCGCTTGCTCCTGCGATTTTCCATTGAACCACGACACGATGATGGTATCCAAACCTTTGATAAAATTACCAGAGTTGGAGAATTGAACTGGAATTCACGTAGGAACGTGGGCCAAGCGAAAACCTGTCGTGGTGAAGCAAGTTTGCCAGTGGCCAATGGCACTAGTTGGCATTACGCGCATCTCCATCTCTCTCTCTCTCTCTCTCTCTCTCTCTCTCTCTCTCTCTCTCTCTCTCTCTCTCTCTCTCTCTCTCTCTCTCTCTCTCTCTCTCTCTCTCTCTCTCTCTCTCTCTCTCTCTCTCTCTCTCTCTCTCTCTCTCTCTCTCTCTCTCTCTCTCTCTCTCTCTCTCTCTCTCTCTCTCTCTCTCTCTCTCTCTCTCTCTCTCTCTCTCTCTCTCTCTCTCTCTCTCTCTCTCTCTCTCTCTCTCTCTCTCTCTCTCTCTCTCTCTCTCTCTCTCTCTCTTCCCCTTTCTCTTGATTTTCACATTGCCCTCGTATCTATTCATTGTCTGTCTCCTTCTTGTTCAATGGCCTTTCCTTGCCGTGTTAATTCTCTTCTACTATATCCCTAAAACCGAAACGAAGACATCGAACGTTGTGCATAATTGAAACGACATGGTGCGCTTAGCGTTATTGCAGAACGACGTTAATTAAATCAATTAGGATGGTAGAGTGTATGCAATTGGTATGCACGCAAAGCCAAGTGCGAGAGAGACGTATAGTATAGTTTAAACTGGATAGAGAGGGGAGAAAGGGAGGAAGAGAGAGAGAGAGGGAGGAAGGGGTTGTGGGAGGGGGGGGGGGATTTCCACGGGTGGTAGTAACGATAAAGGAGGATAGAGAGTATTGCCGTTGGTCGGAAGCGACGTGGACACGATTACACACAGCCTAACTAGCAATCAGGAAGCTGTCGGCCAAGTTGCACACGGCCAACTTAACTCAGTCTGTCTCACTTGCGCACACACACACAAGAAGAGGGGGAGGGGGGGGGGGAGGAGTCTCTCTGGTGCTCCTCTATTCTCTCTCTCTCTCTCTCTCGCTCTCTGTTATTCTGCAAGAGGAAATCGGGGATGTATATATAGATATATATATATATATGTATATATACATATATATACGTGAGTTAAATCCCCCTGGCCACCGCAATCTCGGACAATGAAACGATAAACTTCAGGAGTGCCAGAGCATTTAGGTTTAACTTTATTAACTGAAACTTTGTACATTCTGTTAATTAATAAACATTTGTAGGAATTCTTTTTTGAGATGAGATGGGAGGAATTTTTTTTTTTTTTTTTTTTTGGACTAGTGGAAAATGCCTGTGATCATCGCCGTCCGGGCGATTATCTGGTTGAAGCGAAATTTTCTTGAAAACGAAAATCGACAGCCTGGTTGAGTGTATTAGCGAACTTTCTCGATCGGCCAAGATCCAAACCTGAAGAAAATAGTTTGGCATGTCGATAAGAATCTCACTCTTTTTCTTTAACTGGTGGGATTTCCTTTCAACTTAGAAATAAGAGGAAAAGAGAGAGGAAAGGCTTAGGTGAGTGCACCCAGTGGTACACTCAGTTTTAGTCTTGGTAAAATTGTACGAAGAAATGGAGTGAAGAAGAAAAGGGCATGAGAATTTCAGAGAAGAGAGAGAGAGAGAAAAAAAGAATTTCATTGCATGAAGAAAGTGATCTGGAAGTTCGGAGGTGAACTCTGTGTGCAGTGTGCGTGAACTGAGTGGCTGCATTTGAATTATCGTTGTGAAGAAAAAGAATTTACAAGAGAATGGAGAAGAGAGGAAAAGAATAGATGGTGTATTTGTTTAAAAAATGAAGAATTTTTGGAATGAAACACGTGAGTGGTGGATGAAATTGATGAATTCAGTGTAGTAGTGAAGAGATAAAAGTGATCGAATAAGTCGATTTTTTCACCTTTTTTTTTGAGAATAATAGAAGTTTTTGTTGGGAAACAGACACCTTCACGACCTATTTTCCCCTTTATCGGATTTTTTAATAAATATAAACATAAAAAATACAATCGATGTTTTTGTAGGATTTTTTTGCTGATAATAATTTTTCCTATTCCCAATATTCCGATTAATCCTCCCTCATCCTCATTGGTCTTACAAAATCCCATAAAGCTAATTAAATATATGTAAGAGCCTGAGGGCAGATGCTATGTACTTTGTATTTAGTTTTAAAACTTGTAAATATTGTAGCGTATCCCCCCTTCTACATTAAATAACGTAAAGAGAAGTTGCACACATATTCCCATGGAAACGAAGATCTGTTGTTTAACAACAAGAAAACTTCACTTTCCTTTGGCATTTGCCACAAGAAACATCAGCTGTTATCGATTAAATAATAAAACGCTCTTTTTCTTTAAACTGGACTATTTTATTATTTCAAAAGGATAATAATATTGTAAAGTTGTTTGTATTCATGTTAGTAAAATTCTTCAAATCGTAAATCGTCAAACAATCGATATTATTTTTATTTATTGGGAGCGGGATGAGTGAACAATTATTTATTCACTAACTTGGAATATGTGATAATTTTACCTTTTATTTTATTTCTTCACTAAATTTGTCGAATAAAAAAAAAAATGAATTTCTCAAAAAGAAAACTCAAATTATTCCAAAAAAAATATATAGTATCAAGAATATATCAAATTTACCGTGGGAATTAAGCATAAAAAAAAAATAATACAAAGAAATATTAGAAGAAAAGAGATATATTCGTTTTTAAAAAAAAATTATTCTTTAATTAATGTCAATTTCGTTCAATATTGTTTGATCAATCATCATGCAATGTCTCTATATAATCAAAATAATACGCAAATTTTAGTTATATAAAAAAAAACCAAAGAAAATCGTAAAAATGTCAAGACATATCATTATCGTTTATAATTTCAACGTGGAAATAATATTATAGTTTTGTACATACCAAGGATCCTTATCGCTCACACATTCATACAAAATATAGAAAAAAATTAGATTATAAAAAAAATTCTACTCGTTCCAATCGAGTCGTCAAATCAATGTTACAATAAATTCAATGAAATAATATATAAAATAACGTTCATATAAAATATATAATGATTCTTTAAGATCAATTGCCTTCAATTTATATTAATGATTAAATTAAATTAAATGAAAAATATAATTGCTCTTAATGTCCGGATAAATAATAAAATTCAACCGACTCGTACGAGGGTTTCGGAGCAAGAGAGTGAGTGGTCCTTGGACTGCTTGGTGGGAGCAGTGGATTTGGGCACCTGAGCGCCTCGTATGGTCCTTATTTTTCACCAATTGTTTTGGCGGGCGATTCGACTATGAATTTCATTACAAATATAAAAAGTTCAATTTAATTATGTGAATACAATAGTTTTCTATGTATTTTTAATGAAATTTTCATGGAATTAAAATAAATGGATGTTTTAAAAAATGGAATTAGAAAAATTGAGCCAGAAGAGGGATGATCATTTTTTGTAACTCCTGAAATTTGCTACGAAAAAGAATTAGTGTAAAAAGGACGTATCTCCATCATTTTTCAAGATATTCACTACTGAATTATCATATTTCTTTTTTTTTTTTTTTCCAATTGATAAACTACTGTACACAAGAAATGAAATGTGTCACCAAAAATTCCACTACATCTCTGTCATAAAAGATTATTTACCCAACATTTTTACTCAACTTGCCCATCAACTCTCACGCTATGATCATTCTTTATCCAGATTGTATAAAAATTTTCTTCTCGAAATATGTCAAGAACACGTTGAACCTTCTTTTAGATTGAAGCAAACTCCCTTTGTTCGCTTGGAATTTTTTTTTCTTTTTTTTACATTGCCCTCAATTTTTTTATTCCATTTGAAATGGAAGAATAGAGCATTACTAAACTAGTGAATTCAAATGAATCCATGGAAATTAAATTAAATAATCTCGTATATGTCGTGAGTAATTAATGTGACACATTAAATATTCCACATTCATTGTGAGTTACTGCTTCGTCGAAGCAGAAATTTCAATGACTAGGTGGTAAAGTGAATGTGAGGATAAACGAGACTCTGAGACAACTCTGTACACTGTAAATTCGACCTGGGAATTAACATTAGCTACCAACACAGTTGCCACCGATTTCGTAACTTAATTTTCGTGGTAATCACGCGATGATTCAGTGCCTCAAAATATCCATAAACTCAGGCTTGCTCAGTAATTTATTCGCTTCATATTCATCTATTCATATTTGTTAATTCATCATTGATGTCAAATTCGTCGAATCAAACGTGAATGAGTCGATTTTTCCATTCAACAATATTTTTCAAATTTTCTTCTTTCTTTCTTCATCAAAATATAGATTTCAGGTCTAAAAATCCATCAAAATCTTTTTACAGTGATAAATTATACGTATGACGTCACAGTAAGGATATACCCAATAAGCAAAGGAACGTACTGACATTAATTCTCAATCCATACCGAATGAAATGTTCCAAAAAACATTCTGGAATCGTTTGGGATAGATATAATAGAAAACAGCTTCTCTGTTAGAGGAGAAAATGGAAATTTCATAGACAATTTGATGGGAATTTTCATAAACGTGATATTGAATGTTTTTTTAATGGGAAGATTGTTATGAAATCTGTGAGTTCCAGAGGAAATTCAAAGGAATCTATGAGTCTTAAGTAGAATTGAGACGAAAATTCCACAACTTACTCGAATTTTTAACTGAACATGAATATTCCGAATCAAAATGACTTGAATTTTCAATATTTTTTAATTTTTCCTATTTTTTACTAAATTTTTAAGAAACAATTAAACTGAAATTCACAAATTTCATTGATATCCAGACGTGAAATTATTTGGAAATCGATGATGTATTCATTTTTCAATGACGTGATTATCTGAAATTTCAGTAGAAATGTGACTCGTTTGAAATTTCCGGGATTTTATACGAAAAATTCGGACGGAAATTTATAAGTTGGGAATATATCGTACAGTATGTATTAAATGGGTTTTCCGAAAACGTATTGGGAACGTTCATTTCGACCCCATGATAGACTTTTTTTGTCTCGGAAATTAATGAAGATATGCTCTTTTTCCCCTAATGATTTTATTCCCCCTCGAAATTCTCTATAAAATGAATCAGAGCAAATAGTTCATAAATTCATTAATTTCCAAGATATTCTTCTTCTTACGTAAATCAATGTTTACGCTGAACAACGATCACAACGATGGCTCATGAGCAACTACGCTGAGGCTCAGATAATAACAGAGGCCCAGCAAATAATTCCTCAATTTTTTTTTTTTTTTTTTTTATATTATTTAACGTTTGCGTTTTGACACCTTAGATTGGCGTATTTAACGACTGATCAAGACTTTTTGTACTGGTTAGATATATATATCCACAGCGCCAGACCGCCGGTTTTCATTCCTCAAATTTTTCGTTGTTTGGAAATTTAAATGGTCATTATTATCATCATAATTACTCATGAATAGCCGTCAATTTATCAATAGAACACATCTCTATCCATCATCGATATGAATGATATCCTCAATAAGAGCAAAAAATTAAAATAAATATGAAAAATGAAATGGATGAAATTGGTCGAGATTAAAAGTCAAGATATGAATGTTTTCGAGATGAAAAAACGAAGGGATGAAATATTTCGGGATGAATATTGTGAATGAAACGTCGAATGATGAATTGGTGTAATACCGTTCATGCTAAATTTCCTCAATTAAATACCGAAAATACTCTTATATCAGAGTTTATAAGCGTCAGTCCTGTTACCTCCATCGACTAATAAGATGAGAAGAGAATCAGTTAGAAGAGTAAAAGCAAGAAGAAAAAAAATATATATCCAATGATGGAGGACAGTAACAAATTGGTCTAGCACACTAAATTGGAGGAACTTTGATCGTTACGTGACGACACGTTGGAGACTGAGCTCTGTTAAAAAAAAAAAAAAAAAAGAAAAAAAAAAGAATCGAAAGGGTCTCGGTGTTCCGAGCGTAAAGGAAGTACTTCTATGCTGCATCGCTTCAAATCGGCAAAGGAATCGTCTCATTGCAGGTAGACCGGGTCGTTGTTCAATTGAGCTCGTAAGACCTTATCCGGATTTCTTTACCAATTCCATGAACGATCGACTGCTTCTCCGCTTTCTCTTCTCTTTTCCTTTTTTTTTTTTTTTTTCTTTCTTTCATTCTTCTCTTGAGGATTCGAATGAAGCCATTAGCGTTTCACTTATCTCTTTTTTATCCATCCCCCGTCACTTAATACATCCAAGTGTCTCATGAATCGCGTATTTCATTCATTTAGATATTTGATTATAAAAATTGAATTTACCTAATTTTAATTTTCTCGAATTTTTGAAAGAAATCCTCACTTTTTCCTTCATGAAAAGCAGTAAATAACCGTTAAATTAATGAAGATTTAAACAAGCAGCAATGTCTTAACTGCTCAATTATCTTGACGTGAAAATAACTCAATAATGTAAAATAATGTTATATTCACGAGAATCAACGCCCCTGTGTGTAAAATACACACCCAGTTATACACAACTTTTTGTTTCTATATAAACCAACCCAGTGTGTGTTTTTTTTTTATTCTTTATTGCTATAAACGTGTATATTTTCATGTATCGTGGAATATTATGATTAATTGGCACGGACATTCTGGCACCCCTGGCTAATTTATATGTCGTGCCTACGAATTGTAGTGGAAAATTGTTCTAAAACTCGTACATCACCCAAAATTAAATGGATGCATCTCTCTTTCTCTTTCTCTCTCTCTTTCTCTCTTGTATGTGTGGCTTTTTGCCGAGTCCAGTGGGGGCTTTTCGGAGCTTTTACAATTTTCATAGTATTTCACTTGTGTGTGTATATATATAGAACACATCCACTCTCTAACCATTATTGCAGTAACAGTGGTAGTGAATTAACTCTGGCAAATGTGAAAGTACGATAATACTTATCAGTACAGCAATCCAATGAATATCGATCGACAGATTATTCAATTATTATCAAATTATTTCACACACTAATCACTTCTAATTATTCTCTTTTTTCTCTCCTCTTTTTATTTCATCAATATTTCTATTATTATTATTATTATTATTATTATTTTGTCAAATTTGTGTTACGTATGGTAGATTCATTTTGACGTTAATTATCACTTGGTACACGTACATAATTCCTCTCGCATCAACATTTTGAGTTAATTGAGAGTGATGTTGAAGATTAATGGGGTAAAATTTTCGTAATAATGCTTGCAATTGGATCTCCAACGAAGCTACCACTTCAATTACTGAAATGGTACTTGTTTCATCATTTTTATTTTTTTTTTCATCTCTTTTTTTTTTTGTTTTTACTATTCGTGTTTATTTCCATGTGCATTAATGGATATTGGGTTAACTTCGAAGTGGTTTTTGAAAGTTTATTTCGATGAATCATCAAAAAAATTTTTTTTTTAGCTTTTTTTCATAATTTTTATCACAAATAATTTAATTGGAGGTTGATTTTTTTTTTTTTAAATCATTAGTGAAATATTCATTTATTTTTTTTCGTGGATTTAATCAACAATGTAATTTAATACAAATTATTAAAGGGGAGATCACATTGCATGATTAACATTAATAAATATATTTTACAACATCAAAGGTACATGTTGAATAACACGGAAACTCCACGAAATTCACTGTAAAGGATTAAATCTACTTCGTGTTTCTGACTGGAATCACGAGAATTTAGGTTTCTATCAAAATTGTATATAAACGATGTAATAGAGAAAGCTTTTGGAATAGTGTCCCGTGTAGAACTACTTGGAAACAAGGGAGGGGGGGGGGGGGGGGTGGGGGACTTACTGGAACACACACACACAATATCTGACGAGATTACAGTACAATGATACTCATATATTTCCATTAAATTCATAACTGTTGACAGGATTTTCCTGAGTATTGTGAACATGAAAGGGAAATGGTATCAGTTGGAGCTAACAATAAATTTTAAATCCAATTTTCTTAAATGCAGGAGGGACGAGAAACGTGCTTTTACTTCTGCTGTGTTAGAATATACAGTGAAATTTTGAGGGGATAAAGTTATGGCGGTTAAATATGGTGGTGTGTATATATATGCCTATATGAAATACAAGCATATAAAATAGTTCGGGGAAGAATAAAGTGAATCGTAAAAAAAAAAACGGGAGTTTTACGATCATTCGAGTATTAAAATTATTTACATGACAATTTTTCAGTCGATGGAGAGTTGTTAAGGATTTAAGAAATGCAATGGTTTTTTTTTAATTTATTAAAGGGGAGGGGGAGGGGGGGTTCCAATGTAATGGCTTGGAATTGATTTTTTTCAATGATTCAATTGAAAAGCTGAGGAAAACATGTGTTAGGATTAATTTTTTTGGATTTTTTAAAAATTTGACTTTTTTAGTTGAGATTTGAAGGGTTTTGCCTTTCCTAAATTGAAAAAATTCACTTTTTTGGGGATATCTTCAGTTCTATTGGTCATAGTGACCCGGGGTTGGTCTCAAATGAAAGGTGAGATCATTTGCCATTGATTTATGTAGTTTAAAAAAATAAATTATCAATTTTTGAGGTATTTATGAATTTTTTTTTGTGAAAAATCCGATTTTGCCCTGTAAATACCTCTAAAATCGATTATTTTATTTTCAAAATTCCATGAATTCATGGCAAATGATTTCACTTTTCATATCCCTGAAAAGGTGGAAGATTTCCATTATCCCTGATTTTTCCTGATTTTTCTCTGAAAAAGTCAAATCTTCAAAAAATTACGAAAAAATTAATTTAAACATCTGTTTTTCAATGGAAATTTCCTTAACTTTCCAATAGATTCATCAGAAAAAAATCCATCTCAAATACTTCCATCGATTTCTCGTGATTTCCATAATGCAAAACTCCAAAAGTAAAAAGTGAGGACACTATGTATATATATGTACATCTACGTATACAAAATTTACAGCCTTCAATAACTTTACAAGCATTCAACACTCAATACTGACCTACTCTCTACTCATCCCTGATGCACTCAAGCCTCATCTATGTCCGTTCTATATTCCGAGACTCTCGTATATATCATACATATGTATCAACTGACTTTATAGATTAATTTATGGAATTCACAGGAGAAAATACAAGTATATTCGTGAACTAGAGTTTCATAAGTTATGAGAAATTGGAAATAGAGTGGAAAGTTGAGAGAAGAAGAAGAACAGAAGAGGCCATTGAATGTTCTACTTAATATTTTTATTTTAACCTCATCAAAATTTCCAAACGATCGACCCAGATATTCACATTCGTGTTTCAAAAAAGAAAGAAAAAAAAAAAATCCCCCTTTTTTTTTTCCTCCATTCCAAAGCAGTGTATATGCAGCCAAATGGACACGGTTCACCTATAAATTCGAGCGATAGCATATTTCATAGCAATCCTGGCCGATGGAGCTAGCATCCCATCCTTTCTACCAAAAGCCTGAAGCGCTTTTCACAGAAAATATAACTCCTTCGGGATCACATTCTTTCGCATTCCTCTGCACCAGGTGCATGTAGTATAGATCGTGCCCTCTTGCAGTGAAACGATAGAAATAGAATTGGTCAGGGGGTTCAATGTTGAGAATGAAAAAAAGACAAAAAATAAGGAGAAACTGCAACAAAAAATGGGGTAAAATGAAGGTTTTAATGAAGCTGCAATCGAAATCGCTAAAAGTGCTGAAAAACACGCAGCTTTAAAATTAGTAGAGAAAGTTAGGTATTTTAAAAAATCATCGGAAGAGATAGCTCAAGTAATTATCAGTAGTGTAAATAATCAATAAATTAATATTTTTTAGTTACCCAAATAAGAAAAATTAAGTTGGCCAAACTTGGCCCAAGTTTACTCTTGGTACGCCAGTCTAGGCCGAGGCTTGGCCGATCCTTCAGTATTAGCTTTAATAATAATGATGACTATCATAAAAAAAGCTCAATTCAAAGTTTTAACGAAGAAATTATTGACTAAAACAATGGCAAGTTTTGAGGTTATGTTCTCAAGTTTGAGACAATGTAAAAAAACAACCGTACATAATGGAGTTTTTCAATTACTATAATAATTAAGGTAATATATTTATAATATGAATTCATATTATAAATATGTGTAGTTAATATAAATGTTAACATTATTTTGAAATTAAATTTTGAGGTTATTTAAGAAATAAATGTGAAGATTGACTTCTAATATTCATTCATCTGTCCAACATCCCAATAACCTCAAAATTTAATTTTCATCATCATGGACGACAACAGAAATAAAAATTATTTTAAAAGATTTCTATAACACCGACGAAAATAATTGGTTTTTGATTTTATCTTTATTATGTAATTTGTTCATTTCACAGAATAAAAAATGTAGTATCCTGAAGAGGACTTCGTCAAAGAAGCCGAAACGTCGATACCAAAAATTTAGAAGCCTCGTAATTTTCTTCAAGTGCAGTGGAGACCAAAAAGGCCGACATATCATAGAATTACTTCAGTATTAGCATTTCTCACATAAATATTTGCGATTATTTGATCCTCTAAAAAAACAGAAAAAATTAAAGATATAGTTTTTCCGACTTTTTTTCTCAAAAATCTCTGAAATTAATGGAGATACGCCCTTTTAGTAGTGTGGAGTGTAGAGAATTTTATGAACTACAGGAAAAGAGCAGTGCAAGAAGGGCGTATCTCCATTGGCTTCCAAAGATTCTATTGGAAATGATCATGAAGATGATTCGATTTGTTTTAAGGGAGTTCATCCGGTAACTGAATTAACAGACCAATAATTATGAAAAAATTTAAATATACTTCTGAAAATCTAAAAAGTCACCTGTTAAAATTTCAAACTCTTCGGATATCTTATTCGGGAGAAATTAATAAATAAAGATTTTTCAATTAACACGGTCCCTTATGGGTTTTCGTCTATAAACATGAAATTTGTGGCAATTAACAGGTTTTTTGAGGAGAAACTTCCATAATGGATAAATAAATATGTAAAGATAGGTTTAAGAGCTTCCTCAAATGCATTAGATACTTGGTGATTTAAGAATAAATTAATTTGTCTCGAAAAATGCTGATTTTTGGGAAGTTAACCTCTGTCTTACTCGCATGACAGTGACGTCAAAACCCCGCGCTTTTTGAAATCAATAAGAATGCTTTCCGAATAACGCAATGTATGCTATGCTTGCACATTAAATCATACAAAACTAGTTGAAAATGTGCTGAATTGACCTTTCTCTATTTGATCTTCAAAAAAATTATTTCTATAAATTCGATTTTTTACAAAAAAACAATTATGATCGACGAACAAGAATTTCTAGTACATAGCAGCTGTACACGTTACGACTACGTTAGTCGTATAACCACTACGCTAGTCGTGATAATTTTTCGTACTATTAAATGCCATACCGGATGAACTTCCTTAAATCTTCACATTATTTGTAAAAACACTGTGAAATTCCATTGTGATTATTTGGATCAATTCAAATACGTTTTTTTTTCTCCGATTCTCCTATTATCCCAACTTTTCATATTTCACTATGCCGACATTTACACTTGATAACTAAGTATTCATTATCAATATCCATTTATTCGATATTTTCTATCTCTCTCTTTCTCTTTCTCTCTCTCTCTCTCTCTGTTTGTGTCCGCCTTTGCGTGATTATTCAATTAAATTACGACAGTACGAGCTTACGAATGGCCAGATATCGGCATATAGGCTATCGTTGTATTTTACAAAAGCAACAATGCTTGCATATTTATCATTTCCGGATGCCAGAATGCTATACGATATCGTTTGCTATTGTCGAAACTATTTTACACTGGCGCTAGAAAGAGCCAGAGAAGAGGGAGGGGGGGGGTAGGGGCGAGAGGGGCTGGTGTGCGGAAATCCTGTTGCCGGATGGCTAGACAGAAGATGGCTGCATCGGAATAAAAGCTTTTGCAATACTACCGTAAACATAACTTTCTATCTAATGAAGTTTATCATTTTCATCGGTCAACGAATATATAATTAAAATGAAAATTTAAATTTAATATTAAAAGTAATAAATCCCTTCAATTATTCATAATCACAAAGCAATTTAACCGAATTATTCTCTCATTCACCGCCCCCCCCCCCCCCCCCCCACCAGGAATCCTCCAAAAATCATTACGACAAAATAATTATCCTCCATTATCCCTAGAAAACCAAAAAGAGCCGTTAATCACTCGCATTGTATTTCTAACACCATTGATATATTCATTAAACAACAAAACCAGACTATTCCAGGAATATACAAACCTCTTTATACTTCGTTTTCACTCTCATACCTACCAGTTGTGTTTCTCCCTTCTAGGTATTTTACCAACTGGCTGTGTCATACACTGCTCTCTCTCTCTCCTCCAAACAATGCCTCCTCCCCCCCCCCCCCCCCCCCCCCAAATGCTCCCTTGAAAGTTTCGACGGTATCAAAACGTAATTACGGTACGTGTAAATGAGTTTGCTGCAGGTGGGAGTTATTGCGTATGCGATTAAATTTTGCCCAATGGTGGTGCTGAGTACAGCATCCTGGGAGTGTCGCCAGTACGCGAACGGGGCTTTCTCGGGGAAAATGGAGAGTGGCTTCTGGGTGTATACTCTAGTGGACGCGTTGTTGAGCTTTTGATTGGTAGTCGTGTACCTATATCGATATGTTCATTCAGTCAATCTTTCATCGATCAATGATCGATACATATTTTTAAATCTTTTTTTTTTTTTTTTTTTATTTAATGCATTTTGAATTTTTGAGGTTCATTCTGCTGAATATGTACATTTATACAAAGTTTGTACATTTATTTTTATAAGTGTTTACATAAGAGAGAGAAAAAAAAACAATCCAAAAAGGATACATAGAGAAAATAATTATGTTGAGTGTTTGCGCTATAGATTCATATTTTGATTTTACAGTCGTTCAGAAACTCAGTAATTTTCAAAGAGAATGGTAATATTTAATGAGTATATGATCTCATTGATATCATAGGGAGAAAAGGCTCAGTTTTCTATGAGTTTTGCAGTCATTATTTTCCTTTCTTGTTCGTACAATGGACATTGCCAAAGCACGTGGTTCAGGTCTTCACTTTCAGAGCCGCATCTGCACGCGGAGGATTTGCAATCTTTGAAATACAAAAATGATTGACTGTTACAGTACTGTTTGCTCATTGGTTAGCTCCACTCTAGGAGTCAGAATACGGATTCGGCCTCAGAGGATTAAAGACCAAGAATGTTCTCAAATCGTACAATTTTTGTCAGAATTATGATGAGATGGTGGCATTCAATAACAATTAACAAAAGTAAATAGTGGATTTTTTCTACTTTTTTTTGAGAATATCTCGGAAAATAATGGAGATACGTCTGTGTGAAAATGGATGATTTTTCTTGGGACTTACAGGTGATTTCCAGGATTTAAGGAGTCTCAGGGTGGAAAATGATTGATTTGAACGGATTTGGGTAACAATCAAAGTTTATTAACCGTTGATACACGGTCGAGTAATAAAAAAAAGCGTATCTCCATTATTTTCCAAAATATTCGTATTTTTCTACATTTTACGCTCATTTATTTCTCTTTTACTGTAATAAACTATTTGTAGTTTTGTTTTGCATCATTTGACAGTGTTCTCGAGAAGAGTGAAGAACACAAGTGAGTCGCAACGTATGCATCAATTGTTACAGCTGGTTTACTGTGCTATTGGCAGTTTTCATGGAAAGATAGAAAGGAAGGATGGGAAAACTGTTCATCCAAGCGAATACCTGCATCGTCATGCTGTAGGATCGATTTTGAAGGGTGAGTAGAAAAGGGGGTGAAGAGAAGAGGGGGCAGGAGGGGGAGGGGGGGGGGGGCTTTGCGCAAAACGCACTAGAAACACGTACATTTCAGCACGTACCAGTTGTAAACTGGGCTGATGCATCTGAAATGAAATTTACCCTCGCACTATCTGTGTGTGTGTGTATGTGTGTTTGATGTTTCTAAATTCAGATTTCTGTTAGTGAATTTGTCAGTTTATTGTGAATCTTCGACAATGGAAATTCATTAATTAATTATTCTACAGTAAATCCCATGAAGATAATATTTTGACAGACAAAGCAATTTCTCCGTTGGTTAATTGTAATTTTGTACAATGTGATGTACATTAATCACGTCATTAAATTATTTAATTAATAAAGAATTTAGATTAGAGGTATATTTTAAGGACTAATGAGAATAGCGCAAAATGAAGCTGCAAAGCAAGAAGATTTGGCATTTTTTTTTAGAGTGAAGGGCTTGACAGAAAATTTTGAAAAAATTCAACAACAATATAGATATATTGCTGCATCTTCTTAAATTTTTTCAGATTTTTCCACAAACTCCTTCACTTCCAAAAAAAATCCTCAATCATCTTATCTCAAAGGACCATTTTACCCCGATCTTTCCTACTTGATTAAATGCATTGTTGCACAAAAGAAATTCCTCTTTTTCAATCACTGACCTTGGGAAGAACGTAAGAGAAGTACGTAACGAGGTAGCCCGAAGGGGAATCAAAAGAGATTGTGTGTGTAAAAAAAATTGGAGCAGTAAAAAGAGGCGTTTAAGAAGCTGTGGAATGTTAAAGAAGCGAGATCTGATCCACTGTACACAGGGGTGGGCCGGTTTCACGCACCAGTGCTTAAGGTAACAGTAAGAAAGAGTAGGAGGAGGAGGGGGGGGGGGGAAGAGAAAAGCCACCTCTCCCTTCTGCGTAAGCCAGTCATTATAAAGCCATTATCGAAGGACGTCGTGCAGCCGCAAAAATACAACGTCAAGTGGCCTCTCGCATATTCATAGGCGTCCTCTCAGAACACTGGCGATATATACCAACACCGATAAATTAGAATATTTCTTGTTTTACGTTCATTCAAATAGAGTAGAAAGAGATACCCAAGGATAAGAGTTTAAGAGAGCTTTGTTTAATGACGTTGTACGATAATAAAAAATGGGATAATTATTGAACTAGTTCATTTAGTATTCAACACTTGAGACTCTCGTGTAATTGCTTTCTCAAGTTTCACTCTGCTGATCTTTGTGGCTTTTTTTTTTTTATGCTGAGGTAACTTAGTGCCATGAAATTTTCAGGATTACTGTATATATATTCATTGCAGACTAATTTTATGCTATTTTAAGAATATCTCGGAAAATAATGGAGATACGCCCTTTTTGTCTCAATCCCTTTTTATAGAGAATTTCAACAGATGTGTAATGAATTTTTTTATGTTTCGGAGAAAAATCGTTTTCAAAAATAATTTTTCATATCAAAATAGCCAAATATTTTGTGTCGATGGCACTGATAATAATTTGATTAAATTTCATGGCTAAAATGCAGATAAATGGAGAAATAAACGTTTTGCACCAAATTTTCGAGTCAAATATAATATTTTCAATAAAAGTATTGAGTGAGAAAATAATACAAAAAATAATTAAGAATTCAATGAAATAGTATAATAACATTTTTCAATGCTTGTTCAATTTCACACATAATTGTCGTCAAATAAAAAGATAATATTCGAAATATAATGGAAATACTTCGTTCGTGATAATGCAGATCGACTCAATGATAATTACAACAAGAAAAAGTTTAAATAATATAAAAGAAATGAGGTAATTTCTCTCAAATTTATGTATTACTGTTATTTTAATTTTTACTTATAGTTTGACACTCGATTATTCATTTTTGTATTAAATTCTCCTTTCATCAGTCGATAAACCTAATCTCTACATCATTAATTTTAAATTTCTACAGATGTAAATCAAGATATTCTCGAAAAGACGATTTTTCACGAAAAAAATCCACTGTTTAATCTGTTTCGATGCTTGTTTATCCTTCATCAATGATAAATTTCTTGGAAAAAAAAATATTTTACAAATTTTCTAACTACCCATGACCTTTATTTGTATTTCAAATCGCATTATATGTATGTGCGAGTATGTGTACTCAGTGTACAGTGAGAATTTCCAAGGTACACTTACTAGTCTGGAATACGTAGTATACACATGGTCCAATAATTCATAGAAGGGTTCGAGTGTTTGCTTTAAACTACCAGTAAGTACATCTGTAATTCTGGAATAATATTCAATATTGACCCAAGCAAAGATTTTCAAGAGAGAGAGAGAGAGAGAGAGAGCTAAGGCCAATCATACCTGTATTTAACTGTTGTAAAGTACAGCTTTGCTATTAATTTATTTTTCCAGAAATCTGTGAGATTTTCCTTCAAAATAAAACGAGTGGATTATTTGATCCGAGTCCATAAACGATTTTCATTGAATTAAAGATATTAATTTTGGAATTAAGAATATAAAATCTGGAATTTCACAGATCTATGACATTTAATTGACGAATTTAATTCGAAAGTAATATAAAATTGAATTTTCAGTCATAAAAAAAAGAAATTATTATTTTTAATTCTTCGATAAAACGTAAATTCACAAAAATGAAAAGAAAAATTTTGTCAGATTGTCATTAATATTCGGAAATGTTGATTAATATTTTACTTCTTTGCAATTATATTAAAATTCAAAACATGTGAATGTGAATTTTATATAAAAAAAATAGTAAAAAAAATAAAATAAAATAAATATGATCGTATTACATTTTTAACGTTACAAATAATTCTTATTATTTACGTCTGACCATTGTGACCCTCCCGCAAATTTCTACTTGATCCATTCCCAAGTAAAACTGCAGAGTAGATACGTCTTTTATCAGTGATTTTTTTTTCCCTTCAAAAAGAAGAACAGACTCACTCTATGATAATAGTCATGGAACCGTGTAACTTCATGATAAATCGAGCGGAAGAGAGGATAAAATCGAGGGAGAATGTGCGGTTAAACTAAATTTTCGAAATCTTAGGTGAAAATATATTACTGAATATTTTTCTTCCCCTCACTATTTTCCTGCTCTTCAATATACTTTTTTTTTTATTCCTCCTCCTTTAACTCTCTTTTTTAACTGCAGATTCTCCTCGAGGCCACAGTCGCGTTCTTCCCGTTCTTTTTCTCCCTTTTTTTTTCTTCTTTTTAATTCTTTTTTTCGGGTGCAAGCATGTCGACTCTCCGGGCTGCTTCGGCTCAAATTACAGCCATGAATGGGAGCGGAAATTCCTTCTCTTGTCCCTCTTTCATCCTCGTATACCGGCAAAACCCAGTGGGGAAAAAGGGGGGGGGGGAGGGGGGAGGTGAAGGGGTGAAGGAAGAAAGGGTGTCATTGCATGCCTCAATGTGTATATATATATATACCTATAACGAGAGAATAGAGAATGAGAGCCAGAGTCTCGTCAAGACAAATGAAACCAAAATATTGGGACAAGTTTGACAAAGGTGCTTGAATTCCTTTGACGTAGAAATTGTATGAGAAGGAAACTACGTTTCAAAACTAAAATTATCACTGAATTTTCAACGTATACACAATGGCCCGAAGGTTAAAACTTGGTAATACTATTTTTATGGCATTTAGATATTATTCATGTCGTGTCATCTATGATGTATATACACTGTTAAAAATTTTCGTTTGAATTTTACGTGCAAAATACTGGAAATTTTAAACGAGTCACATTTCTAATGAAATTTCAAATAATTATGTCATTGAAAAATGAATATATCATCGATTTTCAAGTAATTTCACGACTGGATATCAATGAAATTTGTAAATTTCAGTTTAATTGTTTCTTGAAAATTCAGTAAAAAAAGGAAAAATTAAAAAAAAAATTGAAAATTCAAGTCATTTTGATTCTGAATATTCATGTTCAGTTGAAAATTCAAAATTTTGATATATTTTGATTGTTCAGAGGATTGGTAACATAACTTGAAGACTGAAATAAAATCCTAATTACAAATTTTTACGGAAAATAAAAATTATTGGACATCTATTCTCTCTAGAAAAAAATCTTCGTCTATTTTGGGCTCCAAAAAAATCCACTCGTGTAATTTGATCCATTAGATTCAATAGAAACGGGTTGAATATTGTGTTTTGACAGGTGTATTTCACTTCATTCGATCATTCATTATTCACAATTCTAGTTTCCAATTCCATAAGTGCTGTATTACGATACGATTCACACGTACCTGAAGGGCTTTACTTCAATTGAAAACGATAATATTTTATGAAGCCATGGTGTACACATTCATTGACGTCAATTCACTTGTATTTTGGTATTTACTGTTTTTTTTCTTTTACCAAAAAAGTCTTTTGTTTGTCGTTCATTGTTCATCATTGAACAATTGAACCTTTCATCTAGTCAATACATTATTAATCTCTATTTTTCCACTTTTCAACAATTGACGAGTACACAAATTAGTAGGTATACTAGGCTATTTCTAAATCATACGATGTGGGAATGAAAAGAGCATAAGTCCATCAATCAGAGAATATAAGGATCATTCATCTCATGATTATGTCATTCACTTAATTCCTTAGAATTTCCCAATATGACGTCATTTCTTAGAATTTTCTCTCAGCATGAATTCAATATGGCGTCGTTTCTCAGAATTTTCCTTTCCACGAATTCTTAGAATTCAATATGGCGTCATTTCTTAGAATTTCCCCTTCCATGAATTCATAGAATCCAATATGGCGTCATTTCTTAGAATTTTTTCTCAGCATGAATTCAATATGGCGTCATTTCTTAGAATTTCCATTTCCACGAATTCTTAGAATTCAATATGGCGTCATTTCTTAGAATTTCCACTCAGCATGAATTCAATATGGCGTCATTTCTTAGAATTGTTTCTCAGCATGAATTCAATATGGCGTCAGTTCTTAGAATTTCCCTTTCCACAAATTCTTAGAATTCAATATGGTGTCAATTCTTAGAATTTTCTCTCAGCATGAATTCAATATGGCGTCATTTCTTAGAATTTCCCTTTCCACGAATTCTTAGAATCCAATATGGCGTCAATTCTTAGAATTTTCTCTCAGCATGAATTCAATATGGCGTCATTTCTTAGAACTTTTTCTCAGCATGAATTCAATATGGCGTCATTTCTTAGAATGTTCTCTCAGCATGGATTCAATATGGCGTCATTTCTTAGAATTTCCCTTTCTACAAATTCTTAGAATTCAATATGGCGTCATTTCTTAGAATTTCCACTCAGCATGAATTCAATATGGCGTCATTTCTTAGAATTGTTTCTCAGCATGAATTCAATATGGCGTCAGTTCTTAGAATTTCCCTTTCCACAAATTCTTAGAATTCAATATGGTGTCAATTCTTAGAATTTTCTCTCAGCATGAATTCAATATGGCGTCATTTCTTAGAATTTCCCTTTCCACGAATTCTTAGAATCCAATATGGCGTCAATTCTTAGAATTTTTTCTCAGCATGAATTCAATATGGCGTCATTTCTTAGAATTTTTTCTCAGCATGAATTCAATATGGCGTCATTTCTTAGAATTTCCCTCTCCACAAATTCTTAGAATTCAATATGGCGTCATTTCTTAGAATTTCCCTTTTCAGCATGTGATGACGTCATTTGGACTCAAGCCCTTTTCATTCTCTGAGTAATGGACTTACGCTCTTTTGATTCTCTGAGTGATGGACTTACGCCCTTTTTCATTCTCTGAGTGATGGACTTACGCCCTTTTCATTCCCACATCGTTTGATTCAGAATCAGCCTAGTATATCTACTCAAATTCACGAGAAACAGATATCTGTCACTGTCTATTGTTTTCTATTTAATGTGAAACCAAGTAAGTTAACTGAACGCGACCTCTCGGGAGCAGTTTGGCTCGCAAAAAAGCCAAAAAAAAAAAAAAAAAAAAAAAAAGGACCGAAAAACGTGTGCTAAATTCACACGCTTCGCTGGACCATACAAATTGTTTCACGACAACACTGTTTGACCTACCTCGTAGATTTTTCCCCTTTTTTTTTTCCTACGTCCTAGGATAAAAAACTTTCTGGACTGAAAATAATGTCGAAAAAAAAAGAAAAAAAAAACAGTATCATGTGTGTGTTATATACATATATATAACACATATATTGAGAAATAATATTTTTTTAATCAAGTGAATTGAAATGAATTACGAGTCAATGAATTTTCATTAATTCTCGTGTTTATTCCTCAGGGTGAATCGTGTAAATCGTGGTGAAATGAAAATTTACATTTTACATAGGGTAAAAAAGGTATCGAATGGAAATTCCGGAATAATTGAGGAAATGAAATGAGAGAAAAGCCTCGGGGTGTCTCAGCAGTACTTCAACAGTTTTTCTTATATTACTTCAACGATGAAACGAATAAACGTAACATTTATGTACATTGAGAAAGAGAATGAGAAAAAATAGAGGGGGGGGGGGTGGGGGGTGGGTGATTTTTATAGTTATATAGAGTGGATTATAGGCAGTAGATGGCAGTGGGTTTGTCTTGAGCCAATGAGAACGTTGGATAACGAGAAAAAGACAAAGAGAGAGAGAAAGAGAGAGAAAAGTCGACCACTGGGTGATTCCCAGTGGACAAGAGAAGAATAGAATTGAAATAAAGGAAGCGACAAAAGGGGGAAAAAAACTCCTAGACACTGGATAAAACTCTCTTGCCAGCTTCAATTGAGCTTCAATAATTCGTGGCCCAGGGCCAGAGGGACTTGCCCCCCCCCCCCCCCCCCCCAGGATAAATTTTTAGTCGAGAAAGGTAAAGTGGACATTGAAGATACAAGCAAAGATCCATTTGAAGTGAATGAAAATTAATTGGAGATATTTTTGTTAAAATTAAAAAGCAGAGATCGGCAAAAAAAAATTCACATTTTTAATTTTTTTTATTTCTGTAATTTCTATCGAAAAAATTTTAATTACTTTCTTAATGAAAAATTTGGATTTTCAAATTTTTCATTAGTTTGAACATTAATTTTTTTTTTTAACAATTTTGATTACTATTGTAATTTAAAATTTGACTGATGAAATTTCATAATTATTTTCTTTATTAAATTTATTAACATTTTTATTAGTTAAATTGAATTATAAATGTCATATAAGCGTCATTTAGATTGGCTTAAATTATAAGTTCTTATTTTTGTTACATTTAGTTAACACTCTCAACTCAAAATTTTTGTCTGAAAGACGGTTATATTTGGGAAGATTAAACATAGTAGCGTTGATTTTATTATAAAATTAATTATTCCAATCAATTAATGAGTGAGAAAGAATCAAAATTTCGAATAAAAAAAAGAATTATAAAATTTCATCAGTCAAATTTTTAATTACAATAGTAATCAAAATTGTTTTAAAAAAAAATTAATTTTCAAACTGATGAAAAATTCAAAAATCTAAATTTTTCATTGAGAAAGTAATTAAAAATTTTTCGATAGAAATTACAGAAATAAAAGAAATAAAAAAATTAAAAATGCGAATTTTTTGTTTGCCGATCTTTGTTAAAAAGACGAGTTTTCGTTTAGTTATCTGAAGAGACAAAACTCTTTTTTTTTTTTTTTTTTGCTTCTTCTGCACTTTTATATTGAGGCAAAACCGCAGTGTGCTTTAGCTCGGTGAATTGTTAGACAACGGGGTCAAATGTTCCAGGATAAAAGTTGATGAAAAGTTTTTCTCGCAGAAGCTTGTACTCTTCAGTGGCCATCCGGCAATCGATTCTGATAGGAAATTCCCTCTTTTCTATATATTCTTTTATAATTTTTTTCTTCATCTTGTTTTTTTTTTTTTTTTTTTCACTGAAAAGAAGCGAGGAATAGGAAGGAAAACGATAAACGAACCTCTGGAGAAAGATTTTACAGACGAGTGAGCATTTGGATTTCTCTCGCGCTACGAATTTCTGAGGCATCCAAACGCTCGCTCTACCAGTTTCTCTGATAATTATTGATTTTGAGATTAAACGTGACTACCAGCTGAATTCATCGGTCTCTTTTCTACTTATTTTCCTTATTTTTCTCTTTTTTCTAGAAGAAAGAGTCTTTGATGTTCGGTTTTCGTAGCTGAATGGATGATTGAAAATTTGCCGCTGAATTTGCTACTAATTCATTTAAGAAAATTGAGAAGAGAAATAAAGAGGAAATTGAGGGGAAAAAAGATGCGGCAAGGGGGAAAGGGGAATATAATTATTTTTTAATGTGAGAAAAGCACGGAAAATGAAAAATATATGTACACCCTCTGGTGATATCACATTTTAGCAATGCCAGTGAAAAGAGAGGAGAGAAAAAAAAAAAGAGGAATGAAAAGATACGATGTGAATTTATGGATGGATATTCAGACGCCTCGTTAAAACTCACGTTCTGGTTAAATGAGGCGTTCCAATCTACAATTTTGCCGGCTGCAATCACTGCCTACCCCTCCCGATTCCCGGTGCATATTATACGCATCGAAATAAATCGCCCGATGTAAAACGGCGCTCACTCATTCAGTGACTACTTCCTTTCATACATTTTACACATCAACCTCATTTTTTTTATTTTTTTATCATTCTCTCCGCCATTTTGTTGACAATTTAGTAGCGAAGAGGAAGAAGAGGATGAGTCAATATTTTTTAAGTCAATTTTTTTTTATAAATATTTTCAGAAAACCAAGGAGATACGTTCTTTTTGCTGTAAATCCTTTTTTGTAGCTTTGTAAAAATAAATTAATGCAAAAAGGGCGTATCTCCATTAATTTCCGCAGCATTCGCTAAAGAAGATCGGCAAAAAAATCGACTTAACCCGTTTTGCCTCTTTACAACAGAATTTCGTGAAAAATTTTCTTTATTTTCATTTTTTTCTAATAAATACGGAATTTTCATGGAATTTATGAAGAAAAAAGTTCCAAAATAATTTTCAGTGTTTTTTTTATAAATTTCTGTACCTTCGCCTTTTTTTTTGAGTGGAAAAAAAAAATATTGCGAAATACTAGACTCTATTCGGCTGGTGTTCAACCAAGGTGTGAAATTCCATCAGTGAATTTCGTAGACAATTTCACCGGGATGTAGAACACTGGAGAGAAACGAACGGCCGAGTTGCTATTTGGTTTTGTTGGGTACGGGCCAAACAATTCCCAAGGCCTGGAGAACGAAGAGGATTTCAACGGAAGCTTCCCCAAGATGCATTGCCGAATACTGGTTATGTGGATGAAAAGTGTGTAAAGAGAGAGGATGAGGCAGTGAATTTGGTCAATAGACAAGTCTAGATACGTCGATTTTGAGGTTACCAGGTTTTCCGACAAATGAAGTGCATATATTTCATGATTCACATGAATAATTCAAATATTTGTTCTATTTAAGGTAGTATTCCAGAGGGCGATCGATAAAACAGAAAAAAATGAGGATTTGTAGGTTAGTTTCCAATTAATTGCTGATAATTCGGGGGAAAAAGTGCTTTAATTTACCCGAAAAAGTGATTAAACTATTCAAAAGTCATATCTTCAGCTTGTAAATATAATTTTTTTCTCGGATTTTTTTTTACATTAATCTCCTATCACATGCATGAGATAGAGAGAGGGGCAAATAGTTACGACTACCTTCTAATTAAAATTTCTCAATAACTATAGAGGAAGGTGGGGCAAAATGGACATCAGGGGTAAAATGGATACATCTCAATTTTTAGGCAAATATTATGGAAAACTCTTGAAATTAATAAAAATATTGGCGATAGATTGTTTTTGATGATTTCATTGGAAAGCTAAGGAAATTTTAGGCGGGAAACAAGTGCCGGAATTAATTTTTTTGAATTTTTGGCGATTTTGACTTTTTTGAGCATTTTTGAGGGGTGAAAATCTTCCTTTTTTTGAAATTTTTCAGTTTTTTGAGAATATCTTCGGTTCTATTTGTCGTAGCGTAAAAATTTCGACGGGAGATGAAAGGTGAGATCATTTGCCATCGATTCATAGGGTTTTCAATTTAAAAATATCGATTTTTAAGGTATTTATGGGCATTTTTGTGGAACAGTTTTGTGAAACAGTTTTTGGCCTATAACTATTCCAAAAATTGATATTGCTCAATTCAAAACCTCATAAATCGATGGGAAATTAGCTCACCTTTCATTTGAGACCAACTCCGAATTGCTGCGGCCAATAGAACGAGAGATATTTGCAAAAAACTGGAAAATTTTAAAAAAAGAAAGCCTTTCACCCCTCAAAAATGCCGAAAAATATCGAATTTTCAAAAAAATCGAAAAAAATACATCTGACACTCGTTTTCTGGTTAAAATCTCCTCAGTTTTTCAATAGAATCATTGAAAAAAATCCATCTCTAACCGTTTCATTATAGTGTCCATTTTGCCCCACTCTCCCCTACAGTGAATTGAATATTTTTTTCTTCTATTATTTAGTTAAAATGCTGTTCTCTTCGCCAATTGTTTTTAAATAATGGCTCAACCCTGTGGTTTTTTAGTAATTTCGTTATGTCTGTCCGATTTAGGGCGTTTCATCCTCACCACCGCTATTTTCAGTAGCTTTGATAATTCATATCTCATAAACTGCACGGACAAAAATTATGAAAAAATTCAGAAAAATGTGAAAAAAATGTCATCTTTGATACGGCATTCAGAAAATGAGATAACTTGAAATTGTATTTAAAAAAAGATTTTCTTGGAGAATATCTTAGAAACTGATGGAGATACGCCCTTTTATCTGCATCCACTTTTGTAGAAAATTTTAAGAGCTATGAAAGAGGATTTGAACAAAATTACGCTTAGTTTTCGATATATTAAAAAAAAAATCGACTTATCCTGTTTCACCTCTTCACCACTAGTACAGGGAATAGAGGATTTTCTCTTGCATATTTCGGCAGGAGTTATTTTTTTTTACAGATAGGTGCAGTATGACCTAATGAACCTAAAAACACAAAATACTTACAAATAAGGCGAACGGAAGTGCCGCCATTTTGCAAAAAACCGTTTGGGCCTGTAACTCCGTAACCGTGCACTTGAGGCCCACAATTATGAGGACCTTTATTATAGATAATTAAATTTCCTATCTTTTTTGTTTGAGAATTTTTTTTGTATCACTTACCGTTCACGATTTATGATTGTTACTTTTTGTTTCTTGACTTTTTTCACCGATATCTCTTCTAATAATTGTTTAAACAATAAATTGCTAACAACTAAACTTTTAAATCGATAAATTTTCTACAATTTTCATTTCAAACTTTTTCCTCTAAAATTAATATTTCCGAAGTTACAACGCGTTCAATGTTGTACTACCGTGTACAAGGTCAATAAGAACGAAGTATGCATAGCGTAATGATGAAAATTCAATAAATATTTAAAAAATATGAATTATAGTATTTTCTTGGCATAGTAAATAATAAATAATTTATGTTCTTACCTGCAAGAAACAGTGCTTACCGATTAAAAAATATTTTGAATTTGTATTTTGCACAGGATTTTTGAAATTAACGCGTTATAACTTCGAAAATATTAATTTTAGAGGAAAAAGTTTAAAATAAAAGTTGTAGAAAATTCATCGATTTAAAAGTTTAGTTATAAGCAATTTACTGTTTGAACAATTATTAGAAGAGATATCGGTAAAAAAGTAAAGAAACAAATCGTAATAACCTTATAAATCGTGAACGGTAAGTGATACGAAATAAATTATTAAACAAAAAAGATAGGAAATTTAATTATCTATAATAAAGGTCCTTATAATTGTGGGCCTCAAGTGCACGGTTACGGAGTTACAGGCCCAAACGGTTTTTTGCAAAATGGCGGCACTTCCGTTCGCCTTATTTGTAAGTATTTTGTGTTTTTAGGTTCATTACGTCATACTGCACCTATTTGTGAAAAGAAATAACTCCTGCCGAAATATGCGTTATGGACAAGAGTAACTCGCTCCTCTATGACCTGTACTACACTAAATCCATAAATTTTCCATAATCACTCCACACTCTCTATTACCTCTCTCTCTCCACAAACCCAAAATAATACTAACGAAAATTACCACACACAGCTGATTAAAAATTAATTGACAGTATCAAATTCATAAACATGCCCTCATTACCAAGTCCATCAGTACAACCGAGATTAAAGTGCAAATCCATTACACACTCTTCTTTCTCCACTCTCTCCCTCTAAAATAATTCAAATACCCAGTAAATAAACCTTTGCACTCATAATAATGATAATCCTCTCTCTCCCTCAATCCCCTAAAAAGGAAATATCTATTTCGCTTCTCAAATAAACATGAAAACTCTCCATGCAGTCCATCCTTTTAATCTCCCGCCTATTTCACCGTCCATAGAGTCAAAAAAAAAAAAGTGGCAAGAAGGAAACTAAAAAAAAAAAACTTTTTTGAAATGAAGTGAAACACGCAAAGAGTGCTGTTTCAAAGGTTTTTTCAAGAGAAAAAATCCGTCTATGAATATATTTGCAAAAAAAAAAAAAGATGAAAAACGAAGAGTAGAAGCGAAAAAATAAAGAGAGCAGAGTCCACCGAGCCATGACCAAAGTGCTTTTATAGAGCAACGAGTATTATGAACTTTTCATATCAAATGTCGTGCACGTATGCCACATATATATATATATATATATGTATACATATATATATTTCCCAACGAAACAACGTAGTCTACGTGTTGTAACGTACTAAAAACATATATATACCATTAAACTACACATATATTTAGTTCATCCCTCTCTCCCCCCTCCCCTCCCCCCCCCCCTTTTCAGTTGCTATGACCATCTCACTTTGGCTCGTAAACCCATGTGACCACTTATCGTTCGAGTGGACTGCTATTCCCCCGAATATTACAGTTTTCATATTCAATTATTCATTTGCATCTGCAGTTTCATATGGAAAAAAAGTGGTACTGCAGTTTCCCCTCTCCCCCCCCCCCCCTCCAACTGCAACAACTAATAATATACTGCAGTTAATTATGAATATTTCAATAGCAATATTAATTCAATGCATGAAATATTACAAAGTACATGGTGGTATTAGTTGTGGAATAATTTACAGAGAATTTCTGGGTGTAATGATGATTAGAATATGTATTATTCATTGTATTATTTGTGATAATACGAGAAGTTTATAATTAATATCATGATGATGAGGTATTATTACTAATCATCGTTTCGAATCTATTGGCTGTCGATAACAGATGAAACATGAAACATCACTGTATATATATATGTGTGTGTGTGTGTGTGTGTGTGTGTATGTGTAAATACACTAGGGGCCAATTGACTTTATCGATTGGCTTTATTCACCTATCACCATCTGGAAATACAGTGCTGTGAGATGTGTGATGACACATTCTGTGGTACCAAATGTGCTACACGTGTACGAAGGATTCATCTCTCTTTGTAGGATAATACCAATATGATTCACCTTAATCATGTTACATTGAGCCTTGACCTCTCCTCCTCCTCCTCCTCCCCTTTCACATTGATTTAGATGATCAATTCACGTTGATCTTCCGTAAACATATGTCTCTAATCAGGCTTATCAATGGATAATGATGGTTATTAGATTGTGTCTTGTCAATTATGAATTACGATCAATTGAATATTCATTTGTGTCATCGAGAATTTCTCATTGTAGATCACATGAATAATTTGTTAATCATTCATAATATGAGAAATCAATTGATTCAGTAATTCATCTTTGTTGGATAATTTCTTGGAAATTAATGAAGATTGTGCATAAAGATTTTATGTCAATTAAATAATTTCAATGAAATAATTTTAGTTCAAACAATTTCTCAATAAAATGAGATAATTAAAAGAACGTAATTATCTGGAGGAAAAAATTTTAATTTCTTAATTTTTGATCATTTTTAATGAATTAATCTCTGAAATTAATGGAGATAAGTCCTTTTTATATTAATTTTTTGTAGATAATTACAAAAAGAATTCTTAGAATAAAAAGATCGTATATCTATTATTTTTTTATATTTTTTGAGAGAAAAAAACGACAACTGTCAGCAAAAAAAAATCGACTGATTTTAGCTTTTTTTCAATTCATGAAAAATTGATAATTCAACTGTAAAATAATTTAAATGATTTCACTAAAAAAAAAAAAAAAAAGAAACTTTTTAATTACACTTTGTACAAAGTTTTACAAAGTAATCTTCAACTTCTGAATTATCGAAGTTTTCTCTCTCTCTCTTTTTCATCTCTCGAATTTTCCCATCATCTTTAACTTGTTATATTTAACATTTTATCAAGGACAATGAAGATGTCTCATTAAATTCTTACAACGAATTAGTATCCATAAATACATGGCCTTTCTCTACAGTTGTGTATAGACTGTGTTAAGAGTGAAACCACGAGCCACCACATATATATATAACGACAGCTACTACTAACTTTTTCATTATTATTATTATTATTATTATTTTTCTTGGTTCTCATTCTGCAGGGGAGGGGGGGGGGGGGGGGGGGATTTTGCGCCGAATGAGAAGAGACCCCAACGCGGCGACCCGTCTCGGTTTACATCTTTTCTCCCGTTTGTTCGCCAACTTTTTAAAAAAGAGAGAGAGAGAGAGAGATCCTTACCCTCGTTGCAATAAACTCACTAGAGCATTATACCATCTTTCCTCTTCCTTCCGCTCTTTTTTTTTTTTTTTTTTTCTTACACTCCTTCTCTTTCTTTTTATTCCCTCAAGTCTTTATTCTCTTCATATAAACTCTTTCCCTTTTTCTTCTTTTTTTTGTTTTTTTCCTTCTTTTTCTCTGACTTTCCCGCACGCGCACATACGTTTCGCATATCAAGCCAGAGTTCTTCATAAAATTCAGAGTTGTCGCATTGCGACCCCTTTTTCCACCTTATTCTTACACTCTTACCCCTCCCCCCCCTCTCCTCATCTCTTATTTCTTTAAATACGTAAATACACTGGGAGGGGGGGGGGGGGGTCTCTTGAAAATTCAAAACACCTGTGAATGAAAAATATTTAAGTGCCATAGTGGAATAACACAACTAACACATGACTCCATGCGAATTATTATTTTTTATCCCCCCTCCCCACCCCTCTCCTCCTTTCCCCCCTTCAAGAATAGAATATATCTGAGGTGGTAAATTTATTGGAGCATAACCATGGCACACTTACTGTACATATTATGTAATTTTGCCGTGTGTATTTCGCTCACGCCACGAAAGCTTCAGTACCCCCCTCCCCCTCCCCCTCTTTTCCACCCCTTACCCCCACCCTTTTTCCTCTTAGACTCGAGGTACGTGCAGCGAAAGGCTTCTCTACGTGTTTCTCTCTCTTCAAATGTGTATAGAAGTTCTGTGTATTTATATATATATATATATATGTGTGTGTGTGTGTGTATATGACGGTGTGTTTAAAGCCATCTTTACCGTCATTCACCCCACAGTCGAAATGTCGGAAATCGTTGGCTTGAATTCTGCATGAAGACAGGTGGCACACAATGTTCAAGTGTATATATGTATATATATATATAAAAGAACCACGAAAGATTCACTGGTATTCTATATATACCCCGAGTGTCCCTGTGTCCTGACACTAGGAAGGGTCGTGTGCAGGAGGTGAGGGGGAGGGGGAGGAGGGCTTTGGAGGTCTTGGGAGGCACTTTACGACGCGTAACGCCTGCTAGTAACGATTCTGCCAAAGTGCCTTGGCTACTGGATACGAGTACTAGTCACTTTGTTCGTTTTCCTTTGTAACAAAAAGAAGAAAAAAAAAAAAATTGAGGGAAAAAATGAAGCAGAGGCAATGTAATGAGGGCGAAGGAGAGGATAAAAGCTTAGCGAATGAAATACGAGAGTTATACTGAAATTTACTTGGAATTCCCTTTTTTTTTTTGTCAAACTCACTTCCCATTTCCTTCTGTGCAACAAGTTCACACACACACATACACGAGTGCTTTTTTGGCTTAATCTCAGGTTTTCAGCAAAAAAAAAACGACTTTTCCTTGCTGAATTGTCACTCAATTTTGAGGACTGCAAAATAGCGTGGAGTATATATATGTTTGTTTGTTTTCAATTATATTTGGTTGACATTGACTAATATTTAAAACATCTATTTTTGGTAATTATTGGCTCTTTACGTGTACAATTTTTTGATATATTATTTATGTGACTGTAATTTTGTATAATTCTGTAAAATGTTTTTTTTTCTTATTAATGCATTTCAAGCCGTTAGATTTAGTCTGCTGAATATATACATATAATACATTTGAACTAATATGTACAGTTATAAGAATTAAAGTATAAAGAGAAATGAAAAATATAATTAAATGTATTTAACAGTGATAGTAAAGTAAGTATCACAAAAATTGACATGAAAATCAGAAATAAATCAATGTTCAACATATATTTTTTGCCATTTTTCAAGAGTGCGTGGGGATCATTGCCAATAATTTGTTTATTTCAATTATCAATAAAAAATAGAAAAATTGCGATTTAATTTTTAAAAAAAATTTTAATAAAATTTCATGCTCTTTCCCCACAAAAAAGTATTCTTCCACTTTTTTGATAGAACTAATATTTAACGAAGAAGCATTCAAAGTTGGAGTGAAATAGGCATTTTCATTGTTTTTTCAAAATTTCAAATGTGCATAAATTTGGAGAAAAAAAAAAACATTTTTTTTTTATCATTGAAAATTACTTCTATTAGCCATTCCAACGCCATATCCAAAAATGAACAAAGTCAAAAATCATAATCCCAAAATCGAGTGAAATAGGGTGAAATGCCTCATACATATATGTATATACACAAACTCTTATTAAATGAGAGGGATGAATGAGGAAAGACACACGAGTTTTGGGATAAGCAAAGTGGTTGTGGGCACGCAAGCAGACAGAATGCTTTTGCGGCTTTCTCTGACTCTAGTTGAATTAAAACAAACATTCTTTGCATTTGTGTGTTTGGATACGCCATGTGGATTAGTGAAATTTCGATTTGTCTGTAGTTTGTTATAGTAGTAGCTCTTTGTGGGCTTTAACTGTTGACGTCTCCTACGACTTTTCGAATCCTTCACCAAACTACTGAAGGATCTATACACGTTAAGAGAGAGAAAGAGAGAAAGAGAGAGAGATACGGTTTTGGTGGTGGCTTGGGGTTTTCTAGGTGGAAATTGCAGTGGGAGCCATTAACGCTTGGATAAATTTAACCTGGGCATTTTCAAATATACTGTGTAACATACGACGTTGACTTCGGTTGGAGGAAAGTACTGTATCCTGATCTCATCTTCTCGCGTGACAAACCGAGTATATATATATATATATATGTGTGTGTTTTATATTTATGTGTATGTGTGTGTGTGTTGATGTGTTTTGTGTGTTGGTTTTCGTTGTGTAGAAGAGAAGCTAGAGTTTATTGTTGCATGGATGATATATAGGTGTAGAGAGAGCGTCATGGGAATATAGGGATATGCATCATTTCATAGTACGTTTGAATGCACTGATCTCGTTGTATGAAAAAAAACAATAATAATCATTCATCGGATTTTTTATCGTAAATTTTTCTTTTTCATCCGTTTTTTTTAAATAATTCATGTGAAATGCACTGAAATTATCACGCATTTTTGATGTAAATATGCTTTATTTATCACTCAGTATTTTGGTAAATTCATAAATTGACAATGATTTTGATGAATCAATTGACCTAGGTGTCTGTGAACAATTCAGTGAATGTTAGTGCCTCTTCTATTAAACAATTCTATCAAATACATATATATATATACAGGGATGATAATCATTGGAGCCTGATAAAATTTCAATTGAACTGAAAACAATTCACACCACGTCACAAATTCAACGTCATTTTGTGAAAACAATGAAATGTAACAGCCCTCCCCCCTCCCTTTTCTACCCTTTTCATCCCTCCCCCCCCCCCCCCCCCCCCATGTTGTGCATGCCGGATGTACGATTCTCAATGATCGATAGTTTCCGGTCAATATCATGGTATTTATTACAGTACATAACTTCGGGTTGTCTCTCTACCTCTCTCTTTTTCTCTCTCTTTCTCTCTTTCGCTTTTATTCGGGCGCTTCCAACTTTGGTAACTATTAATTTACGAATTTAGAAAAGTAATAGAGTGCAGGAGTTACAGTGACAATGAGAGTACAAATATTTCTGAAGGGTTTTTGGCCAGAAAAATGAAAAATGATATTGTCGGGAGTACAATGTATACAAGCTGCACTCGTTGGCTATGACATTTATCGATTTTTATGCTGTTGTAAATTAATCAGAATTTTTTAAGTGTGACACTTGAATTTACAGCTTAAAAATTAATTATAGGGGGGGGGGGGGGGGGAGTATGGTAAAAAATGCATGGTGCAATGAAACGGTTTGAGATGATTTTTTTTTACTGATTCAATCAAAAAGCTGAGAAAATTTCGGTGGAACACATGTGTCATAATTAATTTTTTTTCTCAATTTTTTGAAAAATTGGAATTTTTACGTCAATTTTTTTTTGTATTTTCACCTTTTGCACTTTTTTTAAAGATATCTCTGGTTCTATTTGTCATAGCGACTTGAGGCTGGTCTTAAATGAAAGATAAGATCATTTGTCATCGATTTATGTCATTTTGAAAGTAAAATGATCGATTTTTTCCGGTATTTATGGGGTATTTAGAGAAAAATTAGTTTTTGCTCTATAAATGCTTCAAAAAAAAAAAAATTTCTATTAAAAACCCCATAAATCGATGGCAAATAATCTCACCTTTCACCTCCATTTGCATTTCTTACCCTACAACTGATAGAACCGGAGATATTTCCAAAAAAATGGAATTTTTCAATGTCTTAAAGAGTTAGAGCTCCAATTTTCCCCTGAAAAAGTCGAATTTTTAATAAATTATCGAAACTAAATTCTTTTTCCCATATTTTCGATTGAAAATTTCTCATGGAATCACCAGAAAAAAATCTATCTCCAATATTCTTACTTATTTTCATCCATTTTCACAATTTCTTCATGGAAGAGATGATTTACTCGAATTATTCATTCGACTTACTTCAGCATTAAAAATAATTACACGAATTTATTGGCTCTCGTTTGAAGAAAATAGTACTACAGTATCTCATTTGTTGAAGCAGTTTAGTAATACTTGTTTCCATTTCTCGAACGCACAATTTCCCTCGTTGAATACAAGTGGGTACTCTGTTACTGCACTGGAGAATCGTCACGTTGCAATTCGCCCCCAAGTTGTGTGCCGATAACGAGGATATAAAGTGTTACTACACTGCTATACGAAAAAGCCCTCACCTCCCCCCCCCCTCCTCCCTCCTGTAACTAGAGACTCCTTCAACGTCTAGTTGATAAGAATCTTATTGTATTACACATTGCCCTATTTTCACTATCAACATTTTCATGTATATTGGAAATTGTACTATTGAGAACAATGAAATATTCAATAACAACAGTTGAGTATTGAATTGTTATGAATTCAAGTGTACTGACTTCATTTTCAATGAAAATTCAGAGAATACTCGTGAAAGTGGTTATGATAAACATCAAGATCTAATCCTCTTTTCATATTATTCTCCATTTATGAAATCTGAAGAGGCAAAACATTAAATAAGTCGATTTTTTTATCATCAGTTGGTAAATAATATCTCAAAAAATAATGGAGATACGCTTTTTTTCCTCGAATCCTTTTCTGTAGATTTTTAAATTCTCTACAAAAAGAAATCTTAAAGTCAAAAGGGCGTAACTCCATTATTCCCCGAAATATTCACCGAAGAATACCTAAAAAAAGGTCGACTTATCCTTTTTTTGCCTCTTCACCACTGAAAAGTTCTGAATATTGAATTCAACCTATAAAATCAATAATTGCAGAGAATATTCTTGGATTCTATAATAAGGATCAAGATATAATCCCTTCATTTTCCATTTATGAAGATAGGGGAAACTGGAGTAAAATGGACTTCCACTGTAACATGCTTTATTAATTTTTTTCGAAGTGAAGAACTTTGTGAAAAAATCTGAAAAAATTTGAGAAGATGCTCCAATATGTGGAAATGGTTACTGAATTTTTTTAAATTTTTTGAAAGAAGCCTTCACTCTCAAAAAAAAATTCCGAATTATTTTGACATGTAGGTTCATTTTTCTCTGATCTTCCCAACATTTAATCACAGCAGGAGATTATAAACTGAAGAAAAAAAATTCTTGTAGCAAGAAAATTGCCTTTTAACAAAATTTTCCTTCACAATTTTCATATCTATATATATTGAAATTTTTCATATATGAAAACACTGCAAAACACTGAATATCTCCATTTTTTATCACCAGTTTCTGAAGAAAATGTAAAAAACTAATGAAAATACGTCATTTTTGTCTTTAATCCCTTTTTATTGTTGTTAAAATTCTCTTAAAAAAAAGTGCACAGAGTGAAAAGGACCCAACTCCATTAGTTTCCGAGATATTTGATCAAAAAAATTCGACTCATCCTATTTTTTGCCTCTTCACAACTGAATAGATCCAGAAGTTCTGATTGCTGAATTCGACCTAGATAGTTGTGAATGTAGAAGCCGAACGTGTTAAACTTTTACAGGTCAATGAATCAATGTTACCGCAATTCGTAACTCTCTGATTACTGTACTGTGAAACTTCTCATTACAAATACGATGCTACTTCAATTCAATGTCAAAAGCACCTCTCAAGCAAATCTCAAGGTGATTCAAATCGAATGCATTTGAAAGGGCTTTTGATACTACATCAATGTCTCTCAAAAGTGAAATAATTTTCTGGTTATTGTCGTAAGTAACTGAACTACGTGAAGATGAATAACGAGAATTATTTGATTTATCACATTGTATGTTTGAAAAAAGAAATAAGTGTGATATGTATATAGCACTAAGTGAGTTTGGCTCAAGATGTAGCACACGTGTGTATTACAGTAGTGTATATCCTACTCCCATAAAATTCCATGAGCCAGAATCCACCTCGAGCACAACGTTCACGAAATATTATAAAGTACTTAATGTTTCCGGCCGTCCGAGAGTTGAATACATTATGGCGGTAAATGCTGCTTTTGCACAGAAACACAACAGACCAACAGAAAAAAAAAAAAAACCGTATTTTTCTTAGTAAGGGGAAGAAAGTAGAAGGAACGAGTGAGTGTAGTAATGTCTTGTTGAACGAGTCTATATTTAAGTGGTTTTACTTCTTATCTATGTATCCGGAATTAGGAAGTTTAATGTTGCGAATAGATATAAAGAGTCATAAGGAATTTTTTTCTTCAAGTTTTTAGTAACTTCATTAACTTTGAGTTAAAGCTGCTCAGTTCTCCTTATATTATTGTGACTTTTCGACTCTTTTTCAAGATGGCTGCATGACATGTGCTATTATTTTGTACGTTAAAAAAATTTGAATCATATAAATCGACGAGAAATGAGCTCACATTTCAATTCAGTAGCGAAGTGGTAAAGGGAGTTAAGTATATATGGTTATCTTATATGACTTAACTCTCTTTACCACTTCGCTACTAAATTAAATCTATGATATGGTGGCCTTTTAGGTCTCTGCTGCATTTAAAGGAAACTACGATGCTTTTAAATTTTGGCTCCTTTGCGAAGCCCTCTTCAGGATACCCATTTATTATTCTTGATTATTATAATAATTTATGATAAAAAAAAAATTATTATAATAATTGATAAGTTCCAAACTATGTACGATTTGTTTTACATTGTCTCAAATTCGAGAACATAACCTCAAAACTTGTCATTGTTTTATTCAATAATTTCTTTGTTAAATCTTTGAATTGAGCTCTCATTATAATATTATTATTATCAAAATATTGTAATTAACGGTGATATTCGTTAATGTTAAATGTTAAAATGAGATCAATTTTCAATTATTTAAAGACATAATGTAAATTTGATGATTTAATTGTATCATTCTGTTGATAATGACATAAAACTAAAAAGGTCGTATATCCAAAAATTGAGCTCACATTTCATTTCAGATCAACCCTAGGTCGCTATAACTATCAGAACCAGAAATATTTCTGAAAAAGTGAATTTTTCAGACTATCGAAAGGTGGACCCCTTCAAAAATTAGCCAAAAAAATGCATAATCTGAAAATTAGGAGCAAATAATAATCTTGATACATGTTTTTCACTCAAAATTTTCTCAGTTCTTCAATGGAATCATTAGAAAATTTTGATTTTGAACCATTCAATTGAAATTCCCATTTTACCCCACTTTTCCCTATCTATTTATTCGATTTTTTAATCGATTGTTAATCTGAATTTTAATCGGTTTTTTCCACTTTCCAGTCTTCAGAAATTCATTAAATTCAGTTCCTATTCTATGACAGGACACCTATACATTTATAGGTTATGCCAGTAAAAAATAAGACACTTTAGCAGATTCAACAATTTATAGAGATAATTAAATCGTCAATATCAAAGAAATCATTAAAATCTTTTAAAAGTGTCTTAATGTCAAGCATTAGTTTTTGCAGTAAATTAAGCTTACATAATTAACAACTGTTGAACATATTTCCAGAATAACCATCTACTCCTCCAAAATGAATCATTTAGAAATTCTGATGCTGAGAAGTGTTGTTCTAAATATTCCAACTGTTTACTTATTTATTACAGAGATTTACACTCGTGAATATTCACTATTTGTCAGTATTTCTGAATACTAATATCAAAATTCGACTTTGCTTCAAGTATTTAATGCTGATCTCTGACAAATAGAAAATCCAATTTTCTCAACTCCTCAATTTCTCTGAAAACAGAAATAGTTTTGATGTATAATTAATGTACTGAATTAAATAATAATTCTCGTATTTTTGAGCTCTACTCAATAACATCATTGTAAATTCAAGAAGTTCTCTAGTCTCTCAGGCGCATCATGTCTTTACTAAAGCATGCATTAAAGTTACATTTAAAGCCCCCGAAGGGTATATATATATATATATATATATATATATATGTGTACCGCCTCTCTTGAATCTGCACGAACGCGTTTGTGTGTATCGTATGCTACCAAACATCCCGACAATGTCCTGGATGCGTAATATACACGACTTTTTAGGGGGGGGGGGGGGGGGGGAGGTTTTAGGATGAGGGATGAGGGATAAAAGCGGTATGATCTTCAAGACAGCTCTCGTGTGTACAGTTGCATATCTCAACTATCCTTTGTAACTAGCGTCTCTGTTTTACTGTATATATATATATATATATGTATACACACTGTAGAGAGATCACAAGGCAATTAGTTAGCCTGTGGCATCTCGTCTCATCCCCAAAGAGAATAAACCGTGTTTTCTCTACATTCTTCCTCCCCCCCCCCCTTTTTTTTCATTCGAAAAAGCCACTGAAGCACAAACTTTTTGAAAAAAATCACAATTTAACAGAGTTTTTTTTTTTTTTTAACGTATAAACTTGGAGAATTAATGGGGTTTTGCGTGTTTACAGGCCTTATCGCGTGTTTTTTTCACGAAGAATTATGATTTATTTCAAAATTTTTATGATCACCATTTACTCTTTCTCGTTTTTTTTTTGTCGCGTTTAGGGTCAATGGACTCTTGATGTTTTCATGGAAATTTCCCTTTCTTAAATTCGTATTTTAGTCAATCGTTAAGGTGAGAATTAAATGAGAGGGAGGGAGGGAGGGGGGCTGGGATGGTTTTATGAAATTGATAAACGCATTGGGGAGGCACTCAGTGTCCGAATATCAGCCTGGGGTTACAGAAGCAAGAGCGAGGTGAAGATTCCTCTTCACATGCCCCTCAAGTGAGCTCCATGATTACTCCCATTTATGCGGATGGGCTCGCGGCATTCTACCCCCCCCCCCTTTTTTTTTTTAACTCATTTTTGTTTCTCATTCTGGCACACTCGAGCACCTTCATTCTCTGCCTTACGGACATACTACATATTTCTTTTTTTCTTTTTTTTCAACATAATCTTTTATTTTTGCTTCTTTCTCTTCTTTGTCGTGGACAAAAAAAAAACTGAAAAAAAAAGTCCCCGCAGATGCACTAGCCAAGAGCACTTGGCACTTTTCTCGCTTCTTACGTATTCCTTGTGCATTTGGGCATTCACAACATTTTGAGAAATATAATCCATATGACTTGAGGGCTTTTTCTCTCCTCAATTTCATTGTGCAGTTGGTAAATTTGTGTTTTTTTTTACGTGTGAATTGTAAATGAGAAGTCAGGTTTTTTTAAAGGTATGAAACCGCTAAAAAATGGCAATTACGTTTTTTTTTACGATTTTTTTTGCTGAATTATGGGAATTTAAAAAGTACCTTTTTTCACAATTTTTTTTATCGCAAAAAAGTTGATGAACTGAATTTTTTTAAAATCAATCAATCCAATTTTTCGAGGTAATTTATTCACAAAACCAATGAAATTTCACCGATAAATACTTCCCCCCCCCCTCTTTTTTCAACTCGTACGAATAGAAATTGAATTGAAATTACCTTAACTACTGTTTCAAATTTCAACTTTTTTTTTTTCTACAAATTCAAAGAACAAAAGTTACAGTCTACTTGTTAACTCATTATTACCTAATGAAATTCAATGGAAAATCGTTACTCGATACACAATAGAGAGCAAAAAGGGTACTCCAAACTATATTCATCCAGTGATTGAAAACTTTTTGCACGGATGTAAACTAATGAGAAACTAAATTCCAAGATTCATCCTGAGTGACTGAATAAATTAAAATGAAAATAAATACAAAAAAAATTCATCTGTCTCTTAAATTAGTTCTATACTTCTTTGCACTAGTCGTTGAGTGAGTGAAGCAAGAAATAAACAGAAAAATCACCTAAAAATTAATACAGTTGAAACCGTTTATAACGACAAATCGCTTATAACGTCCATCATTGAACCATCTTTTCGAAGAAAAACATCGTTTATAACGTCTGAGGGCGAGTTTTTCATTTGATGGTTAAGGGAGTTCATCCGGTAACTGAATTAACAGACCAATAATTATGAAAAAATTTGAATATACTTCTGAAAATCTAAAAAGTCACCTGTTAAAATTTCAAACTCTTCGAATATCTTATTCGGAAGAAATTAATAAATAAAGATTTTTCAATTAACACGGTCCCTTATGGGTTTTCGTCTATAAACATGAAATTTGTGGCAATTAACAGGTTTTTCGGGGAGAAACTTCCATAATGGATAGATAAATATGTAAAGAACAGTTTAAGAGCTTCTTCAAATGCATTAGATACTTGGTGATTTAAGAATAAATTAATTTGTCTCGAAAAATGCTGATTTTTGGGAAGTTAACCTCTGTCTTACTCGCATGACAGTGACGTCAGAACCGCGCGCTTTTTGAAATCAATAAGAATGCTTTCCGAATAACGCAATGTATGCTATGCTTGCACATCAAATCATACAAAACTAGTTGAAAATGTGCTGAATTGACCTTTCTCTATTTGATCTTCGAAAAAATTATTTCTATAAATTCGATTTTTTACAAAAAAACAATTATGATCGATGAACAAGAATTTCTAGTACATAGCAGCTGTACAGGTTACGACTACGTTAGTCGTATAACCACTACGCTAGTCGTGATAATTTTTCGTACTATTAAATCCCATACCGGATGAACTTCCTTAAGCTAACCTGCAGGTCGCGTTAACCGGCAAGTTAACTCAACAACTAGAGCCATCTGTGAGAAATAAACATAAGTGCTGAAATAAGGGATCGCCATTGGGGATTATGCCTGGTTCGCAATAAGAAAAATAATAATATGAATTAAACTGGTGAACTGAATGTTTTCAGGTAAGTGTTTGCTAATAATTATATGAAACAAATGGAAAAAATGTGACAATAGGATTTTGTGATTTCAAATGGCCATTGTTTTCTCTAAAACAATTTTACCTCACCAGTGGCGCTAGCAGTGAAGTCCAGGATTAAGTTAACCTGCAGGTTAATGTAACCTGCAGGTTAGCTTAACTCTCAAATGAAAAACTTGCCCTAAGACATGCTTTTGCACTTGTATTTGTGTCTGTATTTGTTTTTCAGTATTTATATTTATCACGCTTAAAATTCCAAATCAGTTTGTCATTTAACAAGTCAAATAAAGCATCATTGTCGAGTATATGAAATCACGACCAAAATGTCGAAGAGAAAAAGAAAAGTTTTTGATATCGAAGAAAAGGCACATATGGCGTTTAGAAAATGGCGAAACGAATAACAGTCTTGCGGAGAAGTACAATGCATCACACTCTACAATTTCTACAATTTGGAAGGATAAAGAACGGATAAAGTCGATGTTCGAAAAAAAACAGCTTAAGAATTTGATTATTAATAATAGACATTGGTCATGACGACTATCGGCTATAACGACCATACTTCATTGGTCCCTTCAATGTCATTATAAACTGTATTTATGATTAAAAACCTAGTTCTTGGTGTTTAAAGTGAATTTGAAGAAGAATTTAGGAATTATATTAATTATTTGTAATTCATTACATAACCACTAGTATGCTATTTGATTAGCGTATTCACGTATTTCCCTATGCTGAAAAACAATTATTTATTACAAAGTTATGAGACAGTCAATAATTTTCATATTGGATCATAAATTTTTGTTTTTTTTTTCCATTTTTTGAAGACTTTTTTCAGAATTTAATCTTTTACCTAACGTGAAAAGTGTGAAAATCTGCATTAGCCCATAAACCATCGTGTTATTTTTATTTCATTTTTATTTATTATTGACCAAACAAAACGATCAATTGATCAGAAATTTCACGAAATACTTGAGATTTATATAAGCTTTCAGTTGAAATTTATTTCAGATTTTAATCTTTAAATCCGTGTAGGTATAGAACTACCTTAATTCTCCAAATAAAGAGGTGAAAAGTGAGTTGGTTAAGTCATCTTCATATAATGATGAATTATTTTGAGTGCCTCAGTACGACGACAAGGTTAAAATGCGCGGTGAAAATGTTGAATAAAGGGGGGAGAGGGGGATGAAGGGGTGGTTTCAAGTCCATCCCCAGTTCATTTTAACGCCGTGAGCTAAGTGCAGAACTCTGTTTGAGAATTTATATAGCAAGTAGCGTGTATCTCACCTTGGCAGTATTTAAAATCCTAGTGAAAAATCCTTCCTCTCCATGAACTTTTTCCTCTTCTGAAATTTGATTTCCCCAGTGATGTCCTTAAATTGTATTATTTTTCCCGCAATTTTCCCTCGTGAGATTGTTAAAAAATTGCAGAAAAAAAAGAAGAAGAAATTTCTTCTCTTTTTTTTCCCGCAATTTTGCTTTAAACTCACAAAATAAACCTATTTTTTTTTTTAAATTGAAGGAATCAACAAAAAATTCTGAAAAAATTACCGAATAAGGTTGACATGTTGGAGCATCTACTCAAATTTTTTCAAATTTTTTCATGAACCCTTTAGCCTCGAAAAAAAATCCGCAATCATTTTGCCTCGCAAATCCATTTTATCCTAATTTACTCTATAATTAATATAATTTCTAAATTCTTCTTCAAATCTACTTTAAACACCAAAAACTAGGTTTTTAATCATAAATATTAATTTTTGGGTGATTTTTCTGTTTATTTCTTGCCTTACACTCAACGATTAGTGCGAAGAAGTATAGAACTACTTTAAGGATGTTAGGGCAAGGTGGTCGGACATAACCTTAATTTTTTGTATAAAATTGTAAATAACTTTGTATACACAATAAAGTTCTGAAAATAATTTCCTCCATGTTTGAAGAATGTAATATGGAGCAAAATAAGCCGTAGAAACAAAAAAAATTGATTGAAAATTGAAAAATTGGCTGTATTTTTTACATATCTCAAATTTTTCAAGATTCAAAAAATGTAAAAAATGCAGCCAATTTTTCAATTTTTAATCAATTTTCTGTTTCTACAGCTTATTTTGTTCCTCATTACATTGTTCAAATATGGAGAAAATGATTTTCAGAACTTTATTGTGTATACGAAATTATTTACAATTTTATACAAAAAATTAAGGTTATGTCCGACCACCTAGCCCTAACATCCTTAAGGAAGTTCATCCGGTATGGGATTTAATAGTACGAAAAATTATCACGACTAGCGTAGTGGTTATACGATTAACGTAGTCGTAACCTGTACAGCTACTATGTACTAGAAATTCTTGTTCGTCGATCATAATTGTTTTTTTGTAAAAAATCGAATTTATAGAAATAATTTTTTTGAAGATCAAATAGAGAAAGGTCAATTTAGCACATTTTCAACTAGTTTTGTATGATTTAATGTGCAAGCATAGCATACATTGCGTTATTCGGAAAGCATTCTTATTGATTTCAAAAAGCGCGCGGTTCTGACGTCACTGTCATGCGAGTAAGACAGAGGTTAACTTCCCAAAAATCAGCATTTTTCGAGACAAATTAATTTATTCTTAAATCACCAAGTATCTAATGCATTTGAGGAAGCTCTTAAACTGTTCTTCACATATTTATTTATCCATTATGGAAGTTTCTCCCCAAAAAACCTGTTAATTGCCACAAATTTCATATTTATAGACGAAAACCCATAAGGGACCGTGTTAATTGAAAAATCTTTATTTATTAATTTCTCCCGAATAAGATATCCGAAGAGTTTGAAATTTTAACAGGTGACTTTTTAGATTCTCAGAAGTATATTCAAATTTTTTCATAATTATTGGTCTGTTAATTTAGTTACCGGATGAACTCCCTTAATGGGCAAAAGAATTTATAAAATAATAAAAATTGAGCCACAACTATGCTGGACGCTGTACACTATTGGAATGCTATATATAAATGTAAATGAGATACGCTTTTACCGGTATGTGCAATTAAGAACTTATGAAATTCTTCACTGTTGGAACATCCTTATCTACAACGGCTTCATATTGCCTCGTATAAGCGTGAAGTATTCGAATAAATGATTTATGATGCTGGAGGAGTGTGCGTGATTGGTTTACACTGTTGGAAGAGGCCATCAGTGAAGGATCATATCGTTTTTCAATCAATCGACGAGAATTGTTGGGGGAAAAAGAAAAAAAAACAATGAGAGAGAAAAAAATGCAATAAAATTCCGATGAATTTTCGAGACTCGTTTGTAATGAATCCTCGGAGCTTTCAGGCATTTTCAAGATAAATTTGCGTGCGTCATCAAACCGCAGTGGTCAACTTATCTTCTGGTAATGGCCGACTCGGTGAGTCTCTGGAGTTCCTCATGGCTTTACTATGATCATTTACTATATATATGTATTTAAGGATCATTTCTCACTTTGCTTCAGTGCTCAAGAAAATTTATTTATTATTCAGTAGCATTGATCGTCTCGAGTGACCGAAAATAAAATGATAATTTTCCCATTTCTATTAAACGAATTTTCTTAAATTCATGGATTATCGAGAATTAAGTGGCAATTATCAATTTAATTGATTCAATTATCATGAAAGACTTCATTTTATTGGGATTTTTGATGAGAATAATTTTTGTTAATTTTCGAAATTTGCTCGGTTTGAAATTGTATTTGAATGAATATCGTAAAAAGGAAGATTCTTTAGAATGGGTGTAAAAAAAGAAGCAATGCACTAAAAAAATAAATTTCTGGAATCAAGATACTTTTTTAGACACTTTTGAAATACTTTGAAGACGCTTTTGCTAGTGAATGACAATTTTAAGATATTTTTTGATTTTAAGATAGGGGAAGGTGGGGTAAAATGGACACTTTAATTGAACGGTTCGAGATAGAAATTTTCTGATGATTCCATTGAAAAGCTGAGGAAATTTTAGACGAAAAACATGTGTCAAAATTATTTTTTTTCAATTTTGGGATAAATTTCCTTTTTTGGCCAAGTTTTGAAGGAGTTTTTCTTCTGAAAATCGAAAAAATTCACTTTTTCGGCAGTATCTCCGGTTTTGTTGGTCATAGTGACCTGGGGTTGATCTCAAATGGAAGGTGAGCTCATTTCTCATTAATTTATGAGGTTCAATTTTTTTTTAAATCAATTTTTCAATTATTTATATGTCATTTTCTGAAAATCTCTTATTTCCCTAAAAGTACTTGAAAAAATTGATATTTTTATTTTTAAACCGCATAAATCGATGAGAAATGAGCCCACCTTTCATTCAAGATCAATCCCAGATCACTACAATCAATATAACCAGAGATATTTTCAAAAATCTCAAATTTTTGTAAAAACCGAAGAATTTTACCTTCAAATCTTGCGCAAAAAAATGAAATTTTTGAAAAATTCCAAAAAATTATTTCTGACATATGATTTTCATGGTAAATTTCCTCAGTTTTTCAATGGAATCATCAGTAAAAACCCTATCTCCAATATTCCCATTAATTTCGAGTAATTTTCACAGCATAAAATACCAAAATCAACCAACGCCTATTTTACCCCTCATAAAATAAAAATAAAAAAATAAATAAAACATTGAATTTACATGAAAAAACAGACTAATCAATGAATTCTACATGATCGTACATTACAGTCTAGAAATATTCCCATAGTCAGGAAAAAAAGCGCAAGTTCAGAAAAAAAAAAACAGAAAAAAAAGGAAGAAAAAAGAAAGAAGAAAATAAAAAATGATGAGAGGCTTGAAGCCCGCACGAGTGGCACGCTAATTCAAGAAGGATCATGCCACGACATTGCATAATGCCAGCTAATACGTATCCGGTGTTCCTGTAAATTGCCACCCGTGCAATTTTCCAGCCACCGTCGTGATTCAAAAACCCGCTGGCTTGTTTCGCGTGTAAAGCTACTAGCTTCGACAAAACTCTGTCGTGATATATACATGAAAATTTACAGTATTATTTTACATATTCTGAAACTCCGTTAGACGTTAGACATTAGTTGAAGTTAATTATCGTTCATGTAATTTTGTATATTTTTTTTTTTCTTATGAATTTTCAATCAAGCATTTTAAATTAATTTGTTTTCATACATTAAATGCAATGGAAAGGGGAAAATGGTAATTATTTGAAAATTACTGGAATTTATCAAATTATATTAATTCAATGAACATAACTACATCATCATTGTTCTAAACGCAGTATCTTCCTGAACTACCTTGCAATCCAAGAGGAAATTGTTTCATTAGACGAGGTCACGATAGACAATAATGCTCCATCTCTGGAAATGTACGTTCATGGTTCACACAGTAATGACAATGTTCTGTCTATAGTGTAGATGGAAGCTTTGATGATCAGAATAGGTAAGCACTTTGATAGTTACGATTGTTTCGAATTCCTTCGACCTGTATTTTACCAATTGTGACAATTCTCATTATAATGCGATTAACAATTGGAGAAATTGGAGGAATTAGAGGAAGACATTAAGGGGAATTATTGGAAATATTGGGGATAGATTTTTTTCGATGATTTCATTGAAAAGCTGAGGAAATTTGAGGTGAAAAACATGGGTTAAAATTTATTTTTGGTGATTTTTCGAGAAAAATCGAATTGAGTCAATTTTTGGCAAAAAAAAGCTCTTTTTGAAGAAAAAATCAAAAAATAAAGTGTGACATATGCTTTCCACCGCAAATTTCCTCAGCATTTCAATGGAATCATCGAAAAAAATTTATCTCCAACAATTTCACCAAAATACCCCATTTACTCAATTATAAACATAATTTGATAACAAAAATAGAAGAAATTGAATAGGAATCGAAGAAATTGAAGAAATAAATAGGAATTTCTGAAAATATTGGAGATGGATTTTTTTTTAATGATTTCATTGAAAAGCTGAGGAAATTTGAAGCGGAACGTAAGACTCAAAATTAATTTTTGTTCTTTTTTTTTAAATTACGAAGTGATTCAATGCTAGCCCAAAAAAGACGAATTTAAAAAAAAAATCCAGAAAATCCATTTTAATCTGTGATTTTTACTGAAAGTTTTTCAGTTTTTCATCAGAATCATCAGAAAAAAAATGCATCCCCTGCCATTTCCTCCAAAATGCCTCATTTATAATAAATGCCCTATCATAATTTACCATTTACAGTTAATAATTATTTATAAATTAATTTACCAAGACACGTAGAAGACATGTGTGATTGGAGAATTCCTTCTTCCGATGCATCGTACATCAGTGCCTCTTCTCTTCTCCAGTGCGATATTACTAGTTTCTAAACATCCCTCATACTGGCTTTGCGCATTGCAATGAAATTCACTAATTGCTTTTCCACGCACGTCTTTGCATATGTATACTACCGTTGAATAAGTGAATTTATCACAGTAAATTCAACAAGATTCCTCTCTCTCTCTCTCTCTCTATCTCTCTACAGCACTGTACCTTGTACATGAAAAGTGCTTCAGAAATTAACCACAAGAAATAATTACACCCAACTGTGACGTGATATTGTCAGTAGGAGTTGTACGTGCAATCTCTACTGTTAGAAACACCAAGAGAAGGAGAAAGAGAGAGAGAGAGAGAGAGTTGGGCTCATTGAGGCTATATAATCGGTATGCTGATGAACATCATTTACGTGACAATTTCTGCTTAATTAAATTCTTCCTTCTGTACTTCCTGTTCCACCACTGAATTAACGCTGTTTGTATTTAATTTTTTCTTAATTATCACTTTCATTATTTCGTTGAAATGCTGAATAATTAATTTTTTTCTAAATTAATTATTTATTAATTTTTTTTTCTCTAATTTTTATTCGTCAAAAGAGAAAAAAAGGGAAGAATGCTCTTTTGCATGGATTAAATTCCCGATTGGATATAATTCACGAGTGTAGTAGAATAACAGGTTAAGTCGAAGAAAGAAAATTTTCCAGGAGAGCCGAAAAACCGTAAAATGATGATGCGATCTTGATTATGCGCTACATTCATGATGAACGTCATTGATTCGCAGTCAATTTAGATATTCAAAAGCTATTATTGTCGGCAGTCTTTTTTTTTCTATAATTTCAACGACTTAACTCGAAATGTCTGGAAAGAAATTCAAGTTATGTCGACTTAACTCTCCAAATAAAATAAATACTAATATTAAATGAATACTTATCGATTATAATTATTATAATCGATGAGTATTTATTTGAAGTATACGAAGAATATATTTATATTGAGTAAGATTGTCCAAGCAGATCATAACACAATATAAACTCAATGAAGAGAGACTGAGTTATGTCGACTTATCTTTGACATGTATGATTATTTTTCAAGTCAAGTCGACATACCTCAAATTTTCTCCTGAAAATTGCGAAAAGCGAACTTGACCTGTAATGCATGTTCAAAAATGAGGCCTTAAAGGGTCATATTCAGCCGAATTCTTTCTGTGGGACACGTGTCCATACATCCTGAAGCAAATTCTGATAAAATCTCATTTTTGACAAAAATTGACTCAACCTATTAATCCACTACATTCGTGAATTATTTAGTATTGTTAAATTAATTTCCTCCAATGTCTCATGATTTCAACATAATAATAAAAAAAAGAAAGATTTTGCACAGATGCATCTCGACATTTTCGAAGGGAAAATACGAAACAAATCACCGTACTTGCTGACATGAGTGTAACCATTGGTTACAGTACACTATATATCTCTGGAAAAATAAAAGATAAAAGTGCAAGAGAGCATAACGAATAAAGAATAAAGAAGAGAGATAGGGGAGAGGACAAAAAAAAGAAGAAGAATTGAAATCGTCGAGTGAGTGACGACGTCGCAACGTTCCACAGTGTAAATGGATGTATGCCAAAAAGGAGGGGGCAAAAAAAGAGGAGAGGGGCACCAGATACGTCACTGAAATGCTGTCTTGATGCTCACAAAACGCCGGAAATATATAAACAGACGTGCGCCCGCAATACTTCTGGGAACTACAGTTCTTTTTTAGCATAAATAGCACATATACTTTTGAGTTCCACGCAGATTGCCGAGGGTAGTTGGTAGTTTTCCTCGTTTTTTTTCTTCCACAACCACTTTCACGGTTTATACATTCACTTACCGTGTTATTTATTCTCTATTTCTCGAGAAAATAAATCACGTTCCCTGATTATCTGGGGACAATTAAAAAATCATTTGAAATAGGAAAAATCGAGGCAAAACGATCCAGGAATTTTTTTCTAAGTGAAAGAGTTCGTAAAAAAATCTGAAAAAATTTGAGAACATTCTTCAATATGTCTCCATTGTTCAGTAATATTTTCATATTTTTATCTCACTCCGCACAAATTTGCCCTTTTAAAATGAAATCAATTCTTTATTTCGTGAAATTTCCATCAACGATGTTATCTCACGTAATACCGTTGAAATTGACATTTACATAAATAGTTGAAACTTCTGTTGCTCCCATGAGATATATATATACATATATATACATGTATATACCAAAAGAAGGCATTGAATCTGCCAGGTATATATCCAACAGTAATACACGTATACATAATGTACACTAGAGCATAACCATACCCAGGAGAACGGAGAGGAAGGCTTGCTTCACAAGTACATGTTTCAATATTTGGGCTGAAGTTGTCGACCATTTGCCTACCAAATGTGCACTGGGGTTACTTTAGCCTCATGCGCAATAGCTATACAACGAAAGTATATATACCCATATATATATATATATACATTATGAAATATACACTTGTACAATATTCGTGTAAGGGCATTTGCCTTTCCTTTTCCTACTGGTGATTTCAAGTTCTTCGAGGCTATGGGCCCCAGACAAACCGTAAACCGCTCTCCTAGAATGGAATTGGACTTTACCAAAATGCATACTACAGGTGAAGTGCATAGGGTTGGTGGGAAAGGTTGGTGGATGGAATAAATGAGAAACATGGAGGAGAAACGATCGCTTTGGGGATACTCTCTTGAGAACATTTGAAAAGCATCCTTGGCTCGAATTTTCAAAAAGCTTGTAGTGCAAAACCAGGAGAAAATTCATGAACACTAGAGATATCCCCTGTTGATGTTACATTCCAAAGTTAAATCATTTGAAACGAGAAAACAGAAGTTATATGTATTTAAATTGCTTCATGATTTTACAAATTTTATAATACACTTGAGAATACGACAGTAATAAACACATTGGCTTTGAATTTAGTGGAGGAAGAGAGTTGTAGGGTTTTTTTAGCACTTTTTCGTATTCCACACATCGCAAAATCTCTTGAGATCTGATATACCCATCAAGAATCCAATTTATAATGTTATTGTAATAATAAATTAATTCATATTCGAATTTGGATATAAAGTGACCAAAAAAGGTACAGTGGCCACAAATGGTACTTCTACCCTACATAAATGATACTCTTAAAAAATATCAATGTTTATACAGAGAAAAATGTCTTCTTAATTTAAGAATGTGCAAGTCACTTGATTTAAGGGAGAAAAGTCACTTGATTTAAGTGAGAAAACGCACTTGATTTAAGTGAGTTTTACTTTCTTAAATTAAGAAAGAAAAAGTTACTTAATTTAAGTGAGAAAAATCACTTGATTTAAGTGAGAAAACGCACTTGATTTAAGTGAGTTTTACTTTCTTAAATTAAGAAAGAAAAAGTTACTTGATTTAAGTGCGAAAAGTCACTCGATTTAAGTGAGAAAACACACTTGATTTAAGTGAGTTTTACTTTCTTAAATTAAGAAAGAAAAAGTTACTTGATTTAAGTGAGAAAAATCACTTGATTTAAGTGAGAAAACGCACTTGATTTAAGTGAGAAAAATCACTTGATTGAAGTGAGAAAACGCACTTGATTTAAGTGAGTTTTACTTTCTTAAATTAAGAAAGAAAAAGTTACTTGATTTAAGTGAGAAAACGCACTTGATTTAAGTGAGTTTTACTTTTTCAAATTAAGAAAGAAAAAGTTACTTGATTTAAGTGCGAAAAGTCACTCGATTTAAGTGAGAAAACACACTTGATTTAAGTGAGTTTTACTTTCTTAAATTAAGAAAGAAAAAGTTACTTGATTTAAGTGAGAAAAATCACTTGATTTAAGTGAGAAAACGCACTTGATTTAAGTGAGAAAAATCACTTGATTGAAGTGAGAAAACGCACTTGATTTAAGTGAGTTTTACTTTCTTAAATTAAGAAAGAAAAAGTTACTTGATTTAAGTGAGAAAACGCACTTGATTTAAGTGAGTTTTACTTTCTTAAATTAAGAAAGAAAAAGTCACTTAATTTAAGTGAGAAAAGTCACTTAATTTAAGTGACCTGCATATTCTTAAATTGAGTGACTGCACATTCTTAAATTAAGAAAACATTTTTCTCTGTGTAATTGTTAACGATATTTTACGAAGAATACCAAAAACAAGTCAACTTGTGTCGATTTATCATCATAATTCATTTTAAATTGCGAAAATTTGATCTCCATTAAATGTATTAAATGATGCCTAATGGAGTAGCTTATGCGGTCAGTAGTGCCTGGAGGGTTTTTGCGTAAAATATTGAGTAAGCGAGGGGATGGAATATATTTTACAATAAAACGTTGTGTCTGTTCAATAATCGCTGTTGCCCCGAAAACCCGGAAGATTGAGGCTGCGTGCGGTCAGTTACGTGGAGTAAGAGGAGAAGTGAAAGGTCACTGGCATCGAGGCTGCTATGACCCTCGTTGAAGACGAGGTATAACCAAAAAAAAAAAAGGAAAAAAAGTAATAAACAAATTGCAGTGGTTTATCTACACGAGAATTAACGAATTTTCAAGTATTCACTGCATTATTATATCATGGAGTGTGATAATTTAATGATACCATAGCTGAGTGGTACAATAATTAATTTAATATCTTTTGCCCGTTTTGAATCTCTGTTGTATATGAAGTTTAAATATTTAATGAAAGAGCATCATTCATTAGTCAGACTTGCATTGAAAGCTTCAATCCTGGTAAATTCATGGAAAAAAAACATATTTTTTCAAGAGACTAGAGCTTTTTACTTTTAAAAATGAAAAAAAGAGAAAATTGCATTTTTTTTCCTATTTTTTATTTCATGAAAAACAGAATTTTTTATTATTGTAAAATAAAAGAGAGGAAAAAAAAAAAGGGATAAACTCAAGTATTAAGAGTTGAGAGGGCGCCTGGAGCACGTCAACATAACGGTACAGCTTTAACATATCTTCACGTGCTTTTTTTCCTTCAATCCTTCGTTTTATTCTCTTCAAATTCTGCATTTTTTTTTTATTTTTTAGCCATGTGGCGTCAACAGGGAGTGCAATCTCATCGCAGTATCCAAGCGTCAACGGTATATACATGGTACCATGGGTCGTGTGAAATTAATCTGCAGTATATCGTTGTAGCATCGTCCGCACAACACAACCGTTATGTCCCGCCAACTTGTCGGATAAATAATAAACATGAACAGAAGAAGAAGAAGAAGAAGTGGAATAAGGAGAGAAGAAGAAGGAAAAGGAGGGGGTGAAGAGAATGAAGGTACTTTTTTTTTTTTTTTTGTTAAAAAAAAAAGGAGGTAAGCATCGTGGCAGAGAGTTGGAATGGTAAGTAGATGGATCGATAGACGAGCTACGACCCCTTGAACTTACTGAGTAGTATAGTAGTGGCATTCGTTAGACAGTCAGGTGGACGATGGGTGAACCTTTCATGTACAGAAGTTGTATTCAATAGTTTTTGGGAGGCCTCTAGTAAATGCCATGACCGGTAGTTTCAACTCAATACTATTTTACTGTACGTGGCGTATCGTCTGCCGCAGTGTATCAAAACCCTTTTACTCTCTTTCTCTCTCTCTCTCTTCTCTTCCGATATCGAATTCCGTATCTTTCATTATAGAGAATTAATCAAAACTTTTCCATCAACGCTACAGTAACAAACTGCCATTTCCCTTTTTTTTTTTCCTAACCCCTCCCCTCTCCATCATGATAATGAGTATTTTCAATTAGCATCATTCAATGTCATAAAAGCCCAGGTGGTCTTTAATATTCAAATTTATGGAAAAGTTTAAGGTAAATTCAGAGAGTGAAGTAGATAATGCATTTTATGAAGTAATTGACCATTTCTGTAATGCGAGAATATAGATGTTTTTTTTTTCTTCTTCGTGCAATTTTATCGATTCGAGGGGATGAATAGTGGAAAAAAAAGAAGAAAAAAAAAGTGGAAAAGTGGATGATATTGTTTGTTTGAAAGAGGGTCGTTGATTCATCATTTATGCGTTTATCATGAGCTCATCCAACAAAGTAGGTAAAAAAGAACAGGTGCAGTATTTATACATTGTTAAAACATTTCCGTCTGAATTTTCCGGTCAAAACCCCAGAAATTTCAAATGAGTCATATTTTCAATGAAATTTTAGATAACTGAAAAAAAAAATCAGTTTTATTATAATATTTGAGATTTTTCCAGAATTTTCGAAATTTTTATGAAATTTTCATGAAACTATTATAAAAACTTTCGTAAAACTACATAACGTCATTGAAAAACGAACACATCATCGATTTTCAAATAAATTTAAGACTGAATATCAATGAAATTTGTCAATTTCAGTTTGATTGTTTCTTGGAAATTTAGTGAAAATAGGAAAAATTAAAAAAAAAATTGAAAATTCAAGTCATTTCGATTGTGAATATTTATATTCAGTTGAATATTTAAGTAAGTTATAGAATTTCCGTCTCAATTCTACTTAAGACTTATAGATACCTTTGAATTTTATCTAAAACTTACAGATTTCATAACCATCTTGTCATTACACAGAGAAATGTTTTCTTAATTTAAGAATGTGCAGTCACTTAATTTAAGAATGTGCAGGTCACTTAAATTAAGTGACTTTTCTCACTTAAATCAACTGACTTTTTCTTGCTTAATTTAAGAAAGTAAAACTCACTTAAATCAAGTGCGTTTTCTCACTTGAATCAAGTGACTTTTCTTACTCAAATCAAGTAACTTTTTCTTTCTTAATTTAAGAAAGTAAAAGTCACTTAAATCAAGTGAGTTTTCTCACTTAAATCAAGTGACTTTTTCTTTCTTAATTTAAGGAAGTAAAAATCACTTAAATTAAGTGACTTTTCTCACTTAAATTAAGTGATTTTTCTCACGTAAATCAAGTAACTTTTTCTTTCTTAATCAAAGAAAGTAAAAGTCACTTAAATTGAGTGACTTTTCTCACTTAAATCAAGTGACTTTTTCTTTCTTAATTTAAGGAAGTAAAACTCACTTAAATCAAGTGCGTTTTCTCACTTAAATCAAGTGACTTTTCTCACTTGAATCAAGTAACTGTTTCTTTCTTAATTTAAGAAAGTAAAAATCACTCAAATTAAGTGACTTTTCTCACTTAAATCAAGTGAATTTTTCTTTCTTAATTTAAGTGACCTGCAAATTCTTAAATTAAGTGACTGCACATTCTTAAATTAAAAAAACATTTTTCTCTGTGTAAAAAAAATTCAATATCACGTTTATGAAAATTCTCATCAAATTGTCTATGAAATTTTAATTTTTTCCTAACATTGTATAGTTTCCATGTTAGTATGGTGATTGTTGTTGTGCGAAAACTAAGCAGACAAGTTGATGTATAGTTAAAAGATCAGATATACCAGTATGAAAATGACTGTGTGTTTGTGTGTATGCATAACCCTTCTGTCTAGGATACATTTCGGCTTGGTACCAAGAGAGAGAGAGAGAGAGAGAGAGAGGGTTATATGTAACTAAACACAAACGGTACGCATACCCGAGAGGATCGGGTTCCAACTGCCTAAGTATTTGCACAGGTAGTTGTGCAGAATTGTACAATACACCAACCAGCATGAAGCTTGGTAAATATGTTTGTGTAGTTTTCGGGTGTACGTTAGATAACGTTACTTGTGTTATATACTATATAACAATTGTCTCCGGGCTCTTTCTGAGCTCTCTTAGTGACAAAATTTTAGTCTCACTGATAGCCCAGACATTTCCTTCATTAAAATACAATCACAAATGAAATTAACACTTCAATTTAACTGAGTTAAATGAAGATATTCAATTTTTCAATTATTCTGGGAGATTATTCTCATTCAATTTTTATTAGAATTAATTTAATTTTGCAAAAGATTAAGATTTAAAAATACTACTAAAATCAAAAGGTAGAAGAAATTTATAAAATTCATACCAATTTAATTTATTAAAAAATTATTCTTAACTCTTGAAATTTATTTTATTACTATTATTCTCCATAAAATCGAATTTAGTTACAAATTTTATTATTAAAATTTATTTATAATTCAGATGATGAATAAATTATTACAATTTGTTAGTTCTTATCTTAAATCTAGTTCTGAAGATATTCTAAAGATAAGCTTATTGAATTCTGGGTCGAAAGGTGAGAATTGCCTCTTTTTCGTTAAATTTGGTATTCCATCGAGGTCTATTTATAATACTGACTCCTCAAATTTCCATAATTCTTCGTCTCTATCATTGGATTAAAAAAAATATTCTATAATAAACTTTACGTCACTGTTACCAAAATACATATAATTGCTGATTTTCCAATTGTACGATAAAAATTAACGAATAAAAAATTTGGGCCAATGTCAAGTCAGTAGTAATACACTAAACGATCCATCTTTTTTTCCGACACTTTCTATCTACCCAAGGCATATCCATTATAGTCACACGTTAACAATGTATTTCCGAGAGTGGCACGTGGCCCAAGCACAATTTTCGCTTCTCGTGTCTGGCCGTGGCGTCTTCAATTATCGCCGCACGCAATGGCCCCTCTTCCTCATGGATTATAACCAGTGCATGAAGATAATCGGGTCAGTAGTGAAAAAATCACGCTCAACTCACCTATTGTTCATGACAATCATTTTTGTAAATACCGTAACCGCAGGAGAGAAAAAAAAAAGCAGCGTTAATTGACATATAATCAATGAGCCTTGAATAATGTGCACGAATAAGGGAAAAAAATGTGGGAGAGATAGAAAAAAAGAGATTCTACACAGAGAAAAATGTTTCCTTAATTTAAGAATGTGCAGGTCACTTAAATTAAGTGACTTTTCTCACCTAAATTAAGTGACTTTTTCTTTCTTAATTTAAGAAAGTAAAACTCACTTAAATTTAGTGACTTTTCTCACTTAAATCAAGAAACTTTTTCTTTCTTAATTTAAGAAAGAAAAAATCACTTAAATTAAGTGACTTTTCTCACTTAAATCAAGTAACTTTTTCTTTCTTCATTTAAGAAAGTAAAAGTCACTTAAATTAAGTGACTTTTATCACTTAAATTAAGTCACTTTCATCACTTAAATTAAGTGACTTTTATCACTTAAATTAAGTGACTTTTATCACTTAAATCAAGTAACTTTTTCTTTCTTCATTTAAAAAAGTAAAAGTCAATTAAATGAAGTGACTTTTATCACTTAAATTAAGTCACTTTTATCACTTAAATTAAGTGACTTTTATCACTTAAATTAAGTGACTTTTCTCACTTAAATCAAGTAACTTTTTCTTTCTTCATTTAAAAAAGTAAAAGTCACTTAAATTAAGTGACTTTTATCACTTAAATTAAGTCACTTTTATCACTTAAATGTAGTGACTTTTATCACTTAAATTAAGTGATTTTTTCTTTCTTAATTTAATAAAGTAAAACTCACTTAAATCGAGTGAGTTTTCTCACTTAAATCAAGTAACTTTTTCTTTCTTTATTTAAGAAAGTAAAAGTCACTTAAATTAAGTGACTTTTCTCACTTAAATTAAGTGACTTATCTCACTTAAATTAATAGACTTTTCTCACTTAAATTAAGTGAATTTTTTCACTTAAATCCAGTGCCTTTTTCTTTCTTAATTTAAGTGACCTGCACATTCTCAAATTGAGTGACTGCACATTCTTAAATTAAAAAAACATTTGTCTCTGTGTATTTGTGGATATCACTCTGAAAAGATTATGAATAATTTCCGAGAGTCTTCACTTCAACAAATAAGTGTCTTCTCAATTCTTAATTTCTCCATTACAAGATCTCAAGAATCGTAAATCAAACATCACGTTTATAATTGACTCATCAATTAGTTATATTCGAAGCTTTATCTGACTCTGAGCTCTCATATAAAATGATCAGCATGCAGAAATACTTGTTCACGTAGTAGTATTAACACACATTCACAGAAATCCTATTTCAAAGACCAATTTCCATGACCCATCGACAGAGAGTCTCTACGATTCATACTGTCATTTACATTTTAATTACACTATCGTTTGATATCCGAAAACCCCGCATTAATTTTATCTATGCGACCGAATGCCATTTCGGTTATCTTCCTTAACAGCATAAGACTGCTTTTATTGATGTTCTGTAATGGCCCCCATACGCTGAATCAACCTGGACCAGCAAATACACCCAAATGAAATTATCCAATAAAGAAGAAAACTATAAAGAATGAAGGGGAAAAAATCTGAGGAATGAGAGAGAGCTCAATTATATTTAAGTGCTTCACTTTTGTTTACTGTTGATTTTTATTCGCGATGGACAATCCACTTCGATAATCCGGAGGATAGTGGAATGGTATAAGAAGAAAAGGCAATACTGAGTGTATTAATGATTCGGTTGACTGCTACTTGCATGGGTGACCACTTGACCACTCGTCGATTCGAACAACAAACTGAGCGGGAGGTAAGCATACAAGGGAATTAGTGTGCTTTTCTCCCTTTTTTTTTTTTAAAGTTCATTTATTTATTGAACACATTCTTACATTTTTTTTAGATATAAATAACTTCGGAAGAAAAATCCGCATGTAACATATTGTCAAATTTTGTCAGCTGGAGTTGCCACCCTCAATTTCTACGTATTTGAAGCCTCGACTTATTTTTTTTTGTTAATGATAACTTTTTTTTTATCCAAGAATTATCATTATAATCGTCAGAGCTTTCTTCGCCTTTACAGCTGCATCAGTGGAAAAATAGAGCCTCTTTCGGCAATATAAAAAAAAACAATCTCACTTTATTATTGCAGTAGGGCATTCCATACCCAGGTAAGAGGCCGCCCATATAGAAGAACTCAAGAAAAAATTGACCAATAAAACATAGTCAATCTCAAAAAACACAATAATTAATAATAAATTATTGAAATTCCCTTTTTTCTTTATATATGGTGTTTTTTCTTCTGTTACATCTTTATATTTTTTCTTTTTTTTTGTATACTCAATTTTCACCATATTTCACACAGATATCCTGATAAACAAGTTAAAACTTCCCTAAACAGATAATTATTAATTATCAGATATTGATTGTCATTATAAAAATGTATAAAAACATAGAAAAATACGAGACATGACCTTACGCATGTCTTAATGTTTCTTGCCCGGGGTTATCGATCGCTAGTACAGAATAATTCCTCTAAATCTGACGCTTTGGACTAGGACCATTCTCTAAATCTGACACATCTCTTTGTCTCCACTACATCACACTCATGTTCCGAATGCGTTGGTCTGCGCAGCGAGACGCGCAGGTCTGCGCAATCGATTGCGCAGTGAACATATGTATGATTTGAAGGTCTAAATGCCTTCCCAAATGCTTTTTTTTTTGATTGGTCATCCTGACGACCATAATAAATCATAGTGGAAGGCAGGATCGTCCAAGATAGGGAGAGAATTCAGTCAGATACAGGGAGCGGTCTGATTTAGGGGAGTCCAATTTAAGGGGAATTTACTGTACCGATCTTCAACAAATATGGTATAGAGTATTAAAAGTCGACCCACGGAATGGCAACAGGAAAGTAGAGGGGGGGGGGGGGAGGGGGGATATGTATGGTAAATGGCTGGAAAATCGTACAATTGTGGTAATGGAAAAAAAAGAAGAAGGCTTGATGGATTCATTCAACTTGTTAGCTACTATTAGCTACAAACATTATGGAAATTTATCGTAATAACCTCATCAAAGCCTCCAAGCGTTTCTTCCTTGGGGCAAGTAATAGTGATCTCATGGGTGCGATAAAAAAAAAGAGACGATGCGTATCTCACGTTTATGCTGATTGCAAGAGCATTCAAGGGTAATGCATTTGAATAATAATCTATATCGAAGGGCTCTACACAAGTTGCTTGTGACCATTTTCATCATGAAAATTATCAGAATTTCACAACCTCAATTACAGAGTTACATAGGAAACTTGTACATCCTAAAAACACAGCTTGACTATATTGAAAGCAAATATCCTGAAGATTAAAATCCCATGAGTTTACAATATTTACGAACTCAATGTAAATCCAAATGGATTCATCTCGTGTGTACTTCGATATATCGATAGAGAGACAACGACGTACATGGCTCACCCACAAACTCTACATCAGTGTATACGTTAATGACACGTATTGTATTATGGATAATTAACCCCTTTGACAATCAACGTGCATACTGTACCAACATTGTAGAGTGGCATTTTCTCTACTCGTGTTGTTTACGCAATTACCGATTATGTGAGGGGGATTTGCGATGAGCCACATCCAAGCATGCTAATTGAGAATAAAGGAGAGAGAGAGAGGGAGGAGAGAGATATTTTCAGAGGAGTATATTGCACGAGGATGATTAAAAATATCTTGTAAATTTTTTGGGGAATTATTGAATTAAGTGAATGGAGTAATTTTTGGGGGGTAATTGAATTTACTAGCGAAGAGGCAAAAGAGGATAACTAGAAAACTAATGGAGATACGCCTATTTTACTCCTGTTTTGATGCTTTTTGGTGAGGAATTTCAAAACAGGTTTTTTTCAGATTATGATGAACAATTGAAGAACATTGTAAAAACTTAGGACAATGACATCAATATCGAAGAGTACCTGGAAGGGATAGTATCCATAATCACAATCTAAAAGTGAATTATTTTGGCAAAAAAGAATTTATATTTTTTGAATTATTGAAGAATTTATATTTTTCAGAAATATTTTGAAGCTAATTATTTTTCGGCGATGTTTTGTCGTTTGTCATTTTGTCGTTCATATATAATTACGTGATACATCGATGAAGATTTCATAGTTTCAGGAGATTTAACTGAAGATGGTATTGTTAATGTTTTCTCTTCAGAAAATGAAGAAGAGGAAGGTTTCTTATATGGAAACTTATATATGTACAATTTATATATTCCGAATATATTTCACATATATGCACATATATGTGATATATAGATGGCATATATATATATATATATATATATATATATATATAGCAAAATATATTTCTGAATATATATATTGAATATATGTCAATCATTACATTTTTTGCCGCACAAATACGTCATACGAGTTTTATATATGTCACATATATGTTGACATATATATTTTTTCCTTGCGGATCAGCTGAAGATTCTAGGATGGTGACAAAATGCGAAAGAGCGGAAACACTGGAAACATTGCATAAATATTTTGAAGCATCAACGATCAATAGCCAAGCTATACAGTCGAACCTGGATAAGCGAGACCTGGATAAGCGAGAAAACTGGATAAGTGAGAATAATTAACAGGTCCCTTCATTTTCACCCACGAAAACCTCTTTAAGTGAGAAATAAAAACCTCTTTATCAGAGAGTCATTTTCCATATCCAAACCTCTATAATTGAGATTATCTCTCGCCCTTTACCTCTATAAGCGTGAGTCGAATGAATTTGTTTTCTTTTGCTTACAACGTCTCGTAAATTTGACGAACACAATGTGTATAGTAGTTTATTTTGCAAGTTATTGATTACTCATTACAGTTACTGAGTATCATTCGCTGAGGAAAGTTTGTTACGTTATTGAAATTCTGAAACGCAAAATCAAAGCATATTCATTGAGTGATAAACTAAAAATTGTAAATGCGTTCGAGGCCGGCAAATCGCGAAAGGAAATACTTAATAAGTTTGGTTTGCCAGAGTCTACCTTTTATAAAATAATAAAGTTCAAAGATTCTATTAAGTCTCAGTGTTCTGAAGGACATGGAAATATTAAGCGGAGCCGACTGTCTGAGTTTCCTGACGTTGAGAAGCGTCTTTTAGAATGGATCAATCAAAATTACATTGTTTATATACTTGCAATACGAATAAGAAATATAATTACGTTTTATTTACATATTTGACACTCGCATTTTTTCATACCTCTGTGAGTGAAAGAAATTTCTCCTGCACCTCTGTAAGTGAAAAACTCGGATAAGTGAGAAACCTCTATAAGAGAGAAAAATTTTCTGTCCCCTTCAACTCTCGCTTATCCAGGTTCGACTGTATTTGATAAAATTTATGATAAATTTATTGGAGAAGATTTTGAAAATACTTCTGAAAGACGAATTAGAATGAGAGAATTTTTGAGGCGGTAAGCCGCATTATTGTAGTTTTGAGAGGCACAAAACCGGCTAAAAAGCAATGAAAAGCGTCTCTTTATTTGTTTCATTATGGAGGATGGTCTCAAAAAGAAAACCTAGAAAAAAGGATGACATATTCCATTTTATCTCTTTGCTCCTAAATTACCTTTTGACCCAATAATAATGTGTTGCTCCAGTCTCTATTCATATCTCTCTATTTACAATCGAGTATTTGGGGTAATCATATTAAGCATCACTAGTTCTGAGAATATTCAAACGTACATTGATGGATATTTCATGAAACTATTCTCGGTAAATCAAATTGAAATAACCAATTTATCATTTCAAATTCAGTGATTGAATATATATTCTCGGCTATTTTCAAAGCCATTAAAACTGTCTTTCCAAAGTAAATTTTCCTTCTTTTTTTTTTTTTTTTTCATTCAATCGCAAGTTGAATCAAACTATCTTTATATTTTTTTCAAAACTCGTTTGAAGAGAAAGGGAATAATTTTTTTTTCATTTTTTTTCTTCATTTTAGTAAGAGCTAAAAGTAAAGTTTTACCTCCTTTTAAAACCAATTAAGCCAATATAAACTTCAGAGAGTGGATAGTTGTCCCTACCGAACTCCTTGGTTGTTACTTTTTTTTCTCTCTTTTCCTGCATGGGGATCCCATGAACCAGACAAAGTCATGGCTGAGACGAGAGATGCTTTGAAAAATACAAAAGGTAGAGGTCAAAGTGATGAAGAATATACGGTTTCTTTTTTTAATTTTACTTTGCTTAAGATAAAATAGAAAAAAAAAATGAAAAATATCAAGTGAATATAATCAAGCCAAACGCTTCTAATAATTCCCAACTTTTTTTTTTTTAAATCATTTTATTTCAATAAACAGCTAGAGAAAGAGAAAAAGAAAATATCAAGTAATTTTCATTTTTTCTCATCATCCACGTACTCTCTCTTTCTCTCTTTCTCTCTCTCTCTCCAGTTTCCCTAACTTTTTCCCAACCAAGAAAAAAATTTATTTAATTAATTCTATTACTGTTTGACATTTAATTTTAATAAAAGAAATGAAAAACTTTTGAATTACGAACGACACGAGTTTTCCTGAAATAACGTGAACAGAATTTTCCCCTAAAAAAAAAACACTAGATTATTTTTCCTCTCAATTCCCAAAAACTTTTTCTCTCAACACAGATGCAATTCAATTTAAAAATGAGTACTTTATAGCAGAATACTCTCTAGAAATTGGGTGGTTATCCAAGATATGCAAGATACCCCTTCCCCTCTTTCTAACCCTCCCCTTCTTCTATCTCCTCCCTTTTCGGTAGTACTCGTGAAACTAATTTACATCGCTCACGCCTCGAGGCTCTCTCAATCTTTGGGGTTGAGACGCGCAGTAGTAGAGTTACAAATCGCTTTGGTCGTCGGTGTAGGCAGGTACGGTGGTTAGCCGCATGTTACAGTATCACACAGGAATTGTGTGTTATATCGGGAGAAAGAGAGAGAGAGAGAGAGGAGAACAAGAGGGGGGGGGGGGGGGAATGAGGTAAAACCCAAAAAAGAGAATGAAAGGGCAGGGACTGGGGGGATAAATCCTATGAACTGTGTGCGAACCAGGTGGAGGAATACACACGAATACGTAACGAGTCCGAACGTTGTTAAGATGGCGTCAGATTGATGTTACCATTAATTAGACGCTATCTAACTAGTGTGTGTGTGTGGGTGTATGTGCATGGAATGAGGGGAAAAGAGAGAGAGAGAGAGAGTGTTGGCTCGTGGCGATCGACCATATTCTCACCCTCGTAGGTGGTTACACATCGTTCCCAATTTCAATCATGAGGCGAGTGTAACAATACATTCTGCCAACTGCTTTATCTCGTAACAATGATATTTTATGGATTTTGATAATTCAGTAGTGAAGAGGTGAAAGAGAATGAGTCCATTTATTTTCACATTTTTGCGAGTGAAACTACTTTAGGTGCGGTTGGGTAAATTGGTTTGGATCAGACGAAAAAGTGAAACGCTTCCCCTCCTTGAAAAGAAAGAGGGGGGGGGGGGAGGGGAGGGGGGTCATTCTTATTCGCTCTGTCGTATACGTTGTAGACACTTTATGTCGTTCATATTGTGTTACAGTGGAATTCCTCTATCCTTGACGCCTCTACACTGGGACATTCTCTATATTTGACTAAATTGTCCCTCTATCTTTGACTATTCTCTTCCTCACTACGATTTATTGTGACCTCCAGGACTTATGCATGTGTGGGGGGGAGGGGGGGGGGGGGGCAAAAGAATGTGTCAAATATAGAGAATGCTCCTAGACAGACTCGTCAAATATAGAGAAATTTCACTTTAAGCTTCTTTCCTAGCTCTTGAAATTTTCTACAATAAAAGGTTTGAGATAGAAAAAAAAAAAGCGTATTTCCATTATTTTTGAAGATCTTCATTTTTTTTTCCTATTGAACTCAAAACAATTATCGAAAATCAATAAATAATAAAATAATAAATTAAATCGTATCTTTATCATGAACTTTAAATTACACTCATCTAAATCATACTTGATCTGTCAGTGCTTGGGAAGCCAGCATGCTTTACTCATGTCGACGTTTTCAGATTTAATTGCACCCATATATTTCCAGAACCCCGGTAATACGCGATTAACCGGGACGTTTAACCCCCCACCCCCCCCCCCTCTCTTTCTCTCTCTCTCTCTCTCTTTGGTAACATGGGAAGCCTTATTGCGTCCGTGACTCACGCTACCTGCGTGATGTATACCTATATATATGTGGTACTTAGTTGAGTTTGGAAAAAGAATAAGAAAAAAAAAGAGTAAAATTAAGGGGTTGAAATAAAATAAATTATTTTTTTTATTATTTTTTTTTTTTTTTTTTTTTTTTTTTTTTTTTTGGGTAATCGGCCATAGTGGTCACTCCAGAATAAAATAAAGTTTTGTATCTGAAAATTTGATGATGTAGTGTTTCTATCGTGATTCAATCGGAATTTGTAATTAACTGCTTTAGTGTGGGGGGGGGGGGGGGGGTATCCGATGATGAAATTAGGGTGAGGTATTTCATTAATTATTAATAAAGAAAAGAAATTATTCATTGAAATTTGTGGAGTTTGAAATTGTTGAAATTTAATAATAAAATCACATAATGTATTTAAGTAAATGTAGAAAATTTGCAGAATTAAAAATAAAAAAAAATTTGAAAAAAAAAAAAAAAGAGAATTGGTGAGAATTGAGAGAGCTTAATTCGTTGGAGATTGTAGAAAATTTGTAGGATTTTAATGAATATTCATGATTTCAAATTAATGTGGTCCAAAGAATATTCATGAAAATCTTGATGGCAATGATAGCTTGGTATACAGAATTTGCACGGCGATATAATCCCAACACTTTCGACGAATTTCTTTTGAAATGAGAGAAAGCTTCAAAGTAAGCTAGAGAGAGAGAGAAGAGATAAATCCCTGGGGGGAATTAAGGCTAAGAGGCGATAAAAGATAATAGCTATCAGCCAATATCATTTTTTTTCCTGACTTTTTCTCGAGTATAAGAACGAAAAAAAAAATTTATGAAAATGCGAACTTCATGAATTATTAAATTTAATTACTTCAGGAAATTTCATGTAAGAAAAAATATATCGAGAATTTTTTTTTTTTTTTTTCGAAGTTATTATTGTATTTTATCAGTTTTACAAATGAAGTGATGTTGAAAAAATGATTAGCATCAAAAATAAACTCATAAATTTTTTAATAAGACCACACAATTTTCACTCTGTATTCCAACACAATAACAATATACGTTGAAATACTATTATAGTTAGTATACATCTACACACACACACACACACACAATCACTGGTGTGTATTACTCTCCCTTGTTACCAACTCAAGTCCATCAACTCCCACCATCCATTATTATTCATGTTTACGATGTACACTTGTCGACAGTTTTCACCGTACTGAACGTAAAACTTGGGGATGCAATTAAAAGAAAAAAAAAAAAAATTATAAAAAAAAGTGGGTAAAATTAACAGAGAGAGAGAGGAGACACAGAGGAAAAAAAGGCAAGGATGATGAAAAAAAGTTGTTTATACTGTGGATAATGTTCAGTGAAGAATATTTTTGCCAACAAATTTTCACTGAGTGCAAATGCAAACTGACCAAATGGTACGAAAAATACAAGATTAATGTGAAAAAGTATTTAATTTTTGTTTTATTCTTTTACTGTTGGTGGAGAAAAAGAAAGAGAAAAAAATAATGGAAAAGACACTTTAATTCTGCAGCTCACGTTACTAATGAGAGCCAAGTTTGTGTGTTTATCACCGACAATTTTGCCTCTCTCATTCACTATAGTGACAAATTATTTCTTAAATACTCTCGCAATTTTCCTGGGTTTTCCCCCTTGAAAATGTTTAAATGTTTCAAAAAGTTTTTCCACTGTCAACAATTTACTAGCCACTTGGATCCACATGAATGTGTACAGTGTTACCATTTAAACGACACTACTTTATTTTTATTTTTTTTTTTTTCCTTTTTTTTTTTTCTTTTGCTTCTCAACACAGAAAAGTGTCGTTTCGTGATGACAGGAATTTTTTCCTCCTCATTCTTTCATTCTCGAGTCAAGCGTTCATGAGTAATGAAAAAGTACCACAGAAAGAGAAAGAGAGTTTCATTAGTTGCTTGCATGTTTGACTTCTCAAGGGCTATTTGCAAATTCTTTTTTTTTTTTTTTTTTTTTTTTTTGCACTTCACTTTGAGAATACTTTGAGCTTAATGAAGAAATTATTTAATTCCTTTTTTTTCTTTTTTTTTTTCATTAATTAAACGTTTGAATTTATGGTCTTTTACGTGATGAAAGAAAAAATCGTGATTTTTTTGCGAAAAAAACGGAAAGAGGATGTCGGCTGATACGTGAGACGGTTATCTGGAATACAAAATTTACATAATCATTTAATTTGCATGAGTTTATTAAAATTTTAGGGAAAGCAGTAAAGTAATGATGCACTCACGAGGTACTTTTTTTTATAAAAGACGCCCTTCCATCCAGATGGCTCTAATACTTTTTCATACTGTAAATCATATCTTTTTTTTATCATTAAATACTTCAACGGAAGTTGAAACTATTAAAATATTATGGCAACGATGTATTTTATCATGTAAAGTTTCGAGTTAATCATTTCCTGCAATGAATAATGCATTTTTAGTTTTCATTATTGAGGAGTTTCGTCAGTGCACAGAGGATTGGGGGGGGGGGGGGGGATTATTAATAGGGGGGAGTGGGGCAAAATGGACTATCTCGGTAAAATGATCGGGGAATTTTATTCAGAGTGAAGGACTCTATGAAAAATTCTGAAAAAATTCAAGAAGATGCTCAAAAATGTCTACATTGTTGGTGAATTTTTTCAAATTTTTTTGCAGAGGCATTTCACCTTAAAAAAATTCTGGATCGCAGAATTGAGTAGGTACAGAGAAAAACGTCATGAGATCGTTTTTGTAGAGAATTTCAAGAGCTATAAACAAGGTTTCATGATAAATTCACCTAAACCTCATCGTTCAGGAGCTATGTTAAGGAAAATCTATTCCTCTCCATTTTTATTGCTCGAGTCAATCGTTTTTAAGAGAAAAATGAAGCAAAAAGGCTCGAGACTATTTTCTCCTGCAATTTTCCGTGGAATTCCACAGTTTACAGTAACATCCCAGTTAACTCGAGTACAGTTAACCCTTCATTTTATTGATGCCATATCAAAGATGATATTTTTTTTACATTTTTCTGAATTTTTTCATAATTTTTGTTCGTGAAGTTTATGAGATATGAATTATCAAAGTTACTGAAAATAGCCGATGGTGGGGATGAAACGCCCTAAATCGGCCAGAAATAACGAAATTGCTAAAAAACCACAGGGTTGATCCATTATTTAAAAACAATTGGTGAAGAGAACAGCATTTTAACTAAATAATAGAAAAAAAAAATATTCAATTCACCGTATAGTTATTGAGAAGTTTTAATTAGAAGGTAGTCGTTACTATTTGCCTCTCTCTCTATCTCATGCATATGATAGGAGATTAGTAACATAATATATATATGGGAGAATGGGGCAAAATGGACCTCTGCAAGAACATAATTCAGGATTTTTTTTCGGAATCAAGGAGTCGATGAAAAAATTTGAGAAGATGCCCCAATATGTCTTCATTGTTGTGTAATTTTTTCAAATTTTTTCATAAAGCTGCCTATTCTCTAAAAAATCCCAAATCATTTTAACAAACATTGTCCATTTTGCCCCACTTTCCCCTATAATAATAAATAATATTTTCTTATACTTAACACATTAAATGTATCTTTACATGATGAATATTATGTAAAATCCACCACCAAACCTTCATTTTGGCTTAATTCGTTGATGTAAAAAAAATTCGAGAAAAAAAAATTATATTCACAAGCTGAAGATATGACTTTTGAATAGTTTAATCACTTTTTCGGGTAAAGCACGTTTTCCCGAATTATCAGCAATTAATGCTGAAACTAACCTACAAATTCTCATTTTTTTTTCTCTTTTATCGACCGTACTTTGGGATATTGCCTTTAAACTTCACCAGAAATTCCAGAATTCTCGTGAACTTTCATTACCAATAGCGTAACCTATTTCATGTAGATTTTACGATCTGACCACTTGTTGTGTATCGCGTAATTGCACAACCACATGGTACTTACGACTGATGTGCACATAACACTGAAGAATTACAGCTGAAACTTTGTTACTCCAGTAATTTATTTCAAAATAAACACTACTCCATCAATTATTTCATATTTTCATCAAAATATTCTGTTATTTTGCGTTCAAATGTGTAATTTCGAGTTAACAAAAGTGCAATTTTACTTCAGCAGAAACTTTTCAAATATCTCAGTAAAGTATCGAAGAATTTCAGTGAGAGAAATACTCCAGTCTCGAGTGAAAATATCATTACTCAATTGAATATTCAGCTGTGAGAAAACCAGAGATTTCTGAATGATAAAGCTCACGTATTGTTTAATATTCATCCTCCAAGCTGGATGAATAAATCCCAATGATTTTTATCAAATAAAAGAATGAAAAGAGAAAATTACTCGTAAATTTACAGAAAAAATCAAGGCAAAATGGACCTATAAGTCAAAATAATTCAGGATTTTTTTTTCAGACTAAAATAGTTTCCAAAAAAATCTGAAAAAATTCACCAACATTCTCCACATTTTGGGCCATTTTCTCAAATTTTTTCAGATTTTTTCATAACGTCCTTCACTCCGAAATAAATTCCTTTATCGCATTGCAAAGAAGGTCTATTCCCTCCTAATTCCTTTAAACTCTTAAATAATTCCGCCAATTAAATAATAAATAGAAAACTACATCTTTGATTACTCCATTAATGTTCTCACAGTAAAAAAAGAAGAAAAAAAAATCTCTAATTTCCCTCTTCACTGAAATAAAAGAGGAGAACTTTCGTGAATATTGATGACACAAATTAAATTTTAAATTGAATCGTTGAAAATACTCAATAATTTACCATTCAAAGGAGGAAATAAGATTCTTATTTTCATCTGGAAAAGAGGAAAAAAAAAAATAAAATGAAAAAAAAACGATAGAAGAGAAATGTAAGAAAAAAAAAAAGAAAAAAAATACGTAAACCCTAAGAGGAAAATGAAGAAGCAAAATAATATCGATTACTACTGATCCCAAGTAAATCCAAAAGACTACGGTAATCGATTTTAAATGTGATTCTGTCGCCCCGTTACAACACAGAGAAAACGAAACTTCCGCTTGAATTGAATCAGCAACGAACAAAGGGGGATGTACATTGGGTGCTTGAGATTGGCAGAAAACGGAAAAGTAACGGATCTCTGTCTGATCTGATGCAGACTCCAACTACTCTCTCTTCTAGTTTTTAGATTTCTTTTTTTACCCGAGTTCGAACTGCCTTGTCTATTCCATTTCGACGTGCCACACGCCACAAATCCGTCTAGCTCAGATCCCGCGGAAGTCCTCGAGGATTTACTAGTAGTGAAGGAAAATCGAAAAAGTAGAAAAAAAAAGGAGAGAGAAGAAAATAAGAAAGGGAAAAAAAAGAGGGATGAGTTTCTTCCACAATTTTCAAGCATTGGACCAAGAGAGTGCAGAGAACTTGAAGATGGAGAACAGTCTTTCACAGAATAAGGAGAAAGCTGGAGCTCAGACATCGAAATTGGAACTACAATTCAGGGGGACAATGCGAGAAAGCTACATATACGCACCATCTGTATCCCAGAGTCATACCAATATATATAAATCCTTGAAGGTAGCCGACTTTTGCTAGGTAATCCAGTAAAACTTCAACTTATTTCTTATCGCTTTGAAACGAAAGGAAACGAATTTTTCTGAGGAATCAAGGTTTTTTTTTTTTTTAATTTTTTTTTTTTTTTTTCTAGTATTTTATCACTTGAAATGAGTGAAATTGGAAAATATTAAATTTATATTGAGAGTGGAAATAAAAATTTCCAACCTCTTTATTCAATTTTTCTATCCAGAAACAATTGACTTTAGGACCAAATGAACTCTTATTGAATTGAACTTTTGTTCATACAAGTCAATTCGTGAAGTTTGTCAATTTTTGTATTAACTTATTAAAATATTATTTCGTTAAATCGTAGATGAAAACAATAAGAAAACAATGAAGACTGATATAATGCAACAGAACTGTTCTTTAATTTTAATATTATCATGACAATTATTACATTTATCTGAAGGTATTTCAAACTTTCATATTGATCGAAAATTTTTATTGTATTTATAGAGCCTGGAGAAGCTTCTAATCAAAAGCAAAATGTCGTGATTTTAGGAAATAAATGTGAAGATTGTCTTCTACTATTTATTCATCTGTCCACCATCCCAATTAACTTCAATATTCAATCTTCAATTGAATATTTCATTCGAATATTAAATACTCATTGATTTAACAGAAACTAAAGATGGTGAAAGACGAATTTAAATGTGAATATAACTGTATATATATCAACAGAGCAAGACATTCAGCTCAAGGGGGATTTACTGAAAATATTTTTACTGTTAGCTGATTGAGAACTGACTAAAGTGAGAATTGTTGGAGGAAAAAATATTAATTTTAGAATTTTTTTGAAAACAGAATATTTACTTCCAAAATATGTTTTCTGAAGGAATTCCGAATTCGACTCAGAGATATTTGCAAAAAAAAATGAAGAATTTGAGATGAGACGCATTACACAGAGAAAAATGTTTTCTTAATTTAAGAATGTGCAGGTCACTTAAATTAAGTGACTCTTCTCACTTAAATCAAGTAACTTTTTCTTTCTTAATTTAAGAAAGTAAAACTCACTTAAATCAAGTGCGTTTTCTCACTTAAATCAAGTAACTGTTTCTTTCTTAATTTAAGAAAGTAAAAGTCACTTAAATTAAGTGACTTTTCTCACTTGAATCAAGTGACTCTTCTCACTTAAATCAAGTAACTTTTTCTTTCTTAATGTAAGAAAGTAAAAGCCACTTAAATTAAGTGACTTTTCTCACTTAAATCAAGTGACTTTTTCTTTCTTAATTTAAGATAGTAAAACTCACTTAAATTAAGTGCGTTTTCTCACTTAAATCAAGTGACTTTTCTCACTTAAATGAAGTAACTATTTCTTTCTTAATTTAAGAAAGTAAAAGTCACTTAAATTAAGTGACTTTTCTCACTTGAATCAAGTGACTCTTCTCACTTAAATCAAGTAACTTTTTCTTTCTTAATGTAAGAAAGTAAAAGCCACTTAAATTAAGTGACTTTTCTCACTTAAATCAAGTGACTTTTTCTTTCTTAATTTAAGATAGTAAAACTCACTTAAATTAAGTGCGTTTTCTCACTTAAATCAAGTGATTTTTCTCACTTAAATCAAGTAACTGTTTCTTTCTTAATTTAAGAAAGTAAAAGTCACTTAAATTAAGTGACTCTTCTCACTTAAATCAAGTGACTTTTTCTTTCTTAATTTAAGAAAGTAAAAGTCACTTGAATTAAGTGACCTTTCTCACTTAAATCAAGTGACTTTTTCTCTCTTAATTTAAGAAAGTCAGAAACTCAAATCAAGTGAGTTTTTTCACTCAAATCAAGTGACTTTTTCTTTCTTAATTTAAGTGACCTGCACATTCTTAAATTGAGAAAACATTTTTCTCTGTATAATTATTATTCTCTATATTCAATAACTTGAAACGACTAAAATTGGAAAAAATATCGTATTTATAGTGAGAGTAAAAATAAAGATTTTTGAATATTGTAGAACAAATGATGGATAAAAAGAAAAAAAAAGGAGGAAAAGAAGAAGGAATGTTCATTCTACTTTTTTACTGAGTGAGTCTAAAGCATAGAAAATTCCCATAAACCCTTGGGAGAGATGCAAAATTATGCATAATATTCTAGGCGCCCCTTGTGCCAGTTTACGACTTCAGTGCACCGGGTAAAATATACGGAAAAAGAAAATGCCGAGGTTTGCTTACATGCGACGCTTCCATCCACCAGCTTTTCTCTACCACCACTTCTCACGATTATTTTCCCCTGGTGCTATTTTTTTTTTTTTTTTTTGCTGGTTTTGCGGATTTTCATGTTATGTTTTTCCTCTTTTTTTTTCATTTTTTTTTCCTATCCCGTTCTCTTTCTTCTGCCCCTTCTATCTGACGCAGATGCCACACCATTTACACATGTATTTGTTACTGACTTCTCCTGGTATTTTCTCTTGTTGTTGAGATATTTTTCACTTCTATTATGATTATATATTTTTAAAATCTGCAAAGCCATGGTAAATGCGTGTTTTAGCATTCTCAAATCTCCCTCGGGGCTTTTTTTATGCTGTTTGATAGCAAAAAAACGAGAGGTTGGAAAAAAAAATTGGAATATTTGTTGTTTAAAATTTTATTTTGTTAAATAATGCTTTTTCTATTAGTATAAACCGTGTATTGCATAGAATTTCCATAATTTCGTTGGGAAGATTAATGTCCTCAGCTGTACTCACTGTGAATATTCCCTCTCGTAATAGTGAGAACTTGCGGAATTTAATGTCACATCCACCTTTTTTTTTTTCACCAAATACCGCAATTCTCGCGTATTTTTTAATAATGAACTCAACGAAAAAAAAAAAAAAAAAAAAAAAACGTCTCTGTGGAAAAAATTCATTTAAAATTAATTAATTGCCTCGTTCATTCTCGATCTTTGTGGTGAACTTTTTCATTAATCTTAACCATTGAAAGGCGAATTCACTGTTTGAAATCGATATGGAACTCAATCTAGTGTACAGGAGAAAGGAAAAAAAAAACACTGGAAAAACTTGCGAATTTTCTCAATTTTTCGTTTTTTTTTAACTCTTCCAACAATGAACAATCTCATCTGCAACTTCCGATAAGACGTGGGAGGGGGGAGGGGGGGGGGAGAGGAGAGGTAGAGCCTCTACCCGTAAAATATGCGAGGCCAGAAAGGCGCAAAAGTCACCAAAGATTCATTTAAAGGCTTTCACAGTAAAAGAAGTCATCTCCCGAGGACAAAAAAGAATGAAGAAATGGCTGAAAGAGGAAAAGAGAGGGAAAAAGAAGGGCTGCGAGAGAAGAAACGATAAAAGATGAGGAAAAGTAAGAAAAAAAAAAAAAAAAAGAGAGAAACGATTGAGAAAAACTGGTGAGGAAAGAGTGCAAGGGAGTTTTTTTTCGGTTTAAAGTTGGAAGAAAACAGTTGGGTTATGCCACGAGATAATGGTAAGGTTTTCACCAACCCAACGGAAAAGTTTCAACTTTTGATATTTTATTCTCTACCCGGAATAAATTTTAATATCCGGTTCTTACTCATAGCAAGGAAATAGAGAGATGGTGAGAGGGGGGGGGGGGAGAATAAAAAATTAAAGAATAAAAAGGAGTAAAGCGCAGCAGGCCATATCATTCCTTCCCCCCCCCCCCCTTCTTTCCTCCCCCCTCTCTTTCTCTATCTCATAGCTGAGAGTGGTTCATTCTACTTTTCCTCGCCTTCTTCACTTCGTCGCCCTTATTTTACCCTCATCACTGGATATCTCTCCCACTTTTGCTGCGATGAAGAGAAGAAGAGACAGGGGAAAAAAGTGAGTCAAGAGAAATAGACCGAGCCAAGTAGAGAATAAAAAAAAGAAGAAAAAAAATGAAGAATCTTGGGGAGATTAGAGGGAGATGAAGAGTTTTGGTCTTTGTGGCAGTTTAATGAGAAAATTGTTAGTCTCGTGAATCAATGAAGACATATTTCATGTTTTTTTTTGTGCTTTATGTGATGAAAATTGGAGGGAATCCGGGATAATATTTGAGATAGAATTTTTCTGATGATTTCAGTGGAAAATTGAGGATTTTTCTGGTAGAAAAAATACGAGAAAATTCATTTTCGATCGTTTTTAAAAAAAATTACAGAAAATCGGGGATTTAATCCTTTACGAAATTGAGAAATTTTTATTTTTCTCAAATTTCCTTCATTGGTCTTGAATTAATGGTAAAATTATTTGTCATTCAATTGTATAATTTTGAAATAATAATACTCAATTTTGGAGACAGGGGAAAGTGGGGAAAAAAGAAACTTCCATAACAACATGATCCAGGAATTTTTTTTTTTAAGTGAAGGACTCGATAAAAAAATCTGCAAAAAATTGAGAAAGTACTCCAATATGTGAACATTGCTGCTGAATTTTTTCATATTTTTTTAAAAATTCTTTCACTCTCCAAAAAAATCCTAAATCATTTTTAAGCACGTTTTGTCCCGATTTCCACTATTTTTAGGGCAAAAACTGATTTCCACGAAATAGTCCATAAAATGACCTAAATCGATGGCATCATAATCACACGTTTCATTCAAAACTAGCCCCAAGTCACTGCGACAAATAGAATCGAAGATATCCTCAAAAAAAAAAGAAATTGTAAAAAAAAATTAAAAAATCCAAAAAACGGAGAATTTTCAAAAAAATAAAAAAAAAAATTCTGACACATGTTTCCCCTCAGAAATTTTCTGAACTTTTCATTAAAATCATTTGAAGAATTCCATCTCCAACCGTTTCATTGAAATCCCCATTTTCCCCCGAATAACGTGAGCAGAAAGAATGTTCATTAATTTTCCGAAAAAAGAAGAAAGTACAACAAATAAAATTTATTGTATATGTGAAAAGTTTATTTGACATTTTAGTTGTAAAAATTAATTTTTCGTTTTTTCTCGACCTAAATCAAAGTTTTCGTTTGGACCAGTACAAATCATAAAGTCATATAGTTGGTCTACAGAAACAGAATATTATGAAATGTTAACTAGTTTTGAAACTTCGAGCGATGCCAACTTGAGTTTCTTCTTCAAAGTTCAAGGAAGCAGTAAATTATTCGTGATGCACATTATATCTCTTTAAACATGACTCAATGGCAACTGCACTTCAAACTACTAACACAATTGTTCCTCATCTCAAAATAGCTAAATGTCCTTTTCACATTTCCCCTTCTCCTCCTCCCTCCCCCCCCCCCCCTATTTTCTCTCTTCATCTGAATGATTCTAGTAACTATACAGTCCTTGAATTGAATTCGTCTGGTGCACTCGACTGCTACTCAACGAAAATTTCTCCTCCACTGTATCTTCCTAATTGTTATCTCATTAAAATCAGCCATTATTACAGCTCATTATGTACTTGGTGAGATTATTATTTGTCAGATCATTTCCAAGCAAATTGAAAAAGAATTTTTCCCCATTCTTCATTCATTTCCATTGAGTTCTTAATGAGACCGAAATAAGTGGATGAAATTTTTGAAGAATAGCTTGTTGAGAAATTCAAGAAAATCTTGAGACTCGTAATTTTTTAATTGTTAAATTAAGCGAATTACTCTCTCAATAAAATTTTAAAAAACCCTATTTTTTTTCATGCAAACTACTTCATTGAAGTTTATTGCATTATATACATTGATCAAATTTTGCATGTTTGATTCAATATTTGATTTCATCGCAATTATTTCACAAAAAATTGATGGATTCACTTTGATGGTACTCTGAACACGAATATATGATATATATATTATAATACTGTATGCAATATATACATAGCGTTTTGCTGTGACATGAAAAGAGACTTTCTTCTTTTTTTATTAGGATACTAATCCAGGATTTTTTTTTGGGTCAAGGACTTGGTGGAAAAATCTGAAAAAATTTGAGATAATAGTTGATAGTTGAATGTTGAATGTTTATTATGACTGTAGCCTTAAAAGACCATATAGTTAACAGAAAATATACATTTTACAACAGATGAGTGTCATAAAAATACAAATGAAAACATTCCAGGAGTGTAATGAAATAACAGGTTAAGTCAATTTTTGTTAAAAAATGAGATTTTTTCATAATTTGCTTCAGGAAGTATGGACGCGTGTCCCACAGAAAGAATTTGGCTGAATATGACCATTTAAGGCCTCATTTTCGAATATGCATAACAATTTTCAGGAGAAGATTCGAGGTATGTCGACTTAATTTGAAAAATAATCATACGTGTCAAAGTTAAGTCGACATAACTCAGTCTTTCTTCATTGAGTTTATATTGTGTTATGATCTGCTTAGACGATCTTACTCAATATAAATATATTCTTCGTATACTTCAAATAAATACTCATCGATTATAATAATTATAATCGATAAGTATTCATTTAATATTAGTATTTATTTTATTTGTGGAGTTAAGTCGACATAACTTGAATTTCTTTCCAGGCATTTCAAGTTAAGTCGTTGAAATTATAGAAAAAAAAAAGACTGCCGATAATAATAGCTTTTGAATATCTAAATTGACTGCAGATCAATGACGTACATCATGAATGTAGCACATAATCAAGATCGCATCATCATTTTACGGTTTTTCAGCTCTCCTGGAAAATTTACTTTTTTCGACTTAACCTGTTATTCCACTACACTCGTGAATTGATGTTGGTAAACTATTCCATAGGGATAGAAGCTGTGATAATAAACGATTTCTATGGAAATTTCATGGTGGCATGAATGATAATTGATCTGAAGATGTGTTCCATCATTTCTCCATTGTTATATAATAGGGAACTTGCACATTTTTTTATTATTTTTTTTTCTTAAAGATTATCATATCATGAAACGAAATTGAACGAAAAAAAAATTATTTGGTCATTAATTTGTTAATAATGGCCTGTTAAAAATTAGAATTTTCAAACGCTTCTAAATCGGCAATGACGTCAGAACACTATATTCAGCCTCAGAGACGCCTGGTGGCTGTAACTCACACTTTCATTCAATACAATTTGAGCTGTATTATAACCTCCTCAACCAATCAGAACATCTCAACTGCTATTGCAGCGCCAGCTACCTTCATTGATAGAAAACAAATTTAGTGAAGTGACGTCACTACCGCTTAGAATCCGTTCAAAAATTATCAATTTTTAATGCATTAATTATCATCAATTAATGATTTTTTTTCAAGTTTCATATTTTTTTATCAACTAACCCAGCCTAATTAATAGATCCAAGCCAAAAAAAAATGCAAGTTCCCTATTCTTTCATTTTCTCTTTTCGCAGATCCCTCCATTCTGCGAAAAAAAAACCCCAAATAATTTTAACCCATTCCCAAAGATAAAAGTATCGACTTAATTATTGAAAGATCGCGATAAAAAAAATTAAACACGTGCAATTGAGGTCGAAAAAGTCGTAATACATGTCAAGCGACATGCAACACTCACATTAGGATGCAACTACATACAGAGCTACTCTATTGCTCTCCTATGTCACACTACCATTAGTCTGGTATAACCACGTCACAGTGGCTCATACATAAACACAAATTATGTGCAAAGTACTCGATTACAAATGACAAGATATCAAGCGTTTCATTTATGTACACGTTTTAATATTTATAAGTTCGTGGAATTAATGATTTTATTTCTATTTTTATCAACTTTGTCAATTTTATTAATTATTAATTCGTTATTTCATTAATTAATACGAGTGGAAAATGTAAATTTCTTTATCACTCGCAATAATTATAATATTTATTTCAAGTAATTATTCAATTTTAATGCGAAATAAATCCTGTGTATGCCATATATTTGAAAATCTCGTTAAAATCCCCGAATTTTTGAAAAATTAGTGTTAATTAATTATCATTGGCAGTAATCATTAGCATTCCTGTGTTAACTGACTAGTGAGTACTCAATCTGATGAATACTTTACCTCAATCACAACTGCATAATTACCCTCCTCCCCCCCCCCCTTCTTTTCCTAGTGTATTTGATAAATATAATTACGAATGATAATATCACTTTGACTCATTTTCCAAATATTTTAATTGTAAATTTTGCACATTCAACTTTCGTAATGAAGAGAATAATATTTGATTAATTACACATCTCATTCACCATCCAACATATAGTAAATTTAATTAAATGTTGGAAAATATGTTTAACGTTTCATTACAAAATTGAAATTTCCATTTTCTCGAAAATTTTCCACCAGTTAAATTATAATTTCTCAATATTTACGGATTAATTTACGTTGATAATGTAATTATTTTTCAACCATAAATCATAATAAATGAGTTATTTAATTATTTCATTAACCAATTAATTGAATAAAGTAATCTCAGAAAAATAATGAAATTATTTATGTTTTTAACAATGAAAATTCTCATCAATCAATGGATATTTCATTGAATTTTCATTCAATTTCCCAATTATCCGACAAAAAAGCCTTTGATAAGTCAATCGGAAAATTCTACTAAAAAAAAATTTAAAAAAAAGGCGAAGAATGTAACTAACGAGTTTTACTTGAAAAAAAAGGAAAAAAAATATAAAAAAAGTGGAAAAAAAAAGTTGAGTATTTGTTGTTCCGAATCGATCAATCAAACCACAGGTACCGCAGTGCACTGACATTTATTTTCATGGAGCCTTGATGGAAACCATTGCCAACCGAGCATCTCTCTCTCTCTTTTTCTCTCTCTCTCTCCATGGAATGTCAAGAGTTACTTCAGGTACTATAACGACACGAAGAGAGCCAATACCTCCAACCCAAGTGAAGTGCTATATTGAAGCACTAGTTGGAGTTGTGTTATCGATGGAATCCAGTAGCGTGCTTCACTGGCTCTACGTCACTGACCACAGGGATATTCTCGGGCCTGTTAAAATCATGAGATAGAGAGAGAGAGAGAGAGAGAGAGAGAGATAGAGATAGATCAGCTGATTTCCTCGAAAGGCTTTTGGTAGGTTAGCTTCTCTCTATCCCTTTGGCTTTATTCAACGGATTCACACCTTCACTCTCTGCAGTAGTGAATTCATTGGTCGATGTTAACCTTCTCCCTCCCTCATTCGTAAGGAGAGAGCCTCTGCCACGCGTTTGGAATTTACCGTTCTGCAGATTGCGGAAAATAAACGGGCTAGAGTTACCCCCTTTTGCCCCAGTAATAAAGGCAGTGATTCTCGAATGAAAAAAAACTATATATAAGAGGCACTCTACGCTATTTCACTCACTTTTCGGGTTTGATTTTTTGATTTTTTTTTGATTTTTCAAACAAGTCATTTACCACAAGAAAAAATTAAAAAATTTTTTTTTTGAAAATTTTACGACAATTTTTATTTTTGGAAAAAAGCTGATGGGGCTCATTTCTCTCTAAATGAAAAAATAAAAAAATCGAAACTGAAAAGTGAGTGAAATAGTGTGGAGTGCCTTATATATATTGAAGAAATATAGGGGAATGTGGGGTGAAACCGACAAGGGGTGGATTTTTGTATTTTATGTTATGGAAATTACTCGAAATTAATGGGAATATTGGAGATAGACTTTTTCTGATGATTCCATTGAAAAGATGAGGAAATTTGCCATGAAAATCATATGTCAGAAGTTATTTTTTGAAAATTTTTAAAAAATTTCTTTTTTTGAGCAAGATTTGAAGGTGAAATCCTTCTGTTTTTGAAAAATTGCAGGTTTTTGAGGATATCTCTGGTTCTATTGATCGTAACGATCTGGGGTTGATTTTAAATGAAAGGTGAGCTCATTTCCCATCGATTTATGGGGTTTAAATTGAAAAATATCAATTTTTTCAAGTACTTATAGGTCAAAAACTGATTTTTCAGAAAATAACAAATAAACATTTGAAAAATTGATTAAAAAAATATTTGAATCACATGAATCGATGAGAAATGAGCTCACCTTTCATTTGAGATCAACCACAGGTCGCTACAACCAACAGAACCGGAGATATCGCCGAAAAAGTGAATTTTTTCGATTTTTGAAAGAAAAACCCCTTCAAAACTTGACAAAAAAAGTAAATTTTTCAAAAAAGTGGAAAAAAAAATTTTGACACATGTTTTCCGCCTAAAATTTCCTCAGCTTTTCAATGGAATCATTGGAAAATTTCTATCTCGAACCGTTCAATTGAAGTGTCTATTTTCCCCATTTTTTCCAATCCATAAATTCATCAATATATAGTACAATAATTATATATTTCATAGGTCATTTTTTTCTACGAACTTCTTCTTTTTTTTTTTTTTTAGATTTTCCCTTTTTACTTCATTCTCAGATAGAAATAAAGTCACTTCAAGTGTAAAGCAAACTTTTTTACTATTTTATACTATATTAAAATGAAGAAGTTTCCAGAGGTAGTAGTTTATGAGAAAAACTTTGAGAAATTAAGAAAATTCAAGGGGAAATTTTAGAGGATAATTATCTCTTTACTCTTCACTTGGCTATCTTGAATTAACGTTACGTTTAATTTTCGTGCATTTTTCAAAATTAAAATTGTCCAAAGACTTCATGGATCTGCAGTTTTTTTTTTTCATTTTTAATACTGGCAATCAGCCGATCTAACGCGAATAATGAGGTTTTCGAGGGTTTATAATGGAAATGAGCTACTGCATGATTTTTAAAAAAAGGGGGGGGGGAGGAAGAAAAGAAGAGGAATTTGTAAATTTCTTTCTGAACAACGTAAAAGAGATTAATTCATATTTCATAGGAAAAAGCGCCTTTAACTCTGTTATTCATTCATTTTTACAAGAGTTAAAGTTTCTGAATATTCTGTAACACTGTAATGATCAATTTACTATCTTTCTCGACTGCTGAACAAGCCAAATGAGTCTCAAACTTCATCTTTCTCTCCCCCCTTTTTTTTTTTCTCTGCTTGATTGTATGTAAATTAAATTTTTCCCTCCACATAATCAACATTTTTACATTTAAATAGGATGAGACTTTTTTTTTTTTTTTTTTTTTTTTTTTTGGTAAAATAATAAAATTAAGCGATGAAATGTGAACTCGAGAGTTTATTCATCAAGGGAGTTTTTTTTTTTAATTTTTATTATTATATCATGCACAACAATCAATATCGTATCATTATTTTTTTTTGCCTCATTCGAAGCTTATCTCTCTTTTGTGGCCAACGTAATCGCTCATTGTGCGTCACAGATGCCTTGGAACGATAAATCGATACTGTCGTCTAATTATGCTGGACGATGAAGTGCACCATGGTGAAGGGATATATATATATATATTTTTTCGTTGCCAGCCTTTTTCTATCTTTATTTCTCTCTTTTCTGACCGTCCCAATTACTGCACTCTCTTCCTCCCAGCATTATACAGTTTCTCATATTTTTTTTTTTCATTTTTTTTTTTTTTGTATTGAACTTCTTTTTTTCACTGCCTTTGTTATCTCATCCTTCACTCTAGTTTTACAATCCATCCAATTAACGAATAATGTCATTGGGCTCAAGAGAATGAGAAAAACATGATTATTTTCGTTTTTACTCTGTTTAAAAATAAATATATTTATTTTTTGTACAACAATGTAAATTTATGAATTTTTAAATATTTTTTTCTTCAACTGTGTTTCTCGGTACAGTGAATTTTTAATTAGAAAAGATTTTAATTATGTGAATTTTTTAATTGCAGAGATTTTACATGAAGAATTTCATGTAATTTTACTCTTATCTCTTTCATGAGTGACCTTAATTCAATATTTTTTTTTTTTTTAATTTAGTTTTTCTGCATTAATAATGTTGGTGAAAATTTTTGAGGGTTAATAATGATAAATGTAATTAATTACTCGAGAATTCTTCATTATTAAAGTAATGATGAAAATAACAACGGATTATTTTATTCATAAATTAATGAATTTTTTTTTGTACATTAATATTTTTATTCTCTTTGGATATTAATGGGGATTTTAATTAAATGGTTCGAGATGGAGATTTTCTGATGATTTCATTGAGAAGATGAGGAAATTTTAAGTGAAAAATATATCTTAAAATTTTTTTTTTAAGATTTTGAAAATTTGACTTTTTTGGTCGAGTTTTGAAGGGTTTTTCTTTTGAAAATCGAAAAAATTCACTTTTTTGGAGATATCTCTGGTTCTATTAGTCGTAGCGACCTGGGGTTGGTCTCAAATGAAAGGTGAGCTCATTTCTCATCGATTTATGTGATTCAAATATTTTTTAAATCAATTTTTCAAATATTTATATGTCATTTTCTGAAAAATCAGTTTTTGACCTATAAGTACTTGAAAAAATTGATATTTTTCTTTTTAAACCCCATAAATCTATGGGAAATGAGCTCACCTTTCATTTAAGATCAACTCCAGGTCGCTACGACCAATAGAACCAGAGATATATTGAAAAAACTGAAATTTCTCAAAAACAGAAGAGAAATTACCTTCAAATCTTGAGCAAAAAATGAAATTTTTGAAAAATTCAAAAAAATAAGTTCTAACATATGATTTCCATGGGAAATTTCCTCAGCTTTTCAATGAAATCATCAGAAAAAATCTATCTTAAATATTTCTATCAATTTCGAGTTATTTCCATAATTTTAAATATCAAAACTAAGATGTATCCGTCCCCCCCCCCCCCCTCCCCCTCTTTACCTACATTTTTCCCCACCTTCCCCTATACATCTTCTTCCCCCTATCAGAGCTCACAATTTTCTCCTTATCTCGAAGAAAGTCACGAAGCTTTATCTTCACGTAATATATAGTGTACGCGCAGTTACAGGCGAAAAACTTGATTTTTTCATGATAAAATAAAGGAAATTAGCACACATTTGACAATTTCATTTTTTCAAATTTTATCTAAACAAATAAATTATTATTAAAAAAAAAAAAACATTTAAAAATCCGCACTCACAATTTTTTGAATTTTTCAAACATGTATTTTTTTAATTTTTTTATTTTTTTATTTATTTGTTAAAAAAAAAAGTTATCTGATTTTTACTATTTTCAGTATAATTTTCCTTTACTTTTTTCCACTTTTTTCCTTCATATTGTTGGTACTTCACAAAGTGAACGAACGCTCTACTTCAGTATTCAGAAGTTTTTTTTTTTCCTCATTTCACTTCCCTGATTTACTCGTTTCGCTACCTCATTTCCCAGCTGTATGGGTAGCTCTATAAAAAATGAATAGCTCTATGTGAAGGTGCATACAGGATGTATTGATTTGTTGAATCATGGAATTAAGTATGCAGTAGGGGGGGAGGGGGGGGGGGAAGAGAATATTACGTTGTTGAAATTCTGGAAATTTTCCATCGGTAGATAATTGAGATACATACCTTTTAATATTACGTTATGTTTTGAAAATCAGTGGAAATTCTGTTCAAATGTTGATTTATTACGTGCAATTGGAGTATGTAAAGCTGCAAAGAGTTTTGGAGAGCATAGTTTCGATCATTTTGGAGTATTATCTAACAGTTCAGTTAATTGTGCAGTATAAATTGAGAGGAAAACACGTAAAATACTATGAAAATTTGAAGTTTTCAGTGGAATTTAATGCTGTAAATCATAAAAATTAAGGCAAATCAGTAGAAATATTTGAGTTAGAATTTTTTTGATGATTTCAATGAAAAGCTGAGGAAATTTCACATGGAAACCATATGTCATAATCGATATTTATAATTTTTTTGAAAAAAAAACGAAAATTTTTCAAATTTTTTTTGAAAATTTTCCAAAAATATTTTGAAAAAAAAATCAAAAAAATCCAAAAATCAATTCTGCTATATGTTTTCCTTGTAAAATTTCCTCAGCTTTTCAGTGGAATCATCAAAAAAATTCTATCTTCAACCATTCAATCAAAATATCACTTTTTTCCTACATTTTTTAAAAATAAAACTGAATAATCAAATTAACCTTGACTCAAAAAATTGATTGAGCATTATTTAAGATTCAGTGAGTCTTTTCATTCCCTTCAACAATGAAAACTAATGAATAATTTAAAACTATATGGCCCCATAGTATTGTAGTCTGACTGATTTTAGGTGGACAGGTTGACTGGGCTGAGTTTGAAAATTTTCAGAGTCACGCGAGTACGTGTCTGTTGGCCATTTGTTGTTTGAAAACTCTAGCCTTTCGCGGATAACCAAAAAGCACATGGTTTAGAAAATAATAAAAATAAATAGAAACAAGGGATAGTTTACTCCAGGGTAGTTCGAGTTACATATAAAACTGAAGAAGAAAGTTGTTTTCTAAAGCACTTTTATGTACATGGGAATAAAAAATAAATAAAATGAAGGAAAATGAAAGAAAAAAAAGTTGTACAAGTCTCTCAAGGCAAACAGAGTACAGGAAACAAGCTCTGGGGAATTTATAAAACAATTCTCATGATATTTTTGGATGAGAGCACTTTTATTCTATATATCTACTCATTCTATTGATTATTGAATTAAATTGAAGAGGAAAAAAATGAGGATTTGTAGGTGAATTTCCAATTAATTGCTGATAATTCCGGAAAATTTGCTTTAATTTACCCGGAAAAGTGATGAAACTCTTCAAAAATCATATTTCAGCTTGTGAAAAATTGGAAAAAATCATTTTGTCGAATTTCTTATTTTCTAGAATTTCTACTGGAAAGGCATCGCCACAAAAAAATCTGAAAAAATTCACGAAAAATGTCAACATATCAGAGCATCTCCTCAAATTTTTTCAAATTTTTTCATAACGCCCTTCGATCCAAAAAAAATACTTATGTATTTTTTAAAAATTTTCCTGTTTTTGCACTTTTTTTTTCTCAGAATTTTTTCCAGAGAGAAGTTCTCCCAGGAAAAATCTAGAAAAATTCACGAAAAATGTCAACATGTCAGAGCATCTCTACAAATTTTTTCAGATTTTTTCATAAAACCCTTCGATCTAAATAAAAAACTTACGTATTTTTCAAAAATTTCTTGTTTTTGAACTTTTTTTTTCTTAGAATTTTTTCCAGAAAGAAGTTCTTCCAGAAAAAATCTGGAAAAATTCAACAATAATGCAGACATATTGGGGAATGTTCTCAATTTTTTCCAGATTTTTCCGATTACATGCATGAGTTAGAGAGAGAGGCAAATAGTTACGTTTACCTTTCTAATTAAAATTTCTCAATAATTATACGGTGAATTGAATATTTTTTGTTAAATAGAAAAAATATTGGTTGTACTCGAGTTTCATGAGATACTACCTTAATTGATAATTCAAAAACATTTATACACAATTAAAAAAAAAAAAATCATTGAACTTCTATTATTAGACTTCAGTCTCAAGAGATTATTAAAATCGTGAACTTAACAACTTTCATTCCCCTCCTGAGAATTGATCACATGCATGCATATTCACGAAAGTCACGCGATTTTTCAAAGCATAGTCTACTCAATTTATAAATTAATCTAGTAACTCAACGAATGAGTTACCAAGTGAATAACTGAATAATTCAACTAACTCACAAAATTAATCTGCAAATTAATAATTAAGAAATAATTGAATAAATGACCTCTTAATATTCACAATAACGTCTGAGATTTATTCCATAATAACCAAGAGAATGTCTTTGATGGCAATAGTATATATAGTCTTGAGGCAGAAATTTTACTGGCTTTCAATTTCAAGAGTCACAGCCGTCATCTCACTCACTGAATTATTAACCAAGCAAATGTAAAATTCCTCAAATGGCGAATACAGGGAATTGTACAACATTCACATTTTTCTCTGTTATATTTCACCTGGAAAATTCGCTGTTATGCGCCATAAAATTGGGTCAAAAGCTTTACTGAAAATGAAAAGAAAAAAAAAAAAAAAAAAAAAGGGTTGAACACGATGAAAGTCAAAAGTGGCTGTACACAAGGAGAGGAGTGGATAAAGAACAGACGCAAGTCGAGTGAAAGGTCTTTTGCGGAAGTACGGAAATTTTTGAAGCGTATTTTTCTGGATTTCTGCAAAATCTCTGTGCTCTTTATGTAGAATTTAAAGGAAAAAACGTTCAATTAGGGGAATGAAAGGGATAAATAGTGGAAACATGTTAAAGGAATCAAATTTTTTATTTTTATTCCAAAAATATCTCTTTCTTATAATTTTTTTGAAAAATACTTGTTTTTTTTCTCCGAAAAATGAATTTTTAGAAAATGAATTTTTTCCTTGAAAAATGACGTTTTTCGATTCTTTTCCTATAGATTTTCTTTCCTCTTCATATTTTTTAGACTTTTGCATATCTCCATTTTTCGTCTAAAAAAAAAGTCAATTTTTCAAATTTCCTCCAAAAATGCTTATTACTTGAAATCCAACATTTTTCTGCTCTCCATGTAAAATAAAAAAAAAAACGTTTAATTAGGGGGATGAAAGAGAAAAATAGTGGAAACATGTTAAAAAATTGAATTTTCTATTTTTTTCCTCAAAAAATTGTATTTTTTTAATTTTTTTGAAAACACTTTTTTTTTTCTCCAAAAAATGAATTTCTGAAAAATGAAATTTTTGTTTTTTTTTCTTGAAAAATTACATTTTTCTATTTTTTTCTATACATTTTCTTTTCTCTCCATTGTTTTTTCAAACTTTTGCATATTTCCATTTTATTTGTCTAGAAAAAAGTCAATTTTTTGAATTTTCTCCAAAAATGCTCATTACTTAAAATCTACATTTTTTCTGCTCTCCATGTAGAATCAAAAAAAACGTTTAATTAGGGGGATGAAAGAGAAAATGGTGGAACCATGTTAAAAAATTGAATTTCCCATTTTTTTCCGAAAAAATTACATTTCTCATCATTTTTATGAAAAGCACTTGTTTTTTCTCCAAAAAATGAATTTTAAAAAATTGAAATTTTTGTTTTTTTTTCTTGAAAAATTACATTTTTCGATTTCTTTTCTGTAGATTTCATTTTCTCTCCATTTTCCCATAAACTTCTGCAAATTTCTGTTTTTTATTTAAAAAAAAGTCAATTTTTAGAATTTTCCCTAAAAATGCTTATTACTTAAAATCTCCCTTTTTTCTGCTCTCCATGTAGAATAGAAAGAAAAACCTTCAATTACTGGAATGAAGGGGGGGGGGGGGAGAGAGATAAGCAATGTTCTCTGATTCGAGTGGTCTGAAATCTGTTGAAATTCAGATTGGTATTTTCAGAATTCTGAATCGCAACCAGTCACTGGTAGGTCTGGGGGTAGTTGGTATTGAGGGATGAGAGAGCAGAAGAAATGGGCATGGGTATACAGAAGTGGTCTCTTGAAATGTGAATGACGCGGTACTATTGGGAGAAAGAGAGAGAGGAGAGTACCAAACGGGGAGGAATCAATCAAGTCAAAGAAAGGGGCGCGCCTGCATTGGTATTTTGTGGGAAAAACCCTATTCGACAATTCCAGGTCCCCAGGGCGTCGAGTCGAGGTTTGAGTGATTGAAAATTCCGTGATTTCTTTTTTTCTTCCACTTCGCTTATACTCGTTCGCTTATTTTTCCATCTCTCTTCCACATCTGAGGCACACAATACATTTTTTGCTCAAGATAAATAAAAAAAAAAAAGAGGAGGGAGAGAGAAATAAACATTTAATTTTATTTTTCTGTCACTTTCGTTGAAATGAAGTTGACAGTTGAAAAATTATTCATTATTCCAATTTTTTTTCTTCGTCCAAAAGATTTATCAACTCCCATGATTATCCCAAGTATCTTCAGAAATTCCTTCTTATTTTTTTTCCTTTTTCTCTCTCTTCACTTGGGAAAATTATGATTCTTCATCTTTATTCCTTCGACCAAAGTACTCAGCACGCGTTGCCTTCAATTTTCCCCGCCAGCAGTTGGAGCACTTGAAACACACCGGGGTCAACACTCCTGTTAACCTCCGCTGGGGTTCCTCTGGATTTTTAATAAAAAAGTTGAAGTGAACTTGCCTCCCACTTTTACCACCATGAAAGCCCATCATACACACACATACAGTCATGTTTTCCACAGTGAACATACACCAATGGGATGTAACACTCACTCACTAACACGATAAAACGAGACTTATATATCCTCTTTTTTATCTCTAATATCTCATATAACCAGTAGCCCAAGTTCAATCATTCTCAATAACACTCTGTACTCGTGAAAGAAAATTTTCACTGTAAATTTTAATATTGAGGTAGTATACCAGCCAACTCGAGTACAGTTAACCCCTTGTTTTTTTTTTGATTATATTTTTTTTTACATTTTTCTGAATTTTTTCATAATTTTTTGTCTGTAATTTATGAGACATGAATTATCAAATTCACTGAAAATAGCGATGGTGGGCATGAAACGTCATAAATCGGACAGAAATAGCGAAATTACTAAAAAACCACAGGGTTGACCCATTATTTAAAAACTATTGGCGAAGAGAACAGCATTTTAACTAAATAATAGAAGAAAAAAATATTCAATTCACCGTATAGTTATTCAAAAAATTTAATTAGAAGGTAGTCGTAACTATTTGCCTCTCTCTCTATCTCATGCATGTGATAGGAGATTAATGTAAAAAAAATTCGAGAAGAAAAAAATTAGAATAGAATAGAATAGAGTTTATTCATTGATGTTACGTTATTTGTTTTACATCCTTCTCACCACGCCTTCATTTCGTATACAGTGTTTCCTTAAATTACTATAATTAGATCACCCGTAATTTGTTGTCATTGCTTTCCGCTATGATAAAAAAAAAAGAAGAAAGAAATTATTTTTTATAATTTTTACATTTTTACACTTCTAAACTCTTGATTTCTTCAACTTAATCCCTAAAAAGGCAGTATCAGCCTTCACTTCCTCCTCTTCGAGGAGCTCTTCTACCTGCAATAACTGGGTTATTTAGCAATATGAGAGCTTGTACTATAGCTTAATTTATTTAGTTCATCATTAACTAATATAATCCCTGTCCTCAGACTATCACTAAGAAAAAAATTATTCAATGAGAGGTTATGTGGGATACTGGACAGGATAAAATAAATTTTAAAAATCAATCTTTACATTTATTTCCAAATTCACGACGTTTCGCTCCTGATTAAGAGCTTGTTCAGGCTCTAAAATAATCAATAAAATCAATTTAATTAATATACGTTGAACATAATTTTGTTTTGACATAAATGATTGATATACATTCATTATTATGGTTAATTACCTTTAGATAAATGTAAGTCGTCATAATATTAAAATTGAAATTGAAAAACACGGAAAATAATTCGTTTTTTCTTTTTCACTGTTCATCTTCAATTAACTATAATAATAAAACCAATTTACAATATTCAAAGACAAGCTGAAGATATGACTTTCGAATAGTTTAATCATTTTTTCGGGTAAATTAAAGCACTTTTTCCCCGAATTATCAGCAATTAATTGCAAAACTAACCTACAAATTCTCATTTTTTTCTTGTTTTATTGACCATACACTGAGATGCTACTTCAATCCCAAAAATGTTGAAGAATTAACCACTTTTATTTTTTTTCAGGCAAAAAAAAACAACCAAGATTCTTCTTCTTGCGCAAAACTGGAAGTTAAATGTTTCTGAAATTTGCGAATACAAGTGTAATTCAAATTTTCACAGTCGCAAAATGCATGAGAAATCCTCACTACATTGTACAAAAGTGGCTAGTAATTACGCGCCATAATACTTATGTATATCCTCGTATAATTCTCCGGTATGCAGAGTGTATGACTTACCTGAGGAGTTTGAAAAAGAAGAAGAAAACCGTTTACATACCGCTAAGACACAGATATTACAAGTGCCTCAAGACTCTGGGGCAATACTCGAGTTATTTGCGTATACACAAACCAGCAAGTTGAGTCAAAATATTCCTTTATGTATATGTATTGAGATACATGAAATCCATATGGTGGTGTGGATTCTACAAGCGCTAAACTTTCACAGCTGTCCGTGTGTACGAAACTGCAGTTTGTATTAGCCCCTGAGCGTAAAGTTTTGTTACTAGTGGAAAGATATTATGCTATCATTATCATAATCACATTAATATTATTTGATAATAGCAAAGTTTGTGCAAACTGAATGTAATTCAATGCAATCTTTTTCGAATACATTTTGATAAGTTACGCTGAAACATCGATTTTATTGCAAGAAACTTGTGGGTTATCATTAATCAGTGCATAATCGAGTGTCTCTACTGATCAGAGTTTTCCATGAGTTTTCGTTAATCCTAGACGAATGTGGTGCAGTAACTAAAAGGTCGTCTCATGAAATCGCACAAGAAAAAAGGTTGACAAGGAAGGGGAGATTGAAAAATTGTAAAAGGTCGAAAAATCATTGTTACGGCCACAACCCGAAAAACAAGTGAATTTGAATGATGTTTTAATGAAGAAAATAGTAGATTATTCGTACTAGCCACGATTGCGGTTGTACGCAAAATGAGAAGAAGGAAATTGTTTGCCGCGGTAAAACACTGAAGTGTACCGAAGTCTGAAAGCAGAGATCGGCAAAAAAAAAAATTCGCATTTTTAATTTTTCAATTTTTTTTATTCCTGTAATTCCCATCAAAAAATTTTTAATTACTTTCTTAATGAAAAATTTGGATTTTTAAATTTTTCATTAGTTTGAAAATTAATTTTTTTTTTAACAATTTTGATTACTATTGTAATTAAAAATTTGACTGATGAAATTTTATAATCCTTTTTCTTATTCGAAATTTTGATTCTTTCTTACTTATTAATTGATTGGAATAATTAATTTTATAATAAAATCAACGCTACTATGTTTAATCTGCCCAAATATAACCGTCTTTCAGACAAAAATTTTGAGTTGAGAGTGTTAACTAAATGTAATACAAATAAGAACTTATAATTTAATCCAATCTAAATGACGCTTATATGACATTTATAATTCAATTTAACTAATAAAAATGGTAATAAGTTTCAATAAAGAAAATAATTATGAAATTCCACCAGTCAATTTTTAAATTACAATAGTAATCAAAATTGTTAAAAAAAAAAAATTAATTTTCAAAATAATGAAAAATTTAAAAATCCAAATTTTTCATCGAGAAAGTAATTACAATTTTTTCGATGGAAATTACAGAAATGTAAAAAATTAAAAAATTGAAAATGCAAATTTTTTTTTGCCGATCTCTGTCTGAAAGACAGAGGTTTTCGGACAAAATAAGTTTATTAATAAATAAATGCTATAATTTGTATACTTTCAACCAACATCAAATAATTTATTGGAGGATAAATCAAACGTCTAATTTGAGTCAATACGATAGAAGAAAATTGTAATCGCTTCAGTGTAAAATTAAACTTACAATTGGAATTGAAAAAAAAAAAACTAACAACAGTTTTTATTTGAAATTCAGTTGTTGAAATGCTGGTGGATGTTGCTGGATGATTTCAAAAAAATATTTGCTGAGGACTATTTCCATCAATATTTCATTGTTTTTACTACTATTGTTTTTCCCAGTATAGAATAGATAAAGGGTTGACAAAAAGTTGATGATCCCAAACATTGATTCCATTGATAGTATCTCTGTTGTATGAGCCATGAATGCTTCTAAATCCCCCGAAAAAAAAAATCCATTCAACACTGCAAATTGAAGGAATGATGTCCAATTAATTTCAACTATATCAATGCACCATTCAGTCAAAATTAAACATTCACAAAAAGATGAAAACCATTGAATCTACATAGTAAATGACATGCTACCGCAAACTGTTCTAATTCAGCATGAACCATCAATGAAATAAAATTCAATGCCTAAATATTTTCCGAATGAATGAGAAACCTCTCCATCATTCGGTTCATTCGCCAAAAAAAAAAAAAAAAAGAATATATCTATTAAATCAATAATTTCTCATTCAGTACATATAGCAAAAGACTATGAAGAGCCCTGGTCATTCAACCACACTAAATTAATTCTAATTGTCAAGCATATTAAATAATTTAAAAGTCTAATTTATCGATTGACATGAGAAGAAAACGAGGAAGTGTGCAGAAAGAAGAGAACCAAAACGAAAAAAAAAAAAAAAAAAAAACAGTACAACATACGACTGGGAAATAGAATTAGAATGACCTCTCCAGGGCTAATGGTAATTAATGTTTTACCAAGAGAAAATAAAGGTGAATGGTTGGTACGAGAGCAAGCGATGGGAATAATGAAGCATAAAAGAAACGTAAAAGTGAGAAGAAGCGGGAGAGAAAGGGGGGGGGGGAGGAGGAGAGGAGGGGCAGAGTGATCAAGTGCAGGGGTGTTAGATACTGTGGAAGATTCACTGAGGTTGACAGTGTGGTAGTTCTGGCATCAATGGCTACCTTTTCTACACTCTCGTTCACTGGAAGAGCCTCAGAGGTGGAAGAGAGAGGAGTATATCGCGAATAGCACTTTTAAACAATGAAGGCTGATTGAATCGTATCCCCACTACTGTACTCCATCCGTTACTATTTCGTTTAGTGTCGAGGAGGGGGGATGGGAGGGGGGGGGGGGGGGTTGAAGCCACTGGCCCGAGCACACGAGTTTGTGTCCTCTCTCGGACATTTTCTCTATTCTACTCCAGCAATCTATACATATATATATATGTCTATATGTATATATATATGTATGGAAGTCTAGCCATAACGTTTGTACGTGTCGCAGTAGTGGGCTAGCTTTCAGCTCAATGCTAAGAGTATACGATAGGTTGAAAAGGTATAACCTGGAAGAGAAATTGGTCTACTACTGGGCAGGAAATACTATATCTACTTACCAAGTCCCCGGGCAACGTTTATCTCTTCCGGCACAGTTAGGATCGCTTTTAGGTATAGAGAGAACCAATGAAATACACACAATCAAATTCTCCTTTTACCTGATGCAATATTCTATCAGGAGGATGAGCCAATTCATAGAGAATATTTTGAGGATATTTTGGGGAAAAGAGGGATGGGATGTGTTTTACATTATGAGAAGAGGGGAAATTAGGGGAAATATTCGGTCAGTTGTGGACCGAGCTCGACGATCTGGATGAGATGTGGCGTAATAGATAATTTCATCGGAAAGTAATTATTGAAAATTGTCCCTTGAAATCGTACTCCTTAAGGATAGTCTATAGGTATCGTGAGTGGGGGTTGTGCGGCATGAGAGGGGCAGTGATTTCGTCAGTGTTCCAATCCCTGAACATGAAATAATGATTTTTTAAATTTCTCATTAAAAAGATTTTCAGGGAATTATGAAACGCTGTGGGTGTTCAAATATTATATTATTATCATTACATTTCATAAATATTTTTTTTTATCAGACGGTGTTAAGGTGTTATAAAAATATAAGAGTGAATCACAGAATCCCATACACTGCGAAAACTAATGTTTGACATTAAGACACTTCCGTGGACACTTTTAAAATATTTTTTCAAGATTTCTTTGGTAGTGATGATTCAATTATTTCTAAATGTTTGGATCTGCCAAAGTGTCTTATTTTTCACTGACACAACCTATAAAGGTATACGTGTTCTGTCATAGAATAGCAACTGAATTGAATGAATTTCTGGAGACTGGAAGGTGGCAAAAAAATCGATTAAAAATTAGGAAATCTGAGTATATTAGTATATTATCAATTTTGCATCGAATCACCTAACTGTATGATTATATTAGTTCATGATGAACTAAATAAATTAAGCTATACTACAAGCTCTCATATTGCTAAATAACCCAGTTATTGCAGGTAGAAGAGCTACTCGAAGAGGATGAAGTGAAGGCTGATACTGTCTTTTTAGGGATTAAGTTAAAGAAATCAAGAGTTTAGAAGTGTAAAAATGTAAAAATTATAAAAAATAGTTTCTTTATTTTTTTATCATAGCGAAAAGCAATAACAACAAATTACAGATGATCTAATTATAGTAATTTAAGGAAACACTGTATACGAAATGAAGGCGTGGTGAGAAGGATGTAAAACAAATAATGTAACATCAATGAATAAACTCTATTCTATTTTTTTTATCCTTTATTTAATTCGTTTGAGAATTATTTTGAAAGAAGCGTTGTATTCTAGGGAATTCTGGCGACACAAGTTGGCAGCACTTACACGAGATTGACCATTTTTCAAACATTATTATTAATTTTAATGCCAATTATTTACCCAATCGTCGTATAAAAATGAACAAATTGTGCGGAGAGGTTATTTCTCACCTATTTCCGAAGTTCATCAAATTTTAAGAATTTTTCGAAAAGTTTATCAAGCTATTGTGAATTTATCATAAGAACACATGTTAAATGATGATTTTTTAAAAATTTATAACTTTCAAATCAGGTATGAAAAAAATCCAAAATTTTGCATACGGTTTTTTTTAGGATTTGGAGAACCTTGGAAAAAAATTTCATGGAATTCGTACATTTTTTAATTTTAATGGAATACCGGTAGAATATCCTTAAAATCTTAACAAAAAAAAATGGATTTCCAAAAAATTAAAAAAAAAATTGATGAGTGGACTCATTTCCATGTTCATAGTGAATTATATTACGATTTCATGGGAAATTAGAAGGTTTTAAACAACCATACTAAAAGACGGTCGAAAGAGGAGCGAAAGAAGTGCAATAGCAAAGTGTAATTAATTGTGTATTTGCTGCATTGAATAATAGTGCAATGTTCTCGGTACTCAAAATGAAACTATTTAGGATTAAAATGATTGAATATTAAATACGTCAAGAGCTTGAAGAAGTTTAAATAATAAGCGAAACGTCACAAGTTGACAATTTTTCTAGTATTGTTGTTTACAATTTTCCAATTTTTCTTAAAACCTGAATATAATTAAGAAAAATCATGTTCGACACAAGTTTTTCACCGGAAATTTCCTCAGTTTTTCAATGGAATCGTCAAAAAAAATTCTATCTCAAGTCATTTCACCAAAATCCCCATTTTACCCCACTTGCCCCTATTCTCTATTGAATTTCAAATGAATCGCACCTTTTTTCCTCTTTTTTCAATAGCAGAGCAATGACCGTTTACAAAGGATAGTCTGAATGCATTTCAATCGATTTAATCGTTAATACCTCGTATTGAATTCAATCAATACTGTTGCATCATAGTGTGAAATATTTTATTAAGATAACAAAAAAAAAGAGGTAAAATCAGTGGATTTCAATCAAGTTCAGTGGCCTGATTCAATTGAAAATCCAAACCGATTTCCCATGAAAGCTAAACCGATAGTATCCATGTACATTAAAAAAAAAGAAAAAAAAATTTGTACATAGTAGAGTATGCCAGTGGTGAATGAAGTGATCGAGGGGATAAGGGGGGGGGGGGGGGGGGAGAGCAGAAAGCATAAATGCTGGACGCGTTGCAGTTGATTGAAATTTATGTTTTAATTCATACTCGAACGGTGGCGGTCGTACAAACAACAGTCAAACACACAGTTTGGTCATTGGTTACGTATGTATGTATACATATATATATATATATATATATATGTCTGGGGGTCATTTCGTTTTCTCTGTTTGCTGTTAATTTAAAGTGACGCACCATGGGGCGGTTGCTCTTGTTGCTAATAAATTGCGAAAAGTGTGAAACAGAAAATCGAATGAAATTGAAAAATTAAAATTTAGATGAAAATTATTTGATATGTTTTTTTTTATGTTTTTTATTTTTTTTTTAAATTATATCGATCAATGCACTTGTGTATTCTCTGATGGATGATATTTTACCTTCAGCTATATACAGCTGCATATATATATATATATATATATATATATATATATATATGAAGGTGTGATGCCAAATGGAACTGGGAATAGAGAATTTGATTAAAATATTTATGGACAGGTTTTTCTGACGAAAGACAGATGAATGATACGACAGGTGAATCGTGATTTACCTCTTTTAAAAATAAAAAAAAATGCAGAAAAAATGAGGATAAGAGAGAGAGAGAGGAGAAATCTCTGTCCTTTTCCATTACAAATGCATGCATATATATCTATATATATCAACGTTATATTTGTTTGTACGTAAATTGCTGTGCATATACGTCACACAAATCTGAAATATGTGACGCATTTTAACGATAAATTTTCATCGAAAACAGGGCAAAAATCTTTCATGCCATAAAATACGACAGGTGTCGTAAACAAATTATATTCACTGATATTGATAAGGGGTAGTTTTTTTTATGCACGAGAAAGAGAAGGAGGAAATGCCAAATTTATTCATTCGTTTTTAACGATTAAATTGGAAAATTTTCGATTCATTGAGATTGGCTCAGTCGATTTGTGGTATAATATTGGAAAAATTCTTCGAGTGCAAGCCAATCCGTCTTTATGGATGAAAAATTTATTGGTAATAATAATAATATTTTATCAAATGGCACAAAAAAATTGATTTTTCCCCAGAAAATAAGATTGTGGCGTTTTTTTTCATTTCAAAAGAATTTACGAAAGAAAAGTTTATTCGATACTTCTTATTTTATTTCTTTGACTGGAGGAGGGGGAGGAAAAGGGGGAGGAGGTGGGAAGGAAAAAATGAGTTTTCAAGTAAATACAAGTCCATAATGCGACAATTGTTCACAGTATTACTGTAGAAAAGTTTCTATTTATCCCGAAAAAATACAGTATGGCAGCACGCGACACCAATAGATCTACAAAACGTGAGTGAGCTTCTCAAAGAGCTTAGGCTTGGGTATTTCTGCTTGCACAGCAAGACTTTGATAAATTGATAAGTATAAAGGGGAGAAAAAACGTGGGATAGAGAAAGAGAGAGAGAAAGAGAGAAAAAGCAGAGAGTTGAAATCGGCTTGCTTGTACTTTTTTACGCACGTGATACTGAAATAGCGGAAATTTTTTCGATACTACCCACCTGTATAAATTGCTTTCAATACATACCTCTCTATTTATTCCACTTGTGCTTCTATTCTTGAAGAACGTGATATAGTCGAGGGTGAAAAAAAAAAATGAGGCGGAAATTGCGAGCGGAAAGAAATTGATTCAATCATAAAGTTTCTTGAAAAAAGATTGAAATTTTTTTCGATTTTTTTTTTTTTTTTTGGCTTTCCCGAAAATTTAATGGGAAATTGAAAGTGCCAAGCACAGATTAAATGTGCTCATTCGTATTCAGCAAAACCACATTTGTGCATTTGACATTATGTCAGTATTTGTAATTATATGATTTGAATTGCTGACGTGGAATGACGTATTTACTAATAGTTTATGGGTCAAATGGAGCTGATTGCAGAAATTCATCTGTCATTTTGAACTAAGGGAAACTGGGGCAAAATGGACCAGTAGCTGAAAATTATTTGGGATTTTTTTTCAAAAGGGAAGGAGTTTTAAAAAAAAATTGAAAAAATTCACGAATAAACTACACATATTGGAGCAATTTCTCAAATTTTTTCAAATTTTTTTATCGACTCCTTCCCCCCCCAAAAAAAATCATAAATAAATCACTAAGAAGGTCCATTTTGCCCCACTTTCCCCACTTTCTATTAATGTAAATTACCCTAGTTTATTTTTATGAATTTTCAGGATTTCTTGAGGATTGAAGGATTTTTTTTCTTTGAAATGACAGAAAAAAATAATAATTCTTTAGAAAAACATTTACATATTTATATATATAAAATATAATACAATTTGTTACAAGTGTAGTTGATAGTGTAGCGTTCGGTTATTCTCCAGTTTCAATAAACTTTGTGTTTTTCATTTATTTTAATTTTATTTTTCATTTATTTCGTCAATAAAGATTGCGGTTTTAGGGGGGGGGGGGGGGGGGCAGGTAGTTACAAAGATCAGTGAACTGTTTTCTTATTATTTTACTCATTCAACGACTCAACGATGGCGAATAATACATATTTTTTTAAATTAAATAACGCCCTAAACAATACATGTGTTTTTTTCTTATTAATCTTCATTGTTTTTTTTTTTTTTTTTCATCGAAAATACCTATCTACTTAAATTAATAGGTATTCAAAAGCCTGCCATTGTCTCTGACGATTGGATCTACGATAATAGTAAAGCTATTTACAGTTTTTCCTTTTAATTTTAATTTATTTTTTTTTCATTATTTTTTATTAATAAAATTTCTCTCTATTTACACACATTCTACTCTTTCTCTCACGTCCAGTAAAAAGACGTAATCATTCAACGTTTTTTTTTTTTCTCTTGAAAATTCTCTACATACAATACATACAAAGTGGCTTCTTCTTTTTTTTTTTTCATTATTTTTATTTTTTTATTAAATTTATTATTTTTATTCTGTAGAATTACCACGATACCAATTGACGATATTTCAATGGGATTTTATTCTTCAATACTGGGGAAAAATATATCGAGGGTACTTGAAAAAAAAAAAAAAGAAGGAAATACAGTCAACCGCCAGTCAATGGCAGAAGTCGATGAAAATTGGAGAAAAAAGGAAAAATAGAGGAAAAAAAATTATATTTCTATGGCATTTTTCTGTTAGCACTATACTGGCTCCAGTGAATTGGTATTGTGGTTAAACTACAATTGTTACACTCATTGTTAGAAAAGAAACTAACATACACATGATGCAAGATTGTGGAGTATAAATCCGTGATATATATATATTTATATATATATATATATTTTTTTTATTCCGCATTTTCTTTTCATCTTTCAAATTTTTTTTTTTTTTTTTTTAATATCTTTCAAATCTATTTCTTCCTTCAAATTCTATCTAACATCATTTTATTTTCCATCTAATATTTTCGTGAAGAATAACGCGCGTCACATTTCGCTGATTGTTCTGGTACATTATCACCGGCAGTTTACACAATTTTTTATTTTTTTTTCATTTATTATTCGAATTTTTTTTCATTTATTTTCATTTTTATTAATTACCCAAAATAATTATTTCTCTCACAATTCGAGGAAATATCCATAAACTTCACACACTTTCATTCAATGGGCTTTTTTTTTCTTCTTATTTTTTTTATTTCTCCTCTGCAAATGCATCGATATCTGGTCTGTTTTGTTTCATTCATCAATAAATATTTTTACTATTCAAAAATTTTATTACAACAGAAAAAAAAAAAAAAAAATGATGAAAAATGATTTATTAACTACTGTATATTTATGACTGACTTCATTAATCATTCATTAAATTAATTAAATTTTTTTTTATTATTCTCGTTAATCTTCATTTTGTCTCATCTTCAAAATGATAATTATAACAAATTTATTGGGGAAATTTTAAATGGACAATGGACAAATAATTGAGTTTTACGTTTTGGTCGAATCGATTGGTAGCGAAAAAAAAAAAAAAGAATCCCTATTAACTGTTTTCCTCTCCCCAAATTCACTTTATCTCTCTTTTTCTATGTTTTTCTCTCTCGAACACTCGAAAATTTTCAATCCTGAATTATACTACACCCCTCTCGAACTTTTACCACCCTCTCTCACCCTCCCCCTCCTTTTTTCACTGAGTCCCGCGTGTTTTCAATCTGTGGCACATGGGAAATCGGGAAATCCGTGCGGGTCCAGGGACGATAACAACGAGTTTGATAATTATATTACAACGCAGTACTGTCAGCTTTTGATGCGATTTGTCTCGCACCCACATACAAATTCAAAATATCTCGTTTTCCAAGTGAAGAGGGCAAAAAAAAAGGGAAAAAGACCAAAAAAAAAGGGGAAACGCAATTCCTGGATTGAATTCGCGAGTATCGAGAGCATTTTTGTGTGCGACACAATTCTTCAGTAGTCAATTTGAATTGAATTGTTGAAAAATTTACGAAACAAAATATCGGCAGTATTAATTGATCAATTAGGGGAAGCTGGGGTAGAGGGGGATACTCCAATTGAATGGTTCGAGATTGAGATTTTTTAATGGTTCCATTGAAAAGCTGAGGAAATTTTAGGCGGAAAACATGTGTCAAAATTTTTTTTTTCAATTTTCGAAAAAATTTACTTTTTTGTCCAATTTTTGAAGGATTTCTCTTTTGAAAATCGAAAAAATTCACTTTTTCGAGGATATCTCTGGTTCTGTTGGTCGTAGCGACCTGGGGTTGAGCTTAAATGAAAGGTGAGCTCATTTATCATCGATTTATGTGATTCAAATTTTTTTTTTAAATCAATTTTCCTAATATTTATAGGTCATTTTCTGAAAATCAGTTTTTGCCCTATAAATACTTGAAAAAATTGATATTTTCCTTTTTGAACCCCATAAATCGATGGGAAGTGAGCTCACCTTTCATTTGAGATCAACTCCAGGCCACTACAATCAATAGAACCAGAGATATTCTCGAAAAACTGAAATTTTTGCAAAAACAGAAGAGTTTTACCTTCAAATCTTGTGCAAAAAAATGAAATTTTTGAAAAATTCAAAAAAATAACTTCTGACATATGATTTTCATGGGAAATTTTCTCATCTTTCCGATGGAATCATCAGAAAAAACCTATCTCCCCTATTTTCATCAATTTTGAGTAAATTTCACAGTATAAAATACCAAAATCAACCCCGGTCCGTTTTGCCCCACCTTCCCCTATGTTTTTCTTTTTTCACGGCGATATGAACGACAAAATCATTCTTTCTTCTCATAAATCCCATCATCGGTTTACATTATTTACGTTTAATGGTTTTTTTCTTAATATTTTTTTTTTTGCTTTTTTTTTCGTTAGATAACCATAAGTTGGCTGCCCTATGGCACTACGACACACACAGATCCCTATGACATTTACGAGTAATCGTATTAAATTGTAAAATATGCTCTACTGGATTTTTTTTTTTAGTTTAATATTGATTTATCGACTACAAGAAAATCTTTACGATTTTTTTTTTTTCTTTAATTTTTAGTTATTCAATGTATCTTTTTTCGTCTTTTTTTTCCTTTTTTATTCTCTTAGAATGAAAGAATTTGCCATAGTCGCTTTCAGGTATAGAAAATTCATGAAATCACTGCTTTTTAATGATAATGACAATTTTATAATGACAATTTTCATTGAAAATTTTGGTTAATCTTTTTTTTTTCATTTTTTTTCTGGTCCTAACATCGAAAAAGGTGGAGAGGAGGCTAAGAAAATTAAATTACATACATTTTTTAATTTTTTTTTTAATTTTCTAGTTGAGTGATTATCCTAATTTTTTTCTTTTTTTAGTCATTCAAATTGTTGAAAGCTCATTACTACAGGCGCAAAGCCTTTTTTTTCGTTTAAATAAGAAATCAAAAAGTCAATGAAAAATAATCATTTTTTTCCCTTTTTTTTTTAAATAAATATTTTACCAGTGGAGCCCATGAAAAATTGATAATCTACAATAATTCAGCCACGAAAATTTGTGCGCGAAGGGATCCATACACGTAAAATTTGTGCTTTTTTTTTGTTATTAATTTTTTTAATTGTGTTGTGTTTAATGTTTGTGTACAGATACGATAGATATTTAATTTCTGCCGATGCACGATAACACAAATTATTATGAACGCATTAATAATAAATTTATCGGGGAGAGAAGGAGAATTCATAAATAATATTAAATCTGATAATTCATGAACAATAATTGAACTTTCGCGAAAATAAAAAATAAAGTTCTTCATAAGAACCATTTTTTTCGAAAAAAAAAAAAAAATAAATACTCACGTTTTTTTTTATATTATTAAATTACTTATTAATGGTATTGATTAGAATTAATTATTTTCATTTCAATAGATATTAAACTGTACAAAATATTACAAAAAAAAAAACTTATGCCATACAAGTGTAGATCAAGTTGCTCATTTTTAATTGAAAATATGTGATACAAATTACTTTGACTTTTAGTCGATTATTTAATTTTCTTTTAAAGAGTAAAAAAAAAAAAAATTGTATTTGATCACAAATCTTCAATAATTTTCAATGAATTCGGAGGAAATCGACCCACACTTGTGCATTAAAAAAAAAGAGACAAATCATTGTTGATATTAATCTAATTAACAAAAATATACAAAATTTGCGCAGGGAGACGTGCAAGGGACGATATCATTAACTCTTTCTTTTTATTTTAATTATCATTTTTATATGTTGAAAAAACCCGTGTTGTACAACTTGTTCGTTGAGTCAGCGCGATACGAAAATCCTCTATTTTATAAAGAAAAACAAAAAAAAAAAAAAAAAAGCATAGTAACATAGTGATAGAGGAGTGCTTGCGTGTGTAGTTTTTGCTGCAAAATGAATTGCTAAAACGTGATAGTGAAGATTTACCCATTAATGTGTAATTCTTTTTCATATTTCACGTTTAAAAAAAAAAAAAATTCTCCATTTAGTGGCATTGCCATCGGCCCTGCCGAATCCCTGACGGTGCATAAACAGCCAACTTTGTTTCTTTTTTATTTTCATAAATTCTTTTTTTTTTCTATTCTTTTCACTCCACTTCTTTTCTCCGGTTTTTCATTTTTATCATTTTTAACCAGAGAAGCTATAAAAAATTTTATTACCACACAAGAGTAGGGTAACTTGGTGATAAATTGAATAATAAATTCTTTCGATTTCATCTTCGTAAGAGTAAAAAAAAAAAAAATGAAACTTCGGTTAATGAAGTATTTTTCAATGAAATAATGATGATTAAATTATATTATTTATAGTATGAAATATATGAAAATCGATAGTGTGTCTAACGTGTATGTGTGTGTGTGTTGAATTTTCGTTCAATTTTTTTTCAGTTTTCTTCATATTTAAGTAGAATTTTTAAACAAAGAAAAAATTATTAAGCGTATTATTTATGTAATAGTCATCACGTTCTAAAACTTACGCCATTTAGTTTTCTTCTCCCCGAATAAACAAACCAAGGTCTCATTATTTTAGGATGTGTATTACGCAGTTAATTAGCGTAATAAATTGCACATGAGCCCGGTGAAGAATGTCCTTCCTTCCTTTTTTTTCTTCTTCTTTATTTAAATCATTACTTCATCGCGCACTAGATTAAAACAAAAAAAAACACTTGTGTTTCTGTGCATTTAACAGTACTCCTTTAGTATCCACTTTATAATGTTCATCTGAATGCAACAACTATAACAGCAAGCACAAGTACAACTGATGCTCTCGTAACCCCCGAACTTCCTGTAACAGGACCCTCACTACTACGTGACACTTTGCTTCTTACCAATTGACCTCGTTCAACTGCATTAGCTTCATCACTATCAGGATCAACTGGTGCACCAAGATCTCCATCCTCACCAAATAAACGTGATAATTTATTTCTAGGTGTTTTTTTAGCACAAGGCAGCATTGTTTCCTGATATGGTTTCAAGATCCTAGGATAATGTGCTTCTTGTACATCAGTATTAGGCAATAATTCACCCTTGCGATTCCAGCAGAGAGGCTTAAAGGTGCCACGATGTGTTGCATCTTGAAAGCTCTGAAAACTGGTTTCCCAATCGTAGTGCATCAATCGTTCTTCTAAAGTCATCCCAGCTAATTCGGAAGGTGCCTCTATTATAACTGGTGTTGCTCCCCTGAAACACATAACAAACACCTTTTTTAGACTTTTTTAGACAACAATTTGAGAGTGTAGTGGAATAACAGACTGAGTCGATTTTTGTCAAAAATTAGATTTTATCAGAATTTTCTTCAGGATGTATGGACACGTGTCCTATAGAAAGGATTTGGCTGAATATGACCATTTAAGGCCTCATTTTTGAACATGCATAACAGGTTTAGTTCGCTTTTCGCAATTTTCAGGAGAAGATTTGAGGTATGTCGACTTGACTTGAAAAATAATCATACGTGTCAAAGTTAAGTCGGCATAACTCAGTCTCTCTTCATTGAGTTTATATTGTGTTATGATCTGCTTAGACAATCTTACTCAATATAAATATATTCTTCGTATACTTCAAATAAATACTCATCGATTATAATAATTATAATCGATAAGTATTCATTTAATATTAGTATTTATTTTCTTTGGGGAGTTAAGTCGACATAACTTGAATTTCTTTCCAGACATTTCAAGTTAAGTCGTTGAAATTATAGAAAAAAAAAAGACTGCCGACAATAATAGCTTTTGAATATCTAAATTGACTGCGAATCAATGACGTTCATCATGAATGTAGCGCATAATCAAGATCGCATCATTATTTTACGGTTTTTTGGCTCTCCTGGAAAATTTACTTTTTTCGACTTAACCTGTTATTCCACTACACTCGTGAATTGACAACCTCATAGGAAAGGGCAAGGATAACAATCATCTTTCAATCACAAATTTAGTTGCACAAATTAGATTCTCATCAAACACACAGACACAAACAAGTCAGCTGCAAGATTTTCGAAATAGCTTCGAAAACTTTTGGGTGGTCCAAGTTTAATAACACTTGAGCAACAACAAACACATATATACAGTGTCTAATAGACTAGCTTTTGACCCAGTTTCTTCAATAAACGTTACGCGACTGCATTAACCAAGAGCAGAGGGGTCGGTTAATAGGCAATATATAGGAAATGAACGTGAGACACAGTGGGGTGTCCAGTCCCGCATTGAAAATAACACGGATTTTCTCAATAAAGAACTTGATCTCTGCTTCCCTAATCATCTATGGGGCTTTAATACAATTATAAGTATACTGATATGAACAACAGAGTTGCCAGATAGGGCTACTTATCGCTATTTAGGCTACTTTTTGAATTGGCCGGCTACTAAAATTCGGAGGAAGGCTACTGGTCGCCACGAGGCTACTTTTTTAGTTCAGTGAGAATTTTTTTCTTCTATTTTCATTTCATGCACCCTGTTATATCAACATATTATTCGGAATATGATTGAAAGTATCGACCGTAATATATCAAAATAGAATTGAAACCAAACATAACAGTCATAATAATAATAATAAAAAAACTAATGATGATGACATTGATAAAGCTCTCAATTTAATTAAATATGCAGAAGACAATAATATTGATGAGTTGTCTAATGATATTAACGAGTATTAAAAAATACTAATTTTCAGATGTCTTTGATTGCCTAAAAATTGAAAATTTCTATATTCTTCTATTGCATTAATATACTTGTTATAAATTGAATATAGAAATAATGACGATTAAAAATTTAATTATCAAAATAAATATTTAGTAATATATATTGGATAATAATAAAATTTGTACTGAAAAATTATTCATTTCAGCGCCACAGTCAGGCTACTCATCAGCAAAAAAGAGTCTGATAACCCTCATGAACAACGGGAAAATTAAAAAATGAATCATTAGTACTTACTGCTTGAGCTTCTGTATTCCCAGGCTCTGAAGTACTGTTGGTAATGATGGTAGTGAATAGCACAGAGATAGCTCAATACGTGGATAATACAGTGCTGATACTAAACAGGATTCCTCACGTGTTGTTAGACCACCCAGAGTGATTGTCTGTCTGCTCTCAGACGAGTATGTACACTCAGCCACTAGATGATCTCCCTGTAACAAGAAATTAAAAGATTCATGAAACGTTACCCCAATTACACGATCAATTTCCCCCACTGTGAGGATAATGTTCTCTAATGGATCACTTTTGATTAAGTACAGAAATCTGCTCTTTCATCGTGTAGAGGTAGAGGATATCCCAGTGTGGTTTGGAATTGATACAGAAAATTAATGTTACCCTAATATGTGCACCTCCACACACACACATACACATACATACAAGAGATGCAGTGTTCAACAATGTACACTGCAATAAATATCAAGGTAGTACCCATAATCGAAATTTCCAAATGCAACTTACCGGATAAACCTTAGCTGGCCTCTGTAATCTCCTGTACTCCTGATAATTTGGATCATAATTTGTATCAGATGCAATTGGTGGTAATTCCTCACCGGCACGTATTTGACGCAATCTGACCTTTCTACCTAACTGATGTGTATGCATTATAACAGCAAACATATTGACTCCTGTTTCTGGTACAGTTTGTCCAGTACAATCAGCAACACAGTGTCCCTCTGATATAACTTCACGTTGTCCTGGTGGTATTATGTGACGCCAGTTAGGATCTATGCCAACACTTAGTATTCCAGCATCATGCATACGTAACTGATTAGTGTATACTAGTCTCAATCCAGAGCTGTCTGTTATAAAATTGTCTAGCAATGGATTTGTATAGTGTGTCTCAAGCATATAATAACGTGGTCCAGATTCTGGATCAAGTGCATAGCCAGCTTCTGGTGGATAATTGAAGCCCTGAAACAAGAGAATAAGACAGAGAAGTCATTAGATTATTGATGTGTGAGAAAAGCTAAGGTTTGTTTATTTTTAATGGTCAATCAAAGTGAAATACGATGTATTTGAGGGAGAGAGGGGGGCTATCGGTGACCACGATTGAACGTGCTTTAGTCTCAAGAACCTCGATGAGATGAGGAGAACACACAGAGGCTTTGGAGAAGTGAAGAGGCAAGAGGTTTATGGGAATTTCTGAGTTTGTATTGGTGACACACACACACACACACACAAAAGCTACCGTTTCTCTCTTTCTCTCTCTCACACACACAAACACGCCTCTTCTCTTCAAAGCAAGAGAGAAAGAGCTCACGTTTCTGACGACAGGGCAATTGCGGTGGCTTTTGCGGTCGTTCGAAGACTTTCATTGGTATGCATTAGACGATCCAAAGGATTATTACCAAAAAAAGAAGCGTTATACCATCAAAATCGATTGGAATTGAGAAGATTCGTTTTATTTTTTTTTCTCCTCTCCTTTCGTAATTTCAAAAAGCTTCTTAGAGATTCATGGTTCATTTGGGGTAGAGGCTCAAGTAATATTCTCTCGGGTGAATGGCCAATGAGGATGGAGTTATTTTAAGAAAATTCTGATTGGTAATTTACCTCAGATCCAAGGCTCCATGTTGCTGCTATTGATGTGCACTGCAGGGATGGTGCATCTGGACGATAGCAAACGCTGCCATTCATCAGTGTTGCTGCTTCTAAGTCTGATTCTTTACCACGACACTCGTAAAGAGTCATGTGATGAAGATACTGCTGATTTCCTGGTTGAATAACTGGCTCATACTGAAACAATAATTGGGTAAAAATATAAATCACGAGTGTAGTGGAATAACAGGTTAAGTCAATTTTTTGGTCAAAAATGTGATTTTATCAGAATTTGCTTCAGGATGTATGGACACGTGTCCCACAGAAAGGATTTGACTGAATATGACCATTTAAGGCCTCATTTTTGAACATGCATAACAGGTTCAGTACGCTTTTCGCAATTTTCAGGAGAAGATTTGAAGTATGTCGACTTAACTTGAAAAATAATCATACGTGTCAAAGTCAAGTCGACATAACTCAGTCTCTCTTCATTGAGTTTATATTGTGTTATGATCTGCTTAGACAATCTTACTCAATATAAATATATTCTTCGTATACTTCAAATAAATACTCATCGATTATAATAATTAAAGTCGATAAGTATTCATTTAATATTAGTATTTATTTTATTTGTGGAGTTAAGTCGACATAACTTGAATTTCTTTCCAGACATTTCAAGTTAAGTCGTTGAAATTATAGAAAAAAAAAAAAGACTGCCGACAATAATAGCTTTTGAATATCTAAATTGACTGCGAATCAATGACGTTCATCATGAATGTAGCGCATAATCAAGATCGCATCATCATTTTACGGTTTTTCGCCTCTCCTGGAAAATTTACTTTTTTTCGACTTAACCCGTTATTCCACTACGTAAAATCATTTGTTAATAAAGTGATTATTATTCTGTTCAGTAAGTCTGGCTTGAAGCTATCTGTTGAAACAATTTTCAGTTCATTCGATTGTCTAGTCAGTCAACGAATTCCCAATGTACTCTAACGTCTTTCTTCTTATCTTTTTCATCTTTTTATCACTAAAATTTTATGATTGCCTAGTTGACTACACACGAATTTTTCCCTTTTTTTTTTTTTATTATGTTTCACACACACTGGCGTATTCTCCTCGGACCAATTCTCTTTTCTCTTTCTTTCTTTCGTTACAGTGAATCGTAGAGAAACGATGCAATTTCATTCTGCATTACAGTCACGTACAATCCAATGTTCTCGATTCGAGTAGTTGCCAACGTTAGTAACATAGCTAACTGAAACTATAACCAGTGACTACCAAAAACCTCCATATCCCACCTTTGACTCTGACTCTCTATTCTTTTGTTACTGAGGAAAAAGAAGAGAGCTTTTCAACTTTGACGCGTCACACATCGCTACCAAACTACCCAAGATCCTTTGACCCATACATGTCGAAAAAAAAGTGCATGAGAGCATATCATCGTAAATGTAAAAATATAAGAATTACATATCGTGAAAAGATATGGGAATTATTTTTTTTTTTTGACTTGAAATAGTACTTTACCTTTATGACATGATGTTTACGATTCATAAATGGCATTTCAACGACTCTGCACCACAAAAGTGTGTCTTGCTCCATCGGCAATTTGACCTGAAAACACAGAAATTCAATTTATAGCTTTTAGTTAATGGTTAAAAAATTGAGATAAATTCGAATAGTTAAAGGCAGTATTTAATTAAGAATAGATTCTCTCTCCATTTTAGTTATATTCAATTATATTATATATATATATATATACATTGGAGCTCTTATATTCTTCTTCTCCTTCTTCTTCTCTATTTTTCCCTAAATACCTCACTTAACTCAGTTCAATTAGTTAAATAATGCACGAAACTATCCAATATTGCTATTCCAAAGTATTCTCTCGTAAAACATTACCATCTAGAAAATTACCCCTAGGGTTATAAATTTTCCTTGCCTCAAGTTGAAGGCAAGATTAATATTGCCATAATTCTTTTTCTTAACTCTCTCTTTCTCTACTGTTTCAATGTACCTTCAGGAGGTTTTCCATGAGAAGTTAAACTCGAACTACCGAAAATTTTGGAAACACTCATTGTGTCGTTGGAAAATCTTTGAACAAAATTCACTTTACAACTGTGTATGAATGAATAAATTTACATGAAATTTAATAGTTACACTAAATTTTTTTTTTATCACTGTAAAAAGAGGAAAATTCTTGAAAATGAAAATACAGTAATATTTTCCAACGACACAATGAAAGTTTGTCTGATTTCTGGCTTTTTTCCTTTTTTTTTTTTTAGTTTTCTGGATCATCCTGACAATGGGGGAAAGAAACTTTTCTTACGTAAGTCAACGAAGATGAAAAAGAGGGAAAAAAAAGAAAGAGATGTGAAGTAAAACAGATTCATGAAAAAGTTTTTTATTCAAAGATTTATCATCATTATTTTTCAAAAGAGAAATTTCTCACTTTTCTAGCATAATATCGGAATAATCACGTAATAAGTTCGTAAATCAGATATAACAGCTTGTAATCTATTATTACAAATTATAGTAATAATTTTAAAGAAATGTACGTGATAGTAGAAAAGTTTTATAGTCTCGAAATAGGTGAAAATGAACTTTCGAGTATTTTTTCGAGTACCTATCTCTACGAGTTTCTCTCACAAAAAAAAAAAAAAAAACTAGTATTCATATTCCTCGAAATTATTAACTGAACGAAGCAAGAATTTTCTGTAAAATTCTCCTCCAAAATACTCAAACCTACTGCTGAATCATCAAAGATCCCCGAGATGTTGCTCATAAAAGTGGTATTACGCGATAAAAAAAAAAAAAAAAGAGAGAGGCAGAAGAGAAAATCACAAGTTGGAGATGAAGAAAAAGAGCTGTACTCTCTCATTTCTTTTATATACTCTTCTCCTCGTCATTCCCCTCTTTTTTCCTTTTACACCCTTCATTTTTTTTTTCTTTTCCTTCCACTCGTATCGCGTGTGTTTCCCAGAGTATCCGAAATAAGACGCGTGCGGTGGTACAGTTACGTAGCACGTGAGAAGACTGCTAAAATGTATTTGCACTCTTTTCTGTGGTTAAAGAGAAAAGCGAAAAGGAGACTTCAAAGATAGAACTTTGTTTTCTGCGGATTTCCACAAAATCAGCATCATTTATTAGAAAAAAGTGTATTTTATACTGTGAAAATTAGGAGAAATGAATGGAAATATTGGAGATAGGTTTTTTCTGATGATTCCATTGAAAAGATGAGAAAATTTCCCATGAAAATCATGTGTCAGAAGTTATTTTTTAGAATTTTTCAAAAACTGCATTTTTTGCACAAGATTTGAAGGTAAAAACTCTTCTGTTTTTGCAAAAATTTCAGGTTTTCGAGAATATCTCTGGTTCTATTGATCGTAGTGGCCTGTGGTTGATCTTAAATGAAAGGTGAGCTCATTTCCCATCGATTTATGGGGTTTAAAAAGAAAAATATCAATTTTTTCAAGTACTTATAGGGCAAAAACTGATTTTCAGAAAATGACCTATAAATATTTGACAAATTAATTTAAAAAAAAATTTGAACCACTCAAATCGATGAGAAATGAGCTCACCTTTCATTTGAGATCAACCCCAGGTCGCTACGACCAACAGATCCAGAGATATCGCCGAAAAAGTGAATTTTTTCAATTTTCAAAAGAGAAACCCCTTCAAAACTTGGTCAAAAAAATCAATTTTTCTAAAAATTGAAAAAAAAAATTTTGACACGTGCTTTCCGCCTAAAATTTCCTCAGCTTTTCAATGGAATCATCAGAAAATTTCTATTTCGAACCGTTCAATTGGAGTGTCCATTTTACCCCACCTTCCCCTATCACAATTCCATCTAAAATGCAAATGTGATTGGCTTGAATAACAGAATAAAAAAAAAATTCAAATAGCACAAATGTATGAGATGAGATGAGATAATAGAAATGATGTTTTTTTTTTCCCCCTCTACAAAGAAAGTGAATTCTAAATGAGAATAACTTTGTACACGAAGAAATGAATTTATTTTACCTGTTGATTTAAAACATCCCATGTTTTTATAGCTGATGGAATCTGTTGATTTCGTGAAGTACGCTTTGGTGGTGAGTCCCTTTGAACAAGATAGAGTGGACGTGATCCACGTACAGCACCATGAGGTGGTAATACACCAGCAGCTGATACTGGCTCTTCAACGTGATACTGCCAAACCACTTGCATCGTATCATTCTGCAAAAAATGAAAAAAAGAGAAAAAAAATGAAAAATAAGAAGCATTGATAAAAACGAATTTGCATTCAATAAATTTTCATGAGGAATATCATAATAGATGTACAATAAATGTAACAAGGGAAGATAGGGGACAGGGATATTAAAGTACATATTCTCAGATTCTTCCTGTAAAAAGGGGGGGGTAAATAAAACGTTGGAAAATCTACGTTCAGGAAATTGGCAAACGTTGGAAAAAAAAGGAATCTGAAAATCTCATACATTTTCTATATTCATATATATATATATACATATATATATGACTCCAGTTATGTATATCCTATATATACATATATATATATACAATGTATTTGGCATCATTCCAATATCTGGTGAGAGACTGCATAAGTCATGTGAATAAAGAGAGAAAGAGAAGGCAAATCGTGCCTCGATTCAGTAAAATTTTCAAGACTTGTATTATTGATCCAACAAGTCATGGATGAATAAGAGATACGGAAGTACTCAGTTATCCTTTGGAGGGGGAGCTTTATACAATTAATAGTTTGTGAATATTGTAGATTATATTGTAGTCAGTGGTGTCTGTTTGTTCAAGTACGTTGGACGATGTTGAAGAACCACAGAGGATAGGGAAATCAACACCTGGATTACTTCCCATGGGTTGATGGTGTGTACCTCCCCTTTTTGTGTTAGCTCTTTTCTTCATTATTATTACATTCCCTCTTTTTTTTTTTTCTATTCTAGTTGGAATGAAATACACGTTAATGAAGGATAACACAGATGAAAGAGTCTAGAAGGATTATTCACTGGACATCGTCTGATACATTGAGCTAAATTTCCCACGAATTGTTATTTCTGAATGTTAAGTATACCTATGTTTGAATTTAAAAGAGGCAAAAAAAAAGGGGGGGGGGGGGGTAGGGGATATTGCAGGTTCATTACCCACTGCATTCAGGGGATTTTGATCTTAATGATGATGACCAAGGGTTAAAGGTTGAATTCAATAAATTGGAAGGAAGAAACAATGGTGATTTGATTGCACGTTTTGTGTACTGATATATTTCGTTGAAATAGAGAGAAAAAAAATTGGCATGGATCAATTCCACTGAGAGACAGTGCACACTGCCACGTACTATAAGCTTCTTTGAATCACCGTAATTTTCCTCCAAGCAATGTCAGGGCCTTGGGGGGGGGGGGGGGGGGGGGGAGGGGAGTTATATGGTTATACACGATGGGACTATAGACACGTGGATAGAGAGAGAAATCTACTTCGTAGTAGTTTCTCCTCCAACACTGTAATTTATAACCCCCAGTGTCTTTACATGGCTAGAATAGGGCGCGTGTAGAGAAGAGAGAATATAGGGGGAGGGAAAATGAACGAGGGGCGTATAAACGCATTCAGGCATAACCTCGTTTGTTACAAGCTCAGACCAATCATGTATGTGTCATCGTCTACCTCGTTTACTAGTTTATGAATATTATAGTGTGTGAATTTTCATTAACAATTTATGCAAAATCATCAATTGATTTTGGGCTATTCAAAGTGGGGTTTAGTTGGTGATAACGAGAGAGTGTTATTTCAATGCTACTTGAATAAATATTGATTATTTGGTGATTTTAGTGGTTTGAGCTGTTTTAGGAGTTTAAGGAATTTTTGGGGATGTATTTGGAGTTGATAGGAATTTGCTGGAGGAGGAGGATAATATTGCCGATTTATTACTAATTGAGGCAATTGAAGGAATTGTGGGAAAGGTGGACAAATGATGAGGATACGATAATTCGTGGTCGAATGGGAATCATGAGGAAGAGAGGCAGAGAGCTTCTAGATGGTTGGCGCTTTTGATAAAGGGGCCAAAGTGTCCGGCTAGCTGTCGACAATGATGATCGAGCTTTGTGCCAGAAAGAAGTTCTCAGCGACTAACTGGGCTTTAATGTTCAAGATAGAAGTCCTTTTACGTTGGTAGATGTCAAAGAATCAATATTTGAAATGAAAATTAACATAATTCCTAGGAATTTCCAAGAAATTCCTAGGGATTTCCAAGAAATTCCTAGGGATTTCCAAGAAATTCCTAGGAATTTCCAAGAAATTCCTAGGAATTTTCGGGAATTAGGAAATGTAACTGATTTTTCAGAAAATATGTTGCTGGAGTCCAATTTACCAGGAATTCTTAGGAATCATTCCTGAGAATGTAGGCATAATTCCTAGAGATTCTCTGAAATAATACCCATGAATTTTTCGGAATAATTCCCATAAATTCTCAGGAATAATTCCTAGAACTAACTCTTAGGAATGATTCCTATGAATGATTTCTAGGAATTATTCCTGGGAATGATTCCTATGAATGATTCCTGGGAATGATTCCCAGGAATGATTCCTAGGAATGAATCCTAGGAATGATTCCTAGGAATAATTTCTAAAAATAATTCCTAGGAATAATTCCCAGGATTTTTGTTTGAAATAACCCTCAGCAAAAATTCGAGGAATTCTCAAAATTAATTCTCAGGAATAATTTCCAAGGATAATTCCTCGGAATCTCCAGGAATTTGGCCATATAAGTGTCAGTGTTCGGATTCCGAGCGACAATTCCTAAAAATTCCCAAGAATTCATAAATATAACTAATTTTCTTTTCATTCCATCAAACCATAGCAACCAAATAGATTCTGCTAATGTTCAAACTTTATAGTCGTCACAAGCTCCTAAGGTTCATTAAAAAAAGGAAAAAATTCCAAGTACCCCAAGGTGTGAAAGATCTCAACGTTGAGTAAACGCATTTTACGTCGTATCCATTCAAGGAGTGTCACGAACGAAATTAAACAATTTCATGGGGCGAATGTAAACGTTAAAATGAGCTTGATAATTGCTGAAGAAGTTGGCCGGATACAAGTGAGAAAAGCAGAGAAAGAGAGAGAGAGAGAGAGAGAGATAGTCGTCTTTCTCCTGTCAGCATATACTGCCTCTTTAATTGCTTTTTAAAAGCAAAAACTTCGATGCTACTCATCTCTCTTATCTTCTTTTCTCACTCCACTTTCTTTCTCTCGCTTTTACTTCAGGGAATATATTCCACCTCTCCATTGAGTCTCTTCCACGATAAAATACCTAGCAAACGCGCTTACTTGCTACCTTGTGCACAACCACTTTCGCATTCTACTTAGGAATGTTCAATATTAGTTTTCTCTATCGAGTTACGCTTCTCCTACTTGGACTATCTGTCTTACTCCTTGATAGTTAAAGATTCACCTCTTTTGCAGTTCGTCTCATTGGCTCTCGTGTGTGTATGTGTGTGTGTGTGAGAGCTATCTGAGCTATATAAAACGTGCTATACTGATTCTTAGAGAGCTTTCTGAGTATAACTAGACTCTTTCGTTTGCTGAGTTATGCTCTTAGCTCACTTAGTTTTCCTTTCATCTTTTACTCTCGCAATTAACAATGCTTCTAACGCCATTTCTCCTTCTTTTTTTCTCCTCTTCTTTACATTCTAATTTTCCCTTTTTGTAATTTATTTTATTCACTTCTACACTCCTTCTGTTCCTTCTGTTTCTCAGTGTCTTGAGTCTTTCATTCCTCATTTTGCCTCAACTCAAAGGCAAAATGTGGACCACTTCCTCAAGATTTTCAGGATTTTTTCCCTCTTTTTTCTTCAGTTGTCCTGTCAATGTTTTCCTCAACTCCTCCTTCTTTCTTTCGGTTAAATTAATTGAATTTTTTTTTGGTTTCATTGTAAAATTGTCAATAGATTACTCGTTGAATGAAATTGTTTTTGGTGCTTCTTCTTGTGTGTGTGTGTGTGTATTGGTAAGAATTCTTGCGTCTCACGATTTCTTCAATTGGAAAATGAAGAAACGAGGGGTTGGGATGACGAATGACGCCAAGAGTGAAGCCTCACTGGTGGTCTTGGGGGATCGTAAATAGTAACAAGTTTGAAAAGAATAAGAGAAATAATAAAAGATACGATGAGGGAGAAAAGGGGGAGAGGGGGGGGGTATATAAAAGTAAATAGAATGGAGTGAAATAAAAAGGAGAGGAAAAAGATTTTACCGTGATTTCAGTACCAGTCACTTGAAATCTCTCTCTCTCTCTCTCTTTCTCTTTCTTCTCCCAGTGGTATCATGTTAAACCAACTAATAGTATTTTCACAAAACGTGTATCAGATGGAAATGTCTCTGAAGAAGAGAATTTCACAGTCGTATAATGAAATTCAGGAAATTAAATCGTGACGAAAATCGATAAACTGAAAAATAAGTATTTTAAGTGAGAGAATTGAAAAGACAGGTAGTGGAGAAAAAAAGAGGAAAAAAAATGAAAAAGAGGTCTGTGTGTTTGTTATTTTTCTTAAAATGGGTAAAATGAGAAAATTTCATTTGAAATAAAGATATTGTTAGACATTTCGTTTCCAATTCCCTTTGCAAGTAGTGCCAAAAGTTGACTTTACTTGCTCTATCTATATCTCTATCTCTTTTTCTCTTTAAGAGTTGAATTCATCCCCTTTTCTAAAATTCGTTTCGATCGTGAAAGAAGATCTAGGTCAGTACACTGGAGACCTATCTACCTATTTCTCCTGCCTCTCAGCGAAAATACAGAAGCCCCTCTCTCTTTGCAAATGTCAGATAATTGTTTTCGGCTGCCAGAATAATTACGTTTTGCCATACACAGCAAAAGTTGTTTGTAAAGTTTTAATGTATCGGTTTATTGATCGTATTTGTCAATGTCTAAAGCCATAATAATATTGCAAAATTTTCCTACAACAGCAAGTAGAAAATTCAATTTTACTCCTCAAAGATGACAGATTTATCTACTGAATAATGAATAAATCATTCATAATTCACGAGTGTAGTGGAATAACAGGTTGAGTCAATTTTTTGTCAAAAATTAGATTTTATCAGAATTTGCTTCAGGATGTATGGACACGTGTCCCACAGAAAGGATTTGACTGAATATGACCATTTAAGGCCTTATTTTTGAACATGCATAACAGGTCAAGTTCGCTTTACGCAATTTTCAGGAGTAGATTTGAGGTATGTCGACTTGACTTGAAAAATAATCATACATGTCAAAGTTAAGTCGACATAAGTCAGTCTCTCTTCATTGAGTTTATATTGTGTTATGATCTGCTTAGACGATCTTACTCAATATCAATATATTCTTCGTATACTTCAAATAAATACTCATCGATTATAATAATTATAATCGATAAGTATTCATTTAATATTAGTATTTATTTTATTTGTGGAGTTAAGTCGACATAACTTGAATTTCTTTCCAGACATTTCAAGTTAAGTCGTTGAAATTATAGAAAAAGAAAGACTGCCGACAATATTAGCTTTTGAATATCTAAATTGACTGCGAATCAATGACGTTCATCATGAATGTAGCGCATAATCAAGATCGCATCATCATTTTACGGTTTTTCGGCTCTCCTGGAAAATTTACTTTTTTTCGACTTAACCTGTTATTCCACTACACTCGTAAATTGGAAATTCAATGAAATATCGTCACTTATGTGTGTTTGAAAATTCCAAAAATAACATTAACTCGAATGGAAAACCTCTGGTAATTGGTGCACCAGTTGGTGCGATTCGTTAATGAGTAAACTCTGACTAAATTACGGTCGAATCCATTAGTATGATCGCCTCATTGAAAGTGAGTACCTCTGGTGCTCATACATGTAATACTAACAAACTTCAATGACTCCTTCAAAATTAATTTCAGCAGATTAAGCGAAGAAAATTTTGATGCAACGGAAAAGCTCTCGAAAGCTTCACCCAGCATCCTTCGAAAACTCAACAACGATAACACAATTTAGAGGATTTCTGCACAAACTTCCAACACAGATTCTCGTGAATTTTCCTGGTTTGGGGAGCAATTTCTGGATTTATATTGGATTTTTAAATATATTCGATTAGATTGATGCAATTTATGTGGATTTAACTGAAAATCGAAAATTGGGAGAAAGAGGATATAACGATGTGATGTCTGATCAAATATTTAATCTCATTCTGCGACAGAGATCACTGAAACACTTTTTTTTTCTTCTTTTTTTTTTTGAGGCGGGTTATGTGTCTAACCAAGGGGAGGATGATTTCATCCTGGCAAACTCTTTTATTTAACGAGTTTCCACTCGTTAAGCATCGATAGGTGTTTTTCCCAGTTTGTGGTGTACGGAAGGAGAGGGATTATTTTTTTTCCTCGAATTGAACGCTTTTCGTAATCGTTCTGAATTTCCCATATATTGTTGGAGCGTTTATTTTTTTTTACTACCATTGAAGAGAGAGTATCGGATTTGATAAATCCGGAGAAATCCCAATTTTTTGGAGGATTCGATTAATTTTATTTTGCGATGAAAAAAGAGAAGATATTCTCCGATTCTTTCGATTTTTCCAATGCAAAAAAGTTTATATTTTACTCTTTTTTTTTTTAAGTCTGAGTACAGTTAGAAAAATTACGATTTCAGCAATAAAAAATTGATGGATTAATGATCTAATTGATTGGAAATTCATGAAAAAAAGTGGTTATATGACATGTGCTTTTTTTAAAACTGTTGCATTCCTTTTTTTTTTTCCATTTTTCTTAATTTTCTGTTGATTATTCGAGTGTTTTCCTGTTATTTTGTGCATTTCGAGATGAAAAAACTTCATAAAACCATTTTTTTGCGGTATTCTTCTTGTCTTATTCGTGAAATGAACAAATTTATCATCAGAACATGCGTCCCTTTTTCTCCACTCGAAAAAATCCGGAAAAAGGGAGATAAAAATAGAAACAAAAAACAAGTCCTAATTAAATGTTGGAAAGGTCGTTTCAATTTAATGAGAAAATAACATTTTTTTCCTCCTCCTCTCCCTCCAAGAAACGGATAGTTAACCATGGATGGTCTCCCTCTTTTCTCTCGAGTTCTTTCTGCAATTTTCACCATTGGGACTATAGTGCACAATCTAGAGATTGGATTTTACCAAAAGTAAGAAGGTCTTCAGGCGTTTCTAACGCAACTGTAAGAATAACTCTCTGGATAAAATGGAATTCTCCATTACCAGATCTAAGGGAGGGGGGAGAAAACAGGAAAAGAGGAGGAAGAGGGAGAGTAAAAAGGGAAGTTAGAGAGGGTGAGGGTTATCCCAGGCCTGGGCGTTATCTTAATGGCACTTATTGTCTTGACGTATAGCAAGCTTCACACACAACCCTCCTTTGGTAGAATCGGTGGTAAATGCCCTCCTCCTACCCTCTTCTTGAGTTGTATATACTCTAACTCTTACCACTGTACTCTGGGGCTCCTTTTACTCAAGAGAGAGAAGTACCCAGAGTTACACATACACATATGCACATATATACACGATGTCAACTCGTTATCGCCTCTGGATTAAAAGCGCGTTGCACATGTGTAATGTAATCCGACGTTTTTCTGACGGTGTTAAGGTGTTATAAAAATATAAGAGGGAATCACAGAATCCCATACACTGCGAAAACTAATGTTTGACATCAAGACACTTTCGTGGACACTTTTATAATATTTTAAAGATTTCTTTGGTAGTGATGATTCAATTATTTCTAAATGTTTGGATCTGCCAAAGTGTCTTATTTTTTCACTGACACAACCTATAAATGTATACGTGTTCTGTCATAGAATAGCAACTGAATTGAATGAATTTCTGGAGACTGGAAGGTGGCAAAAAAATCGATTAAAAATTAGAAAATCTGAGTATATTAGTATATTATCAATTTTGCATCGAATCACCTAACTGTATGATTATATTAGTTAATGATTAACTAAATAAATTAAGCTATAGTACAAGCTTTCATATTGCTAAATAACCCAGTTATTGCAGGTAGAAGAGCTCCCCGAAGAGGAGGAAGTGAAGGCTGATACTGTCTTTTTAGGGATTAAGTTAAAGAAATCAAGAGTTTAGAAGTGTAAAAATGTAAAAATTATAAAAAATAGTTTCTTTATTTTTTTATCATAGCGAAAAGCAATAACAACAAATTACAGATGATCTAATTATAGTAATTTAAGGAAACACTGTATACGAAATGAAGGCGTGGTGAGAAGGATGTAAAACAAATAATGTAACATCAATGAATAAACTCTATTCTATTCTACCTAACTGTACACAAGATTGGTGTAGTCTTTGGAATGTTACACCGAGCTATTGGCCTAAGCCATGAGGATTTCCATGATGAGAACATCACTATAGTGAAATTCATCCTGAAGAAAAATGGCTATCCAGAGAAATTCACCAATCGATGTATAAAACAGTTCCAAATTCGAAGGAACTCGGAACAGAGAGAAAAGAAATCTCCGAAACGGAAGAAATGCTTCAAATTTCAAGATACTATCAATTTTAAGATATTTGTCTCTAACTGATATCTCAAATTAAGACATCTGTGAAACATTACTTTTTGCAGTGATATTTCAGGGAATTTTGTTTTTTAATTAAAAGAAAAAGATAACGATGTTTTTTTTAATTAATGGCCAAAAAAAATTTCGGTGTTTTAACTGCGGAGTTTAGATGAGATGCAATTTTATCACCAATTTCTTCTTCTTTGATGATGCTCCGTTCTTTTTTATTGCGCGTATTTTTCCCACCCACCTTTAATGGCAATAAAACCGCGCGCGTACGCGGCACGCGCCTCACACGGAATTCCAAATTCTTCAGTTGTGTAATACAATCTCTACTGGCTCTGCGATGAGAATGTAAGAGATAACGCAATTAAACCGGTTTTTTCAGAGATTTTATTAATTGACGGCTGTGGAAATTAGTATTGTATTCAATCTTTCTCTGATCACAAATGACTATATATTGGATTAAAAAAGAAAAGAAGTAAATAATAGAGGTTTCGAAATTTTTCAACACTTCGATGATAGCCGAGAGGCGAAAAACAAGCTGATGAAAAATTTCAATTCAATACACACACAATCTATCGGGTCAGTTTATTCTTTTTTTTTCGATACGATACTGACAAGTGAAGAACACGAGCTATAAATCGATGGAAAGTATGACGCACACAATTTTAGAGAAGAGGGGTGGGGGGGAGAGGAAAGGGGTGATTGTCGGGCTCACAGGATTTATTGACGCGTGTCTATAATGCTCTCGAACAAGTAATTTTTTCTCTAAACGCCACGAGAGAAAAAATTGAGCTGGAAAAAGGAATAAATAAAGGTTTTGCTTGTTTTTCCTTTTTTTTTTAGTTCTTGATTACGATGGAACTACGGACACGTTAATCATTTTCTGCATAGACATTTCCAATATTGTTGAAATGTCAACGATTTAACGCATAATTCTTGCAGTTACATTTTTTTTACTTTACTAATTTTTTTTTTTTTTAACAATTTTTTTTTTTCAATGTTGAAAATACGACAATGAAATATTAGTTGAAAATGTTGACGATATCGTATCAAAAGTTTAATCCCTGCAATACACTTGGGTATATAACCACCACCATCATACAATATTCATCCTCTTTCTAAAGTTCTAAGTTTCCTTCTTTTTTTTTTTTTTACTCATTTTTTTTCTTTGCTTGCTGCTTTATTCCCTCTCAACTTCTCATATATATGCGAGTTTTTGCCTAGTGCCTCGTAAAACCATGATTTTGAGATATTTGCTTTGGATTAAGATTTTCGTTTAACTTTGGAAAACTCGTACAGGCATTTTACAAAACCACACTACTGAATTCACCCTCCCCCCCCCCCCTTCCTCCGTTTACATTTTACCCATGGATAATTGTCTTCTGTTCTCATCATACAGAACTTCATCTTTCAACGATCAATATTACTCGGAAAAGTTCATAATCCAGAGAATTAGTTTCTGAAATATAACGGAAGAGTCGCAAATTAAAAATGAACAGTTTCTCTTCTTGTTTTTTTAAACTAAAACTTTTTTTTACCTGAAAAATTAATATTTCTAGGATTTTGTTCTCAATTTTTACGAAAAGAAAAATGAATGAGGGCACTTTGAAGTAAAATCGATATTTTATTTAATAGCAATTAAAACTTTGAAGTAGATCTCATATTTCTAGCAATTAAAAAATCAATTAAGAGGGATTTGACTTACTGGTCTCAATTTAGTTTATGTTACTTATTTTTTCTTCATTTTTTTTCGCCTCATTAATGTGTAATACTAGTGAACTATATTTTACGTTTAATATCAATATTATCTTAATTCTTTCTCCCTTTTTTTTATTTAGCAAATTGATAAATAATTTTATGACAAAAATAATTAAATAAAAATTTTGAAATTGGATATTACCTAACAAGTGCGGTAAAGTACTTTTTTGCTCAATGTCCTTGAAAAATGCGCTTTAAACCAAGCAACATGAGGTTAGAAACCCATTTTTCCAGCACCCTGTGCAAAAAAGTACTTTTCTGATGAGTGTGAGGTTGCAAAACGAGCCCAAAGGGAGTTTTGCATTCACATGCATCGAAAAAGTACTTTACCACACGTGCAAGGTACAGTATTCTATTGCAGAACGTGTTAAAAATGCCACTAACTGCAAAAAGTGGCATAAAGTGACATTACAGTGCGTAAAATGGCACTTTTCGAGTTACATTCCCTTTCTACCGAATTCTCCATTGATTCATCAATTTATTACGATGATAAAATTGCAATTATTGATTTAATAATTGTCTAAAAAAATTAATTACAAATTATACAATTAAATTAATGTAAAAATTGTCTAAAAAATTATAAATCATGATGAAATTCGTGATAAAATTTTTTTTAAATTTCCACAAATAGATGAGGCAAGATTAACTATTAATTCGTCTCTAAATATAAAGGTACTGATGTATGAGCACAAGTACAGTCCAATAATAAAGCACATAAAGAAGAAGATAATGTGAATAGTTTGCAGCTGTATGTGTATGTGGATAGAAAAAAAAGAGCTTTTCCCAGAAGAGCAAGAAAAAAAACTCTCAAATAAAAAAGAAAATAGTTAGAAAAAAAAATGAGTAAAAATAAATGAAACTAGATTGAGTTCAGTGACAGCCTCAAAAGCGCACTACCGGATGTTCTTTTACGGCTTTGGATCAAGGGACTTTGGCTTAAGTCTCATGCAACAGTCTCAGGGAACCTGGGGAAAAAAGTAAGAGAGAGAGAGAGAGAGATAGATAGAAAGCAGGCATGGGGACTATATGCCAACCGGGATCAACGAAGCCGCATCAAGTGATCCCAGGACTGGTATAACCACTGCTCTTCTCTTCTCCTCTTATCCCACCCACTGTAATAAACTAACGTACCACCGACTATTTTACCTCCTCATCTCTTTCTCCTCCTCCTCCTCCCCCTCCCAACATTCAATCCATCCGTCTCGCTTCACTTCGCCTATCTACACTTGGTACTGGGGGGGGAGGGGGGGGGGGGGGTACTCGTAAAATGGATAAAATTTAATCAAACTTTGCCTCCCAAACTGTAGAAGCGATATCGTTTCCACTCTCCTCACACACAGCAGCAGCAGCAGCCTTTGGGCTTTATCCTATCCACAAATGTTACAATATATATAACATACATGTCCACGATTAAAATTTCAACTATTAAGTACTTTGGTAAATTTCACAATTATTTGACGAATTTTAGAGTAATTAACGAGTTTTTTTTTTCTTTTAATATAAATTGAGTTTTAGAGAATTTATTGAAGTTGAATAGAAATTTTTTTTGCCCTTTTTTTTTTGTATTTCAAAGCGGCATTTTCCATATGAAAGAAAAATCAGAGAAACATGGAGGATATGAGGTGAAAGAAGTGTTCAAGTCACTTGGAATACGGTTGTGTCAAGCTGAATAGAAAAGTTTGTTCGCTAGTTAAAAATTTTTCACGAGGATATAAAAAAAAAATGGGGATAAAAAAAGAGAAAAAAAACGGTGAAATCACGTTTGTGAAGGGGGGGGGGGGGGGGTTGACTTCGGGGACACACAAGCAGAAGAGTAAACTCCTTGTGGAGTGAATTTTATCTGCCTTGGAGTTTTCTTACAATTGGAAAAAATCACAATAGAGCCAGTAGTGCCTTAAAACTGTCATTAAAACGGTAGCAAGTTTTTTTTTATTGAATTTGTAGAGAAGAGGGAAAAAAGGAGGGATGGGGTGATTTAAAGTGTCGTTGAGACTTCATGCATTATTGAATTTTTCATTCATTTGTTACGCGAAAATAATTGTTACACGATTTTTTTTTTTTGTCAGGAATTAAAAACATATTGGATTGCAAATTGATTTGTCATGTGAATGAGAAGTGCAATCGATATTACTGCAGGTTCAAAGAAATAACAATGTTAATTTGATTTTTCATCATTCTTTCATTTCTACATTCTTCTCATTAATTTTCCTGTTCAGAATTTAATTGAAAAAAAAAAAAAAAAAAAAAAAAAACAAAAAGAGAAAACGAGATGTTACATAGTGAACAATGATGAAACATTCAATGTGGTTGAAAAATGTCACGTTTTCAATTCCTCGTGTGCTGATTTTGCATGTCACATATCACGTATACGACAGCATTCATTACATTCTGGGTCATTGACAGTGCTCATGTACAAAACGTCAATAGCTTTTGAGAGCATCTACATTGATCTGTCATATTGAAAAATGTACGTGAATCTGTCTCTTTCTAACTCTCAATTCTGGCAATGATTGTATTCCAATATTAGGTTCATTAATTTTGGATTTTCGGGGTACATGGAAAATAGTTTACGCCTAATTTAGATTTAATGAACATGGAAATTCTGGAGAGGAGAATAATTGACAGTTGAACCCTTATTTTTTTGATGCTATATTAAAAATAATGATTTTTTACATTTTTCTGAATTTTTTCATAATTTTTCTTCGTGTAATTCATGAGATATGAATTACTAAAGTAAATCGGACAGAAATAACGAAATTACTGAAAAACCACAGGGTTGACCCATTTTAACTAAATAATAGAAAAAAAAAATATTCAATTCACCGTATAATTATTGAGAAATTTTTATTAGAAGGTAGTCATAACTATTTGCCTCTCTCTCTATCTCATGCATGTAATCAGAAAAAAATCTGTAAAAAATTGTGAACGTTCCCCACTACGTCTGCATTATTGTTGAATTTTTCCAGATTTTTTCTGGAAGTACTTCTTTCTAATAAAAATTCTGAGAAAAAATGATTTCAATAACGAGAAAATTTTTGAAAAATACATAAGTAATTTTTTTTAGATCGAAGGACGTTACGAAAAAATCTGAAAAAATTTGGAGAGATGCTCTGATATGTCTCAAATGTTCGTGAATTTTTTCAGATTGTATTGTAAAGATGCCTTTCCGGTAGAAATTCTAGAAAATAAGAGATCCAGCAACATGACTTTCTTCAATTTTTCACAAGCTAAAGACATGATTTTCGAATAGTTTAATCACTTTTTCGTGTAAATTGAAGCACTTTTTTCCAAATTATTAGCAATTAATTGGAAACTAACCTACAAATGCTCATTTTTTTATCTTTTATCAACCGTACTCTAAGAATCTGATAGAAATTTTAACTGGAAAACAAGCACCATAATTAATTTTTTCCAAAATTAATTAATATACCCAAATATTTGCCGATGCGTTAATATTCTTGATGGACAAAGTCCACAGTCCACTATTGGTCTAACATGAAATAGATTTCCCCGCGGAGTACAAGCCCATCAAAATTAAATAAACATACAATAGTGAGCAGTAGCTGTAACATTAAATTGAAATAGCAACGAATTTCAGTTGACAGAACAATATTAATACCTGATCAAAGGAGAGAGAGAGAAGGAGGAGTAGATTGGGCTATGCTAAACTACAGTGGGACAATGGACCGCTTAATTTCACGCTTATTCCATTACAGTGTTACCCTCTAACCCCCCCCCCCCCCTCCCCTCCCCCCTCCTCCTCCCCCGCGAAACATGGACTTGCACATATATTGCCGATTGCCAATGGCCTACAGTTGCATATGAATTTCCAATTCGTGTGTCTGCTCTACTATAAACGCATTCTCAATCGATTCTACTCCAAAGCGTCAGCAGGATTAGATGAATACCCGAGACAGTTACACATTACATTCACCAATTTAACCTGCCAATTTACGCCTGTATTGCTGTATTAACACATTGTGGTTGATGCAATTGCAAAATTTTCTAATTAAAATTGATTAGAATTCAGTTGAAATAATCAAATTTTAGCATCAAATTAATTTTGTCGAGCATGTCCCATTGGTGGAATTCGAAAATTAGGGAAATGACACATTTGCAATATGTGAATATTTTGGAAAATAAGCGAGATAAGGCGATTTTATCTGAATCCTTTCCTCTAAAAAAAAGCTCTTGAAACTCTTCAAATGAAAGTCAAGAATTTTTAGAAAAAAAGAAAAATTCTAAAAATGCCAAAGCGATATATATATATATATATATATATATATATATATATCCTTTCCAATCAAATTTCAATCCTCATAATTTCATCTTCGCCTATTTTTCCTAGGATAATTCATGTAATTTAAGAATTAACCGAACTCTTCCAATATTTTTCAAACTTGTGCATTAATTTTAATTGATTTAATTCTTAAAAATTGTATCAATCAATTTAATTAATCTACTTAAATAAAATCTTAAATTAATATTGAATGGTCGATAGAATCAAATTCTGTCTAAATTAAGAATTCCTAAACTAAAGAAATTCGGAAAAACACGTCAAGGATGTCCAAACCGGGTTCGAACCTGCGACCTTCGTAAAAACCGGTCCTGATACTAATAAAATTAGGATAAAAAGGGCGTAACTCAATTAGTTCACTCACTACCGAAATTTGTCATCCACTATTAGCCCCATGAGTCAACGCTGACTCACAGGTTTCCCTAACCGCATATTCAATCGCCATTACAAGTGTATTACGTAGAATCAACTCCTGATTTTCATTCTGAAAAGCATCTATAGTTGGGTTCATAGGGATTGACCTTTTCATCAGATAATACTGTCCCTGTAAACTACGTGAATATATATATTGAACCAAACTCTGCCCGAGACAGAGAGAAGGTGATAGAGATGAAGATAGATATAGATATATATATATATAGAGAAAGAGACAGGAGAAAAGCGAGGGTTACGTATACACAATCCAGACACGAAGGATTAACCGTTACGCGTTGGAGCAATCACGGGGAGGGTCTTTCCCATGTGTATTCGTATATATATGTGCATGTATGTGTGTCTGTGTATTACGCACTACGACCACAGGTTCTACAGGCGTAATCAAGTCCAACGTGAGGCCACATGCGTGCCTAAACCTAATGAGAGTCAGGGAATATGCCTATTGAGCAAGTCAAAAGGGGGGGGGGGTAGGAAAGGGTTTTGAGTAAGTGTGTATGTTGGGGGAAATAAATTTGTTTGGTTAATGTATTTTGATAAAACTTTGTAATTTAAAGATGAATGCTTTAATCGGTTTTGGAGGTAGAGAATTTTTCTGTAAAAAAAACGCAAATACCACCTTTTTTTTTTTTTTGGGGGTTAATTTGTTTTTCCCTTTCTCTCTTTGTAAGTACATGGGTAAAATGATAAGCAGAGTGATTTGAGGATGATAAGTGACAAGAGAATATGAATAGAGCCATATTTACAATATGACGAAGATTGAGCGATGTTAATGCTAACAGTAGTGACCCATGGCACCAAAGCAAACATATTACAGTACGTGAGACATCAAGATTTTTAAATACGATAAATTCACGTATACAATAATCTAACTATTTTCTCTAATAAAAATAAAAATAAAATGAGAACAACAATATAGAGGAGGTAGTGTCCTGCGATATGTCACGCGAGAAAATAGACACAATTTACATGACACACAGACATGGGAAGCATTGTGTGACATTTTGTCACATTCTCCTGATAAAAATACAGAATTTTTTTTTTGTCTGACTCACTTTTTTTTCTCCCTTTTTTTTTCGTTAATTCTCTAATTCCCCGCTATTGGTTTTTGATGAATCAATCAACTGTAACTACAGGCATTTCATTCACTCACTCCGGATTTCAGCAATAAAAAAAAAAAAAAAAAAAAAAAAAAAAGAGACGAGACAGAAAATGAAAATATTCTTCTATTTATTCAGGGAAGCGTTGAATCACAAGACACAAGCTTGTGTTTTTTTTTCTTCGTTGGATGCATCTGAATCTGAAGTATATTGAAACAGAAAGATCGAGATGATCCCATGGATTCTCTCGGGTTTCAAGTTTCACTTCTGTGGCGCGAGAAACCGCACACATATATATATACATATATACACAACGGGAATGGGAAAAAAACAACGAAATTGAAGAAATAAAAGGAAAAAAAGTGCAGGAAGAAATGATTCAGTTCCATGATATGGAGTTGGTGGTGGCAAATGTCGATGTTTATCGTAACGAGACACCGATACCCTGTGTGTCGCAGGAAAAAGGAGGTAACTTTTTTATACCATCATTTTCAGGTGCAAAGAGTATCGAGCACACAGTCTCTCTGTCTGTGTTTGTGTGTCTCATTACGTGAAATGGTAAAACTGGTGTAATTGACTCTGAGGTAATTAAAAAAGAAAAGGGAAAAATTTATGGAAAAAAAAGGGAATTGGAAGAAGGGAGGGGGGGGGGGAGGGGTAGGAAGGAAAAGGAAGAGCACATTCGCGTTGAAGTGTGTTTTAGAGTCAACTAGCGAGACACAGATGGGTGGAGCTGGAGGCCAACAAGGAAAAGAAATAAACGAACCGTGACTGCAGTTAACGAATAAAAAGAAGGAGGGAAAGAAATAAAAAAAAAGGGAGGGCGTACACCAAGTTGGGACGAATTGGTATCATAACCAGTGTACCAAGTCGTAAAATGCAAATCGATCCTCTTTTACTAAACGATCCAATTTACCAACCGCAGAATAGGCATATGAAGTTGAAGTACGGGTGTTATATATATATATATATATGTATAGGGGTTGATTTGTAAGAATGTGTGTGTGTGTGTGACTCCCGGGGGCAATTCATTCTGCATCTGTAGTATAACCCTCGAGCTATATATATGTATATATATAATATATATATTATCGAGAAAAAATGCGAAAGAATGAGGATAAGAAAAAGGGCCTTTTTCCCAGTAAATTGAAAAACGAACGAGAGAAATGGGGCAAATTGTGTTACACAGTTGCATTGTCAGTCTCGTGTCTTACCACACACACAGATATAGGTAGAGAGACAATTTTCTTTTCGTGCACAAATGCAAATCCCTTGTCCTATCATGATAGAATAGAAATAGAGTATGGTAAGAGAAAAAATGAACACACATGCTGAAGAAAATTTTTTTTTTTCCTTTTTTTTTTGTATCAAGAAGAATGTTTAACAAAAAAAAAAAAGAAGGGAGATGAGAAAAGTAGAGAGATGTTTCTCGTGACACTGGGAAATTGTTTTGTTCTGACATTCTAATTTAACAAAACGTCGCCTGTGGCATATGCAAAAATTTTCCTTCAGATTTTTTTTGATTTTTACACATTTTCTTTGGGTTTGGGAAAATTGGAAAGTTGTCATAGCTCCTCAGGATTCTTTCATCAGGATGATATAACTCGATTTATGAATAGGTACACTGGGATAAAATAAGGGGTAAAAAAAGTCAGATATTAATACTATTGATTTCTAGCAAATGCTTTTTTTTAATTAAAAAAAGTGTTAAATTGTCAAATTTAGTCAAATTTAATTTAGAAAAATTAACAATTTGATTTATCTGAATTTAATGAATTCAAAAATTTTTTAAATTATTTTTAAAGAAAATATATACTTAAGAATCAATAGTATCAATATTCCACAGATTCTCCCCCCTTTTTCTTCTCAATGTATAATAATAAGAAAATTGCAGATAGAAATGAATTCACATATCTAATATTCACAATTTAATCGTGTTATTTTCAATTGAAACAATTCCACCACTGTAATAGCCGCCAAATAGCTCCAATTATTACCAGGAAAAGAGAGAGAGAGAGAGAAAAAGGATGGAGAAACACACAATTTTTCCTTCACCAAGAGGGACTCCACTCTTGGTTCATAAAATTACTTATTCAAAAGAAAAAAAAAAAAAAAAAAAAAAAAAAACAAGGACATGAAGAATGTAATAAAGTAAATTTTTTCATTCCTTCATTACTCAGATATTATTTTCAATTCAACTCGGTCACTCAGAAATAACGTAATCGCGTCACGTATTTTATCCTCCCCCCTCCCCTCTCCCCCATATAAATATAAATGTTTCCCTTTGCCTGTTGTATACGTGGTAGTAGTAGTTTTAGAAATCCCGGAAAGTGGCCATTTACCTGACCATAAGGCAATGGTAGAGGTAAAAAGTGGGCACATAAAGGAGCACACACAAAAAAAATGTTTCATATATATATGTATATGTATGCAGACACTGTGAAAATGTGTATTATGAGAAGAGAAACGCTTACCAGGGCACAAAAAAAAAAAAAAAAAACAAGAAAAAGATGGAGTAGCAAAGGTTATACACCATATTTTTGATGGTTTATAGGATGAAAGTAAGGTAATGGATCTTGAAATAGGATAATTTAAAGTTTTTTTTCTTTTTTTTTTAAATAAAGAAACAAGTATTATTACAAGGCCACATTACCGTGATCTTGAGATCCCGTGGATCGCACGTGTCGTACTGACGATAGAAACGCAGTACAGTGTGTGTCTTATTCTCATATCCCAACAGCAGGTGGTAGTCTTGACTCGAGTCCATCTGCGGATCTCTATTCGAGTCTTTTACATGTCGGTCCTGAAACATAAATTAAATAAAAAAATTAAACATTAATTTAATTTGAGATTATGTGGGATGTTTGGACCAAATAAGATAAATTGTAAATGTCAATCTTTGGATTTTATTTTCTAAATTCGCGCCATTTAACTCCTGATCAGGAGCTTCTTCGTGCTCTTCAGATAAATGGAAATTGTCATAATATTAAAATTAAAATTGAGAAAAACAGAGAATATTCCCTTTTCTCATTTTCACTATTCATCTTCAATTAACTGTAATACTCAACTAACTCACAAACATTCAAAGACTAAAAACTCAATAAATAAAGACAGTTTGTAACACCCAAGAATATGATCCTGTCGAACATTTCATGTTGAGATGCCCTCTGTATGAGTCTATCAGGACCTCGTTCCTTCAGAGAATTAGCATACGTAAAAATTCTTTTGATATTACTGTAGAAGAAATCATAGTGCATCAGATCTATTAAAACTATCTACTATTACTGCATCGAAAGTTGTGAGCTGATAGCTTTTTCCCTAAATTTGTGAAACTTGTGATTATATTTGCTAAAAACGATATTCATATCGAAACAGCGAATTCTCAGTATGAAAAAGAGCTAAAAGCAAGAAATCGAAAATATACTTATGTAAAAGACGAATAGTCCACTTTTTGTAATTTTTGCAATTTTGTAATTTAGAATTAAGCTTAATTATACCCCTTTGTAAAAGATGAATTATCTTAATAAAATAAACTACATACATACAATAAATAATTACATAAAAATAAATTAATTCATTGGCTAGTTGTGACTAAACCTGCAAACGTGTGAAGACTACTAGACATTAATCAAAAAGTCAAGACAGTTCACTTGTTGTGTGTAGGGGGGGGGGGGGGGGGCACCCACAATGAGATGCGAGTGAGAAAAAACGAGGCAAAAGGTAAAAAATAATGTAACGTCATCGCTTGTGTTTCAATGAGAATTATATTAGCTTCTTATTACATTATTATATTCTCTCAGTAATTAACTATCAGAGGATTATGCGAAGAATAAAATGAAAAAAAGGAGAAAAAAAAAAAGTGGCTGTGAATATCACGGAAGTGTTAGTTCATCGGAATTCTTCTCCCGCACTTCCCAGGCTTCTTCTTCTTCTCTTGTTTCTATACTTTGTGTTTCATCGTTAGCTGGTGGTAGAGAATCTTCGGTATTGCGTAAACAGAAAAAGAGAAAGAGGGAAAAAAGGGCGCAAGGAATACGATGTATATACACACGAATATCGTTGGAGAACTGGGAGAAAAAGAAGCCTGATCGTGGCAGGACGAAATTGATAGTCCAGCGTGGCTTTGACCGGCCTCTCTCTCTTCTTTCGCGGGAACAAACACAGAAAAAAAAAAGGAATTTTCCCCTCTTAACTGGCTGTAGAGAGAAAAGAAAGAGGATTGCGTTACGCATCGTATTCGAGGCTGTAATATCGAATAAACTGCCAGGGAATTTCGTGGAATTCAAGGATAATATTTCAAAATGTCTGAGAATTATCTGACAATTAACAATCATTTTTCTGCAATTTTCAATATATTTAAATTGACAAAAAAATAGCATAAAGGCAAATTTATTGCTCGATTTATGACGTAAATTTTGTAAAATAATGTAATTTATTTTTCTATCAATTTTAGAGTGAATAAATGTGTTTTGAAGAGATTTGTACAAAGCAGACGAAATAATTTTGCAAAATTTCAAAATTTCATAAGAATTTTTTCCCATTTTTTATGATTTTGGAGTGAAAATAAGGTCCATTTTCCCCTTAGCTTGAAGTGTAACAAATAATTGGAAAAAAAATATTAAAAAAAAAATCAATCTATTGAATTTGAAGCCACGAGCACACAATGAGTTGTTGATAATTTTTTTTCATATTAGTTTTTTGCAATATTAAATTCAAGCCAACAAACAAGAAGAGACGGGCAAAAAATAATGAAGAAAATGAGTAAAAAAAAGAGAAAAATTGGCTCTTTTGTCGACAGCAGGTTTTCACGTGCAAACTGAAGTGGTTTCTCGTGGAAAAAAGAAGGAAAAAAGAAGAGGAAAAGAAAAAAAACGGTGAGCACACGAGAGAAGAGGCGAGAATAACGTATATACTGTTGTGGATCGATCGTTAAGACGTTTTTTGACACCACTGAGGGAGTTTTATACGGTAGCCATTCTCAACCCAAGTGTGACACTTTTGTTGTCTCTTTTTTTTTTCTCTCTTTCTATTACGCCTGAGGCCTCGGGATTCTCAGGACTGAAGCAACTGAAGACAGACCACCCTGTTGAAATTCAGTAGCTGAAGCAGTGAATCAATTTTTATGCAAGTGGTCCATTATAACTCGTTTCACATGGACATGAGGGAAAAAAAAGCAATTAACAAAAAAAAAAGGACACGAAGAAGAGGCAAGACACGTTAATGCTCACACACAGGTTAGATGCACACACACACAAAAAAAGAGAGAAGCGAAGATGAAGTGAATCCCTTCTTTCGCGCGTGTTTTCAGTGTGGAAAACAAGTTTTTGTGACTTGAAATTCCAGGCTACCGCCTCTCGATATAATTACTCGAATAGAGGCGAGAGAGGAGAATGACTCGTGTGGCTCTTGCATTATTATTTGCTCGTAAAAGAGCCAAACACCCCACGTGTATTTTTCATCCTCGAACTGGGCTAAGCTCTCGTAATTTGACATGATTTATAAAAAATGTATTTTTAAAATTTTTTTATATATTTTTAATATATTTATTGAATATTTTATTTTAATATATTTATTAATTTTAATAATTTATATATTTTTTTTGATTTATTTTTTATATACATTTAATAAATAGTTGTATATTTTCCCATATTTTTTATATGTTTTTTATATCCCAATATATATTTTATTTATATTTTATTTCCATGGAACTAATACCACACGTGAATTTTTATTTTTCCATCGTTCTTTATTAAAAATTAATTTGAACTTTAACACACACATATACACAACTACACGTCACTTTTGCCCCCACGTGATTCAGAACGAGCCACGCATATTATTCGGTTTCTTTTGTGTGTGTGACAAATTCTCTTTTTTTTTTCTTTCCAAAGTTTGTGCTCCGGCATTCTTTGCCTTTGTGGTGTGTGAAAAATCACTGGATTTTTTCTTTAACACCTTCCTTTCTCTCCCGAGGATTGAGAAGAAGAAAGGCGAGACTTCGTACATATATATATATGTGTGTTTATGTGTATGTGTAAGAGAGAGATGAGAGAAGGATGTAGATTTCATTTGAGAAGTGGCCACCGCATATATCTTGGACTTTGAACTTCGACCGTTCTTGACTCCGATGGAATTTCGAGGAGTGAAAAAAAAGCGAGATATCGTTTGATATCCACAATGGGGATATTTTTACACACACACACATACACACACATAAACACATGTGGAAGCCACTCCCGTCTTTGCATTGTTCTCCACGATATAACGTGATAAAAAGAAATGAGAGGAGAGAGAGAGAGAGAAAGAGAGTAAAGCAAGAAAATTGAATGAGATAAAGTAATAAAAATAAAGTATCAGCAAAATAGTTCGTTGCTGCACATACACCCCCACCCTCTCCCCCTCCCCTCCTCTCACGACGGATTTGCCTCATAAATTTCAATCCCCCCACTTCTTTCAATTCTCTTTTCTTCTCTTCTTTTTTTTTTTTTCATCTTTTTCAACTGCGAAAACAATTGGGCATGGCATGCAGCAACGAGAGAACTCGCCCGCCCTCGAGAGTGTTTATTATCGCGAGAGCACGCGATGGTTTCACACCCAACTCCACTGTTATGTGTGCCCCGTGACACACACACCGACTGTATGAAACGGGGGGGGGGGGGGGGGGAACAAAACAGTAAAAAGAAGAAAAAAAAAAAGAGAAAAATTCTCAACCCGGTGGAGGCTACAAAGGATGATGGTATGAGGAGGAGGGGAGGGGGGGGGGAGGAGGCTGGGCTCTCTGTACAACAGACTGAGACCAGTTAGAGTGAGAAAAAAAGGAGCGAATGAGGGGGAGGGGGATGCTATCACACACGTTGAGGCACACACTGCTGCCATAAATAAACCTGGGGCATAATTGTTTTGCATTATGTCGCCGACACGTCCGTGTTTTGGCCACCAAGCCGATACGAAAGAGGGAGAAGAGAAAGACACACAGTGAGAGTGTTATACCGTGGAAAAACCACCCCCCCCCCCTTTTATGGGTTCATTGTCGAAATTGATTCATGAAAGTGTTTTTTGTAATTTGCTTTTTTTTCCGCCAATTAATTGAATTTTTCCCCTCTTTTCTATTACCCCCCCCCCCCTCTACCCTTTCCTCTCGATAAATCGATTTGCTCGATTCTTGAAATTAAAATTCAGATTAAAATTAATATTAATATAAAAATTAAAAATTAAAAATATTAATATTAAACTAATGGAGAAATTTTTTTTTTTTTTTTAAATACATGCAATACACAATGATTCAATCATGTTTTAATTAGATATATCTATCCACATATATTCACCATGCAATAATAAACGTTCCGGCTGATTCGTTACACTGGCAATTATACCAATTACCGTACGAGTTTCTCTGAACAATTGATTCTCGAAGCAAAGAGAGAGAGAGAGAGAGGGGGGATATACCCATCCTCTCTTTTACCATGCCGGCAAACTTCATAGAAACTCCTCTTTTATTCAGACTCAAGCAGTTTTTTTCCATTTATTGTCTCTTTTTTTTTTTTTCAACTTAACATTACTTTATTTTTCATTTTAAAGCCGCATATATATATATTCTCTGTATACGATGCAAATGCCGGTTAAGTCGTTTATTTCATTGGAGGAGGGAAGGGGGGGGGGGGAGGGGCATTGGTGAGTACCAAAGAAAGGCCAAGAATAATCGTTCGTTTGTCCAAGAGCGAAAGAAATACACCAATGGGATATTCAAAGAATGGGAATATTCAAGAGCAAAAGATATATCGTCAATTTTTTTGTATCCCTCCCCCTTTTCCCCCCTTACATTCGCACTTTTTCAATCTTCTCATTCTACCTATATAGACAATTCGCAATGAGAGCGAGAGAGACAAGTAGAACAACTCTAATACAGCGCCTATATATATTGTCTGTCTGTCTGTGTGTGTGTGTCGAGATTGTATCATTGATTTTACAGCTGATAGGCCATAGAAACGATACATCATTTCTTTTTTATCCCCTCTTTTATATGAGAATAACTATCAGTTACACGTGAATAAACTTTAGTAGAGGCTGTGCTGTTGCTGTTGGCTTCTCATAAACGTGGAAAGAAGGAACAATGGTTAAAACCCAATGTGTCGTGTTTGGTTAAACACCACGACCCTATTTCCTTATACGAAGAGACTCCCTCCCCTTCCCCTCCCCCCCTCTCCTTTTCCCTGACGTTGCAGAAATTTCTTGTCTACTTGTGGGGCTTTACGGAAGCTATGAGAGTCCTTCTCCTTCTTCTTCCCTTATTGCCTTTTGCATGGGCAAACTGAAAGATAGAAAGAGAAAGAGAGAAAGAGGGGGGGGGGGGGGTGGGCTGTTGAATCGTAAAATTGATAAGTGATAAAGCCTGATAACGTAACAAGTACGACGAACATGTCCTGTTTTAAAGCTGCACACACGCACGGTATTGTACACAGATGCATCGACACGCGACTCTGTTAGAGTACATGGGGATTACCTTTTATACGGTTTTACACTGTTTCTGAGAGAGAAAAAGAGAGAGAAAAGGGGTGAGAGAAGAGGGGAAAAAGGCTTTATAAAGCAGACATTGAGGCGCCAGAGTTTGGCTCAAATTATCATTTGTAATGTTGGATATGTTGTATATACAGGTGCACACACACATATATAGATATATATATATATATATGTATATATATATAAACTATTTTATCATGTTTGCATGATAATACGTAAATTTTTTTGAAAATAGAAGAGGAATGAGGATATTTATGTATATACATATATATATATATATATATATATATATGTAGGTGAAAATAAGAGCGGAATGACGGTGAATTATAATCCCATTGGCCTCTCGTGATAATTTACTACACACGACACTCAATTTTCATATTATTTTTTTTTTCTATGTTTGTCTGTGCTTATTTTTTTAACATTTTTTTTCTTCCTGGTGTCAGGGGAATATCAATAATTTGTTATTTCTTCCAGAAGGGGAGGGGGGGGGGGGGGGGGGGTTAAACAAGTAGTGGGAATAATCGAGGAATTCGAGGAAAGGAAAAATGAAAATATTGTCTTAGAAACAAAAGGGCGTAAGTGCTATGTATAAGCATAGCACTTACGCCCTTTTGCTTCACAGGCGACTATATATATAGACATAAGGGTGGTTTTAAGAGTGTGTTGTGCTTACTGGTTTTGTGTAGAAATTGGATAAGAATCGATATTTTCACTGGTGAATACAATGGAAAAGAGACGACACACACGTTCAACCTCTACGATTTATCGAGCTTTCTCACCAGGTCCCCCCCCCCCCCTCCTCCTTTTCGACACGTATATTTTATACATCGTTATATCACACAGGGGTAATAATTTTTCTCGATTTCTCTCCTTTTTTCCACGTTTTTTTCCTTCTATTAATTCCTTTTTTTCAATGAAATTGACGGGAAACTATAGATTTTGCAGAGAAAAAAGGGACTCTTTTGTGATATAACTTTGTTAATTACAGTATGGTAAATTACGAGATTAATGATTGAAAAAAAAAGGGACGTTGAATTTAATGGAATTCACACAGCTGATGGCGATGGGGCTATTGGTGTTGAAGTGGACATTCAATTTTTCCCTCTTTTTTTCGATAAAAAAAAGTGTAATTAAGTTTCAATTTATCGAAGTAATTTTTCTGAATATTTTATCATCATTATGATATATATATATATACAGAGTGCACTGAACTATCTTTTTTGGTGGTAAAAGAGGCGATCGATCTCACTTGTGGGTTAAATGTGTGTGTGTGTGTTTGTGTGTGAGAGACATATTCTCAAATCCACGGTTCTTCTATTCACGGTAATAAAACGTAGCTTTCAATTAACGAGAGGAGAAGGCCCTATTGTTGTGTGTTCTGTTGCAACACACAGCGTGTCAGTGAAGAGTAAGGAAATTAAGGTGAAAGGAGACTGAATGAGATTAAAATGAAGAATAAAAGAGGGAATATAAAAAGAAAGATAGAGGAGGATTCTTGTAACTTGGGGAGGGGGGGGGGGGGATAACAGGTGATGCATCGTACCGGCATCACGCATCAAGGAACTCTCGATTCCCTCTGGGTTTCACGCGTGTATGGGCCTTTTCGCACTGGGTTAAAGAATCTCGTGTAGACGTGGAGTTACTTGAGATTTAAAGCAGTCTCTCACATTCTCATGCACCTTTTTTTGCAAAAAAATCTCTTCAGATTGAATTAAGGATATCCAAGTAGTTGGGATAACCTACTTTTTCTTTTCAATTTTGGTCACTTTCGATAGAGCAGCATGAAGAGATTTTTTTTAAACACAAATTGAGCCAAAAATAATTTTTGAAAAAAAAATCAAATTAACATTAGAATCCCATAAGCGAGATTCAGTTTCAGTTTCACTGCAACAATTCATGGTTACAGACCTATTTTTTCTTTATATAACTATATATATTCTTGTTCGTTAGAGTGTCTATTAATTTTTCAAATCATAAAAAAACGCCTGTTACCGGACAAATAGCGACGATTAATCCAATTAATTACATGAAAACATCAATTGGCAGCAATATTGGTATTTGAAATCCGAGGATCGGATTGGATATTTGTAATATTGTCACAAGGAAGAAAAAAACGAGAACGACCAATTTCACAAGGTTCAACAAATCATCGTCGTGGCCAATTAATTTCCAATTTTCACCCATTTTCATCAATGGAAGAGACAACATTAAATAATGAAATGAGGTCAGAAATTTCAAATCAAATTAACGATCTGATGCAAACACTTCGCAAAGACGGATCCCGGACTTCAAATCAGACACATCGCTGTAATAAATAATAAATAAACCGCCCCAACCTTTGATAATTAAATAAAAGTGTTTGTGTCTTATTTATTCTCCCTTGGAGTTAATAATATCATTTAACAACAATTTACCATCGTGGACATCGTTTTAAAATCGGTAAAATGTGTTACAAAATCGAGAATAATTATCATATTTATGATAACTTTAAATAAAATAAAAGTACATCATTAGGACCTGTCTTCTCAAAAATTTCCTCGAAAATTAAATAAAATTCACATTAATTCACGAGTGTAGTGGAATAACAGGTTAAGTCGAAAGAAGTAAATCTTTCAGGAGAGCCGAAAAACCGTAAAATGATGATGCGATCTTGATTATGCGCTACATTCATGATGAACGTCATTGATCCACAGTCAATTTAGATATTCAAAAGCTATTATTATCGGCAGTCTTTTTTTTTTCTATAATTTCAACGACTTAACTTGAAATGTCTGGAAAGAAATTCAAGTTATGTCGACTTAACTCCCCAGAATAAAATAAATACTAATATTAAATGAATACTTATCGATTATAATTATTATAATCGATGAGTATTTATTTGAAGTATACGAAGAATATATTTATATTGAGTAAGATCGTCTAAGCAGATCATAACACAATATAAACTCAATGAAGAGAGACTGAGTTATGTCGACTTAACTTTGACAAGTATGATTATTTTTCAAGTCAAATCGACATACCTCAAATCTTCTCCTGAAAATTGCGAAAAGTGAACTTGACCTGTTATGCATGTTCAAAAATGAGGCCTTAAATGGTCATATTCAGCCAAATCCTTTTTGTGGGACACGTGTCCATACATCCTGAAGCAAATTCTGATAAAATCTCATTTTTGACAAAAATTGACTTAACCTGTTATTTTACTACACTCGTGAATTGATTCTCCTTGAAAATCAAGTAATTCAGTTGTTTACTTCAATCTTTAAACACAATAAAAAAGAAACAGCAATGAGATAGGATGAGAATTGAATAAAGTTCGGTGGGAAGCTGCAAGAGAGGATTATAGTCAGAGACATTATAATGTATGTACAACAGAGACATAAGGTCGTATGGGGGTCTGACGCTAGCAGAAGAGATACGAGGCGGTCCTGCATTTCTCCACGTCCGTTCCTTATCGGTTGAGGCATACCACCACGGATCTTGTTCAAATGTATATATACTGGTACTGTGGTACGCCTTGGTTCTGCTTCTGGTGGTTTTGTGTCCCTTTCGGGGGCCTCACTTCAACATTGTATATACACATATATATATATATATATATATATATATATATATATGTATATAGGTATATATGCAGAGGACGATGGTGAAGAGAGGAAAAAAGAAGTACAGGATGATACGTCCGGACGTTTATACTCTCTTGTGTACTTGGGCAAAAGAGAAGCGTGCATTCCTCAGATCTTCGCGTGACGTTCCGGGAACGTCTGCCTTATTCGGATCTCATGTGCCTCAGTGATTTTTAATCAGTGATGAAAAATTTTCAAAATTACGGACAATTTGGAATTTACTCGGTCTTATTACTGCAACAAATATTTGAACTGACAACGAAATGTTAGTTATAAAAAAAAAAAATATTCTATATTTTGATGAATTATTTTGTCGAATGCAAATTAATATCACATTAATACAATTGAATGATATTATTTGAATATTAGAACCAACATATCTAGTATCGCATTCGAAAAAGGGTTTAAGAGGCCTTAAGAGGTTCTAGAAGATCCAAAAAAATTTCTAATAAATTGATAAATTTCTGATGCACTTGAACAAAAAAATTAAATAAATTAATAAAATAAAAAATAAATTTTCCAATGGATTTTAAATATAAAATCTATGTTTTTTTCAATAATTATGATTTTTTCCATCAAATAATTAAAGCATTGACTCTGTAATTTTTTCCCCCATCTGCTGACCCTTTTTTTATGAAAAAAATCATAAATTTGCTGAATATCGGCAAAAAATGAGTTAAAAAAAATGAGATAAATCCGAGGCCTATCTGTTACCCTTTAAATGATAATCATTGAAATATCAGTATTTCCTCAACAATTTAATTAATCACAAGAAGCACACAGCTTGTGTGTTTAAAGCAACTACTCTCTAGGCTTGATCCTTGAACAATCACCATAGGAGGTTCTTCTGTCTTGACATGGAGACTGGGTGACACTGTGTGTGTGTGTGTTTGTGAGACAGTTTTATCGCTCTTGCTCGTTGTAATGTCCGCACGGGGATCGTTTCTACCAGTGATGTAGTAAGCTGGTACATATAAATACCCCCCATATACAAACATACACATTCAAAACGTGGTATTCCAAGACCTCCGGAGTGTATCTATATATACACACACATATATACGCTTAAGCAAATAGTACTCACAGGTAAACTCCCGAGGAACTACCGAATATGAATGGCCTTGGGTAAAGCAATAAATCTGTATTACCATGCGTTTATGTATACGACTTGTGTGTAGAGTAAAACCTGCGGGGCCTCTTACAATAAGACAGAAAAACACACACGTGGCCACATGAAAAATGATAAATCATTTAATGACAAATTATTTTTATCCATACAATTGAAAGTAATACGACGTATCCCGATTAATTGGGTAATAGCGGATAAACTTGGCGTCATTCAAACGTTATTCTGTAATTGCAAGAGAGAGCAAAAAAAGAGAAAAGAGGTGAAAAAGTTCTGGATAAAAAAAAAGAAGAATGCATCAATGTATCGGTATACCATTGGGAAAACGAACTGAAGTATCCTCTAACTTTCCGTCTCGCTCGGCAATTACTCAAGTTCAAAGTTTGAACTCTGAAAATACCTGTATCAAACTCACAGAAGTTGAAAGTATATAGATATATGTCTGTATATATAGATATATAGATATATATATAGCTATATATATATGTATGTGCGATTGGTGCAGTAGTCCGAGTTGCAGGAGAGTGAGTTGATCTCACCCACTGTTTCCTCTCCCCCCCCCCTTCCTCCTCCCCCCTCCTCTTCTCCCCTTTTATCCACGATGAGTTTTTCTGGCCCTCGGGACTCACTCTGCACACTGTACCAACCCCTGGGAGAGTCTGGTGAAATCAGTAGGAGAGAGGGGAGGGAAGGGGGGAAGGGGGAGGGGGACTGAAGGGGGTAGGTTATGCTGCAGACGATATTACGACACACGGGAAAAATAAAATATTTACAGTTGTGTCGGAAGAGAGAGAGAGAGAGAGAGAGAGTCCGATAGAATTGAGTGTACCAAAGAGACTAGTCGGGGGAGCAACGTCGTGGACGAAAAAAAAAAGTATAATAAAAATTCATACAAATGCAGAGACTTCTCTTATGTTTGCTGCTGCAATGTTAAAAGGGGGAAAGAGAGAGAGGAATTGGAGATGGATTTATTGGAAAATTTCACATGGAGAAGATGCAAGGGTATTTTTTTACTGAAGAATTGGAAATAGATAGAAGAGCTGAAGTAATGAGTGAAGGAAAATAGAGAAGTTTATTGGTGATGAGGAGCTTTGCAAGCTTTGATCCCTTATTTTTTTCAATGCTGTATTAAAGATGCTATTTTTTTACATTTTTCTGAATTTTTTCATAATTTTTGTCTGTGGAATTTATGAGATATGAATTATCAAAGTTACTGAAAATAGCGGTGGTGGAGATGAAACGCCCTAAATCGGACAGAAATAACGAAATTACTAAAAAACCACAGGGTTGATTCATTATTTAAAAACTATTGGCGAAGAGAACAGCATTTTAACTAAATAATAGAAGAAAAAAATATTCAATTTACCGTATAGTTATTGAGAAATTTTAATTAGAAGTTAGTCGTAACTATTTGCCTCTCTCTCTATCTCGTGCATGTGATAGGAGATTAATGTAAAAAAAATTCGAGAAGAAAAGAATTATATTCACAAGCTGAAGATATGATTTTCGAATAGTTTAATCACTTTTTCGAGTGAATTAAAGCACTTTTTCCCGAATTATCAGCAATTAATTGGAAACTAACCTAAAAATCCTAATTTTCCTATTTTATCGACAGTACTATAAGATACTACCTTAAGACGTAAAAATTAAATGTCCAAGCTCTCCAGAAATTCCCGACTTCAATTGAAGAGCGATCGAATTAAGCGGCACTTTTCGAAATATGATTAAAAAAAAGCGAGCGAAGAATGAATAAGAAAGAAGAAATGAGATGAAAAAAAAGAAGCAGAACTGCGGTAGGCAGTGAAAAATCTCGATGGCTCTTCTTCATATCATCCAGGAGCTACAGGCTGAAAGATCGGGGGCGTGCGCGCACACACGTTCATCTTTCTCCTCTTATTTTTATTTTGATTTTTTTTTCGGTGGCGTGCCCCGCGCCCAATGCCACCCGCATCAGATAATATTTAAATTAATGATAAACATTTATAAAAGCGTTTTGTTGTACAGAAAACATATTTGGATCATTGTGGAGTCATAGTTGGTGTATGAGGTACGAGGGGGGGGGGGGGGGGGATTATGAATTCACAGGGAGCAAGAGAGAGAGAAGAGATATGACCAAAAGCCATTGTACGGTGGCCCACTCATCTCCATAACGGGTTCCATCCCTCTTCCTCCAACACAAGAGAAGAGAGCCCCATACATTCTCCCTCTCTCTCTCTCTCCCTCTCTTTGTATTTCTCGGGCTAACCCGTCTCCCAGTTTCCTCTGCTTCTTCGTCTCATCTTCGTTGCACCTTTGTGTGCAGCATCTCTCTTTCGTCTCTCGCGGTCCTTCTTATACAGGCACCCACACACACATATATAGGCACAAGTGCCTTTCTGCTCGTTTTTTTCACTCTCCTTTTTCTCCCGTGAAGCTCTTTTTTTTTTAATTTTATTTTCAGCCCCGGTTTCATACCGCCTACCAACGGTCGTACTCTCCTTCTGGTCTCTTTCTTCAGCTACTGCACTCTCCAAGGAACTCTCGGGGTCCTCTCATTCCCTTTTGTGTGTGTGTGTGTATGTGTTTGTGTGTGACCGGTTAAACTCGACTCGATCCGATTCCCGATTGTTTTCTTTCCGCCTTAAATTGTCCAAATAAACCCGGCAATTCTCGTGGCTCCCTCTCGCCACTTCTCTCTTTCTTTTTCTCTTCTTCTATTTTTTTTTTTTTTTTTCATTTTCTTTCCTTTGCTTCTTTATTTACGTGTGCACTGGTACTTGGCGGTGTATTGGGGTGGAGAGAGAGAAACTGGCCGGCGACATTAATCGTGACTGCCGGAATAGAGAGATCCTATCGTAATATGGGTCCGAAAGGAACAGAGAGAACAAAGGAGAAGTCAAGATGCAGCCGAAATGATGACAACATTGAGGCAAATTATTATGAGAAGAAACGTGTGCCGCTCCACGACACAATTCAGAGCTCTATTCTCGAAAAGATCGTTTCTCTTCTAGGATTAACATCTTTTCTTAGTAACAGGTTATTGAAATTTTTTTTCCGACCATTGTTTAAATTATTTGTAGGTAAAGTCATCATGGTCACTCCCTAATTTTTTTGTTATCAATTTTGAATTTAATTTTAATTATTAAAGGCACCAACGTTTCGTTCACTCTGTGTGGACCTCATCAGGGTGCTTATTATGTTTATTCTAAAAAATATCAATATTACACAGAGAAAAATGTTTTCTTAATTTAAGAATGTGCAGTCACTTAATTTAAGAATGTGCAGGTCGCTTAAATTAAGAAAGAAAAAGTCCCTTGATTTAAGTGAGAAAAGTCACTTAATTTAAGTGAGAAAAGTCACTTGATTTAAGTGAGAAAACGCACTTGAATGAAGTGAGTTTTACTTTCTTAAATTAAGAAAGAAAAAGTCACTTGATTTAAGTGAGAAAAGTCACTCAATTTCAGTGACTTTTATTTTCTTAAATTGAGAAAGAAAAAGTCACTTAATTTAAGTGAGAAAAGTCACTTGATTTAAGTGAGAAAACGCACTTGAATTGAGTGAGCTTTACTTTCTTAAATTAAGAAAGAAAAAGTCACTTGATTTAAGTGAGAAAAGTCACTTAATTTAAGTGACTTTTACTTTCTTAAATTGAGAAAGAAGAAGTTCCTTAATTTAAGTGAGAAAAGTCACTTGATTTAAGTGAGAAAACGCACTTGATTTAAGTGAGGAAAGTCACTTAATTTAAGTGACTTTTACTTTCTTAAATTAAGAAAGAAAAAGTTCCTTAATTTAAGTGAGAAAAGTCACTTGATTTAAGTGAGAAAACGCACTTAATTTAAGTGAGTTTTACTTTCTTAAATTAAGAAAGAAAATTCGCTTGATTTAAGTGAGAAAAGTCACTTGATTTAAGTGAGAAAACGCACTTGAATTAAGTGACTTTTACTTTCTTAAATTAAGAAAGAAAAAGTCACTTGATTTAAGTAAGAAGAGTCACTTAATTTATTTTTTCTCTGTGTATCATCAATCAATTTACATTATTTTCACAGAAATGGAAAATTAAATGGTAATAAAAACATCTTCTTACAATTTAACATTTGATTTTTTTAAATAAATATTTTCTATCAGTCCACTTTGTCAAAACAAAACATCACTACACTTGACTTCATGTCATCGTGTTTCATGCACTCAAATGCTCAATATTTCTAGGTTATGAGACCTCACATAAAATACAATCATTTGGCGGTAATTTGTTTTTCTTCAAAAATCATCTGTCATTGAAAATCCATCGAATAATGGAATTCTCAACTAAATCTTCAAACAAACCCATAAATAACAGGTAACAGGTTAACGTATTTCTGAATGAAGAGAACACGAAAATTGTATTATGTAGATTTTTGAAAACACACACATAGAGGTTAAATGTTTCTTTCTTTTTTTGAACTCCGAGAAATCGGAGAAGCGGATCACAAGGGTCCAGAGAGATACCGGTAGCTGATAAAAAAAACTTTGGGGCAAATAAAATTGATGCGTCCGTTACACAGTCTGACGCCTCCGGCAACACTGAACAGCATCCAACACCTTCGGGATAAACCTCGGGGAACGTCTCAGCCGATTTTTCAAAATGTTGGGAGAAAGAGAGAAAAAGAGAGAAAGAGAGAGAGATACTTCAATCCTTGTACCATTAATCTATTTTACAAGGTGATAAAGTACTGATATTTGTTGGATTTTCTTGCTTTTTTTCTTGTAAAAAGGTAAAATAATGAAAAATCAGGGACTTGAAATTAATGTCCTGCTCTTGGAAATGCAACTAATGGCCCCTGTGGCTCGAGGGGGTAGAGCTTACGTCATGGGTTAGAAAAGGGGTTGGGAGGGGGGTCGAGGGGGCTGACTCGAAGCTTGCTAAGTAAGCTTGAGCGTATGATTAATAAATTATTATACACCCGAGACGTTAATTACTTGCGGAGCCGTCACGAAATTGATACACGGAGGGCGATGTGCCCGCGTTTACCCAGTGTATACATGGGTTCTCTCCCTTGGCGACGTATATATATATATATATATGTATATATATAACCGTCTAGATAAGCCGGAAGAAATTTCTGATTATAAACAGACGCGCGGCTGTAAAAAAGTTTCTGATAATAATTATAAAAATAAAGATGATTGAGAGATAATTTCCGGGGGTAGGGGGGGGGGGGGGGGAGTTATTTTAATCGCGGAATTTTGTGATGATATTATCGGGATAAAAGAGCCGATAAAAGCGCAAGATCAATTGAATTATCTCGTGATATTCATGGTTAAAACGATTCTCAAGCTCAATTGAAATTTCAAGCAAGATCAAATGGGAAAAAATGAAAAAGTTTTCTCGCCGCCCTTTTTTTTTTTTGCTCCATGTCGATATAGTTACACTTTCTGACACAGTATTGTCGTCTAGCAATTATTGAAAAACGATTTAAACCAAACCACAGAGGGTATATATATATATCCAGTGGATTGAAGGGAAAACTTTTATATAAAATTGAAGGGAAAATGGAAAAAAAATTAGGTCCAACACACATTGCAACTGTGTGTGTGTGTGTGATGAGTTTTTTCACTACTTTTTTTTTTTTTTTTTTTCTTTTAATAAATAGAATAAAACGGAAATTTTGCTGTGTAATACTTATAGTGAAAAATCCGTTGGCAGTTGAATGTCGTAAAAATGTTGGATGGCTTTTACGATGGAACTTCCTGGGCTGACTGAAATTGACATTTTTCAGTGAGCTAATATATTTTGCTCTGGTGGACTTTGTCAAAGGTTAAAGTGCATTCCTATGGAATGAAGAGAGAAGGGGGGGTTGAAAAAAACGAGGTGGTTAAAAAAGAAACGTGGATAAGCGTGAAATTCTATCAAATTTTAAATGAAATATTTAAGGACACTTTGTGTATGTTTCTAATTATTTTTTAAAAAACTATTTTGACGTCAAAAGTACATTTAACAATGAATAATTACCGGATTATTATCCTTTTTAATCATACATTTCATTGTTTCACCTAAGTTTAGCCGTATTAAATTTAATTAAAAAACTTTGATAAAAAAGTAAAAAAAAATAACTAAAAATTTTTCCTTCAATTTTGATAAACCACTCGAGAATTTTACACCTGCATTAAAGTGCCTCATTTCTCTCTGGTAAAATCGATATTACACGAAACATAATCATAAAATTTCCATGAAACTTTTTGGGGGGAGGGAGAGAGAGGCCCCATTTGGATTATACGAAAGGAGGTGGAAATTGTCCGGGAGTACGGGGTAATAGTGAGTCTCCAGATTCTACTTTCCTTTACTTCTACAATAACCTTTAACACACCCTTACACACACACATATATATATATATATATATATAGTTATAAAGAGCAGAATGGGTTATATCCCAACCCGCGTATTCTCCCTCTCCCCCCCCCCCCCCCCTAACTCCCATTGGGTACACTTTATATAGTTTATCGTTGGAGCGTTAAGTAGCACCAGTGAAAAGCCCAGAGTGGATAAAATTAGCCCAGTGAATTGACTTCTCTCTGAGCCTTTGGGGCACCACGAGAGAGAAGAGGCGCCAAGAGGATCGTTCATCTTGCTTATGGACCAGGTCATACATGATTCAGTGATGGCATATCATAACTCACTTCTCTCTGCATAAGAAATAGCGCGGAATAGAGTGAAGTGCAAAAGAGAAAGAGAAAAAGAGAGAGAAATACGCAAAATCCGTTAAAAACAAAGTGCAACACAGAGACTAAACATATCCATCTCCACTCTCCCCAAAAAAAAAGGGCATTTTGTTGAATTTATTTGATTTATTTTATTTGTTTTTGCCAAAAATCCAAACTATTCCATTTCTCTTCAAATATGAATTTCAAATTTGATAAAAAAAAAAAATTTGAACGACAATGCATATTGAAATTCAAAGGAGGTAGAGGGAAAAGCACTCGAATTTCGCGCAGTAGAAAAAGCCATAAATCGGAAACCCGAGAACCATTCGGACGACCTCCTGCATCATCACAAAAACGCAGAGTTGAATACTATCATAGATGAGGTACGTAGCTTGAAAAAAAAAAGGAGGAGAAGGGGGAGGGGGGAGGGGGGATAATAAAAGCGCAGGGTAAAAAAATGGGAAAATAGAAGGAGCCACACGATAACCGAGTCATCCAGGTCAAAAGAGCTGGCGAATGGGTTTGTGTTCTTTCTACTGTACATCACGTTTTCTCTCTTGGTCTTTTATCATCCTCCTCTGTGTGTTTCTCTTCTCATTTTTTTTCGCCTTTTGTACGTAACTACCGCGCGTACTTTCCGCACACACACACACACACACACACACATACATCTACCCAACCCACACACACACACACATGAAATTGCTCGGATTTCTTGTGGTTTTCCACGCGGGAACTTGGCACTGTCCTCTTCTTCTGCTACTCTGTTGCAAAAGAGAGGCTACTCCGAATATTTTTGCTGTTTTTATTTGCTTTCATCCGGTTCGTCTCATTGCAGCGCATTAACGTACACGGAACAGAGAGAGAAAAGAGCAGCAGACGAGCCGTGAGATCCTCCGACTTAATTTTGCAAGTGTGCCCCTTAATATATATATATATGTATATATATATAGCATCCATGCATGTGAAGCATTAAATTGTCCATGATACTTCTCTGAAAATGGAGTCGGAGGATGTCTTAATTGCATTGAAAAATATTTCACTCCCTATTGAGAGCATAAACACAGTGTGGCGCCATGAATTAATGAAATATTGCCAATAAAAGTGAAAAACCAAAAAAAAAAAAAGAGAAAAAAGTCAGATGTATATCTGCGTTACGATCCAATCATCCAGCACACCTGCGCCCAAATCAAATAACCCTCCCACCTCCAATCGCCAATTTTGCGTGTTGGTATAAAATTCATTACTGACTCCCGAAAGATTCGATGTTTCACATTTCGCCTCTTTTTTTTTTATATTTTTTCATTTATTTTTATTGTTTGCCATCAGTGGGCAGATTGGGCGGCATACGCTCGTATAAAACATGTGTATAATTCACAGTGTATGGTTATCGTCAGTGCTTGAATATTTGGATGAGTAACAAAAAAAATAAAAAAAAGTGGGGGAAAAGCACACGAGGGCGTTATAAAAAGTGAGTCATTAAAACTCATTGGGTTTACTCCCCAGCGATTAGTCGTAATTTGAGTCAAGTAGCCAAATAGTCGGGGAATTCACGTTGATTGAGCAAAATGGCTAACAAGTGGCCACATAAAACACAAACACACACAATTCTTCTCTTTATTTTCCTTTTTCTCCTCATTTTTTTATTCCTTTTTTTCGATCTCTCATTCCTTCGTGGACGTGAACATTTCAATCGTTGGTTGTGTGTGTGTGTATTCACAAAACGATCTGCACTGAACTGTGTTAAAAGGTTATTATTTATTCTCCTGTGTATTATTCACAGGCGTCAATTTTATATTTGACTGTATAATAGCATCAATCACTTGTCGACAGTGTCAGAAAAGTTCAAAGTACCATATCTCTCAATTCATTCTCAACATTTTTCTTTTTCTCTCTCTCTCTCTTTATAAATGTCCATATGGATCATACGAAGAATGACACAATGTCCAGGCCTTTCATCATTTCGAATTGAGGACAAAAGAAAATTACGACATGAATTGAATAGTAACACACACATATATATACATACACATATACATGCTAAAGTGTTCGTAACAAATCGAACTGTGTGTGTGTATGTCCATGTGGTTATATTCTGCAGATGAGAATTGTCAAGAGGATGATTTCAACGAATCGATGCATGAAAGTATGTCAGAGTGATTGAAATAGAATATGAGATAGGTTCAATGCGTAAATCGATACTCTCTGAACATTTCCTGCCTCGTTGACCAGGAAAAAGAGCGAGTCTCTTGAAAATAAACTAGCAAGATTATCTTTGTAAGAAGAAAAAAAGAGCAAGTCCTATCATAAAAAGGAAAGGAAACTCTCGATATCGATATATCTCGAAAGTATATCGAATGAGCGTAAGCGTAAGACCGAAACCGACGCGACATCTATCGGTCCCATTAATATATTCATGTAAATGGAAGTGCGCGTGCGTAGCACGCACGAAAGCCTCTCGTACTGAAAAAAAGGACAGTAGACTCTTATGGACTAGTAATGCGAAGGTTGCAGGTTCGAACCCGGCTTGGGCATCCTTCCCCCTTTTTTCTCCGAATTCCTTCCCTTTAGACATTCTTAATTTACTTTAATTTGGCTAAGAAAGAAAGTGCGGAGTTGAAATTATGATTGAAATTTGATTGGAAAGTATGGAAACTTCAATTGGAAGAGTAGCGGACTAATAACCCAACACAGCAAAAACAAGTGTCTTAACTTAAGACACAAAAAAATGTCTAAAAATATCTTGAAACTGCTGTTCATTGCTATTTATTAGCAATAACGTCTCCAAAGTGTTTCAAAAGTGTCTACAAAAGTATCTTAATTTGAAAAATTTGTTTTAGCAGTGAAAGGTTGCGGGTTCGAACCCTGTTTGAGCATTTCCGCCTTTTTTTTCCTAATTTCTTTTCTCTAGAAATTCATAATTTTGTTTTTCCTCTTTTATGATGCTTTTTTTATGGGATTTCTATGCTCACATATGACTCTCCATGAATTTACCGAGTGGTCAAACCAATGGTGTGCTTTCATATATTCCTACGCTACTGCAAAGTTATTTACCCTGTTTAAAGTGAGCAGCCGTCCCATTATACGACGCGCAAGGCACAAACTCTCAACACATTTAAACACACAAGTATGGTAGCCCCCCATGTGTATGTGTGTGAATACTCCTGTGGCCACAGATTGCAGGCTCACACGGATATAATGGCTCGTCTTATGCCCAGTGGTAGCTATAGAAAATGGAGGAAAAAATATTTTAAAAAATGAAGAAAAAAAAGAAGGAGGAGGAGGAGGAAGAAAACCCACTCTCTTTGGGCTCCCCGAGGATCATTGCTTGGTATATAGCTTAGTCGTGGTTTAAAGAAGGCAAGAGAGGATGAGAGAGGAGGGACACAACAGTATATACCAGAGCAAACCCAGGGAGAAGCTATCATTGCATCTCCTCATTACCATAACTAGTTTCTTCATCTCTCTCTCTCTGGCCCGAGCATCATTCCAGCCCCTCTGGGCCCCCTAAACCCATGTATCATTCTTCTGATATGCATTCAGTGCATCCAATGCAGCCAAAGACTGTCATAAGAAGCCACAAGGTCTTTTCATCTTTTTCACAAGGAAATTTTTCATTTCTACTTTTGTTATACCCATTCTTTGAATTCATTGATATTACTTTTAATAAGATTGGACAGTCTCATTATACTGTTGTTTATTTTGTTATTTGTTTTTTTTTTTTTTTTTTTTTTTTCATTTCAACTGGGTCATTCTTTATCTCTGGGATTTGCTTTTGCCTGGCACAAAACCAAATCTTCTCTCAATCGAACATTCATGAAGTATTACTGGGTATTAAATTACAAATTGTACTTTGTATCAGTTTAAAATGTCCTCGATAGCATTTTTTTTTTTTTGCAGTTTTCGATTTGATATATGTAACATTGGTTGTGTTTATGTGTATGTGTGCTCGATAGAATTCAGTATAACCAGAGTTGCAGCGAGTCTCCCTCTGTGTTTCGGGGAAAATTTATGTATCCAGTGTGCTCAAGCCACTGGCATCCCGTGGTCCACAACTACACACCAATTCAACCAGCCAAATAATCAAGCAGCAGCCCCTGGGAAATGGCGAACCTTCTCCGGTTGAAAAACATATGAATAACCAGAAATACCCACTTGTAAAAAGGGGTCACCATCTATTTGTCTATCGATCCACAATTTTTTATTCTTTTTACCTCCCACTGTCTCCATACCACTTTTTTTTAAACCAAGTAGGTTCTTCTCGACTGATTTTTTTTCTCTGCTATTTTAGTGCTCTTCCCCCCCCCCCTCCCTATGTGGCTCCACTTCGTGCCAAGGTACGAGATTGTTGGATGGGAGATTCGTGAGTTTGATAGCGAATCCCCGTGGAAACTTGTACATTTTTATCCCCCCCGAAAAAAAAAGCAAGAGTTAGTAGTAAAAAAAAAAAAACAACAAAACCGAGGAAGTTCAACGAGGAGTTGAAGCCACATCAGAGTTCCTTTTCCTCTTTTTATTTATATATACACATTGCTAGCTTTTTTTTCTTTTTTTTTTTTTTAATTTTATTTTTTCACCTCTTTTGTTTCTCAGCCCCGGTGTGCAAAGGTGCTTCACCAGTACTTCAAAAACATTGACGCCATGGACGAGAAGTGACGAGGGTATGAAGCGAGAATGAGAGGTAAAATAAAAATAAAAGCACAAAAAAAAAAATTGAGGAGAAAGTGGTTGGCTTGAGGATGCGGGTTTGAAGTGCATTGGAGAAAGAGAGAAAGAGAGAGTGAAGATCAGTCGAGTAGATGAGGAATAGGAAGAAAAAGGGGGGGGGGATGATAAAATAAGAGGAGAAATAAAACTCAACTGGAGTACTAACGCTGACTTGGCAAAGTCGTCTTTACATCGGTACTTGCTACCAGCGATATGGAACTTCGTAGTTGTGGAGACTGTGTTTCAGGTTAAAAGAGAAAGAAAGAGCTTTTGGGAAAAGGAGGAGGTGGACGAAAAGCAGAAAAAAAAAGGGAAATACTCTCTAGGACTCTTTTCTGTGTGCCACACAATCCTACTACATATGTATACAATTCACCAGCTGAAACTAAGTCCCTTAGCCGTCTATCTGTTTTCGAGTCTGTGGTAGAAAAGCATCCTCTTTCATTCAACGGCAAAAAGGAGGAGGAGGAGGAGGAGGAGGATTGTGTGTGTGTGTGTCTCTGCAGAGTGTGTCCACCAATGGGCACTTCAATTTCCAACCACTCACTGGGATTTCTGGTAACGCTTCTCTCTCAGAAGAGAATCTCTGTAAGCCAGTATTCCTCCTTTTCCCCACTTTGCCGAAGCATCGAGGAGAAAGAGAGGATGGACCTACTGAATCCTAAGCTGGGTCGTTAAAAGCTGCCAGATTTTGATCCTCTGCATCTATCCACATTTTCAACCGCACGAGTGTACTGTGTGTACCACTTTTCTCGAAAAAAAAAAAAAAAAAAAAAACCATACACACTCTTTTCCAACCCTTTACATTTCTCATATGTTCTCTTGATCTTCACTTACTGTGTGTGTAGGTGCACTTTTTTTTCTTCTTTTTCCTCGTAATTTTTTCCTTCGCTTTTTTTTTTCTACCCCCTCGTGATGACTTTTTTCATGCTTTTATGAACTTTTATGCTCAACTTGCGTGTACCGTATGCTCTGTAATTTTCTGCCTCAGTTAAATCCCTGGGCACAGTTTTCTCCGCTTCTGGTAAAATAGTCTGTGTATGCTAGTTGACGATGAACTCTTTCCATTCCTCAACAATCTCCTCCTTTTTGCTGACGAATGGATGCTATGTAATCATCAGAATTTTTCGATTGTAATTTTTTTAAGAGAAGATAATTGAAATTATCTGAATAGAGAGAAAACGATATTTTTAGCGCATGTCTGTGGGTGTGTGTGTGTGTATGTGTTAAGAATGGGAATAAAATCCAATGACAGGGAAAAATATAAAGGAGGCAGGGAAAAATTTTCAATTCAACTTATCTGTCTATAATTGCAGCAGTAAAGACGGAAATATAGGCCTTTTTACGTAAGAAAATAGCTTTGTCTTTCCATTATTGGTAAAAATGCACATGGCACGTCCGGTTTTTTTTTCAAATAGAATTCTGTATAATCATAGAGCGACTTAACTTGATAAAGGCTAGGTCGTTTAATAATCAGCTTGATTTTCAGATGAGGAAATGTTTATTATTTCAAGATTCTCAAGATTCTGTTTATCATTTCAAGTGTCTGTATGTGCATAAAAGTCTCAATTACAGCAAAACAGTTTTATAGAAAAATTTCATATTTTGTAGAAAACTTCCTCTCGATGAACTCTATTTTTTGAGCTTCATTTGAAGAGAATCCGATCGGTACTTTTTGAGATATGTTCATTTTTTGAAAATCAGTTTTTAATGGAATTTCTGGAAACTATTCAACTGATGTTATTTTTACTCATATATTATCTCGAGAATTGTATGCAGTTAGATGCCTGTAAATTTTGAGCTTATTTGCATGATTAGTTCTCGAGTTATTGTCATTCTAATGAATTTCTTCAAAATTTGATATTTTGATGATGGTTTGAAAAAAGTTGTATCATTTCCATTCGGAAGCATATTGCTAAAATATTAGCAAAAAAAGCTATATCATTCGGAAAACAATACTATTATCCATCTGTTTTTCCATATTTCTGTATAATTATCTGATGCTTTTTTCTTTTCTAACCTATTTTATTCCGATACTTCACCCTTAATAATCGTCCACCTACTTTTCCGTGGTTAGCGAAGAAATACGTCCAAGTGAATCCACGGAAATAATAAATTCACTTGGGTGCAAGCTCGTTTCCGTGGGAAATGGAATTTTGCGAGGTGAAGTACAGGAATTGATGATAAAATAGTGGAAAAAGCTCAGATAGAGAGAGAGAAAGAGAGAGATGGAGAAAACAGTGTAGATCGATTGGAAGTATTGAGAGGCGTGCAGAAGTGGAAATCTAGGCCGGAACAAGTCATTCGAGGTTCTCTTCATCCTATTTCTCCTTTTCTCTCTCTTCAGTGCACCTCAGAGTGCAGTTTTCAAACCGTTCAAGATGGCAATCGTTAAATCGCTTCAACTCATCTACCAATCTGTGGCTGTATCTATGACTCCTCCATCAATCGTCTTTCCTTCCTCCTGAAACTTCCCATATAATGGTGTATTCCCAGTTGCTCAATTTCACTCAGGAAATTGTTTTCCTTTTTTTTTCATTCTCTCTTTTTTGCAAGTGCTCCTCTTCCTCCTCTCACCACTTATTCAGCAGTGAACCCGGGAGGTTACAAAAAATTGGAGGACAAAGAATACAAAAGGGATTGAAATAAAAAATAGGAACACACAGTTTGGTTGATTTGTGAGAGGTGCGAAATATATGGGGATCGGGTTGAGCGTGATCTGTGGGCTTATCAGTTAGCTCCACGTATACGATAACAGAAAACGAAATACACCAGGATGATGCACGTGACACCAGGACAAAGATACGAGGATGACACATGTCCATGCTGATACAGTCATTCGAAAATTCTGTGTCTCTCTCTCTATCTCTCTCTGGGTCCATTCGCAGCTTCCTGCTACTATTTTATCCACCGAATTTAGCATCGAAGCATTGTGTTCCTTTCTGATAAGTTAGCTTTTGCCCTAAAAAATGGGAGGAAAAAATTCATGAAGGAGTCAACTTGCTCTAAGCAGTGATCGGCGAAAAAAAATTCGCATTTTTAATTTTCAATTTTTTTTATTTCTGTAATTTTTATCAAAAAAATTTTAATTACTTTCTTAATGAAAAATTTGGATTTTTAAATTTTTCATTAGTTTGAAAATTAATTTTTTTTTTACAACTTCGATTACTATTGTGATTCAAAATTTAACTGATGGAATTTCATAATTATTTTCTTCATTAAACTTATAAACATTTTTATTAGTTAAATTGAATTATAAATGTCATATAAGCGTCATTTAGATTGGATTAAATTATAAGTTCTTATTTGTGTTACATTTAGTTAACACTCTCAACTCAAAATTTTTGTCTGAAAGACGGTTATATTTGGGAAGATTAAACATAGTAGCGTTGATTTTATTATAAAATTAATTATTCCAATCAATTGATAAGTAAGGAAGAATCAAAATTTCGAATAAGAAAAAGAATTATAAAATTTCATCAGTTAAATTTTTAATTACAATAGTAATCAAAATTGTTAAAAAAAAAAAATTAATTTTCAAACTAATGAAAAATTTAAAAATCCAAATTTTTTGTCAAGAAAATAATCAAAATTTTTCTGATGAAAATTACAGAAATAAAAAAAATTAAAAAATTAAAAATGCGAATTTTTTCTTTGCCGATCTCTTCTGGCTCCAAGACCAAATCATGCACACTTCTAGTAGAACAGAATAGGAAATGTATGTGGGGGGGCTCTTTTGTACATGCAAGTACCCCTGGAGCATGTATGTTCAGTTGAATAGGGAGAGCAAAACTATAGCAGTATCACCTCTTGCTGACGGCGTACGATTAAATATCGATTTTCATTAAAACTAAACGAGCCTTTCCCGCGCGACATCGTTCAAATTAATTTGCACACACACGAATACCCCGAGCTTTTCTCCTCCTCCCCTCTCTTCAAATTTTTTTTTTTTTTTCCTAGTCCACTAGTGCGAGTGAATTGTTTTAGTTTCCCCATGGCAACTGGGGTAACATGAACGTATTGGAAACGTGATACAATCGAAAGACTGGAAATTTTTTTTTTTTTGGTTCAATGTTGATCTTCAATCTGTAATCACTCTCCTTCCAGTCTAATCGATTTTTCATTTTTATCCGGTGAAATTGATTCGTTTTCACAATGTGTCAATTCAGCAGAAAGGAAACTAATGAATTTAGAGAGAAAATTGTTTTTTTTTTTCTTCGCAGAGTATATAAAAGTGTAATTAAATGTTTTTCACTTTATCGTCTCTTTCTATCAACTTGGATTTTCTTGATGGATGTGGAAGAAAGTGATAAAATATTAATTGAAATTTGCTCAATGGAGTAGGTTTCTATCTTGTGGATTTTCTTTTTCCATGAACACATCGTAATCACTCTTCACCTTCCACTTTATAGCCCTGGTAATGTTACCAATGAATTTGAGACGTGAGTGGTTTTTCGGTCCCAATGGAGTACTTTTTCACTGACACACACAATGTGTATGAGAGTTTGGACAGTATCAGAAGCTCTGATCGAGACAGCCCGCTGTGTCGTGGTCAGTTTTCTCATCCTACCGAGTCGTCCAACAATAAAAATAAAGAGGAGGGGGAAAGGAGGAGTAGGAGAAATACATACATATATAAACCCATATATCGATCTATATTCAGAGAATGTGCAGTGATCCATCAATCATTGGTTCCTAGTGTCTCCCTTTTCTTTCTGCCCTATTCGAAACCTCATTCCGCTTTGTGTTTTCTTCCATTTATTGTTTTCGAAACAGCGAGATTGGATTCGCCCTTTTTTTTCTTTTCCAGGTTTTGTGTGTGCAATAATGCTATTCTTGTGGACAGCTACTGAGGCATCCTGCAGGTCGTATTCTAACGCGGCCTAAAGATTTAAACTATATTGGCATCCCAGTTTATGATGGCATAAAAGAAGCAATGAAGCCTCTGAGGAATGAACTACATGATAAAATAGGTAGGAAGCCTTCTGATCCTGAGGTGAGATGACTGCTCTTCTGGATTTTGATAGTTTCACACTACTTGTTGGATCTCGAAAAGTTTTCTTCTACCTTTCTCACCTTCTTTAAAAGGCTGATTCCTCCTTCTTTTTTTTTCACTCCAGAGTTTTTCTAGTACTCTTCTTACCAGGTGTCGAGATCGTAAAATTTATGTCCCAACATGGTACTTAAACCTCATACATCTCTCCAACTTTGACACAGTACTATTACAAATGTCCTACGATTACTTGCAACTTTTCTAGGTAGGACGGAAGTGATAGATATACGTGAAAGTTACAACTGGATGTTTTTTCTTCATTTGGAGGGATTTCGATGGCAGGTGACACACTAGAACAGATCAGGGATCCTGTTTGATGATCAGTGGATTGAATCTAGAGTAATAAAGTTGAAAGTGTCTCTAGATATATGACTTTGAAACGAAATTACACAGAAGGAAATTTCGTATGTACACCTAACAAAAATCCTATTTTTGAGGCCATTTTCGTAATCATCACAATTGATTCTAGTACACAGTACTAAATGTTTAATAGATGTCACCAAGTCCTTGTGCGAAAATTTTGATATGTTAGAATAGCAATGGCAAATATCACTACGACTATATTAATGTTGTTAAAATTTTACTATTTTCAGTATCGTAAAGATATTAGATTTTCCTTTGCAGAAATAACCCAATTCGTTTGTTGTTACTTTCGTGACTCTATGCAGTATAAAAGTTTCTATAATTGACAAATGATCATACTGATACTTTCACTATGCGAAAATTGTAATCACTAAATTGTGATCATCTTCTTCTGTTGCAGTAGATTCATATGGTTTGATTCACTATTTGACATAATGATGCTAACTTTTCATGTCTAAAGTTAGCATTACCAAATCTAAATGATTGAGGTTTTCTTCAACTATAATTTTATTGCTACTAAAATTATATTTTTCTCTCTGTGTAGGGCAACTTTTCGGAATAGACGAGTTTGAAGGAAATTCCTTCAATGCTTCTCTTCCTTTCAAAATTTCGAAAAATGAATTGTGCTATCCAATGAAATCATTAAAGAATTTTAATCTCAACTCGTCCCATCGTAATTTTGATTTTACCCAACTTTCCCCATAGGATGAAGAAGACGATTGCCCAGGGATCCTCTTAGGCCGATTAAAGCAACCTGGCCAGTTATGTTACAGTATGTATCACGTGCTCGTTCGGGCCCTCTGATTCGCATTAACATATAACCAGGCTTAACGAGAACCAGAGGCACACACCTCGAGGACACCAGTCTCCACCGTGGGTTGAAAGGCAAGTGGATGAAAACATATATATACAGTAATCATGACTCTCGTGTACTCTTTAGCCTCATAGTAGATTCATTATTAACATTAATCTAATGCTCTATTCGGTTAATTTCCGAACATAACGAGGAGATTTTCATTTTGTAATTCCACCCTATTCAACTAACATGAATATTACGAGAAATGATTAGGTACACACACAAAGGCCAAAAATTTTATCAATACAATTCTATTCACTGCAAACAATGGGATTTCGATTTCACCTACACACAACCCATAATATATGAATATCCTATCTATCTTTCTCTCTCACAATATAATTAGTACATTGAAAATCCCCTGGATTTTCATACAGGCAAAATGCAAGTAATCCTTCCCGGTGATGTAAATTCCCATGCGTAAACTTTGCCATTTGTGGAAACCACGGAAGTGAGAGTAATTGGAACTCACGTTGGTTAGATTGCTTCAGCTTGGTCTCATCTATCCTCCACGTTTATGCATAAACTCATGTGTTTGAAGCTCTCTACAAACACATATATATATATATATAAATCTTCAGTGGTCGGCAATGGCAAAAAGGAAAGCACCAGTCATCATATCTCTTCTGCAGTTTTGTGAAATATATATATATGTGTATGCACGAGAGCATGGAAACTGTTTCTGCGAGAACCATCAAGACACACACACACACACGTGGTACAATCATCAGTTGGAAGAAGAGCTTCAATTGCCTATTCCAGGGAAACAATTTCAAACGATTTCAGCCGCATCTTCTCGAGAGAAAGAAAGACTCCTCCACCACTCGAATATTGGAGTTTTGGGAGAGACAGTGGAAAGAAAGAATAAAAGAGGAGAGAAAAGAGATTAATTATTTTACTGGTGATTATTCTTCTTGTTACTCTTCCCCCAAAAACAGACAAAACTTGCATACCATTCCAGCATACCAGGAATTTTTAACGCAAGAACACCCATTTTATTCCTACTTTTCTTTTTGTATTTTTTTTTTTTGATCGTATCCTGTTGAACTTTCGCCAGGTTTTACGTTTTGTCTGGACGTATCTCTTTGTCTTTTCCAAGCCACTGTGTTATTTTTTTTTTTTTTTTTTCATTCACTCCTGCTCGTTTTTTTTTTTTTTTTTGTCATCCCGCGTACAGCGGAAACGGGGCCACGGAATTTCGGGGTCCGAAGAGAACGTGCTGAATACGTAGAATGAGAATCCTTGAGAATTCAACCCAAAGTAACACAGGATGATAAAACATTGTAACTATGTCCCTACTGGATTTTAAAGCTTCTAAATGAGCAAATGGGATACCATGTATTTCTTCTTTAACCTCCAATTGTGTATTTGAAGAGATAAATATTTCTAAATAAAATGAATCTATCTGTGAATTTTTGGAAACGCGTGTGTATGTGTGTGTGTGTGTGTCGTTGAGAGCAAATATTTGCTCTGTTCCCATGATTATTTACGGGAGTTTTGGAACGTTGTAGATAGCCCTTTTGTGTGTAGACTTTTGAAGAGAGGAGAAAAAGCGGGCAGATAAAAGCCAGGACAAAGTTTAAAAAGAAGTAAATACAGTGCCTAACGTGGCGAAGTTGAAAGTGTTATTTTTATCTTCATTTTTTGCTCCAGCACCTCTTCTTTCCCTTTTCTCCTTTTTTTTTTTTTTTTTTTTCTAGCACAAGCAGAGCGTGAAGGCAGTGAAAAAACCAACAAACTACCAATCGGTGAGGGAGTGAATTGAACGAAGCTGATAGGCAGGCGCATGTATCTCATTTATATTACATATAAAATGAATAATATTGGTGTGTGTGTTGAGTTATGGGGGAAAAAAATGGAAAACTCGTGCTACGGGTTTGGTACTTCATAATTGCGCGAATAAAGTAGAGAAGATGCGGAGAAAAGGGGAGGGGGGATGAATTGTTTGGTTTAACATCAGTAGGCTAGTCTGGTTCCGAAAGATTACGATCATAACGAAAAAGCTTTTCTCATTTAACACCGGCTATCGGGTCTCTTCAGCCACTCTCTCTCTCTCTCTCTCTCTGTGTATATGAGAAGCGTTATATATCCAACACACAGCAGCAGCAGCTCATCGTTAAAACGAGAAGAGAAGTAGGGAAGAAGAGAAGAGAGGAGTAATGCGCAGGATAGATAGAGTATATGGGACATCAGAAAAGAGCAATGCCGCACACTGTTGCCACTGAGACCAAGGCATGCATTATGGAACGGGCGTGCAGCGATTCTGCTGGAAAAATTGCGGACACGCGAGACGAACGCGATCTGCAGTCTGACTACCAACGTTACGACCTACTCGCCCTTCTTTTTCAACTTTTTTTTTTTTTTTTTTTTTTTTGCTTCTCTTGACTGTGTGTGTGTGTGTTTCTAACCTACCACTCTGTACTAAGCCATAGGTTATATATCTCTCTCTTTCTCACTCTTATATTCTCTCTGAGTTGTGTTTCCAACGACAGCCAGACGACTAGAGAAATATGATCAATGAAAAAAAAAAGGAAGAAATGGAGAGAAATAAAAAAAAAAGGGAGGAATAAAAAGGACAATGCAGAGAATTGCTTTTCAGCATCTACGAGACTTCACTGAGTGTGGTTTCAATTTTGTTATAAGAAATTCAAATATTCCAGAGATATTCCCTTGGTAGAGATACCTTTATTTCTGCAATGGTAAATCCCAACGTCTTATATTTTCGAGCCAATCGATCAACTTGCATTTATAGAAGAAGAAGATGAGAAAATGTTTTATGTACAAATCGAAAATTGGTTTCTGCAACAAAGTATTGAATCTACTTTTGAAAAAAAAAAAATCAAAAGTGAGGATTTATGGTATTCATGATGTGGCTGAAGTGCAGTTAAGAATGAAAATGAATGGATAATGACAGGGCGCTATAGAATGATCTCAATCGCTACTTATAGATATTGATAAATATTCGAATCACTGATGGAAACCAGACACCCGTTACTTAGGGTTATTCAAGTACTATCATTACGTTGGGGCCATGATTTCATTTTGAATTAGGGTTTTAATTTTTTTTTTTTACTGGATTCGTCATCGGTAGTCAACTTAGGTCTCGAAAGGGCTCATCTTACATCAAACAATTACATGGACAAGTAATTTGCGAGTTTTATTAATTTCATTACTACTGGGCCCTTTTTCTCCTCATTCTTCTTTTTTTTTTGTTTATTGGAAAAAATCAGAGATCGGCAAAAAAACTTCGCAATTTTGATTTTTTAATTTTTTTTATTTCTGTAATTTCCATCGAAAAATTTTTAATCACTTTCTTAATGAAAAATTGGATTTTTTAATTTTTCAGTAGTTTGAAAATTAATTTTTTTTTTCAACAATTTTGATTACTATTGTAATTTAAAATTTGACTGATGAAATTTCATAATTATTTTCTTTATTAAACTTATTAACATTTTTATTAGTTGAATTGAATTATAAATGTCATATAAGCGACATTTAGATTGGATTAAATTATAAGTTCTTATTTGTTTTACATTTAGTTAACACTTTCAACTCAAAATTTTTGTCTGAAAGACGGTTATATTTGGGAATATTAAACATATTAGCGTTGATTTTATTATAAAATTAATTATTCCAATCAATTAATAAGTAAGAAAGAATCAAAATATCGAATAAGAAAAAGAATTATAGAATTTCATCAGTCAAATTTTTAATTACAATAGTAATCAAAATTGTTAAAAAAAAAAAATTAATTTTCAAACTAATGAAAAATTTAAAAATCCAAATTTTCCATTAAGAAAGTAATTAAAATTTTTTCGATGGAAATTACAGAAATAAAAAAAATTTAAAAATTAAAAATGCGATTTTTTTTGTCAATTTCTGGAGGAGATACGTGCTCAAAGCAGTGAATGAGGGCCAAAACCCTATAATTTAGGTAGAAAGAAGCACTGCAGACAAGGATTGATCTCAAGAGGGTCAAGAACATCCTCAATCTCTCAGTCACTTGGAATTTTCCGTCCTTTTCCCCAAGCTATGTGTTTTCCACTCTATTTCTACAACTGCTTTTTCGCAAAATTGCGAATTGTATTCCAACTTCCCCCCCCCCCCCCCCTCCCTGACGTTTCCGTCACGTTTCAACAAAATATTTTAACAAGTACTCACCTGAAGATGAACCTGGCCGTTGTTATCGACCCAACCAATGACCATATCTGCACCAACATGCCTGTCGTCTCTCGTAAAACCAAGACCCACGTATCCTTGAGTCTTAACTTGTACCTCAAATACAATGTCTCTTTCACCTGGTGTCCATAGTACTAGGAAGTTGTTGTCCAGTACAGCGCTATTCTTCCACTCTATGGACGTGACAATGTTCACAAGATGTAAGAACACCAGAATGAGACGGTATACCACAAAGGCTTTCATTTTTGCTCGTTGGCTTTTTATGTTACACACTCAGCATCTGAAACATCAGAGAAAATGAAGGAAATTAAATAACATAAAATGTAATTTCTTTGGGTTTTTTGAGAGAGAGATGGAAGGTGAAAATCAACTTTTGCTCTCGCAGAGCTAGAGGATCATGAAATTAAAGAGGAGGAGGGGGGGGGGGCAGCACAAAAAGAAGAGGATATTTCCTTTTACACAGAGATAAATGTTTTCTTAATTTAAGAATGTGCAGTCACTTAAATTAAGAAAGTAAAATTCACTTGATTTAAGTGGGAAAACGCACTTGATTTAAATGACTTTTACTTTCTTAAATCAAGAATGAAAAAGTCACTTGATTTAAGTGACTTTTACTTTCTTAAATCAAGAATGAAAAAGTCACTTGATTTAAGTGAGAAAAGTCACTTGATTTAAGTGAGAAGACTCACTTAATGTAAGTGAGTTTTACTTTATTAAATTAAGAAAGAAAAAGGCACTTGATTTAAGTGAGAAAAGTCGCTTAATTTAAGTGAGTTTTACTTTCTTAAATTAAGAAAGAAAAAGTCACTTGATTCAAGTGGGAAAGGTCACTTAATTTAGGTGAGTTTTACTTTCTTAAATTAAGAAAGAAAAAGGCACTTGATTTAAGTGAGAAAAGTCACTTGATTTAAGTGAGAAAACGCACTTGATTTAAGTGAGTTTTACTTTCTCAAATTAAGAAAGAAAAAGTCACTTGATTTAAGTGAGAAAAGTCACTTAATTTAAGTGAGTTTTGCTTTCTTAAATTAAGAAGGAGAAAGTCACTTGATTTAAGTGAGAAAAGTCACTTGATGTGAGTGAGAAAACGCACTTGATTTAAGTGAGTTTTACTTTCTCAAATTAAGAAAGAAAAAGTCACTTGATTTAAGTGAGAGAAGTCACTTAATTTAAGTGACCTACACATTCTTAAATTAAGTGACCTACACATTCTTAAATTAAGAAAATATTTTTCTCTGTGTAGTGTCCTGAAACAACAAGTGATGAAGTACCGGAATTTTTATTCTCGTCTCGCTTCATCACTCCGTGAATAAGTGATCAGAAAAGATGATGACCTCGCGTGCTAGAGGCATTATATTGCATACAAACCTTTTACCATGTACCTGAAGGTAACAAGAGTATCCGGGCAATCTGGGTAGCAATCGATTCAATTAACAGTAATGGCGGTTTAATGTTGGAAAGAGAGAGGTGCAAAAGGAGAAATTGCAAGAGAGAGAGAGAGAGAGAGATTTTGAACCAATGATGGGTAGCAGCTGTCGAGTTAGGATCGTTTGACCGTGCGGGTAGAGAAGCGTCAACTGGAAACTCAGAGAGGTGATCGTGAAACAGTGAATACAACTGAAGTGATACACAATTTACCACCATGAGTGAGAGAAAGAGCGAGAGAAACTGTGTCTACGTAAGTTTGGTGAGCAGATCAAATGTGAATGGAAGAAGGACAGTTAGAGAGATTGGAAAACGACGCACTAGAAGGCAGGATGAGCCCTGGTCTGATTTGCGGCCATGTCGTTCAGTCGATTGCTCTCAAATTGCGTTTGCGAATTCCCACACTGATGGTATTTCGATTTCCAGTTAACTCTAGAGAAGGCTAACAGATAATTTTCCCTGACAGAGTAGAAAGGATTTTATTTTCAGAATCATATCGCTTTGTTCTAATGACCCAATTTTTATCTTAAACTGGTTAAAAGCCCAGCTGGGTGTTAATGATTCAATTAAGCAACGTGAAGCCAGCCAATTGCACTGACGCTCGATTCAACCTGAATTAAATTGGAAATGGGGAAAAAAAATAAAGCCGGAAATAAAAATCCAAAGGCAATGGGAAGGCCATGAAAAGGACGAAGGACACACGGACTTGAAACGTGATGACCAGAAATGTCGAATCAAATAGGAAAGATCGGTGTGAGAAGTTCGAGCGTTTTTCGAAGCGAAGAAATGTACAGAGAGAAAGATTTAGAAAAGGGGTCGTTAGTAGATGACGTGACAACGTGGAAGAAGGAAAGGCTAAGAGTCTTCTCTTCTCTGACTCTTGGAAGATTCTTTGGGATGGCCACGTCAATTAGGGACAAAGACTCTTACTCTGTGAAAACGAAGGAGACGACTTATATCCTTCTTACTTGGTTTTCTGCTCTTGCTATTCGTTTATGTTACGTGGAAGAGCATCGAAAACTCAAGAGTGGCAAGAGGATAGTTGAAGAAAAGAGGTTAACGAACAAATATCACTGGTGGTCATAGGATTGACGCTAATCGGCTGAGTTATCCATCAGCCACAACGACTATCTGTCGAGTTTTCTGAAAGAAAAAGAGGAGTACTCTTTTAAAAGGTTTACTTGTTGAAAAGTTTTCTGCTAGAGCAATTAACAATCTGCGACATTGACAATTGCCATGGCACAATTTCCTATGTCTCTTTAAAGCTTCCTATGGATTGTTGATTAGTTTCCTCTCTGTACGAGGATAGTCTAATGAATCGATTGGCCATTCAACAAGAAGATTAATGGAATCTCTGGCAAGCTCTTTGTTTTAATCGGAATTTTTTAACGGTTTTCATTCTTCAATAACATTTGTTAGTGTCCTGCAAGTTCTACATTATTTTACCCAGACCCTCTGAGAGAGCGCCTCCTTTTCAGAATCCTAGAGTAACGTGAAACTGGGCTCGTGGCCAATCCTACGTCAACTCCCTGGGCGACCCAGTTTTGTGGTTTTCGTTCGTTTCTGAAAATTTCGTCCAGTTACTGCAGTACAACTTTCCAACCTGCCCATCCCCCATTTGCTGTGTGTGCCCTGTCTCTTTTTCACGTAAAACCCCTCCCCAACAGTTTGCAATCACGGTATTCATAATGCCAACGAGTAGTGGAGTTTGGTAGTGTTTGCAGAGGAAGGCAAAAAGTAGGGGTTGAGGAGGGGGGAATAGGAAATTCAACGAGTCTCTGGAGCAACTCGATGTTGGACCACCAAAAGACGATGTACGAGGAAGTAATGCAGCCTCTCTCCTCTTCTCCAGTTGAAGTTGTGAGAAAGATAAACTTGGAAAAGTTAAAAGTGACTTTTTGCAGATAAAAAAGGGAAATAGAAAAAGAAAAGGGGAGAGAGAAAGGAAAACGTTCAACGGATCGTACAAAAGCCTCGAAACGATGCTGGGTTATGGAAAAAGATGGAAAAGAAGGAGTTAGGTATCAAGTAGAGTGAGGGGCTTGAAATATCAGAGAGAATACCGGGTATACACTTTTATCCGGTATTCCAAAAGTACTGAGGGAAGAAAAGAAGCGAGAAATATTCAAAAATAGTCTGAAACGAGAAGAAGAAATAAATAAAGGCGTTTGGCGAAAGTGCGGGAAGATGGAAGGGTGGGAGGGGGGGAGGAGAAAAAGTAGGGAGCCAAGCTTCGCACCGTTGATAAAATTTATTCGTTCATGGAATCTCGCTCTACTGGAGTCGTTATTTATGATTAATTTCCATTTTACGGACAGTAGTTGAATTATTACGGAATATCAGTGCGATAAATTTATTCAGTTATTCGTGAGACAAAATCAGGTGAGTTTCTAGCCACACTATTCTCCTATAATAGTCGTGAGATAATAAGACGAGTGTAAGAATTATTTATTGCATTTATCGAATTATCTCACTATGGATTTTATATATCCACTGCAGCAGTCCTGGGACTTTCAAAGCTTTAATTATGCTACAATGAAAAACGTCATATGTATAAATACAGAAGTAAAATTACAACATAATGAAGGCATCTATGCAAGAATTACTGGTGCAAGTATACGCTTTTATCGGGTATGTATAATAGGTTATTTAGCTCAGCTATTCGTGAGGTAATTCAAACTATTATGTGTACTGTACTGTGGTGTACATAGTTAACTGTGCAGATGTGCAACCACAATTCCTCCCCATCATCATCGTATGTGTGTGCTTGCTCTCCTGTTCCAAAAGTTTTTCCTCTCTTCATCACTCACACACACACACAACTTCAACTACTCAGCATTTTATAATATATATATATACACAGGCGCGTATATATTGTATTTTGAATCAACCCAAAACTGTATAATCGACTGGTAAAATAAATTAACGAAAACTTGTTGAAACTACAGTCCATTCTGGAATTTATGAAAATAAAGTGCTGCGAGATGGAATAAAATAACCTCGAACAGAGTAGAAAAGCTACCCAACATTTTTCATTCTCACACCTAGAAAGAAGTGTCCCCTGTGTTTCCGGGTGTCTCGAAACACTGGGGTTCGTCCACCTCTCTTGATCTTGATTTTATTTAAACACAATATATAACTCTTATTGCATCAGGATGTGTATTCACCCCACTGTTGAAACTAAAAAAGGGGGGGAATACCCTATCGCATATAATTAAGGCGTGTTTTGGACACGCCTTCTCTTCTCCCGAATGACCCATTACGCACTACTCTACACAGGCATCATGGTATGTGCTTGGTTTGCTTTTCGAGTGATTCCCCCGTATGGTCATCAAAATGGCGTCGTTAAAAATGAGCCACCGGATTGGCCTGTATTACTCAACCGTATTACGCCAACGTTGTGTTAAAAGTTTTTTTAACATGGAAATGTATTTATAATAAAAAGAAGAGGACGTTAGGGTAGACTGCCTGTAAAATTCACCGTGGTGGGCTAAAAGAGACACATACGAGTGAAAGAAATGGGAGGAGAACAGAAACAGAGAGAGAGAGAGAGAGAGATAGAGATAGAATGATGTGGAGAAGGCACCTGCGGGAACGGAAGCAGAACGAGTTGAGCACGCACCCGTGAAGAGAAACTAGAAGGCCATCTGGAATCGCTAGGTACTGCAGTTCTGTACAACGTAAATGGAATACATATATATATGTACAATCACTTGTCTCCATCGGTCTAGTGCGCGAGAGAAAGAGAGTTTTGCTACCGTTTCGAACGGAAATCATTACAGTAAGCATGAGAACGAGACATAAGGATATATCTAGAATATAACATCATTGTCTTCTGATAACGTGAAAATTCAATCATGAGTCTGCAGTGCTGGATAATGACGATTATGAATGATGCTTCGATCTCCAATGTTAGAAAAGTTTGTAATTTTCAAGTAGAAATATGAAGTCATTTAACTAATTGTTGGTGAATACGGAATTCACGTCCCAATGGTCTGTATATTTACGAAAAATTTCATGGATTACTAGTATACTGAACAAAAATCATGTGAATTCACTCAATTATCAACAAACTTGGTTTGGTGTGTAAAAGTACAAACTCTGTACGTAAATCGTATACACTTGACTTTTTCAGGTAATATTCACATACATTGCTCGGTCAAATTGCAAATGATATTTAAGCTTCACTCATTATTTGGTAGGGTATTAATCTAATTGAATCTACTCCATAATTTTCCTTCTAAGAGGGTAAATTCCCATAGAAACTCCCACACAGAAGGAAATTTCGTATGTACACCTAGCAAAAATCCTATTGTTGAGGCCATTTTCGTAATCATCACAATTGATTCTAGTACACAGTACTAAATGTTTAGTAGATGTCACCTAGTCCTTGTACGAAAATTTTGATACGTTAGAACAGCAATGACAAATGTCAGTACGACTATATTAATGTTGTTAAAATTTTACTATTTTCAGTATCGTAAAGATATTAGATTTTCCTTTGCAGAAATAATCCAATTCATTTGTTGTTACTTTCGTGGCTCTATGCAGTATAAAAGTTTCTATAATTGACAAATGATCATACTGATACTTTCACTATGCGAAAATTGTAATCACTAAATTGTGATCATCTTCTTCTGTTGCAGTAGATTCATATGGTTTGATTCACTACTTGACATAATGATACTAACTTTTCATGTCTAAAGTTGGCATTACCAAATCTAAATGGTTGAGATCTTCTTCAACTATAATTTTATTGTTACTAAAATTAATTTTTTTCTCTCTTTGCAGTACTATTCTATAGAAGAACCAGATTTATGGAAGAATCTGATAAAAGTGCTATTTTTTTTTCTATGACTCCAAGTATATCATGAAATAAAGATGAGCTTGAAGGACAGATGGAATGTGTCATGTTGCGGATTTTCCAAGTTTTACTCATCCTCTTTGAAGCGATGCTTTCCAGCATCCTCAAGTAAAACTAAATAGTTTGTGTTACTCATATACACAGTATCACGCAGGAAACAAGTTTTCACTACTGAAAGAGAGGAAGAGAAAGAGAGAGAGAGAGTAAAAGCACCAACTGCACGAATACGAAACTTTCGTAATTACCAATTAGCGGTCTCCGTTGCTGATCGTTTGGACGCTGACATCGGCCACCATCTCTTTTACTCTCTCTCTCTCTCTCACTTGTTCCAACCCTTTGGAAGGTTCAAAGTGAAATGGACTCTCGTCTTCTCACTCTTGCGATATATACCGCTAGGACAGACAGCCAAGAGGCAGAGGAAGGCCTCAAGTGACATTAACTTAATTGGAACAGCAGCGAGAAGTGACAGTTTTCCCGTATGTATGCATTTTGTTTCAGAGACTATCCCAAAATTTGCACATGATACTCAACTACTAGAATCATTTTGGTACATATGATTTTCATGTGAATTAAACCAATATATACACATTGAAATGAAACAAACGGGTAACGTAACTCACTAGATACATACACCTCTTGGTTAGTATGTTATATAAACTTCATCAGGTTTCTCAGTAAGTATCCTCAGCAGGCATTGCACGTACAGTAAACACTACCGACTATGCTTTCACTGTCGTGTGTCTAATTGTACAAGCTTTCCCCTCCCGGCAATGAACTATCCTCCGGACATCCGTAACACAACCTGAGATAGATTCAATGAGAAATACCGGGAAAACGTGATGAAGCCGATCATTAGTGAATTATCAAACAGAGAAAAGATTAAATTAAATTACTCTGAAGAGATACAGCAGTTGACTCACTTAATTAGATTGTGTAAAGAAAGAATTTTTGAAGTAATGTAATTGCAGACATTAAGAACTTCATAATTCACCACAAATAATGCAATTAATTTGGAAATCCTCTTTTATTCCACCATGTTCATTTTATTTCTCTTTCTACTCACTCTCTCTCCGAGTATTGTACCTCTGACATAACCCCCCTCTGAGGCAACCTGGCACTTGGTATTTTTCTCGTGCTTTCTTTCATTTTATTTTGGAAAAAACCGAGAAAACGTTGTTAAGAGAAAATGCTCTCGGCAGGGAGTCCACTGGGGAAACAAGGGAATAGCGATAGAGAGAGAGAGAGGAAGAGAGAAAAAGGGTGATAGAGGGTTTGGAAAAGTACAGACACCAATGGTATTTTGTCTGGAACGATCGTCTCGCGTCCAATCGTTGAGACAGGACGAGAGAAAATGTCTGGCCAACTCTTGCGATAACAAGGCGATTCTATATATATATATATATGTTATATACAGTAGTTGGAAAGCCCCTTTGCCGTCCCTGTTGAGGCAGGAATGACGTTCGGAAAGAAAGAAGGGTAGAGAATTGTGTATTGCAAGGGGAGCTCCATGTCGATTGGTATTTCTCGACAGTTCGACGCCTCTTTCGAGGAAAAGAGTACTTGAATATTTCCTCACTCCATAAAATTACAGTTGCACTAGTTTTTTTTTTTTCTCCAGTGGGGGATCGAAACGAGTCAATTCAAATGCACCGATCGACTGATATAGCAGCCCTCCAGGCGCCAGTCCATAACACAGATGAACATTCCGATTCATATGGCATTTGATATGTTCTTTTTTGTTCTCTTCTGTCCGAGGATTATATATGCAGTATTATAACCAGTCAATTCAAATTGCATCCATCGATTACAATGCCCTATGTATCGGGTATTAAACGGAGAAAAGGAAGAAAAAAAAAAGAGCCTCTCATTATTGACCAATATGTTGTCTGATGAATTGAAGTTATCTCTCTTTTTATAAAGAGAGATGAGCTCAATTCGGCTTATTGTGACTGTGCAGAATTTTGTGTACAGTTTAATCGATTAACTTGCACAAGAGAATTTCATTTCTTTTGTCTCTTGTGTAATCGACACAATGGAAATTCCTTTGTTCCCCATTGAAAAGCAATCATCCTTTTGTGTTTGATGATGCTACATCACAGATTTGTCCAGATTTTGGCAATTTAAATGTCCATTATATCAGTGCAAAAGTGATTTCATTATGAATAACGGTAAAATTCAATTATGATAGTAACGATTATTTAGAATATCAATTATTATCGTAACAAAGACAAATATAAACAGCAAATAGACCGTACTAAAAATACATTGAAGGTCCATATTGTTACAGGGATAATATTTACATTACAAGAATAATATTTACATTAACAGAAGAGAATAATGTTATTTTTTCGTATGGTTCAATAATATTATGGAGCTATACGAAGTGTAATTGAGTTTCTTTTGCTGTTGAGTAGGTGGGACATTTATTTTTTTATCAACATGAGCATGTTGGAATATACAATTCAACTGATTTGGGAACACTGGATAATCCCAAATGCGCATTTCCTCATTTGAATCGTCAACTACTGCAATTTCTACCCCCATACTCCTCCTACTTTCATTGCCCCCCCCCCTCCCCTTTTTGGTAAATTTATAATCCCTGTGGGCAGTTTTCCACAGTTTGGTATGTTACGTGCGTGCAATAATTGCCCACTGATGTGCAATCCCCCCAAAATTGAAGCAGCCACGCATATAGCCATCACACATACATACACACAGAATACGTCTGGCCTAATTAAGCTTTACCCTGAAATGAGCCAATTGCCATGGCAGATATTGTACTCACCACGCCGTCATCATTGCTTCTCGCATCTACGTTTCACTGGAATTAACGTAACAACGGCCATCAAATTGTTAATTGACTCGTGATTGATACATAATTGTTAATTGGCAGGATTTGTTTTTGGAAAATTGACATTAGCGAAATATTTTGTGTTTTTGATTTTTATCTTTAGAGGAATATGTATTGGTGTTTTACACAGAGAAATATGTTTTCTTAATTTAAGAATGTGCAGTCACTTAATTTAAGAATGTGCAGGTCACTTAAATTAAGAAAGAAAAAGTCACTTGATTTAAGTGACTTTTACTTTCTTAAATTGAGAAAGAAAAAGTTACTTGATTTAAGTGAAAAAAGTCACTTGATTTAAGTGAGATAACTCACTTGATTCAAGTGAGAAAACTCACTTGATTTAAGTGAGTTTTACTTTCTTAAATTAAGAGAAAAAAAGTCACTTAATTTAAGTGACTTTTAGTCTCTTAATTTAAGAAAGAAAAAGTTACTTGATTCAAGTGAAAAAAATCACTTGATTCAAGTGAAAAAATTCACTTGATTCAAGTGAGAAAGCTCACTTGATTTAAGTGACTTTTACTCTCTTAATTTAAGGAAGAAAAAGTTACTTGATTTAAGTGAAAAAATTCACTTGATTCAAGTGAGAAAACTCACTTGATTTAAGTGACTTTTACTCTCTTAATTTAAGAAAGAAAAAGTTACTTGATTTAAGTGAAAAAAGTCACTTGATTTAAGTGAGATAACTCACTTGATTTAAGTGAAAAAACGCACTTAATTTAAGTGAGTTTTACTTTCTTAAATTAAGAAAGAAAAAGTTACTTGATTTAAGTGCGAAAAGTCACTTAATTTAAGTGCGAAAAGTCACTTGATTTAAGTGAGAAAAGTCACTTAATTTAAGTGACCTGCACATTTTTAAATAAAGTGACTGCACATTCTTAAATTAAGAAAACATTTTTCTCTATGTAAAATTTGAGAATAAAATATGCAATAAAATTGCGCGAAAATTCCAAGTGTATCCTGGGGGAAAAAGTCACTCAGAATCTCTCTCGAGAGAAAAACCCCGATATACACAGCCAGACACAGTAGTGGAATATACTTGTCAATAAGTTTCCAAGAGTTATCTCACTATTCCAAAAAAAAAAAAAAACTCTTCTAGGCTTTTTCTGAATTATCTTTTTTTGCAGACTACACGGATTTCCATGTTCCTTATTTTCTTCAATACAACTTAAAATTTATGATTTTCTACTATGTACAACATGAGAATGTCATTTGAATAACTCATGTTACTTTGTGATTTTCACTAAAATATATATATAAAAGAAGTGAAAAGGAAGAAATATTTTCTTTTTTCTGTAATTTAAGAGACAAACTTTATGACATTTTTTTTCCTTGCTAAAATAAAATTCAGTGAGTTATATTATTGATCAAAATATTATTTTTTTTTTTCCTCTTGACATTGAAACACAATAATTTATCCTTTTTATGTCCAATTTGTCAAGTAATTTCATCGTTCTCCTAATACGACCATGAGGCAGTGAAAATTGTTGGTAACATCACCCAAGAGGCTGCTTTCTGAATGTGGAGTGTCAACGATAAGTGATTCGATTAACATAGAAACTGCCTTATCGAGAAGACTGTAGAAAAGAAAAAATGAAGAAGAAGAGGCAAAAGAAAGAAATCCCATGAGTATACGAATGTGAGAAAAAGAGAAGAAATGAATGAAAAAAATGTCGGGATGAGAGAGGACAAATTGGTCGTTTGGCGACGACATTTCGAAAGAACGAACACGTCGTAAACTAGTGGAGTAACTGGCTTGAGCCATTGAATGGCGTTAAATGGTGAATGCGGGGGACACTTATAAGTGAAAGAAAAAGAGACTTTGCTTGTGAAAAAACTAAAAATAACGAGTAATAAGCATTGGAATAGTGCAGCATAGATGCTAAATAATATGAAGAAATTTAGAGACATTAAGGGATAAATAGTAAGCGTGTAGGATGATATTCATTGAATGTTGACGATCACAAGAGGACAAGCACGATAGAGCTTGTAATATTGACGGTTATTTCATGTATGACGCTCAAGAATGAGCCACAAGCTATAACGTCACACCCATGAATAGCCATTGCCACATTCATTCTCTCCTCGTACAAATAACAACACATTAATCCTTGAATTCCATCGTACTAGTCATAAAAATAGTAGTCGTTAACTAAAAATCTTTCGATATATCCATTATATATACATATATATATATATACATATATATTCTCGTTGAAAAAAAATTTATAACGAATTTATGATCATTTCATGCTAAATAGTATGAACACCAGCAAGATTCTATTCTGTTTAATTAGAATATACTTGTCAATGGCAATAAAAATAAGCATTGACTTTTTTTTAACATACCAAGTGAAAAGAAAAAAATTGTCTCCATATATTTACGATATTTTATCCATGTTTTTTTGGATTCAAAGCAGGATGTATGGTAATTGTCATTTCCTATTGAGACGAGCAAAGCTTCATAATTTAATGCTAAAATTCTATTACACGTAAAAATTCTCTTCTCTCTGGACTGTGTGTGAGAAAAAAAAATAAGCAACTGTGGGTGGGTATTAAATCTTTTTTAATCCCCATGTGACCTTAGTTGATTTTTTTTTCAGAAATCTGTTGGAACACCGATTGAGTCTACATCAATTTTTCACGCGTGGGCAGAGAGAGAAGAGCGAGAGATGCTGTGTGTGTTTCGAGGTGTCGATGGAATGTGGTTGGTTGGTCTACCGCAGTTTGGAGTATGGGGGAGAGAGAACAGAGAGACCCCAAGACATGCACACACACCTGAAATGGACACTTTGGGAAGATACATTGTTAATTTCTAAACAGAGATGAAGACCCAGACACTGAGTTTCTGTGTAAAATTTATTATGAGAAGAACATATTCTCTTGTAAGTTTGACTCTGTGTATTTTGTGGATGCTTTGGAGGTTCTTTTAGAAAAAATCAGGGGATTCTGTGCAAACAGACGGGAAAGAGAAGAAAAAATATACCTGGCTTAACTTTTTAGCTTGGATTATTTTGGTGCGTTTGTGTGTGTGTGGCATTGGTTATCCCTTCATGCAAGAAATACGGTGACAAATCATCGTCGTATCTCCTGAACAAAATCAATATTTGCCCTGGAGCCCCAGGATGTGCGGTCTTTCGCGTCACTGATTTGTAATTCAACTGACGTGTTCAAATACTAACACACAAAAGCAGATGATACTGTTTAATGATGATATTTAATATCTCTGCCAGCAAATGTGCTGCGCACATGTGGGACGCATAAAAACTTTAGGACAAATGAATTCTGATGGAATTGACGTAGTATTCCAGAGGATTCGAGTACATTTAATCGCTTATTTTTTTGATGCCGTATCAAAAATGATATTTTTTTACTTTTTTCTGAATTTTTTCATAATTTTTGTCCGTGCAGAGTTAGAAAAATTTGGCCTCAATCATTTTTTCGGGTAAATCAATCTACAAATCCTCATTTTCTTCTGTTTTATCGAGCATACTCTGGAATAAAAATCAAATATAAGGATTATTAATTGAAAGCAGCTTCTATTCCATTTCACCAAGAATGTCGCTATTCATTTGAGTAATTCCATCGAATGAAAGACCAGAAAATCTCAAAAGAGTGTGAACCAGTGTAAATTTATTAACAATGTAAAACTCCAAACTCAACTTCATCCTTTTCCACCGATTCATGGAATACACAGTGAACAAAGGCAATTCCTCAGGGTGTACAATGAAATACGTTGAACGATAAAGGAGAAATGGAGAGAGAGAGAGAGAGAGAGAGAAATTCCATAGTACCTTGGCATAATGAGATTTCTAGTGAGTTCACTGAGAGGCCACAAAGTATATATATATATATATTCCAAACCAATATAACCAACTCCCGTGACGTTTGCCTCGGATTTCACTCTTTGACTTGAGGTATCATGATGTCATTATGAAGACATCCGAGTGGCCCAGATACAGTTGAATTCTCAATTCACAATTTCTAAGACATGGAAATATACATGAATGCTAGTAGTATTTACAAGCCTGCATAAATCTATCAATTAAACATTTCTGTCCGTATTTCTGCAAAGTAGTTTTGATAATTGAAGCAAACATAACATGACAACCTTATATTCTCCTCTCTCATTATTTCTACTCCACGAAATTAAATTTTCAAGATGCAACCTCATACTGAATTAATGTTATCACAATTCTGTTAGCACACACATTGAGTAGCAGAAAATTTAATTCACCTCAAAGTGCACTTAGTCGATATAACACGTAACAAAATTCCAACAAAATCATATCATCGTTAGCAGTATTTCTATAAAATAATCAAAAACCACAGACACATACACATATACACATGCACGAGTAATCCGCGCATTTATCCGTCTTCACTCTCAACCCATTCTCACACCATGAGAGATCGTTATGAGTATAATACAGGGGACTGGCATATAATATGTATCTCGTCACCCCTTACAACTACTGTGTCTCGTATCCATGACAACGAATATAATTTTTTTTTTTTTCGTTTCTCTCCTGTCTCCTTTTTTATTTCCATTCAAAATCATTTTTGCATCCGCGCTCGATTACTTTTCTCTCTTTTCTCATTCTTTTCTCTTCTTACTAACGAGAAAATCTACCGAGGACTACCTCCCTGCTCTTTCTTCCCATTGCAGTAAGAGAGAGAAAGAGAGAGAGAGAGAGGAGACAATATTATCGCGGAGGGGCCTGCATTTATTTACTGTGGCTGTGTGCAACACAGGGACAATAAAGCCAAGGGAAAGAGGGAAAAAGAGAGATACATATATATAGGTAGTCCCGGCTCTGCAGACACAACGAGAAAGGGTGGAAAAGCAACGGGGGTGGCGCGAGGTTTGCATAATGCCAGTCCGTTCAAGTGCGAAGCGTAAGCTGTTTTACCATTTTCATCGGCAATAATCCTGGTAAAATATTATTTCAAAAGTACACACAGTGATGAAGGCAGGGAAAAGAGAGAAAATTTGCGCTTGATGATTACTCTGTTGCTCGTTTTGCTGCGTTTCCGCGGCTCACCCTTCTATATATATATATGTGTCTCTCTCTTTTTTTTACTCTTTCTTTTTCTGTCCCAGTCTCGATGATTGCGGCCTCGTAACCGCTTCTCACCCCCTCTCTGTCTCAAAACACCTCTCCTCAAACCCCTTGTTTCCCTCTTTCTCTCTCTCTCTCCACCCTTTCGCGCTTGTCGCCTGTGTGTGCCTTCGACAAACATCCCAGGAAAAGCCGGTAGTGAGCGCACTGGGCGAGCAGGTGTGCCAACATCACTTGCGTTAATCCCAACGTCCATAACTCACTCCCTTGGGCACGAACCTTGCTGCATAAACACGTATACAAGAATAAATTCATATATGTGTATGTGTGTGTAAGTACGAGATTGTCTCGTGTGGCTGTCTGCAATCAATTGCTAATAGAACGTTGTCACGTTGATCATTGATTAATGCGAGTTTGAGAGAGTTCAGGAGTCTCGAGGATTTTGTTTTTATTGAGGTTTCCTTTTTTTTTAAAAAAGCATCAATCTTCATTTGTTGTTTCATATTTCAGTCTTGCTATTGATTATTCTTCAATGGCTCTCAATTCTTTCAAGTCTATGGTATGGTGGCTTTTTAGGTCACTGCTGAACTTAAAAAAAAATTACGAGGCTTCCGAATTTTTGGTATCGATGTTAAACACAAATTATTTTCATCGGTGTCATAGGAATCTTTTAAAATAATTGCTGTGTATTTTCATGTCCATATTATTATAGATTCTTAATTTGAGGTTATATGGGAAATTTGGACAAAATAAAATAAATTGTAAATGTCAATCTTTACAGTTATTTTCTGAAGTCACAACCAGTCAACAGATTTATTTATTCATTTGTTTTATTTATTGAGTCTTTGTCTTTTAATGTTGTGAATTAGTGAAGTATTACATTTAATTGAAAATTAACAGGGTAGAGGAAAAACTGAAATATTCTCTGGGTTTCTCCATTTTAATTTCAATATTATGACAACTTACATTCATCTAAGGAGCCTGAAGAAGCTCCTGATCAAGAGCGAAATGTCGCTAATTTAGAAAATCAATGTAAAGATTGACATTCACAATTTATTTTGTTTGATCCAAATATCCCACATAACCTCAAATTTTGGAATAATGTTCATATTATAAATATATTACCTTAATTATTATAATAATTGAAAGACTCCATTATGTATGGGTAATTTTACAATGTCTCAAAATTGAGAGCATAACCTCAAAACTTGTCATTGTTTTATTCAATAACTAGCGCCGCAAGCGGCCACCTCCGTTGATTAGTGTAAATTTCTATTTTTCGTTTCAAATTTTAATGATTCTATTCCATTCTGTTTTGGTTATATCCCCTAAATTTTGATGATAAGTGACCATGAATGATCCTGCATCTCTAACGCTGCCATCGCCTTTGACGACATCGTTGATGCCCTTCTCTATTTTTATTTAACAATGTTATTTTTCAATGTCTGTCATTATTTTTTTGTAATTTACGTTAATTATTTGCAAATAATTTCATCTTTCAATTATTGAGTTGATAATAACATGAAATTTTAGGGTTATTTACTTTTTTCCATAATGACAGAATGATTCAAAAAAAATTAGTTTCCATAATGTCCACCAGAATGCGCTTTTGTCGATTCGAGTTCGACTTTTTTCATTTCGAGTTCGATTATCCTCAATTCGAGATGAAATCCGCCATGTTCGATTGTCAAATGCCCAGCGCTTTTTATAATAGAATCTTTTTCGTTAAAAATTTGAATTGAGCTCTTATTATGGATAGCTTTCAATTCTAATTTGCTTTCAATGCAGAATATTGTTGGGTGTTGAGAGACTTCGTTGAAATTTAGATATGTCACGAGTTTCTCACAATTTTCATCATTCAAGCGAAGAATTGAGTGGAATCATCTGAAGAGATGTATTCATGTCACTGAAAAGCCACAATTTGAATGCAATTAATGGAGCTGAAATTAACTCAAAATTCTGAAGGATATGAAGAACAAAATGATGCCAATTAATGCTTACTTTTCAACAATAAATGATGTTTTCATTCGTGCAAAATCTGCTAATTATGTTTACATCAATGTTTTCATGGGTATTTTATGGTTGTAAATGTGAATTGAGGGAAAATGTGAAAAGCCAATGTTCAAAAACACAGTCTGCTACGCAGTGAGTATCAACAGAGAAATGCTGAATCCTTTCAAACATATCTGACAAGTAAGAGGGAAAAAAAAAAGGCTTGGAAAAAAAACCGGATCTTCTTTTTAGTTCCAAATGCGTATACACACACAGTCATTCATGAGATGAGAAGAGAGAAAAATTTGCAGTGAAATCAGGCATTGAATAGATAAAGCAAAAATAAAAAAAGAGGGATCGTTTTAAAATCTCTCTGAATGGAAATATTTATATTTTTCAGTGCCTTTACCAATAATAATGTAGAATGAAAAAAAGAAAACGAAATAAAAGGGAAAAACGGACACAAGATCTTGTTTACCATCTTTTTCCTGGTTTATTTTCCCTTTTTTTTTTTTTGTTTCCTCCCCAGTGAGAATATGATCATTTATTCATGGTGGAGTTTGACGAGGGAACAATTGCCAGTATTTACTGGACCTTTTCACGCCCAGGGAGAGAGGAAGAAAAAAAGAATTGTACAATTCAACACACACCACCCACCAGTTTTTCTTTACTTTTTTTTACCTCTCATTTTCCTGTTATTTTTCGTGTGTACCTGTGCGTTATTTACTACAAAACACAGTATGTCGATTTTTTTTTCTCCTATTTTCTATGTACCGCTCTTTTTTTTTTTCCAACTATTTTTCACATGAGATGAACTCATTCAACTGTGTACAGCAGCCAGGACATCTGCCATTGCTGACTCAGTGGTCTATGTGCTGACATAAAAATATATGTTTTTTTTTTTTTCTGTAATATTCTTTATTTTCATTTGGCTGATGAAAACTGGTGGAAAATGTTTTGAAAGCAGCTGAGTTTTTCTAATGAATTTTTTTTCAGAGATTCATGAGAAATTTTCGCTCATCAAGAAGAGATAATGTTTCTTTTAATTAAGGCAATTATTTTATTTCAATATTCTTCATTCATTCAATGTAATTTTTACGAGAAAAAAATATATATATGTATAGAGAGAGAAATATACGGAATATTCTATCTCACAATGAACCTTGTTAAAATTCTCCAACCAACTCGAAGCGAGGAAGCAAAGTACTAGTCGTTTTGCGGGCAAACGTTTTGCCCAGTTAGTATTCCAAAACGGGTGTAGCACACCTTTTCCGTCTTAACGATACCGTCGACACTTTTCGTTGAGATGATTTTCACCGAAGAGAGAAAAAGAGAGAGAATTCAAGAGAAAAGCCTGAATTTATCCCAGCCAAAACTATCTACTAGCTCCTGAAGTGCTACCCTCTCCAGGTAATTTCCATAGGGAAGTCACACACACACACACACAGACACACAGACGACTAGTGAATATCGTATGCATAGCTGTATCCTTCGTTATTCACTCTGGAGTTCAAAAGAGAAAAACATGGTAAAAAAAAATGCAGGAGGCCCACCTCAATTACTTCATTTTTTACACCTCTACCTCTGTGTTTCTTTCCTCCCTCATTTTTTTTTTCTGCCTTTTTTTTTCTCGTGGTTGGCCTCCCGCGTTGGAGAAAATTATTGGAGCTACGTGCCAAATCAGGAAAAACCGATCTGTGTTGGAAAATATTACGTGTACTGTATGCATATGGCCTTCTCTAAAACTCTTATGAGCTTAAAAAACCCACCCAAGCACGATTTTGTGGTTTTTGAGGTTAGAAAAGAAGGAAGAAAGCAATGAGAAAAAGATGCGTCAGCATCCGGAGTTTACCTCAAACTCTGTTTTATCCAAGTATCTTAATAAAATTCATGGACACGAGCCTCTCTCCTGTAGTGTCGACGAAAACTTCTCTCTTGCATATATATATATATATACACTGATGGTAGACTCATGATAAGAAACAAATTACCTGCCTTCTGAGTAGTCTGTAGCAAGGAGTTGAAGAGAGGAAAAGAGAAAGAGGTAGAGTGAAGTGAACATGAACTTGAGGTATTAAGAAAGAGAGAGAGAGAGAGGGTGAATAACCGCCTGCTGTCATGGGGAAAATGCAAACGGGGTCTCAGATACCCCCCCGCAGTGGCACAGCTAAAAGTGCCGCAAACGAGAAAACATAGTTTTGCACACGAGCCACTTGTAAAACAGTAAATGTATTTATCAATGTCAGTTTTAACCTACTTTGCTTCAATTATCAATTCCCTGTTTTTCATTATTATTATTATTATTATTATTATTGATATTAATATTTTTCTCCATGTACTAGTATGTAGGGATTCGTTTGGTATTAACGGGCCAGGGGGTCTTCAATATATGTATATATACATATATATATAGCAATTCGACATATTGAAGTTATAATAAATGAATTTTAATTTCTGGAATTAATTTTCAAATATCTCCCACTGATAAATTTAAATTCCCCAATTTCAATTTTCGTAATAAATCGTTTGAACTATCCAGCCCCCCCCCCCTCCTCCTCTGTTGTGCGTATGGAATCAATCAATCAACGCGAGTGAGTGAATCACCCTGCATAATCCGAATATTGCAAACCAGATAAAAATATACATATATATATATGTGTGTGTATGTCTATCCTCTGAAGTTTATGCACAAATTAATTTAATTAAATTCCAGCATCAACGATAGAGAACACGATGAGAGGTAGGGTTAAAAAAAAAAATTCTCCAAACGACAATGTAAAAGTTAATAAAATTAATCCAACGTCGAATGGGATGCTGGATAGGATGGGCAGGTGCACTTTAGAGTGTAAAAATAAAAGGAAGAATTGGATAAAAAAAAAAAAAAGAGAAAGAAAAGGAATAAAAAAAACTTTATCCACCGAGCATTAACCGATCCACAAAGCTGTATGCCATATACCGTCAGTTTACATGCACTCGTACACACTTTCCAGTCCCTCTCTCTTCTTTTCTCTCTACTCTACTCTGCTGTGTAACGCGATTCGCTACACACGCTGCGACACACACAGCCGTCTGATGCGAGAGATAAAAAAAAAGAAAAAAAAAATAAGGGACAGGCGAGAACCCTCCGCCAAAGCGGTTCCTAATCCGGGGATTTATTTCCACGTCTGCATTTTTCGTGTTGAAAATGCACATCACTTCTGTGTATAACTTCACCACCAGCCCACTAGTTTTAGGCTCGATTGTATTCTGTGTTATCCAGTCTCATTTACCAAGCAATTCGTTCTGTATATCAATTTTTTTTTTCCATTGCCTAATAATACAAGCAAATAGGGCGTCTCGATAAAGATCAATTCATATATCGTCTCCATCTGCTCTGCAAAAAAAAAAAAAAAAAAAAAAAAAAATTGGAAACGACCCAAATCGAGAGAAAAAAGTGAATGAAATCATTTTAGCTTCAGCAAAATTGACTTCAGAGGTTAAACTCATACGGAGAGAGACACACACACATACACACAAACAATGTGCAAGATGATCTTCCGGTTGAGCAGTGCCTCTCACCAGTGGAATTCTTAGCGGTTGATCAACAGGATCGATATCTCTTCTCCCCCCTCTTTTCGACTGGAACACGAGACTCGATTTTAATTGAATCAGATACTGCCAGAGTCATGGCCAGAAGGTACAGAGACAAAACCAGAGACTCCTGCCTCTCATTCCCCCCCCCCCCCCCTCTTCAAATCGTTGTTGCAGCAGGACTTCCACCAATTCCTGCTTCACTCTCTCTCTCTCTATCTCTCTTTCTTTACTCTTCTTAATTTTCCCTGGAATGACGACGTGGCCTCGCTCCAATTGCGTCAGGGGCTTTGCCACGTACATTCGCTGGAATTGGACCGCATCGAAGGTGATGCTGCACACACACTGAATCACCTAGTACCTCTATCTCTCTCTTCCTATTTATCTTTTTATCTGCTTTTTCTTGCATCCACTTCTTTTCAATTGAATACTTCAATACTCCTGGAATTCTTTTGGTTTCAGGAATAAAAGAAGAGAATTCGAAGTGAGAGGAACTTACAAACACACGATATTATTTAAAGACGAGATATTAAGAGAAGATGAAGAGAATAGACTGAAGAAATTCTCACAGGCCAAGTTTTTGTGTAATCCTATATCGTTTTATATATATACACACACAATGACAGTACTGTTAAAGAGTTTTTAAGTTTGATGGTGTATGGTGCAATCTGACCATGACATAGCTTGATCTTCAGGAGTCTTCTCTTATTCTGACACATCTCGAGATGGCTGTCATCAGTTTATTTCTCTTTAATTTCTCCATCGTATATATATGTGTGTGTTCGTCTGATGCTGGATGGTATAAATATTTTTTGGGTTTTTCACACGTCAAGAAGTATCTGTCGGTGAAATCTTTTCCTTCTTTTATTTACATGCCCACTCTTCTTTCTCTTACTCACGACATTTAATTGTATACATAATTGATTCTTCGAAAGACAATCCATTTGTAAGTTTTCGATTAGAATTGTGAATTGATATTGTGTAATAGGTTAAAGTGAAATTATTTGGCCTCATATTCAGTGATAAATCATCGATACACAAAATTGATTTCTAAAAATGACCTTCCAATCATATTCTGATTGAAATAAACGCCTCTTAATGGGTTTAAAGGTTTTTTTTTGTTCGTGAAATTTGTTAAAATTCTTATCTGCTCTATCTTGATGTTAAAATTTTACTTACGAAATTCTCACACGTCGTCGTATATATACACACACACTCGTATCTTGCTAAAAAAAATCACTACACGATAATTCACGGAATTAAATTATCATCAAGAATACATAATTATATTCTTTTTGTGAATATATATATAAGATTTTCACATAAAACACGAAGGAACATGGAATGACGTGATAATGGCTTCAACACCTTTGGAATAAGTCTACTGAGATTGTGAATAATCCCTAATATGTCTTGGAAGACAGAGAGAAGTTGAATTTTCCAGGATACTTGGAGAGGCAAATCGTCACGAATAAGTTGAATGATGTAGGTTTGGGAAAATCCTAGCTCTGCTATATTTCAAACGTCCATAATCCTGTATCATGACTGGGGGAGACTTAGCCAAGCCATTTCTGGATAGACTCCCACAGCCTTTAATCCTCATCCTCTTCTTTCAATCTCTCTTCTCTCGCCAAATGCTACAGAATTTTTGGGGGTTAGTAAAAAAAGGAGAAAAAAGAGAAGTGATTCGACCCTTGGGGCCAGATTCTACCTTATACCTTCCAAATTGTGTGCACATTACCAGACAGATATATATATGTTTTTTTTTTCTTCAGCGAGCAAGTAACCGTTCATGCGTGGACACACACACACACATAACAGCGTGAGACCATTTGGAAAGGAAACGGAGGTATGAAAATACTGCGGTTTTGTGGGCAAGAAGAAAAAAAAAGGAGATAAAGGAAAAGGAGATTTCTGTTCTGTCAGAAAACGCGGAGGAAAACCGACAACCATTTATCCACTGGGCTACATTGCTTGGACTATATATATAGTATATATACACGAACTTCTCTCTCTTCAGGGCGATGCACTAAATTATTGCTGACCACCCCTCATCGACCTTCTTCCTCCGCTGGTATCCGGTGATCTTTCTTGCTTCTCGACGACTGAAGAAAAAGAAAGAAGCCACACACACAGCATCTCTCCAATGTTTTATATATATATATATATATATTTCTTCAGCAAGACTTACGATCACGTGTATCATGTTCGATAGATCGAGTATGTGTTAAAATACATCTCGTATCATCTATTTATGGTATTAATCAAGAAAAAGAGGATTAATATCTCAAGCTGATCGATAAAAAAAGACAAAGAATGAAAAGCAAGAAGACTTTAACAATTATCGATCTCTCTTGAGTAATTGAAAATGATAAAAAAACTGACAGGGATATAGAATCAATGAGAAAGAAGAATTAAGGAGGGAATTGAGAAGTAATAAGCAATCATTCAAAGAATAATCGACGAAAAAACGGCGAGGTGAGATGAATAACAGGATAATAATTAATCATTACCCCCCCCCCCCTCCTCCTTGTGGAGGGCAAGCTGCGAAAATAAGAGAATTGCGGTGAGGAGAGAAAAAAAAGGGTGTAGACAATGGGAAAAGGGGGAAATTGGAATGAATTGAGGCCTCCAAGCCAAAAATTTCCTGGCATCAAATCAATATGTACATTGAGGAAAACGAGAGGGAGACAGAAAGAAGAGGAGGGGGGTGGTAGGGGGTGAATAGAAATTCACGATCAGAATGATTAACGACTTCCGTTCAAGAGTTTCGGATTCACGATCAGCCGCAGCAGTAGATAGAGGTAAATGAGATTCTAATTAAAACGAGGAGACACACACACAGCAGTAGGTGGAGAATGAGGGGAATGAGGAGGGGGAGGGAGAGAGAAAAGGCAGGAGAGAATTGTGTGGACTAGAGAGGCTTTAAACGTGAAAAGCGTTGATAGTGAGGGTAGAGTGTGCAAAACGGGTTCACCTCGACAAAACGCTTACAAAAGAAGAAGCTGTGGGGGGATATTTCAATAGTCTGACCGAACGACCGACCGACTGACCAACCGCAAAAGCCTCACAGTGAAAATCGCCCCGGTCGTTTGCTTCGATCTCTCTCTCTCTCTTCTTCTATGAGAGAGTGAGAAAAAAGCTCGGAGGAGGAAAGGGGGAGGGAGGGAGGGAATAAATTGAAAAGAGACGGTATCAAACGAGAGGAGCTTCTCGATGTGGGCGGCCGGATACGAAAGACGAGTCATTAAAACAATTAGAGAAAAGGGACTACATTCTTTCAGAGCCCAATGGCTTCGAGGCATTTTCTGCTTTACTATCCACCGTGTTTACTTGGTTTGTTAACTGGTAGAGCATATTACATGCAGTATAATGTAAGATGTCGTCTGAATCCCTTTCGGTATGTATGTATATATACATCCTTCTTGCTTTTCCACCGAGAAAGATATCTCGTTAACGTTCTCGTAATCTCATCATAAACCTGAAGTCATCCTGTTGCATATTGCAGCTCGTTGAAATACGCATGAGATGCTCGTTTAATTATGAATAGAATTTGAAGAAGAAGAAGAAGGAGAATGGAAATAAGAAAAATTGAGTAATTAAAATGTAGGAATTTGCCGGGAGAATGAAGAGAATAGTTGGAACTAAATGAGAAGTGCTAATCGATAATCCTTAGGATGGTTGAATCAATTTCTTACCGATTCGTAACAATCAATGCACCTTCCGGAGGTTGAAGAAAGAGGAAGGAAAGAAGAAAAAAAAATCAAATGAATAGATAATGGTACTTGGGGTATCCTCTTTAAACGCTCCAATGGTAACTCGAGACTTGGCTTTGAAGTGCTGAGAAAGAGTGCTTACCTGAAACAAAAAATAAAAGAAAAAAATGATGAATTCCATTAATTAACAAAGTCTGGAGAATCAAACAAAGTATTTTTATTATTGTTGAGTTGAGAGCGTTGGGAAAAGTAATTATCGATTAAAATCAGGCTGTCATTAGGACGTGTACAGTTGGAGGAACTTTTTGAATTGTGAGGATTGTGATAGTCATCGGGAGATTTCGATGAAAAATTGGATGTCATGATGACAGGATTTCTATCTGATGACTTCTGAGTTACACGGATTAAATTTATTCGATTTTAAAGTCATTAATTCATTTCGTTTCTTTAATAACGTTGGATGGATGATTAGATATTTGACCGAGGTTTGTGATATGGATACAGTTTTCTGAAATTATCGCTGTATGGGTGGTAGTGACGACACTTATGGATTATAGGTCCACTAGAACGATAATTCGACAAATATCCTTGTCAAAATCACAAGATTTAATGTACTTTGCAAGACAATATTAATTATTAAATGAACTATTTCCAATAATTTGATCCTTATTTCATTCCATATCTATTCGGTTTTAGAATTCCTGACATTCACAGTTTAAAACTACTCCTAAAATCGAAAACCCAAATGGCTCAATATGAGATGTTGCTGAAAGCTATAATACATCGTATTAACGAACAATAGGAAAGGTCAATCATTACAATCAACAAAACTAGTAATCTGACCCAATTTGACTTCTCATATTGTATTGTCATATCCTATTCCATAGCTTTGGCTTATGTATTGTACATTGCAGTCAGGAGGAATATTCACGTATCGTGAACTGCGCCAAATTATCCTTCTCTGCATCCAAACATCTGGTTCATATACAGGGCCCCCAGTTGGATAATAGGATAATACACATTGGACTCGCGTAACAACGACGCCACCCATAATTGGTCTCCGGCACTGCTGTTTCGCTTTCTCTTTCTCTCTTATTCACTCTCCTCATGCAAGCTCCAACAATGTATGATAGTTCTTGCAATAAGCTACAGGGAAATGAGAACGAAAAAGCCTTTTATCGTTTGGACAGTCATAAATGCCTAAACTAGTAGACTATTTCGTCTACTTCATCATTTTCATTGAGTCAATTTGAGTTAGTAGGTTGATGAAAATCTTCAGACACACACAATATTCAGTCGAATCGAATTACGGATTCATTGAATTTTCAATGTTTGCCCGAGTTCTGTCTCTCAGAGCACTAAATTTACTGGTTTAAAGATGCTTTCATGCTCTATTCAGTTGGAATGAATTCAAAAAGTAGCAACAACATTCTGTCCATCAGTGAATTTCATTAATAATTGGAAAATGTTACTTGCTTGATCAATACTGAATTTGTTGAGAAAAGCAGTGAATGAAACAACTGCATCTATTTGGAAACAAATATCACGTACATGCCAGGGCATTTATCCCTTACAATCTATTGAGAGGCTGGTTTACTTTCTAAAGTACCAAAAAAAAAAGAGGAGAAAAATAGAACAGTGCACAGAGTCAAAAAGAAAACACTGGGAGAAAAGAGGAAAAATGTTGAATAGAAGTGCAGTTCACTGGTAGGACAGATTCAGGTGAACTTTGTGTGTGTGTGTGTGCAGCATTCAGTGGAGATTTTCAAGACGAAGAGAATCCACATAATGGAGGAATAGACCTGTTTGACATACGATTCTCTATTGTTGAATGAAAAGCTCACGACAATAGCAGAAGACTAGGTGAATGTGTGTTCACAGAGTGTGCCTCATTTTGGGTAGTTCTAAATCATTGATCCTTATCTCTAAAAAGGTGTTTATTTTGAAAATGAACCAGGTTACAATTGAAAGAAGTCATTCATTCCTTAGAAAAATCAATTTTTTTAATTGTTTCGTCATCCTTGCATGGTTGAAAACCATCTAAATAAAGCACCGTTATAACTCTGGTGAGCAATCGTTAAAAACGACTGAAAAGAAACATGAGACAGCAGGAAGAGAGAGCCTTCTATGCTAATCGTTATTCTCAATGTAAACAGCTCAAGCATATTTACGACGTCAGAAATTGGAAACACGTGATAGGCTCCTCTAAAACGGTTTTTTTGGGTACTAAAAAAGAATGAGTTAATTCCTCCAGTTTTCTCTCAATAAACTGAAAAAAAAAATCACGATGAAATGTGAACAAAAAAAAAAGAGATGAAATAACAAAATACAGGCGTGACGGAATTGAATGGAGAGAGAGAGTGTTTTTTTGCGGTAGGTCAGTGCATAAACACGAACGCCAGTTTCGCTCATTACACGGTCATTAAGGCAGGCCAACATGGAGGCCCGTTTTGCAGCAACAAATTTCTGCGAGTCTCAGGATTTTTTTTTCACCCAAAAAAAGAGAGGGGAAAAAAAGTGCTGAAGGTGTTGAGTATCAAGAAGAAGACCCCCATGAAATTAGAAGCACGCGATCAAGTGTGCTGATTACGTGTGACGCGTCATCACCTTTTGGCGAATGATTTGGGTGTCAAGTGAAGAGAGAAAGAGAAATAGTGTGTGAGTTTTGTTCGTGGTTTCCCCGAACTGTATTCGAGCCAAAAGACATCACCTGCTGTTTTCCAGTAGACTGCGTTATCTTGGCACCGTTGAGATATCAAGTATCGCGTTAACGCGCGAGAATCTGCGAACATGGAGTTTAAGCAGCTAGGCGAATCGTGCGACAAGATTTGCAGTTATACTGCTTAGTGTGTAAGATATATATATATATTTTTCTCTCTCTCTCTTTTCCCACGTCTCGCTTTTCACATCGATAAATATAACCAGTTGAATGGGCTACTACTTCTTGGGCCATTGGTAGATTTACCGGTAGATTGTGGCACGATGAAAATAAAAATGTGCAGAGAGATTCCAGGCGACATAAAATAGCAAATGGTGTGTGTGTTTGGTTGAGACAGTTGGGGGACAAGCAGTGGAAGAGTCATACGATCTCGATGGTAACCCAAGAATCTTGAATAATAGCGACCTCGTTGAGTTTGCCTGATGGATCCACACGTGTGTTAATGCATCCTGCTAGCAAACACAGAGTGGTGCTGCTGCTGTATACATGTTTGAGAGGACAAGAGGTGAGTTTGTGTGTTATCCCCAAGGACCAAACGATAACGCACGAAACACGCCCATCTCGTGATGACGAGACGCGATATCAACGCTCAAATGAGAATCCACAAGAGATATACACACCAACACTACCAACACTTGGAGGATAGAATGAGGCAGTGAAATAGCCAGTACACACACACACACACACAAGCTGTTGGAGAAGTTTAAGGGTCAAATCCGCCTTGACACAGGTCAACTGTGTCGAGAGTCTTTACAGTATGCCTTCCCTCTTGAAATGCTTATGAGCATGAAGAAATCTTTTTTTTTTTCAAAAGAGGTACCGTAAGAGTCCTCTTTACTCAGTCACTTCCTATTGCAAATCACTTACAGAATGATTTCTGTTAGACTCGTTATTACCGATGATTTAATATCAATGATAAATGTTTTATCATTGGAATTAATCAATATAATTGATCTGGGTATGAGTGCTTATTAGCGGTAATTAATTACAAGTTATTGGTTTTATCATGAATTCGCTTAGTTTGAATCCTGATGGTATATTATGAACGTCGAGGTAATCTTGGTTTTGTAATTAATTCAATTTTGAAGATAGAGTTGATCGAGGTTGGGTTCACTAACCAGAATGACATTTATTAAATGAATTGAAGGAATAAATGTAACAATGTTAATCATTATATTTGTGCATATGTTTAGTTTCCGATTGGATAACATTAACTTTATGGTGACTACATACTAATGATGTCAAGGTATTAATGTTTGTAATTATTATCGTTTATTTATTTGTTTCGTAAAGATTCATTGGACACATTAGGAAAAAATATTGTTTGAGGTTAAGATAAAAAACAAGAGTTTGTTGTTTATAAGAATTTTTCTAAAATCATCGGAAGAACGACCAGTTTTTAATTTAATTTAATTTAATGTAATTTAATTGATCAGATTGCATTAAAATAATTGTATTTTGTATTATGATTTTCCAGAACCTGAGGAAGTTAAAATTATAAGCGAAAGTTGATCATTTGACAATTTTTTAGTTTTACTTTATTCTTTCAATATCCCATGACATCCTATAAGTCACAAATCGAATATAATGTCATGGCTACACATGTTGAAGATGCAAACTCAGGTTTTATTTGACCTATAGACTAATTAAATTGAATGTTATCAAAACATTTCTATTTGTTTTCTCATCGTCACGTGTCGGTGCAATGTAACAAACAAGAAGAGAGGCTTGTAACCAGTTAGCCGGAATTTCTGAGGAAGTATATCGTACAAACGTTCGTGTTATCTGACTTATGCATGTTTCCCCGAAGCCATCAGTACACGCGAGAGGAAAGCAAGAGAAAAAAAAGAAGCAGGAAAATAAAGAAACGAATCGTTTCTGTGACTCTCAACTGTTGTGGGGGATACGTGACTTGGAAAAAGGGGGGGGGGGGATAGGTTCAGATACGTGTAGATGTTGTTGTCCTGAAAATAATCTACATGAGGACTTGTATATACGCGATGCACAACAAAAAAATACAGTATGGCGTGCGAGGCTGAGAGAAAAGAGTAGTGGCGTACTCTCTCTCGAGTGAGCGAATAAAACGGCACACACACACTGACATACACACATTCTTCTCTTTCTTCTTTCGTCTCCTCGTCTGTTTTCTCTGCATGTAAGGGGGTAACGGTACAACTGGGACTCAAGAGAGGATGACCCTGCCTGTGTAAATGCTCGACCTCGACTGAGACCCCCACACACCGGTACACACGTACCCGGGGGCCCCCAGTGGTAGATATGCACGTGAAATCCATACTCTATTCGCCTCATTTCTATATCTCTCTCTCTCTCTCTCTTGAGTGGCAATTCAACTGGTATGTATTCTCCTCTGGTTCACTCATTGTATGTATGTGCGATACCTTCCTCTTCTACCCCACGCCTCCGCAATTTCTAGGCCTTCCATACGAGAGAAGCCAATCTACCCTGGAGCAAATCGTGTATACGTATATATATACCCCTCTTGTACACCAAGTACGGTATGTAGTTACACGCAACTGCCGTGACCGCCAATCGGTACCCGATCACCCATATATTCCTAACGGGCATAGGGGGATTCCGTGAGAGAACACGAAACACACAACATACAGTTCATGTATATAATCACGTGTAACTATGGATGATGATGGACACACACACACACACACAAGGACTAGTTGAGAGAAATTGGTGGATTTTTTTTGTTTAGAAATAGCTAAAATTGATGGCTGTTTATCCAAGAGACACGTTTTGATTTTTTTTTTTTTAAGGTTAAATTGAATGAAAAACAGCAAATTTACGTGCATCAAAATATGAGAATTGGGGAAAGAAAAGGGAGAAGATCGTTTGACCTGATGATCGAGTTTCCATGGGATTTCAAGTGTCCCCCCAATATATATACCACTGGAAAATACCTCAAGTGGAGATAAAAGGGAAGATGGAGGTTTAGGTTGTGAGATAATCGAATGGAAGGAAAGGGAGGATGGCAAATAAATTCCTTTAACTCTCTCTCGGGGAATAAATTTTCACCCAAAGACACACGAACACACATACATATAAAGGAGAGAGAGAGAGAGAGAGAGAGAGAGGGAAAGAGAGTCACCTCCTTCTCCATGCAACGACCTCGTTTCTATCCCTGAATAGGTGGTAGTAGGGGGGGGGGGGGGGGGCATTGAAGATTGTCGTGATAAATTTCGGCGTAATTGCGGGCAATGAGTTCCTGCCGGGTCGTGTCGTAGTAGAGGCAAGCACTGGCAATGAGGTGGAAAGGGTCATGAAGCTCCAAGGAAATAGCATAGAGCCAAGTGTAAAATAAGTTTACGTTTGAAAATGAACTAAATACTTTTTCTTTTTTTCACCTATTGCCATTAAATTCAATCCGACTTATATTTTCCCAGCTATTATCCGCTAAAACTTTACGTTCAAAGAGAGAAAGAAGATGAAAAAAAATGGCAGAAAAAGAACGGAGGAAAAAGATGAGAGAGCTCTAAAGCACCGGTCATTCCTACAAATAACACAGAGTGTCATTAACGAACACAGGGGAATGTGAAAAGTTTTCAAGCAGTCTCTCTTATTCGCACCCGGCAAAACTATACAACTGTTGGCGATTTTTTTTTTTTTTTTTTTTGCTTTACACCGCCACGTTCACGGTGTGTTGGCACCTTTTCATCGTAACCTGTCTCGGGTCCTCAACTCTCAACTTTAATGGGGGGGCCCTCAAGCAGCAGAAACAGCATTGGACTCAACTGACACCTATAACAATTCTGCCAAGACTAGCAAGAAATGGAGACCCTTTGAGTTACTACCCAGTGCCGCAATGAAAACCTGATTCCTAAACGATTGAAATTTCTGCTTCGATGAGTCCAAAGAAGGAGCTACCACATTTCGTTTTTTTCCTTGCCTCTCTTCCCTCTTCCTTTGAATTTCAAAACTGATAATCAGTTGTATGAAGAAGAAGTAGATGGAGGAAGGAGAAATGAAGAAGAGACGAAATGATGAATTTCCAATATCAAAGTAACCCTCCAGAATTGATTACTCTGCTTCAGAAAAAAAAAAAGGAGGAGAGGAGAGAAAAAAAAAAGTGGGTGATAGAGAAGAAGAGGAGACAAGAAAGCTTGTTTGAAGATGAGAAACGCAGTTTCTCTATCTTCGTGTCTCTCAAAGAAAACTCGACACACAAGAACACATATATATACCAAGGATTAGGTGGAAACATGTCCCAGTGAAAGAGCCTGTCCTCCATTTCTCTTGAAGATACAGGCATGAGGTCAGAATACTTTTCTTTAGGTCTCGTTCACTTAATCGCCGAGTAATCGTTTACTCCCCCGATAAATGGGCGCAAGTCAGAAGGAACGCGTTTTATGTTATATCTCATGCAGAGATAGGCAAAAAAAAATTCACATTTTTAATTTTTTAGTTTTTTTCATTTCTGTAATTTCCATCGAGAAAATTTTAATCACTTTCTTAATGAAAAATTTGGATTTTTAAATTTTTCATTAGATTACTATTGTAATTAAAAATTTGACTGATGAAATTTTATAATTCTTTTTCTTATTCGAAATTTTGATTCTTTCTTACTTATTAATTGATTGGAATAATTAATTTCATAATAAAATCAACGCTACTATGTTTAATCTTTCCAAATATAACCGTTTTTCAGACAAGAATTTTGAGTTGAGAGTGTTAACTAAATGTGATACAAATAAGAACTTATAATTTAATCCAATCTAAATTACGCTTATATGACATTTATAATTCAATTTAACTGATAAAAGTGTTAATAAATTTAATAAAGAAAATAATTATGAAATTCCATCAGTCAAATTTTAAATTACAATAGTAATCAAAATTGTTAGAAAAAAAATTAAATTTCAGATTAATGAAAAATTTAAAAATCCAAATTTTTCACTAAGAAAGTTATTAAAATTTTTTCGATGGAAATTACAGAAATGAAAAAAATTAAAAATGCAAATTTTTTTTTTGCCGATTTCTGATCTCATGTGTGTATACCAATTTCTGATGGAAAGAAGTCAACACACAAGAAAAAGGGGGGGGGGAGGGAAGAGTGAGTGAATATCGATGGGAGTAAAAAAAGGGTCTCGGGAGAATTTTTTACACTATTCCCAGCAGAGAGAAGCTGATTGATGAGAGCTATGACAGAAGGTACTCCTCGAAAAATACTCAGCCAGAATCGTAAATGGAGCTCTCTCTGTTGTCGATCAAGGCATCAAACGCAGAGAGGTTAGAAAAAAGAAGAAATAAAAAAAAAAATAAGCTTCAACACAAAGTAAATGGGAGGAATGAAAGAAATTGATTAAACCGGAATGCACTGGTTAACGGGGACGAACCAATCGAAATACCCATAATATTATCAAGTGACAAGTATCAATTACCATCCGATAAAGGAAATCGATAAAAGCGAAGAGAGAGAGAAGAAAGAAGAAGGGGAGGAAAAACACATTTGGAATGAATGAATATATCTTCGTTTACTTGTCACTGTGGGGTTCTGCACGTACGCGTTAACTCACCAACGTGTTCCCGATCCTTTTCCAACTTGTGTCCAAGAAAATACAGCTTGATACAGTTGGAGGGGCTTTTTCATGGATAGAAAGAGAAAAAGAGTGACCTACACGTACTGGAGTTGAACCTGGCGTGTTCTTCTGGGTCTTTGGCTGGGGTCAATGATAAAGATCCCAATTTCTCTCTCTATCTATCTCCATCTTTTGTCTCTCTCTCCTGCAGTACGTGGAAAAAGTCTCGGGTAATTTTCTTTTCTTGATTAGGAAAATTGTTTTTGGAGCAGAACCATCAGATTTATGTAACTGATTATTTTCTCCTTTTTTTTCTTTCTTCTTTAAACTCTTAGTTATCTCGGAAACAGAGTCATTCAAATTCAATTTAAAATCCAGCTATATTTTGAATTAAATAAAAAGAAGACATTCTCATTTCCTTTTGGCTTTATTTTGGGTTAATGCGAGTCTGATTATGAACATCTGCATTGTGTTTTCTGGGCTCTTTCTCTCTTTCTTTTTACTTGACCACTTTAATGAACCACTTTTTTTAAAAACTCTGGCAAATGTAACACTCTACATTAAAAAGCTGATGAAACTCTCTTTCTCTCTCTCTTTTTCGCTTTTATTCTCTCTTCTGCGGATAATTACCATGAAATGTTGAATTGTTACACAACTGTGTGATTTTCATCTTCAAAGAGACACTAGTTTCGTTTGTTGTGGCTTTTTGCATCATAAGGCTTCTGGTATTTCGGGATTTTCTGATGTTTACACACACTCTGGGGCTTTCATCAAAACCGCAGAAAACACAAAAAGCGAAATGGTTTAAGCAACAAAAAAAAAAAAAAAAGGAACAATGTGTAAATTTGAGAATTGAATTTCGAACAAACATGAATTTTTTTTTCGTTTTTATTCATTGAAAGAGAAGAATTATTTGGAAAAAAAAAAAATTTATCAGATTAATTTTCTCATCAGCGAACGATCGAAAATGACTTCGTGACTTCAGGATCATTGGGAAATGACCTCGTTAATGTGAAATGTAATTGCCATTTAATTGAGATTCAATTGGATAAAAGTAATAATGATTAAAAAAAAAGAGATAAAAAAATAATTTTTTTTTTTTTTCAAGGAAGAAAGGGAGATTTGTCCTGAGGGTAAATAAAGACGAAAAAAAAAATTCCTCAACAAATGACATAATTGTCGTTATTAGAGTTTGCCTATAATCGTGCAAGGACCACAGAGAAAATTCCCATTCAGTATATACTCTTGGGGTCCATTGGTTAAATTACTTACTGAGACGAACGATGATAATAAGGTAGGATGAGAATCGACATTACTCTCTTTGCTTGCAAAGAAAAAAAAAAAAGCAAAGAAAAAAAAGAGAGATAATTTCAGGAAATACTGAGACCTCAGAGACGGTTAAAAGGACGCAATGAGAGAACTTGTGTCATATCGTATTTGGTACCTGTCACAGAGTGCAGCCCCTCGAAAATTTAACGATTTTACAAAGAAAAAACATTACATTTCTGTGTGTTGCCTTTAACTCACCAGAGAGATACTAACATTGCCCTTTTTCGTGAGCCGCATAATTTCGGTAATAAAAGGTTAAAAAAAAAAAAGAAAAAAGTAATACGAAGAAAACTGCCTTTCTGTGTGTACTCTTCTTGAAGTTGTAAAAAAAAAAAAAATTCACATAAAACTTGCAAGTTTATTCCGCACCTTTTGCCTTAAAACTATGTCGTGTTATATATAATTCTTTATTTTCAAATTACTTTCCTGTAAATATCTGCGATCGATAAAATTACATGGCGGAAGTAGTAACGATGTTTGAAAAGTTGGAAAAAAAAATGAAGAAAAATTGTGTAAACTAATGATGATTACGTACATCTGTGTGCATGTGACTATAGCTATTACCGCTTGGTACAACGTTTTTCAACCGTTGACGTTCAGCGATATCCGTTGCCTCAGGGGGCCCCCCATTTTCCTCGTTGACTCGAACGATCACCCTAGAGTTGAAGTTGCTTTATTCATTATTGAGGCAGTTTCACAACTCGACTCATTTCTCTTTCCCCATTAACTTACACTTTACCTTAATTAATTTATTTTCGCGCCACTACACAATTGTGTTACATAAGGTAACTGCAAAGAAGACGCAAAAAGAAGAGAAAAAAAAAATTCGGTTAATGAGAACTTTGTTTTAATGATTTTTTCTTCACGACTTTGCATGAAAATGTGAATTAAAAAAAAAATGTCCCTATTACCCCTGGAGCAAGTGCACACTTTTCGTGAAACGCGTGCTCACTCTCATTGAAATAAGCAGGTCAGAGACAGACATTTACCACGTGCAAGCCAAAACGTCAACTCATTTGAATAGCTGCAAATGTCCCTGTCCTAAATGCCCATAGAAACGTAAATCTTTTATTTCTGTATATGTCTATATGTTCATTTCCTTCTTATCTTTTTTTTTTTTATTTCATTATTCTCTCATTTTGTTCACACCCATTTCTCATTCGATATGCAACACTGCACTTTTCCTGTGTTCGTATTTCATAACTACTGTGTGTGTGTATGGTAAAGGAAAGGAAAAAAAAAAAAACTGGTAAATTATGAAGACAACTAATTTAAACGCTAACGGATACACAGGTGTGTGGATAAAACAATTGACCATTCTCAATACGTAGCACGATCATTTGCCTTATTAACATCCTGTTAATGCTCATCAGTTGCTGGGACACGTTTTCCTCACTGGCATTAAATCCAATAGACATTTACTCCCTTCTAAAATGTCCTCTCCTTCCTCCTTTACCATCTCTTCCCTCTTCCTCCCCCCCAAAATGCGTGCTGGTTGCACCGGAAAATCACGTTTCAGCCTCTCCTCCATTCCTTCATTACGTCAGATTGTACCAGAATATGCTGCGGATATATTCTGGGTGAAAGCTTCAAGCTTCAAGCTGACTCTCTGTCTCTTTCACCTCCCCTCCCTCCCACGTAATGTGGCATATCTTCGAGGCAAACTGTATAAGAGCTAGACCACAAGTTATATCTGAAGCCCTCAAGCACCCCAAATGCTGGCTTTGAACCAGTGAATTACACTGTAATTGTAATTTCAACTCGAGCAGTTATGTCTCTTTGTGAATAATAATTTCATGAAGAATATGAAGGGAAAAAGGGGGGAGGGGGAGGGGGGATTTAATGCTCGACTCATTTTAATTTTTAATGCAAATATTACGAAAAATCATGAACAATTCTTTTTGCGGAAAATTCAACTTTTTTCCTTTTTTTTTTTTTGCTTTCAAATGGAAATGGAAGAAATGTTAAAAATAGAAAAAAATCATCAAATTTATGGGATAAAAGGAAATATATGTATTATCGATTTTTATGTATCAGAGTTGACATATTTCACGGTGATTTGCATCAGTGACGTGTGTACATAGGTTTGGTTTTGGCTGGGTTTTGCGTTTCACGCCACATCGTTTTATTTTCGCAGTGAGAAAGGCTTGACTCTCTTCCTTTTTTTTTTTTTGATTTTTTTTTTCTTTTTTTCTTGCCAACGTCATGCTAGGAGTCGATCGATACTGGCGATCGTGATAGCCAGAAAACTGCATTGCTCTCGTCTGCTCAATTTATAACGTACTATTTTCTTGCCTATTTCTTTCTTTTTTTTTTTTTTTATTATTTTTACTACTCTTCTATTTCTCATACCGTGTGTTTTTTTTTCAACTTGGCGTTTTACTCTCTGTCGTTGTAGAGATCGACTGGGCGTAACTGCACCCACAGCGGTATCTTGTATAATTACAATGGACTTGCAACATTGACTTTAAACACAATGAAAACGTGTATGTAACAAATCTTCTCATCTTCCACTTGATTTTAAATTGTTAAAATTAAATATAAATTCAAATGCATTTAAATAAAATTAAAAAAAAAAAACCATTAAATAAATTTGAAATAATAAAAAGACGAGGAGAAGAAAATTTTCTTGCAACAAACTACTTTCAATAACAAATTATAGAAAAATGTAAAAAAAAAAAAGAAGAAACATGAATTCATTTTTCCAGAAGTGGAAAAAACATTACAGAAGTCCAAAGGAGAATTATTTTCTCTTCATTTTCATGGTCGTGACTATTCGGGCGTGAATAATGACGATGGTGACGAAGCAATCGGGCTGGAGTACCTCAAAGTTTTCTCACTCATACTTTTCTAAGACTCTTGTGCCATTTACTTTTTTTTTTTTTTTTTTTTTTTTCTCTTCAATTCCACTCAAAACGGAAAAGTACCGGGAAGTATTGAGAAGAAAATGACTGCTCTTTTGAGAATGAGGCATAGGAAAACAGAGAGACACACAGACAGTTGCAAAAGAGTAAGATAAACGTTGAGTTTCGAATGAAAAAGAGGAGAAAAAGCCAGTTAAAAAAAAATGCGATTGAATTAAATGAAAATTTTCATTCTCTACAAGAAATTTTATGGTTTTTTTTTGCTTTTTCTCCTATCCTCTCCCTCCCTTTTTTAATTAATTCCCTTTGGTACTTTTACCTGACTCCTAATACTTTTACTCATGAGAATAAATTATCATATATCGTTGGCTCTCATGAGGCAGAGGTTAAATTTCACTGGGGAATTTTCACGCGCCTTTTACCCTCTGCCTTCCATGAACGGCTGCATGAAAAGCATCCTCTCATTCTTTCTCTCTCTCTCTTTTTCTCTCATCTCTCGGTGTAGAGGATTCTAATGAGAACAATCTCGCCCCGGTGCGTAATTACGAAGTTAATTGGACGGCGCGCGCGCTTCTCTCTCTCTCTCTCTCTCTCTTAACGGACTCGAGAAATAATTGGATAAGACTGCAAGGCGCATCCACCAACGTAATAGAAGGTCCGTCCTTGAGTTTGTACGATTAAAAAAGAAAAAGAGAAAAAAAAAAGTAACACTTGTATTAAAAAAATAAAAATCTTTAATCTTAATTTTTAGATGACACGATCGCAGTATTCGCGTAACGTAGTATTTATCGTTAAAAAAAAAGGAATTACCCCCCCCCCCCTCCTCAAAGGGAGAAATTCCCTTTTTTTTTTAATGATGATCATTATGATTCTCCATAGCACCCGCAATTCCAGATTACTTTGTGCACTTTACCCCATTTTATTTTTATTAATTATTTTTTTTCTTCTCTTCTTCCCCTTCCATGTGACTTACGTCCCCTTTGGGGAATGCACCCAGATGCATCTCCAGTGATCTTACACACGATATTCTACACTTATCTGGCTCGTGCCACAATAAATTCCATCTCATGATTCCAACTCATCCTATATCCTATTTTCTCTCTCTCTCTCTCTCACTTCTAACATTTTGCCTTTTTTTTAATTCTAACTTGAATATTTTATGTGCAGTTACAGTGTTACATTATTGCCAGGGGTAATTGTACACCTAGGTAAAACTTGTAGAACGATAGAGTCCTCTTCTCTCTGTGTATGTGCAACTGGCACAAGTAATTACTTGAGACGCACCTAAACACCACCTACGAACGCCTACGTCTCCCCCCCTTTTTTCCTCCCTCGCGAATATCCTCTCCCCCTTTTTCCCCTTCTTTTCCCTCCATCAGAACAAAACCCCTTTAATTCTAGTCATAATCCTTTTTTTTTTCCTACTTTTAATGAGAGAAGAAAAGCTACAAGTTCTGTAAAAGAAACACGAAAACACGAGGGTGGAGGTGAAAAAGAAATCTTGAAAAAAAGTTGACAACAGCCCATGTCATAAAAGTTGATGCATCCTTTACTCACACAACTTGTACACACGAAAGAGACTTCCAGACTTCTATCTTCTACTTCTACAAGTTATTATACGAGAATAATGCATTACAAAGACGCTCCTTGAATTATTATAAATACACACACATGCGCCTTATATATATATATATGTATATATACGTGGGTTTTACAGATGTAGGAGGGGTAGTTGTGAGTCGTGCGAACTTTAACGCACATGACGACAATAAACCAGGGGGAAATGGCGGAGGGAAAAGAGGGGGAGGGGAGGAAAAAAGGAGGGGGGGATTCATCTCTTACCATATACGTGACTCTGGAGCCACCACTCTTCTTCTCCCTTACGATGGCGTAATCCGAAACCTTCTACCACACAAAACGTCTACGTCACTTCAAGAGACTGTGAATTTGTTGCTATGATATCACACTGAGAATTATTTTGTGGCTGTGGGCGGAAGTCTCTCTCTCTCTCTTTTGCAATGTAACGAGTGTATTGCAATGTTAAGATTGTAATCGAGGAAAAAAAAAAAGAAGAAAATTCTTTGGCTTCAGTTCGTTTTTTTTCTTCTTTGCACTATTCTCTATTCGCCTTTTTATATTCTTCACTCCATCAATATTCCTAAGAAAACTATTTCTCATTTTTTTTTTTTTTTCATTGCCATTCTTCCCACGGTAATTGGTAGTCTTCTCTCTGCATTTGAAATTCGAGGAGGGACACAGAAGAGAGCAGGCAAATAAAAAAAAGAAGAAAAATGAATGAAATGAAGAGGAAAAAAAAGGAGAAATAGTAGAAAATGTGGAAAAAAACATTCAATTGAACATCAATAGTCTTCAGTTTTTTTTTTCAAGTGCCTCCTTCTTCTCTTCGTCTTTTTTTACTTTTTTCCAACTCTCTTTGAGGTTTATTCATTCTTCCGCATTTCGTCCTTCAGTTTAGTGCCTCATTTTGCAATAGAAGTACTCCTATTTTTCATTTTTTTTTTCAAAGACAGAAATGTCTCTCATTTGCCATCATTTTCATCTTCTTTTCGTGAAGTTCAATTTTAAATTTTAAAAATAAAATAAAGATAAAAACAAGAGAAGAAGAGAAAAGAATGAAAAAGAATGAAGAATTTAATGGAATTTTTTGTATTTCAGATATTTATCTCGTAAAAATGGATTTCCGGAAATTGAAGCTATTAAGATCGTCAACATGCCTGGATATATGATAGGAAAAAAGAATGGGGAAACTTAAAAAATATTATAAAATACTGTAGATGAGAATACAAGAGAGAGAAAAAAGCGACAGCAATTGTAGCTGCGGTTGTATCTATTGGAACATATGTTTTTTCTCTCTCTCTCAACTCTAGCTAAACACTTTTGGCTCATCTTTTACCATGAGATTCTGCCATTACTCTGAAGTTTACGAGTCGTTGGGCACAGCACCATGGCCACCATCTCGTCTCACCTATGGGGCGTGTATTTTTTTTTTTCTTCTTTTTCCATCGATGCAACACGTAAAACGATAACGCCTAGTGGTTTTGCTGTTGCGATGCCTGCATACAACGGTTATTTATGACACTACGCGTAATGGGATGTCGGATACTAATGAGTGTTCGACGTAACTCCCCTGGATATATTCTTCCTCCTTCCCCTTTCCTCCCCCCCCCCCCCCCCCTGTATCTTCGATTACGAACGGATCGTTTCTCGGAGGAAAGAGAAAAGAACGTGAGACGGTCCAAGTGTTCGGGCTCTTCAAGGATTTCCTCTCATTTCATCGGGATAAATCGTTGTGAGGGCTTCCGACATCTTTTCCTTCTTTTTTTTTTTTTCTTTCACTTTTTTCGTTTCTCTTCCCCTTCTGCATGTAATCCTTTGTCTCTCCCGTTTCTTTTTTCGACAGCCAATACATCAGGGACCGGACACGGCACACGAAATCTCCGGAAAAACAACATTTGTTATCTTTCTTGTCATTCTTCTATTATTAATTTTCGCTTTTTCTTTTTTATTATCTGCGGCTTTACTAAGGGGGTCGATGACGCCATTGGAGGGGGGATGAGGGGAGGGGGCAAATTGAGTTCAGTGTAGAAGTGTAAAATTACCGTCAAAATGACGGTTTTTTGATCATTTCTGACCTGTACTGTAATTTCTCTTGGAAATTGACGATAATCTTTTTTTATCGTCAGTAATTATGTTTTATGATGGAAAATCATCTGTATACACAGAGAAAAATGTTTTCTTAATTTAAGAATGTGCAGGTCACTTAAATTATGTGACCTTTTTTCCACTTAAATCAAGTGACTTTTTCTTTCTTAATTTAAGAAAGTGAAAGTCACTTAAATCAAGTGACTTTTCTTACTTAAATTAAGTGACTTTTCTTACTTAAATTAAGTGACTTTTCACACTTAAGTCAAGTGACTTTTTCTATCTTAATTTAAGAAAGTAAAAGTCACTCAAATTAAGTGCCTTTTCTCACTTAAATTAAGTGCCTTTTCTCACTTAAGTCAAGTGACTTTTTCTATCTTAATTTAAGAAAGTAAAAGTCACTTAAATTAAGTGGCTTTTCGCACTTAAATTAAGTGACTTTTCTCACTTAAGTCAAGTGACTTTTTCTATCTTAATTTAAGAAAGTAAAAGTCACTTAAACTCAGTGCCTTTTCTCACTTAAATCAAGTGACTTTTCCTTTCTTAATTTAAGAAGGTAAGAGTCACTTAAATTGAGTGACTTTCCTCACTTAAATCAAGTGACTTTTTCTTTCTTAATTTAAGAAAGTAAAAGTCACTTAAATTAAGTGTCTTTTCTCCCTTAAATCAAGTGATTTTTTCTTTCTCAATTTAAGTGACCTGCACATTCTTGAATTAAGTGACTGCACATTCTTAAATTAAGAAAACATTTTCCTCTGTGTAGATGAAAACTGACGGTAATTTTTTCATTTCAGTCATTTTTTCGGTCATTTTTGTCTAACTTTTTTTTTTTTAGACGCATGAAGCTTTAGAAAGAAAGAAAAATATCGAGCATTACATTTTAATGCAATTTGTATTATTTAATACAAAAAATGGAGTGAACACCGATATTTCGTGTGAATTTTGCTCTCCAAAATGAGGTAATAGAGAAAAAAATTAAATTCAGCTATATAGATGTAAAGTGACTGTAATTTAAATAATGAGTCATTTTCCTGAGGCAAGATTTGGGTAAATTACCGGTAAAATGAACGGTAAATTTACCGATCAGTTTTTAATTTTACATCAATAGTTCAGTGACCGTTCGGTGAGTGGATAATTATTCTGCAGCTTCATCGAGGCGCGAGTTAACAGGAGACGTACCCCCTGACTCTTTAACGAGGCAGTGAATATTCCCTCATCTGACACATAAGAGCAATAAATAAATCCTCTCTCCTCCATTTGCAATGGAATATGCAAGATAATTAGTTTCACACCGTGATGATGGTGTGAAACTTTAGGAATAATTATTATATGAAGAATTATATCCTCCTGATTATTTCTCCCCCCTTTTTTTTTGTTGGTGCCACTCAAATTGAATTGAAGAAAATTATCAATTGAGTAGTGAGAACCTTTTTTTTTAATACTGAATTAAATTAAAAAATTCAATTGGCAAGTTGAATGAGATTTTTCATATGTGCTTGTGTGTGTGTGTCTGTTCAATTAAATAAAGCAATTTCTTTTTCTACCAAAGAACATTCTCTACCTTCACTGTATTTTTGTATGTGAGTCTCGTGCAAACGGAGGCTGTGTGTGTCCTACTTTTACCACGTGCCGAGCACGTCTCATCTCCCCCCCCCCCCCCTCCTTTGGGTGGATAGGGTTAAAAAATTCCTAATAAATCACTGGGGAGTTTTTCCAAGAGAGGAAAAAAAAAGGACAAAAAAAAGGAAAAAAAAGGAGAAATAAGAGTAAAATTCCCTGCATCATCGTGGAAAATCTCCTCTTCCTGTGCACATCTTCCCTCATCCATCGGTATCCGTGTGCGCAACGGATTAGTTCGCTTGCTCCATCCTCCATTCCGGATCACAGCATCCTTCCCTTTTTACCCTCTCGAAAATTCAACACACTCATGGTACCCTCCCCCCCCTTCCTTCCCCCTTATCCCGAAATTACGGAGGGTAAACGAGGTCAAATGTACACCGAAAAAATTTAGGAAAAATAAAAATGTTGGAGAGAAGAAAAAACACGAAAACTCCAAGAAACTGAGATAAAAAGGAAAGAAAGATAGAAAAAGGACAAAAGAATATTTGTAGAAAAAAAAAGAGGGGACCTGGTTCACTTTGAATAAGCGCTTGTGTTTTTCTTTTAATTTCAGGGAACATTCCATTGTGTCCAGTCTGAAAAATCCAGTAGGACGTGACGTTATTACCCCGGAGGCCCTTGCAAGCATAATGTCCACAAGGGCGAAGGAGGAGAAAGAGGGAAGGGAGGATTTTTATGCAAAACTGGGGGAAAAAACGAGGATTTTCATACTCTTTTTTATCCATTCAAACTTTTTGTTTTGACTCGACGAGAGAAGCATGGAGACTCGGGGGTCGTGCTCTTTCGCTCCGTTGACACGCTGTACCACTCGACAGACTCTTCCACTTCATCCCTCTTTTCCTCTCTTGCAGTATCGCTCCCTTTTTTTTTTCTCCTAGCATGAGCTGCCTAGTTTATTTTTTTTTCCCTTCCCCTCTCGCTTTTCTTCTTTTCGCCGCCCTCGCAGTCTTTTTTATTCATCCCACCCTCGCATATATATATATATGTATATGCTAGAATATAAAGTGTGCGTAACATAGAAAAGGTGAAATTACAGTGCATAAATCTCAACACACGAGTTTTCGAGAGAAAAAAAAGGGGGGGAGGGGGAAATAAGAGGAAGAGGGGAAGGGAGGGGGAAGAGGGAGAGAAAGCTTCTCTATTTCCTCCAGCTTACAGATCTTAATTACATTTCTTTTTGTTTTCATAATCCTTTTTTTCCTTCTCTTTCTATTCTTTTTGTGCTTCATCACGACACCAACACACACCATTACCTATCCTACCATTAGTCCAGTCAAAAGCTAAGTACAGAGACGTGATATCTCCACTATATTTCATACAGTTTGTAAATGTATACATTGTATATATATATATATATATATATATATGTAGACACGAGAAGAGAAATATACAATAATGAAAATGTCTACATATTAGGTTAATCCTAAACCATGTCATTTTCACTATAATACCCCTCTTTTCCTAGTCTGAGACTTTTTTTACCCCTTTATTTCTCTCTGCTTCCTTTTCCTACACTTGGATAAAGTTTTTTCTTTTTCTTTCCTCTTTTTTTTTTCTCTTCGCGGTGAGAATACTCTTGACACACCTCCCACGCTTCCTAGCCACACCCTCTCTCTCTCTCCTCCACAATCTTAATTATATTTTATCGCAGCATTGTCACTCTTATTTAAATTCAAATTCCTCTAACCTGATATTATCTGATGACCCCCTTTTGTTATTTCGTGGTTTATACTTTATTGCATTCCAATGGATAATTATACAAGCTATGTATAAGTATTATCTTCAATTATTATGGTAATTTTTATTCAAAAAAGAAACAGAAAAAAATAATAATGAAGGGGAGAAAAAGGAATTATTCTTTGAACAAAAAAATTTCTCCTCCAAAATAAAAAAAAAAGAGCGTTTTTCAAATTATTATACGTTGAACACAAGATTCAAGCGTTTTTTTTGCGCAAAAAATTCCGAAAATTAATCGAGATATTCGAGCCTCAAATAATCCACCCCCCCCCCTTTTTTTCTCTCCCATTTGCCGAAATAATTGAGCTTTGAAACTCGAATAAACTCCAAAAAAGGCAAAAATTGATAAAAAAATTGTTTTTAAAACAATTCCTCGGTATTTTTTAATCCACGATAATCCTCCTTGCGGCAGTGATTCTACGAAGTTTCTATCTTTTCACGTTGGTTAAGAAAGAGGCAATGGGAACACACACAGCAGAGATGAGAGAAAAGAATAAAAAGGTGGTGGGGTCCATGAAGTGAGGTCGAGGAACGGCCCACACACGTGCGATGCATTTTTTTTTAATTCACTTGGGCTTCGCCGCCAAAGTCACTTCTCACATATATATATATATATATATATGTATATATATACAATGAATATATGTATACACACATACCCTCTTATGAAAAATAAAAAAAAATAAAAAATTAAAGAAGAAGACAATAAGAAATAAGTAATAATTGTCCAGTATTTTTTATAATCAAAGGTCGACATTTGCGTTTTTCCTTGGGTACATATCCTAACAGCCACGGTAATTTCCTAATGGTGATCCTCCCTATACGCATATATATACAATCTTTCTCTCCCCATCTGCCTGTAATTACTGACGCAATGTCCCTGTGTATAACGATTGAGGCGGAAAAAAGATCGTTGGTCCTCTATGGCTTTTATTAACGTACAATAATATATGACGCGCCTGTGGCTGCTGCCTTTTGACTCTCCTGTACACACACACACATAAAGAGAAGAATCGAAGAGGATGGAAGGAAAAAAAGGCTTTTCATGATTTATTGACTTTTTTAAAAGCTAAAAAATCATCGATACTCCAACTGCACTCAACTGCCCTTTTTTTTAAAAAAATTAAATTAATGGAAAATCGCAAAAATCAAAATGAGGAAATGTAAAATTGCATAGAACACATGTACTTGAGATATAGTAAAAGCTCATGCGTTTGATTCCAAATTAGAATTGATGGAAGTCAAGTGGGGTAAGAGGTTTATCAAGTGGCTTTGGACCAGTATATATATGTGTTATCGATCTTAACACATTGAGTATGGGAATTATTCCTCTCAATCAATTAACGTAAATTTCACGAGGCAGTGGATCCAATGGATCCATGGAAATTCCGATATTCTCCAATGGCCTTTTGTTACTCAGAGACACACACAAACGCATTATTCACTCCAAACAGTTTATTTGGCCGAGGAGAATTCTTTGAGTTTTTTTTTTCGTAAATTATTCATTTTCATTCTTCGAGTACGCCATCAAGACAATTTACACTGCCCTGTCCTCCCATGTCGACGCATGGGAACATTATGATGCCCAAAGAAACGAAGAGGGCAATCTTTCTTAGATGAATACAAGAGAGAAAAAGAGAGAGAGAAACTTGTATTGCAGCAACTGGTTGGGTATTGCACGAGGGATTGTCGAACAAGCTGCGGTATAAATGCATCGCCCACGCGGTAACAGAGGCACGTGGGTGTTGAGAGAGAGAGAAAGAAAGAGAAAAAGAGAGAGAGAGAGAGAGATGCCGGTTTTTCCCCAGCCTCTGGCCAATCCTCTCTTTTATACGCATAACATTACCATTCTTCTAATATTTTTTTCATCTCCTTCAAATTCATTCTTTTCTCTCTCTCTCTTACTCTCCAATTTTTTTCCTATTTTTTTTACATGATTTTTTTTTACTGTGTGTCGCTTCGTATTTTCTACCCGCACTCAGTGTTCTTCATTCAGCCGATGGATTTATGACACAGAAAAATAAACTCTGAAACTATTTTACAATGATTTTACTTATTTTTAGAAGCTCGAGCTTTTTTTTATGTATTTTATATAAAAGAACTTGAAATATTTAATAAAATTTTCATTTTTTTTTTGATTTTGTGACTTTTTTTTGAGAATTCCTTTTGGATACTTTGAAAGTTAAGTATTTTACGACAGTTATTGATGACTGGGAGAGTCATTATCATTAGTAAAGTGACAAACATCAGAATAATTTATGTCATTCCCAAGAAAATTAATAGATTTTTCCGTTTTTTCTTGCTTAAGATACATTTTTTTCTAATTTAAAAAATGTAATTATCGAGGAAATTATGTGAGATACAGGAATATGAGTGATGCCTAAACCTGAACCTGTTTGAGGTCAGTGCAATTAAATTAAATACAGATGTGTCGGAGGTCTTGAGTACACACTGAAGTATTTCTCAAACGCCACTAATTAAGGAAACGAGGGAAGACACGAAGAGGAGAAAAAAAAAAGCGTGATTTCAGTTAAGACCGTTAATATGATGAGGATCAGTGCCTCATTAGTGTCAGAGTTATTGAAACGCTGTTTAATACATAAGCACGAGATTTTTTTTTTATTAGTAAACGCGAGATTGAGAAAAAAGAGGAGGAGAAGACGAAAAAAAAGTATGTTAAGTGGACAGTAAAATTTTCGTGATACATTTTGATTTATTAAACATTATTATCCATCAGAAAATGTTAATAAAAAGTCTGGAGAGGGGGGAGGAAAGGGGTAAACAACTGCTTTTCACTCAACTTCCCGTCAGACAAACGGGAAATGTCCAACACAAAAAGAGGAAAGAAGTCTCTTTTTTTCTTGTGTTCATTTCACTGTAACGCTACTGCACTTCTATTCTCTTTCGTTCGACAAAGTTCGAGAAAATTGCGTCGTGCAAACACCCTTTCAACTAATTAAATCCCGTCCTAGATTGCTTATAACCTATAGAGAACAAGAAAAACGCTGAACTACTTGAGAAACTTGAATGGAGATTTTTTTTTTCCTTTTTTTTTTAAATATTTTTAATTAATGAAAATGTCGAAGTGTCGCTCGAAGGCGTTTTTCCATCTTGCAGTTCCTTTAAAATAAACTTTTATTTCCCATTAAAAAAAAAAAAGGAAATTAAAAATAAGAAATGATGGATATAAAAAAAAAATGAAGATGCAGATGTATCTTTCCCGGAAGACATTCTAGGGTTTAGAAACAAAATAGACATGCACGAGTGTGTCACGTTAGAACTTTAACAGTCATCGAGGTAATTTTCGTCACTTGTCAACCGGGACTCAAGCCTGCTTCTATACATAATCTCTCGGCTCTTCTGCTTCTGCTGCTTGAGAGAGAGAGTACCAAAGTTACTTTGGGGAGGGAGATAGAGAGTGAAAAAGAGGGAAAAAAAAAATACACGAAAGAAATGAGAAAAAGAAAATGAAAGCAGACCGAGGATGAAGTGTAGACAGGCTCTTGCGTTTGCGTGTCATCGCCTCTCGATTAAACTCTTCTATACTTCTTTTCCACCAAGTGGAGATAAAAAAAGAGAGGAAAAAAAATGAAAGAAATGAACAAAAGATCGAGGGGAAGAGATAGAGAGAGAGAGGATGGGTTTGGATAGTGCAAAAAAAAAAAAAAGGAGAATTTTTTCTCGCGTGTCTCGTCACTAACAGGGAGGGAATGGTACCGACAGCGAATAAACGAGTCTCATGGTCGAGTGTGTACGATGAAAACCCACCGGACGTTCGCGTGCTGTCAGTCGATGAATGAAGACCAGAAGGGAAAAAATAAAAAATGATGAGGGACTGAAAATAATAGTAAAAAAAAAACTAATATTTGAAAGAGAGAGAGAGAGAGAGAGAATTCATGAAATCGAAATGTAGTGAATTTTGCTCGTTGAATAGAGTAGCCGCCACAGAGTTGCGTGCGAATATCATATGGTTATGAAAAAAAAAAGAGGCATTTTTTTTATCTCATCCTGAAGTGCCATGTGTGTGGATGCGAAGAGAACGAGGCAAAAAAATTGAACTAAAAGATAAAAAAAAAGAGAGGAGAAGGAAGCAACGATGGAATTCAATTTTCTATAATCACAGCTCTCTTGTCATCTGGTACGTCAAATATCTGTCGAATTCATTGGTTCTCTCGCACCTTTTGAACAATCGAACGAACGTAAAAAAAAAAAAGGCAAAAAACGCCTCGTAATTGGGAGAAACAATAGGGTATCCCGACTCCCTCCCCTCCCCCCCAATCAAATCGATAATTCACAGGCATGAAAAGAAAGCAACGTCAGCTGTTTTCATTCGACACCTCATTTGCCCTTTTTAAAATTGTTCTCTCCTCTTCTAGCCCTCAAGTGGAATCTCTTCAGCAACACCTGATGTAACCAATTTCACCCCCCCCCTTCCCCACCCCTCGAAACCTACGAACACAGCTCGTTCATCTTTTTTAATCACATCAGCACCAAACGAATTAGACGAAGAAAATAATAGGGCGAAAAAAGCAAAATAAAATTAAAAAAAAAATATGAGCATCAGATTTTTCTGGGCCTATTGATTCTAGACTGACAGACATCCTCATTGCAGTAGGCTCTTGATTTGTGGACACGGGGATTTATACGTAACTCTCTACCTATCCCCCTTACACCACTCATTGTGTATGTATTTGTGTGTGAACGTTATAGAACGGTAGCATATATATATATATGCATTCTATTGCGCAATGACGTGCGATCCTCGAGTCAAACGTTTATCGAGGCCTCTCCTGCATTTCCTCCCTGTTCAACGACATGAATGCACACTCGAACCACCGAGTATACCCACCCCCCCTATTTATCCCCTCCCCCTCTTCTTCCCCTCATTCGCTGCATTGTTCTCTTTCTCGGCCTCCACTACTTCCTATGGACTCAAGAACTGTCCACAGACAGTAGCCATGGACTTGAACGCTTTCTGAAATTGACCAGTAAGCAGTACACATATATATATATATATATATACATACACACAAAACAGACAAACAGTGTGTACTTTGCTCACTCTTCTTTATGACCCTAACATGCATGCAGATTGTCTAATATGTAATTGTGTAACTTATTAGATATATGTGAAAATTACGAAGCAATTTTGTATACTGAAAATTTTTAATTATAATATTTTTGTGATGGACTTTCATAAATACACCATTACTTCCTAAAATTTGTATGATAGTCTTTGGAAAAAAAAGCAATAAATAATTTCTATTTCAATTGCCATAAATCAATTAGAAAAGGATGGATGTATCGGTCTACGGTCATAAAAAAGGACAGTTTCTGCACACAGAGGGAAATTTCGTATGTACACCTAACAAAAATCCTATTGTTCAGGTCATTTTCGTAATCATCACAATTGATTCTAGTACACAGTACTGAATGTTTAGTACATGTCACCAAGTCTTTGTGCGAGAATTTTGATACGTTAGAACAGCAATGGCAAATGTCACTACGACTATATTAATGTTGTTAAAATTTTACTATTTTCAGTATCGTAAAGATATTAGATTTTCCTTTGCAGAAATAACCCAATTCGTTTGTTGTTACTTTCGTGGCTCTATGCAGTATAAAAATTTCTATAATTGACAAATGATCATACTGATACTTTAACTATGCGAAAATTGTAATCACTGAATTGTGATCATCTTCTTCTGTTGCAGTAGATTCATATGATTTGATTCACTACTTGACATAATGATACTAACTTTTCATGTCTAAAATTAGCATTACCAAATCTAAATGGTTGAAGACTTCTTCAACTATAATTTTATTATTACTAAAATTATATTTTTCTCTCTGTCTGGCGTAAAAATTATCGTACACCAATTAAGAATCGTAAAATTGAGGACATTTTGAGGTGCAAATCTATCACAGATTGAAGACAACTCAAGGAACACAAAATTTTATTATCCCTATTGAAAATATTTGTCAGTTCCAGAACAATTTCAACAACTAAATGAAACTTCAGAACGACTAATTTTTCGACTCGGGTGTTCATATCCCCCTTTGCGAATAAAGGCACACACAATGGTTGTGCGCTTCTCTCTGCGGTATCGTTTTAGCCATGATTATCGGTAATTTAATGCACATACAGTTGGATAAAATTGTTCTCAATGCATTGAAACATGCGCAGATACATAATACGTGGAATTTTAAACGGATTCATTGTCGTGTCTATTTTCACAATGTAAAATAAAGAATTTGATAAAATTATCCTTTGTACTATTCCGTATAATTTCCAATGAAATTCATTACCAAGGAATTACAAAGAAATTTCTACTCAATTCTTTACTGATTAACATTTTTCTTTCTTTTTTTTATCGGAAGAATAGCCCGACTCGCCGACGAGTACCAATGGAGATTTAATAAATTAAAAAAGAAGAAAAAAAAGGGAGCAATAAACCATCAATTCCGTTCAATTGTCCGTCCATTCACCTCATCATCGATCAGTCTATAACTCTCAAACCAATAAAACCAATTGTTTTATATTTTTTTCCTCTTTTCTTCTTCTCTCTCCCTTTTTTTTTTATTTTCAATTTCTTTCTTTATCACTTCTCGTCAATCGTAACCCAAAGTTTATTACGATTTTCTGCTTTTCCCTCATATCAGGTACTTTACGTGTGCGTATTATCCGATAGTCTCTAGTTACATTTACAGATAACTTGGTCTTCACTCAATGTAGGCGTGTCACTGCTATTTATGGTAGATGGACGAGGCTTAGAGTGTGGCATATAGAGTGACACATAGAAAGAGAGAGAGAGAAGCCAGACGTGTTTCTCATCTGCATCACTGTTTCATATTCTCTGTCCTTATCTCTCACATACACATACACATATACAGGCAAACTCTAACTCTATCTCTATCTCTATCACACAAACACTTACTCTTCCCCCTTTTGAAATGCACTAAATGTCCTTCTATCTTACACAGCAACTATCTCACTTTTCTTAGCCGCGAGAGAAATATATATATATCTCTATAAATAAACATTTTCTAAGTTGACTCAGTAGTGGAATAATATAATTATCCATATGATATATGAGGGCACTCGGGCGTTTTCTCGCCACGACATTTGTCACACCAAAAACTTGAAGGAAAGAAGAAAAAAAAAAGGAGAAGAAGAAGAAGAAATGAGAGAGAAATACAAACATACAGTGAGTAAAGCCTGACGGTGAAGACGTGAAACCCATTCGTTTGGGGACGATCTCTATTCCCACTGTGTGTTTGTCACAAAAAATCAAGCCCCCCCCCCTCCCCCCTTTGTCGCACATCTCCCTCAGTTCTCGAAGGAGTCATGGCCTCATTCATTCGTTCGTTTGTCGCCCCAAAAAGCCGCACACCGGCTTTGATCGAACGATTTATTCCAAGAATACCGCCAGAGTGCGCGTCAGGTCTTCATTTCATTTTTCACAACCTCCCTCTTTTTTTTTTTTTGTTTTTGCCTTTAATTTTTTTGGGCTCCACCTCTTTTTTGCCTTTTTTTTCCTTCTATCTATCGTTTTTGCTAACTCGCATCCTCTGGCATATATCTATTTGCCTCTTTTTTAGCTGAAAGAGTTGAAGCTGCACACACATATATATATATACTTCCGTTTGCCTCATAAATTATGGAGTACTCCAAAAAATATTTATTTTCGGATATTTCACAAATTCAAAGAATTAATTCCTCTCGCAGCTAATTAATGATTCAATTTCATGTTTTTTTAGGTGTGTTTTTTTTTCTCCTTTTTTACAACACTCAAGATTAAGTAGAAACATCTTGGTATGCTCTGTTAACACTTTTGTCTGTTTGTGATTTTGATACATTCTGTTTGGGGAGAAGGCAAAGAGGGTAATACGGTTGAAAGAACTACTTGGCAGAGCAATAAAAAGAGAAGAGATTAAAGGAGAATAAAAAAATAAAAAAAAACGATGATTCAGTGGAAAAAATAAACAATCGGACAAATGAGTTTGATTGTTGCTCGCGGGTATCACACAAAAGAAACGTACTACATAATGCGATATACAACCACGTGGAGTTGTGTTCACGAGAAAAAAGGGGGGGGGGGGGGGAGGGGGATATGACAGGAAAGGGCACTCGTACATGAAAGTGGTCGTAAAATACTCAAGTGAGAAGTACCAGTGCTGTGGCCACCCGCGTTTCATACAAAAATAAATTAATTAACAGTCCAGTGGTGGGCGTGGATTGATACTAATTCATTTATGAGTAGAGAAAGAAAGAAAGAAAGAGAGAAAAAGAAAGAGGAAAAAGAGCATCGACCTTTACTCCTGTACAATAAAAGATTTCTGTTACTCTCTTACTGTACAAAGTTCTTCTTCTCTTCTTTTACTGTAAGTGCAGTTGAATTGATCATATTTTTTTCAGAGCCAATCGATTGTGTTGCTGAATAATACATTGCTGCAGTGATACTGTGTTCTTGAATAATAAATAGGAATTTTATATTTCTCTTTTTTTTTTGGGTTTCAAATTGCATAATTGGATTTTTACGTTTTTTTTTTTGCGGAGTGGCGCGTATGCTGGAACAGAAAATTTCTCTGTTTGGGAAAAAATTAGCAATTCGAAATAGGGCATTTTTCCTACGTTTTTATAACATTCACACAGGATTTTCATGTGTGTGTGTGTGTTTCTGCTGTAGTTTTCGTATATACAGTCACCACGAAAATTCATGGTAATACTAAAGGCATTGCCCAGTTTGTGCCCCCCTCCTTTTTCGAAAATAATGGTCTTTTTGGGGCGGACTTAATCCTCGTCGCCCTTTTCAAATTACCAGGTTTCTTCTCCTTCTAGTTATCTCTCTTTTGCTCCATTCTTTGGTCTCTCTCCAACTACCGCTTGATTTCTATTCGTCGTAAATTCCTTGAGTATACGGAACCCCACGACACGAACGGACACATATATATATATATGAACACACAGATAAAGGGAGAAATGCGCAAGAAGAGGGAGAAAAGGGGACACCAAGATGGCTTTTGTGCCTCGAAAGAGGCAAAATTATAGATTGTGAGAGTCAAAAAGGGCTTGCACTTTACCTTCAGGCTCTTCTTCATGCTTTTTTATGCAGAAAAAAAAGGAGAATAGAGAAAAATTACAATCACAAGTAGAATTCCCCATTCACACAGAAAAATATTCGCACGCCACTGTGCAATTTATTCTTCAATTAAACGCGTGGGACACACACACACACACATACAGTCTCAATCATTTCTTTTTTCCCCATTTCCTCCTTTTTTTACTCCATTTTTTTTATCTCCATTCGATTTCATTCTTGTGTCTTCGCGTTGATTCCCCGTTATTGTTGAAATTTAATGGCGCCTCAGGGAACTTTTGTGTGTCTGTGTGTGTGTGTGTGTGTGAACTCTTGTGTCTTTTTAACATTTTATGTTTACCTGTGTTTAAACGAAGTGCAGAAACAACATTTCTCATGGGCAAGAGAGTCAGTGAATGTACACACACGTAATTCACCAGCAATTAACACGTGTGTGACAAGAGGAGAAAAGGGGGGGGGGTGGTGTCTCTACTTGTATACATCCTATTTTCTAAAACGTGGTTAACTCTCTGGAGCGTTTGTGTACCTCATAGTTGGACGTTTTAAAGTATCCACAACACTTCAGAGACTACCTCAATTGTAAAACGTTGCACGTACATGTACAAGCTACAGTAAAAGAGGAGAAAAGAGGGGGGGGGGGGATGAGTATACATACACAAATAAAAAGGGAAGTTACGTTTTTCCACCCGAAAATAGAGACATTCAATTTACGTTTTTTTTTTTTTTTTTCATTATTTATTTTTTAAGCATTTATTTTCTACAAAAGAAAATCGATTTTCAATCGTGACTGGAAAAAAAAATTCCCTATTTTTTATTTTTCATGTTGCCCTTGCCTCGTCAACGAAAATAAAATTTTCATTTTTTTATCGTGGAAAATTGGTGGCGAGAATACAATTGAATTACGTAAAATAATTTACTATCGATAGAATTAAAATTAAAATATGTATAAAAAAAAAAAAAGGGGGGGAAATATAGTGAAATTGATTGTACCAGAATTTGCAGAAAATGGAGGAAAATGGAATGAAAATTATAGAATCGCGAGAGTCCAACCCTTCCTCCCCCTCCCTCTCCCCTTCCTCCCCTCTTTCCATTGCACAGTCAATGTTAATTGGGTACCATCGTATACATCCCTCTCTTGCGTGTGACAACCGCACGTTTGATCGTTAACGATTGTAATCCCCACATTCCACTAATTATTATCACAGATATATCATTAATTTATGGACTGATTGGGGCGTCGTTTCGATAATAATAATTAAAAAAAGTAGAAAAAAAAAAGGAGAATGGGAGAGTGAAAAAGCCAGTATAATTGGTTGTGCATCAATGATTCGTTAAATCGCGAAGGGGGGAGGGGGGGGGACAATGGTGGGATAATGCCTTAGGGATATTCCCGGCATTGAATTTTTAAAAATGATATTTCTTTTCATATTTATTTACCTCCGAAACGTTTTCCTTTTTTCCGCTACTCTTTGAAGCCTTTTTTTTCCCCCATTTTTTCTTCATCTTTACAGCTTTTTATCCTCTTTTCTCTCTCGCCACGAGGCCTGAAGTCCGCTGGCAATCCGGGCAAATTCCGTGCGTTTCGAGGAAGCAAAGAGACGAGAGACGACACACACACACATATATACACACAAAGTGATGGAGGAAAGAAAGTCAAGAGGACACACACACACATACACAGTGGACGAGAAGAAGAAGCAGCGTTCTGGACCAGTTTAAAGGAGATATAAACGAGAGGGAAGGACAAAAGAGGAAAACACAAGAATGAACGAGTGGCAAAAGAAAAATATATATATATACCTATATATATATGAGGAAATATAATGCTCGAGGAAGTGAGAGAGAGGGAAGATTACGTGGTTGCATCTCCAGATTCTCCTCTTTCTTGGAGGCAACTGGAGCTAATGCACGATAGCTTAGAGTTTCCACACTGAGAACCCTTCTCTCGTCTTTCCTTGGATATATCCTTTCCACGCTATCTCCGGTAGCTCTTCTTCTTCTTCATGCTATATAACACAGGAGCGAAAAGAGAAGGAAGAAGACACGAGAAAAAGAGACGAGAGAAAACGTTACGTCCTGCTCCAAAGTGACGACAATCTTTTCTCACTTTGCGGAGAGAGGCGCCATTTTTCAACTTATGGAAATTGCGTCCTTTCGACGACAGTGCAAAACTTGCCACGGTATCTAGGAGAGAAGAGAGAGAGAGAGAGAGAGAGGTAAAAAAAGAGGCAAACGGGTCGACGAGCTTTTGCTGCGACACGCTCACTTTTTCCTTCTCTTGTTTTTCTACTGTTTTCCTTTTTTTTTTCATATATATATGTCATTCCTCCAACCTGCGCTTTTTCCTTCTAACCGCTTTTTTATTATTTTCGTACATCATCGTTCTCCATTATTTCACCGTTAAATTTTCTTCTCTTCCATTCCCTTTAACATTTGAGAGGATTTAACTCAACCGGCTTTAACAGACACACACGCGTGTATTAGAGAATTTTCCTTCTTTTCTTTCATTAATTCATTCTACACCCCCCTACTACGCTGGGTGTTGTAATTTATATATATCGGCCAACGTTTCTGCCATTTCTTTCGATTTTCACCCCTCTGGGTTTTATAACACGATTGCCCGTAATTTCATTTGCCCTATACACATAAAATTCTTTGGGAACAAGAGAAAAAAAGAGAAAAGAGAAAAGAGAGGGGTCAGCTGTGATTCTGGATGTATATCCTGAATTTTTGACAATGAATTTTCACGTGAGTGACAATAAATAACACCCCTTGGGGGCAATTTTTCCAACTTGGACACGTGTTATACACCGGGCAATTTTTATTACAATATGAGTGGACTGTGTGTGACGAATAATGAATGTAAATAAAAACTTGATCCTTTTTTTGAAAAAACAAGTGGATGATAGTATTGCTTTTCAACTGATATAGCTTTTTCTGCTGATACTTTAGCAATATGCTTATGAATGGAAGTGATATAATTTTTTTAAAACCATCATCAAAATATCAAATTTTGAAGAAATTCATTAAAATGACAATAACTCGAGAACTAATCATGCAAATAAGCTCGAAATTGACAGGCTAATGATACAATTCTCGAGATAATATATGAGTATAAATAACATGATGAATAGTTTCCAGAAATTCTATTAAAAACTGATTTTCGAAAAATGAACATATCTCAAAAAGTACCGATTGAATTCTCTTTAAATGAAGCTTAAAAAATAGACTTCGTCGAGAGGAAGTTTTCCACAAAATATGAATTTTTTTTATAAAACCGTTTTGCTTTCATTGAAATTTTTATGCACACACAGACATACACACACACAGACAGAAATGCGCTAAAAATGTCATTTTTCATCTATTTAGATCATTTTAAGTATCTTCTATTAAAAAAATTACGTAATTTCTATTAAAAAATGACTTCTTAAGGATTTTAGAGCGAGGTGATTGGACATAACCTTAATTTTTTGTATAAAATCGTAAATAACAACATATACATGATAAATGTCTCAGAAATAATTTTCCTAATGTTTGACGAATGCAATGAGGAACAAAATAAGCTTCAGAAACAAAAAATTGATTGAAAATTGAAAAATTGCCTGCACTTTTTCCATTTTTTGAACCTTGAGAAATTTTGAAATATGGAAAAAATGCAGCCAATTCTTTCATTTTCAATCAATTTTCTGTTTTCAAGGCTTATTTTGTTCCTCATTACATTCTTCAAACATTAGAAAAATGATTTCCGAGACATTTATTGTGTGTACGTTTTTATTTACGTTTTTATACAAAAAAATGAAGGTTATGTCGAGCCACCTCGTCCTAACATCCTTAATATGAAAAGTGTTGCGAGAAATGACGAATGAAGAATCGATTAACTCCTATTTGAAGAGAATATAAGAAGAGAAATAACAAAAAAAATGATAATAATAATAACAAGAAATTGATCTTGATCTATGAAAAATGATTCTTGGGATGATGCGTTTTGCGTCTGTGTGTGTTTGTATGTTGGAGAATGATGATTCTCGGAGATGATGAGAAGCCTGGATCTGACGAGTATTTACGAGGCCGACATTGCCAATGTATTTCCAAGGATATATAACGAAAGAAAGAAAGAACGACTCGATTTACCGGTTTTCCAAGCACGTTCAATGCATTTTTCTCCTCTATCTTTCTCACTTGTGTGTTTCAAACGTTTTCAGATGAAACTCTTTCAGTGTAAAAAGGATGTAAGTACATAAAGATATACCGGTTCACGTGAAAGACGGCTTCCGATTGTGTATACCGTTTACGCTTTTATCAAGCAAGAAAGAAAGAGATAGAAATAAAAAATAGAAGAGTGAAGAGGGAAAAGGAAACGAGCTGCACGTGGAAAAACTGTGCAATTTTCCATTAATTTTTCCCTCTTTTTTTTTCTACTCATTTTTTTTATTCAATCATTACGTGTCATTCATTAAAAGGTGGAAACAACAATTTTTCATGAATGAAATGTGAACTCTCTGGATTTAATCTGAATTGCGTGACGTTAATTAACAGTTGAATGACGTTATATCGTTTTTTTTATTATTAAAATTCATTCGTATTAATTAGAAAAAGGTGTTTTTTTTTTTTTTCGTCGATTTTAACTTTGTGGGGTGAAAATTTCATTATCATTATAATAATTGATTAATTAATTGAAAAGTTTCAACAGCGAATTAACGAGTCTTTTAATGGAGGGGGGGGGGGGGTTGAATGAGTGAGATCAGTGATTAAATAACACATCATGGATAGTTAATTTTCATTTTAATTTCAAACCGAGTTGAATGAAATCGGAGAAAATGAGACGGGAAATATAGTGATAATGAATGATTAATCAATTTCATTCATGGAAAATAAAATCGAGTTATTCAGAATGAAGAGAAAAGGAATGATTTTTTTTTTTTTTTTTTTTAAAAAGGAAATAACAGATTTGTTATGCGTCAGACAATAGAAATTTACGATGTTTACTGATCAATGAACTACGTTTATTTGCAGTGACGTTTGTTTTGAAAACACACATTTTTAGAGAGGTAAAGAAAATTTCTCTCCTACAACACAAAAACACACACACATACATATGAACACACACAAAAGCCATCATATCTGAAGCAGAAGGCAAGAAAAAAAGGGAAAAAATAAAAGGGTATGGATTTTGTGCTCTATCTTTTTTAGACAATAAGTTTTTCTTATTATTTCTTATTGTGTGTATATAATATATACTATATATGTTCAGTGGTGGATAGTATATATATCGAGGAGATTGATTTTGCCTGGAGGACCACTTGAGCCATTTTTATGTGTGTGTGCTACACACGCATTTTCCCTTCTTCTTCTTCTTTACTTGAAGTAGTATTTTACCTCAAATTCCCCACAGTATACTCAAGAAGAAGAAAACTGAACACAACTTATATTCCAGCACACAAAGTTTATTGGTAAAAATTGAGGGAAACTGTAAGTGGATGAGGGCAAAAAAAAAGGACAAAAAATAAATAAATAAATAAATAATAACTTACCACTTGAAAAACTGCTTTGGAGTTGCTAGTTGTGTTAACGATCCTTGCTGAGGGAAGTTAACGTTTCTTCCAGTCGTGATTTTCTATCTCCACCAAAATAATCCGTATTCATCCAATAACTCTTCCAAATTATTCTCTAATTTAATATTTAAAAAAAACAATATAAAAATAGGGTAATCAAACTAAAACTGGCACTCAATCAAGTCACTCACTGTCACTGCCACTTGACGTTAATATCACGTTTTTCAATAATAAAAATGCCCCAATTCATGGAGCCTCAATAGGATTATTCCAAAAAAAATCCCAGTATCCTTGAATTTTTTGGAGTAATTCACGTTTCTCCAATAATTCTCTCTCTCTATACGCGTTAATCCATAAAAAACGAGAAATAAATCATCCAAATGAATTTCACACGTTTCACCACTTTCGTCTCGATACTATATCGACTAAAAAAATAATCACCCAAAAAAAAAATCAAAAAATATTCATGGAAATAAAAACTGAGATAAATTCGAGGCTTCCAAAATAAATTCCCAGAGGCAAAAGAGAGTACTCTTCTTTTTTCTGCTCGACTGGAAAAAAAATTGCAGCTCTGAAATAACCCAGGTTCTCCTACGAAACTAGGACACAACTCCAAAAAAAAACAAAAAATGAAGTGGAATCTTCAATTTTCAAGAATATCCCTTTTTCCTATCCAGTGATTGAAATTTAGTTCAATCTTCCTTTTTTTTTTTCACTGTCAAAATTCAATTAATCAATTCAATTACTCTTCAATTCACCAAAAAATCGTCAAATACATTTACGTCAATTTTAATAAAAGACAAATCTTCACGTGAAGTTTACTCGTTTTCTCTTCTATTCGATACATATAAACAGCAAAAAAAAATAGCTATACACTTTGTTTTTCGTGTTATATAGAGCAGTAGCAAGGAGCCATCCGCACGCAACGGCACTCGCCTGAAAACTGAATCACACACAGCCCGACACGACCTGAGACCGGGACTCGACTGGTTTTCTGCCGGGTTGCCCCCTCCACTCTCGCCCATGATCGCCCTCGGTCGTAGTCTCCCCCCCCCCCCTCCCATCCCTTTTCCCCTCCTGTTTCTCCCGCGCGCTTCTGTGTTTTGTGTGTGCGCTTGCTTCTCTCCCCCCCCCCCCCTCCTGGCGTCACCTACGTTACCCTCACGTTTGGCCATACTTCCCCTCTCTCTCTTTTTTCAGTTCTCAATATTATTATTATTTTTTTCTCTTTTTGTAGCAATAGTGCATTATACTGTTTTTTCTTTTTTCTTTTTTTCTTTTTTATTGCTTATTATCATGAAATGCTTGTAATACACTTGGCACACTTCTGTCATCTACTTTTGTTAATTTCTAATAATTTTAAGTTTAATTTATGTTACTTTCTGATGTAAACTGCTGAATACTTTGTACAACATACTGTACAGTAATAAATTGCAATCAATCAATCAATCAATTTTTCTCAAAGAAAAAAAAAAGGAAAAAATATATATATCATCGAATTAAATGAAATTTCGGCAAAAACTAATGTGTAATCAAAAAGCCAATGAATTACACTAAAAAAGCACTAAATAGTGACTATTGTAACGATGTAATATTCTTGATTTAATGTAGAAAAATGTATAAGTGTTTTTGTGTCTTTAGGGAAAACTGTAAAATTCCAGGACATCAATAAAAAAGCGTCTCTCTCTCTATCTCTCTTTTTCTCTGTCTCCTCTCAATCTCTTTCATTCGCCTTCGTCCGCCCTTTTCCGCTCTCACCCAAGAAGCAGAGGAGACCCACACGCTTCAGCTGTCTAGAAAACCCTGCACGCGTCCTTCTTCCTTTTTTTTTTTCTTTCACCCTTCTTCTCTTCTCTCTTCTCCTTTTTCTCTGCGGTAAGGAGGAGGCATCCTCTTCATTCCTACGCGTCTCCTCATTTTTATCCTTTCTATTCCCCCTCATTTTCTATATCCCCTTACCCCCTTCCCCTTCCCCTCCCCTCACTCTGCCTTTCCTTTCCTTTACGTTACTTTACTTGGTGGAACCCTCGAGAAATCAACCCCTTTGCATTGGCACGTATTACCCCAAGGGGAGAAGACTCGATGGTTACTGAGAATCTCTCTCTCTCTCTCTCTCTCTCTCTCTCTCTCTCTCTCTCTCTCTCTCTCTCTCTCTCTCTCTCTCACACTCTCTCTGTCTCTCTCTCTCTCACTCTCTGTTTGTCTCTCTCTCTCTCTTTCTCTCTTTCTTTCTGTTTCTCTCTCTCTCTCTCTCTCTCTCTCTCTCTCTCTCTCTCTCTCTCTCTCTCTCTCTCTCTCTCTCTCTCTCTCACACTCACTCTCTCTCTGTCTCTCTCTCTCTCACTCTCTGTTTGTCTCTCTCTCTCTCTCTTTCTCTCTTTCTTTCTGTTTCTCTCTCTCTCTCTCTCTCTCTCTCTCTCTCTCTCTCTCTCTCTCTCTCTCTCTCTCTCTCTCTCTCACTCTCTGTTTATCTCTCTCTCTCTCTCTCTCTTTCTCTCGCGCTTTCTCTCTTTCTTTCTCTCTCTCTCTCTTCCTCTCACGCTCTCTCTCTTTTTTTACCCCTTCAAATGAATAAAAAAGAGAAAAAAGAGACCAGGAGTGAGAAATTGTGGCTTCCTTCGATTCGATTCTGTGAAAAGACTAAATGGGATGTGAATTTAATGAAATTGAGTTTCATCTATCCTTCTCCCCCCTTTTTTCACTCACTGCCTAGACGTGTAACAAATACTGTTTACTATTTTTCTGTATCCAGTGCTTTATTTTCTCGTTTTATTTTCTTCGTCGTTTGTTCGTAGGAAGTTGTTTTTTTTTTTTTTTGGATTTGAAAATTCAGGGGAAATATGTAACTGTTGTTGACACAATTCATGGCATTAGAGATTGTAGAACAGTGAAAATTTTACCGAAAGCTTTTTTGGAATGAGAAAAGAGGAATATTTGGAGGGAAAGTTTTTGTTCCTTTGATGTGACTGATTCAGTTTGTAAAGTTAGGATGTTACGAGAGAATTGACGAAAAAAAAAATATTTGTGGTATCAACATTTTTGGGATATATAGACAGGGGGTAAAAAAGTTTGAGAAATTTTCTAACCACATGCATAAAACAAATATGTCGAAATATCGAAAAAAAAAAAATTTCAACTTACCATTTTATTTTTTATTTATGGTGAGGGTATGGGCCATCTTCATTTCAAAACATTTAATTTGGGTAAAAATCGATGTGTCCTTTGTTGTCTATGTGTGTGAGAGAGACAGTTGAGGGCAGTAGTGAGACACTAGTAGTACGAAGCAGTCGTGCATTAGATAACTTCTTTCTGCAAAGTAGAAAAAAAAAAAAAACAGAACATTTATCACAAATAATTTTTTAAATTCAGAATATTTTGATAAATATTTTTAAAAATTCTGGCATTTTTTCATTGATTCATAATAACTTCGAGAAAAAGGATTTATTATGAACTTGAACAAAAGGACGTTAAGGGAGAGGAGGGGGGGGGGGGTGGAGACTGCAGTTGTTTGAAAGTCAAATATTCGGTCGTTAGATAACTTCTTTCTGCGAAACAGAACAAAAAAAAAAATATATATATTTTTTTTTTTTTAAACAAAATATTCATGACAAATTATTTTTTTGAATTCAAAATATTTTGAAAAATTCTGACATTTTTTCTATTGATAAATAGAAAAATTCGAGAAAAAGGATTTATCATGAAGTTGGAAAGGGAATTATTTTTATTTTTATTTTGAACGCTTCTGAGACACATTTGAAGGTAGCAAAAGGACGTTGGGGGAGGGGGGGGGGGGCTGTAGTTGTTTGAAGGTCAAATATTCGGTCGTGCCTTAGATAACTTATTTTTTCGGAGCATTACAAAAAAAAGAAAATATTTCCCACAAATAATTATTTCTTGAATTCAGAATAATTCAATAAAAATTAAAAAATTCTAACATTTTTCTATTGATAAAAAAGAATTTTGAGAAAACAAATTTATTATGAAGTTGAAGAGAAAATTATTATTTTTTTTTTCATTTTGAACCCTTCTGAGACAGTTGAGGGCAGCAACAAGACGTTATAGAAGAGGGAAGGGGGGGGTTAGTAGTCGAAAGGACAGAGACTTCATTTGAAGGTCAAATTGTCGGTCGTGCGTTACATAACTTATTTTTCTGGAGCAGAATAAATTTAAAAAAAAAACAAAATATTCATCACAATAATTATTTTTTCTAAATTCAGAATATTCCACTAAATATTTGAAGATTCTGACTTTTTTATCAATAGAAATCAATAACAAAGAATAACTTGGAGAAAATGGATTTATCATAAATTTAAAAGGAAATTATTATTTTTTCATTTCAAACGTTCCTAAAACAGTTGAAAGTGGCAAGAATGTTAGGGGAGGGAAGGGCGGGGGGGGGGGGGGGAGGCGTTCATCGGAAAGAGTCAAATATTCACGAAGGAAATAATAATTATTTATTAAATTACGTAAATTTTAACCAGTATTTTCGCCAGATTTTCTAATAAATATTAAAAAAGACTCACCACAATTTTGGATGGATCATTGTTGAGGGGATGAAATTCGTCTGAGTCCAAAAGAAAATCGATATTTCTTTGTTCTAAACGTGAGACAGTTGAAGGCAGTAACAAGACGTTAGCCAGTGAAGGGGGGGGGGGGAGAGGAGGGAGTAGTCGAACAGTAGACTCTACTGAGTAGAGACTGCATTTTTATTCGAACTTCGAATATTCACGATAAAATGATAATTTTATTTTTTTTTCCATTCAATCCATTCAGACGAATATTTTAATAAATATTTTTTTAAATCAAGTTGAATTTTTTACGATGAAACTGCAGAGGAATGAACTCAGTGTAGATGTGTAGAAAATTGATTTTTCTTGGGTTTTTTTTTTTTTTAGCTAGACTCCCTGTTGGGAGTATGTACTACATTTTTCTTTGTTCTAATCGCAAGCGAAACAGTTGAAGGCACGAGTCCAGTGGCAGTTGTGGTGGGGAAAAGGGAAAGGAGGGGGAGGGGGAGGGGGCTGTCGTGCGGTAGGTGACTGTGCTGAGTGAGAGAAAGGGGAGGAAGAGAAAAAATGGAGGGGGGAGGAGGGGGAAATGAAGTTGTTGCATTGTGAACGTAAAAGAGACAAATCAGTGTTTTTAGTGTTTTGTTTTATTGTTTCGCGGTCAGTGAGACAGTTGAAAGCAGTAACAAGACAGCAGTGGTGGGTAATCGTGTTTTTACGAAGAGATAAATGATATTCAACGTGAGTTTATAATTTTATTATTTTCTATAAATGATGGAATCATTTGTTATTAAAAAAAAAATTTGGTTTAATGAAAAATTCTTTAAAAAATTTTTAAAAAATTGAATTGTGACACATGAATTTCATCGAAAATTTCCCCAACTTTTCAATGGAATCATCAAAAAAATTCCAGCTCCAAGGGATATTCGTTGGAATTCCTATCAAAGGGTTAACAAAAGACCTAATGTTTATTAAATTTTTGAAATAATTGTTTGACGATACTTATTAATATTCAATTCAATTGTTTTTTTTCTTGATGTTACATTTTTTGTTTCACATCCTCTCCTTCCGTTTTGCATCGTCTGATTGCTATATTCTGGTATGATATATATCTATATTGTATCCCCCTCCCCTTTGAAAAAATTTCGAGAAAATAATTTCCAAAAAAACTGGAAGAATCAAAAAAATTCCAAAAAAAAGGAACAATCTCAAATATCGAAATAAAACTGATTTTTTTTCCTCCCTCTTCTTTTGTTCTTAGTTATTATTATTACCATTATTATAATTATTAATATTTTAATCATAAAAGAGTGTCAACCACTGAACAAGACAATAAAAAGATTGCTGCTTCAATGTTTTAATGAAGAAAATCTTAATTATTACTAAACAATAGGTTTGAGAATTTCCAATTTACTGGGTCGTTACACCTTAAGGTAGAATTCCAAAAGATGGTCGATAAAACAGAAAAAAAAAGGATTTCTAGGTTAGTTTCCAATTAATTGCTGATAATTCGGGGAAAAGTGCTTTAATTCACCCGAAAAAGTTATTAAACTATTCGAAAATCATATCTTCAGCTTGTGAATATAATTTTTTTTTTCTCGAATTTTTTTTACCTTAATCTCCTATCACATGCATGAGATAGAGAGAGAGGCAAATAGTTACGACTACCTTCTAATTAAAATTTCTCAATAACTATACGGTGAATTGACTATTTTTTTCTTCTATTGTTTAGTTAAGGATGTTCTACAGGTATTTTATCAAAATTTAAAAATGTACGGTTTCATTGAAATTTTTTTCCAAGGTTCTCCAAATCATAAAAAAACCGTATTCAAAATTTTGGATTTTTTTCATACCTGGTTTAAAAGTTATAAATTTTTTAATAACCATCGTTCAAGGATGTTCTACTGGTATTTTATTAGAACTTAAAAATGTACGATTTCAATGAAATTTTTTTCCAAGGTTCTCCAATTTATAAAGAAACCGTATGCAAAATTTTGGATTTTTTTCATACCTGGTTTAAAAGTTATAAATTTTCTAATAACCATTTTTAACATGATTCTTATGGAAAATTCACAAAAGCTTTAGAAACTTTTCGAAAAATTGTTCAAATTTAGTGAAACTTCGGATATAGGTGAGAAATAACCCCCCGCACAATTTGTTCATTTTTATACAACGATTGGGTCAATAATTGGCATTAAAATTAATAAAAATGCTTGAAAAATTGTCGATTTCGCGTAAGTGCTGCCAGCTTGTGTCGCCAGAATTCCCTAGAATTCAACGCTTTTTTCCAAATAATTCTCAAACTAATTAAATAAAGAATACAAAAAATATCTATGAAATGTAATGATAATAATATAATATATGAACACTGACAGCGTTCCATAATTCCCTGAAAATCATTTTAATGAGGAATTTAAAAAATCATTATTTCATGTTCAGGGATTGGAACACTGACGAAATCACTGCCCCTCTCATGCCGCACAACCCCCGCTTACGGTAGGTATAGAACATCCTTAAAATGCTGTTTTCTTTGCCAATAGTTTTTAAATAATGGGTCAACCCTGTGGTTTTTTAGTAATTTCGTTATTTCTGTCCGATTTAGGGCGTTTCATCCCCACCACCGCTATTTTCAGTAACTTTGATAATTCATATCTCATAAACGGCACGGACAAAAATTATGGAAAAATTCAGAGAAATGTAAAAAAACATCATCTTTGATACTGCATCAAAAAAGTCGAGGGGTCAAATGTGCTCGAGTTTGCTGACACACTACCTAAACCCCAAGTTGCCCTTTTCCTACTTCAATATTCATTGACCCAATCTCATTTGAACTAATGACACAATTCGCCAACATAAACACGCCTCGAGGTCGGTGTCTCTCATCCAAGCAAGTAAAATAAAATTTAAAAAAATAATAAAAGAGGTAGAAATCAAAAGCATTCTAAGTGTTGGATCACTCCCTCAGGAGCGATTATCAAAGATCACATGGAATTTATCACGAATTCTCACCCTCCTGCAGTGCGGTTCTCTGCACACCCAAAATTGTCCCGCTGTGTATAAGCACAGGGGCTTTTATAACGTAACCATCAGAGTACGACATCCATTCTCGTTGAGCGTAGCGATGGAAAACGCCTTAGAGCAGGCCCGGGCAAACGTTACTCTTCTTACTCAGCGTACTCCCGACCTTTATTAGTGCGGACAATGCCGAATGGTAATCCTATTACCTGGGTCCGTCCGATTCCCCCCCGATAATTATTAAGGACTCTCGATTTTACACTTTCACGTAAAAAAGTGTATTTTTGAGTCAAAAATTTTGACTATCTTGACTTAGAAAAAAATATATTCAAGAATTTTCGTTAATTGAATTGCGTTGTAATTACTAGAATTCAACTTAGATGAAATAAGAAGAAAACAAAATGGAAATTGAACTCCTCAAAAGGCCTCCCCTCCACGATATGAGTGAAACATCCACGTAATTAATTAGTCATAATTAAATCAGTGGCTGCGAACCAATCACCATCAAGGGGGTGGAAGAGGAGGGTCAGAATTAGATAAGTTTGAGACGCGGCAAAAGATTTTAGCAATAATTTAGTTCCATTGTCATTTTTGAGATTAGACAGAATAGTAGAGGTAACCAATCAAAAAAAATTCAATTCGAAATATTTCAGCGATTTCACTGAGAAAATTCTTGGACATTTGGAGAAAAGATTAGTGGATCAAATTCAATTAATGCAAGAACTCACACATTTTCAGTGGAATTTAGAGTCTATGTTGATATCTCTAAGTAATTGCAAGCTAGATTCAGAAACCGTAGCAGCAAACGTGCGATCTGATATAACAAAATAGATGATTTTATAATTTTTTTAAAATTAATTCAAATAGTACGTTTTTACATTTCACCTTTGATTTCCTCAACCTTTTTCCTTCCCTCTCCTAATGGGAGACGCCTACCACCTTCCCGTAGTTTAGATTGAGTAGCATCGACAAAAGTAGCTAGCCAAGAGTAGGCAAAATTTTAATTAAACGATTTGATCTCCCGTTAGCGTTGTTCCATGGGACTTATCCTCTTCAAAAAAACAGGATCATGCATGTAGTCGCACAGAATTTTTTTAAAAAAATGACGATGTGCCCGAAAATTCATGATGAAATAATTGAGGGGGGACAGTTTATGACCGGATTAGTCCTCGGGTACAACGAGTGGTAATGGGATTATCGCAAGTTACTCTTGACTACCTGAAATCTGCCCAGGCCTGCCTTAGAGTACTTCCATAATCGTTCGGGGTGAGAAGAAGATTTTTTTTTTTTATATATATATATATATATATATATTCTTTCTTTTTTAACACCAAGAGACTAAGTGCTCTCTCCGTGCTTATGTATGTACAATCCTCGACACGTGTACACCACGTGATAGTAATTGAGTTTCAGTGTTGTGGGTCCATTGGTGGAGGCTTTTTGGTGACAGTTTTATTTTTCTTTTTTTTTTCTGGATCGATCGATAAGGGATCAAGGTCATGATGGAATAAATGGAGGAAAAAATTGGTTTTTTAATAGAAGTATTACCAATTCGATTTCAATTCTTCGACAGTCTTTTTTTTTTTCAAAAAAAAAAAAAAGGCATTCTCTTCTCAAATCGAACATCTTTTTCTTCCTGAATCCATCTCCATCTGCAAAATCATTTTACCAAGATGTCAATTCCATCACACATATTTTCACGAATATATTGTAATAAATAAACAAGGAAATTTAAGAAAAAGACTTATTTATTTTTCAATTAACATAGCTGACGTGTTTCCTTCAGTTCTTCTATTTTTTGAATGACATAAAATCAATAAGTTTTTAGAAAACAAAAAACACACTCATTTATTTATGAAGAGGAAAGGGGGAAGGAAATTTTTTTTTTTAAATTTATTTATGCGTTTTGAAAACGCGCAAATAATAATAATATTAATAATTATAATATTTTCATTCCGCTAATGCAATATATATGTATTTTCATAATTATACATATATAGAAAGAAAAGGAAAAAAAATAAAGTATATATATACATATATACATACATACATGTTTTAACAAAATTAGCTTTTAATATATAGTACCAGTATATAACAAAAAAAAACATTATCATACAACCTGTCTTATTTTCTAATATTTCGTGTTATATTTTGATCTTGCAGTGTGAGATAAAGTCACTTATAATAGTCAGAGCTGATCTATTTAGATTATTCAAGAAAATTTTACTCATGTAAGAAGGATTATACCCAATTGAACGAGAAAAGAAATTCAATATTCAATTAAATTTTTTTGCAAAAGAAATAATTGAAATTCTAGAAAATTTGATCTATTTCTATTTACCCCCGTGATTCAACAGCTCCTTTGTATTCTTCTCAATTTTATATATTTCTCTCTCGTTTTATACGGGAAAAAATCATTATTCCGAGGCGTTGACAGGCAGATATAAATGATGCGACATCACACATAGGACGAAGAAGAAACGCTCCGATACACACAGAGAGAGGAGACGATGGTAAACGTATTTCAAGAATGGTTGTTTACCCGAGGAGAAGAAGTACACACACACATATATATATACATATAGACTGACGTTAAAGGGAAAAACGGGTTTTGTAACAAGAAGGCAGAGAGTGGGTGAGAAAGTACATCGATCCTACGAGAATTGCAATTTCATCGATTGGCAAGTTGGCAATACCTCTGTGCACAAAGGGGGAGGGGGGGGGGAGGCTTGGGTAAAGGTAACGGTTTTTCCTTCCAGATAGAACGAAATGTTAGAAACGAAGCACGTGTCTCGAGGGCGAGAAGTGTTTCTCCAGTGTGTAGAGAGAGGAGAAACCACGCGCGCAAAAGCCCTCCGTCTCAATCAATCAGACGAGTTCGGGTGGGTGGATGGGTGGTTCAATGTACAACCCAACCCGGTGGCAATAAACGATGCCGCCAACCTCTTCCCCCCTCTTTTTCCCCATCCACTCCCTCATCCAACACAGAATCTAATCGAGGTCTTCCGCGAAAACGTGATGCGCTTCAGGCAGGAGTTAGTGAACGTCAGCCAAAGTTGGCCGAACCAAGGTAGGGCCACATTGGATTTGGCGAATGAGAGGGATTTATAGGAGAATGTGAATATATGTGTGTGTGGGTGTGTGTGGTAGCTAGTATGAAAGCTACAATACAACTGGAATATACGGGGGGCATGGCCCCACGAGTTTGTGAACTCCATTCTATATCGGGTACTGCCAACTATTTTGGAAAATTGTAGATATAGAACGATTGTGTATCCTAAAAGCTTTCTATCTCATGTACTATTGCACATGTATATAGACATATATATGTGTATATGGGTATATCAATCTCTTCAGCCATTTACAATTTAACACATATGGAATTGAGAGAGAGAATGAAAAAATACTATTTTCCAATTTTTCAACCATTAGCCTATTTTTTTTCGACGAAAATTGGAAAATAGCTGTGTATGGAAAACATACGGTAATTCCTCGACACAAAAATCCTTGTAAACCTAATTTTTCTCTACAATTCAGTGCACAGACAGTGTATGGAGGAAAAAATGATTGAATTCGAGGCATCATTCTTCTCGGGCAGTTATATATATCTATATATATCAATGCGCAACATTTATTATAAAAAATAACAATACACGGTTTTTTTAAAAATATCTTTCCGTTCACCGAAACGAAATTCAGTAAATTAATGGCTATTGGTGTCAATGGAATTCATTCATTCTCGTCTCCCCATCAACTTTTTTTTCCTCGCCATTGTTATTTTTTCATCCATTTCATATTTATCCTCTAATGTACAGATATGATTACATTGATGGTAAAAAAAAAAGTGTAAAGCTTTAGGTATCGTTATACACCAAAGTGTTTGTCGATGCAATGAGGGTTGAAATGTGAATTACGATCGTAGAGAAGCTACTGGGTCGTATACAATCGTTAAAAAAAACGACATCGGTTCTAAGAGAGAAAGGCAGGTCTCGTCATAAATGATGGCTAACACAGGAGAGTAAAAAAGAGGCAAAAGTGCGAAGGGTTGAGATGAAATGAAAAAAAAAAATGGAATATACAGGGGTGATGCCTCTATGTGTGTACCTCGACGTGGAAAAGTATTCGCACGCCATATGGCATTAAGACCCAAAGGCAAAGTGCATTGTGGCACATTATAACTATATAAACCCTTCCCCCCTCATTTCCGGCTGAAAATAACTCTTTTCTCCTTATTTTTTACCAACAATATTTCATAATTCCACATCCTAATTGCCTCATAATTCTTTGTGGGCATTTTTTGTCCCAGGCTCGTTGATGTGTTTAGTAGCTACTGGAAGACAGATATTCACCCCATAGACTATCCAATAAAAATACCATGATTTTCCCTTTTTACGACACATATTTTTTTCGCTTCAAAGACTTCTCTTTTTCCATGCTTTACTACTGATGGCCTTGAGATCCCAAATGCACTGATCGTCCTGGTCAGAAGGGACCACACTGACGAGTCTATTGTAAAAATTGCGTCTTCTCTTCAGTTTTTTTTTTTTTTTTCAGACCTCTTGCTTCGAGAAACTTTCGCTTTTATGATGCGGCCTACCAGTGAGTGTTTGAAGAGCAGGGGAAAAAAAAAATTTATGGAGCCAAATAAAATACTTTGGGAGGCTAGAATCCGAGGAATTGCATCATAAAAGTAGTTTCTCAAAAAAATCTTAAATCCACTTTAGTTAATATTATTTAAAGAGAGATAATGGGATTTTAAGGAATCATAAAAACCATTGGCTCACGAAAAAAATGTGTTTTTTTCCCCAATTTTTTGACTAATGGCTTGAAATTCGTGCTGACACACTCAGTATCATGACTGTTTTATTCAATTATTTGAATATTATTTTTCCTCTCTTTTTTTGAAACTTCTATCTAAAATTATTCTCTTCTATTCTATTTTTTTTATCCTTCACTCCACCTTATTGCACATAGTCTTATACTGAGGATTTCATTTTCTTTTCCAGGCCAACCTCGTTCACTGAGATTCAAGCTGTGGTAATAGATGCAGAAGAGTGAAAGAGAGAGATAGAAAATTTGGATAAAATGGGACAAAATGTAAGTAATGCAAATGCTTCAGACGTTGCCTTGGATTTTCGTGGATACTGGACGACCAGAATGTAAGAGAAAGAGAAAGAGAGGAAGAGAGAAAGAGTAACTCGCGTTTGGGTAAAATGCAAAGCCAGGAGGGGTTGCTCTCAAGCCCACAGAAAAAGAGAGAGCGAAAGAGAAGAAGGATTACGATGATGCTAAAGGTACTAACGCCATACCTTCTGGGAGAATGAGAAAGTGTAATTACACCAGGAGGCATTATAACTCCAGATGAACACGCTCATCAGCATCACCTTTACACTGTGCATTTTCCTCATTTTCTCAGGACTTTTTTTTCCCCCATTTTCTTTGCATACATTTTTATTAATTTTTTTCTCCACACTCTTTCCCTCCCCTCCCCCCCCTCTTTTTCACAGTACTACTAGTTTTTCTCGAATGTCTTTGGACTAAATTCTGGTCCAGGATAATCCAACGAGAATAGAAAAATGGCAATGAGAATATTTCAATGTTTTTTTTGTTGATTAATACAGAAAAAAAAGGGGGGGATAATGAATTGATAACAAAAACTAAATTAATTCTCAATTCAAAAGCAAATTAGTTCCCAGGATGATTAAGTAGGAGAGATACTCGCCATATTAGTGCTCTTTTTTTTAAAAAATCTTTCTTTTGCATTTAAAAAAAACATAAGCGTGACGAGAATTTTTAATAAGTATCCCTTGTGTGTGTTATAAATTCTAAAACGTACGTTTATAAATCAAAGACACCAGTGACATGCTATTAATGAATATGGTAAACTGGCACACGACTCTGGTGTCTCTACGGCCATTCCGGTCTTCAAGATCGTTACCAAAGGACATCTATAACTAACCTTTGGAAGAAGAAGAAGGGTGAATAGTCACTTCTCTAACAGACGGAAATGTTTATCCCTCTTCCTCCCCCCCCCCCCCCCCTCCCCCTTTTTCACCAACCCCTCTCTGAAGCCGTGAGATTTGGAATGCTGCCACTTACTCTACATACGTGAACCGCAGTGCCAAGCAGCCCCTCTTTCTCTTTCTCTCTCTCTCTCTTTGCTGGTTTGGCTTCGTGGTCTTTGTGTTCCTCACGATTTACACGAGGATTGCATTATAGACTTAGCGGACAAGGCACAAAGCCACAAAACGGATTTGTGAAATCATTAGGATTCATTTTCTTCACAATTCTCGTTTGTTCTTAAAAGCCACTGTAAATGAAAAAGAAGAAAGAAAATGAAAATGAAAAAAAAAAATAAATAAATGAAAGAAATTGAATTAATTTCCATTATTCATTACGAGCATTTAGTTTTGTCACATTGTAAAGAAAAAGTAAATTGTCCATTTTTCCTGCAATTATTGCTAATGGAAAAGGATAAATTTTTTCCTATTATTAAAGCAATTTATTAACTATCTGTGGTTATAAGAAATTGGACTTTGAATTACTCGGTTCAATTGAATTCCATTGATTCGAAAAATTTCAATCAACCTTTTCTTTCTTTTCGTTGAGCTTTCATGAGCGAGTCGCAAGGAGAAAAGGAAGAAAATATTAGTAAAAAAAAAAAGGGAGACAGTTACACTGATTAAACTTGAAATTTATTGGGTTATAATTTGTCGTATTAAAATTAAAAACGATTGTACAATTCTGGTAGAGCCAGAGAGTTACACAGAAGATTCGTGAAATGGGGAAGGGGGAGGGGTGGAAATAAAAGATTCTTGTGAAGCAGTAGAAGGGGAAGAAAAAAAAACCCTAACTTGCTCGTAAAATCGAGTTACGATCTGGGATTGGAGTCATGAGCTTTTGGGCGAGGATCCAAAGCAGTGCGAGAGCATCGTTTTAAAGCTGAGCAGCCTTTAACCACAGTTTTGCAGGAACCAAGATGAGTACTATCTGCAAACTCCTCACCCCCCCCCCTCTTCCATCTCTCTTCTCCGTCCCAAAAAAAAAAAAAAAACGAATGATCAGAATAAAAGAAACTTGAAGAAAAGACGAGCAGAATTTTTCCCAACGAATGCATTATTGAAGATAGGAAATATTGGAGATAGGTTTTTTCAGCTGATTCCATTGAAAAGATGAGAAAATTTCCCATGAAAATCATATGTCAGAAGTTATTTTTTGGAATATTTAAAAAAATTTACTTTTTTTCGCAAGGCTTGAAGATGAAACTCTTCTGTTTTCGAGAAATTTCAGGTTTTCGAGAATATCTCTGGTTCTATTGATTATAGCGACTTGGGGATTGATCTTGAATGGAAGGCAAGCTCATTTCCCATAGATTTATAGGGCTTCGAAAGAAAAATATCAATTTTTATTTTTGTTGTCGTCCATGATGATGAATATTGAATTTTGAGGTTATTGGGATATTGGACAGAAGAATAAATAGTAGAAGTCAATCCTTACATTTATTTCCTGAAATCGCAACGTTTCGCTGATTAGAAGCTTTTTCAGGCTCTATAAATACAATAAAAATAAGACTAAAACATACATTAAAATGCATTTAAGGATGTTAGGGCGAGGTGGTCGGACATAACCTTTATTTTTTGTATAAAATTGTAAATAACTTCGTATACACAATAAAGTTCTAAAAATCATTTTCTCCATGTTTGAAGAATGTAATGAGGAACGAAATAAGCCGTAGAAACAAAACATTGATTGAAAATTGAAAAATTGGCTGCATTTTTTACATATCTCAAATTTCTCAAGATTCAAAAAATGTAAAAAATGCAGCGAATTTTTCAATTCTCAATCAATTTTTTGTCTCTACGGCTTATTTTGTTCCTCATTACATTCTTCAAACATGGAGAAAATGATTTTCAGAACTTTATTGTGTATACCAAGTTATTTACAATTTTATACAAAAAATTAAGGTTATGTCCGACCACCTCGCCCTAACATCCTTAACAAACTGCCTGTGACAAAATTTTCATGAATGAGTAAAAAAGTTTAAAACTAGTTTTTTCGTGTCATTTAACCATTCTTTTAATAATGCACATGTTTCAACGTTTTAAGGAAATAAATGTGAAGATTGACTTCTACTATTTATTCTTCTGTCCAATATCCCAATAACCTCAAAATTCAAAAATATCATTTTTTTTCAATTCCTTATAGTGCAAAAACTGATGTTCACAAAAACACCTAATAAATATTTGAAAAAATTAATTGAAAAAAAATATTTAAACCACATGATATACATAAAAAAAGCAAATGATGAAAAAAATAAGGAGAATGACAAGAACAGAATAAAAGAAACTTCAAGAAAAGACGAACAGAATTTTTCCCAACGAATATGCGTTATTGGCGTTGAAGAGTACCACTGGCACCGATAAAAGCCCCGTAGTGGTAAAGATGAAGACAGGAACGAGAAGTAGAATGGTGTGTCTGAAAAATGACAGAAAAAAAAAAGAAGAAGAATAGAAGAGAATAAGAAATGAGAAAAGTATGAGAGGAAAATATACTGAATACAGAAGATAGAGAAGAGGCAGAGAGAAAAAAGAAGAAGAAAAAAAAAAAGAAAAACAGAAAATGAGATACGGATACATAAACCATCTCTGAGTCATAGCTCGATGGTGGTGTAAAGGATGCTGCAGGGCATGTACGCATTTTCTATCGAGGAAAAATTTTTCAATTATTCGCTGGGTAACGTAATATCAGCCCTGCATAAATATCAAATTGACAGCCATGTAAATAGGGAATTCATTGTGGAAACACGTTATGGCTTGAAGGTATATATCTGCTACTGTGCTACTAGTACCACACCATAGGAGGGGGGGGGGGGGGGGGGAGAATGAAGAGGCAAAAGCGAGAAAAAAAGTGAAAGTGTGCCTTTTCTATTTTGCGAAGAACCCCAGGGGTCCATGGCTTCGGAAGCATTTACAATTATTTTGTGAGAGTAAAGGATCCATTTTAGAGGGTCATCACACAGTTTACCCCCTCCTGATGTTTCTGAAAATGCTTCATGGGATAACCAACCAGCAGGAGACACTAAAAGATTTTCGAGACTGAAAACCAGGACACTGGGTCGTAAATGTACTTTCCTGTGTTTCCTCTTCTGGGTCGAGCTACTGGAAATAAGTGGAATATTGTTTCGAGAATACTTGGGATTAATACTAAAATGTTATATGCGAATTGGAATTGACCACTGTGTGTATGTGTGTCTGTTGAGTTAGTGCTGTTTGAGAGAAAGGGTGGTCCACCCCCCCCCCCCCCCCTTCTCCTCCTCCCAAAAACCCTCGTGTGTACTCGTTGCCGCATATAACATCGAGTGGATAGTTGCGTTGTTTCGAGTGTCGAACAAACGCGTCAAATACTCGGAACAGTGCTTTTCAACCCTGCATCATCCCTCTTTACCTCTGCTTTTGCACCCGTGTGTTTCCACTTCTGGGATTCTATGGATGAAGTAGTAGGTTTTTGGAGGAGGAGAGAGGAGAGTGGCGAAGGAGGTATTCTCCATCACCACAGGGCTACCATTGTTCCTGGCCTTTATGGGGTGAACTAAACTTGGTCATTGCGTCAATACAGTAACGTATTATCAGTGGTGCGTATAAAAGCAGTGAGGTGTTGAAGTGTAACGAGACTTAACCCCTCGTGTGTGGTGGCAATGAGGTGGGAATTTCGTTTTTTTTCATTTCTTCTCTTTATTTTTTTTCTCTTTCTTTCTTGCTTTTAATGCGTGTAAAAGTAATGATGAAGTCGGCTTGCAGCCAGGTGTGTTTTTGTGGGTTATCTTGAGTTACAAATCGCTTCTTTATTTGAAATAAATGAGGTTGGACGAACACACACAAGAAGGGTGACTGAGTTAATGAGCTGAGGGGCGAAGGAAATTACTTTACAAGGAAATATTATTTTCCAGGCAGTTGTACAGTGAAATAGAATAGAATTTATTTTCTTTAGATGTTATAATTTTTGTTTTACATCGGTTTTCCAAGCCTTCTCCCAATCACTTCTTTCAACTTAATTTAAATTATTTATTTATTTATTTATGTACATTTACACCAGAGATGGGCAAAAAGAAAATTCGAATTTTTAATTTTTTAATTTTTTTAATTTCTGTAATTTTCATCGGAAAAATTTTAATTACTTTCTTACTGAAAAATTTGGATTTTCAAATTTTTCATTAGTTTGAAAATTAATTTTTTTTTTTCAACAATTTTGATTACTATTGTAATTAAAAATTTGACTGATGAAATTTTATAATTCTTTTTCTTATTCGAAATTTTGATTCTTTCTTACTTATTAATTGATTGGAATAATTAATTTTATAATAAAATCAACGCTACTATGTTTCATCTTCCCAAATATAACCGTCTTTCAGACAAAAATTTTGAGTTGAGAGTGTTAACTAAATGTAACACAAATAAGAACTTATAATTTAATCCAATCTAAATGACGCTTATATGACATTTATAATTCAATTTAACTAATAAAAATGTTAATAAGTTGAAAAAAAAAAATAATTATGAAATTCCATCAGTCAAATTCTAAATTACAATAGTAATCGAAATTGTTAAAAGAAAAAATTAATTTTCAAACTAATGGAAAATTTAAAAATCCAAATTTTTTATTAAGAAAGCAATTAAAATTTTTTCGATAGAAACTATAAAAATAAAAAAAATTAAAAAATGACAAAATTTGAATTGTTTTTTTGCCGATCTCTGATTTGCATTAGCTTTATATATGTCTATATGTTCACACCTATATATGTAAAAATATTTGCATTTGTGTCGTATCATTATGATTTTGTGTATTTGTACAGAGAGTCTTTTTGTACCACAGCTTAATTTTTTTAGCTCTATGTTCATTAATCTAATATCAGTCTTTTGATTATCACTGTAGTATTTGGTTTCGCCTTCTTCTTCTTCTTCTCCCCACCTGCCACCTCGTACAGTAAAATTTTTCCTGTATTTTCCCCTCTTCATGGACTTTTACACACGTTATAGAAAAAAAAAGGAATTAGAGATAATATCAGGCCTTTTTTTTTTGAATAAAACAAATTCTGTTGGAGCCCTCATAAAATTCTTCGCAGGAAGAAATTAAAATAATGGAGAAATAGTTATATACATATGTGTACAGGTGTGAATGCAACGCGTGCGGGTGTTATCTCGTTTTAAAAATCGTTGAGATATTTGAAGAAATAACTGAAATAGCAATTAAAATGATAAATGGCATCTCTCTATGCCAGACTGACTGAAGAAGATGGAATATGAAAATGTGGTGCTAGGTTACGATAGACAAATGGAGAAATTTTCTTATACTTCTGGAAGGATAAAACTTTCGCGTTTGCGGATTTTACTTCGCGTTTGCAGCGTAAAATGGATTTTACTCTATATACATGTGTGTATTCGTAAATGTATATACATGACAGCAAAAAAAAGCGGCAAAGAGAAAATGAAATAAAAAAAATGAAAAAAAAAAGAAAAGAATAGAATTGAGAGAAATGCCTCGCTCTCTCCGGTTGTACCTTTTATTGGCTGATCCACTCATCCTCGTGATAGAATCCAGCGCACGAGTCCGATTTTACTCACCCCCCCCCCTCCCTTTCCTGTAACCCCTCTCGGTTTATTGGTGGACCCGATCATCCCTTTGTGAAAGGCCATTGTGAGCATTGGTCCACGTAAACGAAATTGCTGAGGGGTTTTCTATAGTAGGGACTTGAATACAAAGCGATAGTATTTGGGCGTGACTGGCTGGACGATCTGCCACGGTCTTGCCCCGTTTTCACGCTACAGTTGACGAAAAACTGACCCCCCTGAGCCTTCCTTTCCTATCTCCATCCTATTCTGTTAGTCTGTCTCTCTTGTTCTTTTTTTTTTTTTTTTTTTTGCTTCAATATATATACACACTGATACGCGTGAAGCTATCTCGTCTCGCTCAGCAATGTTTTCTCTTGGAGCTTATCGAACCAAAACCAAAATATATTCTATCCGCGTATTATTGGATGGCTTGCTTCTTTATTCTCCTGCAATTCTTTTCTTCTCTCTCTTCCCCCCTCTTTTCTGTGACGAATTTAATAAATTGCCATTGTTGTTACTATCTGAATTGGGGAAATCCACGTGGTTATTGGATTGCTCTAATTGCCTGCTTGTTGCTTGTTTTATTGGCCACTTCGAACATTCAGACTGCGATTTATGATGATGATCAAAATATTTGGAATTTTTGGAGAATGTCGAGAGACTTTTTTTGATTTTTCGTATTTTATATCATGGGAATTAATAGAAATGAATGGAAATGTTGGAAAGAGGTTTTTTTGGATGATTCCATTGGAAAGATGAGAAAATTTCCCATGAAAATCATATGTCTGAAGTTATTTTTCGGAATTTTTCAAAAACTCAATTTTTTGGTCAAGATTCAAAAGTGAAACTCTTCTGTTTTCGAAAATTTTCAGGTTTTCGAGGATATCTATGGTTCTACTGATTGTAGCGATCTGGGGTTGATCTTAAATGGAAGGTGAGCTCATTTCCCATAGATTTATGGGACTTAGAAAGAAAAATATAAATTTTTTCAAGTACTTATAGGGCAAAAACCAATTTTTCAGAAAATGACCTATAAATATTTGAAAAATTGATTTAAAAAAAATTTTAACCACATAAATCAATGAGAAATGAGCTCACCTTTCATTTGAGATCAACCCCAAGATGCTCCGACCAACAGAACCGAAGATATCACCAAAAAAGTGAATTTTGTCGATTTTCAAAAGGGAAACCCCTTCAAAACTTGGTCAAAAAAGTAAATTTTTCCCAAAATTAAAAAAAAAATTTTGACACATGTTTTCCACCTAAAATTTCCTCAGCTTTTCAATGGAATTATCAGAAAATGTCTATCTCGAACCGTTCAATTAGATTGTCCATTTTACCCCAATAAAAAAAAAATTCACATTCTTGATTATTCTCTGTTTTCTCAATACTCCAAAAACTTTTCAATTTTTCCTTTATTCCAAGGGTAAATAAAATATATCGTAGATTTTCTGAGACAAAGTTGAATCGCATTTGAATACGTTTTCCATGTAAACTCTCTGTACTACTGAAATATTATATTGTAGTTTGTGAGAAAGCTTTTTCAAAGCTATACACATGCACACGTATATATCTATACATATATATATACATACGATGTTCATATTTTATCCGTTCTCCCAAGGTTTGAATTACATTCGCATACTGTACTGAGATTTTTCAGTCTATTTTTCATTAGATCAATCGTAATATACCGAATAATATATATTCTCTGATTTTCCATGGATTTCAAATATTCACTCACATTTATGATATTCAAAGAAAGTCCTAACATTTGATCAATTATTCGTCATGGCGAGTTTTAACCGCAGCTTGTATTGCACAAAGGATAAATTCAACAATCAGAAACCATATCTGAGTCAAACTAACGCCCTCAAACATCGGTAGTCATTGGAGAATAATAACCATTAATGAAGCTGCGGTTACCTTGTTACAAAGTTGTCCTTGCTTGCCATTACGGATGGACGCGAATAAAATGTGTTTGTTACTGTAGTAAAGTTCCCAAGAGAAACAATCATTAAAAAGTTTCCTTTTGAATACATTTCTCGTACCAACTTAAAAAAAAAAGTAAAAAGATCTTATTTAAATCCTAGAAATTTCATTTCTCAAAACTTTCCTCTTCTATTCAGCATGAACAAATCTTAAAAGCATTTTCAAACACAATTCCATGAATTATATTCATCAAAGAAAGCGAAAGACAAGAAATCCTTCAATTCAATTGACAGATTTAATTAGCATTATTTATTCAAAACAACACAAAAAAAAGGAGGGGGGAGGGGGAAACGTGGGCGTTCTTTCATCTATTAACTGAAGGAATGAAGAAAAAAAAAAACATGGAGAATGAAAAATTCTACACGATGCCTGGGATCATGCAAAGCCATAGGAGTTAGCTTTGTCTCAATGCCAAGGCATGAAACACACAAACAGGTGAGTAATACGAGAGGACCCGAGTCTCATGAATCAGAATCAGGGGGAGTCCAACATTTATGAATGACATCCCATTTATATGACGCACTTTTCCATCGTACTTTTTCATTATAAAACATTCTTCTTCGTCTTGCTCTACCTTATTTTACAAACACGCCCTCATATACTGATTTTTATATACAGAGAGAGAGAGAGAGAGATGTTTTCTTACGTAGAAAGGCCTATCTTTTCGTCTTTACTGCTTCAATTATAGATAGATGAGTTGAATTGAAAATTTTCCCCCGGCCTCTTCCGTATTTTTCCCTGCCGTTGCATTTTATTTCCATTTTTTTGCGTAAGATTTTTTGGATCTCTGATTTGCACTTAATTTTTTTGACCATCCATTTATTATTTGCACAGTCAAGAGAGAAAAATATAATTTTAATAACAATAAAATTATAGTTGAAGAAGACCTCAACCATTTAGATTTGGTAATGCTAACTTTAGACATGAAAAGTTAGTATCATTATGTCAAGTAGTGAATCAAACCATATGAATCTACTGTAACAGAAGAAGATGATCACAATTTAGTGATTACAATTTTCGCATAGTGAAAGTATCAGTATGATCATTTGTCAATTATAGAAACTTTTATACTGCATAGAGTCACGAAAGTAACAACAAACGAATTGGGTTATTTCTGCAAAGGAAAATCCAATATCTTTACGATACTGAAAATAGTAAAATTTTAACAACATTAATATAGTCGTCGTGACATTTGCCATTGCTGTTCTAACGTATCAAAATTTTCGCACAAGGACTTGGTGACATCTACTAAACATTTAGTACTGTGTACTAGAATCAATTGTGATGATTACGAAAATGACCTGAACAATAGGATTTTTGTTGAGTGTACATACGAAATTTCCCTCTGTGTGCCAAACAACACGTTTTAAACATGCATCATCATATATTAAGAGAGAGAGAGAGAGGAAGAAGTGTGCGACAAATAAAATATCGCACGTGGAACATAAAACGACAGCAAATCCCAGTCTCTTTTTTTTTTCCTCTTGGCACTTCTTTTTTCCTTTCAATGTCGAGTAAAACTCGCGGTGCGTGGGATAAGAAGCCGGAAATTTTTGCGGTGCAGTAACTCACACGCGCGTCCACCTTCACAAGCCATTGTTAAAGTCGTGGTCGAGTCTTGCCTTTATTATTATTCATTTTTTTCGTTTTTTTTTTTCTTACTCCAGTTCGTTTTATTAATTCTTTTATTGTCGACTTTTTTTTCGGTTAAATTCATGACCGCAATAACCGCGGGGGCGGTTTGTACTTCAACTGAGTAAATGAAAAGGCGCTTTGGAATTTTTTGTTGTAAATACAAAATGCACAATGTGTAAAGTTCGGTAGTGCAATGGAAAATGCAACGAGCTGCTAGTGCAAATATTTTGATGCTCTGTGTTTTACTTCAATCGTTTGATAAAGTTCACTTTTTTTTCTTTCTCTTCCCTTTTTTACTGTGTTACACAATAGTAGACGAATTTAAATAGTCACGAGTTAAGTGACTGTAGGGATTTTCAAATGACTGAGACAAAGGCTTTTCATTTTTCAAAGACTTTACAAAAAAAAAAAAAAAATGACTGATTGTGTCAAAGAGCTTTTCGTATTTCCCTAGTCCCTGGTGATTATAGTCTCTACGGCTTTTACAATTGTCCCTCCTTTACAGACTTTTCTACATTTCGAAATTTTCATGTTACGCGCTTTGTCATTTTCGTTGGTAATAAAAATTCTTCGTACTCCTGGGAGAATAATTTAATCCAAAAAAAAAAAGGAAAAAAATAGAGCATTGTGTTAATTTGAAAATTAAATTTTTTAAAAATGGATGAAACACTTGTAAAATTAATCGAATGAGCTTTTGAATGAATAATTCCTCTTTTTTAATCCAAAAAATCAGAGAACCTGAAAATTGAAAACTGCAGATTCTAGAAAAATGTGCTTTTATGAATACTAAATACTTAAAAAAAAAAATATAAAATAATCTTTAAAAAAAAGAGATAGGGATAAAAATCCTTGCAAGAATTTTCGCATTTATTATCTTTTTCCTCTTGAAATCCCAGAGATATATGCAAACACTAGAGTGAAGTCGTTAACGAGGCGTAATAAAAAATTCACAGTACCCCTGAGGATATACTTGTTTATTAACAACTGACGTTAATGCGTCAAAGGAGTAGTGCAGCAGCTCATTCGCCCAACTTTTTAATTTTCTTTCTTTTCATACATTTTCTTTTTTTACTCCTCAAATTTTTCCCCATTTTTTTTTTTATTATTCCTAACCACAAAAATTCCTATCTTACGCCCAAGGGGCAACACACAGCGTCCGTTTCCCTCTCGCTCCAGATTTACCCCCATACACTCAAAAAAAAAAAAAATAATAAAAATAAAAAAGAAGACCTAAAAAAAAGCCCACGATGTTAAAACCCTCTGTTACATCTACAGTTTTCAAGAGGCAGTGAATGTGGTGTAATGCTCAATGCACTCCATCCAATAGCGATAAAAGTTCATCCCAAGCTAGGCACTAGTTTTTATTAACCCGTAGAGGGGAAAACCTCTGCTTTTTATCCTACCTCGTATACTCAATATTCCGCAACGTTCTATGAACTGAAAAGCTGAGTGGGATGTTACGATGGGACTTTTTCATTTTCCACACACACACACATATAGATACATAGATACACACATACACCTCCAAAATAAATGCATTGGGTGCTTATTATTTTTTTTTCTTCATTTACTTCTAAATTACTTTGTTGTTGGTGAAAAAAGGGTTTTAATGATGAAAAAAAGGAAAATTTTTGCAGTATTCTCGTGGTTTTCTCGCATTTTTAAAAACGATAAGTGTTCATAATCACTTTGCCCATTTCATTTTATAATATTAACCATTAAAAAATATATTACCTTTTTTACATCCTTTTTTTTTCGCCTCTTCTATGAAGTAACACATTTCCACTTGAGCTCCTTTTTTTAAATTCGAATATTTCTTTTTTAATCAATTATCGGATTCATTTTCATGTATATAGTAATTAATTAAAAATCATGGGAGATTGGGAGGTCATAAATACAATACTAAGATATTGTCAATTCGCTACATTGGGAAAAAAATAATAGTAAAAACAATAAAATATTAATGCCATTGGTCCTTAGCAAATATTTTTTTGAAATAATTGAAAACAGCTGCTGAATTCACTGAATATAGTCAATTCAACTAGTTAATCTGTTTGTGTTAATTAAATTCAATAAATTCAATTAGTTAATCTGTTTGAATTAACTAAATTCAGTAAATTCAACAATTTCTTAAATTATTTCAAAAAAATATTTGCTAAGGACCATTGTGTTCAATATTTGATTGTTTTTACCATTTTTTTCCTCAGTGTGCGTTTCGCTTATAATTTAAGCTTCTTGACATCCTTAGTATTTTGTCAAATTAAACTTAAGTAAATCCATGTTGAATCCTAGCAATATTGCAAATTATCCCAAATCATATAAATACACAATCAATTAATTGTCTTCCCTATTGCACGTTTCTCGATCTCCACCTTTCTGTTCGATCAATAAACGTGCAATAGTGAAGACAATTAATTGATTGTGTATTTATATTATTTAGGATAATTTGCAATATCGGAAAAAATTTCGGAAGAAGTTTCATAAAAATTTCATAAAAATTTCGAAAATTCTGAGAAAATCTCAAATAATTACAATAAAACTGATTTTTTTTTGTTTAATTTGCAATGTTGCTAGGACTCAACATGGATTTATTTAAGTTTAATTTGACAAAATACTAAGAATGTCAAGAGCCTGAAGAAGCTTAAATTATAAGGGAAACGTCGCGAATTGACAATATCTCAATATTCATAACCTTCCAATCTCCCATAATTTTTAATTAATTTCTTTTTTAATATCTCCCTTAAAATGCCTTTTTGAAAGTTCAAAAGACACAAAACCATCGACACTTTCGCTCAAACACACACACACACACATGTACCAGCCCCTTTCCACACCACTAGCCTAAAATTTCATCTCCCTTCCCCTTTTCTATCAGACATTTTCCGCTTTACATTTAAATAATTACAATCCCGGTGTCGTTTAGCCAGTGATAATTTATAGGCACGATTCGCACCGCCTCAAACGTCATTTCACCCTCCCAAGTGCATCGTGCCATAGCGAATTTGGCTTTTCTCCTATTTCTTTCTTCATTTATCCAACTCTCATTCTCCCTCTTTCTCTCTCTCTTTTGCCTGCTTTTAACATACAGTCTGATGGGCTAACAGAGCTTACACGCCTGCGTGCGTGTAGATTGCACAATTCGTTCTTTCTACCGTTCAAGTTTAACGTTTAAGCAGAAACGCTAACTCCCCTCACCCCCCCCCCCTCTTTTTCCTAACTATAAAGACGATCATAGCCAACGTGATTCGTGCCCATGATGTGTTCACGGTGATCTGCTTTAAGACCCCTCCACGTGCAGACACGCCATTTTCCTCTTCAACTCTTCACTCTCGTATCCCCCTGATCATAGAGCCTACCACCACCCTGCTCGTTATATGATTGCATCTGATGCTCACCCCTCTGTCGTTAGTTTTCCTGTCGGTGCAGATTTTTTTATCGCCTCACTCCTCATTTTTTTTCTCTCTCTCTCTCTTTTTTTTCTCTTTCTCTCTTTCTCTGGAGTCTCTTCCCCTTCGATTTTTTTTGGGACATTGTCTTTGGCTCCATTGTCTTCTGTCCATTGATTTTTCTCGTTACACCTGTCACTAATTTTCCACGAGAAAATTGGGTCATTCCAATGTCTTCGCGAATCACGAGCTGAGTTCATTAATTTTTTTTTAAATAGAAAATCAATGGGTCAAAGAAATGGAAGAAAAAGGAGAATAATGTGAACTTTTGATACTCATCTGAATTCGATTTCGAGTATCTTCAAATTTTTTTTTCAGACATTTGTGAATTTTAATTAATTCAATTGATTTAATTCTTTGATTTAATTAATTTAATTAATTCATTTTTCTGATAAAATTGATTTTATTTTTTAATTTAATTAATTTAATTCTTTAATTAAATTAATTCAATTCTTTAGCTAAATTGATTTAATTCTACAATTTAATTGATTTATTTGATTATTTAATTTTCATTTTTACTCGATAATATCGTTGTCTTAGGAACAAAGGGGCGTAAGTGCTGTGTATGAGCATAGCACTTACGCCCCTTTTTTTCTAAGGCAACGCTATGAGTTTCAACTCCTAGAAAATAAAGTGAATAGGTTAGAAGTTTAAATACTCAAGCAAATTTGGGAGTTTTCTCCATTCAAGTTCAGCTGATATGGGTTTTTTTAAAATGATATGGGGTTCTTTAAGGATGTTCTACCGGTATTTCATCAAAATTTTAAAATGTACGATTTTATTGAAATTTTTTTCCAAGGTTTTTCAAATCATAAAAAAACCGTATGCAAAATTTTGGATTTTTTTTCATACCTGGTTTAAAAGTTATGATTTTTTAATAACCATCGTTCAAGGATGTTCTACCGGTATTTTATTAGAACTTAAAAATGTACGATTTCAATGAAATTTTTTTCCAAGGTTCTTCAATTTATAAAGAAACCGTATGCAAAATTTTGAATTTTTTTCATACCTGGTTAAAAAGTTATAAATTTTTAAAAATCCATTTTTAACGTGATTCTTATGGGAAATTCACAAAAGCTTAAGAAACATTTCGAAAAATTGTTCAAATTTGATGAAACTTCGGATATAGGTGAGAAATAACCTCCCGCACAATTTGTTCATTTTTATACAACGATTGGGTCAATAATTGGCATTAAAATTAATAAAAATGCTTGAAAAATTGTCGATTTCACGTATAGAATTCAACGCTTTTTTCCAAATAATTCTCAAACGAATTAAATAAAGGATAAAAAAAATATCTATGAAATGTAATGATCATAATATAATATTTGAACACTGACAGTGTTCCATAATTCCCTGAAAATCATTTTAATGAGGAATTTAAAAAATCATTATTTCATGTTCAGGGATTGGAACACTGACGAAATCACTGCCCCTCTCATGCTGCACAACCCTCGCTTACGGTAGGTGTAGAACATCCTTAAATAAAATAAACACTTTTCCCCATCGCTAACGTTAATAAATCACTCACACTCCTCCATGAAATCGTACAATAAAAATCACTTGAATCTATGTAAAATCCTACGAGCTTAAACTACGAAAATCGATAGAAATTGTGAGACTGTATATATCTACTGTACTTATTGTTATATATTGTGTTAAGGGGGGGGGGGGGTGAGGGTTTACGCGTGGAGAAAAAAACACTTTTTTTACGATTTTTTTTTAGACGTATAGATTAAGCAGATTTATTGAAACCTTTTGAACATCATTGAGCATGGATTGAACAACATTGAGTAATTTTTTTATGCAAAAATATCCACTAATAACGGAAACCCTTACCCCCCCCTTAATAAGAATCCTTAAAAGTGAAAAAAACAAAAATTCAAGTTTAGCTGAAATTTTCATGAACTGATGAATAATTTATAAACGGTCGATAAAATCAAATTCTGAAAGAAACACCATTTTTTAGAGGATATTCGGTAAATGCAATGAATTTTAAGGATTTAAAGATTTTCTGAGAGAAAAAAATTCCGATAAAAATTCCGTATTAGTTAAATGTTGAAGTCGAAAGGATTTATCAGTTTTCTATTTGCTTAATAGCTGGTAATATTAAATGTTGAATTGAAATTTCATCCGGAAGGTATTCACTGGCCCACATGTATGTGTATCCTCAGGTAATGCAATTCCGGATTAGCTGAAGAGTCCGCGTGCAGCCAAAGAGTACACGGTGGAAGTAAATATTCCAGTAGGTATTCGTTTTGCTCACGAGACGAGGGATTGTACCGCACCGATGCTTCTCCACGTTCTTCGTGAGAGCATGCTCCTTTCTTCCTCTTTTTTCTCTTTTTTTCCTCTTTTCTTTTTCAGTATAACATATGTATACAAACAGGTAGTGCGTTTACAGTGGCAAAGCTCTGGTTTCTATAAAATAGTACGAATGCATTCGAATACATATGGACGATTTCCTGAACTGGGAAAACACTCGGAAAGGCGCAGATCAAAAGCACATGGTTCAAAGTATTTTATCTCCAATTTAATGCGTGAATTATTCATCAAATTTTCAAAATTAAATAGAATAATTTTATAGAAAATATATTTTTTCAGTTTTGATGGTTTAGATGATGGAAATCACGAGAAATCAGTGAAAATATTGGAGACAGATTTTTTCTGATGATTTTATTGAAAAGCTGGGGAAATTTTGGTAAGAAAACATGTGTCTAAATTTATTTCTGGCAATTTTTCGAAATTCGACTTTTTCAGATGACAATTAAAGCTCAATTTCTTGTGAAAGTGGAAAAAAATTGACTTTTTTGGAGATATTTCTGGTATTTTTGGTCACAGAAACATGCAGTGGGTCTTAAATGGAAGGTGAGATCATTTCCACATTAATTTATGAGGTTTTGGAACAAAAATGATTGATTTTTGAGGTTTTTATACAGCAAAAACTCCCATTTTCACAAAATAATCCATAAGTACCTGAAAATTGATAATTTCTATTATAAACCCCATGAATCGATGATAAATCATCTCATCTTTCATTCAAGATCAACCCCGAGTCGCTAAGACCACTAAAAACGAAAATATCCTCAAAAAAGTGAATTTTTCGGGAAAATGGAAAAAAAAAATTAGCTAAAAAAGTCGAATTTTTCCAAAAAAATCCAAAAATTATTAGCGACCCATGTTTTCCACTGGAAATTTTCTCAGCTTTCCAAAAAAATTATTGAAAAAATTCAATCTCAAGTCGTTTTATTCAAACGTCTATTTTTTTTCCATTTCCTCCAATTATTACTGACTAATATCATTATTATCCCTCCATATGTTGAATTGCACAGAATTTGCGCCAGAATTAAGCCACGAGCATTTGAATTTTCCGTTGTGGCAAATATCTCTGGTAGAGTTGCAAATGTTATATACTGAAGGGACTATAAACCCCCACAGTCATACCCTTGGGGACAGACACAAAATAATCTACCCAAACACTTTTACATATTGCCACCCCTTACGTTTGTTATTTGCATAACATCCCCTGTGGCGCGTCTCTTCCATTTCAACTAAACACAAAAGTGACTCTTCGTCTGGACGGCCTCAACGTGAAAATTTTCCCAAAAATTATCAAGTAAATTTAATTTATGCGAGACAACAAACGTACCTTGATGAAGTCATTTGAAGACTTTTACATTTTGTCCACATAATTTAATAATAATTTTACAGTATTCCTCCTTTTTTTTTCCATTGTGTATTTTTGAATTTAGGTCATTCGAGGAGTTTTAGTCTATTCTCGTAAAATTAAATTTTCACTTTGATCAATTAATAATGCAGTGTTGAACAAACTGAGAATTAACGAATAAAATTTTCAAGATCCATTAAAATCCATCAGATTAAATCTAAGTGAATTCCAATAACGAAATGTCAATTGCATTTTCGTGAAGCTATTAGCAAAAATCCTGATGAATGATTGAAAAACATAGAGATTTTTCTATTTTTGTTCTAAAATTAATCAATTCCATATGCACTTATGTGCATTTTATAATGCAAGAAAATCTTTCCACTTTCCATAAAATCATATAAATTTAATTTCAAGCATAATTGGAAAAAACGTTAAATTTTTGTATTAAATCGTTTATACCAATTCATACAAGATGAAATTTTCAAATCTGATTCAGTGAGTTTGTGAAAAATTTAATGAGGAATAAAATAAACCGTAGAAACAAAAAATTCATTCAAAGTTGAAAAAATTTTCATTTTTTTTTACATTTCTTGAAATCTTGAAAAATTTGAAAAAATGTAAAAAATAATGAAAATTTTTCAATTTTCGATCAATTTTTTGTTTCTGGGGCTTATTTTATTCCTCATTACATACTTTACAGATTCATTGAATCAGATTTAAGAATTTCATCTTGTATATATTTGTTATTAACGATTTCATACAAAAATCCAACTTTTTCATCCTCGAATTAAAGTATAATCCCAGTTATGCCATCAATTTCATCAATTTCAAATTGATTGACGTCATTACACTCACTCGATACAAGAATCATTAAATCCAATGATTCTCCAATTTTTCATCCATCAATTTGTTGGAAATTCAATAAATTAAATCTCATTATAATTGAAATATTCAAAGAGATATCATTTTCCTATTAGATTAACCCAATTAATTTATTTATAATGAATTGAAATCATAATACATTATCAATCATAAAATTATCATTTATTAAAATAATCATTCATTTTTTTTATTTAATAAATTTTAAACCATGAAGGTTTATTCTGCTGAATATGTACATATCATACATTCATCGAAATATATATATACACTTATACAAATAATATTCTAAAAATTGTTAATATTTTTATTTTTTTAATTATATATATTATATATTTGTATTTTTTTTTATTTTAACATTCAGAATATAAATTACACTTAAATCGAATTTGGGTAAAAATATCTTGATTTCATATAAAATTAAGACCTTTTCAAAATTATCAAATTTTAATTAATCAAAAAATCCAAATTTATGTTCAAAAAAACAAAACATAAATAGAATATGTCTCGATTTATCCAGTGACAGTATGTCCCAAGTGTATTTTGATGTCTCGAGAGGACAGTTCTCATTCTCTGCTGTCTTCTACGTAGTATTTCACCTACCTGTGGTTATAATTCCCATGGGACTATCCAAGAATTTCCAGAGAAAACGGTCACTAGCGTGTCGAGGTCTCAAAATATTGACTGGGCTCAGTGGACCTGCCCCAACGCCCCAGTACAGACAAACATATATATATATATATATATATATATAAATATATATATATATATATATATATACAACCAAGTGGGTCTTGGGACTCTCTTTTTGCCTTCATAGTTTTCTCCTTTGGGGAAAGAAATGGAGAGAGAGAGAGCTCAAACGTCAGGTTTCTTTTTTTTTTTTTTTTTTTTTTTTTTTCTAGTCGTATAGGTGACAATCCTCGAGGTTAAACGGAATGAAAGACGTAAACAGGAAAGAAAAAAAGTGGAAAAAAAAAAGAAGCAGAGGGATGGAACTAGAGAGACCTCCAGGTATATATAAGTATCCTCATGGGATACTATAACGAGATGGCCTTACACCCTCGTTAACTTCAACGAATAATTTTTTTTAACCAAATTACACATTGTCTAACTCGTGAGCCCCTTTTCCTTCAAATGAGGATCTTTGGCCAAATGTGCTGACGCATTGATATTAATCTTGAAGGGATTCTCTTAACTACTGCCCTCTCGAGGGGCATTTCACGCTTGACGAAAATTAGTAAACAGTAGATTGAGCAATTATTTTTGGTTCGTTAATCCCTTGAAGAATTTTTTGGCCGGTTTAAGGATGTTCAATCGGTATTTTATTAAAATTAAAAAATGTACGAATTCAATGAAATTTCTTTCAAAGGTTCTCCAATTCATAAAGAAATCGTATGCAAAATTTTGGATTATTTTCATACCTGGTTTGAAAGTTATAAATTTTTTAAAAACCATCGTTTAACATGGGTTCTTATGGAAAATTCACAAAAGCTTGAGAAACTTTTCGAAAAATTCTTCAAATTGAATGAAACTTCGGATATAGATGAGAAATTACCCCTCGCACAATTTGTTCATTTTTATACGACGATTGGGTCAATAATTGGCATTAAAATTAATAAAAATGATTGAAAAATTGTCAGTCTCGCGTAAGTGCTGCCAACATGTGTCGCCAGAATTTCCTAGAATGCAACGTTTTTTTTCAAAATAATTCTCAAACTAATTAAATAAAGAATAAAAAAAATATCTATGAAATGTAATGATAATAATATAATATTTGAATACCAACAGCGTTTCATAATTCCCTGAAAATAATTTTAATGAGGAATTTAAAAACTTATTTTTTCATGTTCAGGGCAGAGATCAGCAAAAAAAAATTCGCCTTTTTTCATTTTCAATTTTTCTTACTTCTGTAATTTTCATCGAAAGAATTTTAATTACTTTCTTGAAGGGGGGGGGGGGGGTAAGGGTTTACGCGTGAGAAAAACGCTTTTTCATTTTTCAATTTTTGGTGTTCATTTAAAGTAAAAACTGCTATTTTTTTCGAAAAATTGCGCCATTTTGTGGCTCAATTTTGATAGAAAACCCCTTTAATGTAAAAAAAAAATAATCAGAGAACGTTGGGGGGGAGGATTTAATGATACTTTGACTAAATTTCAATGGATTTTTATTTCTGATAATTTCCAGCTGAGATACAGTGATCACCGCAAATCGTCTATTTCAAAGAAACGTTCTTGGAAAAGCTCCGTTGTTAGTGAATATTTTTGCATAAAAAAATTACTCAATGTTGTTCAATCCATGCTTAATAATGTTCAAAAGGTTTCAATAAATCTGCTCAATCTATACGTCTAAAAAAAATCGTAAAAAAAGTGTTTTTTTTTCTACGCGTAAACCCTTACCCCCCCGCTTAATGAAAAATTTGGATTTTTAAATTTTTCATTAGTTTGAAAATTAATTTTTTTTTTAACAATTTTGATTACTATTGTAATTTAAAATTTGACTGATGGAATTTCATAATTATTTTCTTTATTAAACTTATCAACATTTTTATTAGTTAAATTGAATTATAAATGTCATATAAGCGTCATTTAGATTGGATTAAATTATAAGTTCTTATTTGTGTTACATTTAGTTAACACTCTCAACTCAAAATTTTTGTCTGAAAGACGGTTATATTTGGGAAGATTAAACATAGTAGCGTTGATTTTATTATAAAATTAATTATTCCAATCAATTAATAAGTAAGAAAGAATCAAAATTTCGAATAAGAAAAAAAATTATAAAATTTCATCAGTCAAATTGTTAATTACAATAGTAATCAAAATTGTTAAAAAAAAAAATTAATTTTCAAACTAATGAAAAATTTAAAAATACAAATTTTTCATTAAGAAAGTAATTAAAATTTTTTCGATGGAAATTACAGAAATAAAAAAAATTAAAAAATTAAAAATGCGAATTTTTTTGCCGATCTCTGGTTCAGGGATTGGAACACTGAAGAAATCATTGCCCCTCTCATGGACGCACAGGCCCCGCTTACAATACCTGTAGAACATCCTCAAGAAAGAAAAAATAATTTGGTAAAAATACAGTGGAAAATGGTTGATTATTTTGAGAAAAATCGAATCCATGATATTTTTCAATTTTCAAGGGTTTTTTAAATTGTAAAAAATAAAAAAAGATGATGTGAGTGCCTCAAGTCTTCCTCCATTTGAATTCTCAATGTTTTCTTAAACAAAAGCAAATGTGGATGGCAGCAGGAAGAAAAAACACACTGGAGCAGAATAAAAAAAAAAAGAAAAATGGAATCACTTATCCGACCACTGAGAAATGATAAAAAGAGCAAATTTTCTATTGTTTTTCAACAGTACGGTAGTACGCATTCAACCAAAAGCAAAAACTTGGAATAGCACTCTTTTCAGTTCTTTCGACATGAAAAAATCGTTATCCAAGAAGGGTGAATAAAAAGTGAATCCCCTGATTATGATGGTTCTTCTTTATGCAAGTACCCTTTCTCTTCTTCTTTTTCCCTTTTACTCTCTACTCTTCTCTTTTTTTTTCTTCTTTTTTTCTGTGTGTTTGGAAAGATTCTACCGTTGTTTTGAGAGGAGAAAGAAGATCGTGGTATTGTGTGTGTCTGTTTGCATAGGTATAACAGGTCCGAGAAAATGCGAGAAAAGCTTCCAGGGATTTGAAATCATTCCTCGGAATTTGCTCAGAGGGGAATTGAATTGAACTGATATACTGTGAGAAAGTGCCTCGGTTTCATCATACACAGGGTGAATAGGAATAAAAAAAAAAAGTACGATAAACGTGTAAATACAAAGGAAAAAAGGAATGACTGTGATAAAATTCTGTGTTTGATTTGGATTGAAAACAATCCATAAATATTGTTAGAGTATCTTGAAAGATCACAGTAAATGGCAGTTATTATTTATTACCCGAATATTTGACAAAACGACTTTTGGTTGGAAAACATTTATCAAAATTTGTTATTCTCAATTTTTCGAAATCTTATTTTTTCAGCTGAAAATCAGAGCTTTAAGCCTTTAGGAAATTGAAAAAATTCACTTTTTTGGGAATATTCCTCTTTCTTTTCGTTTGAGTCTCTTAAAATTGATCTCAAATGGAAGCCAAGATCATTTCCCATCGATTTATGGGGTTTTGAAGAAGAAAAATGATCGATTTTTGACATTTTCATAGAGCAAGAACTGATTTTTTTACAAAATAGTCCATAAATACCTGAAAAATTGATAATTTTCTTCATTAAACCATATGAATCAATGGAAAATGATCTTATCTTTCATTTAAGATCAATCCCAGATCGCTACGACCAATAGAATCACAAATATCTTAAAAAAAGTGAATTTTCCCAAAAATTATAAAAATCTTGGTTGAAAAAATCAAATTTTTCTTAAAAATTTCCTCAGCTTTCCAACGAAATCCTCCGAAAAATTTGCCAACAATTAAATAGAAAGGAAAAGAAATGACTGTGATAAAATTCCCTATTTGATTTGGAGTGAAAATAATCCATAAATATAGTTATACCATCTTAAGAGATCATCGTAAATGGCAGTTATTATTTATTACCCGAATATTTGACCGAACGACTTTTGGCATCAACTAAGAAAAGTCCTTGCCGGTAGTCCACAATTTTTTTTTTATTATCACAGACACCGAAGGGGTGTCTTGGTCCAGCAAGCACCATTTCTACCCCCAAAGCTACTACTCTGTAGTCATTTCTCTCTCTCCCCCTTTTACAACATTAACAAAAAATCCCACTAAAAGCCCCAATGGCTTCCAACTTGTTTTCTTACGGTCTCTGCACTTGGTTCTGCAGATTCTACAACCCCTCGCATAATCCACCGAACTTAACCGATCTTCGACGTGGAAAATGATTATTCCTTAGCAAAAAGGGGCTCTCACCCTTGTTCCGAAAAAAAAGGGGCCCTTATACCAATTTTTTCGTTCTTGCAACACAGTTAATGGCATAGCATTGAAAAAAAAAGGCGATGAAATTTTTCTTGCACATATCGGATATTACATTTTTTTACGTTTAATATTCAACATCTGCAACTGTACATGTATTGATTACGCTTTGATTCACATGACTGTTGACCGAACTGTGATGACAAATTTTTTCAGCGGTTGATTTTCACATTCGACATGCCACAAAAGAATTTTGATTAATTTTGATTGAAAAAAAAAAAAAAAAAACAATTTGTGCTTGAATTTAATATTAACAACAATTGTGATAGTCATCCGGAAAATTTGGAAAACTGCACGAATTATTCTGGTTTAGTGGATTAAAAAAAGGGAAAATTAAAGGAAAAATTGGATTTTAAAAAAGGGCATATTTACAAACAGAAGCCTGATGTTATCCTACTTTTGAATCACATTCAATGGAATTGTTGTAAATAATTACTCTAGCTACCTCGATAACTCCACTGCACGCAAACTCAATTGCCATTAATAAATCATATTAACGAGCTTTTGATTACCCACGGTATTTTGTTCATTTTTTTTATATATTTTTTTTTTCGTTGTATTCTTTTCAACCTTCATATTTCGTTTGTGGCACAAAATTGTCACTATACTTAAAACATCATATACTTTATATATATATATATGTATATATAAATCCGGCTCAACTGGATTTTTTTGCTACCTTAAATCGCCAGCGGGGATTCGATATGTGAAGTCTGAAAAGAGTTTTGCACACGCAAACTGCATTTACGAATCACAGTGGCAGTAGATACAAAATAAACTGGGAACACGAAATTACATCTGGACATATAGTCATAAAGAGGAAAAAGATGATGAGAACACGAGAATTGTAAATAAATGAGAATTTTAATTTTAATTTCATTCTCTGAAAGACATTTGGTTTAATATTTAAAAAAAGTGAAAAAAAAAATGAATTTCCCACTGATAAAATAAAAATATAAACTGTATTTCAAAGTTAACGTCAAACAAATTTAATTAATATTGAATTTTAAAATAACTTCACATTTGTGAAGCTGATTGAATTCAACGGGGTTTTTTTTTTTTTATAGAGGTATTGAATTACTTGAAAATATCAAATTGATTACTCTCTTTGACAGGCTTAGTATAAATACACAGAGTTATCAAAAGGATAGGATTGAAATTTAATCGCTCAAATTTATTCATCTGAATCGATAAAAACAATTTTCGACGAAATATATTTATTATGATTTATTATTTCAAGATTTGGACAATTGTGTTACATTAATTATTAAATAAGGCCATTTTTGGGGATTGTCACTTCATTTATGATGAAGAACTTAATAAATTAGAAGAAATTAAGTGTTTATATCGAGTTGACCGTATATTTAACGTATCTATCCAGGAAAAAATTGCTAATCTAGAGAAATATCATTTTTCTGATCTTCGAAACGTAATATAATGTTTATCAACTCAAATAAGAGCCTATAAAATTGATAAATAATTTATCAGTTGTATATTTTACGCTTTGTATATGTTTATACAAAAGTTCCTTGAAAAGCTCACTGCATTCTCTTTTTTTGGTCCATACACATAAGTCACATGACATTTTATTTCAAATAGATTATTAAATTTCTAGATTATTTTTTCTGATATTCCAACATTTAAAAGTGATGTAAGTCTTAAGTCTGAATTTTTCGTGCAAAATCCCAGAAATTTCAAACGAACCTCATTTCTACTGAAATTTCAGATAATTACGTCATTGAAAAATAAACACATCATTGATTTTCAAATGATTTAACGCCTGAATATCAATGAAATTTGTAAATTTAAGTTTAATTGTTTCTTAAAAATTTAGTAAAAATAGGAAAAATTCAAAAAAAAATTGAAAATTCAAGTCATTTTGATTCTAAATATTCATGTTCAGTTGAAAATTCAAGTAAATTGTTGAATTTTCGTCTTAATTCTACTTGAGACTCATAGATTCCTTTGAATTTCCTCTGAAACACAAAGATTTCATAACAATCTTTCTATTTAAAAAAATCTCAATATCACGTTTAAGAAAATTCCCATCAAATTGTCTATGAAATTTCCATTAGCTAAAAAGACTCTCAAAGCTTTAATAATAATAAAAAAAAAAAAAAATCCTATTTTCTCTTAACACTGTGTCACAAAAAATCAACAGTTTCTTTACTATTATCCACAATTTTTTTGTTCTATTCCTCGTATCTATACTCCAGTGTTATTCTCGTATCACAAAAAACAACTGGGAAAGACTCTAGCACGTACTCCGTCATTGCATATTACTTTTGAAAAATACAGAAGGCCCCCAAGTGCCTACTAATGGCGTTGTCACAACGAGTGAAACTAGATTCCTAACCAAGGCTCGTATACAAACTGTCAGATAGTATATACCCACTAACCCTTACATCATATCCCATTAGTGCTCTCTTTATTCTAAAACCCGAAGGAGTACGTCAATGATGCAGTAGACATGAGCAGCCCAACAGGAAGCATCAGAGTCAAGTATAAATGAAGTAAAAACATTGAAAAATAGAGAAAAAATGAAAATTCCAGTAAAACAATTACAAAATACGTCCAAAGTAACTTTATTCCTTCTCGTAAATTAACGACCAGAGATCGGCAAAAAAAAATTCGCATTTCTAATGTTTTAATTTTTTTCATTTCTGTAATTTCCATTGAAAAAATTTTAATTACTTTCTCAATGAAAAATTTGGATTTTTTAATTTTTCATTATTTTGAAAATTAATTTTTTTTTTTTACAATTTTGATTACTATTGTAATTAAAAATTTGACTGATGAAATTTTATAATTCTTTTTCTTATTCGAAATTTTGATTCTGTCTTACTTATTAATTGATTGGAATAATTAATTTTATAATAAAATCAACGCTACTATGTTTAATCTTCCCAAATATAACCATCTTTCAGACAAAAATTTTGAGTTGAGAGTGTTAACTAAATGTAACACAAATAAGAACTTATAATTTAATCCAATCTAAATGACGCTTATATGACATTTATAATTCAATTTAACTAATGAAAATGTTAATAAGTTAAATAAAGAAAATAATTATGAAATTCCATCAGTCAAATTTTAAATTACAATAGTAATCAAAATTGTTCAAAAAAAAAAATCAATTTCCAAACTAATAAAAAATTTAAAAATCCAAATTTTTCATTAAGAAAGTAATTAAAATTTTTTCGATAAAAATTACAAAAATAAAAAAAATTAGAAAATTAAAAATGCAAATTTTTTTTATGCTAATCTCTGTTAACGACAAAATCAATCGAACATTTCTTTTTTTCATCAAAACCCTTTCTTTTTCGTCAACCCATTGCCCTTCTCCACTAATGCTCTCTAATGGTGTTGATAGACCGAATTAAAAAAAGAAAAAGAAAGTTGGGTGTGAAAAATAACATTTCAAGAACCCGAGAATCTTGATGACTCTGGGGCTAGGTGAAAGATCAGACAAGGATGAAAAATGGTTTCTATAAAAACGTCAAAAGTCTCGAGCCGTTGGCTCGAGGGCTAATTAGAATTAAAGTCATTTAGTCCCCTCCCCCCCCCCCCCCCCCCCCCCTTTCCCCCAGGTACCTTGGCGCACTGTCTTCTCATTTCAAAAGCCAGAAATCTTTTTTTCTTTTTACTTTTCATTTTATTATTATTATTCTTCTTCTTTACTGAATAATCTCTTTTCATCTCTCTCTCTCTCTCTCTCTCTTTCGCTCACTCTTAATGCTTCATAGTCGGAAGTCGAGGGTATATAAATTCGAATTAGCACCAGGGAACTTTCACGAGGTGCCTCGTTGTAAATTACTTCCCTCGTCCACCCCTTTGGCGACGATCGAATTATAAAGTTGAACGTTTTCGAACTTGGTACTTTATACTTGGCATTTTCTATGTGTATGTGTGTGTGTGTGGGGAAGAAACGTAGAGGGAGGAGGAGGAGAAACGGAAGAAAGGGGGAGGGAGGGGGGGGGGGGGGGGGGAGGTAACTCAGTGTACCAAGAAGGCATTACGTGAAGGGATTCAAAAGTTGACCCAATCGTGTTGGTGTAGAGTGACACTATATATACGTTGAAGAGAGAAAAAAACACGAGAGTGATCGTGCACACCTTCTTACGTCATGTCGATCCATCGATATCCCACCTCAACAGAGACTCAGCTGACTTGAACTTGTGCAGTAGAAATCCTAGTTTGTGTTTGTTATGCCCTCAGTGTAACCATACTCTAAGAGTCTTCCCAATCATCCTAAGTACTTGCACGCCCCTGGTTTTTTTCCCAGGTTTTTTGTGTTGAGGAGAAATGGAGAGAGAGAAAAAAAAAAGGAAGAAGAGTAAGAAAAAAAATGGAAATAAAAAAGTTGTCACAAAGTTTTCGTAGCAAAAGGGCTTCGGCTGCTGAGTGCGACACAAGAATATTGAGAGAGTGTCGACATACCTGGAGGTGAAGTTTCCGATACATCTGAAAGAATCCTCGAAGAAAAAAGGAGGGATCTTATTTTATTTTCTCTCTTCTATCCTCCCCCCCCCCCCCTCCTCCCCTCCTTTCCATCCGAAAAAGAAGGCTACGATGTCAGAGACACAAGTCCTGAATATACTCAGCCTCTTTTTCTCTCCATAAGTTTGCTTTTTTATAAGCATATCATATCAACTAATGTTCAAACGCACTCTTCTCAGTTCACTTGAAGTAAGAAAATACTCAACCAAAAAGAAAAAAAATGTATCCTACTCATCGTATATTAATTTCAACAATTTTATCACTCTGTCCAACGAGTTACTGGGAAAACGCAAAATAAAGAGAGTCAAGAGAGAGAGAGAGGAGAAAAAGAAGGGAGTCAAGTTGAAATGTATTTCCATTTCATGAAATGAAATTCAAGAAAGGTAGCCAAAGAAAAAAAAGAGGAGAGTGCCTTTGGCCGTTAAGCCGATGTTTATATGACACCAAAAGGACTGGCCCAATAATACAGATACCAAGTGGTTCATACACAAGAGAATTACGTTATCTAAGTTGATAAACCAAACGAAATTCCAACGTGTCGTCATAAACATAATCCCAACAGGTAAGAAGATGAAGAAGAAGATTGAAGGATACATTCTAGACAATTTTTGTCTAGAAATTTGAGACTCTAATTGAAGTTGAGGATTCTTTTTGTTTTTTCTCCGACCATCGGTATTTAAATTATTTTGTTGGTAATCGGCCATTGTGGTCACTCCCGAATTTAATAAGTTAATAAATTATTTAATCATCAAAGCACCAACGTTTCGTCTGCTGTGCGCAGACCTCATCAGGGTGCATATATTTATTCTAAGAAACATAACTCATTGAAAACATTCATTAAACAAATTTTTTTCGGATTTTTCTCTAAAACAGTGTATATAATACATAGTTACTCACATTCCATGATATTATACTAGTCATTGTTGATAAAAAATCTTTGACCCAGAGATTTTTCCTCTTCTTTCAATTGCATGGTTATGTTATTACATTTTTGTGTTTTTACCGTCAATTTTTTACATTGTTATATTGTTTTTCGATATGTTGCGCCATTTCTGTTCGAATCAAATTTGAATAAAATAATTTTTGAATAAATTAACATTGAAAAACATGCATATTAGACCTGTACAAATAAATATTCAACTAATCATAGAAATTGAGAATTTGCCGCCATTTTTAACTCATACTGCAAGAGGTTGAAGGAATAAAAGCCAAGGAGACACACCGCAGTGCTCCCACATAATGCCCAACTGACCTGGGCCCCCTCGCTGGTCCATCGTTATTAAACCTAAATCATTTGCCTCTTGTCTTCCCTTCCTCCTCTTCCCCTCCACTCACAGCCATAACTCACCAAATCCTCCCTCCCCCCCCCCCTTCCCCTGTAAAATATAGCTACAGCTCAAATTGTGGCCCACAGGTTTTACCTTCTATTTCCACTCCCAACCAACAAAACCAAACTAAAGTTTATATTCTCAGCATGAAGAGAGGAGTCCATCTCCTTCTGGCTATATTTGCCCTAACCAATTTTCCACGGACAATACGAATTTGCTGGCAAAATGACAATTTGATTTACGATTCAAGCCCCCCGAGAAGATCTAAACTTTCAACAAATTCCAAATTGGTGATGGCCGACTTCTCAGGATTTTGAAACACATGAAGTATATATTAGTATTAGTGGGGAATTTAACTATTTCATAGTATATATATATATATCAGTGTCGAAAGATTTTGAGAGTAATACATACAGAGAGTTTACTGGTTGCTTGAAATTGTGGCATTGTCAGTGGCTTGGAGGAGGGATATTAATTTCAAAGACACCGGCTCATTGAGAGAGACAGAGAGAGAGAGAGAAGAGCATCAAGTGGAGAGAACTGAATCAGCTCGGATGCCAGACTATGAGATTATTCAGCGGATGAGTTGGACAGAGTAGATTTTAAGCCAAGAGATGATTTTTCAAGCCGGATACTCTGTTCCATACTTTCTGACAAAGACGTATTATAAAACCAGAATGACCAAAAGATAGACATGTATATATATGGGTCATTCCACCAAATAACGTTGTTTCCAAAGTGTGATCCCCGCGGATCTTGTCCAAAGTTTTTTGAGCTATTCTCTACATCAAAATAATGACTCGGTGGAAAATTGCGCTTTTTCTATTGAGTAATTTCGTGATAATGATTTTTTGAATTTCCAGGATTTTTTTTTCTTCGATTTTTTGCTAATTTTTTTTAAAGTAGGAACATTATTTACAAAAATAGGAACTGTATAGTTTCTTTCGCAGAAAAATCTCAGCTTTTCAATGGAAATATTCATTTTTCATTTTGAGCTACGGAAAGCTCTCAAAAATGCAATCGGAGTGAAAAAAACGATTTTTCTGGCCTTGCGGAATTTTTCATTCCAAATTCGATATTTTTTTCTGAAATACGTATCAAAATATGCCTAAACCCAAATTTTGAGCCCTTAATTTTCAAAAGCCTCGGACATATGAGCTTTTGAATATCGTAAAAAAATTACAATATGGTAATTTTCAAATATTCATATCTCCTGATTAAATTATCGTAACCACATTTCACAGGTGGCTATTTTCTTTGTTTTGGAATGTAGTTTTCGAAAAAAAATTAAACAAACCGATTTTTCTTTTTTTTCACCGTTTTTTTTTAATTTTTAACTTAAATTTTGACTTTTTTTGAGCGAAATTTTTGATTTTTTTGAAAAAAATATATGCTATACTAGGCTATAAAACGAATTTTTTTGAGCTCTCAATGAAAGTAGGATTCGAATATCTTCGATTTTTCAAGCCACTTATATATTTTATCCTTTGCATCATTCTGGGTTTTGTATGTATAAGCACACGTGGTTTTTCGGACAATGCGGTATGCCCCCAAGTTGACTGTAAATCTTTTCTGCCATTTGAGAATGGCCTTCGAGGACTCGTAAAACCATTTGGGGTCCTGCAAAATGTAAATTTTCTGGTGGTAGTGTGGGCTCACCTAAACAGCTAATCGAATCCTGCAGTTGTGAACCAAACGCCAATACATTATTCCAGCAATCAAAGCACTGGTACTGAATGCTTGCTATGTAGGCCCCATGTTTTGGTGAATAAATTTGAACACCACGAAGATAGATAGAGAGAGAGAGAGAGAAGAGAAAATCTCACCGAAAGAGGTGGAGAAGAGTTGGGAGGGAATATTTTTGATAAATCGTTACTGCTTATGTATTCACTTAAGTTCGAATAATGGCTTTATAAAACATGGCAACACACGATGCTCGTTAGCATTTGTCATATTTTTCATTTTTTTCTTTCAAAATCCTTTAATTTACTTTCACAAGTATTCTCCACTTTGTAATACGGTTTGTGGAATTAATGCATTTAACCAGAAAACTGTATTCCAAATGAGATAAGCAAGAGATATAGGATGGTAGAGTGTATGAAGTGGAGATTTGGTGGTATCTTTTGTGCGAAAACCCCCTCGACGAATCTAAAACAAATTTCCTCCCCACCAAAAAGGTTCGTTGGGTAAAATTTGCATCGACAACTCTCCCTCTTTCACTGTTTGTAGGTATTACATGGATCTGTTTCTGAAAATCTTCCTGCATATTATTGCAATTAATCAATTAAGTCGTTGAGGAATATTAAAGAGATAAAAGGGCGGGGTGAGCCTTATGGAGTAATCTGGTTCGGCAGACGAAGCGTGACGGAGGCTGTGTGAGAGAGGAGCAGAAACACAGAAAGAGGATGGGGAAATGAAGGGATTAGTCAACCGCCACGTATAAATCCCCCGGGTTGGACTCACTCTCTCTAGTGGGTTGGCATGTTGTGTTGTATGGCTCAGACAGCTAGAAGGACTAATCGCTGAATCCACGCATTCCATTTCAGTTGGGTCAATACTTTCCGTGGCATTCAAGATACCAAACCTATGCTGGAAGATAACTTCTTAGAAGAAGAGTTATGCTTTTTTTTTTCTCTCAAAAGTCTAATATAGAGAGAAGAAAAAAAAGATGGAATTAATCACTGAGAATATGAAAAACTTCCTGGAGTGATAGATTGATGAGTTTTTTTTCTCTTTCAGAAGAATTTTGAATGAATAACATACAGACACAAGCATAATAGATTCCAAGTGAAATGTAACGATCAATTATAATGACAAGTGCATGATCTTTTGGTAATGACACCGGCCAAAAGGCATTAGCTGCATAAAAGTATGGTATTGTGGGCTTATGAAAACGTTTAGGGTGGATATAAGTGATGTTTAATAAGACCAGGAGAACTTGGGAGTCTGAGAGGGTGGGCGCTTTATTGCTTGGAATAGTAAACGAACACAATAGATCGGATGACCGTCTAGGCGTTCCCAGTGGGTGGACAACTCGATCACAACTCATGAGGGTAAAACGTAAAAGGGACATTCTACCAGTCCAGACAACCTAGGAATGAGAGAGGAAAAATGGAAAAAGAAGAAAAATAAGAAAGTTGAAAATCTAGGAACAGGGTGGTCCAAGTATTTCCCACTGAAGGGCCTTCTTCGACGTTTATCCTATTGTAATGTTGCTATTCTTCGTCTTGGACCCAATGTTTGATGGTATCAATACATCATTCCTTCCACCAATTTCGCTCTCTCCACAAAACTTTCTTCCTTCTCTTCCCATATACATACATACACAAACACACATATGAGTATCTACGATAGTGTTTTCTTCCAGTTTTCCACTCCGTTTTTTCCACTTGCATCACTGGTTTTGGCCAAACGGATACAAACCCCCAGCACTTGCGATGCCCACGGAAGCCAGAAGCTACTTATCCTTCCTCTTGGGGCTTTCCCAGTGAGAGAAGTATAAATTTCCTTTGACTAACGTCTACAAACCCACAGGAATGAGAGTGCACAGAAGAGAAGAGAGGATAGTTAGGTAACGTATAAGTGAGTGAGATAGAGGAAAAGGGGTAGTATGCCGGATTGCATTCGGTTCTAAATTAGCGTCACGGACGTGAAACTTAAAGTCCCATGGGGATAGCAAATAGCACAAGATCGATAACCGCGATGCCTTAGCATCCAAAAACCCATTCAACTATATTCTAGTCACGCTGGATTTACCACATTCTGTGATTTTCAAATGCCAACTGAACCTGATCACGTTTTCTGATTTTTCGGATTTAATGATCAATCCAACTTGGTTATACGATAATTCTAATTTCCAGTAGTTTATTGGATTTTAAAGTTGACCCCTTTTTTAATCCAAAGGGACCATCCATAAAGTACGTCACACGAATTTCAAGATTTTTAGACCCTCCCCCCCCCTACCCCCATGTCACATTCTGTCACATTTTCATTGACCCCCCCCCCCCCATCCGCATTGTGACGTCACATAATCCCTTTTATACCCCAGATTCAATCATTGTAGGATTTTTTTGCATAAATTAATCTTAATTAGAGCAATTTGATAGGCTTCAAGTTTCACTCTATTTTTAGCAACATCTTTAAGACTTTAATTCAATATCATTTAATAATATTATGGTGGTAAACTAACAATACATTGTTAATTTGAAAAAAAACCTGGAATTTAGAAAAATATATTTAAAAATTTACTAATTTCTTACTTTTGACTTCTGTGGCATCACAATCTTCAAGACCCCACCGGACCCCCCCTGTCACATTTTGTCAAAAATTTGAGACATTTGAGGGGGGGGGGGGGGGGCCCTCCCTCTCAACGTGTGACGTAATTTATGGACGGCCCCAAAGAATGAGTGAATTCAAAGTTTATTCTTCCAGTGTTGAAGAACTTCTGTTTTTCAAATCTCTCTGTCTCGTCATTCACGAATAATCCATCACTCTGCTTGGCCAAACAAAGATACAGTGAGGCTCACAATCTATTGTCCTTTTGTTATCAGGAAGCAAAAAAATTCGTCCTCCTATAAATCCAGCTTTATCTCTCAATGTTTTTGATTTACTCCTGTTATCCCATGAAATTCTATTAGACCTGTGAGATTACATCACACTGTGGGATAATACCCACTCTTTTTGCCATTAGGGTGCATGAAAAATGCACTTCCCAGTGGGTAGACTCACGTTTCCTAACTAGAATGATATGACTGTTGATCTGTGGAGGAAGATAAAATTGGGGGTTATGAGCAAGAGAGAGAGAGAGAATAGCGTCCTAGAAAATGCAGCACGTGACCATTTCCTAGGGGTTACGAAGGATGGAAAATAACCTAGGGTATTGATTCATTTTCTGAATTACCACTAGATGGGTTACATTGGCCATCGTGAAGGGAGACTGCAGTTTTCCATATATATGAGATACGTGAGTGCATCTGTGGAGATGAAGATGAGCCTTCGTTGTGTTTGTTGTGTGTGCTGCGTTGGGATGAAGTACCATTGTGTGTGGAGAGAGAAGTGTCGAAGGGTGGTGGATCGTGGATCATAGGAGAAAAGGTATTGTGTGTGTGTATATATCGTGGGACGGGTCGAGTCTCATTGTCTTGCCGTCAGACAGGGCGCAAACATTGCCACCATTTCATCCTGGAAGGCCCCGGCTAGCGTAAATGGGCTACGACAGGGACACTGACGGACTGGATGGACATATATATATAACACTGCCCTCACAATGTATTCACGTTATCGGGCAACTGGTACAAGAGGTTACTTTAACGCTTCCAACGTCCACACATGGATATGTGTGGGAGAGGAGGGGAAAATTTCTATGCCTGTATGGCTTATATTGGCTACGTGTACATGAATAGTTGATGGTAAGTGGAAGCCTTTTGGATGCTTCTGACAAAGCTTTGTGTCCCTGTGAATTTTCACATCCTTTGACGTTACCAATTTTTTTCTTTAGATTCTTCATTGCAGAGTTATTCCATGATTAAGCAGAAGATTCTAACTTTATTGGATTCAGAATGAGACTTTGAATTATTTAATCAATCAGTCTTTTGAATTTATAATTTTAACACAGTTAATCATGATCAAGTTTTATAAGTTCGCATATTTTAGTTTCACCATAAGAACTCAGTCACAGTGTTTTATCCATAATTTAATAATTTTACAGCAGTATTATGACTATCATAACCTCTAACTGTCACTATTTTGACAAAATTTTATAGAATTGATGAATTTTGATGTCCTTATGAGGGCTAATGTTTGATGAGTCGAAACGTTGACAATAAAAATTCAACCTTTTATTAATTGAGTTTATTTAATTAATGACTGCAACGCCAATCATCCACAAAAATATATTTAATCAATATTCTGGTGATGGTAAACTAGTAGGAACGAATCTTCTTTTGGACGCCAACATGATCCTTTTCTAACAAATAAAGTATTTTTTTTGAATTTTAGTGATCTAGTATTTTTAGAATCACGAATAATGCAGTTGATCGAAAAATCAGATGTTCATGAATAACGAAGTGTAAAATTTGAAACAAATTCAAAATAGCAATGCTTGAATATGAAAGGATTTCGAATATCCAGACACTGGTAATTATTCATCAAGGAGTCATATAAATTTTCAAAAAACACATGTCCTCGAAATAAATGTGTCACTTGAACCTTTTTTCCTTGCTCTGCATGATACACCACGTGTGTTTTTTTCTCCTCTTTATACCTGCAGAAGAAGGAGAAACCGCAAGGGAAACATAAAGAAGTGGAACGAATGAATTTTTTTTACGAAAAATTTTATGACTTTATAAAACTTAAGAGTGAGATGAAGGCTTTTTTGCAAGATACATAAATGTATAGAAGTGAGATAAAAATCGTTTGGGTCACACTTGGTGGTAGATGTTGTCAATATATTTTAAAACGCAAAAGAGTTTAATGTCTTTGTTATATGGTGTATGCCACACTGCCTGAGTGTCACAGAAACCCAGTGTCGGTGTCAGGATGGCGATAGTGTAGCATCGTTTTAACTTTTAAATGAAATCTTCCTCTTCTGTGTGTCCTACTCACTTTACCTGAGGCAATTTCGACTTTTTTTTTTTATTTACCTCTCTCACTTTCTCTGTCTTTCTTGGTTCCTTTGGAAACCGATGAAATCGTTGGATATCGTACAAACGACTTTCTTTTATCACGAAAAAGGATCTGGCCTTCAAAACCAGTAAGAAACGTGGCGTGAATTAACCCGGAATTTGGAATTCTTCACACTGTATACGAGGTAGTATATATAGGTATCCTTAGTGCCTAATTTTCAGGTCGTATCTTGAAAACTAATCTCAACTCTGTGTGTATTTTCTTTCCTTTTCTCTCTATTATTCTCACTAACTATCATGGGTTTATCTCGAAGAAGTGAGATATTGAGGGCTAAAATGGAGATGAAAAGGAAGAAAAAAAAAAAAAAACATGGGAAAACAAACGAAATTGTATCATTTAGTGAAATTGAAAGATCAAAGTATCACGACTTTATGAACCTCTATTTCTTTTTTTCTTCCTTTTTCTGGGGGGTCATTTAGATTATTTTTATCTCTCACACCTGACTCTGGCTTTTTTCGTTATCGCTCCTTTTTTTTTATAGTTAAAATCATTCAATGGAAGAGAGAAAAAAAAAACAGGAGGTAATGAAAGAAAAAAATATCAGGAATAAAAATAAAAGAATACTTTTTTTTTATTATGAAATTGAAAGATCAAAAGATTATAGGGTCATGGTCCCTAGTTTCATACTCCTGGGGACACATCATGGGTGATAGCTTGTACGAGAGACATTGAACGTGTTCAAGTTTCTCTCTAGTCTGAAGGGTGAATCTGTGGCATATGTTCAGCTGTGTGCCATTACACTACATATATATATATAAAGCACGTTCATTTTTACAGAATGTCAGTGTCCAATATATTTTTGAAAAAAAGGGGGAGAAAAAGAGAAAAGCCTGGATGAAATCTGATGAGGCTGTTTCCGAAGGGTAAAGAGGCTCAAAGTGTACGTACTATTTGTACAGATATGCCAGCCATTTGTCATAAATAATATGGGTTTATTTTCAAGGTAAATATAGGGTTTTTGGTGATTTTTTTCCTTCTTTTTTTGGTTCAAAAAATTCTCGAGTATTTAGTGAAAATGTTTCGGTCTTTAATTTAACGGTGTAGACACGTATGCAATTCAAGAAAGTGGTTGAATGATGATTCTCCACAGTTTTTTGTGATAATTAGAGGTTTTAGAAAAGTTTAACGGCATGTGGCAAGTATCGAAGGGGCTCTAGTTATACCTGCTCAACCTAGTATTTTTTTTCTACTCCCTTTTTTTTCTCCATTTGCTAGAGAGAGAAGGAGAAAAAAAAAGAGGGAGGGAAAGAGTGATGGCAGATACTGGGAGGGTCATTCCCTCGGTCTTTGCAGCAAATGCTTTCATTTGGTCTTTGACATACTCTGTAAAACTGGAGTAAAGGTAGATCGTCACGCACATGCACACACACCCTTGTAGAATACCAACGTGGTTGAAGATGAAGCGTCATTCTACTCAATTTTGTAGCTCGGAATATCCTCAACAGATTTTCTCCAATGGGGGTTCACTGGATTTTGCTCTATCTCGCAAATTACCTCATTTTTCCTCCAAATCCCTTTCAATACAACCTAAAATCATGTCCAGGGAAGGAAAATCATCAAAAACTAGCGCCGTCGGCGGCCGCAAGTGGCCGCCTCCGTTGATTAGTGTAGATTTCTATTTTTTATTTTAAATTTTAATGATACCTCCGTATACCTAGCAGATAGAAAAATTATTTTCAAAGCTAACTAATCCTTAAAAATTTCGGAATAGTTTAGGGAAGTTTAGGAAAGCATTTTTATAATTTGGGAAAGAGTCATTGATTTATTATTAATTCCAACTTTTTTTATGTATAGATAGCAGAAATAGCTATCAGAGATAGCAGAATTTAGGATTAGTTAGAATTTAGGCTCAGCCTGGGTTCAGCCAGGCTCAGCCTGGGCTCAGCCAGGCTACGTAATCAAAAATAGCAATCTATAAATGCTTTCATCACCTTCCCTCAACTATTCCCAAACGTTTAGGATTAGCTAGAATTCAGGCTCAGCCAGGCTCGCCAGGCTCAACCGGGCTCAGCCAGGCTCAGCCAGGCTACATAATCAAAAATAGCAATCTATAAATGCCATTTTATAGATGCTATTTTGACGCCCCAAATCGAAAATTTTTGTCATGATCATACATCCTTAAATTAGAAGCAAAACGACGCGAATTAACGATATTTTAGTATTGAATTCATAACCTTCCAATTTCCCATGATATTTATTGAATTATTGGATATAATTAATTTTATGGTGACTATATACTAATGATGTCATGTTATTATTGTTTGTTTTCATTTATTCATTTACAATTGTTTAGTTAACGTAATGTTTTCGTGGCAAATTAGTATAAGATTGATTTTTGAGGTTAAAGAGACAAGAATGTCAATAATAGGAGAAAATAGGAGAAAAAAAGAACATAAAGAAAAGAAAATGTGGTTGTGAATGGTTTTTTCTATTGAGCTACGTGAAAAAATAGCCAGTATTATTAATGTATTTGGTTCAATTTAATTTTTTGTTCGTATTTTGGAATTAGCTATCAATTTTTGTATTATGGTTTCCAGAATCTGAGGAAGCCGCGATGAAACAGGCGAAACGTCGTTCGTTTGACAATTATTTAGTATTGCTAAATTAATTTCTCCCAACGTCCCATGATCCCAAAGACAATAATTTCAACATGGAAATGAGAAACATGAGGTAATTTATTGAATTGATTACTACATGGAAATAAATCCGATTATTAATTGTGGTCTATCTTGAATTGATCAAATTTTCAGTGTTTAGTTCAGTAATTTCTGATTTGTTAAAAGCGTCGATTCTAGTATAAACTTCACACTTCAAAAATAAGTGTCTTAATTTCAATTGGATATCAGTTGGAAAAAAATATCTTACAATCAAAGAAAAATATCTTGAAACTGCCATTTACTAACAACAGCCTTCCCAAAGTGTCTTAAAATTGTCCACAAAGTTATCGTAAATTTAAAACACTTGTTTTTGCAGTGCAACCTTTGCATCTTGATCTGCAAAAGAAAAATAGATCAATCAACTTTTATAATCTTTTATCATCTTTCCAAAAATGTACAGTAATCTTTGATCTAAGCTTTCGTTAATTCGTCCCGACTTTATTGTTTCACATAAAGTAACCAGAATTTCTTCCCAACTTCCTCTTCTCCACCCCCCCCCCCCCCCCCCCCCCCCAAGAAAAATTCCATGATATTCATTTTTCTCCATTACTTAAAATTTATATCAAAATACATAAGAAACATCAAAATTGCTGGAGGGCAGTTTTCTGTTATAAAGCCAAAACTCTTGGGTTTTCGGACTACAGGTTCTCTCAAACTTTTGGTTGGGTTATACATGCCAGTTCTCTGTGTTCGAATTAATGGTCTCGTAGCATTGTGTCGTGAGTTTCTTGAAACAAGTAAAAGACAAAGTTCTCTCACACACACATACATCCTTACACACACACACACACATACACATACACATGAAAACTTCACAACGATTCACACGAACGATATATCGCCCAAGTTGTAACTCGCCTCTCGCACTTGGGGATTCACTTGGTGTGTACTGGCTAAACAGGGGTTGGTTGAAGTTAAGGTTGAGGGGGAGGGGGGAGGGAGGGAGGGGGGGTGAGCTTTTTGGTATGTGTTGAGTATGTGGTGGGATGCAGTTGGCGCCTGCTAAATGCAGCGTATGCAAGGTCGAGCTATTAAATGGCACTCGAGGGAGTACACACAATTTCCCTCCCCACCCCCCCTCCCCCCCCCCTCTCTTGGTTTATATCGTTTTCATACACAAATAACACATACATTGAAGACGGCTTTTGAGTACTTGGATGCGTACACGTGTACTCTGGTTGTGTTTTACTAAATGCCAGTGTATATATATTTGCCCGCGAGGAAAGTTTCACCTAGTCACCTTTTAACTACCAGTTTGTATAAGCCCTTCCATTCAGTTACGTTTATTCTGTGAAAAAAAAGAAAAAAAAAAAAAGTTTAAAGAAAAAAAAATGAGGGAATATCTATACCTTATATTTATAGACCATAATTGACCACTTTGAAGAGTTGAAAAGTGATTTATCGTGATGATGCTCAACTTACAGGAGGCAACACTCCAATAGCAAAACTATAAAACTAACTCACCGTTAAATTTCTTTTCAGTGTATTATCGGTTTTAACCGATGGATCCTAAATCACATGATTCTTTTTTTTTTTCATTTTTTTTTCTTCTTTTAAAGAAAAAAACTTCACTACGCAAAAGTATCATTTGATTTATTACCAGCAAATGTTTATAGTAATCAAATTATTAGAAATTATACAATTCACGAGTTTTTAGTATGGTGAACATGGTATTTACGATAAATCATAATATTTATAGCATGATAATACAGGAAATTATTTCTACGAAGTGATTTTCATATTTTTTTTTTGAAAGAATTTTAATGGAATTTTTTTTTGAAAGTGAAATATTATTTGATAATCGAGTTGTGTGCCCCATTTGCTTCTAGGAATTTAATAAAAACAATTTTTTCAAAAAAAAATTGTAAATGGAAGCATTCAGAAATTCTTTGATTGAAAACGAAAAAAAAAAAAAAAAGGAAAAAGTTTTGCTGGATTTTTTCAACCAAACTTTTTTTTTTTTGTTTTTTTTCATCAAAGCGTCATTCAAAGTACGGAATTCGATTGGCAATAACTGACGAAAGCAAATAAATGGACAGTTGACATTTTCCAACAATCAATGGCCACGTTTAACTTCCGTTTCATTTGCATGTTTCTGGGGTTGAAAAAAAAAAAGCCATGCCTTTTTTTTTTTTGTTCCACCTTCCACTGTTTTTGTTTTGCCGGTAGAAAAGACCATTACATTTCATTTGAGGTTTCCCAATGCATTTTTTTTTTTCGCCACCAATACACATCGTCAATACACACGAGAGGAAAGAAAAAAATCGAGTTCCTTTCATCGGAAATTTAGTTTCTCTTCTTTCACCTTAGATCTCCAGTTTCCGTTCTAAAAAAAGAAATTAAAAAAAAGAAGCAATCGAACGTGTCTAACCCGACAACAGCTGCATGAGGATTGGCTTTTCGGACGTGGCAAGGCGAGAGACAGCCATGGCCCTTCCCCTCAAATCACTCTTTGCCCTGTAATTTTCGTTCGAAAATGCCCTCTAGAAAAACAAAAACATTTCATTGTGAATAACAACCCTCGACTTTAAAGAGAGAATCCGTAAAAACAGATGAAATGAAGGAACAAAAAAAATCCTGCAGCACGAAATATCCAACTGTGTTAACATTTTCGAGTTCATTTCACTCTTAAGCATGTTCTAGATAGACCGTGAACATGAAAAATGAGTTTTTAAATTCCTCATTAAAATGATTTTCAGGGAATTATGGAACACTGCGGGTGTTCAAATGTTATATTATTATCATTACATTTCATAGATATTTTTTTTATCCTTTATTTAATTAGTTTGAGAATTATTTTGAAAAAAGCGTTGCATTCTAGGAAATTCTGGCGACACAAGTTGGCAGCACTTACGCGAGATTGACAATTTTTCAAGTATTTTTATTAATTTTAATGCCAATTATTTACCCAATCATCGTATAAAAATGAACAAATTGTGCGGGGGGTTATTTCTGACCTATATCCGAAATTTCATTCAATTTGAAGGATTTTTCGAAATGTTTCTTAAGCTTTTGTGAATTTCCCATAAGAACACATGTTAAACGATCGTTTTTAAAAATTCATAACTTTTAAACCAGGTATGAAAAAAATACAAAATTTTGCATACGGTTTCTTTATAAGTTGGAGAACCTCGGAAAAAAATTTCATTGAATTCTTACATTTTTAAAAATGATAAAATACCGATAGAACATCCTTAAGAATATTGGGGCAAGCTGGTCGGACATAACCTTAATTTTTTGTATAAAATCGTGAATAACAACGTATACACAATAAATGTCTCAAAAATCATTTTTCCAACGTTTGAAGAATGTAATTCAGAACAAAATAAGCAGTGAAAAAAAAAAATTGATTGAAAATTGGATAATTGGCCGCATTTTTTACATTTTCCGAATCTTGAGAAATTTCAAATATGCAAAAAATGCAGCAAATTTCTCAATTTTGAATCAATTCTCTCTTTCTGCGGCTTATTTTATCCTTCATTACATTCTTCAAACATTAGGAAAATGATTTCTGAGACATTTATAGTGTATACGTCGTTATTTACGATTTTATACAAAAAATTAAGGTTATGTCAAACCACCTCGTCCCATCATCCTTAAAATAATAAAAAAAAAAAAAAAAAAAAAAGAAGAAGCATTCCCAGATAGTTTTGCTCGTGAAAAGTGTTCATATGCAGTTGCCCAAGGGCTTGGTAATCTTTCACGATCATCATCACGTTGCCTGAAGGCGCACAGAGTAATGCCCATGTCAGGAATTCACAAAAGGATAGTATCATCCTCCTGGACAAATGCCGCAGTCACTCATCTTGGTTTGCTTCGAGCTTACAATTTGACGTCACATATGTTCCAGACTAAATGCACTGGTGTCTGTGTGACGTGTCATGCGTATTTTTTTCAAAAGAAAAAGAAATATAAAAAAAAGGGGGGGGGGGTAGGAGAAGAAAAGAAAGGCGAAAGGGTACGAGTATTCAACCTAGCGTTAAACGTCTCTCGAACTATGCAGCCTCGCTCGGCATTTCATCATCTGTAGATTGTAGGAGGAAGAGTTTATTCTTCATTCTTTCGTCTCATTTTTTATTTTCCCTTCAACATGTATACACACAAGGAAAAAGAAGAAGAAGTGTAGACGGGGATAGTTCAGGCGTTGACATTTCAATAAACTGCCGGAAAATAAGGTCGGACGATTAGTCGAGAGACTCTGTGGAAGGGGAAAAAACACAATCGACCGCACATTCACTGTATAGTGCTTTTGTCGTTTCACAGATGATCATTATTCCGCCTTCTACAATACCTCTTCTCAAATGTCTTCTGACACGCTTGTATAGATATTTCTTTTTTTTCTTTTTCTTCTTCTAAATGGGCAGCAAATGACTTTCACGCACATATATATCATTGTTGATTGCGTTTCTCTTTTGGGATAGAGAATAATTTATGAAAATTAGAGGAAATTTTTTAATTAATGAGGATTTTGGTAGTGGAGTTTGATTAATGTTTAATAAAATCATTAGTGAAGTTGAATAATAGGTTGAGTCGATTTTTTTTCAAAAATTATATTTTATCACAATTCACTTTAGAATGTATGGACATATGTTCCACAGAAAAGGATTTGACTGGATATGTCAATTTAAGGCTCCATTTTTTTCACATGCATTTCAGGTTAACTTCACATTTATCAATTTGATGGCAAAGATTTGAGTCATTTCGATATAACTTGAAAAATAATCATGCTAACAAAAGTCAATTCGACATAACTCGGTTATCTCTTGATCAAGTATATTTTGAGAAAATTTGAATGCTCCACATTTTTACTGTACTGACCATTATCATATATCTAGAAGACGTTCGATAAATGAATTGATTCAACATAACTCGAATTTCTTGAGATTTTGAGGGAGTTAAGTCGACATAACTTGAATTACCTTTGGAAATTTCAAGTCAAGTCGTTCAAATTATAGAAAACTAGACTTTTGGCGCACCTTTTTTGCATGATGCTCTTGAAAATGACATTTGTACATATTTATATATATTTTTACACATATTTTTGAATTTCTTGACCGTCATTGAAATGAAGAAAAATGTATGTAAAACGCGTTTCCATGTACAAAAAGCAGTAATTTGCACGTTTGAGACCTTGCATATTTTTTTTTTAATTCATTTTTATGATATTAAGGATCAGGAACAAAGGGGTGTAAGTCCCAGAGGACTTGCGCCTTTTTGTCGCTAAAATGCACCAATTTAAAAACAGAAAATAACGATTTTTTTGCCTTTTATTGCAAAAAAAATTAGAAAAAAACCCTTAAATTATCATTATTATATATTACATATATTATATACTATATATATCAAACTGACTGTGGATTAATGAAGTTCATCATAAATATAGCGCATAAACACGAATTGCATCATCGTTATCCAGTTTTTCACCTCTCCCACAAAAATTGAGTTTTTCGACTTAACTTGTTATTCCACTTCACCACTAAAATTCGACTCTCACCGAATAATCGATGGACAATAATCTTAATGCTCAATTACTAATTAATTGAAGCTGTTGCAATCAATTATTCATCACAATGACGATTAATTTTAATTCTCATCAAAAAATCATGTGATTCATTGGTACATTGGTATCTCATATAGCTTCTCCAATCAATTTGTATTCCATCTCATGTGAACAATGCCAATTAATCACAAAATAATTTAACATGCTAATAAATGTTGCAATGTCTTTTGTTAAAGCAATAATAACTATCGTGTTTCTCCTCTTGAAAATAACCGTTAAAACAAAACTTATTAAGCTCTCGAGGAACAACGAGACCGCAAGAGAAAAGAAAATCATGTGTATATACACACGAAAAATCCAATGTATTCGTAATCTTTATTTGTTGTCAAACGAGTTTATGAGACAGGTAGGACAGACGATGGGCGCGGATTATATGCAAAAATATATATAACGCACACACATATATATGCACACACATATATATACATACACGCAAACACGTCATTGCAGATACTGAGTGAAGAGGTATATTGGCATTTTTTTCCCTCTTTATGCTTCGTAAAAAGGGGAGAAAGAGAGGAGAGGGGAGGGGGGGGGGGGGGTATTAAATTTACGTGACGACCGGTTGCTCTCAACTTTAAGAGATGGTCAGTTGAGATATAATTTATCTCTGTGCAAATTTTTCGACGTATCATTAATAATTCCTCCCCCCCCCCCCCCCCCCCCTCCCTCCCGTTAATTCTCAATCGTTTATTATTCATCGATATTACTTCCCCAACCATTACGTGATCATTTAAAATCGACTAAATTCACCTCAAACGATGCAATTGACTAGTCAATAATTGATATTAGTAATTGAAAAGTAATAAAAATGGAGAATTTTTCAGTTGCCCTTTTTTTTGTAACTTCATTTTAATTTTATCATCGTTCTGGGACTTGAGTAAATTTTTTATTTTTTTTTCCATCTATTTTTTCTCTTCTCTTTAAAAATCTTTTATTGCTAAGCTCAATGTATGTGGAAATAGTCTCTTGGGAACTATCTGCGGCATTGATTTCAAAGTGTATCTGGTATGTGTCTGGCAAATGATGAAGAAAGCCTTTTTCTTCTTTTTATTCAATAAAAGCCACCTCCATTTATAACTTAAGCTAGTAATACTGGTGAGATGTGAGGCGAAATTGTCGACGACTTTTAAATGTCTCGTGGGACACAGCCACAGAGACTCATTCCTTATGCTAGATTTTTTTTATTTTTTTCCCTTCTTTTTTTTTTTAAACAATCCTTTTCATTTCGCTGTCGCGGAGAAAGAGAGCACGTTGAAGAATCTAAATGGGTAAGAATGAAGGAATTTTTTTTTTCGGGGAGGCTTTGGGGCTCTTTTCTCTACGTGTCGTCACCTCGATTTATTCGCTGTCGATTGTTAGTACTCTGAGGGCATCTAGGCGATAAATTTTTCGGGTATTCTTCTTGTGGCCTGTTTAGACAAGTGTAAAGAAGAAGAGAAGATGAAAGAGGGGGGGGGGGGGGGGGAAGAATTTGAGGAAAGTAGGGAGAATCGAGAGGAAATATTTTCAAAACCTTTTTTTTTTAACGTTTGATTTTTTTTAAATTTTTTTTTCGCGCTCGAATTAATTGAAAATTCCTTCTCTCATCCACGAAATTAAAGGCATTCAATTATTCTAACTCACACGATGATCATCGCATTTAACCCACGTTTTTTCCCTCGTAAAAACAAGATGGACTTGGTAATTAATGTTTTTTTTTTTGCCAAAGATTCATTCAACCATTGTGTGAAAATTCAACATTTGAATGAATTTCCAATTTAACTTGAAAAAAAAGAGAGAGAGAGAGAGAGAGGAGAATACTCGAGTGAATTCCGCACTTCCTTTCGGCACTTTGCCTGAGAAAGGTCGAATCAGTGCAAACGAAAAAAAAAAAAAATGCTAAAAATTTTTGTGTAAAAAAAGAGGTTTAGGCAGAGAATCGTGTTAAAACCCTGTGAATCTTTGAAATTCGTTGGATTTTGTTAAACTATCCAATCGCTTTGCTCTCTCATTCGCCCGATAGACATTTGCGCGTCAGTAAATCCCTTTGATCTATCCAACGAAACGAAGCAGAGAAGAGGAAGAGAAAGAGAGAATGAAAGAAAATAAAGATAAATTGATTTGGAAGAATGCACTCGACACCTTGCAGCCTTGAGTTGGAATTTATAGTTTCAGGATTTTGGATATTTTTTTTTTCTTCATTTCCTATTTTTTTTCCATTTTTTTTCTCTTCTTCCTCGTCAAACTGGAAGTTTTTATAACGCTCTGTGTGATACTATAGCTGAAAATGAGAACTTCCAAAAATACTACCACACAGAGAAGAAGGAAGACCACCTCCCGTGTCTAAACGCGTGCGCCACAGGATAGAAACTCTTATATATAAGAAAAAAAAAAGAAAAAAAAAGCAATTTCTTTCGTATTGTACTGTATAAATACTGAATCATCCATAAAGGAGAGCTGACATAGAGAGGACCCGTGGGATATATATTTAACGGCTTTTAAGGTGCAAAAGAATGAAGGACTATGAAGAATTGAAAGTGAAAAGAGGAATGATTTTACAGTGTATTCATTCTTTTTTTTACTATCATTTTTCATTCTACTGGTCCATCGTTGTACTACATTCATTTTTCTTGGGTAGGGGAAGGTGGGGGTAAAATGGGATATTAAGGGTGGAACGGAGTTATTGGATTTTAGTTGCGATTTGATGTTATGATGATGGGAGATGGGTGGAATTAGGGGAAATATTGGGGGTTGGGGTTTTTTGATAATTCCATTGAAAAGCTGAGGAAATTTCAGGCGAAAAACATTTGTCTGAATTTATTTTTCAGAATTTTTCAGAATATTTGCCTTTTTTTAAAACAAAAAAGGGGTCAATTTCTTTCTATTTTCGAAAATTATTTTATTTTATTTATTTATTTATTTATTTAGCGAAAAGTTGAATAGAAGGTAAAAGATGAGATCATTTGCCATCAATTCAAGTATTTTTTACTTAATTTCTATTGATTTTTTCAGTAATTATAGAACATTTGATTAAAATCACTTTTTCCCCTTTATTTCCTCCAAAAATCGATAAAAATCGATCCAAACGCCCATAAATTGATGGCGAATGATCTCACCTTGCACCTCCACTTCGAATTTTTGCATTATTCCAATTAGAACCAGAGATATTCTCAAAAAAGTGAAATTTTTCTAAAATTTTCCTAAAAAAGTTAATTTTTTCAAAAATTTGTTAAAAAAGCAGAATACTCAAAAAATTGAAAAAATTCATTCTGACACATATTTTCCGCCTAAAATTTCCTCAGCTCTTCAATGAAATCATCAAAAAGACACTATCACCATCCGTTCCCCAGAAATCTCCATTTTTCCCTCACTTACCCTCAAAAAAAAATTTCAACGAATAAACGAAGAATATATGAGATGAAAATGTGAGAAAAATAACGGAACCATTGAACGTCAAAAATCGTTTAGTCACCCTTGGGCAATCCACTCGGGAAACATCGATTCATGGGCGCAGGCATTAACGCAACGTAACGTAACGTAACCTCCTCACTCACAGTTTCCACAAAAAAAAAAGAACCACCTTATCAAATATTGAAGATAATTCTTGAATCCATATATCGATTCACATTGATATTCGACATTTGTCCACAATTCAATGCACTCCAGCAACTCCAGCATAGGAATTTACGTAGTGGTGGACCTCAGGGATTTCCAGAATCCTCTGTACACTAAACCCCCCTCTCTATCTAAGCGCGTCATCTTCGCTTGGAGCGCAACACCTGCGGCAAAATCTTGCTCAGTAATCGGATGCATTTTGGTGTATACCCCAAATAATGCGTTAATTTCATGTTCAGTATTTGTCCCCTCCCCAAGATACTTGAAACATTTGCGTGAATTGTTCGCAAGTACGCGAGGATCAATTGGCACTTGAATAATGTTAATGTAGGCCATAAGACATGGGAAGTGGCCGATTGAATGCCCATTGGCTAATCCGCACCTCTGACATTTGCCGGATAATTAAACCTAATTAATGCATCCATTGAATTCCTATTCCATGACAGAGATGGGCAAAAAAAAATTCACATTTTTAATTTTTTAATTTTTTTTTATTTCTGTAATTTCTATTAAAAGAATTTCAATTACTTTCTTGATGAAAAATTTGGATTTTTTAATTTTTCATTAGTTTGAAAATTAATTTTTTTTTTTTCAACAATCTTGATTACTATTGTAATTTAAAATTTGACTGATGAAATTTCATGATTATTTTCTTTATTAAACTTATCAACATTTTTATTAGTTAAATTGAATTATAAATGTCATATAAGCGTCATTTAGATTGGATTAAATTATAAGTTCTTATTTGTGTTACATTTAGTTAACACTCTCAACTCAAAATTTTTGTCTGGAAGACGGTTATATTTGGGAAGATTAAACATAGTAGCGTTGATTTTATTATAAAATTAATTATTCCAATCAATTAATAAGTAAGAAAGAATCAAAATTTCGAATAAGAAAAAGAATTATAAAATTTCATCAGTCAAATTTTTAATTACAATAGTAATTAAAATTGTTAAAAAAAAAAATTAATTTTCAAACTGATGAAAAATCTAAAAATCCAAATTTTTCATTAAGAAAGTAATTGAAATTTTTTCGATGGAAATTACAGAAATAAAAAAAATTAAAAAATTAAAAATGCGAATTTTTCTTTTACCGATCTCGGTTCTATGAACCAGCAAAAGAGAATATTGCGCAAAAAATGAGCATTATGAGCTACGACCTACTCGTAAACCTAATCTAAAATCTATAATCCCTCCATCATCTCAAGATACAATGATGCATATTGAAAAATTTCTATTCTGCACACAGAGTCTATAACCAGACTTAAACCCCATGAGATGACAATCATCTTCATCATACAATATTATTTAACAATATGCCAGTGTATGCAGTGTTGTACACCTTAATCCTCTGTGAAAAGAGAGTAAAAAAGCGCGTCTGTGTACATACGCAACATCGAATGAAAACAGAAACCATGGTAAATATTTTTCTGCCGGAAATATGAGCATCCAGTCATTTTTCCAATCTATCTTCTTCTCCTTTCTTTTTTCTCCAACACAATTCCTTCATCTTCATTGTGACACCTAGAAGATGGAAGAGAGATCAGGAAAAATGAGAGAATAAAAAAAATGTGAGTGTTGGTAGTTTTTAAAAACTTCGGTGATACCTATTAGATGGATTTACCATTTTGCTGTTTATTATTTGGACTCGAGGATATTTGGTTGAGGCGTACTAAACACAATAGTCCAAAAAGACCATTCACCATTGGAAAGAGATGAGAAGAAAAAGGATCTAACACGAGCTTCAAATATTTTCGTAATAATGCATTCAGTAGGGTAGGAGAAGGAAACGACTGGGTGGTTTCTGTCGGTGACAGGACAACAAGGGATATGTCTCAATGTTTTGGCCGCTCCTTCAGCTGGCCCCTATTGTGAACTGTACAGAAATGACAATGGGACCTGGGTTCAAATAACGTCTTGCGGAGGAAACGTACCTCCAAATGAGGATGGGGGAGAGAAAGAAGAAAGGGGAATTATGGGAAGAAGAGAGGGGGAAATAGCTGCAGTGAAGCTGTAATTTTTCGTGTCAAATGGAGGGGAATAGATTTTTACCGGGGGTCCAGAGTGCAACAATGAATAAAACTTGCTCTTTTGTGGTACATTTTCTCGGATATTGAGGACACTTTGTTGGATATCTACGAGACAGCTAGGACACACGATGGATAGAACTGTGTGTGTGGGAGGAGGAGGGGGAAGGGGGGTATCGTGTGAGGCATCATAGCTGGAGATCAATAAATTTCATTTCCAGGTGTCAGAAAATTGCACTACTGTATATGTGGACTTGTGGATGTGAGGGAGGATACGGTCTACTAAATCTATCGAAATACGGTTGACGTAAGTTTTTACTATTTTCAAAACATTCAGGTTTCTTCTTGGATTCAATGGGAAAAGGAAGCTATATTTCTTTCCTGGAATCTAATCGATAATTTGACGGTGAGCAATTCTCCATTTCGTCATAAGTACCTTATACAGAGAAAATGTTTTGTTAATTTAAGAATGTGCAGTCACTTAATTTAAGAATGTGCAGATCACTTGAATTAAGTGACTCTTCTCACTTAAATCAAGTGACTTTTTCTTTCTTAATTTAAGACAGTGAAACTCACTTAAATCAAGTGCGTTTTCTCACTTAAATCAAGTGCCTCTTTTCACTTAAATCGAGTAACTTTTCTTTTCTTAATTTAAGAAAGTAAAAGTCACTTAAATTAAGTGAATTTTCTCACTTAAATCAAGTGACTTTTTCTTTCTTAATTTAAAAAAGTAAAACTCATTTAAATCAAGTGCGTTTTCTCACTTAAATCAAGTAACTTTTTTTTTCTTAATTTAAGAAAGTAAAAGTCACTTAAATTAAGTGACTTTTCTCACTTAAATCAAGTGCGTTTTCTTACTCAAATCAAGTGAATTTTCTCACTTAAATCAAGTAACTTTTTCTATTTTAATTTAAGAAAGTAAAAGTCACTTAAATTAAGTGACTTTTCTCACTTAAATCAAGTGACTTTTTCTTTCTTAATTTAAAAAAGTAAAACTCATTTAAATCAAGTGCATTTTCTCACTTAAATCAAGTAACTCTTTCTTTCTTAATTTAAGAAAGTAAAAGTCACTTAAATTAAGTGACTTTTCTCACTTAAATCAAGTGACTTTTCTCACTTAAATCAAGTGAGTTTTCTCACTCAAATCAAGTGACTTTTCTCAATTAAATCAAGTGACTTTTTCTTTCTTAATTTAAGAAAGTAAAAGTCACTTAAATTAAGTGACTTTTCTCACTTAAATCAAGTGACTTTTCTCACTTAAATCGAGTAACTTTTCTTTTCTCAATTTAAGAAAGTAAAGGTCACTTAAATTAAGTGAATTTTCTCACTTAAATCAAGTGACTTTTTCTATCTTAATTTAAGTGACCTGCACATTCTTAAATCAAGTGACTGCACATTCTTAAATTAAAAAAACATTTTTCTTTGTGTAATCGATAATTTGACACTGAGAAATTCCAATTTCGTCATAAGTCCCTTAATATGCTGTTTAAAAAAAAGGCTAGAACGTAATTAACTTCTTTTTATTGTCCGAAAGGAGTTAATTTGAATATATATAGCTAAGTGATAAATCAGGGGATAAAAATTTACCGAGAAATTGAATAGCCCGTTTTTTTGTTGTGCCATGATTAATCCCAGAAATCATGGGTTCTGTATAACTCACACGACCCATGAAGTGAAATCGATTATAAATGTCGCGTGGTTATGCCCACATTCGAAAAAAAAAAAATAGTTATTCACGGTCTCTTGAATACGTCAATCTCTTTAGAATTGTTATCTGGTGTTACTAGGCCCCTGGGAGGTTTTTATACCCTTTTTGGGCTCTCTTCATGCCGCTTCAAATTACATACCGTAAGCTATAACCGTCTAAAATGGGTGAAACATCCTAAACGCCTGTCTCTCAAAAGCCTACAAACCCAATGATTACCGTTTTTTCTTCCACTTTACACGTAAGAGAGAGAAAGAGAGAATAAGCGAGTGGGTGAGAGAATCATTGGACATTTTATTAAGTGACAGCAAATCTTCTGGGTGAGGAAACGTTCCATCAAAGTGATTAGAATTTGATTCTCATCGCAAATGGCAGCCAAGATTAGAGGAAAAACCCAATTTAAGAGGAATCGTAAAGGAAAAAAACTTCAAAAATAAATGACTTCTTCCTTGTTTTTATCCTATCCCCTCTCTCTCGTTTCTTTTACACTTTGAAACATTATAATTATGATTTCTTCACTGTCATACCTTAACTCCATAGTTATGCATGTGAAAATATACATGATAAAAACTAGGTTTTCTATGCATAAAATTACAGACAGAACGGTGAGAAAAATTCTTTTGCCTATTCATACAGCGCACTTTGACCCGGTTTTTATGGAACGGTAGTATATATACACATACATATACACAGAGTTTACCTAAAAATGTGTGGAACTTTGTTGAAGGAGAATAAAAAAAAAAAAAAAGAAGCGAATGAGAAAAAATGTTATATAAAAGAATTTGAGCATTTTGTTTTTCCATGACCCTGACCCGGAAGGACTAAAAATACCAAACGAAATAGCATAAGATGAGAGGAAAACACATCTCCCTTAGCATCCCATAATTCTTTCGTCTATGTATGTGTGTGTGTGTTTCTGTTTGCTGTAGGTCAGGACCCTATCGTGTGGCATGCTTCGTTGGTGTCCTATTGCTCTGGCACATGTCATCCGCTTTTTTAATCACCACTCGAGTAAAGCTGTCACGGAATCTGTGGAAAATGGTGAAAAGTGCCCCGAATACTCTGAATAAAAGTCATTAAATATTTCGTTATTACGTAAAAAAAAAAAAAAGAGAAAAAAAAAAAACTCATAAATAATTAATATTTTAAAGTAATAAAACATTTGAATAATAATATCTTGTTTTTTACTACTTACTTGTTCAAATAATTGTTAAAAAAACAACGTGAGGATTCATATGCGTCACACACTTTGTCATATGCAAATAGAAATCGCGAACAACGAATAATATTTGTTCAGGGACAATTTCATGGAAAAATCGTTCACGTAGGTAAATTAAAGGAGGTCATGGCCCTTTGCAAAATCCCAAATACATCTATATATGTTTTTCTCTTTCTGTCTCTTTTTCTCTCTCTTTTTTTTCCCTCTTTTTGCCCGTTATATCTCTCTGGAACTAGTGGAGTTCCCTTGGGCGCAATTTCAGTAAACACCTTTCCGTCAGTCGCAAACCGTTGTCCACAGACTGGACGTGCCCTGAGCAAACCCAAAGCTCAATGTTTGCGCCCAATTCTGTGACGAAGAGCGTTAAGCCAGGGGAAAAACAAGCACAGTATATAGCGTACATATGCTGGCGCTTTTTTTTTCTAATCCTATCCTTTCCATATATATTCGATAGTGGCTTCAACGTCAACTGGAGAATAACAGGCTTATTGCTGGGTTCATCTTAAAGTGGCAGTTTTACTTGAGATCAGAGATCAGCAAAAGAAAAATTCGCGTTTGTAATTTTTTAATTTTTTTTATTTCTGTAATTTCCATGGAAAAAATTTTAATTACTTTCTTTATTGAAAATTTTGATTTTTAACAATTTTGATTACTATTGTAATTTAAAATTTGACTGATGGAATTTTATAATTATTTTCTTTATTAAACTTATTAACATTTTTATTAGTTAAATCGAATTACAAATGTCATATAAGCGTCATTTAGATTGGATTAAATTATAAGTTCTTATTTGTGTTACATTTAGTTAACACTCTCAACTCAAAATTTTTGTCTGAAAGACGGTTATATTTGGGAAGATTGAACATAGTAGCGTTGATTTTATTATAAAATCAATTATTCCAATCAATTAATAAGTAAGAAAGAATCAAAATTTCGAATGAGTAAAAGAATTATAAAATTTCATCAGTCAAATTTTTAATTACAATAGTAATCAAAATTGTTAAAAAAAAAATTAATTTTCAAACTAATGAAAAATTTAAAAATCCAAATTTTTCATTAAGAGAGTAATTAAAATTTTTTCGATGGAAATTACAGAAATAAAAAAAATGAAAAAAATTAAAATGCGAATTTTTTTTTGCCGATCTCTGCTTGACTTTTCTTAGGAATTTGATGAAATTTAAGAATGAGATGAAGAAAAGGGTCTCATATTTAATTGTGACTGGATGAATAGAAGAGTTAACACCAGCGTCATTTGACAATTGATCATCATCGTATAACCTAGACAAAAGAGATTATGAAATTTAGAATTTCATTGATTTCTGCGAAATCAAATTCGAATCCAGTCGAATATATTCTTCGTTGATTTCTTAGTTCGAATCAAATAACTGACGCTCAACAAATTTCTATGCTTTTCAATATGACTGTCGTCAGTAAATCTCGTTAATTCTTATTTGTAGAACAATAACTCCAGATGACAGGTAAACATGCTGCTATACTGACACATTTCCAATGGTCCACGTTCAAAATGCAGAACCCAGTAAATAGAGCCCAAAAACTCAATATTATTCTTTCCTGTGGCTCCTGAGTAAATTATCTCTATCGGTTGAATCAGTTTATCCACAAATTAAGAGCTTTAAATAGCTTCACACGCCTTCACACACACACACACACACACACACAAACTCTGAAAACTTCAAATAGTGCAGCAGTGTTTGTTGAACAGTGGTTCAAGGAGACCCACACGTACATAAACACACACATACTAATTCGAGTTTGCGTAGGAATTAATCAACGAAATGTGCTCGAAGCATTAAGCTGAACGACTTGGACAGATGTTGACATAATCCCTAGTGACTCTGATCAATTTTCTGAACTGAAACTTCTGATAGATCTAACACGTGTGTATGTTGGCATTTCCATGGCTGCTGTTTGATGATATTTCCTACTGGGTTATTTTCGAAAAGCGTAAATTTGAAATATGAATGACATAAAATTATAGATTTCTTACTGACAATGTATCGAGATATTTGTATCTTCACGTTTCTTGATTTAACACTTTTGGCACAGATCGAAACGTTTTTGATGCCATCAATAGATGTATGCTGATGCTTCTAGTTACAGATTCAGGAAGCATTTCACCACTAGATGTGTCAAGATATTTTGAGGGAAAAAACACTTTTGGGTGAGAATGAATGGCATGAATTCTAGAGCACAAATACTTTATCGGATTTTTGGGGTGATAAGAATATTTCTTGCTCCAGTTTCACGGAGAATTGCGGAAATGAAAATCACCATTTGCGGTTTAATATTAATTGTCGTTGATTGAAAAGCTATTCTCCACATGTCATTTAAATGAAATAGACAATTAAATTAACCTGTCTACATGTTTCTATTCTAGAATTCATGAGTTTATAACAATTTCATTTTTCAATAATTTGATTTGATGTACGAAACAGATTTTGCAATTCATCTGTCACATATATATTCAAAATTCACACTGAATCTGTCTATCTGCTGATAAAATTTAATTTAATCTTAAATTTGGAACGATATGACATTTCGAATATCTAACTTTGAGTAAAGCTTACTTTTAGTGATGATTGAACGCTCAATTCTTGAGTTAATGAATTATCAGCTGAGAATTTACATATATGTCATTTATTTTTATTAAATAATTGACGTTGACTATGAGACAACTTCTTTTTTTAGTATAAATTATTTGTCAATTTTATTATTTTTCAAGATTTGACTCGAGATTTGACGATAAATTTAATTCATGAGTGTAGTGGAATAACAGGTTAAGTCAATTTTTGTCAAAAATGAGATTTTATCAGAATTTTCTTCAGGATGTATGAACACGTGTCCCACAGAAAGGACTTGGCTGGATATGACCATTTAAGGCCTCATTTTTGAACATGCATAACAGGTCAAGTTCGCTTTTCGCAATTTTCAGGAGAAGATTTGAGGTATGTCGACTTGACTTGAAAAATAATCATACGTGTCAAAGTTAAGTCGACATAACTCAGTCTCTCTTCATTGAGTTTATATTGTGTTATGAGCTGCTTAGACGATCTTACTCAATATCAATATATTCTTCGTATACTTCAAATAAATACTCATCGATTATAATAATTATAATCGATAAGTATTCATTTAATTTCAGTATTTATTTTATTTGGGGAGTTAAGTCAACATAACTTGAATTTCTTTCCAGACATTTCAAGTTAAGTCGTTGAAATTATAGAAAAAAAAGACTGCCGACAATAATAGGTTATAAATATCTAAATTGACTGCAGATCGATGACGTTCATCATGAATGTAGCGCATAATAAAGATCACATCATCATTTTACGGTTTTTCAGCTCTCCTGAAAAATTTACTTTTTTCGACTTAACCTGTTATTCCACTATACTCGTGAATTTTGTTGAGTGCCACTTGATTCTTCACAAATCAACAAAATACTAATTGAGAATTTGACTGATTAGAATTGACTAAACGAAGAGGGGGTTCGATTGGATGACCCAAACGGAAAACAGACTGAGTAAGCAGATAAGTCAAGTAGAGTGAAATCTTCAGGTTACTTATCAGTCAAATCTCCGTTAATCATATTTCAGCAATTCTTATTTGATAATTAAATTAATTGACAATTACACCACATTCAATTTAAATGATATTTTTATTCATAATTCTTTGATATTTTGGGCGTCTCTTTCTGTCGACAAAATACACAAGAGATTTTACAATAATTTTAGTTGTTAATTCGACTACATTTTCAAGCGAAGTGCGTAACGTTCGCTCGTTGCTCGTCTCCCCCCTTTTTTATTCCTCTTTTGATACGCGATGTCCTTCTTTCTATTGGTTAAAATGGGTCAGTCGTTATTCGTCAGGATTCAGTTCCCAATTCCATAACTAGGAGTTACTATTTTGGCGAAATATTTTAAAATCGACTGAATAATTATTCGTGTGACGTTAGGCAAATTCTCATCCCGTTACATCTTTCTATTTTCACTTATATTAATCCCTCGAATTCTCCGTCAAGAACATAAAACGCCAAGTGAATTTAAATTTCAAAGAAAACCCAGGAATTCTTGAGGATGTGAAGTTTCGTAGGTAATTGTCATGCAAGAAACTTAAATTTGAAGCTTCAATGACGTTCAACACTCAAATATCTAACCTTGCAGACGACACTTCTAAAATTTATGATCAAATTCCATTTGAACTTCACATTAACTTCGTGCGTAAAAATATCTCTCACCATAAAATACCGATAACTAAATTGAACTTGAAAGAAAAATAAGAAGAATAAAAAAAAAATCATAATTCCTCCCTCAAAATTGTCCTATAAATTCTTCTTTAATTTAATTGAACCCATGAAGTTAAAAATAGAGAATATCACTTTTCTCGCAAATAACAAATCCGCAGTGCGCAGTGAATTGAGCACTCAATTAAATTCATAACGTATCACGTACTATAGTAGCCTATCAAAAAGTACCGCCCCCTACCTGACTACCGTTCAGAAAAATAAAAGTATATCCCTGAAAAATTATAACAAGAGGAACAAAGAGGGCGGGATACTATATATATATATATATATATATATATATATATATACATCCTCATTCCTCCGCTCCTCAGGGATCTTGCATTCCGCTTCCTTTTTCAATTTCTCCTCATCCAAGATATAATCCGCCCTTCCTCCCTTCTTTATTCGCGCATTCACCTCTCCATCTCTCTCTCTCTCTCTTTTTTCCTCCCAAGCAATAAGAGCCAAGGCGCCACGTATGTTCACGCCAACTAATAGACCCAACTCTCTTCCTCTCTTCCTCTCTCTTTCCACCAAAAATTCTCTCCTCGATTTTACAACACAACAAAATAACCAAGGAATACTCTTGCAACCAATTTTACTGCTTTTCGTGTATCCACCCACTTATAAATACACACCCGTTGCAAAAAAAAAAAACTTTAAAAAAAAGCAAAATAAAAATGTGAACGAAGTATCCGTGCTCTGTGGAAACAAATTAATTCCAGAAAAAGAACTGTAACTTAGTACCGATAAAAATAAAGAGATACATAAGTTGTGCTCTGCTGTGCGACCGGTCCTACTGGAATATTCTCATCTCGAGCAGCGATTTGACACAGCAGGAGAATTTAATGGACGATAGCAGTATGAAATGAAGGAAATACGCGAAAGTGAGAGACACAAAGATAGGAGGAACAAGCTTGGTTCTAACTCTTGTGTATGTGTATGTATGTGTGTGTGTGTGTGTGTGTGTGTGTGCAGGAGCAAGGCTTCATGAGATATCTCAAGTTATGAGATGTTCCAGTGGTGTGTGCACGTACTCACCTAGTCGTTGCAGCTCGTTAGGACTTTCGGTCGTTTACCCCCACATTTAGCCCGGGTTATTCTTCTCTTCTTCACAGTTAGCATCACCAGCTACCCATCTTTCTCATTCATCCATCCACCAACCTATCTTCCTGGATGCTGCAGCAGCACATACATAACTGGCGCGTAGTTTCAACGGTATTTTCCACCGGGGCAAGTTCTATTCAAGCTGATAGAAGAGAGGAACTGCTGTCAAATTGGCGGGTAAAGACCTTGTCTCTAAAGGCCGAAGCGTGACTAGAATTTTAGAATGAAAAAAAAAAAAACATTGTGCCAGAGTTACGTACGCAAATATTGTACGACGCTGGGTACCCAATGCCTGTCTTTCTTCTATTTTCTTCTCTTTTAGTCTCTTGCTCACATGATTTTCACGGATTCTCGGTAGAAAATTTTTCACCTAGTGAATAATGTAAATTTTAATGTAATAATGTAATTTTGTTGAATTTAAGTAGATTTCGTTGAGTCTTCTTTTGAGTTGGATAATTATCTCTAATTTTTAGTACATATTTGGCCAACGAGGCTGCTTGGCTCATGTGGATGATGTATGAATTTAGTTTATTCAGTGTTGGGGGGGGAGGGGGCTTTTGTATGTGTGGGTGAATTCAAACGAATACGTTAGTTTTGCAGTATATGTGGAATGGAGTGTTGGAATAAGTCAGGAAGTATTCTGTGTGTAGAACACAGTGCTTGGGCTTTCAACTCGCGTTTCACAGACATTCACAAAACATACATTAGTTATTGTTGAGGATCCATGAGGCAAAAACGGGAGTAGAGTATTATTCATGTACTCAAGTGGGTTGATATCAAAGGTTAGGAATATCTTAATTTCTTGCTGCATTAATTATACGGGGGATATATTTTTGGGTTGAATGAGTTTTTGAGGGGGTGGGAGGGGTTGGGCTGAAGGGTTTGTCTTCATGGGAATTGTAAATAGTTGGAATAATGGAAATTCAATATTGATTTTAGGCAAACGGAGATGAGAAATGGAAAAAAATGGAGATTTTTTTTATCATTTCGTCGTTTTTGAGAGTTGAAAAGGCGTAATTCCTGTGTATTAGCACAAAACTTACGTCCTTTTGTTTCTGTTTGTAAGTGTAAAGTAGATTCAAATAAAACCGTGAAAATGCCGAATTATTGTACGAATTATGGCAGAAGTTGTAAAAGGTGCAATTTAAGGGCTGTTAATAAATCATTAATAATTAGCGACAAAATCAGACTAATTATTGACATATACACACAAATTAACAGTTTTTGAGGCGACGATTTATTTGATGAATTTTAAACCATTTGGTTGATTTTGCTAAAAATAGGGGGAGAGTAGGGCAAAATGGACCATTTGTGTGATATAATACAACTGCAAGCAGGAGAATCAGAAATTTCATTACTTCACATTTTTCAGAGATCGGCAAAAAAAAATTCGCATTTTTAATTTTTTTTATTTCTGTAATTTTCAATGAAAGAATTTCAATTACTTTGTTAATAAAAAGTTTGGATTTCTAAATTTTTCATTAGTTTGAAAATTTTTTTTTTTTTTTTCAACAATTTTGATTACTATTGTAATTTAAAATTTGACTGATGGAATTTCATAATTATTTTCTTTATTAAACTTATCAACATTTTTATTAGTTAAATTGAATTATAAATGTCATATAAGCGTCATTTAGATTGGATTAAATTATAAGTTCTTATTTGTGTTACATTTAGTTAACACTCTCAACTCAAAATTTTTGTCTGAAAGACGGTTATATTTGGGAAGATTGAACATAGTAGCGTAGATTTTATTATCAAATTAATTATTCCAATCAATTAATAAGTAAGAAAGAATCAAAATTTCGAATAAGAAAAAGAATTATAAAATTTCATCAGTGAAATTTTTAATTACAATAGTAATCAAAATTGTTGAAAAAAAAAATTAATTTTCAAACTAATGAAAAATTGAAAAATCCAAATTTTTCATTAAGTAAGTAATTGAAATTTTTTCGATGGAAATTACAGAAATAAAAAAAATTAAAAAACTAAAAATGCAAATTTTTCTTCGCCGATCTCTGCATTTTTCAAATAATTTTCCAACATCTCACTCAAAAAAAAAATATTTTATTCAATATTTTTTATAATGGATTTTAAAAAAACGAAAAAAATTTGGATAATGAAATGCGCGTGGGAAACCGTGAAATGACCCGAACTCACCCCCTCCCCCCCCCCCCCTCCCCGTTACAGTAATTCTCAACCGGTCTTACACGATGTAAAAATACTATACACGCTATTACATAATGATCATCCTGGCACACGTCGAATTTGAAGACCTGGTCATGACACTCGCGAACACGTGTAATTTTTTTTTTTCTCCATTGCGCCTAAAACGTAACGAATGTAAACGTCCGACAATCGCTTTTTTTTTCTTTTCGCATCTTTTCACATCGGATGTGAAGAAATAAAAAAATGAAAAGGGGGAAAAATATATAGTGAGTGGGTTTTATGAGTTGAGTGGAAGGGGGAGGGAGGGGGGGGGGATTCTCATTGGGATCCCATGGTGCACATCACTTCTGTCAGTCTCACGTATCTATCATGAAAGCTCGAGGAAACAACTTGATCGTTCCACCAGATGTTTGATACGTTGCACTCATTTTATTTATAGTAAAACCCCACTGGCAGTGTGATAATGCTCTAGGTGGTTAAATTTATCCACGATCCATCAATACTTTGATATTAGATGATCCAAAAAAAATAAAAAAAAAAACAAGCATATAACTAGTTGTGATCAAAAAAAATAATGCACATGCGTGCATAGAGTTGATTAAAAAAATCGCGATCATAAAGTCTCTTTTAAAATTGGCCTTTCAGTATAATGTGAAGATAAAAGAGCCCAATTTCATCAGAATTTTATATGCAGTTTTTCCCTGAGCATCATATTTTTTCGTGTATACAAGGCTTGAATCGTTACACGTGCACAAAAGAGCTTGTATAGCTTTCCTCGATGCTCCTAGTTACTTCGGGTAATATTAAAATCTCTTCTTGAATTAATTATCTTGAGCGACTTCTTCTATCTACCCAAGATTGTCATAAATTAGTTGTCTTATCCATTCTCGTCTTCGTCTTGGAGCACAACTTCATTTGAATTATTAAAAAGCAGACGGAAAATGGGGAAAGCTAGTTTTCTACGGATGAACTCTGCTCAATTTTTAATCATAAAAATAGGTCAATTAAATGAGAATGCAGGAAGCCTAACAACTGATTTTTTTTCTTGAATTGAAAGGCAATTAAAATTTTTTATAAATTTATAAAGTGAAGCCAATGCTATTCACAACTGATTTTTACGAAGAAATGGTTCTGGAGAAGCCTTTCATTTTGAATCCAATATTGTGAAAAACAAATGGAATGAATAGGAAAAAAGATGTAAATTGATAGGGGAAAGTGGGGCAAAATGGACACGGGTTGATTTTGGTATTTTATACTATGAAAATTACTCGAAATTGATGGAAATATTGGAGATAGGTTTTTTCTGATGATTCCATTGGAAAGATGAGAAAATTTCCCATGAAAATCATATGTCGGAAGTTATTTTTTGGAATTTTTCAAAAATTTCATTTTTTTGCAGAAGATTTGAAGGTGAAACTCTTCTGTTTTGCAAAAATTTGAGGTTTTCGAGAATATCTCTGGTTCTATTGATCGTAGCGACCTGGGCCCGATCTCAAAGGAAAGGTGAGCTCATTTCTCATCTATTCATGGGATTTGAAAAGAAAAATATCCATTTTTTCAAGTACTTATAGGGCTAAAACTAATTTTCAGAAAATGACCTATAAATATTTGAAAAATTAATTAAGAAAAAAATTTGAATCTCATAAATCGATGAGAAATGAGCTCACCTTTCATTTGAAATCAACCCCAGGTCACTAGGACCAACAGAACCAGAGATATCGCCAAAAATGTGAATTTTTTCGATTTTCGAAGGAAAATCCCTTCAAAACATGTCAAAAAAAGTGAAATTTCCAAAAAATAGAAAAAAAAATTCAAGACATGTTTTCCGCCTCAAATTTCCCCAGCTTTCCAATGAAATCATTAGAAAATTTCTATCTCGAACCGTTCAATTAGAATGTTCATTTTACCCCACTTTCCCTTAACTGTAAATTATCATAATAGCAAAAAAACGCAAAGAATGGTTTTGTTTTTTTTATCTAAAGAGCCTGAAAAAGCTTTTAATCAAGAGCGAAACGTGGCAAATTTAGAAAATAAATGTGAAGATTGACATTTATTATCTCTTCATTCAGTCAAAAATCCTACTTGACTTTAAAATTAATTATACAATTAATTATAAAATTGAATTTTGAGGTTATTGGGATATTGGACAGAAGAGTAAATAGAAGTAAATCTTCACATTTATTTCCTAAAATCGCGACGTTTTGCTTCTGATTACAAGCTTCTTCAGGCTCTTTGGATAAGGCTGATTAGAAGCTTCTGAAAAAGCTTCTAATCAGAAGCGGAACGTCGCGATTTTAGGAAATAAATGTGAAGATTGACTTCTATTTATTCTTCTCTCCAATATCCCAATAACCTCAAAATTCAAAATTCAATATTCATCATCATGGACGACAACAAAAATAATAATTATAAAATGTTTTTTATTGGTATTCCAAATTCCTAAACTGTACTTTTTCCAGCTCCTATTGAACAAACACTTTCAAAAAAAAAAAAGCCAACTACTTATTTCTCCTCCTCTCATCGTTTTTTTTTTCTCTCTCGACTCAAACAACTTCATTCGAATCACGCTGAAGGTTTGCCGCTTGTATTTTGATCTGATATATAAGTTTACAAGGTATGATATGATATAAATCGGTAGCTATGGAATGTCGTTCGGATTCGTTTTCTCGTGCACAGAAGATTTTTCGTTAGGATCGATCGATTTTTCAAACAACCAAGATGAATCCGATAGTTCAGCCTGAAGGTACTGAAGAATCCAGATAGAATGCATATAAAGCCTTCTTCCAGTGCCTGAAAATCTTCAACAAAATGACTGGAGAAAAAAAGGGGATAGGAAGGATACAACAAGATGATGTGAGTTGGAATCTTGTTGTAGAGATGGTGATTGGGGGAAGCTCTTGCTTGCGTTGCAGGCGTATCAACACAGTTGGACGTTTTATACCCTCAAGCATTTGTATCTTCTCGTCTCTGACATCGGATGCTCTCCGATCATCATTATATGCTGGTTTCGTATACGATGAGACGTTTTATTCGTCACACTGGTAACATTGGCTGACTACTTGGCTTGGCGTCCTTCCACATTTTGCCCCCCAGTATCAATCGACCTTCTCTCCTTTTTTGGGGTGAGCATCATGCTACACTGTATATGTATACATAAATATATATGTCTATATATATCTGTGTTTGTTGCTTTTTCATCGCACTTTTCTTTTTTCTTTCACATTTCGCTCTCGTATTTTTCGCATTTTTCATTAATTTTTTTTATTTTTTTATTTTCTTTGTACAGATGAAGTATGAATTTATTAATGGGAATTTTCTTGCGCTCTGTGTGTACCATGTTGTAACTACCTTCTACGGTGATGCATGATGGTTGATTGATGATTTTCCTGAGAAAGAAGATATGAGATTGAGAATTGATACGTCAGAGGTTTTTTTTTCATAAAAAAATTGAAAACTTCTGAAGAGTTGTCAGTTTTTTTTTTTTCATTCTTAATACTTGGAATTGTGGAGGGTTTTTTTTACTGGGGATTAATTACTAGGGCTTGAGGAATGAGGATCTCGTCATTATTCTGAAATGATAATGAGAAATTCTTTGACGAGTTAATTGAATGCCTCTTTGTTTCTAGTGATTCTAGGGCTGTCATGATTTATTGCTTGAACAAGGTTAAATTTCTCGGGGATTTTCGTGAATTTATTGAGATCATTCTGGACTATTTCTTTGAATGGAGACTTGAAGAATTTTCAGTGAGTTGAAAATGAGAGTTATGTGGAGAGTGAAAAAGGCATTCACTTTCGTGGAGAGAAATGGAGCAGAGATCGACAAAAAAAAATCGCATTTTTAATTTTTTAATTTTTTTTATTTCTGTAATTTCCATCGAAAAAATTTTAATTAATTTCTTGATGAAAAATTTGGATTTTTAAATTTTTCATTAGTTTCAAAATTAATTTTTTTTAACAATTTTAATTACTATTGTAATTTAAAATTTGACTGATGGAATTTCATAATTATTTTCTTTATCAAACTTATTAACATTTTTATTAGTTAAATTGAATTATAAATGTCATATAAGCGTCATTTAAATTGGATTAAATTATAAGTTCTTATTTGTTTTACATTTAGTTAACACTCTCAACTCAAAATTTTTGTCTGAAAGACGGTTATATTTGGGAAGATTAAACATAGTAGCGTTGATTTTATTATAAAATTAATTATTCCAATCAATTAATAAGTAAGAAAGAATCAAAATATCGAATAAGAAAAAGAATTATAAAATTTCATCAGTCAAATTTTTAATGACAATAGTAATCAAAATTGTTGAAAAAAAAATTAATTTTCAAACTAATGAAAAATTTAAAAATCCAAATTTTTCATTAAGAAAGTAATTAAAATTTTTTCGATGGAAATTACAGAAATAAAAAAAATTAAAAAATTAAAAATCCAAATTTTTTTGCAGATCTCTGAAATGGAGCAGTAGAAAAGATTTTCTGAGGATTAATGATTAAAGTGTCTTGAATATTCGTTTACCCACTTGGATTAAATGGGAATTGGTTGAAATGAAGTGCATAAGAACAAAATTACCCCACAATTTATCGTCGTAATTAATGGAAAAATGGTGGCTGCAAAAAAAAAGAGCACTTTTCAACCGTAGAACCGGAAAAAATAGCATCACATGCAAATTTTTTTTCGGAGTGAATTAAAGCACACACGGAAAAAAAGCTACTTCACAATGTCAAGGGAATGGTACTTCTATGGCGTACAGAGATGGCGTAACATTACAGTGACTTTTTATTTTTTAATTTTAACACTCTCTCAATGTCTCTCATCCACTTGCCTCTTTCTGCTACATTTTTTTTACTCACAATCTCGTCTCGCCTCTTTTTTCCTCCTTTAATTTCTTCCTTTTCATTTTTTTTCTTTTTTTTGCAGAATCCAATGTACAAGGTACACCAGAGCTGGGTCAATTAAGGCGAACCACTTCTCGCCAATGTAAAAAATTCATCGATAGCGCGTATCGGGGTCACAAAGAGAGAGAGAGAAGAGAGGGCACGGATGAATATTCAGGTTAACTTTTCTAGCGTATTTTCAATCCCCTGTGTGCAAGTGTTATCCACTTCTTTTTTTTAATTTTTTTTTTTTTTTTCAAATATAAAACAAGCGAAGAAGAGTGAAAAAAAAAAAATTTATTTATGCATCTGGAAAAAAAAGGAGGAAAAAAATAATATGAAAATGTAGATCAGATGAGTGGGGAAACGTGTGAAAGAGACCATCACACAAAATACAACATACGATCTCACTCATTAAGAACTCAGCATGATAAACCCCAGGATAATTATATTATTCACTCTTTGGTGAGGCTTTGAAAAAAAAAAGGAACTGGAGAAAAATGTAAATTTATTCTGGTTATTTCAGACGAAATAAAACACAAGAGAGAGAAAAAAAAAGAGAGAGAGAGAGAGTACACTGATTTTTCGAAATACATGGAAAAAGAAGGAATAAATATATGTGAAAAAGAATAAATAAATAAGAGAAACACACACAAAATCTCGTTCATGGAACACTGAACAGTGTGTCTCCATTTTGTGTTTGTGTGTGCGGAAAAATAAAACGACACACACAAATTCCTCGCACTCACCGCGCCAAAAGTTAATTACGCGTTACACGCTTTTACCATTTAATCTCGAGGCTAAAACTTCTTTTATACACAGAGATACACACGTGTGCGTACAAAGAAAAAATAAAAAAAGAATGGAAAAAATAAATTGACAATTTCTTTTTTTTCCGTGCGTTTGATCAATTTTATATTTAAATCAACACAACTCTGGGGCTCTTTTGCCTCCAATCATTAATTGCTTTCTTAATTGAATAATTTTCGATAACCCAAAAAAAAAAGGCATTCAATTAAGTATTCAATAGCTCTAATTGATCGAATGAAAATTTCATTGCGTAATTAAATTCAAATTTACAAATGATGTTCCAACCAATTATCGTCATTTCCAGCTGTAATGAGGATTTCTTTAAAAAATCCTTCATTCCAAAATTAATGGCTGGAACTATAAATAATTTTGGTATTAAGTTAGTGTTTCATCGTGGTGAATGAGGTCACCACCAAATTAACTCATTTGCTTTTGTTTTATTTATTAGTTCGCTTCGTTCTCTTAAGGATGTTCTATAGGTATTTTATCAAAATTTAAAAATGTACGATTTCATTGAAATTTTTTTCCAAGGTTCTCCAAATCATAAAAAAACCGTATGCAAAATTTTGGATTTTTTTCATACCTGGTTTAAAAGTTATAAATTTTTTAATAACCATTTTTAACATGATTCTTATGGAAAATTCACAAAAGCTTAAGAAACTTTTCGAAAAATTGTTCAAATTTGGTGAAACTTCGGATATAGGTGAGAAATAACCCCCCGCACAATTTGTTCATTTTTATACAACGATTGGGTCAATAATTGGCATTAAAATTAATAAAAATGCTTGAAAAATTGTCGATTTCGCGTAAGTGCTGCCAACTTGTGTCGCCAGAATTCACTAGAATTCAACGCTTTTTTCCAAATAATTCTCAAACTAATTAAATAAAGGATACAAAAAATATCTATGAAATGTAATGATAATAATATAATATTTGAACACTGACAGCGTTCCATAATTCCCTGAAAATCATTTTAATGAGGAATTTAATAAATCATTATTTCATGTTCAGGGATTGGAACACTGACGAAATCACTGCCCCTCTCATGCCGCACAACCCCCGCTTACGGTAGGTATAGAACATCCTTAACATTGATCGAACGCAGGTATTCAGGAGCGTCTTATTAAGACTCTAGAAATGATTTCAGTAGTGAAGAGGTAAAACAGGATAAATCGACTTATCCTTGTGATTATTTTGAAAGAAATAGCTCGGAAACTAAACGAGATAAGGCGATATCACTCATCTTTTTTGATAGAAAATTTCAAGAGTTACAAAACAGATTCGAGGCAAAATCGTCCTATCTCGCTTATTTTTTGAGGCATTTCCAAAAAAGTGAATGAGAAAAAAAAAGACTTATCTCGTTTTACCTCTTCACTACTGATTTAGAATGAGTGAGTTTCTCTCCGTTTCTCCCACACTCTCACTGCCAAAAAACCTCTCCAAGGCAGAGATTTTGCGATTTTGTAGCTCGAAGTGGTGCGAAATAGTGAGATGAGACTCCATGTTATAGGGGAAATAGGGGCAAAATGGATCTAACGATCGAAATGAAGCTTCAAATATGTTTTCACTGATTTCAATGGAAAATTTCCCCATTTTTCTCGATTATGCCTATAAAAATTGGCCTGAATGAATATTTACAGAGATATCAACTCTTCGCCCATTTTGAACTAATCCAAAAAGAATTTCTTATACATATTCAAAGAAGAATCTCAGAATATTTATTAATTTTTGTACTATCTTGAGAGTATAACTGTAAATTTTTAGCTCAAAATATTGAAAATTAAGAAAGTCATGAATTTTTAAGTGAAAAAATACATTTTTTGGGGGTTTTTCTTTTCGAAGCTTGTTTTAACTAACTTAAATTAAACAAATCACTACAAAACCGATTACATTTTGAAAAACACAATTGAAACCATCAACACGTTGGGTAATAAATACCCCTTGTGCTAGTAATGTTATATGGAGGAGTTGTGCCAGTTAAAAGGTTAAATTCCTCCCAAATTATTACAAACAGTAGACTTTGCCTGTATTTTAAAAAGTATTTGCCAGGACAATTCTACGTATTGGGAATTTTTTTTTCAGCGTGAAGGAGTCTATGAAAAAAATGGAAGAAATTCACCAGCAATCCTCACATATTACAGACTTTTCCCGAATTTTTTCAGATTTTTTCATGGAGTCTTTAAATCTAAAAAAAAAAAATTCTGGATTCTGGTGACAAGGAGGTCAATTTTGCCCCATTTTTACCCTTTATGTAGTTAAAGACATTAGCCCCTCTTTCTCCAATGACCCATATAAATTATGAAAAAAACCGTCTAGCTGCCCAGCATTATCATGAACCAACACATATTCTATCACAAAAATTTAGCATCCCAAATCACCCCATTATACCCTTCAAATTAAAACAAATGACTTCATCAATTAAACAGAGAGAATTGTTGAATAAAATTTTCTGCTTATTAAAATTAATTGATCATTAAATTTCACCAATAATTGTTTTGCAATTGACGTATCGCTGCAAAAATTCCAATTTATTCATTGAGAATGCATTTTTCAATTGGAATAATAATTTGCGTACATTCAAATCAAAAAACTAGAGAAAATTTTATAATTTTTTCAAAAATTCCTGCAATTTTTTAATTTTCGCCATGAAATCTTGAAATCTCTTGGCACTTCCTGAAATTCCTTAAATTCTCATAAAAATCCACGAAATCTTCAGAAAATCGTTTAATTTCTATAGATTCCAACAAATCCCACAAATTTTAATAAAATCTGCTGAGAATTCGAGAATCTTTGAATTTTTACAATTTGAAGTATATTGTACACAATTTTCAGGAGTGATTCCCCCCCCCCCCTTCAGAAATTACCTCTCCACCTCCGCCCTTAAAAACCCCCTCGCCCATATCTTTCCCAATAAAACATGATTGGATATAAAAAAATCCAATCCAGCTGCACACGAAAAATCCCCTGAAATTTTCACACCTACGATAAATTGACGTACGTGTGGAGTAAAAAAAAAAAAAAAATAAACCCAACGATGACTAGTATTTCACACCGCTATTTTGTTTCCATCCTGATTACATTATCCACCATTCTTCGGGGTGTAGAAAAGAAGCCTGACATCTATATCGTAGCCCGTCATTAATCAAAGTCTATAATAAATGCGCCCATTGCATGCAGCAAGCCAGGCGATTGCTTCGCAAGCTCCACACAAGCCCATTCTCTCCCCCAAAACAATGATGACGCAGTGATTCTTAAGATGATCCTGTCCATTCGATAAACCCTCCCCCCCCCCCCCCCCCCCCCAGAGATCTTCATCGTCTTATTCTCGTTGTCACGATGTGACGATAACACCAGTGCCAGTATTTTTCAGATAGCCCTCTTTCATCTGCCCTCCATCTTCTCTCCCCCCTCTTTTTCTTCTTCTATTGGACTGCATGTTAAAACGAGAATAATAAACTTGTCCCGCAGACACTCTAAAGAATGACTTATTGAACAGTGTATTGGAGCGAGTAAACAAAACGAGTCAACGGCTCGTATAGCCTTCAATGTATGGAGACTCGTCATAAATCGGTCGAATGGTACTTTTCCCTGTGGAGAGAGGCACAGAGGCGGAAACCTCTGATGGCTCTTTGCCCATCCTCTCTCTCTCTCTCTTTTTCCCTTTTTTTCCCCTTTATTTCACCTATCTGTGCAAAAACATTTTCGTCTTTACTCAAATTCTGAAAGAAAAAAAAAAAAGCCACCCATTTTCCCTTGGTGGGCGAGTTGCCATTCCTTCCATTACATTCACGTGCTCTGTGTGTAACTTTTCGAGAGGAACCACTACATGTTATACGCAAAAGAGGCGTCTGGCAAACGTGCAGAGATAGACACACTGGGTGGAGCAATGAAGAGGGAAGAAATTGTGAATACGAAAAAAGGGAAAAGTGTATGTGTGGGAGAGAAAAAAGAGAGAGAGAGAGATGAAAAAAAAAATGTGGAAAGAAGTGGTAAGAAGTGGTGTGGTTGAGGAGTGTGCGGTTTTGCCCATTGCCAGAAGGTCCCCTGCTGAGGACCCAGAGAATTCTTCAAAAGACACCGCCACCCCGGCGTTTATACTTCTGTGCTCTTCTTTCTCTCTCAATTCTTCTTCTTTCTCCTTCTTTTTTTTTTACCGAAAAACTTTCTCATTTTTATTATCTTCTTATTCTCCTTTCAGTTTGTCTATTCAAAAAATTTCGTGGACCTGCACTCATCCTCTCCCCCCCCCCCCCCTCTCCCCTTCCCTCTATTCTCTCAGCGGACATCAACCGTCTGGCCCCGGGAGCTAATAAATCACTCGGCGAGAAAAATGTGTAGACAAAAGGGAAATTTTTTCCTTTTTTTTCCCCCCCGAGTTGCATCGATTTAGTGGGTTAAGGCGGGTATAATGATGTTTTAAATAATTCGCAGGCACGTGTGTGTGTAACACCCACTGAGGTTTAGAAATGTTTTAAAAAAATGGGAATTATCGTTTGGAGAATGACGAATTCAAAAATAATGTACAACAGATGGCTACCGACAGGAAAAATTCACATGTTAACCGTGAAATAATGTAGATATAATTTTAATTATATACTTTTTTTTTGGGAGAATTCTTAATTGTTACTTTACGATGATGACTCAAGTATTTTCATAGTCTGTTAATTTTTTTTAAGAATGCTTTCAACTCTTCGGTAATTTTCACCGAACACAGTTAGGAAAACTAAGTTGACTATATTCATGTCTTTGATATGAATTAAATGAAATAAAATGTAAGGATGATCAGATAATTTTCAAATAATTTCAAGAATGCTCAGAAAATAATATTAAAATACAATATTTTATTTATTTTATTATTATTTTATTAATTTATTATTTATATATACATTTGAGGATGACAAAGTAGTAAGAGTGACTGAGTGTCAATAGTGTCTTGAAAGATATACAGAGGTGGCTTAAAGATTAGATAAGATAAATAATATCGTGGAGTAACGAGTCTTACATGATAATTTTAAACAGTAAATGTAAATAAAAAGAACAAGTAGGGAAAGATAGAAGAAAACCATTGTTACCAACGTTTTATTAAACAACATGCATATTCACCAGTATTTTAATGTTATTTTCAATTTTAACCTCAATTTTTAATGATGAATTTTGTATTATTATGATTTCTAGAACCTGAGGAAGCCTCAATAGAGCAGGCAAAACGTCGTTCATTTGACAATTAATTAGTATTGTTAAATTAATTTTTTTTTTCAACATAATAATTCACAAACATGGAAATGAAAAACACAATTGATTTGAACAGTGTTATACATTTCAAATAATCAGATCCAGGCTATTATTAACAATGTCAACTTCAGGAGAACACTCAAGAATTAGATGAATGATATTTTTATTTTATTCACTCAATTTACTGATAATAAACTGCACAGAGGGAAATTTCGTTTGTACGCCTAACAAAAATCCTATTGTTGAGGTCATTTTCGTAATCATCGCAATTGATTCTAGTACACAGTACTAACTGTTTAGTACATGTCACCAAGTCCTTGTGCGAAAATTTTGATACGTAAGAACAGCAATGGCAAATGTCACTACGACTATATTAATGTTGTTAAAATTTTACTATTTTCAGTATCGTAAAGATATTAGATTTTCCTTTGCAAAAATAACCCAATTCGTTTGTTGTTACTTTCGTGACTCTATGCAGTATAAAAGTTTCTATAATTGACAAATGATCATACTGATACTTTAACTATGCGAAAATTGTAATCACTAAATTGTGATCATCTTCTTCTGTTGCAGTAGATTCATATGGTTTGATTTACTACTTGACATAATGATGCTAACTTTTCATGTCTAAAGTTAGCATTACCAAATCTTAATGGTTGAGGTCTTCTTCAACTGATATTTTATTGTTACTAAAATTATATCTTTCTCTCTGTGTGGCTCGATATCCGTATGTATGAAAATCGTTTGAACGACTGACTTGTTCGTCAAATAAATCAAAATATATATCATTCGTCAGGACAAAAGGTCTCTTCAATGTATAGCACTATTCCTTGAGAAGTACCCACACACTCAAAATCAGTCATTTTTCGTTTATTACTTGAATTATTTCCTACAAAAAATTAATGGAAAATTTTAATGCATTCAGAAGTATTTTTTTAATTCCGTTAAGAAGGAACCATTGGAGCCACCTGCGAGATGTGCAGTGCACGAGGGCACCTGGTTCACTCCACTCCCTCTCAATGGCGCCACTTCTCTGTGATGAATAAAAAGAAGTGGATGAAAAAAATAAAAAAAAAATAAAAAAAGAATAGTTCCCCTCCCCCTTTTTTTTCTCTTTAGAGAGAATATTAATTCGTTTCAGTGATGTTAATCTAAATATTAATAGAATATTAATCGGATTTGTATAAAATACTCATTCCTCATGGCGGTATTTCTTTGTCAGGCACAGAGAGAAAAAAAGAGAGGATAGAAGGATTGAGCTTGCTATATAACCGGTAAATTATTCCTCCTGAATTTCCGACTAGAGCGTAAAAAGCACCGGAATTTCATAATATGCAGAAGTAAATTTTATTATTCAATTCTCTTTCATTCTCTCCTAAAAGTAAGTCACATGTAAAAGAAAAAAAAAAAGGATGAGAGTAAAATTGATTGAATTCTCCTTTTTTTAAACTCTGCAAATTAAATCAATTAAATGATACCGAAGCTATGTAAATTTTTATTCAACAAGGAAAGGTCACTCGAATATATTCCATTCATTTTTCTTTTTTTTATCCCCCCCCCCCCCTATTTTCAATATTTGATGATAACTGAACTGAAAGAAATGACCAAAGTGTATGGGGTTATGTTTATGGAGACATTTTATTACGTAGTGTGATTTCTCCAGGGTATTTTGAAGTTATTTTTTCTCATTTCAACATCACGAGGATGGTGTGTATATATATTTCCCATTTTACATGTTCTAGATTGCGATGCATGAATTATTGGTTGAAAAAAAAAAAAAAAACAAATAAAGTGGAATATGTTTCGGCCCTCCCATGGAGATTTCCACGACACACACATCTCTCTCTCTCTCTCTCTCTCTGTCTCTTCATCCTCTTCTTTTCTATAGATTTCTCTCCTGTATTTACATACATTTTTTATTTTCTTATTCTCTCTTCTTCTTTTACACTTTCCATCACTGACTGAAAGTGATGGAATTGCCCTTGGGGACCAGCCTACGCATATTTACGTGACCGCGTGTAAGAGTTGTTCGCACGACTCGAGAGAGTCCTCTTTCCTCTTCTTCCTTATATATATATATATATATATTCACTCTTAACTTCTCCATTGCAAATGCGCCATTTTGTTATTTCTATAGAGATACTAGGCCTCCTCGGCATAACTCGACTCACGCAAATGAGTATTAACATATCTGCAAGGAAGAATGAGAAAAAGAGAAGAAGAGGAGGGGAGGAGGAGGGGGAAACATGCGCCCCTGTAATTACCCGCGTAATTACACAGGCGTGGCTCATGCCGTCATGTACCTCTTATGATACTTGACGCAATTGCAAAAATCCCCATCACCACGACCATACTCTGTCATTTCTTCCTACTCCTTTACAAAGTTCCTTTATATCCCATACACAAAACCTTTTTTTTTTGCCTCCTCCTCCCCCCCCCCCCTTCATTTTTCTCTTGATATTCATGTTTTGAATTAATTATACATGTATATGTACTTTGAGTTGCAATGTAGAATACACCGAAGCCATACTCTCTCTCTCTCTCTCTCAGAATTATTATTATACTACATCATGAAAGGATTATTGCACGAACGAGGACGAATTTAATACCCTACTATGACCCATTTAATTATTGATAAAATACGGGCGCTAATTGGATTACATTAATTGTTTAAATTTTTCTTTATAACAAAATATATATTGCGAGATTTTATCGAATTTTGATAAATCAAATGGATAATCCTGTCATGCTTAAATTTCATTGGTTGATCGGAATCACGAGTTGTGCGGAATTATTCAGAAATATGTGTAAAAATACGCCTTTTTCCCCTTTGATCCTTCAAAAAGAGGCTCCCTTCAATTCCATGGAATCGGAAGCTGTGGTTGAAGTTATTATTATTGTTATTATTATTATTATTATTCTAGTGAAGAAAGTCTAGGCCTCATGACCAAAAAATTTATAACTTCCGTTTCTTTGTTATTATGTAAAATCAATTATGTTTTTTTATTTTTTTTACAGAAAAAAGTTAAATTTTTGTATAAAATCGTTAATAAAAGATTTATACAAGATGAAATTCTCAAATCTGGTTCAGTGAGTCTGTGGAGAATGTAATGAGAAATGAAATAAGCCGTAAAAACATGAAATTAATTGAAGAGTGAAAAATTTTCATTATTTTTTACATTGTTTCAAATTTTTCAAGATTCAAAGAAATGTAAAAAATAATGAAAATTCTTCAATTTTCAATCAATTTTTTGTTTCTATGACTTATTTTACTGCTCATTACGTTCTTGACAGATTCACTGAATCAGATTTGAGGATTTCGTCTTTTATAAATTGTTATTAACGATTTTATACAAAAATTCAACTTTTTTTTCCAATTCCGCTTTTCGATTATTCTTAAAAGAATAAAATTACATTTTCACTAGTAGCATTAATCACATTCGTTCATTTGCGTCCAAAAAATTCGCAAGGTCCATACGAAAGCCCAATTAGACAATAAAATCAGATTATATGAAATTAAAAAAAAAACAAATTATTTCATTATATTACGAAAATAAGTACTTTTTGCACTACGTGCTTTAAAAATCATACTTTTTTTCCTTCCTGTCAATAACTTTTTTTTTTTTTTCATTTTAAAGTTTATTAATTATATATACATCAACATATTTGCATTATATACAGGTTTAAAAATAAACTTACTTAAAAAAATTTCTGTCAATAACTCGAGTGCTTCCATGGAACAATATCAACCCAAAATTTATATGACACAAAAACAAAAAATGAACGAGAAAAAAGTCTTATAATTTTAATACAGATTCAGGGAAAATTCGAAAATAATCATCTAGAATAATTGATCTGATGGTATTCAGCTGGTGATCAGCTGAATACCCCACATCACAATCTACTCATCTAAATAAAAATAAATCCAAAAAAAAAAAAAAAACAAACATTTATCATAAAATATCATCAGACGATTAAAATATGTGACCGAGATTGAAGCCACAAATCTTCGAAGTTTCGAAAACCATACAATTAATTATGTTTATGACATGGTCCATAGTGAGTAACCCATGCAGTGAGATATGAATCTTCCAGCTCGTTGGCCATACACAACGAAGCGTTACGTAGAGAGATTTGCTCGCGCGTGCTCGAGGGCAAAAGGGGTTGCTCCATTCTGTACGTATGAAACCGCAGTAGGTTATACCCCTTTATCCTCTCCAGACCCCCATGGGGTATTTTTTTTTTTCGCCTCCTCCATATATTTTCAGTCTGTCGAAATACGTTCACTTCTCTCTTTTCGCTCTTTCCTATTCCCCCCCCCCCCCCCCCTCCCCTCCCACCGAGTTTTTCTGACTCTCAAAACGTTAGCCACTGTATTATATACATTTCTAGAACCGTTTGCCATTGTTATCGATGGGTTACGGTATTTTGTTGCGTCCGTTGTAAGTGACGTTTTTGCGAGAAGGCGAGAACTATCGCTCCCGGCTCTTTCTCCCTCATTCCATCGTAGAAATCACCCTTGCGAATAAAAAAAAAAAAAAAAAAAATGAAAAAAAAGAGGAATTAAGGGAATGAGAGAAAATAAAGGATAAATAATAAAATAGAAATAGAGAAAGAGAGATAGAGGTAAAAATGGCAATGGCAATGGCAATGGCGAGTAGTCCGGAACACAAGCGCTGGCCGTATGTCATGGGTATATAACCCATGTTACTATTGAACAGCATGGCTCATCGCCGCTGGCAAATCTATATGTTATTTATGGTTCGTGATCGAAAAACAAAGGAAATAAAAAGGAATTCTCCAATTTTTTTTCTCGTTTTTTTTTTCCTCTCGTTTTTAGAGAGAAAGGGGGAGGGGATTTCGATGGTGTAGAAAGCGCTCAATAAAAAAGTAGAGAAGAGGCGAAAAGCGCAACGACGTGAGTCATTAAGCTTGCCGACAGGTATTTCATCGTACTGGTGGTGATGGAGTACAGAGGCAGAGGCATCAAAGAGGAAATGTTTTTACGTTGAAATATAGAAAGAAAAAAAAAAAAATATACCCAATTCTGTAGAAACAAAAGGACCAATTGAAATGATTGTTTTTTGGTTCAACGATTTTTAATAAAAGAGAATTTTTTATTCGAGGATTCATGGATTTGTGATATTTTAGGTTTTTCCCTTTTTTTTTTCTTTTTTTTTTTTCCCCAAGGTTTAGAGGATTTTTATTGAAAAATTGCAACTATGTACATGCGATGGATTCATCAATTTGACAAAAAAAAAAAGATATTAGCTAAAGCGATGGAAAGCAAATAGTGTTGTACAGGATGAAGGAAAATCAGATAGATTGGTTACAAGTGTTTCGAAATTTGGTGAATAATATCCAAGCGTAAATTGAATTGGACCAAACGAGCATCATTCCAATGATCTGTTTGTATTACGAACATATATAATCATTCTATTTTGTGGAGAATGATGATGATGATGATGATGATAGTAATAGTTAGTGGAACACAGTGAGAGAGAGAGAGAGTGAGCCCATTGGTGCATGAAATACAAACGAAACGATTTCAATTATGTCTATGAAATGGATAATCGTGTTGGATAAACCGTAACGTAGACATTCAGATTGAACGAATTGATAAAATGGAATTTACTTGTAACTGTAGACTCGTGTTTTGATGTGTATCAATAAACAAGTTTCCATGATTAATTTCGGTTGAAAAGGATGCATTATTCCTCATTTTCTACTATACATTGACATCGGTTGGAGTCGGGTATTTTCGGACGCTATCGTGCACTGAATTACATTGCGTATCGAATTACATTCGGATCTGCAATAGCTCACTATCAAGTAATTTTTCATGAAATTTATTGAATTATTAAATAAATTGAATGCTTTTTATTACTGCACATTATGTTGTACAAAGGAAATATGTATATTGTACGTTACAGCTATTCGCACCAAACACATTTCCAAATATTACCTCCAAAGCAATCGGAAAAACCACTAAAACCCCACTAAATTCAAATAAAAACTCCCCAAATTGGAACCAAATGATTTTTTTACCCTAATAATGAAGCTTTTAATAATAAGCTCTTATAAGATTTTAATAATTCATTGTCATCATTATAAACAAAACTAACGGTTGGAATTACATTAGTAATAGCTGCATAACATGCACTTTTATCATAATAAATAAGCACACATTACAGCGCCATCTAGCAAAAGTTGAGTTATTTAATCAGGCGCTAAATTTGATTCACTTATTGTTCAACGTATGAAAAAATTCTTGGATAATTTTTTCGGAAGAGAAATTGAAAATTTCTCCACAAAAATACCCCAAGTAAAATTTAACCTCCAAAAAACTCCCTGTGTAAGTTTTTTCCCCTCAAATTTAGGGGGAAACCCCCCAAGTTGGCAATACTGCACTGGGAGTCGAATCCAGGATCTTCCGATGTCGTGTCGGTCACTTTACCGATTGAGTTATCCAGTTCTATACCAAATTTCCATTCGAATCACTTTGAAATCCCACTCAGACAGCCATATCCCCATTCCACTGCCCATTATACAGCATTTTGAATCAAATTTTTAATTCATTTTTGATGGACTGAATTTATGACATATTTTCCAAAGTTGGTGGAGAATTAAAACAAATTTCAGGAACGTGCAATTTTTCTCATCTCGTATTTTTTTGATATAATTATATCTAATTAGATATATTGAGATCCAGAACAGTGCACTAGTGGATCCATCGATTACTATTTGATTGCCATTCGATTGGGGGATTGACTTGTGCGCTCACCTGATCACTAGTCGAGCATTAGACGATGGTAATATGAATAATAATTTTATATGAAAATATGAAAAGTAATTTTTCCGTGGATGGTGCAAATAGCAACATCGATGTTGTGTTTGCAGAAGCATATCGTTGCCCTAGAAACAAAAGGGCGTAAGTGCCATGCTTAAACACAGGAATTACGCCTCTTTGCTTCTAAGGTGACAATCAATAAAGATATTTAAAAAAACACAATATTTAAAGTTTCATGCAATTAAATGGATTGGAATTCACTGAATGACAGTCTCAACAAAGCAAAAATCCCAGTCAAAAGTTAATAATACAATAACGGAAAAAGGATTTTTACTTAATTATTAGCCACAAGTCAGTAGTGACTGTTTATCAAAGATTCGAATCTATTTCCACTCCATCGACAATTGAATTATTTATTTCCTACATTTTCGTGGTTTCATCGATCAAAATAAAATGACGAGCATTGCGGTTTACAACTGAATTTTTTTTTATAAATACATCCATCATTTTTTTCTATATTTGACTTTATTGAATTAAAAAATCCATGAAAATCGTCACGAATCGGTTTTTTTTTTTTTAGACTATTTGCGGGCTTTGTGGATGGAATTGTTTCTCATGCTCCAATTTTTTATCGACTCATGAATTACGATATCTGAATTTTTTACGCATCCGCTGTGACGATCAGTAAGAAATTCAACGAAACTGCGGTATAAACAAAGAAATAATGACTGAAATCGATCACACACCGGGTTTGGCAAAAAAGTTAATTACAAAATCATCCACACAATCTGACCAAAGGGAAACCACATCGAACCCATATATTGTTACTCCCCCCCCCCCTTTTCCCCTTTCATATACTGACCAGTCTCATTTCTTCGTCTCAACTTTTCGATATTCAGTGCCAATCTCATTCGGCAAGGCATAATAATGTGGGTTCTTGCATTGGCGAACGAACGAGAATGCAAATTATTTTCAAACAAGTGTGGATAACTCTTCAGCTGCTCCATACGATTTCCCAATGTTGATTTTGAATTCAACAAATGATTATTTTTAGTTATTTTTTTTTTCATTGGAATAACAATTTGATTTTTCTCTCATTGTTGAATTTTCATTCTTTTAAGTATTGGATTGGAATATTCACTTCTTTTACATTTTTTATCAACGAACCGAGAATATAAATGTCAAAGTGAATAATTTTTGCAATTTTCACTGATAAATTCAATAATTGAAGTCTTTATTTAACGAATGTGTGTCAATTAAATTCGTCAGACGTTTGTAATTCAATTAGGGTAGAATCTCATCTAACGGTCGATAAAACAGAAAAAAATGAGGATTTGTAGGTTAGTTCCCAATAATTACTGATGATTAGGGAAAAAGTGATTAAACTACTCGAAAGTCATTTCTTCAGCTTGTGAATATAATTTTCTTCTTCTCGTATTTTTTTTACATTAATCTCCTATTACATGCATGAGATAGAGAGAGAGGCAAATAGTTACGACTACCTTCTAATTGAATAGTAAAAAAGAGAAAATGAAATATTTTCCGTGTTTCTCAATTTCAATTTTAATATTATGACAACTTACATTTATCTAAAAGTAATTAGCCATAATAATGAATATATATCAATCATTTATGTCAAAACGAAATAATGTTTAACTCATATTATTGAAATTAATTTTCTTGATTGTTTTATTTTAGAGCCTGAAGAAGCTCCTAATCGAGGGCGAAACGTCGCAAATTTAGAAATAAATGTAAAGATTGACTTTTACAATTTATTTTATTTTGTCCAATATCCCACATAACCTCTAATTAAATCTTCTAATTAAAATTTCTCAATAACTATACGGTGAATTGAATATTTTTTTCTTCTATTATTTCGTTAAAATGCTGTTCTCTTCGCCAATAGTTTTTAAATAATGGATCAATCCTGTGGTTTTTCAGTAATTTCTCCATTTCTGTCGGATTTAGGGCGTTTCATCCCCACCACCGCTATTTTCAGTAACTTTGATAATTCATATCTCATAAATTGCACAGACAAAAAAGATGAAAAAATTCAGAAAAATGTAAAAAAAATATCATTTTTTCTACGGCATCGAAAAAATAAGGGGTCACTTGGATACTACCTTAAATCAATTTTTGATTTCACAAATCAAGCACCCAGACATCATTAAAAAACAGATAATTCCTGAAAATTCCACGAATTATCTCTTATTATTCTCGAATTTTAGATTAAAATCAACGAATAAGCAGGTGTGTCTAGACAGAATGACCCATCACTCCTCCACCAACAAGAAAAACCCTTAGAAAAAATTCACTTATCAAAACTGAACAATAAAAAGATTGATCGATCCATCCTACTCCTTCACAATTTCAAAATCGTTGGATATTCATTGGAAAACAGAGACAAATGAGACTCGTGTCATTTATTTGAGTGACTGGAGCCACCCGTGGTTGCGCAGCTGGTAACCACACTGCATTTGCCGATATTAATACGTTGGTATACGTCATTCATGTAACGTACATACAAAATGTTTGTGCTAGTGGCACTTATCAATCATAATTGAGTAGAGGCTAGTGTAGTTAAATTGCCGGATCCATTGAATATTTCCATCTCCAAAAAAAAAAAAAAAATTCAAAATTAATAAAATCATTTCTCCTCAAACATTTACACAGCCAACAAATTGAGATAGAATTCGAGTTTATTTGAGTTATACATTGACTCACGTGAATATCATCAAATAATAGTACCCATTGAAGGGCTTTTGTTAGTCTCCAACAAACATTCAGAAATTAATATTCTCACTGTACAATCATTAAATTCAAAAATAAACAAACTTCTCACTGTCGTAATTAACGAAAATTATAATATTTCACCAGGTGCATTAAATAATTACACAAAAATTCTGAGACGACATATTTCCATTTCTTCATCTCATAAAAAAAAAAAAATTAAAAATTAAAAAAACCGGTTGCACACGACAAGTGAATAGATAACTAACCGACAACTTTTCGCTGTCTCCTTTGAGTCTCTATGGATCATATAATTCTGGTCTGCCATACCACCAAGTAAAGATGCAGCATGCGATGCCACATCCAAGAATTCTCATCAATCATTCAAATGTAACACACGGAGAAACATAAATAAAACTGGGGCAAAATGGACCATTTTTTTAACATGATTCATGAATTTTTTCCGGAGTAAAAGAGTCGGTGAAAAAATCTGAAAAAATTTGAGAAAATGCTCCAATATCTGAAGATTGTTCGTGAATTTTTTTGAATTTTTTTGAAGATTCCTTCACTCTCAAAAAAAATCCCAAATCATTTTGAGATGCAGGTCCATTTTGCTCGCTTTGCTCCTACAACGAGTTTGTTCCCCTATTCCCTTCTCTCGCTCTTTATTCCTCTCTCTCTCAAGTTTTGTATTCGTTTCAACTCGGCCGGTTCACTTTGTCTTGACATCTGTCGGTGCCCAAGCCCACATGCACCGACAGCTAACACACACATACACCAATAACATCGTCCTTTTTATCCATCCCTATTTTTTAAAATGTCTATCTCTCTTTTTCTCATCTTTTCATTTTATTTGTCTCAATCTCTCTCTCGAGAGAGAGGCTGGTCTCTGCACGCACAATGTAATCTCATAAAGGATTCAAGATGAACAGACATGATACTAATATTAGCTGTTACAACTTGAGCCCAATGATCAATTCGATTAATCGCAGTTGGTTGAGAATTATTTATTCATTTCAATGCTGTTCATTTGTTAAAACGTATTAATACGATTCTTTTTTTTTCGAATAATAATTCATGAGTTACTGTATTTGCATTCGATTTGTTTGAACTCTTCGGAGAGTAAATATTTATTTTTTTCCATTATTTGAGTGAAACAATGGGGTAATCCTATTATTTTCTCTGATTAATTATAATATAATGAAAGTTTGAATGAATGCATGATTATTCTTTCGATTTTCCATTTATCTTTAATTGGATCAACCATCAGAAATTTCATGCTCTTCATGCAAGCTATAAGTGAAAGAATCAGATCACTTGAACACAACCAGTATCATCACTGAACCCTAAAAAAAAAACGATAAATCATGTGGGAATGATGAGTCACTGTGATCAATATTTCAAAGAGTTTATCCCTTTTAACTCAGCACAATTCCCGGTTATTATCGATTTAAGAGTACAAAAGAGCATTAAATATGTTTTCCTCTATTTTCATCACTCAAGTTAATCTTTTAAAAAAATAGAAAACAAAAGCATATTTCAATGCAGATATTTTGTCATTGATTCTAGGGAGTTGACCCCTCAAGTACGGGGTCCATATAGAGACCCTCACCACGTTGCATAAAAATTTCAATATCTCTTACAATTTTCAAGATTTTTAGATTTTGCAAAATGCTTCGTGAAGGTGGATAATTCAAATTTGATATGCAACCTTTCGAAAACAATTAATTCGATTTTAACTAATTAATTTTTGAGGGATTTGTTTTTTTTTTCAAACTTCTGATTTCACATGCCACAAGGCGCCTAGCCGCTACAACGGTTTGGCTCGCTTGAGGGGTTAAGGTAGTATCGCAGCGAACTCGAGTACAGTTAATCCCTTATTTTTTTGATGCAGTATCAAAGATGCTATTTTTTTACAATTTTCTGATTTTTTTTCATAATTTTTGTCCGTGCAGTTTATGAGATATGAATTATCAAAATTACTGAAAATAGCGTTGGTGAGGATGAAACGCCCTCAATCGGACAGAAATAACGAAATTACTAAAAAACCACAGGGTTGACCCATTATTTAAAAACAATTGGCGAAGAGAACAGCACTTTAACTAAATAATAGAAAAAAAAATATTGAATTCACCGTATGGTTATTGAGAAATTTTAATTAGAAGGTAGTCGTAACTATTTGCCTCTCTCTCTATCTCATGCATGTAATCAGAAAAAAATTGAGAATGTTCCCCAATATGTCTGCATTATTGTTGAATTTTTCCAGATTTTTTCTGGAAGTACTTTTTTCTAATGAAAATTCTGAGAAAAAATGAGTTCAATAACAAGGAAATTTACGGAAAATACATAAATATTTTTTTTGGATCGGAGGACGTTGCGAAAAAATCTGGAAAAATTTGGAGAGATGCTCTGAAATGTCTCAAATGTTCGTGAATTTTTTCAGATTTTTTTGTAAAGATGCCTTTCCGGTAGAAATTCTAGAAAATAAGAGATTCAGCAAAATGATTTTCTTCAATTTTTCACAAGCTGAAGACATGATTTTCGAATAGTTCAATCACTTTTTCGTGTAAATTAAAGCACATTTTCCCGAATTACCAGCAATTAATCGAAAACTAACCTACAAATCCTCATTCTTTCCTGCTACATCTTAATAAATCCACTCCTCAAATTTAAGAGCAGAATGTAAATAAGTAGAAGAGCTCTAGTTACCTACAAAAAAACAAACACGTAGGCCTTGTATCTATACCTATAGGCAAACACACAGCCTACACGTATTGCTAACAGCCCACGCACTTCCATCGAAGTAGATAAATTCCCCACTTTATTAACTCCGCACATAAAATAAAGAAGTTTCAGCAGTAACATTTTTCTCAAATTTTTTAAATTCAAAGGGTAGAATCAAAGGCAAGAGGGAGAAGAGGTGTTTTCCCGGTCATAGCCTCAAGCAAGGAATAATAATTACTCATTCAAATAGATGAGAGACTCGAGAGGGTGGCAATCTAATCCATCGTCTTATCACACGTCCCGTCTGATAAAATAGAACGAGAGAGAGAAAGAGAGAAAGAGATGAGAAGAGAACAGAAGAGATCAGAGGATTAAAGGAGGCCTGAAAATCGGATAGACGCCTCTGCTTTTCTCTCGTCCACCCCTTACCAATCAGTCTTCGACCTTAACCTCTCACCCCTCGTTCCCATTCATTCTATCTCATTCACCCCATTTGAAATCACCAATACCGAAAAGCTCTCTTTCTCTTTCTCTCTCTCTCTCTTTTTCTCTTTGTCCTGGTGACTTTTGGCGCCTCACTCTTTTCTTCGTGTTGTCGTCATCTCCCCTTGCACAGTTTCGCCACTTACTGTGATTGCCATTGAGAATTTACGGTTGCACTGTCGTAATGTAGTCGATGTATTTTCCTTGTCCTGTATATGTGTGCAGACAGGATACAATTGAGGAGAATCAGTGAAAGAGGGAGAAAATTAAATTAAATTAAATATCTGGTGCTATGTGGAATGTAATTCTTGATTTAGTTTGGGTTAAATCCGATAACTGAATTTGCGGTCAATTCAGTGGGAATCGTTACGATTCATGTGGATGAGATAAAAGCATCTCATCTCATTTTTATAATCTTTGGATTTTGTACTACGAGCATTGGAAGCGGGGCATGAATAAAATATTTTCATTTTAAAAAAATCATTCGTAAAGTACAAATGAAGTCGATTCAGCTTTACTGCATTTTTAAGTGCAAAAATACTGCTGTGTTAATAAATTTTGCTATGTGCAAGTGAATATTTCAAATTTTTGTCAATCAAAAAAATCTTAGTCAACTAATTTCTCGTTCAATTCCATAAAATATTAGTTTGCAGGAAGAATACCTAAATTTCTTTTAGACTTTCCAAAATTATTTCTGATGAACGACGAGAAAGCTAAAAAAAATTTAGCATGATGTTTCTTCTATTCATTAAATTTTTTTCTTTCAAAGAATTAATTGATTGAATACTATACTCGATCATACAGATGAAAACTAATCTATTAATATAAAGTAAAATTCTCCTTCTATAGAAAATTTTGCAATTGCTCAGAAGAAAATTTCTTCATAATTGGAAATTTCAGATTTTATCGTTTCTTCTCTATGACTCATACATCATAAAATTATATAGAGAAAACACTTAATCTCTACCAGAGTGCAAAAATTCTTAAATTTTGTAATTAAAGATCTTCGTTTTCTCACAATACCAAATATTTACAATAAATAAATTCAAGGATGTTAGGGCGAGGTGGTCGGACATAACCTTAATTTTTTGTATAAAATTATAAATAACTTCGTATACACAATTAAGTTCTGAAAATCATTTTCTCCAGGCTTGAAGAATGTAATGAGGAACAAAATAAGCCGTAAAAACAAAAAATTGATTGAAAATTGAAAAATTGGCTGCATTTTTTACATATCTCAAATTTCTCAAGATTTAAAAAATGTAAAAAATGCAGCCAATTTTTCAATTTTCAATCAATTTTTTGTTTCTACGGCTTATTTTCTTCCTCATTACATTCTTCAAGCCTGGAGAAAATGATTTTCAGAACTTAATTGTGTATACGAAGTTATTTACAATTTTATACAAATAATTAAGGTTATGTCCGACCACCTCGCCCTAACATCCTTAAAAAAATCAGTGCCATAAAATGGCCTAAACGTTGCATGATATTCAAATTATTTTCAGCTCATTAAATTACACTTCATAGTTGATCCCTTCAAATCAATTTTCTTCATTAAAATAAATAATTACATGAAACCAAATTTTTCTAACTACTAGACTGTTCCGTGCGCGTATAACTTTGCTTGGTGGGCTATAATTTAAAAATTTCCAATTGAATAATCCGACATTCTTTCCGTTTCGAACCATCTTCATTATATTCAACTTATTACTGTATTATTATTATTATATTATATTATTGATTAGAGAATTAATTAAGTACTTTTTTAATAAAATTGCGAAAATATGAAAATTGCATAATTTTGAAATTTGTGTTTTCCAATTGAGAATAACTCAGTAATCCGTTCTGTTTTATGAAAAAGCTTATTTTCAACAGGTTTTTTTTTCCTCAATCTCTCCTTCTGCAATATCCTTCGTTATCCGAATGTCGAAAAGAATGAGATTAAAATTTGTGGCTACTCGATATACACATTTGTAATCAAGGCAAAGTGGTTTTTCGTAAATTCCGGTGAATTCTGTGATTGCTAAGTGAGCTTGCAACTGAACATTCCGGATATAAGTCCTTAACCACAATCATGCATGGGTCCACTAGCTTCCTATGTGCAATCCCCATGAAATCCCTCTTTCTCTCTCTCTCACTCATGGACGAATTGTACTTTCATAATACAGGAGAACCCAGGATTATTTTCTGTAGCTCTCTAAACTCATCCACCTAACGCAGTCGATTTCCATATTATTTTTTATTTTTATTTCATTCTACTTTACCGCAGCATCAATTCACTGTATTTTCTCTCTTTTGCTCCATTTAACCGTAGTAGTAGCACAAATCCCATGGAAAAGTATCGAAATGGTTTATTCACCGTAGGGAAATTATCTTTAAAACGGAATCTTTAATGGTGACGTTCAATAAATTTTCTCTCAATCGCTGAAGCACTTCTCTCTCTTCTCCGCCCTACTCCTTTTTCTCTACCATAAACTTTCTGAGTATATACAGGTATAGAGGAACACTTTGTGCCTGCTCTCATGAATCTATAAATTAATTCTCTTGGGACTTGTAGCATCTTCGCATTATTCCTAGCACTGGCTTTTCCATGCTCAAACGATCGATACGATAGAAATAATTGAAGGGAATTAGGGTTTATCTAATTATACCCTTTGATTATTGAAAAGAAATCAATTTCTGATTTTTTAAATTTTTTTTCTCTTTTTTTGCACAAAGAGATTTATTGGTACTGATAATTTATTCAATTACGAGTACTGGATTTTCAGAATCGCATTCGATGAATGATAAATACAATTTTAACCGAATCAATTCCATTGAAAATTTTAATTCATGAAATTTTAAACTGATATTTTTTTTTTCATGTATTCAGAAATAATTAAATTTACAAAAAAAAAACAGGATTTTTCCACAATTTTTGAAAATGTTATCGAATTTTACTCTGATAACCTTGTTTTGTCCACATAATTTCTGAAAAATGGGGATTTTCCTTAATTCAAGATTTTTTAAGAATTTCCCTCGATTTCCAATTTTTTTTCTGAATTTTCCAGGATTTTTGTAAATTGAACTCCTACAAGCTTCTATTGCCCGCATTTTTCCCAAAAAATCAGCATTTTTTAAATAAATTCCTCTCCAATTTTCCCTTATCTTTTTTTTTTTCCACAAAAAAATTCATCATTAATGATAATTCATGAAATTACGACTCCTCGATTTTCATCAAAATCACATTCAATGAATAATAAAGACAAAATTTTAACCGAATTAATTTCCATTGAGAATTATAATCCATGAAATTTCATGCTCATATCACTGATTCTTCCATAAATTCAAAGATAATTGAATTTGAAGAGAATTAAATTTCCGAATACATATTGTCGAGAATGAGGCGTGATTAAATTTCCGGTTTAATCAAATCCAAGAGCTTCACTAACTTGAATCTCCTTTTGTCTCTTCAACGAAAATCAAAGCGTCAATTGCCATTTTTTTTTTTATTTTACTTCAATTTCATTTTAACTATTTCCACACTTAATGTAATTGTATCAGTAAATATACTTTTAACGAGTTCATTTAATTTGAAGTCTTCTTAATGTACCGGAAACATTATCAATCAGAATATTCGATCCCTCTGTATTTGACTCTTGTGCTGTGACTTTCCAGTTACTCGATTGATGCCCCAAACCTCTTTTTCCTTCATTCTATTTCATTCGTCATGTCTCATCTCCTCTTTTCTCTCTCTTTTTCTCTCTCTCACACCCATTGGATATAGAAATATAATCCATACACGCATGCCTGCATTCAGCGATATGATTGACGCCGAATATAATTCTCACGTTCGTTTTCCTCTCCTTTCACCAATCCTTCGTCATTCTCATACAGATTTAATTATTGGAATCGATCCATACGTATACAAATTTAATCGGTTAGTCGAGGAAATCTTCACTTCTCTCGGCAGTCTAAAATATTGAGGGAGATAGAGAGAAATTCTGTATAACGGGAAATCCGGTGATGAGAAGGATGAGAAGAATTCTTCTTCTCTGGTTGTGGCATCGAGTGCTTCGTATCACTATCGGGAGTCGGAAAATCATTTTAAATAGAATAAACGATCCCCAGTGTATTAAATTCATTTAAATATTCGTAAATATCGATGATAGGGGTGAACCCGATCAAATGGAATTTTTTTTTGAGTGAAGGACTTGATAAAAAAATTTGAAAAAATTATCCAACAATTGAGATGAGTTGGACCATCTTCTCAAATTTTTTCAGAAGTTTTCAAAAAGTCCTTCACTTTGAAAAAAATGCAGTTTGTGCAATTAATGATTGAAGCTTTGATGGAATCTTTGAATAATTACAGAATTTAGTAACAAAATTTTTTAGTTATTCCCAGGTGAATAATTTCACACGAAGCATTTAATCGAAATGATGAAGCCACGTGAAGGAATGATTATTAACCTCGTACACTTACGTCATAAACTTCACCGTTTGCTTCAACAATTAAATTTTTCGTAATTAATGTTTGAATGATTCATGTGAAATTATAATGGATCACGTCAATAAAAATTTTTGTATTCAAATTTTGCCAGGGACGTATCAAATTATGATTATGTTTGATTGAAAGACATAATCATAATTATTTCTCTCTTTTCGTCAATCAAAAATGACTTTTTCGCAAAATGTTATTTTCGAGTGACAGGGAAAATTTATAAAATTCAATTAAACTTTAATTATTCAAACTAATTTCACATTATACGATGCAAACCACCGATCATCGCATTAACAGCAGAAGCAATAAACCAACATACTCAATCATTTCAACGCTCTCTCTTTCTCTCTCTCTCTCTCACTGTACTGGCAATTGTACACTGAAGCAATTATTTTATCATCAACGTATTACATTGTTAATTGATACGGGTGTCTCTCTGGTACGAAATAGAGTTGAATATTTGAATTTTCCATACTTTCTCACTGTCATTTATCATCAGTAGTTATTTACTTGCTAATGCGACTGACGCTGTCACATATAGAGAGAGAGAGAAAGAGAGCATTGTGCCATTTAGATTAATGGAATTTTAATGATGAAAATATTTCCGGGGGAATTTTCAATTCATCTGTTAATGATTCAATGATAGGTGGATTGGTTATATGAATTAAATTTTTATCGCTGCAAGTCTGAACAACCCCGATTGTTCCAATGTGAAATTGGATTTTTTTTTTGCCAATTTGTGAAAAACATTTATCGACGAAATGAGAGCGGGTTTTTTTTTAACAGACTAACGGAGTTCATCTCGTATTTAAAATAAACAATATTGTAGAAAACATATATATGGAAACATATATTTATTATATATGACCATGAATGAAAAAAAAATTATTATATAAAATTTTGCCAATGAAATATATGATAATTATATTTAAACATATATCTTCCATTAAGCCAAATAATTACATGGTTCAATATATATAATTTCCCATTCACTATAGAGAAGATTAGGGGCAAAATGGACCTGTTAAGTTCATAGTATTAACGTTACTTCCAGGTGGACGATATCTACATTAATATAACCGTAATTATATGGACTGCCATATATTGATACATATATATAGGGCCGAGACGTTGGTGTAAGGTTGAATCTAGACTGAAGTTGCCTATAGATCAAACCCATTTTAAATGGTTATTAATGACATACTGACATTTATAAACGTTGAACTAACTTTATAAATGTTGGAGAATTCGTGTTTCCCAATAATTTAAAGAATTGGTCAACATTTGGATATTATTATTCATCGTGAGTTATAATCGGGATAAGTTATTCTACGAGTTCCCTTAAAAATTCCTCTGGAAGTTCTCCAGAGAATTCCTCTGAGAACTCCCCCCCCCCTCCCTCCCCCAAGAGTTCCTATGGAAGTTCCCCTAAAAGTTCCTCTAGAAGGTCCCCTAAAAGTTCCTCTCGAAGTTCCCTATAAGGGTGCCATTAAACAAATAAATTTATTAATAAATTAATTTTTTTATTAATAAATTTTTTAAGAGAATCAAATTTTGGAAAAAATATGTAATGCGCAAGCAGGATTTGAACCCACGACCCTCTGATTACATGTCAGGTGCTCTGACCACTGAGCTATTGCGAGTTACTATATTTACCTTCGAATTTTGATTAATAAACTGATTACATAAGGCCCTTTGGAAGTTCCCTGAAAGTTCCTCTTGAAGTTTCTTCGGAAGGTCCCTTAAAAGTTCCCTTATAAGTTCCTCTGGAAGTTTCCTTAAAAGTTCCTCTGGAAGTTCCCCTAAAAGTTCCTTTGGAAGTTCTGTTGAGAGTTTTTAACGCTCATCAAGTCAATTTGACGTTTATAAATGTCAGTTTAACACTCATAACCATTTAGAATATATTTGATGTAGAGGTGACTTCAGCCTTAATCAAACCGTACACCAACGTCTCGGCCCTACATATATATAATTTTTCCGCTGTATAATATCACATATTTTCGCAATATATGGCTTTTTCATAAAAATACAACATGAAGACATATTTCGTTAATTCATTTGGAGCAATTGTTAGTATTCATCGTTGATAACATGAGTTTACTCTGTAACTGAAACACTGGATGTTGGTAATTCACGATAGAATACCTGAGGGCGAGAGGACGCTTTCTGGATTGTACAGTATATATAGTATAGTCCTGTTTACCCCGAGGGAGTTAAGTTAGTAAGGCATGTTTTGGTCCGGTTTCTGATAATTATCCAGCGTACCCCTGGCTATGATCATCATCATCATGGTTATGATGCTTAATACGTACTTGAAGGTATTTCGTAATATTTCATCGAGACTCCTCGTTTTTTTTTTTTTCTCATGAAAAGATTATGAATATAAATTCCCTAAAATTCATCCACCAAATAAAATCATCTCTCCGTAAATTTGACGAAGCTTATTCCATTTTAATTAGATGTTTTCACTCAAAAATTATGGCTCTTTCACACGATTCTCTGCAAGAGTTACGTGGAATTAATTCTGTGGAATTTAAACACAAAACTTGCATAATTCCACTAAATGAGATTTCACTCATTCAATGGTAAACACATGTGCACTCTACTGTCAGAGGACTGAAGTAATTTCAGCAAGTGCTCTGTTCAATCGAATTTCATTCTCAATCTCTATTTTTTTTTTCTCTTTCTCCTTAATTCTCTCTACAGTCCTCTTACCTTTCATTACCTTTTTTTTTTTCCTTTTTTTCTGCTGCCAATTCTCGTCAGCCCCAAGGTGGCTACGCAACCTTGCGGTTTTTTTTTACCAACGTACACAAAAACCTTTTGAGTACTAGAGGAGGTGAGTGAGTGGGTTCTATGTAATGATTTGTGGTTTGAATGCAAACGTAGACGTCATTATAATACACCGACAATTGAAATAAAAATGAAAAAAAAAGCAGCAAATGAAAAAAAAAAACGAGAGAAATAAAATTAAAAACTCGAGTACACTTTTACATTATAAAAAAAAATTTCAAAGTACCCGAATCCAATAAAAAATTCATTAAACGTAAATCAAATCAAAGCAAATTGAAATCAGTGTAATTGCACAAAAGGAAAAAAGTCAATTACACGTGCATTCACAGATAACTTGTTTTCATCGACTCTGAATTACAAAACTTTTTTTTTCCTCTATTTCCTTTATTTTTTATTTTTTTTTTTGCACTCAATACAAAATTTGTATTTGAAATAAAACAATTAATCCATGTTAACGAATTGGATTTTAGTGAACAAGTAATTGGTATGAACGCGAGATTGGATAGAACGTTACCTGGGATTGAATAGCCTACAGATAGAAAGAGAAATAGAGAGAGATAGAGAGAGAAGATAGAGAACCAGATGACTGAACACCAGAGAGAAGCGTACAGAAGCGATTTTACCTAGGCTTGACTGAGCCCAACTCACCGGGGTTGACACACTGTTGCAATCACTGGTTCAGAACCAAGGTAGGCAGTAGCTGGGACGATTAATTTACGGAGATAAAGTGCAATTAGTCGTGCGTGTCACCGGCCACAATTAGCTCTGGCATATACACATACAGAGACAGAGAGAGAGAGAGAGAGAGAGAGAATTCTAGTATCACTACTGCCTTTCCGGTATAGGCCATCCTCTGGTATTTCTGGCGATTCTCTGCCCTATGCTGCAGAGAAGCTATCACCTATTGTGTAAGTAAATCTTGTTCCCAGCAGACATCGGGGCCTTAACCGTACTTACCCCAGTTTCTATATCTATAATTGTTTATTTGACAATTTCTAATGATAAATTCATGAAGAGAAGTTTCATGCTACACAGAGAAAAATGTTTTCTTAATTTAAGAATGTGCAGTCACTTAATTTAAGAATGTGCAGGTCACTTGAATTAAGTGACTTTTCTCACTTAAATCAAGTGAATTTTCTCACTTAATTCAAGTGCGTTTTCTCACTTGAATCAAGTGACTTTTCTCACTTAAATTAAGTGATTTTTATCACTTAAATCAAGTGAATTTTCTCACTTAAATCAAGTGCGTTTTCTCGCTTAAATCAAGTGACTTTTCTCACTTAAATCCAGTAAATCTTTCTTTTTCCTAATTTAAGAAAGTAAAAGTCACTTAAATTAAGTGATTTTTATCACTTAAATCAAGTGACTTTTTCTTTCTTAATTTAAGAAAGTAAAGATCACTTGAATCAAGTGAATTTTCTCACTTAAATCAAGTCACTTTTTCTTTCTTAATTTAAGAAAGTAAAACTCACTTAAATCAAGTGCGTTTTCTCGCTTAAATCAAGTGACTTTTTCTTTCTTAATTTAAGAAAGTAAAAATCACTTAAATCAAGTGAATTTTCTCACTTAAATCAAGTAACTTTTTCTTTCTTAATTTAAGAAAGTAAAAGTCACTTAAATTAAGTGGTTTTTATCACTTAAATCAAGTGAACTTTCTCACTTAAATCAAGTGCGTTTTCTCACTCAAATCAAGTGACTTTTCTCACTTAAATTAAGTGGTTATCACTTAAATCAAGTGAATTTTCTCACTTAACTCAAGTGCGTTTTCTCGCTTAAATCAAGTGACTTTTCTCACTTAAATCAAGTAACTTTTTCTTTCTTAATTTAAGGAAGTAAAATTCACTTAAATTAAGTGATTTTTCTCACTTAAATCAAGTGACTTTTTCTTTCTTAATTTAAGAAAGTAAAAATCACTTAAATCAAGTGATTTTTCTCACTTAAATCAAGTGACTTTTTCTTTCTTAATTGAGGAAGTAAAACTCACTTAAATCAAGTGCGTTTTGTCGCTTAAATCAAGTGACTTTTTCTTTCTTAATTTAAGAAAGTAAAAATCACTTAAATCAAGTGATTTTTCCCACTTAAATCAAGTGACTTTTTCTTTCTTAATTTAAGAAAGTAAAACTCACTTAAATCAAGTGCGTTTTCTCGCTTAAATCAAGTGACTTTTTCTTTCTTAATTTAAGAAAGTAAAAATCACTTAAATCAAGTGAATTTTCTCACTTAAATCAAGTAACTTTTTCTTTCTTAATTTAAGAAAGTAAAAGTCACTTAAATTAAGTGATTTTTCTCACTTAAATCAAGTCAATTTTCTCACTTAAATCAAGTGACTTTTTTTTTCTTAATTTAAGTGACCTGCACATTCTTAAAAGAAGAAAACATTTTTCACTGTGTAAAATGGACGAAAGTGCTTTTCTAAATAATTGAAGATTTGTGCTCGTCATGAACATCAGAAATTCCGCAGGTCTCTAATAAATTAAACGGGTATTTCTCGTCTTTCTAGTCCCTTTTCAGAAAGACCTCGTGTGATTTAATCACAAAATGAAGAGCATAATTCCATCACACAATTTCCTAATCACTTGAGTTCACGTATAATTCACCAGGTAAGAAAACCAATCACTTAAAAGCAATTAGGGAGGGCTTCCTGGCGAGGGCCAATGACACTATTCGAATACCACAAATCTCTGAACTTTACGATAGTCTGATGATAAGGAGTGGGCGCGACTTGACTACGCTTTTACGAGCCCATTTTTTTTTTTTTACTTGTTCTATTCTTTTCTTTCGAGTGAAACACTATGTGGATGTTTTTGGTTGATTGGGTTTGATAGGGATGAAAGGGAAATGTATGACGGTCATTTAACTGTCGTTTTGACCGGACGTGGTCTTGACAGCTGAATTTCTTCTGGTTTTTACTGGTCTCGAACCCGGAACCAGCAGATTACTAGTCAGCGACCCTACTTTTTTTTTTTATTCTATTAAATTGAATGAGTGACATTCCAATCCCTGAACATGAAAAAATGATTTTTTCAATTCCTCATTTAAATGATTTTCATGGAATTATGGAACGCTGTGGGTGTTCAAATATTATATTATTATCATTACATTTCATAGATATTTTTTTTATCCTTCATTTAATTAGTTTGAGAATTATTTTGAAAAAAGCGTTGCATTCTAGGGAATTCTGGCGACACAAGTTGGCAGCACTTACGCGAGATTGACAATTTTTTAAGCATTTTTATTGATTTTAATGCGAATTATTGACCCAATCGTCGTATAAAAATGAGCAAATTGTGCGGGGGGTTATTTCTCACCTTTATCCAAAGTTTCATCGAATTTGAAGAACTTTTCGAAAAGTTTCTCAAGCTTTTGTGAATTTCCCATAAGAACACATGTTAAATGATGATTTTTTAAAAATTTATAACTTTCAAACCAGGTATGAAAAAAATCCAAAATTTTGCATACGGTTTTTTTATGATTCGGAGAACCTTGGAAAAGAATTTCATTGAATTCGTACATTTTTAAATTTTGATAAAATACCCGTAGAACATCCTTAATGCAAAGAACTCAGGCATATACAATTGAATATACATGTGTGTATAGTTCAAGAGTATTTTCAAGAGAGATAGAATAAAAGGAGATGATAATTATCGCAGTCAACACCCGCTGTGCTTTATCCATTTGAATCGGCCAAGTCACGCTCAACAATGATCCTCCGATGCCGAAAAGGCAAATGCACGTGCCCTCATTTTCTTTATCTTTTGAATATATATAGTTACAGTATGAAGCAATAGCTGGACACATTCACAGTTAAAAATAAAAAACATGAGAATAGCACACAAAAGAAGTGATTCGATCGGAGTAAAGCTTTTAAAAATTAATCTCAACATTATCCATTGTCAGCTGCCTGCCAATGTATCTGAATTTAGGAAATACGTGCACGATCAGTGTCACATTTATTATTAAAAAAACATTCACTCTTAACATTTCCGATAAAACCGATAGACTTCTTTTTTAGAATGGCTATTCAATATTTTATGTTGTTAGATTGTGTAATACTAAACTCTGAATTTATTGAACTAAAGTATCAATTAAGGAGGAATTTCCTGGGTTACATAATTACAAGCACGTAATTGGTAAGAAAGGAACTTTTATGATTTTAATGTTTTAATTTAATAGTTTTAGTTTAATAATCCGCTGTTAATGAGAGAATATTGAATATTGAGTTTCATGCTTCCCTTTTTTCTTTTCAAAGAGAATATCGATGATTTTAATAATAATTGATTTTAGATATTTTCTATTGAAAAGTCAGACAAAATAGATATTTTTGTTAAACTATCAGAGATAGATTTTTTTTGATGATTTTTTTTGGAAAACTGATGAAATTTCCGTTGGAAAACTTTTTTTAAAATCCATTTTATTGAATTTTTTTTGGGAATTTTATTTTTTGGAGGAAATTTGAAAGGAAAATTGATTATTTTTTTCGAAATATCAGTGGTTCTATAGATTTTAGTGAACCGGACTCAATTTCAAATGAAAGGAAAGATCATTTTTCATCGATTTATAGTCTTTTTAATCAATTCTCATCGATTTTTGGAACAATTGGAGAAAAATCACTGTTTTGTAACAAAAGGTGTTACAACTTGTTCAAAAAAAATGGAAAATTGGTTCAAAACCACATAAATCTATGGGAAATGAGCTCACCTTTCCACTCGACATCAAGATTTTGCAATGTGGCTATTAGAACCGAAGATAATCCAAAAATACTGAAATTTTCTAAAACCAGAAGAAGTGAGACCTTTTAATCTTCGTCAAAAAAGTTAGATTTTCAAAGAATTCCCAAAAAATACCTCTGACCCATATTTTCCATCAAAAATTTCATCAGTTATTCACTGGAATCATCAAAAAAAATTCACCCCAAATACTTTCCCCTAATTTCACCCAAAAATTTTCATAATTCATTTGACCCACGTTTTCCTAAACTTCGGCAAAATTAAATACACTAATAAATTCAGTGTTATAAATTAAGTAATGTCCACAAAGTGCTTGGAACAATGATTATATGTGATAATGGCCCCTCTGAATTCTAGTATAGGTTTACCTATACTGGTTAAAGCCTATTAACCAACTAATAACGGATTATATTTTAGGATTTGCCATATACATTGTATCTAAAGCCAATACATCAGCGGAAGAGAAAAGGGGGGGGGGGAGATGGGTGGTGGATAGTCTAGTTACGCTATATATACATCCTATCGGCAGTGAAATTAACGTGGCCATAGTCCTAGCCTCCCCCCCCCCAAAAGCTTAATAACCCCAACGGAAACACAATGCATCTCAGTATTGTGATACTGAGCCAAAAACAAGTACATATACCTGTACTATTACGTAATGAACGATTTAATCCAAGCTTGGATGATTATGTGCTTCGTGTGACGTGACCCGACAACAAGTACGTGGATCATATGATACTCAGTGGACATTTCATGCGTATGAGAAATGATTTTCCACTCAATTGTTATTGGCTTGTGCTTGTTCATTTCTCCGTTAAATACTGGAAACACGATTATGGATTTAATGATTTTATCGGCAATGTGCTTAAGATGAAATATTCTTGGGGAGAAAGAACATTAAACTTTCAGATTTGAATCTTCATTGCACTTGTGTCAATGAAAAATTCAATTATTCATGTGCACTAGTAATTTGATTGGCAGGGGGAGGAGAAATGGAGGCATTTTCCAATCACTTGTGAAATCTAATTAATTTTCTTAATAGTTAATTTTCTTCAAGATTTTTTTTTTGAGAGTGAAGGACTCTATGGAAAAATTTGAAAAAATTCCACAATAGTGTGGACCTGTTGGAGCATCTTCTCAATTTTTTTCAGATTTTTTTATTGAGCTGCCTAATTAATATAATTAGTCAAAAAATCCGAGATTATTTTCAATTTTCCTAATTTTCTGCATATTAAATTATTTTGAAGATTTTTTTGGGGGGTTAAGGCTTTCATGAAAAAATTTGAAAAAATTCCACAATAGTGTTGACATGTTGGAGCATCTTCTCAATTTTTTTCAGATTTTTTTATTGAGCTGCCTAATTAATATAATTAGTCAAAAAATCCGAGATTATTTTCAATTTTCCTAATTTTCTGCATATCAAATTTTTTTGAAGATTTTTTTAAGAGTCAAGGCTTTTATGGAAAAATTTGAAAAAATTCCTCAATAGTGTTGACATGTTGGAGCATCTCCTCAATTTTTTTCAGTTTTTTTTGTAGAGCTGCCTGAATAATATAATTAGTCAAAAAATCCTAGATTATTTTCAATTTTCCTAATTTCCTGTATATCAAATTTTTTTGAAGATTTTTTTGAGGGTCAAGGCTTTTATGAAAAAATTTGAAAAAATTCCTCAATAGTGTAGACCTGTTGAAGTATCTTCTCAATTTTTTTCAGATTTTTTTACAAAGCCGCCTAAATAATATAATTACTCGAAAAAATCCAGAAGTCCCAAATCGTTCAAAAAACTCAATGAATTTCCTTAATATTAATTTTATCTAAAGATTTTTTTTTTTGAGAGTGAAGGGGTCTTTAAAAAAATTTGAAAAAATTCCTCAACAATCTCAACATGTTGAAGCACCTTCTCAATTTTTTTCAGATTTTTTCAAAGAGTCGCCTCAATAATATAATTAGTCAAAAAACCCCAGATTACTTTTAATTACCCTGGCCCAGTTTCCACGATTCACCAATTATATATCCCATGAAAAAACAGAAAAAAATACGCAACATGATAATCCAACTTCAAGAATCCCTGAAATACCTCGGTGGTTGATGTAGATTCCCCGTCAACAAACTTTTGCCCCTTAACTTTTAATTAATAAAGTATACCAGGTTGAATGTGTCACTGAGCGTTGATTCTCAATTATGACGTGGGATCAATATTCAACTCCTCCTGCAGATACTTGGGAGATACACAGGCTTCCTATACACAAGAGAGCACAAGCCGTTAAAGACGGTTACCTCTTGATGAGTCTCGAATATTCTAAACTGGGGGATGGAAACTAAGGCGAATTTCTCTGTACACTAGAGGGTGAGATGGAAGAGAGTTACATATACGATGGGTTTAGGAGTAAGAAATAGATAAGAGTGAGTGAGATAGACTGATGGAATGAGGTAAGAGAGGGAGTAACATCTCCCGTGGTGCAGCATCATCCAAGTACCTCCTGTGGCTCTTTGTCCTTGTATATATCTGCCTCACCATGTAACCCAGAGTCTCAAGCAGACTACGAAGTGGTTTTCAACTGCAAAATTTATTCAGTGAGAAGGAAACCAGTGAAATCAATGTGGCCTCTTCTCTCCCTCTCTTTCCATTATCTGAGAGTGTAAAAAAAATTATTAAAATTGATTGGAAGTTAAAGCAAAGAAGAAGAAGAAATGAATAAACCTCAGCAATTTTTCTTCATTTTTTTCAATTTTATTTATTGACGAAGAGAGATATTTTCTTGTTCAGTAATGCCAATCGGAGAATCTATAATTGAATTGATGAAGTAATTATTTGCAGTAAATAATTGAAATGTGAATTCATTATTCAAGACGATTTTTTCATATCAAAAAAGGCTACATTAAATTTAAATTAGCATTAATTTACATTTTATGGAAATTATCAGTGAATCACGAGATTAATCCATTTCTAAGAGGAAAAAAAAGGTGAATTTTTAGGATAAAATTGTTAATAACAATTTATACAAAATAAAATTTCCAAATCTGATTCAGTGAATCTGCGAAGAATGTAATGAGCAATAAAATAAGCCGTAGAAAATAAAAATTAATTGAAAATTGAAAAATTTTCTGTTTTTTTACATTTTTTCAAATTTTTCAAGATTTAAAAAAATGTAAAAAAATAATGAAATTTTTGTCAATTTTCAATTAATTTTTTGTTTCAAAGGCTTTTATAGGGAAATTCATTTTTTTCCGCAATTGTAACTCCCCAATCATCCTTAAGCTGTTAATGATATCATTTTTCCGTCCAATACCATCACAATTCCCAAGATCGTCACATCAAAGAGCCTGAGATAGAAAAAAAAGAGATTATCATGTAATTTTATTCGATCCTCTTCTTCTCTCCTTTTTTTTTTTTATCAAAGATTAACTTCGATCAATCTGACACACAGCGATGGTGGATCCAGTGTCGGCATGCTCGTTATAATGAGCGTCGATGATTTTTTTTTTTTCACATTATTTAATCGTGTGCCCCATACTTTTTTGACAGATGTTCGAATACGTGGCAATTTATGGCAATTTCTCGTATAAATTTTTGCCCAGAGGTATAAATAATATCCAGAAAAATCGTAATATGTCAGAAGCCTACGTCTCTCAAGTTTTTGGGGCGAGGCGGGCGCCCTGTCGTTCTTCTGGTGCTTCTTTTTTTTTTTATTTTACTCAAATTTTTTTTTCTCTTTTCCACCTCTCTACATATAATTTATCAGAATCTGTGGAGCGAACCGATGTGGGCGCCACTAACGTCTTATCTGTATCCCGGGGATGGTAATGCCAGATACTAACGCTTCACTGAACCCACGTCTACCAGTAGAGAACTGGCCCTGACATCAAATTTCCATGGATAATTTTTCTAAATCCCATTGTCTCTTCTTTTATAAAGAAAAATCGTTGATTAAACGATTCACTCGCTGTGGAAGTGGGGAGAGGGAATGGATGGAACAAAAAAAATATGAAAATTCTATTCATTGGAAAAACGAATGAATAGAGATTTTTTTAGACAGGACAAAAAGGGGGGGGGGGGGGTGAAATCAGTGGAATAATCGTTTAAAAAATGTAAAATATTGTATAAGGGGGGTGAAAGGGACATTCCAGTTGAATGGGTCGAGATAGAGATTTTTTGATGATTGCATTGGAAAGCTGAGAAAATTTTGGGTGAAAAACGGGGGTTGAAATTTTTTTTTGAATTTTTTTGAAAATTTTACTTTTTTGGACGAGTTTTGAAGGGATTTCTCTTTTGAAAATCGAAAAAATTCACTTTTTCGAAGATATCTCCGGTTCTGTTGGTCGTAGCGACCTGGGGTCGATCTCAAATGAAAGGTGAGCTCATTTCTCATCGATTCATGTGGTTTAAATTTTTTTTTCATTAATTTTTCAAATACTTATAGTCCATTTCCTAAAAATCAGTTTTTGCCCTATAAATTCTTGAAAAATTGCTAATTTTTTTTAAAAATCACATAAATCCATGGGAAATCAGCTCATCTTTCATTTAAAATCAACCTCAGATCGTTACGACCTATAGAACCAGAGATATTCCCAAAAACCTGAAATTTTTCAAAAACAGAAGGATTTCACCTTTAAATCTCGACCAAAAAATGGAATTTTGGAAAAATTCAAAAAAATAACTTGTGACATATGATTTTCATGGTAAATTTCCTCAGCTTTCCAATGGAATCATCAGAAAAAACTTATCTCCAATATTTCCATCAATTTCACGTAATTTTCATAGTAATAAAACTCCCAAACTAACACAAGCCCATTTTACTCCATTTTCTTTAAATTCCCCCTATAAATATCCCCAATTAAAATCCAAGAATATCAATTTTCCCATGAAAAACATTTCCAATTATCCACCAAAAAGTAAAAAAAAAACAATTAATATTTTCCACATTTTAATTCAATTTAATTGACACAAAACGAGAGAGAAGCAAAATTGTGAAAGAAAAGAGTTTAATTTTCTCTGGGAAAAATAAAAAAAATTGAGGCTTGTACTATGTGTGGACCTTCGGGACGCAACAGGCGAAACTAAAATACCACACACTCTCTTTGACGTGAGCGAAATGGCGTCAGCGAACGCGCTTTTTACACCCCGATGTCCAAAAAAAAAAAAAAAAAAAAAAAGAAAAAACAAAATGTGGTATAAAAATAACGAAAAAAAAAAAAAGAAAGAGACTATTTCAAAGTGGACGAAGGATCAAAAAAAAAAGAAGCGTTCGGACGATGCAGACCGAAGCCACCCCCAAGCTGTTTTTTTTTACTCACCCCCTCCCCCCCCCCCCCCCCCCCCCAAGCTGTTTGCCGTCAAATGAAGTAAGGTGTGACGGGGCGTATGAAAATTGTTTGCACAAACTGGTGTGCTCGTTCATATTTCCCAGAGCACCTACACACACCCCACTTCCCCCCCCCCCCCCCTTCTTCTCCACCCCAAAAAAAAAGAAGAGTGAGAAGAAGAGAGAGAGTATGCTTCGCTAGATGTTCGATATATCCACGCTCTCGTGATCAAATTACGTGTCCAAACTTTTATTTTTATACATTGGCTTTTTTTTTTTTTATTATTTTTTTTTCTGTCGGTTCTTCGGTCAACAGTCGAAGTTATATCGTACAGAGACTTGTACAACAGACAGACACACACACACACACACATAAAGACAGAGCGACGAACAAAATAATTTGATTTTGTACGGTGAATTAACTGAGTAAAAAAGAGGTGATGGCAAGAAAAAAAATCACATTCAATAAAACAAAGGAGTTAAAAAAGAAGAAAAAAAATTAGAACTTGAGTTAAGAAACGATGAAATTGAAAATAAAAATAAAAAAGAAGAAAAAATTATTATGTGGAAGGAGAAACAGTAGAAATAAATAAAAATATATATATATAAAATACAATGTGTCAGGGGAATTTTGGCGAGTGGGAGAGAAAAATGACTGAAATGAAATTAGCGTGAAGTTTAAAAGGATTCGAAGAAGATGATAAAGTGAAAGAGAAAAATTTATTTTTCATATACGTTTATATATATTTTGTGTATGTGTTTTTGTGGATCTTTTTGTGTGTTTGTGTGTGTTGGGTAGATACGATGAGAATTCGTTCTGCGGGTCTTGATGCGCCCGAAGCGAGAGATGTAATTAAGGTGGTTGGGGAAGACTGCAAAAACATAAGGTCGGTAACAATTAAAATAATAGTCGCACATACGTACTGCTGTAAGAGGATTTGCGGCATTTTAAGGTACATGAAAAATATATTTTTTAACAATTTTTGCGATTAAGGATGTTCTACAGGTATTTTATCAAAATTTAAAAATGTACGATTTCAATGAAATATTTTTCCAAGGTTCTCCAATTTATAAAGAAACCGTATGCAAAATTTTGGATTTTTTTCATACCTAGTTTAAAAGTTATAAATTTTTTAATAACCATTTTTAACATGATTCTTATGGAAAATTCACAAAAGCTTAAGAAACTTTTTGAAAAATTGTTCAAATTTGGTGAAACTTCGGATATAGGTGAGAAATAACCCATCGCACAATTTTTTCATTTTTATACAACGATTGGGTCAATAATTGGCATTAAAATTGATAAACATGCTTGAAAAATTGTCGATTTCGCGTAAGTGCTGCCAACTTGTGTCGCCAGAATTCTCTAGAATTCAACGCTTTTTTCCAAATAATTCTCAAACTAATTAAATAAAGGATAAAAAAAATATCTATGAAATGTAATGATAATAATATAATATTTGAACACTGACAGCGTTCCATAATTCCCTGAAAATCATTTTAATGAGGAATTTAAAAAATTATTATTTCATGTTCAGGGATTGGAACACTGACGAAATCACTGCCCCTCTCATGCCGCACAACCCCCGCTTACGGTAGGTATAGAACATCCTTAAATGCCCTGTTGCACACTTAGAAGAAAAAAAAACCTTGAGGAAATAAATTTTGTTCATAATTAGTCAAATTTGCATGTAATTATTTTATTTGATGAAGAAAATTGATTTGAAGGGATCAACTAAGAAGTTTAATCTAAAGAAACATGTTAATTGATGGTTTAATTGATTTTTGGAAGGTGCATTCGGAGAAAAGTTAAATTTTTGTAAAAAATCGTTAATAACAATTTATACAAGATGAAATTCTCAAATCTCATTCAGTGAATGTGTGGCGAATGTAATGAAGAATTAAGGATGTTAGGGCGATGTGATTGGACATAACTTATATTTTTTGTATAAAATCGTAAATAACAACGTATACACAATAAATGTCTCAAAAATCATTTTCCTAATATTGAAAGAATGTAATGAGGAACAAAATAAGCCCTAGAAACAAAAAATTGATTGAAAATTGAAGAAATGGCTGCATTTTTTACATATCTCAAATTTCTCAAGATTTAAAAAATCTAAAAAATGCAGCCAATTTTTCAATTTTCAATCAATTTTTTGTTTCTAGGGCTTATTTTGTTCGTCATTACATTCTTCAAGCATTAGGAAAATCAGTTTCGATAAATTTATTGTGTATACGTTGTTATTCACGATTTTATACAAAAAATTAAGGTTATGTCCGACCACCCCGCCCTAACATCCTTAAATGAGCCCTAGAAACAAAAAATCAATTGAAAATTGTAAAATTTTCACTATTTTTTACATTTCTTTAAATCTTGAAAAATTTGAAAAAGTGTAAAAAATGATGAAAATTTTCCAATTTTCAATTAATTTTTTGTTTCCAGGGCTTATTTTATTTCTCATTACGTCCTTTACATATTCACTGAATAAGATTTGAGAATTTAATTTTGTATAAATTGTTAATAACGATTTTATACCAAAATTTAACTTTATTTCCGATTGTACCTGCCAATGATCCTTGAAACATGTTGTGGCACTGATTTTATTAAATTCATTTATTGTAAATACATGGTTTCGTAAAACGCAATATTTTGAACATGAAGAAAACACAAAAAATTGAATACTAAAAAATAAAAATAAGTATCACAAAATCAATCGACGATTTAACACAAACTCTAGCATTAAAATAGAAACGTGCATGTTGCACGTTTGTCAAAACCAGAGATTTGACTAAATTCTAAATATTTACTTGTCACATAGCAAAATTTATTTAAAACCCCAATTTTTTTCCTTCTCATTCCATCTAATTTCATTTAATACCACTTGTGAGTAGAATTTAATTCAAAGAGCCCGCGCACAGTTTAGCCTGTCTATAATAATTACCCACTAATTTTCATCATAATTTACCTCTTTCGCTCTAAATTACTATTGATCGTTTCAATGTTTAAATTCATGTATTTTTCTGCCTGTATCTTCAATTTCTTCCCTTTTTATTAAATTCCTTTTGTTATTTATATTATCTTTTTTCTCATCGTCCACAGTGAAATGAGTGGTACAAAGGTTAAAAAAATACCAGCACACGCACAATATCACTAAATTAAACTTGCGAGAAAAAAACAAAAAAAAAGTGCTTCTCTCGCATGAGACCTCCATTTACACTTAAAGTCCCTCGGACCCTTTTGCGCTAAAACCATTTGCCTGTTATTTATGGTGCATAATTCAAAACGTGCGCGCTTTCATACCAACCAGTTTTACTAGCATTACAATACGCGCAAGTTGGGGAGGTGACGGTTTTTTTTTTTATTTTTTTTTTCATTATTTTCTCTTTACGAAAGTGAAGTATAAATCACAGTGGACGAATTGACGCCCCCCCCCCCCCCCGAGTATATTATAATTATTTGTACGTAATAGTGAGTCATCAGCGACATTGATTCCTTTTAGAGAATGAAAAAAAAGAAAAAAAAAAAAAGGAAGTGATTATTGAAAGTATAGAGCCTCAAAATTTAATAAATACCTTTCAGAGGCTGTTATTAAAATTGAAAAAAAGGAGAAAAAAAGTAAGAGTCAAAGGGAAAATGAAAGATTTATTACTTGCCAATTTCTTTCATTTTTTTTTTTTAATAATTTTTTTTTTCTTCTTTTTACTATCAAAAGCAAAACCAAAAAAAAGTGCAGAGATTCAAAAGGCTTTTGTACAATACACTCGAGTGAAATAACTGCTCTCTGTGGCTAGTCATTCTTTTAAATTTGATTTTAACCTCTGGTCCCTACACACACACACACACATACACACACGCGTACTCATACAAACTGTCCGCAAACTCTTTCTCTCTATTTTTCGAACCCTTGACCGAACCCGGAATTATTTCCAAAGGCACATAGTTTTGTATATGTGCCTATTGTATTTCACGATCAGGCCAAAAGCGATCGGGGATTTTTTTCCAACTTTATTTATTCACGTGTTTTTTTTTTTTAATTTCTCTCTCTCTCTCTCTCTTTTATACACACATGCATATACTGTGTTCTAGTTTTTTCACCACACACAAAAAACAGTGAATATTTGATAGTCCCATTTTTTTTTTCATGTTTTATCCTTTTGTTACTTTGTAAATTATTGCGTTGTTAATAACCCATTTTTTCCTCTTTTTCTCTCTTTTTCATTACAATTTTTTAGAATCAAATCACCTAGCATAGCGCTATAACAGTGTTAAAAAATATTTCATTTTTTTACCTCCTCAGGGGAAATTAAACAATAAAAAATAAATGAATTGTGAGTTATAGAGTTGACTCTGCCCCCCCCCCCCTCCTCCCCTTGAAAAAAAGGTTAAAAAGCCAGTATTTCCATTTTTTTACCCAAAAAACAAAAAAAAAATTCATTATTACAGTCTCAATGCTTTTTTCCTCTTTCTCCAGCATTTGTATCCAACGAGAAAACCGTAATTTCACATTCCCCCTCCCCCCCCCCCCCCCTCCCTAAATCCGTTTTACGAAATATCCACATGAAAAAAAAAAAAGGAATAAAATTGTATTTGTACCGGATGCTGTGGACACTGAATCACATGTTCTGACTGATGTTTTTTGCAATATACATACACACACTGCCTTCTTTCATTCAAAATAATTATAATAATAATAATAATACTGTTGAATAAAAAAAAAAGGGAAGGGACGAGTGAGAGAAAAAAAAAAAAGAAGATTAATTCCAAGTGAATTCAAATGTATCAAATTGGAGAGGCATCGGGGATTAAGGATTCTCCCCCCCCACCCCTCCAATGGTTTATACGTGTGGTTCACCAAGCTAAAACTTATGTATTCGGGGATATTCTCTCTAGCACATGCCGTTTGTGTTTCGTGCATTGTTGTGCAAATCCAACAAAAAACTAACCCCCTTAATCTAGGCAGCAAACGGGACGGGGGGGGGGGGGGAGAAGGGATAAAGTAGAGAGAAGAGTCTGAGTTTCCCTTTGCACTTGAGAGTAACCAAAACCAAACCAAACTAACCCCCCCCCCCCCTCCTCTGTTCTCTCTTCTCTCTGAAAACACCACTGTACAATTAATTTATATATAGGTATATATATATATAAGTAAAGTACTTGTCCCGTTTCAACTATTGTAGAGAAGGAGCCATCCAATGCCCATAATCTCTTGGCACATAGGTGTCGTATGTGCACATTGTACACACATACACACTGCCCTAACATATCGTTCGCGATAATCTGGGGATATCCGTTCCCTCTCCCTAAAGGATTTTTTTTTTTTTTTTTTTTGAACTGCAGAGCAACAATCTCGGATTTATATTCAACGTAAGGACACTATTTTTTTGATCTTTCTCCTTTCTACCGCCTGTTTTTTTTCCCTGTTCCTACAAAGTTGGAGGATTAATGCGGATTGGGGGGGGGGGGGGGGGACAGATGCTGAGGATGAAGAATTGGGTCAGTCATGTTGGCAATTATTCTTTAAATACTCATGCGTACACGTATGTCTTCTTTCTCTTGATGATTATGGTACATTTGGTATTAAATAGTCTATCAAAATGAGAAAAGTAAAATTAAAATTAAATATTCATGTATTTTTGATTAATTTGGTGATTAAATGCTAGATGGAATTGGTTAAATTTCGGTGGAAAATTCATGCTTCAATTAATTTTATGGAGCATTCATTTTATATGCATTATTACTATAGATATTTTTCTAAAAACTAATAGGGAAGGGTGGGGTAAAATGGAATACAAGAGGTAATGGAAAAAAATGAAAATTCCTCGAAATTGATGGAAAAAATGGAGATTGATTTTTTCTGATGATTCCATTGGAAAGCTGAGAAAATTTACCATGAAAATCATATGTCAGAAATTATTTTTTTGAATTTTTCAAAAATTACATTTTTTGCTCAGGATTTAAAGGTGAAACTCGTCTATGTTTCAAAAAATTCCAGTTTTTCAAGAATATCTCTGTTTGAATTGGTTGTAGCGACCTAAGGTTCATCTTAAATGAAAGATGAGCTCATTTCCCATAGATTTATGTGGTTAAAAAAAAAAATCAATTTTTCAAGTATTTATAGGGCAAAAACTGATTTTTAGAAAAAAGCCTATAAACAATTGGAAAATTGATAAAAAAAAATATTTGAACCACATAAATCGATGAGAAATGAGTTCACCTTTCATTTAAGATCAACCCCAGGTCGCTACGACCAACAGAACTGGAGATATCACCGAAAAAGTGAATTTTTTCGATTTTTAAAAGGTTTTCCCTTCAAAACTTCGCCAAAAAAGTCAAATTTTCAAAAAATTTCAAAAAAATAATTATCATCCACGTTTTCCACCCAAAATTTCCTCAGATTTCCCATGAAATCATCGTAAACCCTCTATCTCATACCATTCAATTAGAAAATCCATTTTACCCCACCTTTCTCAATATATATTTTTAAAAATCCCTAAAAAATTTATAAATCATTTGTTTCTCCCTGTCCATAAAATAATCACAACTTCCAAATCTCCACCAAATAGTTCAACCGGAAATGTTAATTATTGGGTCAGCAAATGAAACATTAATTGAATAATCCGAGTCAGCAGTTAAAAACTGATTTCCTTTTAATTACCATTTTACCAGAACTAAAATTTAAAATTAATTGAAAGCAAACATAAATTATGCAAAAATAAAATACAAATTAACAATAAATATCATACTTTAAACATTATTTCAAAATTTCTCATGTATTATAAATGCAATAATAAAGTAACAGAACAGAGAGAGAGAGAGAGAGATAAAGGATACAAATAGGTTACTCATCTCTACTGTATGAAACCGCAGGGTTACTCTTTCCCTCTAGTATAACGTTAGCCCAAACAACGCATGCGGTACACCCCGAATTACATTCGGTCGATACGCGTACAGTGTGCAGTACGTTTTACAGTAACAACTGCAACTTCATACGTAAACCGAATAGAATATATATATATATATATATATATACATACAAGAACTGGACATTGTATTGCAATGGGTAGGGATGAACAATTCGGAGGTAAATATTCCCGCGTGTATATTGTATATTCCCTAGCTCCTCCCCCCCCCCCCCCCCCCCTCTCCCCCCTCCTCTTCTCTCATCCATTCCTCTTCCTTCCTTTTTCCATGCACGACACAGTTTCATTTCCGGTTATCCTGGAAATTGTGGAAATACCGATTCCCAAAGTTAATGCTTCATCATTGGAAATGTGTCGCGATGCTGAATATCGAGGTTTGCTTTTTCCTCTTCGTCTCTCTCTCTCTCTCTCTCTCTGTCTTTCTCTCTTGCCCAATAATTTTACGCATACCAGGCTATTTGCTGATGACTGAGTACAACTGAGCTACTGCAATTGTACAAATGACACGCAAACGGTCATCCACCGAAAATCTCTCACTCTTCTCTGCACTATTATTGTGCAAATATGAGAGAATTCTGAGCACCTGCGGCATCATGTAACACATACACACAGCCAGAGATGGATAGACTACATCTGTATCATTATACTCACTGTTATTATATTTACTTGGATTAAGTAAATCAGAGGATTTTGGACGGATCTAGTTATCAAACATTGCTGTCTATCTCTAGAATTTTGGAAATTAATTGTTGTGCGGGAGAAGGGAACATGCTGATGATTCAGTAGTGAAGTGGAACAGGGATCGGCAAAAAAAAAAATTCGCATTTTTAATTTTTTTTTTTTATTTCTGTAATTTTTATCGAAAAAATTTTAATCACTTTCTTAATGAAAAATTTGGATTTTTAAATTTTTCATTAGTTTGAAAATTAATTTTTTTTTTTTAACAATTTTGATTACTATTGTAATTAAAAATTTGACTGATGAAATTTTATAATTCTTTTTCTTATTCGAAATTTTGATTCTTTCTTACTTATTAATTGATTGGAATAATTAATTTTATAATAAAATCAACGCTACTATGTTTAATCTTCCCAAATATAACCGTCTTTTAGACAAAAATTTTGAGTTGAGAGTGTTAACTAAATGTAACACAAATAAGAACTTATAATTTAATCCAATCTAAATGACGCTTATATGACATTTATAATTCAATTTAACTAATAAAAATGTTGATAAGTTTAATAAAGAAAATAATTATGAAATTCCATCAGTCAAATTTTAAATTACAATAGTAATCAAAATTGTTAAAAAAAAAAAATTAATTTTCAAACTGATGAAAAATTTAAAAATCCAAATTTTTCATTGAGAAAGTAATTAAAATTTTTTCGATGTAAATTACAGAAATAAAAAAAATTAAAAAATTAAAAATGCGAATTTTTTTTTGCCGATCTTTGCTCAAAACTTTGTCATCAAATTGTCATAAATATGAAGTTAACCTGAAATGCATGTAAAAAAATAGAGCCTTAAATTGACATATCAAGTCAAATCTTTTTCTGTGAAACATGTGTCCATACATTCTAAAGCTAATTGTGATAAAATCTAATTTGTCTACAAAAATCGACTCAACCCGTTATTCCACTTCACCACTGAAATTCAATGATTTTACCAGTCCGAGATTGACGTGGAAAATTCACCGTCCATGTTAATAATTAATTGCCCCTATCTCCATCGGCCAGTATCTACACTCAAATTGAATAAAATATGAGTTAAAAAGAGAAAGAAAAAAAAAACACCCAGTATAAATCGTGTTAACACAGCAAAATCTCTTAGCACAATTTCTCTCTCCCAGAATTCATTATTGCAATAAATAATATTTTCATTTTTACGCTACAAAAGATAAACCAAAAAGAAAAAAAAATAGTACCACATTAACGATAATAATGCCAGATTTTATCAATGAGAAACATTATTTCTTTCGGCATAATTCCACACAGTTCATTCATATCATTCACGTGTTATTTTTTATCTCACGTCAAGAAACATTAGATCATAGAAAAATCGATTTTTCCGTTTTACCAAATGCACGCAGAGTCATGTGTAAAACCAGTGCAGTATATCCATATCTATATCCTACATTATATATATACACATACACCCCCTCCCCCCTTTCCCCCCTCAGTTTCAACCCCTACAGACGTATTTCCCCTCTTTTTCTCTCTCTTTTGCGTCTCTACACATGCACAAAAGTGTTTTGTACTATTGTAGATACAAACTGCGTTCAGCAAGCCGTTTTCCTGGGCTATTTGTCGTAGTTTCAGAATGTGTATTGTTTAATGAGTGGGAGGAGGGGGGGGGGGGGGGGTGCCATTTAACAGTGCGTCAACTGAATGCTCATTGTATCTCATCAGCCTTTCACGTTTTGGCTTGTGCCACGGTTTTTGAAACGAGAAGAGAGAGAAAGAAGATGAGTAAGAGAGAGAAATGGGGAATATGTGTTATTATTTGTATCATCCTGCAACACATATGGCCAAGAGGGCAAACGTCTCTATTATATACATGATAAATGCCTGCTCTCGTGTATTTAACACAGTTAATTCAGAAATATAACGGGAAATACTGTTGTGGAGGTTTTGCAAAAAAAAAGTGCAATTTAAAATCTGTGTATTAATGATTCATTTGAATACACACGTAGATTGTGAAATGAACGCCTTTTTTTTGCTCTATATATATATATATGTACTCATGAACGTACACGAAGCGCACTCTACGTGCGACACCTTTTCACTCCCTCCACTGCGTAATCATAACTTAAGCGTAATAAAGAGTGACATAGGATATATGTATCTATATATATATATAGAGATTTATCTCTGCACTTTTATCATTGTCCATGAACTGTCCTCAATACCGTAAATATCACAGCTCAAAGGCAAAAAATATCTCAAGCTCGTACTATGCACGAAGAATTTTTTTACTCAACATTGCAAAAATAATGAGAGAATATAATTATAATGATGATAATTTACTGAGTCGTGAGTTTGTTAAAATGATCTGGAATTTTTTTTAGAATGAAGGCTCTTAAGAAAATTGAAAAAAAATTTAACAACAATGTGTGCATATGTTGGAGCATCTTTTCAATTTTTTTTCAGGATTTTTTAGCATTTTCTTGATTCTAAAAAAAATTCTTGCACATAATCATAGATATTTTGTTCAAATTTTACTCTCAATTTGTTATTCTGCAATAAAATATTATTTTAAAAAATTGATAAATTAATTAATTAATTAATTAATTAATTAGCAAATTATTTTAAATATTAAATTTACAATTGCCTGATAATTTTCGAAAATTTAAGATATTTTTTTGAAATAATTATCAAGACAAGATGTTGCCTTTAATATTCAGTTTCCTTAATTGATACCACTGTGTGTCATACAAACGGCATCAACGAATTCATGAATCTGTCATTGGACACATGAAGACAGATATAGCACACACAGAGAGAGAGAGGATATAGTATACCGCAATAAGATTATGGTAATCGACTATCCAACTTGGAAACCCCCATCAGGCATATTAATTACGGGTGTATGCATCCACAAGGCCTCTCTCTCTCTCTCTCCATCCTCTCCTCTCCCCCCAAAATCCCTTCCTCTTCCCATTCCATAGCTCGAACCGTTGAAATTTGCCTTTGATACAAACGCCTTAGCCTCACAAGGGGATAACACAATTCACGCCAATGTCTAATCTCAAATGGGATTGGCTGATGACGCACAGGACATTCAGCAAATGGATTTTATCAACTGGACTAGAAATGTACCTTTCAAAATGTTCCAACGTTGATTTTCATGGATTTTTCCTTTCTTCGATTCTTTTCCCTTTTTTTTTTTTTTTTTTTTCTTCTTTTCATTTGGACTTTGTGCCACTATTCGCAAAATGGGATACGTGGATAAAATCCACTGAGAATACTGTAATTCCCTTTAACCAAGTGGATTTTCCCTTGTGAGCACATCGTGGGCCAATCGATTTCCCTCTTTTTCATGTCTCTCTCCTTTTTTTTTTTTTTTTTTTTTTTTTTTTTTTGTTGTGTAAAGAAAAATATTTGATACAAAGAGAATGACAGATAATGAAAAAAAAAATAAAAAAAATGAGAATATTGGAAACACCGGTTTAATGACATCAACCAAAAACAGTCCTTGTTATCGCTCGTGAGTTGTGTTGCTCAAGTGATTGAAATTCAGTGTTTCACTGATGGCACGTACCTGATAGACGAAATTTGATAATATCATGATTTTCAATACTAGAGCCTTGGAATCCATCTTGCGTAAGATTTTACAAATGCGTGGGATCACTTGACATTTTTTTAAAAAAATAATCATTTAATTACACTGAGAAAGAAAATATTTTTTGCTAAAAAATAGACTTTGATACAGAAAATTTAGATATATATAGATATAAAAATTATTATTTTTATAAAAAAGATATAAAAAATAATATTCGAAGAAATGCACTTTTTTTAGAAATCTCTTTAGCTCAATTTCCATTGCCTCAATCAAAAGCACTTTAAGTGTTCAATATAGGATATTTTAAAAAATTCATAACTTTTAATGAAGAAAACTGCGAGAAATAATTCAAGTACTGAATATGAAATTAGACGAATTATATTTTTCACAAAAAAAAAAAAAAATTCCAAATATCATATCTCTGATACTTTTGTTGAAACAGTTAAATCAATACGAGTGTATATTTAATCATCAGGAAAAAAAAAAAAGAAAAAGATTGTGCAGCTATCGATAATGTATGTACTGTGGCCTAATAGTACCAGCTCGATATGTTATCACGATATAAAAGGAATTGTTCTCTGAATTATTGTCTCAAAGTAACTTTGTGAATCAAACACAAGCCATGAGGACTTCCTCATTGCTCCTGCGCTTATTGCCAGCACTAGTATTACAATCTTACATAATTCCTGGATTAGCAGGTGAAATTCAACGAATTCATTTGTTATACTTGTGTGTGTGTGTGTGTTTTTTTTTCGTTGGATTCTAGTGAATTTGTTTTTTCTTTGTTTTTAAACAATTCGGTGTCGTCCCTTTCAGTGTAACCCATTGTATTCCCCTGGGGGGGGGGGGGGGGCAATGGCTCATCCCTCTGAAAAACCAAACGGAAGAACCCACAGGCAACCCTTTCCGGCTTTCCATGCATATAACACATAGTTCCTCTCTACCCTATCCTCTCACACACACAAAATTCAAACTCTACCAAAAACGTCTACTATTCGATGAGATACACGCCCGTCTCTTGTTCAGGCTTTTCATTCTCTCTGCAGTTTTTTTTTAGTATTATTTTCATTTTCTACCTATTCACAGAGTATCCTTTCCTATTTTTTTCACTTCGATTGACGATGAATTTGACCATTATTTTTGATCAAGTGAATTTCATTTATATTTTAGGGAAATTTAAATAGAAATAACTTTTTATTTATTTATCTTAATTGAATTTATTATCTCGGTCAATTCAATCTAATTCCTTTGTTCCATAAATTATTCAATCTTATCAATTATTCAATCCAACATCTATTCAAGATGATATTGCTTTATATTTTTCTGAATATTTCATAATTTTTGATTGTATAGTTTATGAAATATGAATTATTGAAGTAATCGAACAGAAATAACGAAATTACTGAAAAACCAAAGGATTGACCCATTATTTAAAAACTATTGACAAAAAAAACAGCATTTTAACCAAATAATAGAAGAAAAAAATGATATTCCCAAGCTGAAGATGACTTTCAAATAGTTTAATCACTTTTTCGGCTAAATTAAAGCACTTTTTCTCCGAATTGTCAGCAATTATTTAAAAAATAAGTTATAAATCCTCATTTTTTTCGGTTTTATCGACCGTACTCGAAGATAATACTTTCTTATATCCAAATGACAATAACTGTTGAAAAATTCTTTATTTTATTGAGATTTAAAGAAGAATTTCAATGAGTATCAAATTAAACAAAAATCCCATCAACTATATTTTTCCCTGTTTTAGTCCTGTTTTCAATAATTTTTGTCTATTTATTTACGTTAAATAAACGACTGACGGACGTCACAACTTTAATAAATTTTAAATAGAATAGAATAGAATTTATTTCTTCGATGTTACATTTTTTTCCATGTTTTACATCTTCTCTTCGCTTTCACTCTTTAACTCTTTTTTAATATTTTTAAATTTTTTAAATTTTTATATTTATTTTTTTTATTCTGTAGTCAATTTATCCTCAATTATTAAATTATTAAATATTAAATATCAGACCTTATATAACAGTATTAAATATTAATCGTTAAGTATTGCTTTTCAAATTCGAGGAATAAAGAATCAGTCCTGAATCTCAAATATTAAATATTAAATACTAAATTTGATAGCACAACAATATATTTCAAAATTTCAACTCTTTTAGGGCCACTTCTTATCACTGGTACTTGGCTTGGAAAAGACCACGAATTTACCGCTGCCGATCTCGGAGCAAATGCCACGAAATGTGTCGTCGAACATGTTGATGTATCCGGAAATAGTCATACTTATGAATTTCATCCAACGAACAAACATCCGAGGATAAAATATCCTCTCTGGGGATATGAAGGAACCTGTTCATTCTTATTGAGTGATATACATCCCGAAGATGTTGGAAAATGGACTATTAAATATTTTGACTCAAGTAAAAAGAATGCAAAGGGAGTTATTGAAGAGCCAAGTGGAATTTCCGTGACTCAGTTGAAGATTTTCGATTTATCGGTATGTCACGTTTGCAAATCTAATCATCCATGCAAAAAAATTCTTATTGCTATTTTCAAGGTAATCTTGAAATTTTATAGAAAACTGGAAACCCCACGACTGCAAAAACCGCAGAAGTCTATCCAATCAAGACTTTTGCTGGTGATGTAACAAATTTTCAAACCACTTTAGCTTATGGAAAAATAATTAAATGTATTGCCATTCACAATGACTCAATTTACTACGAAATATATCCAAATTCAAATTTTACAAGTGCACTTCACAGAGACAAAAATTACTGTGGATTTGAAATTAAGAAGACAGAATTATTCTATGAAGGAAAATGGACTATTATGACTTACTTGGAACAAAAATCAAGACAAAAAACTGATTCAAATGAGCCCGAGACAATAACGTTTTTATTGCATGTCAAAGAGGTACTCACTGTGAAATTAATTACAGACTTATAAAATAGCGGTATTTAATTCCGCAGTAAATGTCAGTTATTTTTTTTTTTTTTTCAATGACGCTCAAAGAACACTCAATGCTTATGTAATAATTATAACTTGCTGAAGTTTACATTCTCACAGAGTTCATGAATTTATGCATGAAAATGACTTCATCCTTCTTCGATAATTCAGTTTATTCATATTATATTATAGACAACTACACCAGAAGCATCTACAACTGCAGAAACAACGCAGAAAGTAACAACTCAACTACCAATAACAATAACAACAACAACCACTCCAATACCTGTAGAACGTATAGATTCTCATATCGGAAATTATATATGGTTAGAGGCAAGTCGTAAGAAGGGAAAAGTCATTCAATGTACTGCAACAAATAACGGAAATCTGTATGAAATTTATCCGCGAATGAATTTGACTAATGGAGAGCACAAAGACAGTCACACTTGTAGTTTCGCTATTACATCTGTTCATTGGGAAAATAGTGGAACATGGATCATCACGAGCTACTCAAACGTTACTTCAGAAGATGGCACTGAAATAATAGCGAAAAACGACATTTATGAATTGAGAATCCATGAGGTAAAATTAATTTATTCTAGATTTTTGATGCAAATATTTCATATTTCAAATTTTGAAATACATTAAAAAGTAACGGTGAAAGTCTAAAAAAAAGGCGTTTTTTTGGCTATTTTTTTTCTATAGAAAAATGGGCTCAGTCTAGATACATATAGCTACAGAAATACGTAGGGAATTTCAAAAATATTGTTTTTTGTGGAATTGGTGATCATTTGAATGAAAAAATCCAAATTTCGGCCAAAAAAACCGGCAATTTTTTATCAATAAAATATGTGCAAATCAATTTTTTGAAAATTCCCTACGTATTTCTGTTTGAAATATTGTTTTCAAAATGCTATGGAAAATTCAAATGAAAATAATGAAAATTATTGGAGTTATGCTGCGTGCCAATTTGAAAAATCATAATTCGAGAAAAACGCGATTGAAGTTTTGACTTAGGCTATGAATGTGAAGAAATGCCTTGGGAAAAATTCAAAATTTCATGGGAAAATTTAATGGGTTTCAGATCATTATTCTAGTTTCTATGAATCCATAGATCCCAGTGAAACGGACTAATTTGTTTATCGAGCTGTTAATTAGAATTTTTGATAGATCACACGTAGATGAAAATGGAAAGACAATTCATATTTTGATCTAAAAAGCCTGAAGAAGCTTGTAATCAGGAGCGAAACATCGCGAAATTAGTGAAAAAAAAATGTGAAGATTGATTATTTACTATTTATTTGACTTGATCCAAGATCGCGTTCAATCTCAAATTCAATACCTATGAATATAGACGAAAATAAACTTAGACACTATGATAAAATGTTCTAATAATTCATTTTTCCAAATTTTTAGCAAGTCGCAGCCCTGCCAGCGCAAGCCGTTACAATGAACAACGGTTATGCAACATTCTACATTCCAAAAACCTTCGAAAATCCCACATCATGCTTACTAACAAATGATAAGGTACTTAAGAATTTAATTGTGTCACTGATTTCCACATAAAATTACAAAATTCTAATCAATTCATTTTGATTTTTATAATGTAGGGTGCAAATTATGAACTCATTAATAATGATGTTGATGAAAGTGAAGGCATTGAACTCTTTGACACTTGTGGCGTTAGAATGCGCGTTGATCAAAGTCGAGCAGGTAGCTGGAAGTTGCAACAGTCACAGGGAGATTACGAACGAGTTGTCAGTCATTTCCTCATTCGATGGCATTACGATGAAAAGCCTCCAGCTACGGTAATTATTATCTTTGTAGAGTCATTATCATTCAAATAGTTTGTACAGACAGATGAAGAGATCTAATTGATAGGAAAATACTGTCACATTCACTCTAATAATCAATTTTGTCTATATAGTTACACTAAAGAACTATCAATTCAAGTTTATCAGATGGATTGATATCAAATTCCGGTTATTTCATAATGTATTGAATTTATATTAATATATTCTCATTGAAAATGATTCAATCTCCGGCAATTAGCATTGTTACATACATTAATTTGATGGAAGAATTAATTAATTTTATATTTGTGCTTTTTTTCTCGTCCATATTGGTAGATATGGATTTTAATGAGGTTAATCGGGATATTAGACCGAATAGATCAATAGTAGATACGATTAAATAAATATAGATTCATCAATCTTTATATTTATTGTTTAAAATCATGACGTTTCGCTTCTGACTAGACTTTTGGCAATTTTTGTCGCAATTAACTTCCTTACTTCCTGTTAAAAAGAGCAGTTTTATAGCATTCTATACGTTTAATTTCTCTTTTTTATACGATCTAACGAAATTTCATTTGATAACTCAATTAATTTCATATATTTCGAATAGCACTATCTGTTTTGGACACGTGGAAAGATCGGAAAAATTGAATTATACCAATACAGTAATGTATACTGTGACGTAGTCAGACCAGATGGTGTTGTTATTCCATTAACAGAGCAATCATGCCAATATGAAGTGGAAGAAGTAAGTGATGTACATGCAGGTGTTTGGAAAGCGCGTTACGGAGTACCATACAGTATGAATCTTCTGGTAGAAGATATCGTCGTTGAAGTTTGGAGTAAGTTCATAAGATCAAAAATTTTTCCTTGTTTCCTTATTGTGCAGTATTTGAAGAATTCATTATCTCAATTTTATCATTCAGATCCAGACGCAGTTGAGATATCCATATCTACATTTGCCGATAAAATCAATTTAATGTGCAGAACTGGATTAGTATCGCTCAATAGCTGTACATATCAGATGCCAAATGGTACAATTCTTTCTCTGCGTCCTAGTATGGGAGACGACAAGTAAGAGGATTTGATTTTCATTGAAGAGAAAAGATGACTCAATTTCATCAAGAAATTGAATGAAGCATTTTTTATTTCATTTTATTCTATCAGGTACGAGTATTATGGAAGTGGATTTAGTGAATCCTCGAATTCTGATTTTCCGAAAAAAGCTGAATGCGGTCTTGTGATTCGTAACCCATCAAGCAGTGACTATGGATTGTGGAAATGTGCAATGAGACGAGAGGAAATTGTCAGAAATGCTATAATAGACGTTTTGGATCCACGAGGAAGAAAAATCAGCGGAACAGAAGCATCCAGTTCAGATGTTTTTGTCAAACGCGGTGATAAATTTACGGTAATTGTTTATCTTCATATTTTCAACAATGTTAAATATAATTGATGAATAATTGATGCATTAATATTATTCTGCGGTTCTTCAGGTAAAATGTCAAACTGATACACCATTGACATACTGCTGGTTACGTTCTCCAAATGGCACTATGTACTCAGTAACAAAAAAAGGAAATGGAGAAAATTTTCTGCGTTACAATGGAGAGGGTTTGTCAATGGGTATTTGTGGTGCTACAATTGAAAATGCTGAGGATACAGATAACGGTGATTGGAGCTGTCGACTAGGTGTTGTTGGTGGTGCGGAAGTAGAGTCGATAGTTCCGGTTACGGTCACTGGTTTGTATGCACAACTTCCCGTACAACAAATGAATCAATTTAATGATACAAATTTTCATAGTTCAATTCTTTCCTGTCTATCAAAATTTTTAGTTATTTTTTACTAATTTCATTTTCTAACTAACTGCGTCCATTCTAACTAACTTCAATTGAATTCAGCACAAGAAAATCAGATATTTCAATTAATTCCAATGTCAGCTTGGCTTTCTGTTTGAATCAAATTCAGTAACTTGTTGAACTGTATTTCCATGAATTAATTGCGATGGCAATACAGTCATGTTGAAATTATTGAATGGAAAATAGTTGAAGCACTCAGTCCTTGATCTTGTAATTACACACTCTGTTGATCTTAATGACTCTCTTATACTGTAGAAGTTCGAAGGTGGTAACTTAAATAATAGATCGAAACATTTAGACTGATCGGTTCAATTGCTGCTCATTAATTACATGAATACATTCAATTTGCTTCTTCATCAATGGATTGAATTTTTGTTGTAGAATTCGGACTTATACCGTTGACTAAGAACATGAGTATTAGTCGAGGATCAGTAGTATCACTCAGTTGCCGTACTTTCCCATCAACCGAATCAACAATTGATTATTGCCGATGGGTACGTCCTAATGGAAATGGTATTGACAGAGATTCTCTTACGAGTTACGTGCAGAGTACTGATAATACTACCTGCACATTGACAATAAATGGTAATTTACAATCCTCAATGCTATAATCCCTCGTCACTAGCGTGTTTTTATCTGAATTCGTAGGTCTCATGGTGAGTACTTCATTGCCGTACTAAATCACATGCAGTGTTGCCAAATAGTCAACAAGTAATTTGTGGTTACTTTCATTAGAAACCAATTTTATTTCCACTTCATAATTATTCAATAATTTAATACTTGTTTCGTGTGAGAAAGTATACTGTAAAATGATTGTAAGGTTTTTTTTTATATTTATGACTGAAAATTAAGAGTTCGAGAACGATTTGGCAACAACGCATATTGAACGGAGGTCGAGCTTTTTAATACTAGATCCAAAGAATCATACTTTTGCTAATTTTTAAAGACGATTTCATACTTATCGATCATTTTTATCTCTTTCGAAAGGTTCAATATGAGTATTAAGATTTTTTGGAATTATTTTTATTAGTAAAATTAATAATAAAACGTTAAAACGTAAGAAAAGAGGCGCTGCACTCATTACGCTAGTGACAAAGGATTAATTAGATCTAAGCTCATGTATTCTTTTATTTCTAAAATTTGCACTTTTTTTTTGTTTTTTCAGAAGTGACGTCAACAGACTATGGAACATGGACATGCTACGCTGGTTTGAGTTCCGGTTCTGACGAAGAAGTACACTCTAAAATCGAATTAATACCCAGTATACAATTAACAAGTACTAATGTGACACTCAATGCACTAGCAATAACCCTAGTTGTTACCGCAGTAGTTGGTGCTTGTTTCCTCGGTATAGTATTTTACCGCAGAAAAAAATTACGTAATTCACAGCAAGCCTCATCATCACCACCATCACCACCTCCGTATTACGAATTTAACATTCCAAAGAACATGGAAATTAAGGTAAACCCAAATGTTAAGTACTAGTTTGAGGATAATTGCCTAAACCAACCAATATTGAATTTCAATTGATTTTAACTAATCGAAATCACGATGAAGCATGGTAACTTAATTACTGTCGATTTCTCAATTATCGCTATTGATAAAAAAAAAAAAAAAGGAGAATAATAATAATAAAAACAATTATTGTCACAACTGGAAAATCCTGAATTCACTTCGTTAAAGAATATACACAAGGGAAATGAACGAGTATTGAATAATAATTAAAAAAAAATGACTAAAAATAAAAGGAACAATGGAAATTGACTCGAAACTTAAAAGAAACGATGGATAAAAAAAAAAGAGCGAATGAAAGAGACATAAAGAAGGATAGAGAAGAAGGAAAAAAAAATAAAAAAAGAAAGAAACACCTAAAACTACATTTTCATTTATAGCATAAACCGATAACGAGTTATTGGATTTTTAAATCTTTTGTACGAATCCTCGGAACTTTAATCCACTGAATTTTCTTCTTTTTATTTCATCCCCTCCTTTCTTTTTTTTTTTCCACCAATTTTCATTGTGTATTCATCGATCAGACATCTCTGGTTATTTTCAATTGAAGCAAGAAGAGAGATAGGAAAAAAAAATAGAGAGAAATTATTAATAGACACACGTTTGAAGAATTTAATCTCAAGCTTAAATAGAACATTTAAGTTGTTTGGCACTATGTTGGACCCTCTAAAAACACTTGAATAACCCCTTTCTTTTCGGACAATTGTACGATTTCTCTCGCATGAAGTGATACGTCGTAACACCAAATGAATTGCAGTACGTGATTTTTCAACAATAAATGACACACATAGAGAGAGAGAGAAAAAGTCCCATTGCACATGAATAACACTCTACTCCCCTCCAGAGACTTCTGGCACGCGTGCCACTTTGACAACTGATCATTGTGCATTTGAAAATGCTTTCGGGCCATTCGCGGGATCATCCTTCCCACGTTTTCGTGGTATTATGCACATATATAGACACAGAGAAGTGCACATAGAGAGAGAGAGAGTTATTTGGTCATAAATTTCATTGTATTCATCAAATCGATACACAGCGTTGAATCGGTAGAATGACCATCATTCACACGTTAACTCGGCTTGCATTGAATAATAAATTGATAATTTGCTTTAATCAATGTGTGGGATTATGTGTAAACAATAGTATCATCACTCTCGTTAATATATCATGTGTGTATTGGCAAATAGTGGAGATACTGTTAATTTTAGAAGGCTTTTTTATTTCTTTGGAGAAAAAATTTTCGATTTAAAGGGCTTTTATGTAGGGGAGAATGGGGCAAAATGGACCTCTGTAACTACATAATTCAGGTTTTTTTTTTTCGTAGTCGAGGAATCGATGAAAAAATCTGAAAGAATTTGAAAAAATTCTCCAATATGACTTCATTGTTGTATAATTTTTTCAAATTTTTTCATAATGCTGCCTATTCTCTGAAAAATCCCAAATTATTTTAACAAACAGGTCCATTTTGCACCACTTTCCCCTATTGAATTTTTAAACCAATTGTTTGATGATATTTATGAATATTTTTGTCATAAAAAAGTGTCAATGACTGGGGAAGGTAATTAGAAATTTCCATATTTTTGTTATTTCATGGAAAAAACAATAATTATTACTAAACAATAAATTTTGAAAATTTGAAATTTAATGGATTTTTCTTTATTTCTTAAGATAGTATTTCAGGGTTTTGTCGATAAAACAGGAAAAAAGAAAATTTGCAGGTTAATTTCCAATTAATTTCTGATAATTCGGGTAAAGGTGCTTCAATTTACCCGAAAAAGTGATTAAACTATTCGAAAGTCATATCTTCAGCTTGTGAATATAATTTTTTTCTTCTTGAATTTTTTTTTACATTAATCTCCTATCACATGCATGACACAGAGAGAGAGGCAAATAGTTACGATTACCTTCTAATTAAAATTTCTCAATAACTATACGGTGAATTGAGTATTTTTTTCTTCTATTATTTAGTTAAAATGCTGTTCTCTTCGCCAATAGTGTTTAAATAATGGATCAACCCTGTGGTTTTTTAGTAATCTCGTTATTTCTGTCCGATTTAGGGCGTTTTATACCCACCACCGCTATTTTCAGTAACTTTGATAATTCATATCTCATAAACTACACGGAAAAAAATTATGAAAAAATTCGGAAAAATGTAAAAAAATATCATCTTTGATAAAGCATCGACTGCATTACTACTTTAATTAATCCCACTGAATTAAAATAATACTCATTATTCAATCCACAAATAATTCCTAAAAAAAAAGGCTCCCTTCATTATATTTCCGTCTCCATTAACTGCGTTAAAATACCCGCAGTGAAGTACGTATTACCCAGTGCACTGAACCACGAATACAAAGACTGTGGGACCTCAAAAAATAAATAAACCCCACCAGTACAAAAAAAAAAAAAACAAATTGAAAGAAAACTAAAAAAAAAAAAACTCGAAGAGAAAGCGAATGAATAAAAGGAGTAAGAGATGGTTCTAACTGGTTGAGGTATAGAGGTATAATACATCAGTCTCTTTTATCCTCGTTACAATGAGAGGAGTACGCGGTACACCGTTAAATCCCCGACTGATATCTTGAGCCAGAGGGTTAATCTGGCGCCTAGATTACTCGTCGTTGCTTAGAGTACAGAATGAGACAGTAACCTCTCTCTCTCTCTCTCTCTCTTTCTCTTTCTTTCGCATTCTCTCTTTCCTGCAAGCGTATTTTCCCTCTCAGAATCCATCCAAGACAGCCATATTTAGTATTACGGACCCATCTCATGAAAGCGCAATGAAAAGAGGAGATGCGCCATTTTGAAAGTCGGGTTGGTCCATTCATAGCTTGATTTTGTCATTGGAGGAGGACTTTTTGAATTGAAAGAAGAGGAGCAATAAAAAATAAAAAAAAAAAGAGGAGTAGAGGCCATGTTGAGTACATATCAACGTGAGTGAAGCAACGGAAAAAGAAAGCACGGATAGAGGAACGGAAGAAGAATCGAGTGAATGAGGGGAGAAAGAGAAAGAGAGAGAGAGACAGAGGCATTTTCAGTGCGGTAGTAATTTCGAAGGATTAATATTTAATATCCAAGGGAAAAACGATGAGGCTATACTCGGTGTTTTATTTCTTCCCCCCCTCTTCTCCTTCCTTTTCTTCCGGTTCCCTTACTTTCTTCATCACGTTCTTCTTTACTCTTTCTCCTTCTCTCTCTCTCTCTCTCTCTTTTTTCCACTCATCGGTTCAACTACTCGGTATTACTCTACTCTTCCCCCTCGTTTCTTCACTGGCAAAGCCATATCAATGGTGTCTCGTAGATGAACTTTGGGGAAAATTGTGCAGAGAAATATAAAGGGGCCTCTGTATGTGGAAAAACCCCTTTGACCCTTCACATCGATGGAGAAAACAATTCATCCAATGCGTGATTACGTTTTTCCCTCTCTTTCTATTTCTCTATTTTTCTCGCTTTTATTGAGAATATTTCTGTAGTCTCTCGATTTACTCTCATTTGCGCATCTACTCTTGACTACGCAATTTAACAGTTTCTCCTCTTTTTCTCTATTCAAGGGAACTCTGCTTCATCGCACAACCGAATGAATCGATCGAGATTTTCATAATCCCCCACTTTCCATTCAGCTGCATTTACATATTGCCAGGAAAATGTGGAGAGAGGGGGGGGGGGGGGGGAGGGAGGGGAGGACAGTGGATTTCAGCGTAGCTAAGTTCTGAGGGAACAATAGACTGTTTCGATTATGGCAAAACACAAATTTTATAAAAATTTTACTTAAAGACTTGCGCAGTTGAGAAAAAGGAAATTCAATGGAATTTTGGGGTTTAAGGAATTAAACGAATTTACTGATTTTTTCAAATTGATGACAGTCAATTCTATTACATGGTTTCACTTCAGTTTTTTTCAGCTTTTCAGTGAAATCATAAGAAAAAATTCTATCTTAAATCCGCAATAAATCACATTTTATCAAATTTTTTTAATAATTTGAAACTTACTGGAATTTTAGGGTTATTATGAAATTAAGGGGAATTGTAATTTTTTTGGAAAATTAATACAATTTAATTCTCTTACATGTTTTTTACTTAAATTTGCCGCAACTTTTCACCGAAATCATCAAAAAAAATTTATCTTATATCCGCAATAAAATTAATTTAATTAAATGTTCTCAAGAACTTGAAATTCACAGAAATTTTGGGATTTTACGAAATCAAACAAATTTTTTAAATTTTTTTTTGTCAAAATTGCTGAATATTAAATCTATTACAGATTTTCCCCCTCAAATTTTCCTCAATTTTTCCCAGAAATCAACGAAAAAAATTCCATTTCGAATCCGCAATGAAATTACTTTTATTAAATTTTTTTTCCAAAAACATGAAATTTACTGGATTTTTGAGGTTTTACGAAATCAAACAAATTTTTTAAATTTTCGTTTGTAAAAATTGCTAAAAATCAATTTTATCACAGATTTTCCTCAATTTTTCCTAGAAATCATCGAAAAAAATTCTCTCTCAAATTCACAAATCCTAGATTCCCATCGAAAAAAACCTATGAATTATTAATTAATAATTCACGACCACAAAGAATTCACTCGACTCCCCCATAATTATTCGATCCACATCCAAATCAAAGCTGTAACCCTATATTTATCAATTCTCCAAGAACTAGTGATTTCAAATGATCCCCAGCATCACCGGATTCCCAAAAATTGCTCTATGATTTCCGCACAAATCCTACATGATCACCGCCCCCAAAAAACCCATGTCATTTCACTTCAAAATAACCGCATACCCCAAAAATTTGGTTCCCAACCCAAAAAAAAAAACCTCCTGAACCCAGAAAAAAAAAAATTCATTAAAATTTCATCAAATTCATTAAATTTCCTTCCAAAAAATCCAATAAAATTCCCCAAAAAATTTTTCCATTTTCCCCAGCAGCAAAATCCATTAACTAAACCCTAAAAAAAACCCAATAATAAATTGTGCTTGTATATCCTACCACTGATTAAACAATCGTGACGATCGTGAAAGTTGGTTAAATGCGGTAGTTTCAAGTGAAATTAGCCAGTGGTGGAAAATAGTTAAAGTGTGAGTTGGTTATATAGCGTAGATTGGGTACATGAAACTGTTAACCAAACGCGTTTTGCGTTTACCACGATGAAATGGTTTGGCTCATCGTAGTTGTGTGTATCGGTTGTGTCAAGCCCGTGAAAGAGAGAGAAAGACACACACATACACATATATATATATATATACAGGCAGAAACGTTGTGGGGGTGGGATTGGCCAGTACTTGCAATTATTTAATTGAAAGTAACGACCAAACGTGAAATACTCCCTTATTCTTCCTTTATTGCCCTTTCCCGCCCCTTCAGTTCTCTATCCCCCCCCCCCTCTCTCTCTCTCTTTCTCTCTCTTTTTGCTACCGACATTGTTACAATTGTTGTAATACGACTGCCTTTGGCCTTTACTCACCCTCGAAGCCGCGGATAAATTGCTGTAGGTGGGCTGTGGCCACGCGCGATGCCTTTTACCCACAAAGAGGAGAGGGAGAGAGAGAAAGAGAAAAAGAGAGAGAGAGAAAAGGGCCACGTAGACGCGTGGAAATACACACGAGCCAATAACCATTGAGGATTTCCATCTGCTTTGTTCCCAGTACGGTGGCTCAACACCACCACTGTGTTGCTGCAAGAGCTTTTCCACCCCTCCCCCCCCCCCCCCGTCCACCCCCCCCCCCCCCCCCCCCCCCCCCTCTTTTTCTATTCACTCTTTTTTCTTGATTTTTCCCCGCACAAATGAAGGCAATAAACACTTTGGCATTTCATACTTCACGCCAGGGGGGAGGAGGGGGGGGGGGTAGTCATATATAAAAGGAAAAATGAGGAAAAAATAGTAATATATATATGTGCAATTGATGTATAACACACGAGGCGGTGTAAGCGCAGCATTTGCTGACGCGTGATACCACTGCCGCAATTACATCAACCCCAGAGGGGCAGAGGTCTGTTTTGAAGGGTGTATGGGGTTATTTCATTCCCTATCCCCCCCCCCCCTCTTTCTCTATCTATCTATCTCTCTCTCTCTCTCTATTGCTATCGCGCACTCATTCGCGTGTAGATTCCAATGATTTCAGCACACACCAATAATTGAAAGGTCAAATTTAACCCACGAAACTCGTGTCACATTGGGGTCATCAGTGGTTTAATTTGTTCTGGAGCTACTGGGAGGAGGGGAGAAAATTCATTATCATTATTTTTTAATGATTATTCATTGGAGTGATGTACTAGAGTGTGATTCATAGAGGATGCAAGATTTTTTTGGTTATTTTGGGAGGATTTTTGATGGATGAAGAGTTTTTTTTTGGGGGGGGGGGGGGGGGGGGGGGGGGGGGGGGGGGGGAGGTTTAATGGCGGTTTTCGAGGGGATGGCTTGAAATTGAATTTTTTTAATGATTCCATTGGAAAACTGAGGAAAATTTAGGTGAAAAACATATATAATAAATGATTTTTCGAAAGTTTTTGAATATTTGGTTTTTTTTAGGGAAGATTTGAATATGAAAGCCTTTCCATTTTTGGAAAAATTCACTTTTTTGAGAATATCTTTGGTTCTATTGGTCGTAGCGATCTGCTATTGGTCTTAAATGAAAGATGAGACCATTTTCCATCGATTTGTATGGTTTTCCATTTTTTTGAATCGATTTTTTAGGCATTTATGGACCATTTTATGAAAAATCAGTTCTTTCCCTATAAGTACCCAAAAAATCGATATTTTTCTCCTGGAAAAATCCCTCAAATAAATGCAAATAATCTCGCCTTTCATTTAAGATCAACCCCAAATCGCTACAACCAATAGAACCTGAGATATTCCCAAAAAAAGTGACATTCTCAGTGAAAACAGAAAAAAAAGTTCCAAAAAACTTCAAATTTTCACCAAAAAAATCCTGTTTTTTCAAAAAATTCTCAAAAATAAATTCCGCCACATGATTTCCACCTAAAATTTCCTCAGCTTTCCTCCCAAAACCTCAGAAAAACCCTGTCCCAAATATTTTCCCTCACATCCAATTTACCCCATCCTCCCTTATTCCCCTAAATTCCCTTATTTTTAATAGAATAAATAATAATCAATAACCAAAGGATTTTCCATCAACTCTCCCCCAAATGTGTCGCATTCGTGTCAAAATACCCTCCAAAATATATATCTCCCAGCCGTATCAAAGTTTTATTCGCACAACTCGATCCAACTAATCGCATCTTGATTTAGGGAAAGCCTCTCATCAAGATCTTTTCGTAGCCTCCGTTCTCCCCCCCTTCAATGAGTATCAGCAGGCCAAAAAACATTGAGGGGTAAAACTGGGGATACGGAGAAAGAGGAGAAAAGCCTTTTGCAATAGTTTGGGAACAGCCGATGCTGTCGTGACACGCCTACTCCATCTGCAGATCTCCTAATCCATGTTTGAAAGGGCCCTTTGCGCATAAAATCCGGTTCTCGAAATAATTCAATAACAACATTGGCGAAGCAAGTACCTTGTTCTGTATCTATACTCAGCATCCACCATCCCCCATCTCTTCTTCTTCTCTCTCTCTCTTACTCTGTACAAGGGATAGTATTGCTTAAAGCCCTCGTGGGAGATGAGTTAGAAACGCATTCCCTCATGGCTTGCTCCAGATTGGATGAAGTCTTCGATATTAATATTGGAATGAGATATATATATATACCAATGTCAAATTCAATTTTACATCATTCCTCTGTGATCCCCTAAATTTACACAGAAATTACATTATCTCGTCTCTTTCGTATATTCTGTGATACCCTTGAGATACTTGTTTCACTGAGCAAAAAAAAAGACAAATTTTTTTAAATTAAATTTGCAAATAATTCAAGTGACTTTATCTGCAAATAGAAAATTTTAAAAAAATATTTCGTCGAAGTATTTTGCAGTTTCGTCCAAGTTTAGTTCAGAAAACTTCGGTTAACTTTTTTTTTTGAATTTATTCTGAAGTTAAAATATCTACGAGTAAAGAAAAAATTCGAAACTCTTTAAATTTTTCATGAAATTCAGCATAAATTCATTAAATTTTTGAATTTTAAAAAAATGAGAAAATTTATTGTCATTGCGATTATTGAATTACCATATAATTGATTATCCCATAATTTATTTTTCATCTATATTCAAATGAAAATTGCTTTTTCGAGGGAAAATTAAATTTTCCAGTGTACTCGTGTACACTGGAATTTTCACCTCACACCCTATGAAAATAATAATTTTTAACGAAAAATATGTATATATATATATATAGCAATAATAGTGTTTTCAGCTAAATATGCACATATACAATGGGATAAAGTGTACACGTACAGAATATATAACATTTTGATGAGGGGACATGCATACCGGTAGCATCAGACCATATATATATATGCACTCGTTTTTCCATCTCTTTTCATTTGCTACAGTGAAGATAGTCTTATTAGTCACGCTACAGGCCTCTATGCCACATAAGCTTATTATGGAATATAACACTCACTCTACTGGGAATACAATGTTGAAGTTTGCCTAAATTTTATACGAGGATTAAACATGGACAGTATGGGCCTTCAGGCCACTGTCAGTAAATTCATTCACCATTCCTCTCGCATTTTTCTCCTACTTCCTTCTTTTTTTTCCATCTATTTCCAATTTTAAATACAAAAAAAAATTTAATTTCATCTATCGACAGCTTAAACATGATTGGGAGATGCAATACGAAAAAAGTTAAATTTTGGTATAAAATTATTAATAATACTAGGTGAAGTCAAAGAAGTGAACAAATTGAAAATAGAAGCATCGAAGAGCAAAACAACTGAAGTATTGGTAAACACTAATGATAAATGTATCTTCAACTTCACTGACACAGAATTTATTAATAAAAATTAATTTATTAATAAATTTATTTGTTTAATGGCGACATTGCCTCGTGGATGGGAGGTGGAGAAAAGATGTGAGAATCAAAATTCGAAGGTAAATATAGTAACTCGCAATAGCTCAGTGGTCAGAGCACCTGACATGTAATCAGAGGGTCGTGGGTTCAAATCCTGCTTGCGCATTACATATTTTTTCCGAAATTTGATTCTCTTAAAAAATTTATTAATAAAAATTAATTTATTAATAAATTTATTTGTTTAATTACTCGAATCAGTGAGGAGAGTGCTATCTTTGGAACGAAAATTTGATATCCCAGATGAGGCAAGTGAACTCCCTGTTACCAAAAATCATTAAAGATGTTGAAATGTACATACTCAATGCTGATATATCTGATCGTGATATTGAAGTTGTGGAGGAAAAGAAAAACGAAATGAGAGCTAAGATGGTTAATGTTTTGTCCAACTTCTTTAATAAAAATCACTCGATGAAGCCACTAAACTAATAACAATTTATAAAAGATGAAGTTCTCAAATCTAATTCAGTGAATCTATAGAAAATGTAATGGGGAATAAAAAAAGTCTTAGAAAATAAAAATTAATTGAAAATTGAAAAATTTTCATTATTTTTCACATTTCTTTAAGTCTTGAAAAATTTGAAAATATGTAAAAAATAATGAAAATTTGCAAATTTTCAATTAATTTCTTGTTTCTAGAGCTTATTTTGTCCCTCATTACATTCTTTACAGATTCACTGAATCAGATTCGAGAATTTCATCTTGTATAAATTGTTATCAATGATTTTATTTATTTATTTATTTATTAACAATCACCCAACAGCCGAAGCCAATAATAGGATTGATATTGCTCGATACAGATATGATTACAAATATAAAAATTAAAGACATATGCTTAATTTAAAAAAAAAATAATTAGAATTATCAAATATTCTAACTAATGTTTGAAAAAATGTAAACTGCATATAAAAGACAAATCATCCGTGAAAACTGTATAAAACTATACAGAAAAAATAAATTCTATTCAATTTTAATTAGATTTATCATTCAAACCGAATAAGCCCCGATTAAATTAATCCCCTCGACAAAAAAATTTGATTAAATTTAGCTTTAATCAATTAAAAAAAAAAATTGGCTTTCATCATTATTTCAAATTTAACACCATCCGCCTTTTTTTTACCCGCATAAATAATTCACAGATTTTTTTTTTCAACTTCTTGACAAATGATGAGCCATAAAGAGTGGTCCGAAAAAAAAATTCTTAATCCTCCACGCTTTCATTTCATTTCTCAATTCTTAAAATCAAAAAAAAATATATATATAAAACACCTTGAATCCGAGGTATTTCAAGAGCTAAACACATTTTAAAACAGCTTCGGTCTCACCTTGAGTCAAGTCAGAGTTATTAATTACCCATCCAACGGTTCATCTTTAGTACGTTAAGGTCATTAATTAATTTTCATGTTTTTTTTCCTCTTTTTTTTTATCTTCTATCGCCCATTCAACTTTTTTTCCCAAAAAAAAAAAAAAAAAAAAACAGATAGATCAGGCTTTACATTATTTCTGTTTGTGTCCTAAAAGAAAAAAAAATAAATAAAAATCAAATAAAATCAGTCGCTTTATCTGGTATGTTATGTATTGCTGAGGCGTGTCGACTATATCGTCGAATGAGAAATGCAGAATAGACGGGAAGGGGAGGGGAGGGGGGGGGGGGGTAAGGGAAACTGTACGAGAGATTTCAGGATGGATATTAGGTCGACGTAATTACAGCCATTAGTCTGCGCATACATCAATTATCGATGACACGATGACACGAGACTCTGGGCCGCTTCGGGCTTACCTTGCACGATGGGAATGACCGGAGATTGTATATATATATATATATATGTGTATGTGTTTCTCATCTGTATTGCCAATGTGATACGCATCAGGCGAAACAACTTCCACGAAGTTCATTCACTTGGCTGATAAATCAATTCGATTAATCTATTGTATAAATATTTGTGCTAAAAGCTACTGAAAAATTGAAGAAATTTTTAGCTCTAAATACAATATATTGAGAGTTACATGTCTAAATAACAAAAAAAAAGATAATATATCACGAAAAATAATGCAATTTATCAAAAATCATTTATCTTTCATTTATTAGCATTATTTTCAGAATTTAATAATTAACAGAAATTTCAAAAAGAAAAAAAAATGAGAGTATTTAGATGAATATGAAATTAGGGATGGATGTTTTTCAATCGTGAGGGGGGGGGGGATTTTAAGAAATTCGATTAATCGATCTCTTCATTCTTTTTTTTGGGGGAAAATTGCATTTTTTTTTTTTCTTATAAAAAAAAATGAAAAATAGGATTTATTTCCATTTATTTCCATTACTTTCAAAATGAAACTAAAGTGTCGAAGGAAATGCGATATATCGAATTTAATGCACAGATTATTTTTGTTGAATAATATAATTACATAAGTTATTTAGTCATATCACAATATTCGATAATCCACTAGCTTCATCATTAATGGATTTTGACAAATAATTGAATTTTATTGTTAGAGTGTTTTTCACATCCAATAAAACAATTTAGGGCACCGATTATTGTACTCTTCATAATTAAAAAATTGAATAATTCACCCCAATTTGTGAATTGTGAATCTCAGAAAATTTCATACCAACGATAAATTATTCATTTTCAGCAAAAAAAAATGCCGAATTATCTTCTCCCAATTCAAAAATGCCTGAATAAAATAAGCGAAACAATTAATAATAAAATACCTCTAAAAGCATATCAATTTACAGTAAATTAATGTATTCCCCACATCTTCATTCCATCAAGCTTTGATATGTTCATCTATCAGTTATTTAATTCGGAAAAAAAATTTCAAAGATGTGTTAATTATTTACTGAAGTTGATATAACAGAAGTGTGATCGGTTACGGTCTTTCATATTTTAACGACACAAATTTATAATTCAATGGCTCTTTTACACTCAAAAATATTCATTTCACATACTTAATGTGAATTCTAACTCTCTCATTCTCAATAAAATATAATAATGATAAAAAAAAAAATAAAAGGAGATAAAAGATAGAAGGAAATAGCGGAGGTGAGAGTGGCTAGAGAAGGAGTATACGATAACGTCACGTTCCAAAAACCTGTGCCTCGTAATTAAGACTTAAACTAGCCCCCAAGGCACTTCCTCCTCTCTCTAAAATACGAAGGATATCTTATCGCAGACACTGTCTCAAAGCCGTATACGGTCGTGTCTTATTTCTATTCACGACATCAACCCAAAAATCAAAAGTGCCCATAGAAAATCCAGTGCTCCACCCAAAAGCGAGAGAGAAAAAGACGCACACAAAACTAGGGGAGAAGGAGAATAAAAAAAGCGGAAGATAAAAAAAAATTGAAACTGTGTTTGAAGATGCAGTCGCCCTTTTTTTTTTTATATCTATTCCAGCTTTTCTCAATGGGCGACGAGTGGCCTCGTTTGTGGTCTTGATGAATTGGCATCCGGTTACACTAGAAAGATAATCCAAGTGGCAAAATCTGTTTCTCAAGTTTATCCTCGTAAAGCTTTTGGAAAACTATGTAAATGTTATAGTTTTATCCATTAAATTTGAGAGATGCTGCATTTGTAACATTCATCAAATCACTAACAATGCCATTGAAAATCATTATTTTTCTTCTTGTGACTTACTTGAAATAGTAATTTTATGAGGTGGACAAAAGTTTCAGCTTTTAATAATTTTTCAATATTTTAATATTTACAGTTCTTTAAAATACGCATGAAAACATTTTTTTTTCACACCTCACAACTTTTTCAGCAACGATTTTGTTTTTTAATATTATTATGCGGGGCTTGTATGACTACTTTAATAGACATATATCAAATAATGTATATCATAGTATTTTATATTAATTTTTTTATTGTTTTATTATAATTCGATTTCTATTATCAATTGATCAAAGGGCATCTTGATGTCTGTTTTCCGTCATATAAATTTATTTTCCAATAAGTTAATGTTAATTTCAAATTATTTAACTTAATCGGTATTATGAAGAACACTATAGAGTAACTCCCTGATAGAATTAGAATTAAAAATTACGAAAAACAAAAAAGTGATAGTAAAAAGATAATTTTTTGTTACAACTGCATTACCTTTTCCCTAATCTTCGAGAATTATTTAGCATATTTTTGCTATTTTATTTTTATTATTGTGGACAGAAAATTTTCGTTGGGCATTCTTTCGCGAATATCTCGTGAAATAATTGGGTTTAGAAGAAATTTACAAGAGACTAATTTTTTTTCTTTATTTTATGAAATTTTCTTGAAAAAAAAGTCTCTAAAAATCCTCGTCAGCCCCTTTGATCCCGAGTTATTTAGTAAAGAATCTTCTTAATTCAAAAACAGCAATTTCTCTCTTGATTCATAAAAATTACTCAAGAATAAAATTAAAATAACATCTGCTATGTTAAAAGCATCAGTTACAAAACACCGTGAAAAAGAAGAAGAAAAAAGTAAATTCACCAAAACAAATATTACATTCTTTTATTTCAATGTCAAATTTACTGAGCCTCATATCTCCCACTTGATTGCGTGCGAACGAGTCCATCGAACCCACTAATACACCGAAAACATGATATTTCACGATGCCAAAAGGAGAAAAAAAGAAACAAAAATAGTTTGTACCGTGAAAAAAAAGGAAAAAAATAACAACCGTGTGCAAAAGATTTCCGGTTGTTTGAATCAACTGAAAAACCCCGGACTTTGCGGATGGTTACGCCACGTAGAAAGGCATCAATAGAGCATATATACCTCAACAGGACAGATGTGTGGAGGATCATATATATATATGCCACCGGATGGCTCTTCTCATCTACGTTTCAGGTGCAGCCGTGCGCGATTAACGTACTACGATGATGAGGACTCCAAGGAGTCTTCGTTATTTCGATAGCTTTTGGCTTCTTACATGTCCACTGATGCATTATCCTATGTGTACAGTAGTATAAACATGGGTATGAAAAATATTCGTGAGCATGAACGAAGCCAAAGGATCTTGAGTATGAAGGTAACGTTGAAATTTGTTGAGGTTCTTGGACCCCCTTAACCATCATAATACACAAAAACATCCTGAAGGTTTTATTCCACCATGGCTAAAAGGTCTTACACAAACGTTTATTATAAGCGGAGAAAAGAAGAAGCGAAGCTTCTTTTCTCTTTTCTTCTTCTTCTCTCGTTGCAAAGGCCAATGCCGCCACAGATACAACGCCACTACTTTTAAATCATCATTTCAAGCATGTAATGGAGAGCTAAACGCTCTTGCCTCAAGCTTACTCACAGCTACTGCTCATGCTATTGCCATTCACTCGTTTTATGGCTTATCATGACTCATATGCTTCTTTCATGAGAGTATAAATTACATGAAAAAACTTTTTATATTTGAGATTCTAATTGTTCATGGGGATATTGGAAAATTCATTTATAGGGCTGATGTACGGTATGTTGTAGGCTGAAGTTGATTATAGATCAAACACATTTTAAATGGTTATTAATGTCAAAATTACATTCATAAATGTTGAAGTGACTTTATGAACGTTGAAGAATTTGTATTCCCCAATAATTTGAAGAATTGGTAAATATTTGGATATTATTATTCGTCTTGAGTTATAATCGTGATGAGTTCTCCTACGAGTTTCCTCATAAGTTCCCGTACAAGTTCCCTTAAAAGATCCTCCAGAAGTTCCCCAGAAAATTCCCCTAAAAGTTCCCCTGAAAGTTCACCTAAGAATCGCCCTGAAAGCTCCTCAGGAAGTTTCCCTATAATAACTTACCTAACAAGTGCGGTAAAGTATTTTCTGACGAGTGTAAGGTTGCAAAATGAGCCGAAGACAAGTTTTGTAATCATACGAATCTGCAAATCTTTACCGCACGTGTAAGGCAAAGTTTTTTTCCATATAGCCTTTTTGTCCATCCAGTGTGTGGAATAGTATATTACCTAACAAGTGCGGTAAAGTACTTTTCTGACGAGTGTGGAGTTGCAAAACGAGCCGAAGGCGAGTTTGGTAATCACACGAGTCTGAAAATCTCTACCGCACGTGTAAGGTACTGTTTTTTTGTGCACAACGTATGGAAAGTGCCACTAACCGCACGCGTGGCGTGCGAAAAGTACCTACTTTCGGCACGACGTGCGGAAAAAGAGTTTTTCACATTAACAACATCAAATTATTGTCAAATCGTGATATTTCGCTGGACAATGCTAGTTTTTTCAGTTTATTTGCAGCAATTTCGGTTATATATAGGCGTTCGTTCATGAGAAATTCATTTGAACTTCTAGTTTCTTCAGGTTCTTGACATTAATGATGTTTTGTCGATTTAAAATTACTTTCCATAATATGGAGCAACAAACAGTCCTAAAATTTCATCGTTGCAATAAGTCGTCTTAAAAGCATCAATTAAAAAAAAAAAAAAAATTACACTGTTACAAATAAATAGCTTTTTATATTTTTCTAAATTCAAATTTACTTACATACGTAATAAACCTGATTTCTCACTTCGATAAGAATTGGACACTTCGTTCCTAAAATTTTACGCCGAAACCGTTTGATGTTTTATCGCTTTATTCCTTCTCTTTTTTTTTCCAACGTTTTCTCCTTCGATGATGCTATCGAAACGGGTCAATCTAATTAGGGCTAATGTTCCCTCTTATCGTGCTCATATTTCCTGATTTTTTACAGAGATTAAGGAGTATAATAAAAAAAATTTTGTATTCAATGGAGAATTAATGGATTGTAGATTTCAACACAAATGTGATTGTTCTTTTGAACATCAGGTAAAATTGATTTACACTTCTATGAACATTAACAATTTTACGTTGATCGCTCTCTTTGTAACCGATCAATTGTGTATATGTGGCTTCGTTCTTTTTCATACACAATATTTGCTTTTGGCATTGAATGAAATTATTTGATGCAATGAAAATTCCATCAATTAATTCTATTGTTTATCATTGATTGTTCGACTGTGTAAAATTATTACACATCCGATATTTCCATTTGTGCATTCATTTTCATCGAATTAGACGTTCGAAACATTGAATGCATTGAAATTAAATAGATAGGATAGATTAAAAATCGATAGAAGCTTTATTCAAAGTCCATTTCATAATCATTATTTTTATTAAAAAATAGAGAAATTCGCAAAATTACGATTTGATTACTTATTTTATAATTTAGATCCAATAATTGCTGGATCTAGGGTCTCAATTCACTTGATTAATCCGAGCACTAAGTTATGTATCACAGTTAGATAATAATAATCCACTTTTCGCACTTGGAGAGAAAATTTTCGCGAAAAAATGCTGCATGCTAAATTCTCTCAGTTATCATCGTTCTCAGTTTCTAATAAAATATGAGATTTTTTACCTCTCCTCCTTAATTTGCAATCACCCTCACCGCTGACAGAAGCATTTTCTCGGCTATTTTCCACTTTATCATCAGAATTTCCATCAATTTGAGATGAATCGTTCAATGATTCATCATTATGAACCAAATTATCAGCATCACCACCTCCAGAAGTTCGAAATTTTTTGGATGATGCTAATTTACCACTCTTATCTTCTTCATTTTTTAATGATAAAATTTTCGGCTCGTTGTTACTCGAGGTAATGGACATTTGGCTCGAATTGTCGGTTGACAGCTGAAATAATGAAAAATTAATGAACTTGGTTCTTTTTAGATTACGAATTTTTTGAGTAAATTTTAGGGTGTGGAATCAATTTAATACTTTTAGATTCAAAATGACTTCGATGGGCTCTCTTGTTTCCTTACTCCTTATATTTGCGGTATTTTGTCGTGAATTATCTCCTCCCATGCTCCATAATATTGAGAATGGACCGAGAATTAGGGATCTCAAAAAACCACTGAATACCAGGACAATTCCTAAAATTAGTGCTGCAATTATTGCTATTAGGAGAATTGGCTGGAGAATCCATTGAACTGGTGCTGACATGTGATCTGCAATTTTCAATTACATAATTCATTTTTCCATGCATAATAATATGGAAATATTGGGATATTATAGGATTCTTACGTGTCGAGTGATGAACAAAGTCGCCAAAAGCTCTGCCTATCATTCCAGCTGGTTCAAGAACAAATGTACCGATTACACGAGATAAAACTTGGACTGGTGTCACATGAAATCTGTGATCCTCCATTAATGCTTCGTAATACTCAATACATGACGCTTGAGAAGCTGCAAAAAAATTCGAGTCATTTTCATATTTTTAAAAGAATTGTGGGATAATTAAATTAGCATACATCTGACAATTTTTGGGATTTTTTTAAATAATTAAATGATTAAAAAAAGAGGAAATTCTACAAATTTTCAGGTGTAGTCTTTTAAATTTCCTACAAGTTCATATTTTTTATTTTTTAAAAAATAAATCATTTGTTCCAACATTTGCATATTTTTCATGTTTTAGAAAATGAATTATTTGTTAAAAAAAAAAGACTAAAAATTGTCAAATGTCTGCTATTTTCAGTTTCATAAAATAGTTCTGTTTTCTTTTAAGTGGTACTCACAGAAAAAAGAGAAAATTTTTTCTATCCATGACATTCTGTCAGGTTGACAATGCGCTGGTATTTTCTCAAAACGAAATTGCTTTGCTGTCAATTTTATTTCAGCTTCCTACAATTAATTCAAAAGAAAAAGGCATCAGAAAATGTAAACCACTTTTTTTTTAGAAACATTTGAATTATTTTGTCTCATTTATTATTACCTTCAGAAGTTGATAATACGTTATCACAAAACTGGCGACGAAAGCAACCAATAAAAATACTAAAAATGTCTTCAAAAATGTCCATCTCGTTCTCATTAACAGCCAAGTGAGCTGTACTACTGATATAAATAGAATAACGATTTCTTTCTGTAATGAAAAAGCAAAAATTTCGATTAGTCTTGAGTAAAAAAGAGGAATTGTTGGAGAATAGAGAAATCGAGAGAAATTTCTTACGTGAGGCCATAGAAATCCGTAAGTTTTTGATGTTGCATGATGAATTATTGAATAAATATCAAAGAATATTGTGGTTTTTGGTGCTCGGAATACGTCAATAATAAGGGCATCGACTTCTCGTGCTGTAATTTTGCCGATTCCAAAGTTTTTCAGTCTCTTTAATTCAGAATGTGTCAATTCTATGACAATATTGCCAACGAGGAGTTCTTCATCTTCCTAAAAAAATACAAATAATTCCATTAAATATCTAAAATATTGATTTAAAAAAAAAAAAATGATTAGAAGCGAGCAATTAAAATTAATTAATTGAATAAAAAAAAATTAGTTCAATAAATTAATTCAAAAAATCAAAAGTACCTCAAAATTGACAATTGATAACAATCTATTGATCAATCTACGTGAAAATAAATCATCAGGAATATCCTTCCTATTTCCACTCAAACAATCATTGAATACTTGATTACAGTTTTGTTTAGTTGATCTCTCTTTAACAGACGGCACGTTCTTCTCAACTTCCGCCTGATGGTGTTTGTCGTAAAAAAAAGAATGTGGATCCACATAATGTTCTCGACTCCTACAATAAATTGAAAATTCAAAATTCGCGCGTATAGTTTTTAAAATTTTCAAAATGTGTAGGGGAAGGTGGGGCAAGATGGACATCAGGGGTAAAATGGACACATCTAAATTTTTAGGCAAATATTATGGGAACCTCTTGAAATTGATAGAAATATTGGCGGTAGATTGTTTCTGATGATTTCATTGGAAAGTTGAGGAAATTTTAGGCGGGAAACAAGTGCTGGAACTAATTTTTTTGAATTTTTAGCGATTGTGACTTTGTTGAGCATTTTAGAGGGGTAAATCCTTCCTTTTTTTGAAAATTTTCAGTTTTTTGAGAATATCTTAGGTTTTATTTGTCGTAGCGTAAAAATTCTAACAGGAGGTGAAAGGTGAGATCATTTGCCATCGATTCATAGGGTTTTCAATTTAAAAATATCGATTTTTAATATATTTATGGGCATTTTTGTGAAACTGTTTTTGGCCTATAACTATTCCGAAAATTGATATCTTTAAATTTAAAACTCCATAAATCGATGGGAAATGAGCTCACCTTTTATTTGAGATCAACCCCGAATTGTTATGACCAATAGAACCCGAGATATTTGCAAAAAACTGAAAATTTTCAAAAAAGAAAAAAAAAAGGCCCCTTTTTACCCCTCAAAATTGCCGAAAAAAATTGAATCTTCAAAAAAATCTAAAAAAATACATTTAACACTCGTTTTTCGGCCAAAATTTCCTCAGCTTTTCAATAGAATCATCGAAAAAAATCCATCTCTAACCCTTTCATTGCAGTGTCCATTTTGCCCCACTCTCCCCTATATTTTTTATTTTTATCAAAAATAATTTATTTTGACAGAAAAAAAAAATTAACTCAGATTTGTGCATTTTTTACGATAAAAAACATTAGCATTTTTTAAAACAAATAAATTAATATTTTTAAAATATTTTAAAAATTAGCGCGCATTTTTTTTAAATTTTTTCAAATTTGAATTTTTTTTTTTTTTTTTTTTATAATTTATTTTGACAGAAAAAAAATGTAATTGACAGATTTCTGTTATTTTCACTGTCATAATGAATCACGTAAACATTAAAATTAAAGGTTAGAAGTATGTTTTTATGTCACCTGCTGTCAAATGCATCCAAAGCTCTGTCAACATTGGCCCCCGCACTCCCCCACACAACAATAAAAACAAAACAAAAGTACTTTCTATTGATAAACATTGCTATTGCTATTATTAAAATTGATTGGATAATAGTTAGACTCTTGCATGCGTTTATTTTTGGCTATGACCGAAACGCAAGTGGCCGAAACAGTGTCCACTGATTTATTATGGGAGCCGATGGTTGTATCGAGACGTCGACATGACGAAATACACTAATATAATTAAATAAATAATAATACTGGGAGTGAATCAAACTTGTATTGTGTGTATATTCGTAAATCCGGTGAGGTTAATAGGGGATTGCCAAACGCACCAATGAGATCACGCGAAAACACTGGAGGCGCCCTCTATGATTTTTGAATTTCCCGCTCCCGCCACTTTCGACTGTGAGTAAAGCGCAGTTTGTTTATCGGTCGATGGTATAAAGGAAACCGCTGCAAAAGCGATTTTATGGATTCTATATTATCTACAGCAGATGCCTAGATGTGCAATGCTAATTTTGAGAACAATGAACTTATCGGTAAGTTTGTTTTTTGTCCATCCAATTGTCAAATAACAGATTTTTGGGATTATTGTCGAATAATTGAAATTTATTAGCACAAGAACAAGAGAAAGATGAATTTTCAATGTTCATTGTTATATTTTAGAACCATGAAGTTTTCAGTAGTTGTATTGAGATATCTGGGGGGGGGGGGGGGGGGGGAATTATATGAAGTGCACTTCATATAAGCACTCCCCCCCCCTCCCTCCCTCTCCTAACTGCATCGATATAAAAATTCAGTTTTGACGAAAAACTGATTTTTTTGATGAGTTAAGTTAAAAGTTGATTTTTTTAATTGTTTTTAATTAATTTAACTTATTTAGGAACATTTTTACATGAACCCATTTTGATATGTTGTTCAGAAAATTTTTCTGTATACATCAGTATTTTTTTCCAGCTGTTAAGGTACTTCCGCAGTAAGTAAAAGGCAGTAGATCCAAATGTGCCACAGATTTGGAACTTTGAGGATATATTCTTGTTATAAGTAGAAATAGTTTCATAACGATCGACAACGTATTTTTTTGTTATTAATTATTAAAATCATTAATTTACAGAGGCCCTAATGACACGTACTTTTTAATAAATTGTTTAAAAATCATCGACAATGTGCTGCAGTCTTACACGCGCGCGAAATCACTTCCCATATTATTTATAAATATGACTTGATAATTTTTTTGATATTTTACCACGTAATTATTGAGAAATATCAATTAATCCGTGTGTCAACACCATTGGGGAGCCGTGTATCACCACCATTTTACCATAACCTCATAATTATTTTATGGATTAATTGATATTTCTCAATAATTACGTGGTGAAATATCAAAAAAATTATCAAGTTATATTTATAAATAATATGGGAAGTGATTTCGCGCGCGGGTAAGACTGCAGCACATTGTCGATGATTTTTAAACAATTTATTAAAAAGTACGTGTCATTAGGGCCTCTGTGAATTAATGATTTTAATAATTAATAAAAAAAAAACTACGTTGTCGATCGTTATGAAACTATTTCTACTTATAAGAAGAATATATCCTCAAAGTTTCAAATCTGTGGCACATTCGGATCCATGCCTCTTTACTTACTGCGGAAGTACCTTAACCGGAATTATTTGGGTTTCTGATTATTTTTTAGTCTAAATTGAGTGTAGACTAGAGATGCAATCTTAGGGCCTATTCTCTACGTATGAGAACAGGATCCATGAACGAAAATGGGATTTTTTACACTCAGGAAGGAGAGAACTACGTTTCTCACCGAGTGCAGCAAGGCTGTGAACTCAAATATTCCAATCTCCCTTACGCATTTCCTATTTTTTCCGAAATCCGTTTTTTTAATAATTTTTCAGTTGTAAGTCTAGTGATTGTCAATATTTATTTATTCATTAACATTGCTTCTGAGGTACATAGCCCTATAGCAAGGGCAAAGACACGTCTGTTTGCTTATTTCATAGCTAGACATACATAATCTAATGTTTAAAATTCTAATAAATCATTCCTTTTATAAAAAATACATTTAAGAAACTTGAATAGAGATTCACATTCCGCCAAACACATATTCGCTAAAAAAGTATTAAGTCCATCTGAATCAATGCAGTTGTTATCACTTCAGAATTCTCTTCTTTCATCATTAAAGGCAGTGATTTTATTTATTTTTTATTTTCTTTAACCTTCAATAAAGACCCTAGAGCTAGGAAACCAATTACAGGGTCATATACATTATTTTTCCACTTTGAAAGAAAATAATTAAGAACATAATTTACATAATTTTCATTGCACAGTTAAACATATATACACATATATCTCACATTGATAATATTTCAATGATTGATTGTCAATATTATGAAATGATACATTTGCATTTCGTTTGAGAAAGAAAATCTCGATTCGTCAACGAAATGTTTTCATTAAAAAAAACGTTAATCTTTCAACAATAATGATGCACAAATCTTCTCATTTGATCACGAATTTCATTTCGTCAACGAAAAAAGATGTTTATGCATCCGGAATAGGTTTCCAGCTTCCGTCACTACTGAAGTGTCAAATGCTCGAGTTGAGATGCTCCTCAAAACTCTAAATACATCGAGCAAGTAGGCGGTGAAGTCCATTTTTTCACGGTTTATAACGAAAAATAATGATGGGCGTCAAAAAGACACGAGAAAAAGTGGAAAAAAAAAAAGATGCGGTGGGTTGCTGTGATGCAAGTGGCAGATGAAGAGGCAAAGGAGGCGACTTTTTTATATCTAGTAAAAAAAAACGGCTTCCAGAAAATCAGGAAATTTGAGGTGGAAGGATCGAAGAGAGTTCTGTTACTTCCTGAGGGAGAATAAAACCCACTAGAATATGTATGAATACAGCGGTTATAGGCAGAGCACGATGATGGGATCATGTCGTGTCATAAGCTATATTGACTTTACATAAGTTACATATAATATTCTTTCTTCTTTCTTTACTCAACAAAAGAAGTATCAGTATCATGAAGCTCTATGTTTGTTTTGTATTAAAGTCTCATGGGAAATTGAGAAAATTTATTGTTAAAAAATTATGATGATCGTTGGTTATCACGCGGAATGATTTATTGGACACGAGAGAATGAACTATGAAATAATGTTGAGTTGCTTGAATTGATTGAACTCTCGTTCTTCAGGGAATAACAAAATTCTTGAAAATAAATTGAGGATGAAGCAGGGGAATTATTAAAATTTTATTCGCATTTTTCAATCTCGGTTAATGGAGTTTTTTTAATAAATGCAACGAATCGAATGGGCAATAACAAAGTTTTCAGCTTTTTAGGATGAAGTATTTTTACTATTCACTGATGTCTTGGGGAAATTCTTGGCGATGCTGTTAGTTGGCATTCGTCGCACGTACAAAGGACATAAATTCTCATAGAGTAACTATGATATCTTATGATATTAGATGTAATATACTTTGGGTGTTATATGCATGTGACAATATCGGAGAGAATTATGGTCTCGAGTGTTGAGTGTTGACGAGTTCATGGATTCTAAGTACTATTTCATTATTAATTATGTGTGGAAACGGAATATATTAGAGGTAAAACAAAGGAAGATCTTCAAATTGAGAATAGAAATACTGTTGTCAAATAAATTTTGCTATATGCAAGTGAACATTTCAAATGTTTCTCAATCAAAAAAATCTTAGTCAACTAATTTCTCGTTCGATTTCATAAAATATTAATTCGCAGGAAGAATACCTACATTTCTGTTAGACTTTCCCAAATTATTTCTGAAGAACGACGAGAAAGCTTAAAAAAAATTAGCATGATGTTTCTTCTATTCATTAAATTTTTTTCTTTCAAAGAATTAATTGATTGAATACAATACTCGATCATACAGATGAAAACTAATCTACTAATATAAAGTAAAATTCTCCTTCTATAGAAAATTTTACAATTGCTCAGAAGAAAATTTCTTCATAATTGGAAACTTCAGATTTTATCGTTTCTTCTCTATTACTCATACATCATAAAATTATATAGAGAAAACACTTAATCTCTACCAGAGTGCAAAAATTCTTAAATTTTGTAATTAAAGATCTTCGTTTTCTCACAATACCAAATATTTACAATGAATAAATTTCAAAAAATCAGTGCCATAAAATGCCCCAAATGTTGCATGATATTCAAATTATTTTCAGCTCATTAGATTACACTTCATAGTTGATCTCTCCAAATCTATTTTCTTCATTTAAAAAAAAATTAATTACATGAAACCGAATTTTACTAACTATGAGCAAAGTTCATTTTTTTTCCCTCAGTGCAGTTTGTTGCAAAAACCTCTGATTCTAATAGTCGTTTAACTCTTTTTTACTCAACCCCAAATTTTCTTAGTTTTCTCAACTTCTCGCCATGTAATTTTTCTCAAAACGGTGATGAGTGTTATTGTAGTTTTAATGAATCACTGTGAAAAATGCATCGAGTTAGCGGATCAACCGGGTTATTCTCGACGCCTGCGATTTTACTAATTAACGCGGAACAAGTTCAACTAATTATGAGGGGGGGAGGATGGAGAAAATTGTGTTACTCAAACAAACTCTAGCTACCAGACACTTTCACCATTCAAAGTTGGAGATGTTAATTGACTTTGGTTCTCATCATGCACAGAACCACGGCGTGTTGTCAATTGATCTCTGCCTCGATGTGAGTGGAAAAAAAAAGTGGGAAAATTGTGCAATCATTTGAATTAATATTCTATCTTTGTCATGTAGAGGAGAGATGAATTATTCATCGTGAAAATCATTTGCATGAGGTTGATATTTGGATTCTTTATGAAATACTGGTGCATTATTTTTGAGAATATCGCGGAAATTATTGGCTGCATGAGGATTCATAAAAAAAAACTTTTTTTGCAGCCAATCAAATTGAAAAAAAAAAAAAAAGTCTGCAATTTTTCGCTAATCTACTTATTTTGAAGATATTTTTTTTAGGATTATATCCTTTTTTCAATGATTTCGTTTCACTATTTTCAGGGGTCACGAATAAGGAAAAGTGGGGTAAAATGGATACAAGGGGTAAAACGGACACGTATTAATTTTGGTATTTTAGACTATGAAAATTACTCGAAATCAATGAAAATATTGAAGATGGGTTTTTTCTGATGACTCCATTGAAAAGCTGAGGAAATTTCCCATTAAAATCATATGTCAGAAGTTATTTTTTGGAATTTTTCAAAAATTCCATTTTTTGCTCAGAATTTGAAGGTGAAATTCTTCTGTTTTTGAAAAATTTCAATTTTTCGGGAATATCTTTGGTTCTATTGGTCGTAGCGACCTGGAGTTGATCTTAAATGGAAGGTGAGCTCATTTCCCATGAATTTAATGGATTAAAAAAAAAATTATCAATTTTTCAAGTATTTAGAGAGCAGAAACTGATTTTCAGAAAATAGACTATAAGTATTTGAAAAATTGATTTAAAAAAATTTGAACCACATAAATCGATGAGAAATGAGCTCACCTTTCATTTGAGATCAATCCCGGATCGCTACGACCAACAGAACCGGAGATATCGTCGAAAAAGTGAATTTTTTCGTTTTTCGAAAGAGAACCCCTTCAAAACTCGGCCAAAAAAGTCAAATTTTCAGAAAATTGAGAAAAAGTAATTTCTACACATGTTTCCTACCTAAAATTTTCTCAGCTTTCCAATGAAATTATCAGAAGATCTCTATCTCGAACCGTTTAATTAAAATGCCCATTTTGCCCCACCTTCTCCTAAACGAATAAAAAATTCCTTTTTTGCTGGACTTGTATAATCCCAATAATTTAATAAAAAAATTAATTCCACAATAATATTTGTCCAAACTACAACGAGAATGCATTAAATCCACATTTGTTTTATATTTTTTTTATTTTTTTTTTTATTATCGCTTCCATATCCAAGAGAGGTTTTTTATATTCAAAAATAAATTCAATAAATTTGCCTTCCAAATCTTCGAATAATCCTCAAATTCACCCAGCCCATTTATCGAGATTTTCAAACTACCACTAGATTTATCCACAAATGTGTGTGAGTGCAAAAAAGAAAGTAAAAAAAAAAAGCACAAAATCTCCACAATCTTTAATCCGATATAGACTTTATTCGTTTTTATCTCCTTCATCCACCGGATTTTCGTGAAAATTCCCTTCATACTTTACGTATTGGAAAATCATAAAAATCCACCATTCAATCCCAAAACTATATTACGTGTCGGAGTTTTTTTTTCTCTTCTAATTCCAGTTCTGATTCACCAGCTGGAGACATTCCAAAATCAATTTTTTTCATGAAAGAAAATTTTCGTCCTGAAACTCGTTCTTTCAATCAGTGTCCAAGGATTTTCTCACTGAATAAAAAGGGAAAAAAAAAGCTCATGAATCATGGTTCTTCTTATCAATACAGAAACAGAGAGAGAGAAAGAGACATGCTGATTATATCTGACCATTGAAATCCCAAGTTATCTCAATCTTTTCTTCGAAACCAAATAAAAAAAACATTTCATTTCTCAGATTTTCTCGAATGAAAAAGCATAGAGGGTAAATTTTCATGAATTCCTAATACTTTTTCAGGAAGATTGAAGAGGTATATTCTGCCAAAAGCACCTGTCGAATCTGTGAACACATTTTAGCCCACAAATCAACCACACCTTGTCTATAGATACCCTCCATGTGCATCAATATCATGAAAATTTCCGTATTTTTTCGCATTCAATTTCCGTTATCGCAGTAATTGAACGAAAAATTGAAGAATTCTCATAATTAAAAAAGAAAATAATAATGATAATAATAATAATAATAATAATAATAATAATAATAATAATAATAATAATCAGAAATCGGCAAAAAAAAATTCACATTTCTAATTTTTTTTAATTCTGTAATTTCCATCGAAAAAATTTTCATTACCTTTTCAATGAAAAATTTGCATTTTTTAATTTTTCATTAGTTTAAAAATTAATTTTTTTTTAAAACAATTTTGATTACTATGGTAATTTAAAATTTGACTTTTATTAACATTTTTATTAGTTAAATTGAATTATAAATGTTATATTTAAATGCTTAAATTTTTTAATGTTTAAATATGTAAATATTCAAATGTTATATCATAAATGTTATGTTAATTATAAATTATAAATGTTAAAATTATAAGTGTCACTTAGATTGGATTAAATTATAATTTCTTATTTGTGTTACATTTAGTTAACACTCTCAACTCTCAAAAGTTCGAATAAGAAAAAGAATCATAAAATTTCATCAGTCAAATTTTTAATTACAATAGTAATCAAAATTGTTGAAAAAAAAAAAAAAAATTTTAAACCAATGAAAAATTTAAAATCCGAATTTTTCATTAAAAAAGTAATTAAAATTTTTTCGATGAAAATTACAGAAATAAAAAAAATTAAAAAATTAAAAATGCGAATTTTTTTTTTGCCGATCTCTGATAATAATAATGCTATATCGTTAAAGTAATGATGGGAAGTGATAAAATACGAAACCATTCTTTAAGTTTTAATATTATCATGCCAATTTACATTAATCTAAAGAGCCTGAAAAAGCTTCTAATCAGCAATACGTCGCAATTTTAGAAAATAAATAAATGTGAAGATTGACTTCGAATATTTATTCATCAGTTCACTATCTCAGTTAATCTCCAAATTTAAAAAAAAATATATATTTTCTTATACTTAATACATTAAATGTATCTTTACATGTTGAATATCATATAAACTTCGCATTATCTATAGATTCCTCCATATGCATCAATATCATAAAAATCCCCATATTTTCTGCATTTAATTTCCGTTATCGCAGTAATTAAAGAAAATAAAGGAGAATTCTTATAATTCTTCCAATTTATGGTCTAAATTATTTCCGCCAATATGAAAAGAGAAAAAAAAGGATTTTCGTGCAATAAAAAGCAGAAAAAAAAGTCATTAAACTGAAATTATTGAAATACAATAATTACCCTCCTGCGAATCGAACTTTCAATTGAAATTAACATTGATAATCAAATTGTCTCATAAATAACAAAAAATAATTAACACATACATACACATATAGGGGCAATTTCTGATCGAATAATTGAAGAAAAAAAAAATAAAAAGATAATCAATATTTCATTTGCAGAGAACAATATATAAATAGAAATTTCTTTGTTTCTGTGTTTAATCACAGTTCAATTAAGCACTCTCGTTCAATCAATTACCGGTGATTGGTATTTTGATAATTACCGTAATTAAGTCTACAATATCAGCAATTTAAGCAAGTGTGCTAAACTCTTTTTTTTATTCAGAGGTAATTAACAATGCCCTCAGTTCCACCGAAAATGACAATGTTGTAGAAGACACAATAGAAAACAAACGAAATCAGTGGACAAAAAAAAACCGTTAAAAATGATTGGAAGGTAAAATTGGGAAAAAAAGTTAAATTCTTTTATAAAATCATTAAAATTAGTAAATTGGTTATTTTTTCAAACAAATAGATTAGTAATTATAAATAAATGTGAGACGTTAGAGTTTAATACTTTCATTTATTTTTATTATAATTTCGTATATTTTATTTCCAAAAGTTAGGAATATTTATGAAAAATTACAATACTCTTCGATAATTACAAAAATAATTTGTGTACTAATTCTGATTTCTTTTTTCTTTATATGATGATCTTAATTTTGGATTTTTTGGAGAATTTGAGATTCATCTATTTTTAAATTGGATTCCGGAACACATTTGAATTCTGATTTTTGAAGAGATTTTGAGGTATTAAATAATAATAATGGAATTTTGAATCTGATTTTTACTCACAATGATCTTGGTTGTTTTTCCGGATAAAAAAACTAGGTTTTCTTTATGATAATAATTTAAAATCCTTAAGTCTAGGTTGTAAGTGGTGGGTCCTTGATTATTCCTCGGTTCTTATTAATCCAAAGATGATCGGTATCCACAGTTTAACTTGATTTTTATAATTTCTTTAACAGTTTTGAGTTCTTATTCTGCTCTTAATAAATTTGTCAGTCTCTTTTCAGGGAATAATTAATCTGACTAGCTAACATGAGAAATAAAATAAGCCATAAAACTAAAAAATTAATTGAAAATTGAAAAATTCTCATTATATTTCATATTTCTTTAAATCTTGAAAAATTTGAAAAAATGTAAAAAATCATGAGAATTTTTGAATTTTCAATTAATTTTTTGTTTCTAAGGCTTATTTTATTCCTCATTACATTCTTTACAGATCCACTGAATCAGATTTGAGAATTTCATCTTGTATAAATTGTTATTAACGATTTTATCCAAAAATTTAACTTTTTTCCGATTGTCCGGGGTGAAGGGGATCAATTGAACCAGTCGATTGAAAAATAGGAAAGAATTAAAAAAAAAAATGTCCTTTCAGAATGAGCTCTTAATATATCAACCCTTGATGTGCCTAAAATTTGGAATCATTATGACTGTTCAATTTTGAAAAATTCTAATTTTTAAGATTTTAGTCTGGCAAACTTTTTTGTCAGCTCTCGACGGATTTTTAATAAGAATTTTTGGTTCATTTGACCCAAAGATCGGCAAAAAAAATCGCATTTTTAAATTTTTCATTAATTTGAAAATTAATTTTTGTTTTTAACAATTTTGATTACTATTGTAATTTGAAATTTGACTGATGAAATTTCATAATTATTTTCTTTATTAAACTTATTAACATTTTTATTAGTTAAATTGAATTATAAATGTCATATAAGCGTCATTTAGATTGGATTAAATTATAAGTTCTTATTTGTGTTACATTTAGTTAAAACTCTCAACTCAAAATTTTTGTCTGAAAGACGGTTATATTTGGGAAGATTAAACATAGTAGCGTTGATTTTATTATAAAATTAATTATTCCAATCAATTAATAAGTAAGAAAGAATCAAAATTTCGAATAAGAAAAAGAATTATAAAATTTCATCAGTCAAATTTTTAATTACAATAGTAATCAAAATTGTTAAAAAAAAAAATGATTTTCAAACTAATGAAAAATTTAAAAATCCAAATTTTTCATTAAGAAAGTAATTAAAAATTTTTCGATGGAAATTACAGAAATAAAAAAAATTAAAAAATTAAAAATGCGAGTTTTTTTCTTGCCGATCTCTGAATTGACCCCTTTCTCCCCTACCTCCCAATCATTCTTAACGTGTAGTGATCAATTTTCATTTTTTTATTTTTGTGCCTTTCTTAACAGCAACAGCACATATTGGTGGGGTAAAACGGGACGCGCAGGTGTACATCCGCGCTCGCCCGGCCGCTACCGTGTACTTTCCAGGGGGACTCCAACTCCACAGTTATAACATGGTATATATGTCTATATATATATATATATATACATATACGAAGGTAGTAGCCGCGGCCCGATGTGCCTGCGCGCGAGAAGACACAATGCGGGATGAGGCAATGAGTTAGAAGAGGACAGAGTTCAAGGGTAGATGTTACCCAGGAGGGGTACACACAGTGGTATAGGTTGGTTGGGAAAATCGCGAGAGGAGGGAAGTGAGCAAGGGAGAACTAGGAGGGCAATGTGGAAAAGGTAGGGTAGTGGTGGTAGTGGAGAAGGGGATGGTGCGTCACAAGCTGCAGTGAGCCCAGCAGTGAGGCGAAACGTTGAGCTCCGCGCGGGAGTCTCGTGTGCGCCTGCTTTCCTAAAGACCGGGGGTTGATTTCTGGTCAAAACACGCGACTCAACCCTTATATCCCAGTACAATTTTTCTTTTTATTATTATTAAAAAAATCTAAAAAATTAAATAAAATAAAGAAAAGAGTGAGCGAAATTATTGGAAATTTTTTAAATAAATTTAATCAAATTATTATTTAATTTAATATTTTTTTTAAAAAACAAATCATTATTTTCAGTGATTAATAATTTTTTTTATGTTAGTGAAAAGTGGAGATTAATTTTTTAATTTTTTTTTCTATTTTTTTTAAAATCATTTGTGAATTTGGAAAATATATCTGTGGTAGGAAATAAAAAAAAAGCGTTTGAAACAATTGAGTTCTTGTCTTATGGTCTATTGGTTGCGATACTCTACGTGACTAGTATATCATCCGTTATCTGTTTGTGGATTCACGGTCCATAATAGTTTGGCAAGTGAAAAAAAGGGGGGGGGGGGTAGAATGAGGGACGATTGAGGAACAACGAAATTGGGTGGCTTTGTAGTGTCATCTGGAAAGTCCAGTGGTTTTGCGCGAGAATGGGATAAATGAACGCAGGTGGAATGCCCCTGATAGTTGAAAGAAGGGGGGGAGATAGGGGGGAGGGAACAAAAGGGGTATCATGCGGAGGGCTGCGGATGCGTCTGACTCAGTACGGAAGCTATCTCCTGCGGTTGCAATGCAGCGTTATACACTCTTATAAATTGGGACTAACTTCAGTTTTTTTTTCTTTCTTTTTTTTTTATTTTAGTATTTTATAGCGAACAATTTCCTCTTCGGTTCTCTGTCACTTAAACCCTTTTTTTTTACACTTTTATTTTATTTTATTGGTTACGAGACATGTTTATTGCACTATATCCTTTTTCGTACTTTTCGACAGCACCAAGTTTTTGTGCAAGTAGTGGGAGAGAGGGGGGGGGGGGTAATGTCTTCAGACAGTCTCTATCGCGATGAACTTTTCACGGTACACTCTTACCGCAACATCGGGTCTATACCTATTTTTTTTTTTGTCTTCAACTCTTTTTTTTTTTTTTTTCTCTTTTTCTTATTATCTGAGGTTTTTTTTTATTGGGGTTCTTGTTGAGTAGCTCAAGTAGTCTGGCATCAACTCCACTTATTCTTCAGGAAATATAATGAGAAACACAAGCTCAACAAGCTAATGCATTAATATAATAGGAAATTTTTTTATAATAATACGTTATTATCCTAAATAAATATTTTTAGTTGGGTAAATTCTTATCTTGAATAAATATTATCAATGAATAAATTTTTTATTTTTCTTCTTTCTTTTTTCTCTTCTTATCGAAATTAAATGTCTGTAGTTACATTAAAGTTAACAAGTTTTAATGACAATTTCATGTAATTACTGCAGATGATCCTGGGGACATTTATTAACTTCTCTTCGCTAGTGCAGTAAAAACTCATTGCTCGCGTGATACAATGAGTCTTTCCAATTATACTTCTGATTAAACTGTCGTTCTAACTTTCCTTTGCCATTGTCAATTAATTGATTTTTTTTCTAAATTAATCTTATCCAATTATCGTCAATTTGGAATTATAAGAAAGATAAATAAATTGAAAGATTGCAAAAAAATTGTTAAATTTATGTTTTTTGGGGGAAAATAGAATTTTTTCGAAAATATGAAAATAAATCAAATAGTGGAGTTAGACATAGACATGTACATTTTTCACATAGTCCAAGAAAATAAAATTCCTTTCTGGCTTATACACACACCTATATATCATTCAAATCTCTCAAGCTTGAGAATCCTTATACGGTTTTTTTTTTCATCGTAAATGCTATTATATCTCAAATAAAAAATCCTCATTCATTTTACAGTTTGACAGGAAGTAGAGAAAAAAAGTATAATTTCTTGTCTATAAATTCTATAAATTTCCAGTGACAATAAAAAAAAAATAGGGAAAATAGGGAAAATCGTATAATTATTTTCTTCACGTTTTCAATCATAACCACTAGACTATATCGGATATTTCTTTATTTTTAATTAAACTCTTATACTTCTTCTTTCTTTTTTTTCGGGCAAAAGAGTGGAGGCGATGCTCAATAACAAAAATAGAATAAAAATGGAATATTATTCAAGCGGCGAGTAGTCCGCTCACAAAAGTTGAGCTTTCGGCCACAACTCTACACTCGTTGCGTGTTCCAACGAAGTATCCATCGGTTTGCAAAAAAAAAAAAAAGAGAAAAAAAAATTCACGTTGTCGTGAGTTAAAAAAATAAATAAAATAATTCCAAGTGCACACACACGCAAACGGAGAAGCTTTCAACGTGAAAAAAAAAGGGAACCAGTCAGTTTTTCTTCGTGTGTGTGTGTGTCTCTGTGTGTATGTGTATGTGTGTGTCCGAGAGTGCACATGCAGAAACGTGCAACTCATAAAATATTGTTTGTAAGTGTAAAAATGCGTTCACGTCGACATATCAAGTGACTTCATTGGTGCTTTTTTCCTTCTAGTGCAGTGCGTACATTATTTATCCTTATCTCTACAACACCTATGTCCTTAGGTGTTGAAAAAAAAGGAGAAATTTTTCACTCCATTTTTTTTTTATTCCATTTTTTTCTCATCACAGTAAAAGGCACGAGGAAAACTTTGAAAAACAAACTGTTGAACAATGTTTTAAAATGCGTTTCGACCAAAACTTTTATGTTTTTTATTTTTATATATATATATATATATATATCTCGCTCTTTTCCTTTTTACCCTTCATTTTCACACTGAAAGAGTACTTTAATTCAGAGATCGGCAAAAAAGAAAATTCGCATTTTTAATTTTTTAATTTTTTTTATTTCTGTAATTTCCATCGAAAGAATTTTAATTACTTTCTTAATGAAAAATTTGGATTTTTAAATTTTTCATTAATTTGAAAATTAATTTTTTTTTTAAACAATTTTGATTACTATTGTAATTTAAAATTCGACTGATGGAATTTCATAATTATTTTCTTTATTAAACTTATTAACATTTTTATTAGTTAAATTGAATTATAAATGTCATATAAGCGTCATTTAGATTGGATTAAATTATAAGTTCTTATTTGTGTTACATTTAGTTAACACTCTCAACTCAAATTTTTTGTCTGAAAGACGGTTATATTTGGAAAGATTAAACATAGTAGCGTTGATTTTATTATAAAATTAATTATTCCAATCAATTAATAAGTAAGAAAGAATCAAAATTTCGAATAAGAAAAAGAATTCTAAAATTCCATCAGTCAAATTTTTAATCACAATAGTAATCAAAATTGTTTACAAAAAATGAATTTTCAAACTAATGAAAAATTTAAAAATTCAAATTTTTCATTAAGAAAGTAATTAAAATTTTTTCGATGGAAATTACAGAAATAAAAAAAATTAAAAAATTAAAAATGCGAATTTTTTTTTGCCGATCTCTGCTTTAATTAACATGAAAATTCAACTTTTTCATTATTCTTCTATATTCTCATCACTTTATATAGAAACACAATTGAATTGTGTTTGAGAAAATTAGTTTTGTGACTCAGCCAACTGGGAAATGACAGCTTCATCTATAGACACTCACACATTCAACTAGTTTTTTTCTCCTCCTTTTTTTTTCTCAATATTCACGTTTTTTTCTTGACTCTTCGCTTTTTTTTTTTTAACGAGCTCTTGTGCCCACTGCAGAAGAGTGCCTGAGATTTCTTGGCAATTCGCCTCGGCATGCTCCCGTGTTACAAGCTCCAAAGCATTTGATAACACAGAAGAAGACACTCCCAGCATCAGCATCTGGACACATCCCTGAAATTCATCTACTTTCTCCTTTCTTTCACGTTTCAAAAACACATGGTTGTCATTTTCAAGTGGAAAAGAAACAATTTTTTTTTTATCAATGTTATTCTCCTTTTTTTTTCTCTTCTTTGAAACACTCCAATTTAAGTATTGCTTTCCTTGACTCTCGTATTTAATTGAATTCCTTGTACACAAGCTCCACCATTTTCCTCGTTTTACGCTCTTTTTTTTACCTCTCCTCAACCTTTTCTACCGTTTTTTTCTCTCTTCAACGAACGGAAATGTAATTTTTTTTCTTCCTTCTCTTCAACTTTTTTTTTTTTACGAAAACTCATTAGCAACGAATGCACTAGATTTATTTCAGTCTGTGTACAAGAACAGAAGGTTAATTTTTTCTCTGTAATGCGAAGCCATTAAGAAATTCTTGAAGAAAATAAAAAAAAATTGGGAAATTTTCCAATTTTTATTTATTCCAGAATCGAATGTGTAAATAAATAAAAGGCCATCAACAATATTCTTTATTCTGGATTTTTCCCGTTATTTTTATTCGGTCACGTACTTGCATATATATTATTATTTTTTTTTTTTTTGGGTGATATCGTTCGTATACGCGAGTTCATAAAAACAAATAGAAATTCTGATGAAAAAAAAAAGAAACTGTAGAAAAGGGAGGAAATTGAGGACGTACGCTCAATATCACTGGTCATATCCGCATTGCGTTTTTTTTCTTCTTTTTTTTTTTTTCGAACTTTGACTCATATTTAACTCCATGAAATCCGTACTACGAGCTTTCAACGGCTTGATAGAGGTAAAAAAAGAAAAATAGAAAAAAAAGAGGAAAAAGGTGGAGGGGAAACTTGAAACTGCTTTATTTTTAATGAGATAAAGTGACTGGGGTCTTGTATTAACTAGAGGGTAGTATTAATACTTGTCTCTCTTGGCTGATGGCGGAGTGCCTCCGTACCACCCAGGGACTTACAGCAAATTCGCCACTTTCTTTCATTTTTTTTACCTTATTTTTTTATTTACATTCTTTATGTATTCCTTACATTGTTTCAAGGATTTTTCTCTATTTCAATTATTTCCCCTTTTTTTTCTATTTCATTTTACAAAAGTTTCTGGCTTTATACGTTGCATGTAGATATCGAAAAAATCAAGAATGTAGAATGCTTTTAAAATTTCAAGCAAACCATTGTGTTGTAGCAAGAACAAAGGAAAAAGGCGAATTAAAAAGGTTCAGTGATTTATTTTTCAGTTGAAAAATACAGAATAATTCAGTATTAAATCTTTTTATTTTTAATCAAAATTAATGATCAATTGATTTCCAATAAAAAAAATTTTTTCATGATAAAACATTGTATTACAGTGTTTTTAGATAAATGTCTGATGAAAAAAAGGCTTCTGCGTGCCTTTGCCAGTGTTTTCCCAGCTTTGATATGTTTCCCTCAATCGCTGTCAACCCTTTGACAAACCTGATCCATGTGTATACAAACACACAAGCTCCAGTAAATTCATATCCGCATTGAATACTGGGGCCTGTCTCATCTGATTATCAACAGCATGGATATGCGTTTGTCGTGTTTGATAACACATATATATCTATTTACCAGGTATTTTCCCATTATTATTTCCCCTGTATCAATAGAGAATAGAGAGAGCGAAAAAAAGCGAGAAAAAAAGGATTTTTTTTTTTTTTTTCTAAAGTCTTGTGAAACAAGTGACGAGTAAAATGGAACAGTTAGGCCGTGTCGAGAGAACATCAGAGAAATGGAGGAAATGGGTGATGATACCCAAAACCGTGAGAGTGTGAAAAGTTTATATGTTCATGTGAAGAATAGATAGTGAATAAAATTGAGGACACACATAAAGTGTATTTGTGACGTAATAAAAGAAGTTTTTTTGGAGAGTTGATAAAAGTGTTTGGGGGGGAGGGGGGGGAGGAAAAAAGTGTCTCGAGTGAGGTGTATGTGTTGAGTGTGGAAGAGAGTCTAGAGAAAGAAGTTAACGGAGACAGGTCATATAGATTAGATGGTCGAGGTGCTTGATTGGCGGCCTTGGGAGCCTACGGGGCCGTGCAGGGCACCTCGCACCACCCCACGTAGTCTCCCAGGTTATCGGCAGTACTTGCCGATTATAATTAATTGGGCCTTTTACGTGGGTCCATTTGGATACAGCTGGAAGCCACAATTAGTGGCTTCCTCTATAAGAAGAAAGACTGGCGAGCGCGATGTGGCAAAGTGGCGGCATGGGGACCCATGCGGCCAACAATCCGTGGATGAAATTAATGGGTATTGTGCACAAGGAAAGAAGACATCACGATTCAGCTGCTGGTACAACTGGACAGTCAGCTGCTGGTGCAACAGAACGAGGACTCAATCAGTGAGTAGAATATAATTTTTTCTCAATTTTTGAACCTTTTTTTTCCGATGATATAGGAATTTTTGGGGCTTTTACCGTTTTTTCAATCACCCCGCCCCCTTTCTTGTAAGTATTTCCTCATGCGATGCGATGGGTCGACTTCTATTACTGTACCGCATTCACCGAGAACCAGGAGAAACCATGGAGAGCCCTGATCGGTACAGGCGGTCGGTTATTTAGGGCTCTAGTGTATCTATGGCCCTTGTACATGTACCTCCCGCTCAATTGGTCGTTCGAGACCACGCGCGAGACGCACTTCGCTTCGTCACTAATCGAAAAAAGCGACCATTTTGACTGCCAAACTTGGTAAATCTCGGGATTCCACTAGCAGTTAAGCAGCCAAACTGTGTTGGTAGAACTTCTTTTTTGTGCTGCGACTAAACGCTGGCTGGCCTTCAGCCTTAAGCTATACAGTCAATGAAACTGTGTGTTGGTAGAACAGTGAGTAAAGCATTTTCATCAATCTCTCAGTCTTTTCGCGGAACAAATGGCAACTGCTGCGGTGATGCACTGTTGCCAGCTCCTTCTCTAAAAGCTTCAGGCATCAAATCCACTGGTCTGAATTAATGAATGTAACAAATGCGTGTGACGCCTCGAGCTTTAGAGTGATTAGTTATCGCTCATAATTTTCTATGCTTCTTTAATTTCACTATAGAGAAATTCACAAGGGAATAAACTCGGTGAAACAACAATACTCGTTACTAAAAGTACACACGGTTATTTGGCTTTTTCGAGTGACTACAGTCGACCACAGGGAAATTATCCGTCCAGCTGAGAACAGAGAAAGGGTAAACATGTAGTTTGAATTTTTACTATTCAACATTAGCTTGGACCACGTCCAATAATGTGGATCCTGGACTTGATCATGTTTAATTTATTGAATTAATAAATTACCTCTGCATAATTATTACACAAGTAATTATAATAGAATTCATCATGATAATAAACATTTTCATATCATGATACAATGTTAATGAAATATCATTAATTCTATATTAGTCTATTTTCATTCACTTCGCTTGAATATTTAAAATTTTTCATCTGAATCTTTTCAACTTTATCGATTTCTCCACAATCCATTAATTTTCATAAAGTCATCCAGTAGTGTTCAGTGCATTTCACATTTAATCCTGATAAAACTGACAACCGAGTGGAAATAACTGACCTCATCTACAAATCATTGATCCAATCTAAGTTTGTTTTTGGCTGTGGGCAATAAAAAAAAAATTGTCGGATTTATTCAATCGAAAAAAAAGCGAATATCTTCGAAAATTCGAATCAAACCTTCAAATCAAAATATCAATTGCTCATTTTTTCATAGATGCTTGAAGTGAATAAAAATATTTTCTATATTTAATTGATGAATAAATATTCAAAAACAACAAATCAGATTATAGAAATTTATTTGAAGGGTCAACATATATCTTCCGATTTTCTTAAACAAATAAATAATAAAAAAAAAAAATTTAACAAAATTTGCACTTATAGTTTTTTTTTTAAATTTTATACATGTGCAAATTTTTTATTTTCCTAAAATAATTTATTTGTCAGGAAAAATAACTAAAATTCGTTAAATGTCTGTTATTTTATCACATAAAAATATAAATTTTCCAATGCAAATTAATAAATACTGCATACGACACTAAATCCATGCTTTCAAAAGAATCCAAAATAAATAAGCGTATGACTCCGTTTTTTTCCATGTTTTTTCTATGGACTACAATAAAAATACGAGAAATTACGTATGTGATCCCAATGGAAGCACACGTGTCTCCGAGGAGCTATTCCATACGAAGATGGGTAGTAATAATTCAGCTGTGAACCCAAGTCCTTCTGTACATTTATTTATCCTTAGCTTCTTTATTTTCATCCACTCCACCTCATTCGTTTTTCTCCACAGATCTATATATAGGGGAGAAAACTTGGCAAATTGGACCTCCAAGTCAAAATGATTTACGATTTTTTCCCAAAGTAACGGAGTTCAAGAAAAAAAAGCTGAAAAATTTGAGAAAATGCTTCGAAATGTCTACTTTTTAGGTGAATTTTTTCAATTTTTTTTTGTAGAAGTCTTCACTCAAAAAAAAAAATTGTGAATTATAACGACTTAAAAGTCCATTTTGCCCCGGTTTCCCCATATTTGTGTGTGATAATGTGTTTGAGGTATTTGATGGGATAGTATTTTGCAGCCACAGACAACAATACGTATTCCAGTAGTGTGAGTTATTTGTAGTTTACTAGTTTACATTGCGTGCTGAATTTTAGTAGGTGAAACAGGGCAGTTTAATCCTACCTGGGATGGCAGGTTACAACGGAAGGTGTTACGTACGCGACATGAAACAGACGTGGATCCAATAATAATGATGAATATTGTTCGAAAGTACACACGCACATGGACTTGGAAGGAGGGGTAAAAAGGGGGGGGGGGGGTTAAAAACAATGTTGATTGATATGTGACTAATGATCAATTGTTAATTTTGTTAAAGCTACATCAGCAGTAGATTCAATTAAAACTTGGTTATACTTTGATTTACATTATATTACGAAAATTACCATTTCAATTAAAGTGGACTCTCGATAAAGTCTCCGCTCTTTGGCAAGCAGTACAGAAAAAATATATATGCGAACATATACTTCTTGCATTTATTTCATAAAACTGATATTTAACGAGATAGAAGCAATCAAAGCTGGAGGAAAATGGGCTTTTTCACCGTTTTTTCAAAATTTTGAATGGTCATAATTTTTGGGAATTTTTTTTTATTTTTTTGTTTCCATTGGAAATGACTTGAAGCCATTCCAATAACATCCAAAAATGAACAAAATCGAAAAAAAAAAAGCTTAAAAAATAAGTGAAAGAGCGTGGAATGCCTCATATATAGGTCATATGACATATATGTACATCAAAAAATGTAATAATTGACATAGGGGAGAGTGGGGCAAAATGGACCCTCATGGTAACATGATTAAGGAATTTTTTTCGGAATGAAGGACTTGGCGAAAAAATCTGAAAAAATTTGAGAAAATCCTCCAACATGTCTATATTGCTTGTAAATTTTTTCAGATTTTTTGAAGCAACCGCTGCTTTTTAAAAAAATTCCGAGTAATCTCATCTTCTAGGTCCATTTTGCCCCACTCTCCTCTATATTTAACATGTGTATATATATATATAAAATGACATTTCCAAAATATAAAATACATATATATCATTTATATATCACATATATACGCATATATGTTGAATATATTTGACATATTTATTCTTTATATTCATATTCATATATATATATATATGATTATATATATATGCGTATCCTTACACTACTTCTAATAATATTAAAGAGAAATCCCTTAATTGAAAAAAGGAAAAAAGGGCATTTTAAGAGCTGCAAAAAAAAATTAAGACAAAAACCTCGTATCTCCATTATTTTTCCAAATATTTGAGATAAAAATGACTTATCTTGTGTTTTATCTCGTGTTAATTCAAATCGAGCTATGATGCTTGAATATTACGATAGAAGGGAGATAATTGAATGACGTGTATACATTTGCAGAAGACAGAGGCAAAGGTTTGATTCAAAGCTAATTCAACACTGCATTACACAATTACTTGACAACATTTGCAATTGACTTTTCCCAACATACTAATATAATCACACATACAATCGTAGACTTATTTGATCCAATATAATTGGGACTGATTTGATGCAAAACGTATGCCACACGTGTAACTTCCCTCAGAAAATCGGCTTTGGAAGAGACACAGATGGTGGATGTCTCGTATAACCGAGTAATGTAGGTGACAGCTTATTGATTCTCAATTGCCTTTACAGAAGTTTTAGTCAAAGAGTATTTCACGTCTAGGGAGAATGGAATAATTGTGGGATGAAAAAGGGAAATTGGGAGTAATCTTTTTTATTTGAATATTTTGATAGGGAAATATGGAGTGGAACGATTATATTTTAGTTTTGACATTTTACAGTATGAAGATCAGAAGAAATCAAGGAAAAAATCGAGATAGAGTATTTTTGATGGTTCCGTTGAGAAATTTAGGAAATTTTCATACAAAAACCATATTTTAAAATTATTTTTTTATAATTTCCCGGAAATTCTACTTTTTCAGGGGAAAATCAGGACTTTAACCCATTATAGAACTGAAAAATTTCAGTTTTTCGAGAATATTTCCGGTTTTATGGGTCGTAGTGCCTTGACGTTAGTCTTAGATGAAAGGCGAGATCATTTGCCATTGATTTGAGAGATTTTTAATGAAAAATGATCAATTTTTGAGGTTTTCATCCAACAAAAACAGTTTTTTTCCAGAATAACCTATAAATCCATCAAAAATCGATGATTTTCGTTGTTCTAAACACCGAAGTCTATGGCAAATGATCTTTCATTTCATTTAAGACTGATTCCAGATCGCTACGGCCAACAGAATCAAAGATATCCCCCAAGAAATGAATTTTTCAAAAAAAAGAAAGGAATATCTTCAAATCTTGGTTCAAAACATCAAAATGGTTCACAAAAAATGAAAAAATGATTCCTGACACATGTTTTTAACCGGAAATTTCCTCAGCTTTTCAATGAAATCATCACCAAAAATCTCCCTCAAACCATTTCACTGAAAAAAAAACATTTTACCCCACTTTCCCCTATGTTTAACGCAATATTTCTCAATTCCTCAAAACGCCCATAATTAATCCACCTAAATCACCAAATGACAAGTATTTCCACTACAATTGCACACATCCATGACACGATGTAGAATAGTCTACTGTTGTCACAGTTATCTTGCGCATGAGTGCAGCCCCAAGAACAGAGGGATATGGAAAACATTTCAACGAGGAAATGGATTCACGATGTGCTAGAGTTAATTACACTGCAGGTATGAGAGAGAGAGAGAGAGAGAGAGAGAGAGAGTCCCAAGCTGGCACGCAAAGTCACGGATGGTGAAATAATAGTTACGAATTGTTATTTATCCCGAAAATTTTGCTGCATTAACGTGAAACACGAAATCATACGAAGAAGACCTTATTTTTTCTCTACTTTTTTTTTTTTTGGTTTTTTGGACTATGGCCCCAATTAAGTTTCAGTTAAATTGGGCGTTGAGTAGTAGTTGTGGCATCGTTTTGGTAAAGGCTTTTGTGTTTTGGTGTAGTGAATATTGCATTGAGAAAGAGGAAATGTCGAGGTGGCTTGTGGCACGAAGAGGCCTCAGGGGTTTGTGCATGAATCTGACATAACATGTGATGCAGAGTTAACGGAAAAGGAAAAGGAAAAGGGATTGTAATAATGTAGTAATGATTATTATGTACTGTCAAAATTTTTGTCGGCTTCTTCAATGATTTTTTTGCGATTTTTTTGACATTTTTTTTAGGAGAATCTATTGAACCGCAGAAATTAAATTCATCAGATTATCATCGAAATTGAAAATTCCTCAACTTGTTGGAATTATTCTGCCTCGAAAACTTCATTGTAAAGTGGGCAATCTCATTGGACCACACCCCATCGTACCTACACTGCATGGGAATAAAAGGGACTTCATTTAACTGATAACATATTCTACGTAACCCTTTCTTGTAACAAAGTTATTTCTCGTACGTTTATGAGAAAATAGAAAAAAAAAGGATGGAGTTAGTGGATTCAATGGGATCAAATTCTACTTTGGCGGAGATACCGAATGAGCTTTAACGGATATTGGCTTGGAGCTCCATTTTCTAAAATTGCGAGATTTCTCAAAGGTGGCGACTTCAAATAGAAGAAAGGGTTGTAATTGTAGGGTAGAAAGAGAGAGAGAGAGAGAGAGAAAAAGTCGGAAATTATTTGAGGGCGTGGACGTAGTGATTCTTCGGGGATTCAGGAAATTATGGCTTTTCAATGATAAAGGTTTTATGTTGAGGTCATGAGAATTGAGAAAATTAGATACGATTTTCCATTTCAAAGTACAGTCGAATACAGTCAAACCCTTCTTTTTTGATGCAGTATCAAAGATGATATTTTTTTACATTTTTCTGAATTTTTTCATAATTTTTGTTCGTGTAGTTTATGAGATATGAATTATCAAAGTCACTGAAAATAGCGGTGGTGGAGATGAAACGCCCTAAATTGGACAGAAATAACGAAATTACTAAAAAACCACAGGGTTGACCCATTATTTAAAAACTGTTGGTGAAGAGAACAGCATTTTAACTAAATAATAGAAGAAAAAAATACTCAATTCACCGTATAGTTATTGAGAAATTTTAATTAGAAGGTAGTCGTAACTATTTGCCTCTCTTTCTATCTCATGCATGTGATAGGAGATTAATGTCAAAAAAATTCGAGAACAAAAAAATTATATTCACAAGCTGAAGATATGACTTTCGAATAGTTTAATTCGGAAAAAATCTCAAATATTACAATAAAACTGATTTTTGAAATGTATATGGGCAAAAGAAGGTTGCCGGAGTTCAATTTGAGAAAATATCAAAAAAAAATTCGAAAAAAGGTTCATAAAAATTTTGTAAAAGTTTTATGAAAGTTTTATAAAAGTTTCATGAAAATTTCATGAAAATTTCGAAAAATTCGGAAAAAATCTCAAATATTACAATAAAATTGTTTTTTTTTTAAATCACTTTTTCGGGTAAATTAAAGCACTTTTCCCCCAAATCATCAACAATTAATTGAAAACTAACCTCCAAATCCTCATTTTTCTCTGTTTTATCGACCGTACTCTCGTATACTACCTTAAACACAAAGATCTAAGACCTAATAAATCCCATTAAAACACCAATTCCTAAAAATCCAGCAAGATAACGTAATATTCCTCTTTCCACACTACATTCAAGTTAAATCTACCAGTGAAAATGAAGTGTTTCTATAAATTAATAAGTACAAATTTGTTCAACTGAATACAAACAGTTAAACTCGACGATAAATCCACAATAAATGTTATACTAAACGTTAAATCCTCTTGGTTTACGAAACAAATGGAGTATCAACATCGATCAGTTTGAGGAGTGTAGGTGGACGAGATCAATTGGCCAGAGAACAATTTGACCTCTCGAATTCCCAGACATCCATACTTCGTTGATTCTCGTTGGTTTGCCGAGCTCAGGGAGAGAAACATGGTCCACTTGCCGTCAAACATTCAGGATATTGTTCATCCGGTGAACATCATCAGCACATCTCCATTAGCAATAAGCGCTTGAAGTCAAAATTAATCGAAAAATTAAAGATATTAGTGACTATTGAGTACGTTTGCACATTGTTCTGCATATTTGCTCTCCTTTTTAGTGAATTTACCCCCAAGAAATTACTGAATATTCATGAAAAAAAATGGAATACCCAATGTAAATCGAGGAAAATTTCATTTAGAGCCAAAAAAAATAGAAATAAAGGAAATTTTGTATGAAAAAAAAAATGTAAATAGCCATTTGCTAGTATTACTTTATCCGTGAACCAATTTCCTCTAGTGCCTCATGATATTTCTGGATTAAACGAGAATATGACACGTAAAAGTAAAAATTTTCTGCAGCATATGCTAAACTTTTCTCTCCACTTCTTCCTCCATCTCCCACCCCCCCCCCCCCTCTTTTCTACAATGTCTAACATTGGCTCAGTGGTTCATTTCTTATCTCGTTCATGTTGATTCGTTTTTCTTTTTTTTCGCCGAGGAAAGAAAGCGAGAAGCAAGAAATGCATCTGTCTGAAAACTCGTTTACAAGAATAAGATGAAAAAAATGAAGTTCATAAATAAACTCTCTTTTCCAAGTCACAACGACATTTTTTTCTCCATTTCATTTTTCTTTCTTCTTTTTTTTTTTTTTATTATTATATTTACTTTACTTTAAGAGCTGGGCTTATTTAAGGCTTCTGCCTCAGCATTTCTTCTCGGAGGTATACATCTTTGGGTTCATTCGGGCGCTTGTTCTCATCGAAATTGCAACTTTAATGGCTTCATGGAAACGTCAATTCAATTCACCACGAAACAGTTGTATTGTTTAAGGATTCTATTTAATAGAATGATTGAAATACATTGAACAATTCAATTTTAATGTGAATTTGTTGTACTCAGGTTTAATTTTGAATTGAGAATTTACAAGTTTGTGATGAATTAGATTGGAATATTCTCGTCTGCTACCATCAACTGATTCAAATAATGATAGAAGAGCTGAAGGCGAAGTTGAGGTTTTTTTCTTTTTTTGATGTTTATTTATTTGATAAAGCCTAAGTACAATATTGGGTATTAAATGTCATCAATAAACGAACGATAACATTAGAGAGTTGCGATTTTACAAAAAAATCGTTTGTACGACATGGATTGTTAAGTCAGCTATGGTGTTTTTTTTCCAAATAATTAACTGAGTATTAATCAGGTGTTTTTATCTTTCTTTTGTGCCATTCGAAATGAAAAGGCTCCATAAAACCATATCTTCAGGCGAAGTCGAGGTTCTATGTTCAAAATTTATAGGATATACTGTCTCTTGTGCTAGGGCCAGCAAAATCAATCGGTTAACAAAAACTGAGTGAAATTGGCAGAAATTTCATATTTATTTGGTTTGATTTATTTTAATTTTTACTATTCATTTGATGGATCATCTTGTAGATGAGCTCATTTGGTCGTGCATTCGACAATGAATTATTTGTAATTTGCATTTATATTAATGTTATAATGACATATATCAGTTTCAGTGACCTTTATTAATTAATCCTTTAATTAGTAATATTCATAATATAATTATGATATTTTTTGGATATACAACATTAATTATTAATTCATTTGATGATGATGACCAAAAAAAATGTTCTCAATTAATCATAAAATCCGCAAAAATCTAAAAGGCCAACATCATCAAAATTTATCTGAGAGCAGTATTTTTTTTATTACTGCACGCAAAGCACTTGAAACATCATGCATCAGTATTTCCTTCAAATAAATGAGAAGAGTGACTGAAAAAAAGCATTAAATATTCTTTGAAAAATTACAAGCTTTTAGTAAAGTATCTCATCAAAAAAGAATCTTCTCAGTTGAGATCTCTCCCCCAGATTAGTGCCTTAGTGAACTTCAAGGAATTTGTAGAAGTGATAAAAACAAGTAAAAGCCAAGATAAAATACAGTGTAAAGTTTCAAAACACAGTAGCAATTGAAGTAACCGTGGGAAATTGGCATTATTCATTGGTTTCTTTTTTCTTCACTTTGACTTTTTTTCCCACATTCCGGGTCAAAATTTACAGACTTCTTCACTTCAAATGTTTGACAAGTTCAAACCTTTCCTTTGTTCTCCAACAACTTCTTCATTTTATTTCACTTCAGAAAAACCGTTAGAAAGTTCTGCAGAACTTTTTAAAGTGCAAACAGAGAATCGATAAGAATTGATTTCCCGCATTTTTCATCAGCACTGTTTAATGAAACATTACATGTGGATAAGGGTAAAAAAAATAGGGGAGAAGTGAGGTGGAAGGGGGGAATTGGTGCAGAGACGTGTAATTTTAGCACAACACAAAATGGAAGCCATTTGTAGAACATTCTGCAGCTGATGAAAGACTTCGCTCTCACCGTTTCTTTTCAATGGCATCAGTACACCTATATAGATGTGCAGCTCGTTAGTTTTTTGCAGATCGAACACATGCACTATTCGCCAATTTAACTGCACTGTATCACGAAAAAGGCTCTCATTATTTCCCACAAAATCCAACAGCGACAATGTAATTATCTGGTATTGTTGCAATTTTTTATTCTTGATTCGGAAAATTTGGAGATGAGGAAATTCAAGTAGTAGGTTCAAATGATCTACTTTTTTATTTCCTAAGTTATCACAAATATTCTAACTATATTGAATTATATTAAAATCATGTCCACGATAGTAAATTGTTATTAAATAATATTATTAATATCCAATATTGTTGCGAATTTGACTCACATTGATGTTTTCATGTAATTAATTGGATTAATCGTTGCTATTTGTCCGGTAGTCGTTTCTTTATGATTTGAAAAATTAATAAACATTCTGACGAACAAGAATATATATAGTTATATAGGGAAAAAATAAATCTGTGACCATGAATTGTTGCAGTGAAACTGAATCTGAATCTCGCTTATGGAGTTCTAATGTTAATTTGATTTTTTTCAAAAATTATTTTTTGCTCAATTTGTGTCCAGTAACATGGTGTCAAGTTAATTTTAAAGAAATCTCATCATGACCAAAATTGAAAAGGAAAAATAGATGATCTACTTGGATATCCTTAAAGATGTCCATGAGAGGAGCAGTGATTTCGTCAGTGTTCCAATCCCTGAACATGAAAAAATGATTTTTTAAATTCCTCATTAAAATGATTTTCAGGGAATTATGGAACGCTGTGGGTGTTCAAATATTATATTATTATCATTCCATTTCATAGATATTTTTTTTATCCTTTATTTAATTAGTTTGAGAATTATTTTGAAAAAAGCGTTGCATTCTAGGGAATTCTGGCGACACAAGTTGGCAGCACTTACGCGAGATTGACAATTTTTCAAGCATTTTTATTAATTTTAATGCCAATTATTGACCAAATCATCGTATAAAAATGAACAAATTGTGCGGGGGGTTATTTCTCACCTATATCCGAAGTTTCATCGAATTTGAAGAATTTTTCGAAAAGTTTCTCAAGCTTTTGTGAATTTCCCATAAGAACACATGTTAAATGATGATTTTTAAAAAATTTATAACTTTCAAACCAGGTATGAAAAAAATCCAAAATTTTGCATACGGTTTCTTTATGATTTGGAGAATCTTGGAAAAAAATTTCATTGAATTCGTACATTTTTAAATTTTGATAAAATACCGGTAGAACATCCTTAAAAATCCTTAAAAAAATAACTTAACTAAATGAAATACAAATTGTATTTAAGTTTCACCAGATTAAAATCATGAATAACGACTTCTGTGATCGTGTAAAATGGAAGCCAAAGATATACAATAGCACGAAAAACTAAAGAATATACGTTAAAAGAAGAGGCGAAACAGATAAGGAATGAGTCTTGAGGCATGGAGAATTGTAAATATCCACGAATGGAAAGAACAGAATAACTCTTCCGTGTCATAGTTGAATCAGCGTTGGTATGCTCACGATTTCATGTACACACACGAGTGAAGGTGGGCTTCTCTATGGATTGCAATGGCCTTCGCGTGCCAACTCACGTTGAGAGATGGTTGAGAAATCGTTTTGGATGAGGGATTCTACATTGTGTAGCGTGCTTTTCACTGCAAAAGATGAGCCACGTTGAATTTCAAGATGCAAATGAGTTAAATTCAGATACACATGAGAAAATTTAACGTAATGTAGAATGTGTTTTATCTTTCTAGCCTTCTAGGAGACAGTTTTACTGTGAATTTTCAAATTGCATGGTAATTATGCATTAAGTTAGATAATGGCTTCAATCGCCTCGTTGGTTCTTCTACTCGAGAAGTACTCGATACTGGAAGCCTGTAATTGACAAGTGAGAGAGAGCGACAATTTCCACCTATCGAGTAATTGATATATGGGAAACTTTATCTACCACTTTAATTATTGCCTCGGCCAGACGCCTCTCGTCCCTTTCTCTCGGGAAATTGAGGAAATCGTTGAATTGTTGTCGCTTGTAGGAAAGACTTTTTTTTTTTTTTTTTTTTTAGAAAGAGGAAATTCCAACGAACTTTCGCATTTTCGTTTGATGAGCTAGATGAGTTTTATGGGGAATTAGGACGGAGAAGTTCGGAACTTCAAATGCAGATTAGAAGGGATAAAGTTTGGAGAATTAGCATGAGAAGCTTTGAATGAGACAGGAATTTAATACCAGGGTGTCCAGGGGTTAATAAAAATCGGAGAAAACTCAGGGAATTCAACGTTTTATCAGGATTTTTGATTTTTAAATTACTATCACGTATTTTTTCTCTTAATAGTCATCAATTTTCTGACTTTTCTTTAAAGTGCAGAACATGGGTGTATTTACATATGCTACATTTTTACTACTTTTATTAGTCTTTTCACCTTTTTCAAATTACAATTGACTGATAGCAACATGATGGTAAAAAAATAAATGAGCTCAAAAGCTCAATATGACTTGACTTAATTCAAGAGATCGGCAAAAAAAAAATTTGCATTTTTAATTTTTTTTTCTTTTATTTCTGTAATTTCCATCGAAAATTTTTTAATTACTTTCTTAATGAAAAATTTGGATTTTTAAATTTTTCATTAGTTTGAAAATTAATTTTTTTTTTTAACAATTTTGATTACCATTGTAATTTAAAATTTGACTGATAGAATTTCATAATTATTTTCATGATTATACTTATTAACATTTTTATTAGTTAAATTGAATTATAAATGTCATATAAGCGTCATTTAGATTGTATTAAATTACAAGTTCTTATTTGTGTTACATTTAGTTAACACTCTCAACTCAAAATTTTTGTCTGAAAGACGGTTATATTTGGGAAGATTAAATATAGTAGCGTTGATTTTATTATAAAATTAATTATTCCAATCAATTAATAAGTAAGAAAGAATCAAAATTCCGAATAAGAAAAAGAATTATAAAATTTCATCAGTCAAATTTTTAATTACAATAGTAATCAAAATTGTTAAAAAAAAAAATTAATTTTCAAACTAATGAAAAAATTAAAAATCCAAATTTTTCATTGAGAAAGTAATTAAAATTCTTTTGATGGAAATTAAAGAAATAAAAAGAAAAAAAAATTGATAATGCGAATTTTTTTCTGCGATATCTGCTTAATTCATCCAAAAATCTAGCAAAAATTTATTAACAATTTATCAAGAATCAGTTTTCCAATCTGAAAAAACCAGGAAAAATCAGGGATTTGTTTTTCTGAACCTTCTGGACTCCCTGAATACGGATTTGAAAGAAAAGTCAGAATTTGAGGATTTATCTACTAATTTTCATAGTTCGTAGCAATCGAAGTTAAGGCTAAACCGGAAATGTTCATTCATCGGGTTACAGAGTTGTCATAAACATCTCATACTCAATTGGCGGAAAATAGAGCTTGATGTGTCGATTGTAATTGACAGATAGGGGAAAGGCGTGAATTTTCACGTTGAATGTAACGGATACAATGTGATAATTTCAAACTGTCAGATTTGTGCAAAATGATTTATCGACGTGAGAACTTTAACGTATTACAGAATTCAATAGAAATTTCGGACAAAGTCAAGTTGAAAGTGGTTATAAATGTCACTCAACATATTTTAACGTGATTCAAATACTCGTCCACTCGGAGAAATTGAATTTCATAGTTAAACTTTGTCCAAGTCCTAACTAACATGTATTTCATGAATTTTGGTAACATCTGGTGACTAGAATTGTAGGAGTTTTGTCATGAATGCGATTTTGGGAACGTGAGGCACATATTTCGAAAATTAGTTATTTACATTTGGCGATATTGAATAATTTTACGTGGATTTTTACTGATCGAAAACATTTTACATTCGGTGTCACGTCTAAATATTTTATTCGAAATATCTGACAACAGAATATTTAGGCTAAAATACCTAATTTCAAAATATTTTAACGAAATCTAGAACTCTTCATTGATTCTCCTGGCTAACGATCAATAAATGATTAATGAAGTCAGTGGCAAAACAATTGCTTGTCAATTGAGGAATTGAGAGGAGGATTCATTATTCTTTTGGACTTCGTGTCAAGATGTCATAACGAAAAATCATAAATTAAATAAAACTTATATTTCTGTATTTGTGTCAATTCGTTCAGTTTGTCAATTCGTCTATTGATTTAGTAAATATATATATATATTATATATAATAAAGAAAATATATATATATATATTTTTTTTCAATAATATTTTTTCTTTATTATATATAATATATATATATTCATATTTTTATTAAAGTATTGTTTCGTTAAATCGTAGATAAAAGCAATAGGAAAAACAATGAAGACTGATATAGTGCAACAGAACTGTTCTTTAAGTTTAATATTATTATGACAATTTACATTTATCTAAAGATCCTGAAGAAGCTTCTGATCAGAAGCAAAACTTCGCGATTTTAGGAAATAAATGTGAAAATTGACTTCTAATATTTATTAATCTGTTCAACATCCCACTTAACCTCAAAATTCAATATACTTCATCATAGACGACAACAAAAATAGAAATTGAATAAAACGTTTTTATAATAATTAAAAGTCATTCGTTTATTTCAATGATTACAAATATGTGATGAAGCCTATATTACAACATCACATTTATTTTATTAGATATTTTGTCGTTTAACATTTAGTCATTAGATATTTTAAATTTGATATTTAAACATATAACCTTATATTCATGAAAGATCTCACCTCAGAAACATTCTCTGATTAAATTCAATTTTTATTCTGGTACCGGTAATAGTACGAGCACCCTTGGGACAGTTTTCTCGGTAAAGTGTTGACAATCACCTCTTGTGTCTCGAGGGTAAAGTTTATCTCCCAAGTGGGAGGAAAATTCAGCATTATTCGTGCATCTTTTACTGTTTTTTCTATTGGAAAATTTCCGTGAAATCAGAGAAAATTGGAATTTTTCTTCTTTTTGCTTAAGAATAGAAGAGAAAATTCCAAACCATCTTCAAATTCTTTTCGTCGAAGACGAATTCGAAGTGAATGGGGAATAACTTTAAACGGAAAAAAGCTTTCACCATAATTGAATCGTACAGTTGCCAAAAGATGTTGAAAAAAGTCCTGAATTCATAGAAATAAATACTTTTCGAATTTAATCGAAAAGAATTTTGAAAAAAGGTTGACACCATCTGATATTCCTGAAAGACGCCAGAAAAATCCACAGAATAGCCTATTCTCCACTGATATGAAGGATTAAGTTAAATCCGGTTTACTTCAACTGAAGCTTCTCTCACCAGCTTTCGTCGCCTTTTCGTAGCTACAAAGCGTCAGAAACGTAAACCCATCTGACACCCAAACCAAGTCCATGTCGATCCACAGCATTGCGGTATTCTTATCTGTTTAATATACACGTAAGCTCTATTTCCAAATAATTCAAATAAAAGAATAGAACAAAAATTCAAGAATAATAAATCCAAGAGAGCTTCGATGTCGAGCAAACAAAGGAGGAAGAGTATTCACCGCTGACGAAGAGTAAGAACTATTTACTTTAACCGTACCATTACTCCCAATTATTCGAGCGGTAAATTCAATTCCGTCGACAAATATATTTATACGGAAAATCGGGGCAAAATGATGCAGGAATTTTTTTTAGAGTCAAGGAGTTGATGAAAAAATCTGAAAAAATTTGAGAAGATGCCCCAATAGATCTCAATTGTTGTGTAATTTTTTCAATTTTTTTCGTGCAGGCCTTTGGTCTCAAAAAAATCATTAAAAAAAATTAATAGAAAAAAATTAGGGAAATTAAACATAATCTAGAATTTTTTGACTAATTATATTATTTACGCGATATTGTGAAAAAATCTGAAAAAATTTGAGAAGATGCTGCAACATGTCTTCATTATTGTGGAATTTTTTCAAATTTTTTCATAGAGCCGCTCCATTTTCAAAAAAAAATATCTTCCATCATTCTTCCATCAGCATTAAAAAAAGAACGAATTAAATCCCAGAAGTTCCAAGTTTGTTCGTACTACATACGCAAAATAAAATTAACTCTTCCATTTTTTTTACTACCTCCACTCGTTCGTTCATCGATCTTTCCCGTCTTGTATTTCACAACTTATAAATATAGCCACGCTTTGGCGATACGGATAGATACGAAGGGGGTGGGTTATATTCATGTATTAAACATGAGACGAATGTGCAGTCTGGTCAACTGTGCATTTACATCGGGTTTACATATTTCATATTCATGTTCATGCGAATACGCGTGTGCCTATGGGGTTCAAGCCAGCAAACATGCAACAGCCGTTCAGTAAATGTTGACGTACGCCAACCAATTCGCTCTATATTCTCCTATTTTTTATGTTAATTAAAGTAGAGCGAAGAGTGAACGAGAATGAGAAAATATAGCGTTTATGTTCACAACCACCCCCCCCCCCCCCCCCCCCCCCCCCAGGGAACGATTTATCGTGATGACAATTAACCAGAAATACAGGCAGTTACCATACGATAAATATAATTATAATTGATCCAACAATAATTACACCACCAATATCATGTGAATTCGAGCAAAACGTTTAAGCGAATAGCGATCATTATCATTCGGCAATTCACTCGACCTAATGGAACATCAATTATGCGTGATATACAGAAGCGTGAGATAGCAGAAGACAGGGGCGGAGACTGCAGGAATTCAATTAAGTATCTTTTCACTACGATTAATCAAGCTTAATCTATCTCCAGAGGAATCTTGTGGCTCAAGTTTTATTATGCCACAGAATGATGGAGAAATTGGGCTCAAGATGTGGGTTATAATGACACAGCATTATGTGCCACATGTTGCTGGTGAGTTTTTTGTTTTGGCAGACACACTAACCATCAAGAGCATTTTTTTTGTTGTATTTTTCTTTGATGATCCTTCATTGTTTCCCGACAACGAGTCTTCAAAAGAGAAGTGGCAGTCTTTTGACACTGCAGAAAAGCAGTTGTCCACGTTTTAATGAAAATGACACAGTTTCTTACTCCAACAGTGGAGTGAACACGAAATTATTAGAGATGAATGAGATTCTTTGGATTTAATGCATCTAATGCAACTAATTGGATTAATCATCGCTATTTGGCCGGTAACAGGCGTTTTTTTTGGGATTTGAAAAATTAATAAATATTCTGACGAAAAAGAATATATATGGGGTATTCCATACCAAATCGACCACTTTTGACCCCGACCCTTTTCGATTTGGCTGAAAATATGGTTATATAAGGAAAAATAGGAAAAAAAAGGTGTATGACCATGAATTGTTGCAGTAAAACTGAAGCTGAATTTAATTCAATTTAACAAGTTTTTATTAATATAAATAATTTACATAGCAACAATTAACAAATTAACATTGTGCAATGATAAACAGTAGGTTTAGGAGGATGTAGTTCCAGTCCATGGGCTTTTACATACATATATGGTGCAACATCCATCTTTTCAATCTGCATTTATTGTTGGTACTTAACGAGTATTAGATTTCAAATTTTTAATTAGTCGCCTGGGTTTTCAAGAGCAGGGGCCAAAAATTATATAGTTTCTAGCGAATTTTCCAAATTTCCAGAAAAAAATAAAAAAATTGAGAAAAAATTTGGGGAACGAATCGAAACAAGTATTTGAAGTTTTCAAAGAGCATTTTCACCTCGAAAACAAGAACAAAGATGAAAAAGGATATTTTTTCAGAAAATTCAGAATATTTGCGATGAAAATCTATATTTCGTATTTTTTTTTCATTCAGCTACTCACGTCATTCCAGAGGGAAAATTTTGATGCAAAAATCAAAATTCACTGATTTTTGCTTCGATACTGGGGCAAAATGGTTTAGAATTCATGATTTTCTTCATTTTAATGGTTGTAATCGATGAGGACCAAAAAGTCGGCGCCCAAAATTTGGAGCCGAAATTCTATTCGAGAAATGGTGGAATCGCCCATATATATATATATATCTAAATACATTCTTTTACTACTGCAGAAAGACAGTTGTCCACGTTTTAATGAAAACGACATAGTTTCTTACTTTAACAGAGAGTGCACCCAGAATTATTAGAGATAAATGAGATTTCTTGAATTTTGCAAAGGGTAAGGAAAAGTTTCTATGTATGTCATGTTTGTTGGAAACTCAAAACTACATTCATCATTCTCTTTAAATACTTTTCTGACGCTCACGAAGCAAACGTATCAAACTTCTGTCCTGTTTAATACTCAACACTCACTTGAGGCAGTGAAACTTTGCAACTACCATGCAACACCACTCGATTCACACTGATCTGCTTTTTTTTTTTTTCGCTTGCCCCTTTTTTATTATGCAAAGTTCTATGGCCCGTTAAGTTTGTACGGGGAAAGGCTATGATCATCCTGTTGCGTTTATAGTTTGTTCAGAATTTTATTTTTTACCTCTTTTTTTTTTATGGTGTGCTTTAGACTTGCTGGAAAATTTACTGTTCAATTTACGGAACAGCCACGGGAGTGTCTGTTAACTGTCAAATTTTATGGATTACGTGATTTTACGTTAATTTAACACTTCACTTGATGGAAATGTGAATAAAATTGAGGATTATGGATTTTTTTTAAGGGTTTTCATTGGAGAATGTGATTTATTTGATGAAATTCTTATATTGAGAATAAAATTTAGGTAAAAAAAATACAAAATCTTTTTTTTTATAGTCTTTAGCAAATATTTTGTTAAAAATAATGCAAAAAAATGCACAGAATTTTGTCCATTCAAATAGTTGATTCGAACAGATTAACTGCTAGAATGAACGAAATTCTGTGAATTGGACATTTTTTTTGGATAATTTGGAAAAAAATATTCGTTAAGGACTATTAAAACGAATATTTCCTATTTTCCGCCTAAATGATTTGTTTTCAGTGCAGTAATTCATTATTGTCAGCTGTACAATGGCTCCATAATTTAATTCGCATTCTATCACCAAGAATCCGCCTCTCAGGTGTAACATTTTCGGACCCCGTAAATTTCCGAGTGGTTTTGGGTTCTATACCCCAGCATCCTGTTTCTCCTATTTTTTCCCCTCCGTTGAAAAGAAAAATTTAATGTTGTGGAAACTCTAACTGCGCGGCTCCAACTGAGTTAACTATTTTCACGTTCTCCAATACTTTATCCCTTTTTTTTGGACTCCCCCCCCTTTTTTTCTCTCCTTTTTTTGGCACTCTCTGCATCCCATTCCCGTTCACCTGCATCATCCAATCAGTGGCAGGTTGAAATTTACAGACTACGAATTATTTGACGGGATGCCAATTCCACGAGATTAACTCGTCCCATAATCCTCACACACAAGTATTTGAATTTTATCTCTGGCTGAATTCTCTTTGGATCACCTCATGTGTCAGGAATGTATCACGAATACAATATTGTCTGTCTCCGTAAATTGCAGCCATTGAGCCCCATCTCGTTTGTCGTTTTATTCCAGAATTTTGTAGGTTGTAGAATTGATTTTTCATTCGAGTGACAAATTTCGTGTCCAATTATTTTTGAGTATTGAAAAACGTTACTCACAGTCGTTTAATCGCCTGTGAGTACTGCAAAACTGAGGGGATTCAGGCGCTTTAAAAACATCGTTACAGTTTAAGGTAGTATTTCAAAGAACGGTCGATAAAACAGAAAAGATGAGGATTTGTAGGTTAATTTCCAATTAATCGCTGATAATTCGGGGAAAAAGTGCTTTAATTTACCCGAAAAAGTGATTAAACTATTCGAAAGTCATCTTCAGCTTGTGAATATAATTTTTTTTTCTCGAATTTTTTTTACATTAATCTCCTGTCACATGCATGAGATAGAGAGAGAGGCAAATAGTTACAACTACCTTCTAATTAAAATTTCTCAATAACTATACGGTGAATTGAATTTTTTTTTCTTCTATTATTTAGTTAAAATGCTGTTCTCTTCGCCAATAGTTTTTAAATAATGGGTCAACCCTGTGGTTTTTTAGTAATTTCGTTATTTCTGTCCGATTTAGGGCGTTTCATCCCCACCACCGCTATTTTCAGTAACTTTGACAATTCATATCTCATAAACTGCACGAACAAAAGTTATGGGAAAATTCGGAAAAATGTAAAAAAATAACGATTTTTTGGATTTTTTATTTATTTATTTAACCTTTTAATAAAGACCCAACAGCTCGAAAGCCAATAACAGGGTCACATACATTTTTTTTACACTTTGAAAGAAAATAGTTAACATAATTTACATAATTTTCATTGCACAGTTACACATGTACAAACATATATTTCACATTAATAACATTTCGATGACAAAAAAACCCTTCATCAAGCATACACTATATAGGTCCCACTTTTTTAAATAGGGAATCACATCCCAGTGATTAGATAATTCAATTAATTCTATGATATTTCGGCCTTTTAGGTCTCTGCTGCATTTAATGAAAACTACGATGCTTTTAAATTTTGGTATCGACAATTTGGCTCTTTTGCGAAGCCCTCTTCAGGATACTCATTTATTTTTCTACGAGATGAACAATTCACAAAATAAAAAATCAAATTAAAAAAAAAAAAAATTATTTTCATTGGTGTTATAAAATTTTTAAAAAATAACGTTTTTATCATAAATATATTACCTTAATCATTATAATAATTGATAAACTCCATTATGTACTGTTTTATTTAATTGTCTCGAAAATTGAGAACATAACCTTAAGACATGTTAATGTTCCAGTCAATACTTTTTTCGATAAATTTTTCAATTGAGCTTTCACTATGATAGTCATGATTGCTATTAAAACATTGTAATTAACGGTAGGATTCAACGTCGATACCAAAATTTAAAAGCATCGTAGTTGTCATTAAATGCAGCAAAGACCTAAAAGGCCACCATCTCATACAATTAATTGTAAAAAAATATCATTTTCGATACGGTAAAAAAAAACATAAGGGGTTAACTATAGTTAAGTGCACTCCTCCCCCCTCCGCGCACCTACCGATCCTTTTCGTGCACTGGTTTCAAAGCTTTATCTATATACCCTCGCCCCATTGAAACAGTTCACCCAAAACCGAGAATTGTATTCACTCCTGTTTCCAAACAAAGTAATGAAACCAACGCGTAATATCAGCGTTTAGAGAGAGGTGTCGAATTAGTTGATCACTCCACTCCTTTGTTGAGGATTTCCGGTATCCAGAATAATGTCCTGATGGACCGAGAATTTAGGGCTTTAATCGATGTCCAAAACTGCAGTTGATCAAACCCTGATGGAGATTGGCTCTAGACTGTGTTAATTATGCCCACTAGCCACTATCTGTCTTACAGACATCCTGTATTACGTTGTCTTCCTAACCAAGATTAACTCGTCACTGCACGTGACACATGCAGGAAAATTCCTCCCGACATTGACGAGAGAACAAATTGATTGATTTCCGATTTCTTCCTTTTTTTTCCTCAATGCTCTTGAAAATATTTTCAGTTAATTCTTCAACGGGGAAAAAAAAGTGGGTCGTGGACCAGTCAACCGTAATTTCATGCGTCAAAGTAAAGTGGAACGTTCATTCTCATTCACTCTCGGTGAACTCAACTGCAGTTTACTCTTTTTTTTTTTTTTGATCTACTCTTTTGAGCTCTTACTCAAGATTCTTTGTTGCACTTTTACGAAAAAAAAAGCACTGACTCTCTCTCTCTCTCTTTCTTTCTCTCTCGGTTTCCTGGATAAAAAGGAGATGAAGAAATCAATGAAAAAGCTTGATTTTCCTGTGCTTTTATCAAGAGACTTTGTGGGCAGTGTCAAAGAAGTATAAAAATGAGAGGGCGTTACTTTCAATTTCCCCCAACTGTACGTGATGTTTCAGCATGTGAATTCGTCTTATTATTCTATTCTTTACGTTTTATTTTTCCACATCTCTTCAAGAAAATTTAAGACCTCAAGGATAAGAAAAAAAACGAATTTCTCGATAAATTGCACTTTACTGGTATTGAAAAGTTCCTCAAGTGACTCTCGTTCAAAGGCATCACACAAGTGTCACGATCACCAGTCCATTGAACGTCGAGATCAAGAAGAAAGGGGGGGGGGGGGGTGGAAATGGGGATGGAGAAAGTGTTGGAATAAAAAGAAGAGTGTTTGTGAAAAAAACAAACAAATGATACTTCAATTGAAGTAAGTGGTTTTAAAAGTGGTGAGTCATCTTGAAATGCTACCATTGATTTATAACACAACTCAACGCTTGTTTTTGCTATCGATCTATCGACTTGACATTGAGTACACCCACTTCTACGACCAACATCATCATTATTTAATTGAAATAATAACCGGAAAAAAAGACAGTCAATGAAAAGTAAAATTGGAGTAAATATTTAATGATTTTAACCACTGAATACATACACAAACTCGATTTTCTAGAACTCTAACTCTATTATAAAGGCAAAATGTTTCGAACAACAGAATGTGAAGATTGGATAGTTCTCCATTGTTTTGTCGAGAATTGATAACAATCTTGTGGTCAGTTTTTATGAATGGACTTGATTGAAGCGTAAATTTTGTCGATAAAACTTGTTGTACTGTTGTGTTTGCACACTGTACACTTGCGGATATTTGTGGATTCAATTACTGTATCATGGAAGCATTTGAGGATGAACCAATACAGACGAACAAAGAAAATTTCTGTGATTTTTTTTTTACAAGCTGCATTACCTTAGGATTTATTACCAAAAAAAGTGAAATTAATAATCAACTAATTTTCAAATGCTTAAAAAATGTGAGGAACTATTTTTCTGGAAGTGAAGGACTCTATGAAAAAATCTGAAAAAATTACACAACAGTGTAGACATATTTTAACATTTTCTCAAATTTTTTCAGATTTCTTCACGAACTCCTTCCTTTCGAAAAAAATTCCGAGATCTTCCGGTTCTCATTTGCCATCTTAACCATTAATTTTCAAGTGTCTATTACTATATCGATAATAAAGAAGATGAGGAGATTTGCGGATAGTCTCAAACTATAACTATCACTCAATAATCCTCCACTACCAACTCTTTCCCAACAACTCATAACGTGAAGCTTGAAAGAGTCCACAGTGTTTTGTCAAGAACTGATCCCAATCTTCCGGTCAATTTTTATGAATAGACCTGATTGAAACGTAAATTTTGCCAATAAAACTTGTAGCACAATTGTGTGTGTGTGTGTGTGTGTGTATGTGTGTGTGTTTTGTTGGGTCACTTGTTGCCTCCCTACGACAACCTGTTAGGCCAATGTCACGGCATACATTCAAATATTGATCTACATCGTTTTACCAGACTGTACTGGTTGCAGTAATTCATACAGTATATGATAAAAAAAAACACATGATAATTCCAAAAGATTTTCAACATCAATCCCTACAAAACTGAATTATCAATAGGGCCGGAGACTTGATTTTCGAAAACTGCCCAGTGTTGGCAACCCTTCAAAAATATAACCTCCAAAGCAATCTGAAAAACCACTAAAAATCCACTAAATTCAAATAAAAACACCCCAAATTGGAAACAAATAAATTTTTTTTTCTTTAATAATGAAGCTTCTAATTATAAGCTTTTATGAGATTTTAATAATTCATTGTCATCATCATGAACAAAATCAACGATTGGAATTACATTGGTAATAGCTGCATGACATGCACTTTTACCATAATAAATAAGCACACAACGTCATCTAGCAAAAGTTGAATTATTCAATCAGGCACTAAATTTGATTCACTTTTTGTTCATCGTATGAAAAAATTCTTCGATAATTTTTTCAGTAAAAAAAAGAGAATTTTTTCAGAATATCTGAAAAGATTTTATGAACTTATTATAATAATGATTTTAAATTTTCATGTATTAATCTATTGCACATATTATTTTCACTTAAATTATGATTGAATTTTATTTTTACTGGATAGAAAGTTTGTGTAGCTCATAACAGAAAAAAGTCTCGGAGCACAGTTTGTCACATAAAAATTAGTAACATTAGCTGCATAAACGTAATTATTGAAGTTCAGCTGTGCAAACAGCACAAATAACGAACAAACAATTAGCCAGTTTGTGTGTTCTGTCTGGAAAGCGTGAAGACTTTCAAGAAATTACAAAATCAATGGACAGTAAATCGTTTCATGTACTTGGTTAATTATTCACGGACAATTCCGGAAAATAAGGAGATTTATCAAAGTCCCTGACGCCAAAGGAAAGGGGAAGGTCAAACACAGTAAGCTTATTTTTTTTTTACGAATTCAGGAAAGAGTAAAATCGTTGGAACGAGCGGAAACATTTCACTTGTGGATATGCAATGGAAACAGGAAAAAAGAGAGAATAAAAACATTGTTCTGGCAAACAGAATGTAATTTTTTGGATGGATACAAGTCGCAAAAAAAACGAAAAAAAAAAAAACCCAGGCCAGAGATGAGGCGAAACAATCGCACATGAAGCACACTCAACAAAATGTATCAACGGCACTTTGCCTCTGGTATTCCACATGGTAGTTTGTGTGTTTGTGAAAGCAAAAACATACATTACTCTCTGTCTCCTTCGCTTTTGTTAACTGATCAAACTCTTTTCATTTCTACAAATAACTTTTCTGTGCATTAAAAGGAGGGAGGTGAAAAAATTTATGTAGAGGAAAGAGAATTGACGCCCAAACACAATGAACACGGTTTCTTGAAGGGGAATTACTTTCTTACTTTATGAAAAAAAAAAAAAAAAAAAAAAAAAACGTGTTGAATGATTTTATCTGGCACGGCAATGTGAATTATTATTTTCTGGAATTTGCTCTATTATTCATGATAACTAATTGAATTATCGATCCAACTGAATTATTTAGGAGTCGGGCATTAAAGCCATTTGGTAAATGGCATTATAATGAACTGAAATATTAGTGATTCGTGAATTTGTAATAATTCTGGAAGGAAAAATCAATTTATTGGCTTCAATGTAATTCAAAATTTATGATAAATTTCATGAAATTGAAAATTTTTTTTAGGTGGAGCCATACAAATGATTTTGTCGAAATATTACATGATATTTATAATTCACAGTATACATATGTGTTATATATTCTGATTGCATATTAATATATATATATATTATAAATAGAGAAGACTGGGGCAAAATGAACCTTGGAATTAAAAGTGATTTGGAATTTTTTGAGAGTGAAGGGTTATACAAAAAAATCTGAAAAAATTCACCAACAATGGCTGGATATTGAAGCATGTTCTCAAATTTTTTCGGATTTTTTCATGAAGTCCTTCACTTTTAAAAAAATTCCTGGTTCATGTCACCCCAGGGGTCCATTTTGCTTCACTTTTCGCTATTGATAATCCATATGGATTATTATAATATGGGAATGATAAATTAATATATATATATGATGGGAACATATATTATTCTATATTCATAATTTTGCTGCCATATAAGTATAAAATAGTCATTTAGCGCATTTTTTAAATAAAATTTGATAGTGTATGGGTTTTTTTTTCATACAATTTCATTTTTTATTCTCCAAATTTTGGAGAATCATGAATTTCTTGGAAAGAACTTGCGAATCATTCTTTAAATCTGGTGAAAGGTGTTCTGACTAAGCTCAAATCTTATTTCGTTCGGAGATTTGATGGCCCCGGCATCGAAATAGGCAGCTGAAATACTCAGCACTTTGAATAGGATGAGTATCGTTCGATATTTGATGGTAAAAATTGAAGCGTATTTGTAAAAGATACCCTCCGGCATTTTGCAACGGCGTAAATAGGTGAAATAATAAGAAAAAGGGCAAATATATGCACTACACTTGAGATTCATGATGAAGATTCATGCTAATCAGAGCTCACAACTTCTGTTTATATCTCGAGTGAGGGCAGAATAAATAGCCGCAGGAATCTAAATGAAAAATTTCTGGAATCTTGAAAACTCAAGAGAAGAAAAAATGAATTTTCGCTTTAAATAAAATGGAGGGAAGAAGATCGATTTTATGAGGTATCATCTGAACTTGCAAACAAGCGAAACAAGTCATTTACAAATACAAAATCGAGTTAATGTGAACCAGAGTCTCTAGGGAGTAATCCAACTCTCTGTGTTATGTAGGTCGTCGTAAATAGTGACAATTCACTGTGGAATAGTACAATTAATTATACTGAAATTTGTATATTTGCACATTTATGTGAATAGAATGTACAGTTTATTGTGTACAAAGGTAATCGTTATTTCTCGTTGATATTGACAATTTTTAGGACATTATAATGGAATAAAGGGGGCCATATGGAATTTTTTGAATGATTCCATTGAAGAGGTGACAAAATTTTCTGTGGAAAACATGTGCCATGAATTATTTTTGGTAATTTTTGGAAAATTCGAGTTTTTCGGGAGAAAACTGAAATTTATTTGTTTAAAAAAGTCGAATTTTCAACAAAAAAAAGTTGAAAAAAAAAATTCTACACTGAGAAAAACGTTTTCTTAATTTAAGAATGTGCAGTCACTTAATTTAAGAATGTGCAGGTCACTTGAATTAAGTGACTTTTTTTCACTTGAATCAAGTGACTTTTTCTTTCTTAATTTAAGAAAGTGAAATTCACTTAACTCAAGTGACTTTTCTCACTTAAATTAAGTGACTTTTTTCACTTAAATCAAGTGAATTTTTCTTTTTTAATTTAAAAAAGTAAAAGTCACTTAAATCAAGTGACTTTTCTCACTTAAATCAAGTGATTTTCTCTTTCTTAATTTAAGTGATTTAAGTGAATTTTTCTTTCTTAATTTAAGAAAGTAATAGTCACTTAAATTAAGTGATTTTTCTCACTTGAATCAAGTGATTTTCTCTTTCTTAATCTAAGTGAATTTTTCTTTCTTAATTTAAGAATGTGCAGGTCACTTAAATTAAGTGACTTTCCTCACTTAAATCAATTGAATTTTTCTTTCTTAATTCAAGGAAGTAAAAGTCACTTAATTTAAGTGACTTTTCTCACTTAAATCAAGTGACTTTTTCTTTCTTATTTTAAGTGACCTGCACATTTTTAAATTAAGAAAACATTTTTCTCTGTGTAACATATGTTTTCCACTGAAAATTTTCTCAGTTTTTTAACGAAATCATTCAAAAAATTCCATCTCAAGCAATTTCATCAAAATCTCAATTTTACTTCTCATTTCAATGAAATCCTGTGACTAATTAATACCCAATGATTTTCCCCGAGTGACGAAACTCCACTAACAAGACACAAATGTAAACCGCAATAGATTCAAACTTATAGAGAGTAACATTGTCACTCAAGCAAATTGGTTTTGGACTCAAAGGGACACGGTTCCCTAACTTGTTGAATTAGGAATGTATCCTCTTGGACAAATGTTGCAGTTACAACAAGCACATACTAGTGGAATATCTCTCGTCAACCAAATCCCATGTGTCTTGCTTGTTCACACAGCAGAACCCGTTGCATTAATCAATAATGTTCTATATTCCAAGATGAAGGTAGATGCTTTGGTGATGCTTGCACTAATGTGTTGAAATAGATTCTAGAGAGGCAAAACGTCATCCATAGTGAGTTAACTCCGTTCTCCAATACTTTAGTGAAAAAAGGCGCCTGCAGCCTTCTTGAAATTAAAACAGCATCTGCATATTCATGACAACGTTTTCATAACGATTTTACTATTAAAAAGTTAGAAATTGATATAAACAGTTATTTCTTGACACATCTGGAAACATTAATTAAATGGTAATTCTGCAATATTCAATTTCTCATAGTCAATCAAGGATGAACATAATTTGCAGTGATATTCTATTTCAATTTGCCCCAAGAATCATGAAAATAGCCTCATAACTTGTTAATTGTTGAAATAATTCGGTTGAATATAATTATTTTCTTTAATGAAGACAATTCATTTGAAAAGATCATCTATGAAGTGTAATCTACACAGAGATAAATGTTTTCTTAATTTAAGAATGTGCAGTCACTTAATTTAAGAATGTGCAGGTCACTTAAATTAAGTGACTTTTCTCACTTAAATCAAGTGACTTTTCTCACTTGAATCAAGTGACTTTTTCTTTCTTAATTTAAGAAAGTAAAACTCACTTAAATTAAGTGACTTTTCTCACTCAAATCAAGTGACTTTCCTCACTCAAATCAAGTGACTCTTTCTTTTTCAATTTAAGAAATTAAAACGCACTTAAATCAAGTGCGTTTTCACACTTAAATCAAGTGACTTTCCTCACTTCAATCAAGTGACTCTTTCTTTTTTAATTTAAGGAATTAAAACTCACTTAAATCAAGTGCGTTTTCTCACTTAAATCAAGTGACTTTTCTCACTTGAATCAAGTGACTTTTTCTTTCTTGATTTAAGAAAGTAAAACTCACTTAAATTAAGTGACTTTTCTCACTTAAATCAAGTGACTTTCCTCACTTAAATCCAGTGACTCTTTCTTTTTCAATTTAAGAAATTAAAACTTACTTAAATCAAGTGCGTTTTCTCACTTAAATCAAGTGCGTTTTCTCACTTAAATCAAGTGACTTTTCTCACTTGAATCAAGTGACTTTTTCTTTCTCAATTTAAGAAAGTAAAACTCACTTAAATCAAGTGACTTTTTCTTTCTTAATTTAAGTGACCTACACATTCCTAAATTAAGTGACTGTACATTCTTAAATTAAGAAAACATTTTTCTCTGTGTAATGAGCTGAAAATAACTTGAATATCATGCAACGTTTGGGGCATTTTACGGCACTGATTTTTTGAAATTTATTTCTTGTAAATATTTGATATTGTGAGAAAACGAAGATCCTTAATTACAAAATTTAAGAATTTTTGCACTCTGGTAGAAATTAAGTGTTTTCTCTATATAATTTTATGATGCATGAGTCATAGAGAAGAAACGATAAAATCCGAAATTTCCAATTATGAAGAGATTTTCTTCTGAGCAATTGCAAAATTTTCTATAGAAGGAGAATTTTACTTTATATTAGTAGATTAGTTTTCATCTGTATGATCGAGTATTGTATTCAATCAATTAATTCTTTGAAAGAAAAAAATTTAATGAATAGAAGAAACATCATGCTAATTTTTTTCAAGTTTTCTCGTCGTTTTTCAGAAATAATTTGGGAAAGTCTAACAGAAATGTGGGTATTCTTCCTGCAAATTAATATTTTGTGAAATCGAACGAGAAATTAGTTGACTAAGATTTTTTTGATCGAGAAAAATTTGACATATTCACTTGCACATAGAAAAATTTATTCGAGAGCTTTTTTCTTTTCCTCAGGACATGAAAAAAAGGAAAATGATATTCAAATGTATTTCAAATGCAGCGACAACGATCATCTCGGCAAAATTGTTGGGTGATGTGAAGGCAGCTCTATCTACTCAATTTCCACCCTCTCCATCATGATATTCGTGATAATATACACATATATATATAGATATATAATATATATGGTTATATATTCACGTTAGTTCCGTACATCCAGGAGATGCGGTGACTGGTTCGCGTGAGAGTTTAATATTATAGTTCTCCAAGCACACTATATATACTCCATGACTCTCATATCCTATTACCTTTGAAATTCGTACGATATTGGCTATTTTCACTCTAAAATATCAATTAAATTAATTCCAAATATTTTTATAAAATCACAGACAAAAAATTTGCAATCACCGAATTTCACAGATTATTCACCCCATTTATTTGATAAAATTCTCTCGATTAAATAGACTCTGCATTTAAATGATTTTAACTCGTGTTAATTAAATTAAGGATTCAATTTTGAGCACACTGCACTCTCTCAGTGGATATTTGTGGATTTAATTACCGTATCATGAAAGCACTCGGGGGTGAACGAATTCAGACCAACAAACAGATTTCAGTGAATTTTTTTCCGGCATTATTTAGTTTCCTTCAAAAAAAAATTCATTACGAGATTGAATGCGAGCGTTAAATACACTTGTACACGCTGCATTACCTCAGAATTCATTTCGACAAAGTGAAATTATAAATTAAATTCTCAAATGCTAAAAAATGCTAAATGCCAAAAATGCTGAAAAAATATGATAAATTATTTTTTTTAACGATAAAGGCCTTCACGAAAAAATCTGAAAAAATTACTCAACAATGGAGACATATTCCAGCATGTTCTCAAATTTTTTCAGATTTTTTCGCAAACTCCTTCTCCTCCAAAAAATTCTAGATTCTCTTGCTTTGGTCCACTATCTTCACCATTAATTTTCCAGCGTCTATTATCGATAATAAAGAGAATCCGGAGATTTGCGGATAGTCTCAACCTGTTACTATCATTCAATAATCCTCCACAACTAACTGGCTTCCCTCCAAATATCTCTTCCCCCAACAGAAAAATAAAAGACAATTCTTAATTCCCTACATATGACGTTTCGACGACAAAGATATTGATTTCATTTCTCATGTCCCTGACATGCGACACAAACTTCTGTAATATTTCGTATGCTTTTTTTCTTTTTTCTCGTTCTAGTTTTTTTTCCCTTCTTTCCACGTTAGTCTTCAATCGCATGGTATCACTGCAAATTACCACTTGAAGTTTATTCTTGGTTTCTATATTTTTTTTTTTTCCTTCTTTTTCCACTTTTGTTTAGCCTCGGCACGGCTTCATCGCCCCAAACGAGAGAAAAGGGGCTCGGGTCGTTGAATATTCGAGAGAAAAGTAGAGAAAGAAGCAAAACTTTCATCCCACAAAGATATTCCCTCGTACATAACTCAGGTGTTTTTATCCCTTTTTTTTTCTTATTATTTTGGTTCACTATGTTCTTTTTTTTTCATTCTCATTTACTCCTCACGTCGATTTTACCTTCTTTTTTTCTCTTTCTTTTTTTGTTCTTTTTCATGTATAACAAGTAGGTATTGTTATTGGGTAATTCTATTTTGACACGAGCATAAAAAGAAAAACAGAAGGAAAAAAAAAAAAAAATTGTGGCATTCATTCGTGCTTCAAACACCACGACAAAGGCGCGAGAATAGCAGTATTGATCGTTTTTCTCTATCTTTTTTTATTTTTATATTCTATATAGTGATCGTTTGTACAGCGAAAAAATACGCGAACGATGCAATAATAATAAGGATTTTACGTATTTTTTCCCATTGAAAAAATTCCAGTAAATAATTTAATTTAATTCAATTTTCATTTCTTTTCATCCTGAGTTGAGACTATTCTAAGAAAATTTTCTAATTAAAATACAATTAATTTATTAATTGAATCATGGTGAACTGGAGAAAAGCACGAAGTGCTTGGAAATGTGTGTTGAGATGAAAAAGACATTTTTTTGGTGAGAGTGAACTGCAGCAAGATGTTGATAATGCAATGAATTCCTTTTCTATTAAGGATGTTCTACCGGTATTTTATAAAAATTTAAAAATGTACGAATTCAATGAAATTTTTTTCTAAGATTCTCCAAATCATAAAAAAACCGTATGCAAAATTTTGGATTTTTTTCATACCTGGTTTGAAAGTTACAAATTTCTAAAAAATCATCATTTAACATGTGTTCTTATGGGAAATTCACAAAAGCTTAAGAAATTTTTCGAAAAATTCTTCAAATTCGATGAAACTCTGGATATAGGTGAGAAATAACCCCCCGCACAATTTGTTCATTTTTATACGACGATTGGGTCAATAATTGGCATTAAAATTAATAAAAATGCTTGAAAAATTGTCAATCTCGCGTAAGTGCTGCCAACTTGTGTCGCCAGAATTCCCTAGAATGCAACGCTTTTTTCAAAATGATTCTCAAACTCATTAAATAAAGGATAAAAAAAATATCTATGAAATGTAATGATAATAATATAATATTTGAACACCCACAGCGTTCCATAATTCCCTGAAAATCATTTTAATGAGGAATTTAAAAAATTATTTTTTCATGTACAGGGATTGGAGCACTGACGAAATCATCAAATAATAAAAATAATAATTCTGATTCACGATATATCCCGAACCAGAATTATTATTGTTGCTATTTTTTTTAGTATTTTTACTATTTTTTTTTGGCCAAAAACATCAAAAAAAGAGAAACCCTTTTTTTAATTTTTTGTTTTTCATCCGCCATTTTGTTATTTTTGCATATAAATTAATATCAGAGGTTCGGGATATAGCCGCTGTTATACTGAACCTGAAAAATAGTCGAGTACCTTGCACTTGACTTTAATAATTACAAAAAAAAGTTGAAATTAGAAGAAAAAAGAAGAATTTTTTTTTCATCATAATTCTTCATTAATTAATTTAATAAAATGAAAAATCTCCGTTTCGCAATGACCCCAGGCACCAAATTAAGATCTAGGGTAAAAAAAAAAAAGGGAGAGAAACCATTTTCTGTATACGTGCACTTTACGACTTTTATCTCTCTATGATTTTGGCCAGACTCCAGTTTAATTCATAATTGGAGTTTTGGTACAGTGTTAGCGGTCTTCCCACTGACTTTACCCCCCGAAGAATTATGGTTATTATAATATATATAAATGGAATGTGATGAACAATAGCGTGTGAGTTTATGTTGAGAGAAATCCGTAGGGCAATACGTATGAGAGAAAGCGCCTTTGCACTTCTATTGTAAGGGGGAAATAATTTTGTTTGAATTTTGACTCAGAGAGAATCGTAATAAAGTAGGTTGAATTCAGAGATATTTTACTGTGGTAAAAGTGTTGAGAGCAAAAAAAAAAAGGTTTTTGTGATTTATTTTCATTTAAAATAGATGAATTTTTGACGAAATTCAATTATTTGTCATTATTTACTCTGTCGTGAAGAGATAGGGAGATATCTGATAAGTGCGTTGAAACTATTACGAGCGAGTAAGCAGAAAATCCATTAAAAAGGAGAAAATATAGGAAGAGATAGACATCGTTACCTTGAAGCGGGATTTAAAAAGCCTGTTGACCACGATTTAAAAGAAATTCAAAGTCAGAATGGAAGGTTATGCCGCTTTATTTATTGGGTAATAATAAGGGGAAGGAGGGGGGGGGGGGGGGGGGGGGTGGTAGAATGGAGACAAGGATTTTGGTGTTTAATACTGTTGCATATTTAATCCTCGTTTATAAATAATTGGTTGTTTATTAATTTTATGATAAACTCTCTTATCATAAAACTCTCTTGACGTTCCTCTTTCTCAACTAACTTCAGAGATCAATTGATCGATCATAAATAGTCTTTTCTTTGTTTTAAAGTCCATTTCATAAAAATACTATGAAAATTACTCGAAATCGATGGAAATATTGGAGATAGGTTTTTTCTGATGATTCCATTGAAAAGCTGAGAAAATTTCCCATAAAAATCATATGTCAGAAGTTATTTTTTGGAATTTTTCAAAAATTCCATTTTTTTGCTCGAGATTTGAAGATAAAAACCTTCTGTTTTTGAAAAATTTCAGTTTTTTGGGAATATCTCTGGTTCTATTGGTCGTAGCGACTTGGGGTTGATCTTAAATGAAAGGTGAGCTCATTTCCCATGAATTTGTGTGGTTTGAAAAAAAATTATCGATTTTTCAAGTATTTATAGGGCAAAAACTGATTTTCCAGGAAATGACCTATGAATATTCGAAAAATTAATTTAAAAAAAATTGAACCACATAAATCGATGAGAAATGAGCTCACCTTTCATTTGAGATCAACCCCAGGTCGCTACGACCAATAGAACCAGAGATATCGCCGAAAAAGTGAATTTTTTCGATTTCCGAAAGGTTTACCCCTTCAAAACTTGTCCAAAAACGTAAAATTTTCCAAAAATTGCAAAAAAATAATTTTGACCCCTACTTTCCACCTAAAATTTCCCCAGCATTCCAATGCAATCATCAGAAAATCTCTATCTCAAACCATTCAATTAGAATGTCCATTTTACCCCACCCTCCCCTATCTCATGCGATTTTTCTCTTGAAATTCTTTTAATCGAGATATTAACGGCTCTCACCAGAACTAAAGTATCATTTTAAATGATGCTCGTAAATGCAAGAGAGTTACGGCCATTTAATAGCAGGAAAAAGAAGGTCATGGGTCAACTAACAATCGATAGAGGTCATGTACGGTGAGATTTTGTCCATGAAACTGCATAATACAGTGGTATTTCCTTTGTGCGTGACAAGTGAAACTGGAAAATTTACCTTCCACCCAGAAAAACAACAAAACTATCCGCAACTATCGCGTTTACCATTTCTCCGCTATTTGGGAATTTAATCCAGGGTATATATATATAGGTAAACACGTTGGGGGTGAAATGCGGTTGTGCTTTATAGATGCTAATGGTTAAGATACGATAGAGTTTAGATAGGGTGGATCTTTCGTGAGCACCAGTGTGTAACGATTCGAGGTAGAGTCTTAAATGTACACTGCCAATGGCTACGTACAAACAATAGTCGTAAAGTCAGTGGAAATATTATCTGTCGAGTGTTTAACTGTTTTAGAGGCCAATAAAAGTAAATTTGGTCGATTTAATTGCGAATTAACTGGAAAATTTTGGAGGTATTTTAACGCTAAAGAAATGTAGTCAATTAACTGATTATATAGGTATTTTTTTTATGAGAAAGCTTCTTTCAAAAAATCTGAAAAAATTCGACAACAATATAGACACATCAGACCATCTTCTCAAATTTTTTCAGATTTTTTCACTGAGTCCTTCATCCCCCCAAAAAATCCTGGATCATTTCATTCAATTAACTGATTATAGAGTGATTTTTTTTTTTTAATGAAAGCTTTTATGAAAAAATCTGAAAAAATTAGACAACAATATAGTCATATTGAAGCATCTTCTCAAATTTTTTCAGATTTTGTTGCCGAGTCCTTCATTCCCAAAAAAATTCCGGAATAATTTTGCCCAAATTTCTCATATAATTGTGAATCCTCAGGAATTTGCTTTGAGCTGTTGACCCAAGATATTTGATAGCTTTCATAATCCTCTAAGATTCTATCCAATATCACTCTAACAAGATGCTGAGTCAATTTGACTTCCAAATTACTGAAATTAGTGGTCAGAATTAGGGGAACTTGATGCATTATTGGATCTTATAATTGAAGGGATCTAATTGTAATTTTATCTCTAATATTTTGATTCTTGACTAATACTTTGGGATCCTCAGTGGCTGATTAAATGAGCAGGTCGAATCTCCACTGAGTCATTGGGAGTGACAAACTTCAGAATCCCTTTGTGCGACAATTGGAGGAGAAATTAGACGGTGAACAAATGGCAATTGAACGCTTTTGTAAATAACTCGATATTTTTAGTGGTTGGGATGGAAAGGGGGGGGGGGGGGGGGGGAGGGATTGCTTCAACCATACTAGGATTACAGTTGGCAAAGTATACGGTGTCATTGGACAGCATTGGAACTATTCGGAGATTAAATGCATTCAAGTATTGTCTGTCACTTGAAAGCGTACAAGTTCAAATTGTGTTGAATTCAGCCAGAAGAGGAAGCTTCAGTGAAGCAGATTACTTGATAATACTGTTGAAGTTACATTGAATACAGGAAACTCACAGGAAATATAAGTCTCATTAATTCTGAACACATTTATAATCTAGACATGATTTTTTCGCTGATAAAATGAGCTTTTTCATCGAAAAATCCAAAGATTCATCGAAAAATGTGGAATTTTCTGAGTAAAAGTTCAGTAAAACGGATTTTTCGATGAAAATTTTTGGAGATAATTTTTTTATTGATAATTCCAATTTCTTCAGCTTTTCAATAAAATCAAGCAAATTTCATTTGCAATTCACCCATTTTACCCCACCCCTCTTAATATCCCAATAAAGATGAAAAATCAATATCCGCAAGTTTTATTGAACCCATTTTCATAAAAGAAAAGTGATCATAAAAATGAAAATACGATTCAATTGTGAATGCCTGCATATTGCTAAAATAGCAATCACTATTTATTATTCTTCTACCAGTAGACCATAAAATATCACTATCCTATAACAACACCGACCTTGCCGATCATAGTTTAGAAAACAGTGTGACACAGTGATTTTCAACATGAAATTTCTGCTCCAAGTAGTGAAATTCATAAGCTGATTAAATTAATCCTCGCGCCCAATGAATTCTCTCTCACTAGTGTGCGCATAAATCCTAGAAGCAGCCTCGAGTGTTATTGAAAGATTGAACCACCGAAATTTCTTCATCATAATGCGAGAAAATTCTTTTGAATAAGAATGAGAAATTTTTGGTAAATTTTTATCCACTAAAAAAAAATCCATTTTTTTTGCTACATTGCTAGAAAAAAATGGAAATTTCATAGAAAATTTGATGGAAATTTTATTTATTTATTTATTTGAGTTTTAGAGGAAATTCAAAGAGATCTATGAATCTTAAGCAGAATTGAGACGAAAATTCTACAATTTACTTGAATTTTAAACTGAACATGAATATCCAAAATCAAAATGACGAATTTTCAATGTTTTTTTTGAATTTTTCCTATTTTTACTAAATTTCCAAGAAACGATTAAACTGAAATCTACAAATTTCATTGATATTCATGCTTTAAATTATTTGAAAATCCATGATGTGTTCATTTTTCAATGACGTAATTATCTGAAATTTCAGTGGAAATGCGACTCGTTTGAAATTTCCGGGATTTTGCACGGAAAATTCAGACGGAAATATTTAACAGTGTATGAAAACCCTAAAAATCATAGTTAACGCTTTAGTGCAGAAGATTAGCATTGAAGTCGAATTGGATAACACCTGCAGGGGATTTACTATATATATATATGTATAGAGCTTGCGAGGGGTGCTTCGGTACACCCGAAATACCGCGTAAATATACGGTGGGATGAACAACAATTTACCAATAGAATGCCAGTTGGTGAAATCCAGCTAGCATAAACCTGGTTTAGACTGAGTGAGAATTCATTTGGCCATGAGTGTGGGTCACTTGAGCATTCCATACGGCAGTAGCCGCATTCATACCCACGAACTACTGAGCACGATGATCGAATAATTCAAGTTGGATGTTGCCAATTAAATTGTCAGTGAGTGGTCCTCAAAATAAAATCAGAATAATATTAATACTGGATGAATTACTCATGAATGAGATGAGTACATGGGATTTCAGTAATTGTACTACTTAATTCATTATTTTAGTGGATGAAGTATCAATTAAGAATGTTGTGTTTATATAGAATACTAGATCATGACGAGCGCGAAGAGCTTCCTTGCGAATTAGCGACTTTAACTTAACCAATATTTATGTATGTTGTCATCATGCTTCATCATATTTCAAAACTAAGGGGCAAAGTTTTGTTTTCTTGAATCATAAATTGTTGTTCCTAATAATGGGAAGAAATGTAACATATTATTTATTTATTTATTTATTTATTTATTTATTTAACGCCACTTGGCAATTATGCATGAATTACAGAATAGTGTTACGTCAGAACTATTATTACTAATAATTCCAAAATAGCATGAATTCAGTAGCGAAGTGGTAAAGGGAGTTAAGTCATATAGGATAACCATATATACTTAACTCCCTTTACCACTTCGCTACTGAATTATTTTATTTTCCTGTTTTGAGCCTAGTTAAAAACCAATAGTTCGGAATAGGAAGAAGGGAGTTTTTGCGTTTAACTTTATCTAATAGGGTGACAAGGTAAAAATAACGTACATTTTTAATAGTAATTCGGTCCATATTTTCTAAATAAAAATAATTTCAAAGATTTTACAAAAACAATGAATTCGATTCTTAAATATTTTCTTGAATATTTTTTTATTTTAATTATTCAATTTTCATAATAAAATGGCTTCTAATATCTCAATAAAAATGACAAATCCATTCTCTAATTAAATTTAAGAAAATACTTTGATATCACAATCCGTATTATTTACACCGGAAGTCTCTTATCATTTTATTAGAACAATGGCGTATCGTGTTCACCATTGTCCTAAAAATTCCTTTTATCCGAAACAAAAAGTGTCTTTCGTGTCAAATATATTTTCTAAATATTTGATGAATATCAAGAGAAGAAAAGGAAAATATTTATGATAATAACAATAATAATCTCTTCAACACAAATCCACAAATGTTGCATTGTGCACGATATTTTAATTGGAAAAATGTATTTTTAGCACTTACGCCCTTTTTGGTGACGATATATACATGTACTTAACAGATTCAGCGGATTCTGATGTATTAAATAAATGAACAAAAAAACTTAAGAATCTCATCCCCCATAATAAAAGTTTTACCCGAGAAAAATGCTATTGTTATGTTTTTCATTTCCAAGTTTCTTTAATATTTTCATTTCAACAAGAAAATTCCATTATTTATTTCGCCTAGAAAAATTCCTCTTTATAATTTTTAATAAGAACACCAGATATGAGAACAAAAGCGTGAAATCCAAGCGTTTTTTTTTTTTTTCCCTCCATTTCAAGCATCATAAGGCCAAAAGTACAGAGAGGAGAAATGAAGCAAACGTGCATGCACTGCAGGTACAATAAATACCACCTCTGCGCATAATGTTTTCCGCAGACCAAATAGGGGCAATGCGCGTGAAAAAGTGTAACAAAAAAAAAAAATCACAGCTTTATCGTGAAAATAGGGGAATAGTCGTCATTGTGCAAAAAAAAAAAAAGGTGAATGTTTAAAATACTTTTGCCGTTTCATGTGCATGAACGTGAATGATGATGGAGAATAATGTAAATAAAACGAGACATGAACACACATTGTTCTGGGACCAGTGCCAATGTCATTGTCTTCGCGTGTTTGCTGTAGAATTTTATTTCATCTGAAAACGAGGTATTTTTCAGTGTTTTTAGCGAATGTATTTTCAATGAAATAATAGTGATAATTGTTTTTTTTTTGTTTTCAAATTTGGACATTGGAATGAGAAGTAAAACGGGAAAATTCAATTAAAAATTTGGAATTTAATTAAAAGTCACTAAAAAAATTGGAGAAAGTAATTGCGACAGATTTTTTTTTTAAATTTGAAGAAAAAAAATTTGCCATGTGTTTTTTACCTGAATTTTTTGCAGTACTTGTGTAAAATCATAGAAAAAAAATTCTACCTCCCGTTTCGTTGAAATTCTCGTTTTATCCACCTTTTTCCTCTCATTATTTCGCGGATAATGAACCATTATATATCATACACAATCAGGATATATTACGAGCATTAAAATCACTCATACGATCATGATAGTCCAGTGATTGGATTTCACACGGCTTTCATTAAAAATTAATAGTTAATAATTCGTGAAAATTTTAATGAATATTGCAGTATACGTCACAATATCCATTTTGATTATTACTCGATAAAAACAAATTTAATGAATATTGCACCCACTTTTCCCTAAATTCCAATTAACGTAATTGTCTTTTTGTCTGGCATAAAATCAATTTTTGAAAAACTCGAGGAAAAAAAAAGTATCAGGTCTAAAAAAAACTAAAAAAAAAATTGCTCTAAAATAATCTCTTTAAAAAAAAAAACTGAAAAATCATTCATAAAGAGGAAAAAAAGCAAAATGATAAGAAAAAAATCGTTTCAAATCAATTTTTCTTTACAAAAAAAAAAAAAAAAAAAAAAAAATGAAGAATATTTCCCAATAAATATAAAAAAAATTTTTTTTAAAGGAATATTTTCAAACAAAATTTGAGAGAAAATTGTTTTTTTTTAGAACAATATTTTCCAAAAAATTTCCACCAGAGAAAAAATCGACTGCTCCTATTATTAATCGTGACGTAAATCTTTGAATTATTCGTTTGATGTTTTTTTTTTCTTTTTTTGATTAGATTTCGTCTTTGAAATGTGTTTTACCGAGAACATAAAATTACGGATATCCTATGGAAGCAATCATTACACTTCTCTCTCCGTAATTATTCTATTCCCCGAAGAACCAAAAAGAAAGAAGAAAAAAAAAAAGGAGAGAAAAGTGGAGAAAGTTTTGCGTTTGAAACTCGCAGTAGTTTGAAGTACCTTGAGGCGATACTTTGATGCTGAAGATAAAAAAAAAAAGCTAGAAAATGAATAAAAAACGTGAAAATTATAATTCAATTTCTTTTCTTTACAGTTATTGACCTGTTAAAATTGAACCTCCCCCCCCCCCCCTCTCCCTCAGACAAGCATTATTGAAATAACGATTAATTTTCTATCGTAATAACAAGGAAAAGTTATTGTTACGGTGCTTTGGTGCAATAATTTAATAGCGTAACAACATGCGATGACAAAACACCCGTGTCGTGAGTTATTGCAGCATTTGCAAAGGACTTTTAATGTATTTCAAATTTATGCTACTCATGTACAGATTTCAAAACAATAACTTTGTATGAAAAACTTCAATGAAATTTCTCATCAAAACACTTTTTCTATTTTATTTATTATATTCTTGTTTGTAATACACGTGTATACACATATATATTGTGTATATAATATAATCGATTATCTATAAATTATTCATTGGCCTCTGTGGTATCATTACTTGGGATTTACACCCCCCCCCCCCCCCCCCCCCCCCCCCCCTCAGAAATCTATGAAACTACATAATAAATTGATTAAATTTCATGTAAAATTTGAGATCTCATGTGGAAATTTTCGATAACAGAATTGCAGTTTAATTGAATTTGTTGAATTTATAATAATCACATGATTTTCAAAATCACGAGGAATTATCATTGAAATCATTTGTTGATAATGCAAATTATCCATATTTTTTCATTGTTTTTTTGTCAATTTTTTTCAAATTTTATTTTAAATTTATTTGAATTTGTGAGGAAAAAAACGAGGGAATTGACGAGTTTGACTCGTGCTTTTGTTCTACGTGAATTCATTGGCTGTGGTGTTATGAAAAAAAAAAAAAAAAGTGCAAAAGACAAAAAAAAAACTACCTCGTACTAGTGTTGTTCAGTGGTGCAGAGTTAACTTGCCCATTGTATCAACCTGTCGACGAATAAAATACCACTCTGTGAGCTACAGCTTTCATCCAGCAAATTTCAATCCAAGCATTTTAAAATGAAAATAAAGATGATAAAAAGTGTTTTCTCAAAGAAAAAAATTAAATGAAATTCCCTGATTTCTTTTTCTTCAAAACTTCCAATTAAATTCCGCAGTACCAAAAAATCAAGTAATTAATCACACGATATTTAAAGTAGCGCGGAAATCATTAAAACTAACGAGATTTTTATTAAATCCCTGAATTTAAACTTAACAGTTCGAAAAAAGTTAACTGTCGTAAGTAAAGCTTTCGCAAAAAAAGAAACGTTTAAAAGGGAACCTAAAGAAAAACTAGAGGAAGCAAGCAATAGAGAAAAAGAAAGAAAGAAAGAGAGAAAGAGAGAGACCGATGCATACAAAAATAAGGAATAAAGTAAAAATGTAATACTCAGAGACATCACGTTCGCGCGGGTACCATTTGGAGTTATAATTCTACCTCCGAGGCTTTTTCTCTCCCCCCCCCCCCCTCCCCCATCTTTCTTCTCTATACTTCACCAAAAGCGCTGGTTGTGTGCTGCAGCTGGCGCCATCTGGTGGCGCTGGCCTCAAACGAAGCGAAACGAGTTTAGAACTGACGCGCAGGGTGACGCGCACATGAAAAAAACGCGCGCGATACATTGGTATATCATTCTCCAGTTAAAGTCACAAGAGCCTTTTACCACTTTCATATACCTCCCGAACAAAGAAAATTTGCCAGAGTCCACATAAAACTGGAATACTTAAAGTCACAATGACCGCAGTTAAATATCTCCATAAAAGAAATTTGATGTATGAAAAAAAAAATCCCCTGGGTATGAGCCCCCGTCAGAATTGAATAGCAATGAACACACAGAGCAGAGGAAAAAAGAGGCAAGAAGAACGAGAAGAGAGAAATTGGGGGTAGAATGCTGCGAGATGGTGTGGGTGAGTGAGCTTTACGGAAAGTGCCGAGTATTGCCGAGTTTCGAATATTCGTCGGTGCAGCACGTGGGTAAATACAAAGAGAGTGAGGCTACTGTGTCGACAGGTGGAGGCACATCGCGGTGGCCTTTTGCACTCACTTCGTTTACACTCCCGCCCCCCCCCCTCCTCTCCCTTCCCCTCCAATCCTCTTTTATGTACTGCATACGTTGTACCTTTTCTCTTTCCATCTCTTTCCCCTCATTTCGAATTTCCCCACCAACCGTTACCGTGACGTCAAGACGCATTGCGACATAGCTGTTTCTATCCTTCTCTCTCTCTCTCTTTCTCTCTTTTTCTGCATGTAGTTTCCTATAAACGAACTTCGTCACCCCGACCTGTCCAATATCCCTACACTCATTGAACATCACTGCCCCCCCCCCCATCCCCTCCACATTTATTCCTGACTCCCCCCCCCCTCCTGCTTTGTGTTTGGCTTGCGCTTGCGCAGTTCAGGAACCAATGAAAGTGTTTGGGTGAAATGTAATTGACCATAGACAATTAGAGAATTTTCAAAATTTTCGATTGTTCGTTGAATCATGGATTGTGATTTATTAACAAAGATACATTTGAAATATTAAGGTTGACTTGCAATGGTTCATGGAAACGTGGTATTAATATTATTATTGTTATTGTTATTGAGTAGCCACTTTGAAATTATCTCTTCTTCTTGGTGAAGATTTTGATATGTAAATTACATAGTTTTAATATCATTCAAAGATAATTGACGAACGTCGTGTGTATAATAACTTGTTGATAGGGTCACACGACCAATAGATGGACACTGACCAAAAGATGGACGGTTTCTATTATCGAGGATTTTCATAAATAAATTAATGATTCTTATACTTTTTACGTCAATACCTGATTATTACATTCATGTAGATTTATAAACTATTTATTACATACCGATTGATCGAAATTTAAAATCATACCACTGCAAATATGCAACTGTCCATCTATTGGGGGTTCAAGTTATTTTCCAGTTTTTCCTTGATTTTCTTTAATTATTTCTACATTATTCAAGTTTAATTGATTTTTAGTCGATTCATTGTATATTCTTCTGTACATCATTCTTTTCTGCAACTTTTTAAGGTGATTTGCTTATTTCATGTGAATCAACGGTCTAATATTTCCCTAATCGTCCATCTATTGGTCATGTTTAGTCTATTTCCTTTATTTTTGAAGGATTTTTCGGAATGCATGTGTTACAGTGGAATGATGCATTTTCTTGAGGAAAATATTTTTCTATCTCGTGAGATTCTGGCGGGATTGATGAAAAAGAGGATGGGGGGGGGGGGGGGGAGGAATTGATGGAATTTATTTTGATGAATTCACGAGGCAATTACCGTGCGTCAACAGTTCGAATTGGGGAATATAAATTGGAAAACTCGACGATTTTTCCTCTTTTTTTTCATTTATCACAGCATAATGAAATATTCAATTATTCTGTTTTTATTTGGCTGAATCTAATCATTAGGAGGCAGTGATGATAGGAGAATTTGATGGATTACTTTTTTTTTTGTAATTAAATTTTGTGTTTTTTTCTTGTGATAAATTCGTTATTTACTGATTACATGATATAATTAAAATTTATTAGATTCTTCTACTTGATTTTAATAAAATCCACATTATGTAAATTTAACTGTCAGACATGTGAATAGTACTTGCTACATTGAATTTCTAGTTTATCTCATGGGACTATTTTCTGTCATACTCTGAAATTACGGGAAAATTTTCATTACAAATTGTAATATAAATTATTTCATGAGAATCGAAATAATTAGTTTCACTACTGGACCATCAAAATCCTACCTCGAACAATGGTAGTTTGAATTATACACAGAGAGACTCTCTTGGTTTACCCAACTTGTGTAGTACATGATTGGAGAACTTTGGAGAAACTCAGATTAACATCAATTGTCATACAGAATGGAATATGAATATACAGAGATTGTTAATCGATTACAAATGATTGTCTACGTAAGGAAATTTTGGTAATTTACTACTTTGACTCTGCCAAATATAATAAATTGTTTTTCATTTATTTTTTCTGATTTTTTCAAACTAACTTGATGTGAAAAAAATTGGAAATAAAATGCTTGAAACACTAATTTTTATTGGTTGAAATTATTCGCTTAACTTCAATTTTTCCATAAAAATATGTAATGTAATTGAAATATTTTTAGTAAAATTGAGAATAGAATATAAAAAATCTTTCGTTTGTTTTCATTAATTAAATATCAATTTTGAATATTAAGCATCGATACAACAATTGCAATTTACCAAAAATATAAATTTTTTTACGATCAAAATTAACTGAGATTTCTCGCATATCAATCAACTGTTGAAACGCAATAATTCCTTTATTCTCTGAAAGCAACTAGAGCGAGAAAAGGCATCAAATACTAAATAGCCATGAGGACACTAAAAGCGCATCTGGCCACTGTGGAAACTAATGGAAATAGATCGAACTAGAAACACAGAGTTACAAAGATAGATTGACGTCATTACTTCGTTCCAAGAGAAACGAATAATTGATTTCAGCAAAGACAAAGGAGAATAATGGCGATGAGAAATACACAGAGAGAAAAAATCTTTAAAAATTATAGAGAAAGTTAAGTAAGAAGTGTATTTCTAATTGATCAGAAATTATAAAAAAAAAAAAAATTTGGAGTTTGACTCATAAATTTTGACAGTTAATCAGTAAAAATTGACTGCCTTTAAAAATTACTAACCACAATTGTAAAATTCACAAAACCTAAAAAATTGTCATTCAACATCATAAAAATGAATAATTTGACTTAAAAATTTGATTATCTTGTCTCAATTCTCAATTTTTTTCTCTATAAAATGAGCCAAATAAACAACATGCTACTGGATCGACATCCCTAAATTGTAATTTCCTCTAGATTTTTCTTTCCATGTGAAGGAAACAAGCGACTCTTCAGAATCTGTAGTTTCACTACGCAGAAAATAATGCTAAGAAGCAAAAAAAAAAAGTTGTCCTTTGTGCAGCTCGAATCTATTCCATCTGTGTCGTATAAAATGCCGATCGGATTTATGTCACTGGCTATGAGACTGATGTACTGAGATGAAAGAGAAAAATAAAATTGCAAGAGTACATGTCTCGAATGTCTACCAAGTTTCTAACATGTTGAAGATACAAGCAACTGAATTTGCGGTTTTCCGCCTTTGATGTTTCGAAAACTCCCGCAACTTTTAACCGATAATAATGCAGCAGTCTTTTAAAGTCTAACATGAAATTTCATGGCTGTGTGTCTTGAGGCTTCAATCTAATGGTGAAGGGAAAATTGAACCAAGAAAGAAACTCCTCAATATGAACGGTAAAGAAAATGAGAAAAATTTTGTGTAAAAACTATCCAAAGACTTCCTATTAATAATTAGAAAAAACGGTAAATTGCTTCAATTTTCACTGTTTGAATTGCTGCGTATTCAAGTAGTTATCGATTTTCTCTGACGAATGAGATGAGATGAGTGAGGATGGGTCACTCAATTCCAGAAATAAGTGAAATTTTAATTGGATTTTACGAAAATTTTCCTAATCTTTTCAGGAAAAATTAAACGACCAAATTTTCTCTATTCTTCTACTGTTTTTGATTGAGATTATCACCACATTTTGCATTACCCAAGGCCACGACGAGGACGTAGTGGTTCATAAGCCTCAAAAGAAGAGCCTAATGCGAGTACCTTGTAAAATAACGATGCTCGGAATTTTGATGATGAAATTTGACGCTTCCACTCCACCTACCTTCTTTAATTAATTAAAATGTGAATTAAAATTTACTGTTTATTCTTAAATTTACGTATATTATCGCCTTAAAAACAAAGGGGCGTAAGTCTTATATGTATAAGCATAGCACTTACGCCTCTTGTAATATATGTGAACGGACGGACTTGAAATGATCAACTAACTGTTGCGGATGTTCTTGATAAATGGCGATTTCTTTATTAACACAAATAATGTACGTTTACATTGGTCACCATATTTGATTTCAAGACGAGAGAAAATACAATGTCGGTAATTAAAGGGGTTCATCATACCATCAGTATCGGTGGTATTCATTATTTCAGAGTCTAGAGTGAATAAATGTAAAGATTGAAATTTACTATTTATTTTACTTGAGCCAACATCCCATTTAACCTCAAATTTCAATTGATAATAAATTCATTAACTCAGAATATTTAATAGTTCACTTTAAATTAAAACAAACAGCTTGTGTACATACACACTTTGATGTTTATTTAATTATTCGCTCTTGTTTTGTTTCAGGTAAGTTTACCATGGTACTACGTTTAAGCATGAGTTGACCAAAGTTGCGGTGAGTTGAGAAAAAAAAAAGGCATAACATATTCAGAGAGAAAATAGAAAAATGAGAAAATCACAGGGGGAGCTGAAGAAATTGCATACAAAAATAAGATTAATGTTTCATTTCTACCTTGGCTATTTATAATTTATGAAGAATGTAAAATTACTGTTGAATTTCTTTTTTTATCCGAGTATCAGTTTAAATGAGTTTCTCAGCAGTTAGAATTAGCATAAATCATCCTAATTATTTCATTTTCATAGCTCTACATATTTTTTTCAAGGACAATTTTGTGAACACTTTTTTATTCTCACATTTAACTGTAAATTATTTCAAAGACTAAATTCAACTTAATTTTTTTTGTAATTTCTAAAGATTTTAATTCTCTTGAAGGTAGCTGGCAGTGTTTGTGAAAGTACTTCGGCTGAAAAGAGGATGTGTAAAGTTTTAATCCCACAAAATTGAAAAGCCCCTCTTGATCTTTCCACTTTTGTTTACTTTAATAAGCTGAGTTTCAAATGTTGAATTAACCATTAGTAAATTATTTTAGAAAATTCCCAGAAGAATTATGTGATTTTGTGTGTTTGAGTTCATCGTTATCGGTTCATCAATCAAATAGTCCCAAGTGAAGAATGGAATGAGAGAAGTTGTACTTGAACTTGGTACGTTCGTAGAATTTATTAAAACTTTAATCGCCGTAATTGGAGGACGAGTTAGGAGGATTGGAGATGTGCCAGAGAACATTAAACTCTGTTAACTGGTCCATAGAAGTGGAATAGAATTTTTTTTTTTTTCCGTCAGATTTTGCCGAAAATTTTTAGTGATAATTACGAAAATATTAATTACAAAATTTAAAGTGATTGAAATTCAATTTGAAAATTCAGGAAAAAAAAAGTTGGCAAATGGAAATTTTCAGACTGAAAAAGAAAAAAAATTCAAAAGTTTTACCCCCAAAGTTTTGTATAAAACTTCTTTTTCAATTCGAGGCAAAATACTTTTTCTCTTCTCAGACTCTTATTTTAAATTCTCCGCTTTTTCCCTCAAGAAATAATGAAAACAGACTGTTTCTGTATGGGCGACAGTATGCCCCGCTGCTGTGTATGTTGAAGTGCAGTAGCTTCCACCAACAATAGAGAATTCAAGAAAATACACTGAAATAATAGTGAATTGGTGTAGAATGCACACACAGTGGTTGTCGCCTCGTTTGCCGGGTTTACCTTGAGAAAGATGAAAAATTCGGCACAAATCGAAAACGCTTCCTCTTTGCAATTTCTGGGTCAATTTCAACGTCATCCCTTTTTTTTTATCCCCCAAACCAAAAGCGCCGAAAAAAAAGCAAACAAAAGCGAAAAAAAAGGGAAAACGTTTTAAAAAATTCCGGAAACTTCTACTGTATCGTTATTTATTCCAAAAAAAAACTCTCAAACCAATTTGCATGAAAACCTTTTAAACGCCAGACTAAAATGTACTGTAGTTTACTGCATTTTTTTTTTCTAAAAAACGTTTTGTTTTTTCATTTGCTTCTATCGAAATTCTGTGAAACTGTGGATACTGTGATCGAATGGTTACGGTAGGGGAGGGAAAAGACGTATTTCAGGTGTGTATTGGACCCGAATGTGTTTAAACCGACAGTCTAGTCTATTCCCAGGTCAGCTATTACCTCCGTTTCGAAAATATACTCTAAAACCCGCCCACTCAGAACTTAAATAATTCAGTGGAATGGGTGATACTAGGCATTTCCAAAACCTCCTCCTTTAATTTTATTGGTTATTCGAATGGTTAGTGAATGATAATTTGACATCAGAAATTTATTGAATTTCGTGTTTATGCGATAAACATAAAGCGAATATCAGATGACAAAAGTCTTTCATCAGTAGAGAAACTCGATGGAGTGTGATCAATTTACCATTTTTGCATGCTTATATGAAATGAGTGAGCGTTTCTCTATATGTTTCATATATGCTAATTATTAACAATTGCACTTCACGTGGTAGTATCAAGAACAAAATTCTTTATCAACATTGAAAAAATGAAATTTGAAAAGAGAAATAAATTTGCCACTAGCGATTCACCGACTATTCACTACTATCTTACCGACAACTCACTCGCATTTCACTAGCAAGTCACCATCAATCGTCGGAAAAGCCAGTCAAATAACGGTAAAAAATGGTCGACTATATAAGTTACTCGTGTATCAGATACATCATATATATAAATTTTATATATAACAGATGTATATGTCACCTATATTATTAATAAATTTATTATAATCAGTTAATTTTGATTTCCAAAATTGTACATAAATTACTTTTTCTGTAGATTTTCTTCTTCTCTGTCTCTTCAGTATTTTTGTGAAAATATAAATGGCTATATCAACCTATAATGCGAAGTTACTATAAATTGAGAATGAATTATAAATTATGAATTATCTGTTTCATAGGACAGTCTTTTCTTAGGGTTAATGAGACACTAGTACTTTTTTACTTTTATTTGGTCATATTGCACTCGAGTGTCTTTCAGTTTATATTTATTATATATTAATAACATATCTTGTTACATATAAAATATACGAATTCAGTATTCATCGGATATTCTATTTATATTAAGAAATATGCAAAATATATCCATAATATATCAATTTAAACTACATATCTCATAGATTTTCTCATATATCATCTATATAGAAGAAGAAGTCATCATATATATGTCGTATAATTCGAAATTTCCCTCGCACATAAATTCACATGTATTTTTCCGTGAGGGTCATGACACCTAAAAGAAGTGGGGACGTTTATTTTAATAGACACATTTGCTTCCAAGCAAATGAGCGTCGAGCGCTCAGCACCATTCCACTTTGTCGTTAAGCACTTTTCGTTTGTCTAGGCTAGTTTAAAATTAGTATTCATAATAGAGACACAATTATCATCGTCAACTCGTGATATTAATTAAACGGAATAAAGTAATTCTGGCGAAAATCAATTGCTCTGTCAACTTGAACAAAAAAAGAAAAATAGCTGTTCTTTCGTCACGAAAAAAATTGGACAGATATGATTTTTATTTCTTCATTTTTACTGTGACACTTGACGTATCGTTAGATTCGGGGAAAATTTTCGCTCACTGCATCTCTCGTGTGTTCTCATACGAATTGCAGTGAAAAATAGGAATTTTTTTCTCATTCCCATGAAAATGCCTAGAGGTATTTTGATGGATAACAATGAAATATGTGAAATTGAATTCGTGTCACGGTCGGTCGAATCATGGTCAATGAGAACAATGTTTCACACGTAGTTTATATGTGCACGAAAATTATTCAAAAGAAAAAAAAATGGTGTAACTAGTGTAAATGTACGAATTGTTGTATAATTTTTTTTCCATTCATTTGTGGATTTTTGTGTTTGGGTTCTTGTGATGTTGATCAAATGTGAAGTTATTGACAGGTGTTATTGATTAATATCCAACAATGCATGCTGGTATGAGAAGTGCATTTGTTGGTGTCGGTAGATCAGCGCCATTAAACGCCAGAAGGTATGAAACAGGTAATGTCCTATTAGTTATACAAATGAAGAAAAATTCCTGATTTAATGATTATGAGTAAAATTGTGTCTCATTAGAGGGTTGAGACAAATTGGCGTGTGGTATTCTTGCAAAAGCTGCTTTTTTGACTTATGGTATGATCTTTTTTTTAAAATTACAAAAATAGAAGTTAGATTAGCAGATTTTTGGTGCTAACAATTGCCCGGTTGATAGAATCAATTTGGCAGGGAGACAGATATTTAGTTGAAAGTGATTATGAGACAGTGTTTTTACATGTCAGAGGGTTGAGGTAATTTAGTCAGCGCACGAATTTAAAGATTGAAATGTAAATTAAATTTTATACTTTAAAAAAGGATACTTGTTATGAGTAAAAATCATACTTGCAGTCAGTATATCGAGATATCTTGTTTGTCATTGGAAAGCTCATGGGAAGTATGGATATATATAGAATATACTCAGTGCTACTGGAAAAAAGCAGAGCGAAATGGACCTTTGTGGTAACATGATTCAAGATTTTTTTTCGGAATGAAGGACTTGATGAAAAATCTGAAAAAATTTGAAAAGTTGATGAGATATGTGGAGCTTGTTGGTGAATTTTTTCAAATTTTTCCGAAAACTCCTTCACTCTCAAAAAAAATTCGAAAACATTTTGCTCCACAGGTCCATTTTTCCCCAATTTCCCATACATTTCATACTTGCGATTATTATTACCCAATATACTTGAAAGAAGCATAAAATATATGTTGGTCGAATATAAGAAATACTTATTGTGAGTTTTTTTTTGTATATTGGTGAGTAGTATGAAATATACTTGATTCAAGCCGAAGAAATACAGCAATTATTTTTCGTAATTCAATATTTTCCTACTTCGAGTGTGAAAACTTATGATTTTTAAAAATGCAATTCACATTTTTCTTAATGCCTTTAATTTAATTATCATAAAATGTATGTATTCATTGAGGATAACTGGTTATTTTCGAAAAGTTGTAAAAAATCAATGTTGTATTATCTCATGATACAAGTGTTAGACCAATCTCTCCCTAATTTTCCATTTTTGGTATACGAGATTGAATTTATATGATGGGACAAACGCCGGTGGTAACGCGGCCATAGGCACGTTCTGGATCTAAATGTATGTCTTGTCTATTTATGATCAAGTTTCTCATACAACCGACGTATTGAGCATGCGATGTACTACCACGTAGCCGTTTGCCCAAAAATGGATGGCCTCCAATGAATATGGGATGTTTTGACAGTACTGCAGAATAATTCTTAGGACTAATCGTTGGTGGTGCTGTTGCGTGATCCACTGATAGGAGCACTGCATTCTTTTGTTTCACAGCTAGAAAAATAAAGCATTAACATTGACCCTCAGTCCTTTTCAAAATATTCCTGATAATTGATTTTTTACCTCTGATATGGTGCCAGTGTCCATCGCAGATAAGATGTGGAGCAGTTGGCACGAAGGAAGTCTCGATATTTCCCCTGATAGTCTTGACCAGAAATCTAATAGTTCCATTAACCATTTCCAACAGTAGAAAATCGCGTTTCCCATGAACTGATAACAAGTGGCCGCTCATTGTTCTCGGTTTTATGTCCATCTGAATGTCTACAGTTCTCCCAACGGTGAACTTGTCCACTGCAATGCACAGAGTCGAACTCATTTTTTAATGACTATCAATTACGAAGAGCGTGAGCATGAATTCATTATTTACGCACTAGCTTTGAATAAATTGCTGCCGTTTCCAGGATAGAAGAAGAGTCCTGGTTCCACATGCTTGGAGCATTGGATGACCCTGAATTTCTCTACAGGCTCTCCCACTGCTTGTCCGTTTATCGTGAAATTGCCTATGCATCCACTAAACGTTTTGTTGATCCCCTGAAAATGATTGATTCATGAAAATCCAATTTCCTCATTAAAAAATAACAAAAAACGAAAGATTTTTCGTACGATTTGCTCGTAAACACTAGTAGACAATTCCTGAATGACTCCACCAACATAGAACGGTGAATTGACACTGAGAGTTCTCGCATCGCCCTGCAAATACCCCGAGACCACTGGATAGTCATCAACAATCAATTCACCAAGTGTATCATTTCTCTTGAAGATAATCGTGTGCCATTGATTATCATTTATCTTGACATTACTCTGAAGCAATGCTGGGCCACTGCCGCAATCGAAAGTATAGTGCAGTCTTCCGCTTCTAACATAAACCGCGATGAAGCTGTGATTAGTTACTGTGGAAGTGTAGAAGATAAGTCCCTCATCAGCCGTTGTCTTGATATTAATTTTGGAATCATACTCGTCCCTGTATCTATCACTGAATGATCTGTACTCGATTCTGCTGTGTCTGAAAGCACCGAATCTCCAAGCGTTCTCAGTATCTGGATCATCCTCAGGCATGTAGGGAAGCTTGCAGTGTTCAGGTTCCGGTGATATGGTTGTGATTTCTGATGCAACTGTAGTCTCTTCTGTTGTTGGTGCTATTGTAACACTTCTGTCTCCCTCTGGCGGTGGCGTGGTCGTATCAATATCCAATTTATTAAAATTCGGCTCGGTATTCCCCATCGTGATGGCCTCAACATCAGTCACTGCCAGAGGCGGCAAATTCGTGGGCTCCGACTCAGTACTAGCTGATACCTGACCCTCCCTCTCTGGACATTTACCAAGCTGCGCATTCAGGTGCTCTTTCGCATTGGCGAAATTGATGATTTCACCGTTAAATGTTACATCTTCAATACAACCAACGAACGGCTCAGTGGATCTCGGCCCAGTCTGTGTATTGGGCAAATGACCGATGTATACATCACCCGATTGAAAGTTCAGAGCCGGTGGGATACTGGTCGTGACGTAATTTTCAGCGTCGTCTATGTCCAAATGAAGAGCCTGATGATCGTGAGTGGCCGTAACAACGTGCCACTCGTTGTTGTTGAACTTATTACCAACAGAACCGCTTCTTATTTCCTCTCCATGACTCTTGAACACCAGAATTCCGTCCTCAAGGGTCAGGACGCTACTAATCGTTTGATCAGGATTCGTCGCGTAGAATATGACGCCATTACTAGCTAAAGTACGGAATTTCAAGGTAATTCGAAGCACATTGTCTGCTGAAACATTCTGCCATCTCACGTATCCCGGTGCTCCATCTTCGAATGATACCAAGCTTATGAATGTAGCATTAGCAGTGTTTGACTGATCTGTAGCCTCATCCTTAGAGGTAACGAACGCAGTCTCCTGAATCTGTGATAAGATGTCTTTGGCTTCTTTCAGAGCATTATCGAACTTTGCTCCATCGTCTGATCCAATATTCAAGGCAAGTGCCTGTACCTTCGATATAATATTGCTCAACAAGCGAATTTTTTTCTTTACATCTGATTTTAATCCGTTCATATTCTCCAGTGTCTGTTCCGGATTGTCTTGCCTATTGATACTCATTTCAGTTGTGTTCTCGATCCCCATTTTCTGATTAGAGACATCTTGATTCGACTTGCCATCATCACAGAAGACTCCATTCGATCCATGACTATCAGAATCACAGACTAAACAGTCAGGGTACTTGTAGTAACCAGGACTGCATTGTTCACACGCTCTTCCAGTGAAATTCCCGAAGCAGGAGCATTTTCCGGTTGCGTCACAGTTGATTGACGATGAGCCAACGGTACTGCAGTTGCAGGATCTGCAATTGGGGTAGTCATAGTAGCTGTTGATGCATTGATCGCATCTGTCACCACCGTATCCTTCCTTGCAGAGACAGGCACCATTTTCTTTACTACAAATACCTGATTCAGTACCTCTTATTTCGCAGTTGCAGTTGCTGCAGTTTGGATAGCTGTAGTAACCATGCTCGCACAGATCGCAGGTTCTACCCTTGAAATTATTCTTGCAGGTGCAATTACCAGAAAAAACGTCACATACGTTGTACAGTGAACCAATAATACTCTGATTGCTGTCGACTCCGTCAGGATGACAGTCGCAGGGACGGCAATCAGGATAACCATAGAATCCGTTTGCACAGGAGTCACAGTCTGGTGGCATATATTCTTTCCTGCACTCGCATTTGCCGGTGGATTCGGCGCAATTTCCGGTTGAGGAGGAGTGGTCACAATTGCATTCTGCAAAAAGAGAATTAGATCATGTTCTGCATTTAAGGACATTCTGCTCATCCCTATGCTTATACACGGGGCAACCATGCTATTGCCAATGTAATTTTTGACAAAAAACATTCTTTTCATAGCATCCTAAATTGATATCAACTGATAGCACTATCCTCAAGTAAATGAGCCTGAATTATTTTACTCAATATAATTCGAAAATTAAATTCCAGAATTTATCATAAGAAAAACTTCTCATGATATAAGAAAAACGCCTTTCGCGCATGTATCCCATCTAATTTACCACATTTTCTTCCGATTAATTTGCCATAATTTATGATACACATCTAACTATATATGATATCGAACGATTTCCCACGTTATAACGATCGATACCACAAGACCCTATGCATTTGAAGGGTATCTTTATTTTTTTTTCAACGAAATGGTCAATACTGTTGAAATTTTGTAGTTATACACAGTATATGTTTCTAAATAAAATATGATCTCAAATTTTTAGAACAGTGTCATTATTTTGAGAGTCGAGCAGACCTTCCTTGAGAATCAAGAGCAGTATGCTTACGTTGGCAAACGTCAGTGGCATTCAGATGCTTTTCACTTGGTCTGTAAAACTTCTCTTTGCATTTATTACAATTGATTCCCTGTGTATTGTGCTGGCAGTTCTTGCAAATACCTCCACCCTCGTAATTCCCATGGATATCAAGAGATAAGTGCTTCTCGCCGGTTTCCGCATCATATTCACAATCAGTTGAGTGTCCAAAGCAATTGCAAGCTGTAAAAAATGCAGAAGAACTGTTCAAACAATAATCACTCGGTCAAACCTGATGGCCTCGTCATATTAGAGTATAAAAAGGCGTATGTTCTATGCTTATACATAGATGTCTGCTTCTAAAATGACGACATTATTAACGTACGTTCGCATGTAAAGTTCTGAAACGCTGTAGACTGTCGCCATTTCTTCTGATGGAAGCCAGGAAGACACGTCTCACACTGTGGTCCATAAGTATTGTGCTGACAAATAGATTCTAATTTCTTTGGTTCATTTGTATCAGTAATATTGCATGTATCAGCGTGACCGTTAAAGGAACACTGACCTGCTATGGTGATATCTTTTATTGAGTAGAAATACTGAAAAAAATTGGGACGTTTTATGCAATTTATTGTACTTTTGAAGATAATAGTTAAATGGATCCAACGAATTAACAAAATATTTTGAAGAAAGAGAGACAAAATAGACATGTGTGATGAAATGATTCAGGATTTTTTTTAAGGATGAAGGGCTCTGCTGAAAGCAATCAGTAAAATTCACCAACAAGGAAGACATGCTGGAGCATCTTCTTGAATTTTTTCAGTCTTTCATGAAGTTCTTCAATTTGAAAAAAATTCCTGGATCATTTTGTGTCAGAAATCTATTTTGGCCTGATTTTTCCTATATTTACCTTTCTAGTAACATTAGGATCCTCTCTGGCCAATGACATCGAGTGCCCCAAGAGATTCTTTATCTTAAGAAATCGGAATCGAACATTAGTTGCACGAGTCCATTCTTGAAGAATCATTGAATCTAAGTAGTGTGATGTTGATGGTCTATTATTTAATATTGGAATTGGAATTTCTCCACCTTCTGGTGGAAACATTTTTGAGTATTCAGTTGTACAAATTACACTGTCGTCTTTTGTTATTGGTGCAAGAGCGTCTACGCCAAAATACGTGAGACAATTGATCTCAGAATCTGCAAAGTATTGCCATGGTTGCCAAGTTTTTCCGTAATCCTTTGAGTTCTCTAAAAACCATACTCCTGGTCGATGAGAATTTCCCATTTTTATTAAAACGTATACAACGTAAAAATCCTAAAAATGAGCGAGAATATAGACATTTCAATTTTTCGGGCTAGAGATTCTCTAATGATTTCATTCGAAAACTGAGAGAATTTTGAATAGAAAATTACTTGTCAAAATTATATTTTTTTCAATTTTTTTTTGAAAATTTTGCTTTATTGCCGTGTAGAAAAATTGTGATGGCGGGCGCCATAAATATTGAAAAATACTATTTATTTCCAAAAGAAAAACAACTGAGTCAAAATTAAATGCGAAGAATATTGAGTAAAGGTAATTGATTTGATAATTCAATAATGTAGTAATTTGAAAAGAGTATTGGAGATGATCTGTATATTAAAAAATGTAAATGTTTAATTCCTCTGTTTTTGTGTTGAATTTGTTATATGATTAATTCGCAGTGTGTTGAATTGTCCCGCGTGTTAATTAGTCATGATACCACTTATTCTTACCTGCCCAAAATTAATCGTCAAATTAACTTCATTGTACTTCATTCCACGTGAAAGTGGTGGTGATTGCCACCACGTTTCCATTCCATCTACAGCATACTCAGGAGGATGAATCTTTTCCGGTATTGATTGATCACAGAAATCACAAACCTACAAAAGTGACAATCATCGAATTATTCAATATTATATCGAGAAACTATTTTTGGGACACCGTGTACTATGGGGGAATTTAGCACGTAGCTATTTGAATGAGATAAACTTTGACGAATATTTATCAAGGGTCATTTCAATCTGTTTCTGATACTCTACTTTTTTGGGGAAATCCCACAATTATCTTTACAAACTCCATTGCATGAATTTTGTTTTAACTCAAATACTCATATTCCAGTGGAAATATTAGAGACAAATTGATATTTTCAAACCAATACTTTATTTATTAACGAAGAAGCAATGATTAGAAATTTAAAAGCTCCGAAATTCCCGCGAAATTAAAACGATGCGAGAAAATTGCTCTCTAGAAGCATTGATTAAGGCAAGTTCTTCGGAATTCAGCCTTTTCTTCTCATAAAAGAACCTATAGTACTACGTTTTTTCATCAGCTGGCGAGTGGTTGTCATGCTTAATCTCCAGGTATAAACCTCTCAAAACAATCTTCATCAAAACATCGGAAAAAAAATCAATTTTTTTAAAACCAATTGAAATAACGTAAAAAAACCATTAAAATTTTTGAAACAAATCAAATCTCTTACCTGATGTGAATTAGTATCAACAAGCTGGCAATACTGCTCAGGACCATCAGAATCAACTCCACAAGTTGCTGAAGCAATTATTTCTTTTCCTTTGGCCACATTGAAGTAAGGAGCTGGTACTATCTCTCCCTCAGTTACACGAAGTAAAAAGAGTAGCAAAGGCATTGGCCAAAAAGTCCACCCCTTCATTTTGATTATTCAAATATTTTATTTAACTCAAGTAAAGAATATTATCGTTGAAAAACTTTTTTTTTCTATTCGAAGACAAAAAATTGTGGGTGAGAACGAATTTGATGAAGCTGCTACGGCAAGCAGACTGAGAGCATGGACCAGTGTGGACCATTGCGAGGGCCTTTGGAGCACTAGCATGAAGATTGAGAAAACGTTGTGGGTAGGGAAAAAAAAAGATAAAGAGCTTTATCAAAACCGCCATCAAACGTTTCCATTACAGCTATTAAGAAAAAATTTTAAACTTGTTAAGAAAAAAATTCTATCATTCGCATCCAAGTCCAGCTTCAAAAATTCATCTAGACGAGCTTAACCAATGCTGATAATTTCAGATTTTTCCATCGAATTTTTCTATACGAGTGCTCAAAGAAATCGTTTTTTTTCAGAAATTTCAATTTTTCTCCATTTTCTCCCTAGGAACGCTATTTTTTTATTCAATGATTAAAAAGTAGACCATTTTTCCTAAGAAAATGAGCCCATTTTCATTCCGATGTGACAACGAAAAAAACTAATTAAAACGTGAAATTTAATTTTCAAATTTTCCAGTTTTATCGTATGATCTTAGTTTTTGTATAATATTGATTTTTTTCATCAAATGTAATTATTTAAGGAGGACAGATTATATTTAGACCTCTACGTCAATTCTTAAGTAGCTTTAAAATATCACCAACAATGTTGAAATTTTTTTTTTGTAAGTTGTTCTATTCATCACAGTGAGCGAAGATTAATTTGAAATTCAGATGCATCAGTGTAGTTATGAGCAGATTATAAAATTGAGAATTCCATTCGGAAGCTTTCTTGCATTGGCAGAATATTCAATTTGAGCATAGTACTGAAATTTTCAAGTAACGCACAGAAAGCCAAAAAGTTGTCACGTATTTTTTAAATCCACGGTAAAATGAAAAATAGTGAAACTCAGTTTAAAGCCAAAATGACTGAAATCCAAATAAATGAAAACAACGTTAGCTGTTGGGCGCCAGGACGACCTTTTGTCCGAAATCAAAATCCAAAAGAACGACAACAAATGAAAAATGAATAAATCAAAATAATTCCCAGGTGAATGTCCGACTAGTCAGCAACAAAAGAATTCCGAACTAATGACCGCGGAGGCGGCTTCCAAAAATCCACCTGTAAAAATCTTTGGTCTATGAAAGAGCGGACTCCTGCTTGTTTGCTGAATATCGCAGGAATAGTTGTCGAATTACGCAAAAGTAGTGGGGCTTCTGCTTGTTCTTCATTTATTTTTCCTTAAACACTCAACGACTAGTAAAGACTTATGATCAAACTGCTTCAACGTAAATTCAAGTATTGCATTTTGTGGTTTTCTAATGAAGTCTCACTGAAAGCATGTGTACCGGTGTGTCATTGGCTACAGAGCTTTCCCATGAAAACGTGCGCCATCTGTAGGATTCTCTACGTCACTAGAGAGCTTCCGAGAACTGTCGGGAGTGTATCTGATGTAGAGTTCCAAGGGATTTGGTGGAAATTACCCCTCAGCCTGTTTATTTTATCGACGAAGCTGTTTCCCCTAGCTTTTACCATCTGCCGATAAAAACCACGTGCTCAGAGCTTTTCCAGAAAATGTAGAGAGCATTTTTCTCTGATTGCCAAAGAGAAAAACTCCAGATAATTGATTTTTTTCTTCATAATTCACTGGAGATATTAAAACAATAAATCACAATTTTCTTCTTTTTTTTTCATCTTCATGATGTAGGTGCGGTTGAATTATAAAATACTGGAGCTTTGACATCGTGTAAATAAATCATTTGGTTATGTAATTGGATGAGGGTAATAAATTTTACCAGGGCGTTGCAACATACCGTTCATTTTCTTCCAAACACACGTGCATAAATAATTCAGTAATAAAGTGTATTTCACGATGATTCAACCAAAAAAAAAAACTCCGATGACGATCTTGGAAAATGCCTTTTTGTTGCAAAAGTATTTTTCCCTATTAGTCATTGATTTTAATGGGAAAAACGAGGGTAGGTCAGCATTCACGTTGCTGACCTGGGTCATGAGTTCAAACATTGCCTGCAGGTAATCGTGACGCACGTTTTCCCCAGTCTTGTTTTTTCCCCCATTAAATTTTCCATGTTTATGTATGCGTGTACATAGCAAAACTCTCTCTCCCTTTGTACTTTAGCAATAAATTAATATACATAATTATTTATTTTTTTTCAAATTTATTCCTGTCATGAAATTCATGCAAGAACATTTGAAAACGTGTTAAAAGTGATGAAATTGTAAAATCAATTGTGTATTTTTAATTTGCAAAAAGAAAATAAAGAAAAAAAATGAATTATTGATATTCTCATTTTTTTTTTTTCGTTGCATTGACATTATTATTAATATTTAAATGGACTATTAGACACATAGAAGAGGCCATGAGGAACAGAGTTACACAGTGGATCACCAGGTCAAGCAAAACCGAGGTTACTGACACAAAGTGCTGCACGTCTGGTGTTTGTTCCAAATGCTTATTTCACGATATCTGTTTCAGAGTCAATAACTATTCTACTACTTTGGAAAACTTTCATATGAAATACACATGTAATATGCATTTATATCCATATTATAACTGTTATCTTCCTTTTTTTTCCTCTATTTTTTTCTGCAGTAATTTATGCACTACCCTCTCTTTCAGCATTTGTCGTGACTATAGCAAAAATTCAATCGGCACACGGAAAAAAGAGAAAAACACAATTCTCTCTCTCTCTTTCTCTCGGTTCTTTGGCTTTCACGACTTGAATACACGCGAGTCGAGAGCTTATGTGGATACTCGAAGTGTGTGAACTAGGAAAAAGTGTAGTATGGTTGAAGGAAGAAAAAAGAACACAGTGAAATAAGGAGTACATTGGTTAGAGAGAAATACTGTAATATTCAGTAACAGAGTGACCGACAAAAGTGAGAGAGAGAGAGAGAAAAAAAGGCATTAAAGCCAACCCCCCAAAGGTCCCCTTCTGTGTGTGTTCCTTTTAGCCATAAACGGTGCTGATGCAGTTCGTTCTGCAGTCAGTCATTCCGACACCGTGATACGAGTCAGACCACACAAAAAATCGCATTTTCCATCATTTTTTTTTTCCCCATTTGACAATCAATATTCGAATTAGCACATTTAAAATTTATTACACCTCTATTTTTATCGGTTCGGCTTGAGTTCATAAAATCTTCACGTGATTTAAGCTCTATTTTGGTTTTTCGGTCTAACCTAACCCAGGTTTCATTTCAACTTGTTGTGGGAACGACATCTGTGGGATTCATCTGGAAGACTCTTTCCTATCTCCGGTAAAACGAAAGGGGAAAATCGCGTGAATAGCTGTCGGTGTGTGTGTGTGTCTGTGTGTTTTTTTTTGGCAGCTTGCAGAACTGCAGAGTTCCCTTCATTTTCTCCTGTGGCAATTGTTGATTCTGAGAGGTGAATTGAAGGCATCTCTCTCTCGAGAGAGAGAGTGGAAAAGGAGAGAATACAACGCTTCTATAAATTATAGTAATTGCCTTTTTCGAATTTATCTTTTTAGAGTTCAAAATTCATTGGAAAATATCATTTTCTCGAAATTCAATGAGGATATTAATGCACTGATTATGAAGAATCGAGTATAAAACATGTATTTGCACTTGTTCATCACGTGATCTAGAGCCCCTGATATCGCCAGTCGGTCAGCACATCGAAAATTAAAAGCTACCATATTAATCAGCGATGGGAATCTCACTGGGAGGTTATGTGGGAGGTTAGCGTGCCGCCAGCTAGACTGCATTCATCAGGGATATTTTTTTTCAACACCCCCCCCCCTTTTTTTCCTTTCCCGCACATATTTATCGAGTGAAAAACCCCACTTTTCATCAAGTACAAGTGATGCAGTTAAGTGGCGCCAATGAGCGGTGCTTTCGAAAAGCTTGCACGAAATCGCGTTTTCGCGCCACGAGGGTGGGAAAAGAAAGGGGTAGGGGGGAGACTAGCTCTGAGAATCGAGTTAGGGGAAATGCGCGGTCACGCTGCATCCAGAAGTGCTTGTGTTTGAATGACGTTGTTGGTTGTCAGCATGGAACGCCCCCCAAAGCGCCACATCGTTGATTATACCCCATTGTTTTTCAATCGAAGCACAACTGGACCAATCGAGAATTTGAATAATGGAAAAAATTAAGAATCTAGTGCTTGCAATTAATCCGCAGTAGTCCCAGCACCAAAAAAGAAAAAGGGTGGAAATAGTGGAGGGGTTGGGAATAATCGGTGGATCAGAGTGATGTAATCGGACGAGATTTAGGTTAGATCACTGTTGTAAAGCGTTTTCACAGCGCCCCCACACTTGATTCCCGCGATTATTTCACTCAGAGAGAGAGTAACCGTTGTTAGTGCTGATTTAACGATTCATTGAACACAATCGAATAATGGAAAAATAGGGGGGGGGGGGGGGGAGGGGGTATTGTTCGTAACAATTGTGACGTGGATAAAGAAATTAAATATTATTCTTTGCAAAACAGTTTTTTCGAAGAGACGGAGACAACGGGTGGTAATCATCTAGTTGAATGGGTGGGCCGGGCACCGAGAGGGCTACGAGGCACAAGCTGAATCGGGTGCCACACAACGTCGGTCACGGGGATCATCTCCTCGTTATCGGCGAACAACAACAAGCTGGTGCCTGTCGGTGTAATCAACGACATAATCAAAATACAACAAACGATACAATAATACTGCCATCACCAACACTTGGTTACTTGAATTATCCATATTGGTTGAACGGAAGTATCAGTAATTTGACACTTGATACAATCAATAATAATCATAAATATCCTTCTAATAATCATCATCAGGAACAAATTGATACAGGAAAAGTTGATAATAACGATAGTGCTAAGACAACAATGTCATCACCACCAAAACATCGACGTGGTTTTGATCCAAATGATACTACTGGCGGCGGTGATTATCGTCGTTATCGTCGCGTTAAAACGCGAAAGTAAGTCATTGACAATATAATGATGCACATGTTGTTTTTTTTTTTTTTCATCACTTCACGTGAAACAATTATATTTAAATGAATTTTAATAAAGACACGATCAATGGAAAATAATGAAAAATCACTGAGTTTTGTGTGTTTTCTGAGTTTTTGGGCAAATTTGGGTTCAGAACATAGCTCGAACGTTTGAATTGTCTCGATTCAACTTCAGTTATGGGGCACAGCATTGGATCAATATGTTGGAAACGCACGAGCTGTGTGTCTTGAATGAATTTTCCAAGTACTTTAAACGCCATTTTCTTTAACACTTGCTTATTCAATGGTATGCACAAAATGAAAAAAAAAAAAAAAAAGAAATTAATAATCATGTTCACAGATGCTTTCTATGTATTCACCGTGACGTTGGAAGAGTGGGAGACATGTTAATGGGCTTCAATTGTCACCATTTGTCAACGCACAAAAAAGTATTATCACCAAGTTTTGTAAAACACTTGCTTTACGATGCTCAGTGTTGGATCGGCTTTAATGATTCTATTTTTTCTTCCCTCCCCATCATCACATTGTGTTTGAACAAGAGAGTAAAGATATGAATATGGATCCAGTGATGTAATCCATATGGAGGTTCATAATGATGCATCGAGTGTACTCCACGCAACAAGCTTTACCTAACTCTCGATATTCACCAATTTAGCATCGAGTATTTTTTTTCCCCATTTTCCTGAGAAAAGGAAAAAAAAAAAAAAAAGAGCAGTTGAGTATATTGATGAATTGATGATTTATTTATTTTTTGATAAATTCTATTTTTATAATTGATGTGAATGCACTTGTACAACTGCTGAATTGAATGACACCATTGTAAATAAAATATGAGTTAAATAAATCATTCTGAAATCCTGACACATGTAAAAACACGATGTTAAGGGAATGAGAAACAGAGAAAATATCATGTAACTGAGGAATAATTACATTTATCCTTGTAACCTGTGTTACTAATTGAGTCTCATTAATTCTCAAACAGAGTAACACCATCACGGTGAAATGATTAGTCATTTCTACATTCAATAATGGATCACGAAAATTGCATAATTAAACAATAAAGCCAATCTAGTGATTTTAATTGAATCACCTCCTACCCCTGTTTATCCAATACTTCTCCATCAATTTACGTGACTAAATTAATTATTTTGGTGGAAATAGTGACGATATGCACGAGTTTCTGAAATTTGAAGGCGTGAGGTGTCTCGATAGCTTAAAGGGTTACACCTTTACTGTGACTGGCCAAGCAAGTTACCTCTATTAATTTTTTTATTCAAGATATGGTTGAAGATATATTGGTTTGGGGATCACTATTACAGAACACATATATTGAACTATGCGTAGGGGAAGCAAAATGGACATAAGGGGTAAAATGAACACATTTGAGTTTTTATGCATATATAATGAAAAAATTTTGAAATCAATGAAAATATTGGAGACAGATTTTTTTTGATGATTTCATCGGAAAGCTGAGAAAATTTAAGTCGAGAAAATAGTGCCAGAATTAATTTTTCACAATTTTTTGAGAATTCGATTTTTTTGGGGCATTTTTGAAGGGTAAAGCCTTTCGATTTTTGAGGAAATTCAGTTTTTTGAAAATATCTCTGATTCTATTGGTCGTAACGACCTGGGACCGATTTTAAATGAAAGGTGAGATCATTTCCCATTGATTTATGGGGGTTTGAATTCAAAAATATCGATTTTTCACATAGTTATAGGGCAAAAACCGATGATCGTGAATTTTTCACAAAAAATCCCATAACTATCTGAAAAATCGATATTTTTGAATTCAAAACCCCATCAATCGATGGGAAATGATCTCACCTTTCATTTGAGATCGGTCTCATGTCGCTACGACCAATAGAACCGGAGATATTCCGAAAAAACTGAATTTTTTCAAAAATCGAAAGACTTCTACCCCTCAAAAATGCTAAAAAAAAATCAAATTCTCAAAAAATTCTCAAAAAATTAATTCTGGCACTTGTTTTCCACCCAAATTTTCCTCAGCTTTTCAATAGAATCATCAAAAAAAATCTATCTTTAACTGTTTCATTACAATGTCGATTTTGCCCCACGTTCCCCTATGATTTTTTTTATTGAAAAATATTTGTAATTAAAAAATGATTACAACTCAAGATGAATAATAATATCCAAATGGTAACCAACTCATTAAATTATTGTGGATCACGAATTCTTTAATGTTTATAAATGTCAGTTTGACATTTGAAACCATTTAAAATGTGTTTGATCTATAAACAACTTCAGTTTAGATAAAACCGTGCATCAACGTCTCAGTTTAAGTTATAAAATGTCACAGTTGAAGGTTTCATCACACCTGTTTCTTATAATTTTTTGATTTAATGAATTAAATTCTTTAATTTAATTAATTCAATTCAAGTTGAACTAGAATTTCATGAACCCATGCTTCCATGATCAATAATGCCATTAAAAAGTAATGCCACGAAGAAAATAATAAATGAATTGTTATTCTATTATTTTTTTTTCACTCAATGAAATTGAAGATAAAAATAATAGCACATTTGTTAGAAGCTAGAGTAAAGTGCGGATTGGATAGAGTCACTTTAACTTTCCTCCCCTGATCGAATTTACTGTGTTTAAAACCACCAACTAAGTACAGCACTGACGTGACAATGTTAACAGCTCTACTTGTGTGAGAAATATATGGTTTGGATGTTGGATAAAAAAAAAAAAGCCAAGTAAATGGAATTTTTCTTTAGTCTCTGTTATTCCTTCTCATTGGCTTAGATCAATTTACTCAAACTGATAAAATCACTCAATTGTCACTAAACTACTCTAATTCGATAATCCGATTGACCCCTGAATGAATTTCTCCTGAAAGTAAATAGCGTAAAAATTAAAAAATATAAAATCACGTCGAATAACAATCAGCATTAACTAATTTATCTTGAAGCCTCTTGTGGATATCAAAATGAGATAAAAAATAATGAAAATGACGATCTTTTCTCTTTAAGACGAGAAAGAAAAAGAAGTTGGAATTTAATTTCTCAGCTTCTTAACCCTCTCTTTTACCATAAGGTCCTTTCAGCAATTCCCCTTTTTTTCATTCTCATTTCCTTCTTCTTCTATATTTTCATCCTCCCCCCCCCCCCTTCTCTTCTTGCCCCTTTCACTTTAAACCCAGCACTTGGGTTTTTCTCATCCCCTCGTATTCACTTCTTCATTCTCCCCTTTTTCACTGAGTTGAGCAAGTGACGTTGGTGCTTAAATTAAATCTTCCAAGCCAAGGTAGATTGAAGGATCCATCTCTCGTTTCTAGAGGAGGTTTTCCCCCCCTCTTCACTATCTTCACCGCTGCGATCAGAGAAGGCTGATTTCTGTTGAATGCACTGCAATTAATAATCAATGCCAATGAGATTACATATTCCATTTAAATTGCTTCAACCGCTTCGTTGATTCTCCTGATATTTGAATACTCTACTCAGTGTTCCAGAGAGAAATTCTTAACGATAATTACGTCATAATAATCATTCACTGTCTCAATGTACACATCTTAGATTCCATATTTTGGGTGATCACTGTCTATATCTCAGCCAATTATATCTTAGTTTTTATATCTCAGTAATTTAATCTCATTTAGAAGTATCTCAGTATGAAAATATCTCAGTTCAATCATTTCACATTTTTGATTTTTATTCTCAAATTATTTCATTTTTCTGTTCTTACACTTGATCGATCAATAATTCAGTAATGAAGTGGTAAACAAGGTTAAGTCATATAGGATTACCATATATACTTAACCTTGTTTACCACTTCACTAATGAATTTTGATTTTGTGTTCTAAGTTTCTATTTGGATCTTTGTTTTTCAATGTTTTTTCATCGTTGTTTACAGTATAACTGACGAAAGTGATTCAAGTTTAATCCCTTATTTACGGTGATTTATCTGTGCCAATGGCATTTGTTATCAGACTGAAAATCTAAAAAATTGTATAGAGGTTGTCAAGAGGTTGTCGCTTGCTTACATACGGTCAGAAATGAAGCTAGGATCCAAATTATTACGTTTGGGCAAATAAATAAGACTCAGTTGTATTTAAATATTTGGGGCGGTTTTATCCAATCCAAAAGAACAAGAGATCTGTTCTTCATTAGCTCCCTGTCTTGAATGAATCTTCTTCGGTTTCTGTTAATCTCCCATGACAACCGTTGCTAGGGAGGTTTTGAATCATCGTTTCCTCCTTCAGATCATGTATGGGTGATTGGAGGGGGAAGCCGCAACATTATTATTATTATTATTATTATTATTATAGTCGGCAGAGTAAAACTAACTATGTACCAAAAATTCTGATAAATGTTTTCACCTAAAATTTCCTCAGCTTTCCAAGAGAATCATCAAAAAAAATCCATTTCAACTCCTTTGGAATGCTCATTTCCCCTCCATTCTCCCCTAATTTTTCTGACTTATCTGCAATTCAACTTTGTGACCAAGGTCAACCAATAAGAATATCCACCACAAGCTTTTAAGCTTGTAAAAATACCAAACCAGTTATTCTATTTTACCAATATATATATTTTCTTTTTTTCCACACTTTTGTGCCATTGGCTATAATACTTTGAGAAGCCAATAAAAGTATTCTCACATGTTCTGAACGAAACGCGTCTGACCCAGTGCCTGATCCGTAACTGTTCAAGGTATACAACTTTTTTTTTTTTTTCCAATTTTCCGTCAATTTTGCATCGTGTTGAATATTTTTATTATTGAATCAAATCGTTTAAATATTCATAATATCATATTGAATATCATAGAAAGAATGTATATATATTCATTGAATTGGTGATTATTATCTTCAGATAATATTCATTCATTGGATTGAAGCTATTTGAGGCGATTCATTCAAAACAAAATAATATGTGATAATAATTTCTAGTGTTTCATTGCATCACTACGAGCGATTAGTCAATGTAGGTGTCAAAGAATATCAGTTTTTTTTTTTCCATTTTTTTTCTTTGTTCAGTCTATCGTGACACACTGCACTGTGTTAAATACTTTCAGAATGTGGAAATTCAAGATATTACATATTATTAATAATAAAAAAGTGCTATGGGTTTTGTAGGTAGTGTTATCATTGATTCAGTGATATTTTTAACAATAACAAATACAGCATTACGTTATTTGGGTATTTGCGATACTTGTATACCGTATTCAATCCTGCTAACGCTCTTCTTTCTTTGCAGTCTTATCATGTAAGTCATAGAAATCATTTTTGTTGATAGAAATTGAAAAAAAAAAAAAAAAGAAATTATTCTTCATTTAATTATTGGATTTTTTTACTGAGCAGAAAAATAAATCAAAGAACTAGCTGATTATTAAATATTTTATGATTCGACGAAATACTTCAGGCACTATTGATTTTTATGATATTTACACAATCAATATGGCTTTTAGCACGATTCAAGACCTTTACATCATAAATACCTCTCAAATTGGAGCATTAAAGTAGTTTGGTCATAAGTCGTACTAGTCGTTCAGTATCTAGGAAAAAACTACTGAAAAAAAACACTCAAAAATGATGATTTATGATCAAAGACCTATCTCTTGGTATTAAAAGCGAATTAGAAGAAGAATTAATCGATTATATTGATTGTAATTTATCAATTAACCGATAGTATGTCGTTTAACTAGTGTATTCACGTCTTTCTAAATGCAGCAACAACGACCATTTATCACAAAGTTATCAGACGGTCAATAATTTTCATATTGGATCGTAAATTTTGGTTTTTTCTTTCCATTTTTTTGAAGACATTTCCCAGATTTTAATCTTTTGCCCAATCTGAAAGCGCAAAATCTTGCATTGGCCCATAATTAGGGCCGAGACATTGGTGTATGGTTTGATCTAGGCTGAAGCTACCTCTGAATCTAACACATTCTGAATGATTATGAATGTTAAACTGACATTTATAAACGTCAAATTGACTTTATGAGCGTTCAAAACTCTCAGAGGAACTTTGAGAGGAACTTTTAAAAGAACTTCCAGAGGAACTTTTAGGGGAACTTCCAGAGGAACTTTCAAAGGAACTTTGAGAGGAACTTTTAGGAGAACTTCCAGAGGAACTTTTCAGGGAACTCATAGAGTAACTCATCATGATGAATAATAATACCCAAATGTTGACCAATTTCTTAAATGATTGGGAAACACGAATTTTTTAACGTTTATAAAGTCAGTTCAGCGTTTATGAATGTTAACTTGGCATTAATAACCATTTAAAATAGGGTTTATTCATAGGCAGCTCCAGCCCAGATCAAATCATACACCAACGTGTTCTTCCTATTTCTTTTTTATTTATAATTGACCATACAAAACGGTCAATCGATCGAAAATTTCACGAAATGTTCAGATTCATATAAACTTTCATGAAAAATTAATTTAACATTTTAATCCTCAAGCTCGTTTAGTGACCAAACTACCATAAGCGATAAAAAAAAACGTTGAATAATTAATTATTTCATTCAATCAAGTGAATTCAAATTATTTTCGCGTCAAAATCAAATGCAAGTTCTTTGTTTTAATTGAAATAATGAAAAATTAATTAATAATTGAAAATTTGATTTGGTACGTAGACCCTCTCGGGCCCTGTCAATCCTCATTATTCTTTGATTAAACGAAAAATTAATTGAATCCATTATAATTTTGATCAAATGATTTACCGTCATTGTGATTAATGAGGGCAAAATTTTGGGCAGTATTAATCATTGCATACGACATGTCCTAATAATCCCACCGAGTGAGAGGATAATGATAAACAGTTGAATTCTGCTCATAGGAGCTGCCGAGTACAATTGAATATACGATAAAAATAATTTATGAAATAAATTTTACTCTGTTCATAATTAATATTAATAATTTGAATTATAGTGATAGAGGGGGCCCAGAGGGTCTATGGTCTCTATACGTATAATGAAAATGTCACCTGGCAGATTGGTTAGCACAGTATCGAATTTAGCTCTGTACGGTTCATGCTTCTCAAACCCTCCGTTACCTACGAATATTGCATGACATGCTCCATCAATTCGTTCAATCATGAGAAATGACGTAGAGCTTGACAGCCAGTGGGCCATGGACACTCGTCTCTATCCAATAATTATTAACTTCTATGTGTATGTATGTGAAAATCATTTTTTTTAAGGTATTTCGAGCGTGGCATCACTTTAATTGAGAATTTTTTCTAAGTAGGCTCAAAATATAGATGAAAAAAAATAAAAAATCTTTATTACGACCCAAAAATTAACTTGCCCGTCTAGAAACAGAGAAATTGGCTCTCAAAATTTGCCCTTTCCCCCATTTGATGACATGGAGATTCGTCAATTTAGTCATATTTTTTCCAATAACTTCGTCAAAATAATTGAGATTTCAAAGAAAAAAATCCCAGTGATAGTGCCAGCTGTTAGAAATATTTACAAAAAAAAAAAAATATACTTGCCCGTTTAGCTTACGAGAAAAAAAATGTGGAAATATGAAAAATTAAAAAAAGAAAAAATATTAACGAATCTACATATTTAGTTTATTTTATGAATTTTACCGTGAAAATAAATGTTAAACAACATGTTTCACTAGATAAAAAAACCTGTTGATCAATTTAATAACATAATATGGCCATGCTTCCTTTGCCTTCATTGCACCCTTGCTAGATACGAGGTGGGGCGCTCGAAATACCTTAAAGTTGATTTTGATACTCTGCAACGAATCTACAGGTTTCATTTATTCATTTACGTTAACATTTAATTATGCAGAAGTTCAATTTTTGGGTAACTTTGTGGTATTCATGTTGCTTGGCAGCTCCTATCTTCGAATTTCGTGAAGCAGCAGTTGAAGGACTCTACATGATGAAGTGGCTCACCGAATTAATCATGGCAGGAATGCTTGCGCCTGGTCAAAGAGACCAGCATCTAAGACCAAATATGAAGCGCAAGAAGCGGTGATTGTACAGTATATTTTAGCAATATTTATGAGAATACATAAACCAAATGTATATATATAGTTTAGCCGTTTGGTAACATTTCTAAATTTGTTTGGTAAACTTAATTAATTCACGAGGGGGTAAAATCTACTCAACAATTCAGAGAGCTCTCTACTTGACGTAGAATTTGTTAATGATGAAGGGACTTAGAAGTGACATTAAATCCAGATAAGACTTTGGATGAGTATGCTTAAAAGCAAGAATAGACTCTGAAGAATCTCGAGTTTTATCAAAAGTAGATTCATTGTCATTGTTTCTTCCCCTTCGTCATTCAACAGACTGAGAAAATGCGAAGTTTTCTTTCATAAAACAGAATGGATTGAGCATAAAGAGGGGGGGGGGGGGGAGAGAAAGGTCAGGAAACTTTGTGAATACTTCAATCTTTACCACTTCGAGTTTTTTCCCTCTCGCTATGAGAACTCCATAACTTCCTTTGATATAATGAATAAAGAAAGTAGAAGTAGATGGTGGAAAAAATCGATTGCATCTTTTTTTCTTGTAAGTGAATGGCTCTCAAGCATCACAGCATCTTCGTAACTGACGATCTTGAGGCTTATCAGTTTCATGAAAAAGCTAATGCTGTTTATCAAGATAAAAACTTAAGTTTTTAGGTATTAACTTATTTATTAATGTTGTTTCAACAAACTTGAACAATGGAAATTATGGGCGAACTTGTGATTTGACAAGTTGACAAGCATCGTTAGAATACAGAAATTTGTTACTAAAGTAACTAACAAGCTACTAAGTAACTAAGTTTTCGGCAATCAAGGAGTCTTTGGAAAGTAGTGGGAGAAGTCGTTATTTTTTTAAGTTTTCTGGGTTTTCTCCTTATTATTATTTATTTAGAATATTTGAGAATGAAGTTTATAATAGGGAGAAGTCGGTATGGATTGAGATGTTCTAGGTTCTCAGATCAGTTTATTTGGGAAACAAGGTAATTAGAAGATGGATTGAGGCCTCAGAACGGATGTACAAACGAGCGATTTGGAAAGAAAAATTCTGCTACGATTATATCTGATTAGATGCATCCAGAAGTCTAAAAGTTCAAGAAATCCTGAACTTCAGATCTGATCAGAACCAATTCAGTAGCGAAGAGGTAAAACGAGATAAATCTATTTTTGTCTCATTTAATTATTTGGAAATACGTTAGAGAATAAGCAAAATAGAACAATGTTGCTTTGAAACTCTTTTGTGACTCCTAAAATTCTCTACCAAAGAAAATAGGTAATATCGCCTTATCTCGTTTAATTTCCCAGATATTTCCTTAAAAATGATCATAACGATAAGTTGATTTATCCTGTTTTACCTCTTCACTACTGAATTCTATCAAATCACAGATTTGTCAAGATCTCAATATATATAAGCATATCTGATGAAGATCCGTTTGTATCTAATTATACCTATTAAAATATAATTACATATAATTATATCAAAAAAATTCCAGGAAGGGATAAACAATAATAAATAGCACCGAACATAAGCAATGAACATCGTACTATAAACATAGATAACAGACTATATTTCAGTGAAATAATGTAATGAGGTGGGTCACACACAAAACAACTGGGCTGGTAACGTAGAGTCCAAAGTGTCAACACTTAATGCCATTTCAAGACACAATTTCTCCTGACCTCTGCACAATTTGCTGTAAAATTCGTTAGACACTCACTCAGCCCGTATCAAACAGATGGCGCTGGCATATTGTGGTGAAAGACCCCACTCTCTCTCTCTCTCTCTCTTTTTCTTCGTCCCTATCATCGTAAACTAACAGAGACTCTCAACCACGATTTCACTGTAGAAACTACAAACTCTGCTTGGATTTGTTTATTTTCGGCAAAAGGTCAGGACTGCCTCAAACGTCCACCGGTGTGACTTGACACTTCCTTCTCTTTTTTTGTTTGTTCCTCGACTACTTGTCACTCGATTCGACGATGCGGATGTGTTGACACACACAAAATCAGTCTAGGATCGTATGACGCACGGAATTACTCGAACGATCAAAAAGCACATGGGTTTATCCTATGGGCTGGTGCAAGTGCACTAGCCTCCATACACTGGGATACACAAAAGTAGGTCGTGACGTAATTCACGTGATCGTGAAACTGGGGCATATCGATAGACAACTAGGGAGTGAGAGAAGAAGAAAAAAAAACGCACGTGAACGGCACCGAGAAATTCAAACTTGTTATATATGGTTTTTGATGAGTGATAGTGGTTTCACGAATTCCTCACCAATCAATTTTCACGCTCGTTACGCCTGAAATTCTCATAGTACCAAAGTACAATGTGCAATTTCCTGACATTCCACTCTCATTATACTCTCTCTGTATTTTCACTGTCAACACACAGCCCCATGTCGGTTGAGGTAAAATGAATTTTTCTCTGAATCCTGTGAAAACTATCTCATGTCTTCGTGTTTATGTTTTCCTCAACGTTAAATTTTCATTTGATCGTTTCTTCTTCTTGGCTTGTTTAGACTCCAAGAGAGACATGCTTCAGTGAAAATCAAATTGAACTGAAAGGAAAGATGAAGAGTATTGAAAAATGGTTACTTCTTCATCCTTTTTTTTCACTTCAATTCATTTTTGCGTTATAGTGAATATCGATGCCTCTAAATCTCACTAGTAAGATATTCTCAACACGTCTGAAAAGCTCAGAAAACTCTCCACCAAAAGTGATTTTCAACGTGTTGGAATATATATTCGGCAACTGCAGGCTTCTTGTTCACGTCAAAAAAAAAAAAAAAATGGAGAAGAAAAAAAATATTTCCGAGGCTCACTGCAGCAAGAGATAGTGGAATAAAATGGAAAATGAGAATATCTCTTTGAAACTTTATCTCTGTGATTTTTCTATGTCTTTATTTCGTATTTTATTTTTTTTTCTTCTTTCTTTTATTTTCATTTTGCAGTCAGGATTATTTTAGTGCTGTATATATATATATCCCCGGATAATGCTTCTTCAGTGCAGCAAAGAGTTTGATGCTACGATAGCATGAAGGCTGTTGCAAAATTTCTCTCTCGCAATACTTTTCTGAAGATAATCTATCGATACACACATTTTTATTATTTTAAAATAAACGATAAAATTCGAAAAATCATTAGATTCCGGAGAATTAAGGAGAAGCATTAGTTTATTAGGTTCTAGGTAATTTGAAAGCGAATAAAATTCATTGAGCGTATACTCATTGTACAATAGCTTGTAGAACAATTATTGCGCATCTAGTTGAAGTATTCAATTGAGTGGCTCTATTGTTCTTTACTCCGGGAAATTTGTCAGTTGAAATTCCATGAAAATGGAAGGCCTTTGATAATCACTTGTGAATTAATTCGTTTGTCATATTTCATTCGTTCATTATCAACCGTATTATTCTCATAATTATCTATCAAATGTCATGAAATAGAAAATAAATTTCAATAATCCTATATATAGATTGATATAAAAAGTAAAAAATGTCAGCTGAATATTTTTGAGTGAATTTAAATTAATTAAAGTTTCTATTCTCACTTTAATCATATCAAAGTTAGTTTCTGTCATAATTCCACGGTAATGAAATGAACGAATTGTTACTTTTGTAATTGAGAATATAATTTATAGCACTTACATGCTAATTTGATTATTCAATTTTGTTTTAATCTTACTGAGTAAATCCTACTGCATAATCACTCAAATGAAAATTAGATCTGACTAATGATTAGGGGAAAATCTCTTCTTTCGTGATACTCGACGCGTGATTAAGAGAGGAAGGATTTTGACTGAGAGAGAAAGAGGATGAGTCGGTTGGGAAGTAAAGCTGAAAACAGCTTCATTCCTACTTCAGATGGTCTGAGGATATGTCGAGGACTTCTAACCGCATCACTTGCAATTTTATACAATTAAATAATTCAAAATGCATTATTATCAATTTTTTCTCAATACGATTTTTAGACTTTTCAGATCATTTTAAATGGCTTTCTTTAAGAAATAGATTCCTGTTTGTCGAAGTACAGATACAAATTGTCAATTTTTCTCGTTTTTTATGATCACATGACTCAGCAAAAATCTGATATTCTAACCTCTTCAGGACTTGAACTCACTTTGGTGGCTTTCAGCTATTTTTGTCATTTTTTCTTAATAATTAGTGTTTCTTAGTGAACAATTATGTGGGAAATGGCATTTAAAATGTTTATTAGTATTCATTTGCGATTTCTGAGCATGATTGAAAAAAAAAAGATTTAAAAAATCGATGAAGCGAATTTTGTTCCATGAATACGTTGAGTTGGATGATATTTGTAAGAATGACGTTATAAATGAGGCATATTTTGGTTTATTTTCAGTAAAACATACTTCCAATCATTTTTCCTGTGATATCTATTGATTTTACAGCGAAAAACACGAAAAAAGTTTGATATTTTTCGTTTCAGACCGAAAAGGCCACTATAGTCGCGTGGAAAAAGCGCCATCTTTTTGGGAATACAACTCGTATTTAATAATATAAAAATTCTAAAGCGTAAACTGAAAAAGTCGTCAAAAAATAGCTCGCTCCTGAAAAGGTTAACTGAGGGTTTCATGATCCCGATAATAATTAATGACCACTTTTCCATCACTGGATTATAATAACTTCTGATAAATAGACTGTAAATCTTCGTTCAGGTCTTGATGACTGCTCCAATTTAACTTTTTCACTTATGTCACTTTCTTGTTGTTTTTTTAGTTCAATTGTCTCTTGTTTTTTCTTGACAGATGAAAAAAAAAATTATTTTAAATGTTTTTACAGCAGAAAAATGCAAATCGAACATTTTTACAATTACGAAGCTTTCATTCGGAAGCAAAAATGGAATTTTTCGAGTGAAATCAAGGGGAAGAGAAATTTTTGAATAAATAGCAAAATCGTTCTGCCTTGAATTTATCATAAAATTAACTCGGTTAAAAGCCTTGTGGAGATTAACAATTTTCCAATAATCAATTCATTTCTTCCCATCTTTTTCCTTTTCTCTTTTGCGCCAATCTTTTCAATCAGAAAATCTGAACTGAAGGACTCATCGACTATTCCATTTCTTTCATTCCCTCAGACATTTTTCTCTTCTTAAATTGTAGTTTTCAGAATGAAAAATAGTGACCACGTGAACAATGAATTCTAATCTTTTATCAATAAATCAATCACTGGAAAAATTTTATTTCCCATTCAATCGAGAAAAGCTTTTTCGATTTAAGCTTTACTCTTCTCATATTGAAAATTATATTCAGATTATTTATATTACATTGAGACTTCAATTCGAGGAAAATCATGTGTCAGGATAGATTTTCGTGAATTTCTTGAAAAACCAAAGTCCTTTTCTCTCTACATCTCTTTTCAAAAAAGAGAATTCTTGGGATTCAGAGGTATGGCCAACATCTGAAAGAGCTTATCCCACAATATCTCCGGATTTTCCATGAATTTAAACCAATATTCTTCAGTAATAAAATAAAAAACCATCCAAACTCCTTCAGCAAAGTGCGAACATTTATCCTTACCCTCCCCTTTTTCTTCGTTTCAAGAGCCAAAAAAAAAGTAAGAAAAAAAAAGAAACTATGTTGCTAGGATTTTGTCAGTTCAGCTGAGGATATTAGCTCTCGACGAAAATTCATAGCTATTACGAGGAGGCGGTAGATTATTTCGGTCATGGTCATGAAAGTCAGGAAGGGCGTCTTGCACACTGGTATTACCTCCTTTTCTCTACACCCCTCTGCACATTCATTTCGAGCCGCCCTATAACCCACTCTAAATCCACTTCCCACTCTCTTCACCATTTTTTTTTCTCTCTTTTTTTTTTTGTTTCCTTCCTTTTTCCCTCGCCCCAAAGTCCACTAAAGTGTATGAATGATACTCTTATACACCTATTATCCCATTTTATTTAGCCATTGAGAGAATAGAATAATGTTGCCATTGGCTAGAATGACTACACTCTTACATAATAAAGCTATGTGTCGCGTGCAGCAAATCAGCCTGAGGATACGCAAAAGACCAGAAACCTCTCATTTCAAAAAAAAAAAAAAAAAAAAGATAATTTTTTCTGTTGACCTCTCTTATTCTAAACAGAGGGGAAAAAAACCACTATTTTCAAAACTATCATCATCTCTTCATTTAAACGTCAACGCCACGAGCTATGTGCTACTGTTATTCACTGCTATTAACGAGCAGACTAACCCATTACTATCGATTTTTCACTACTAACTTGAACTCAAGTGTCTTACATCAGCTTCTTGCCATGAAAATCGAAGAACTTAAGGTAGTTAACTAGAGTACGGTCGATAAAACAGGGGAAAAATGAGAATTTTTAGGTTAGTTTTCAATTAATTGCTAATAATTTGGGGAAACGTGCTTTGATTTACCTGAAATAGTGATTAAACTATTCGAAAGTCATCTTCAGCTTGTGAATATAATTTTTTTTTTCTCGAATTTTTTTTACATTACACAGACAAAAATGTTTTCTTAATTTAAGAATGTGCAGGTCACTTGAATTAAGTGACTTTTACTTTCTTAAATTAAGAAAGAAAAAGTTACTTAATTTAAGTGAGAAAATTGATTAAGTAAGAAGAGTCACTTAATTTAAGTGACCTGCACACTCTTAAATTAAGTGACTGCACATTCTTAAATTAAGACAACATTTTTCATTGTGTAATCTCCTATCACATGCATGAGATAGAGAGAGAGAGGCAAATAGTTACGACTACCTTCTAATTAAAATTTCTCAATAACTATACGGTGAATTGAATATTTTTTTCTCCTATTATTTAGTTAAAATGCTGTTCTCTTCGCCAATAGTTTTTAAATAATGGGTCAACCCTGTGGTTTTTTAGTAATTTCGTTATTTCTGTCCGATTTAGGGCGTTTCATCTCCACCACCGCTATTTTCAGTAACTTTGATAATTCCACAGAGAAAAATGTTTTCTTAATTTAAGAATGTGCAGTCACTTAATTTAAGTGACTTTTACTTTCTTAAATTAAGAAAGAAAAAGTTACTTGATTTCAGTGAGAAAAGTCACTTGATCTAAGTGAGAAAACGCACTTGATTTAAGTGAGTTTCACTTTCTTAAATTAAGAAAGAAAAAGTCACTTAATTTAAGTGACCTGCACATTCTTAAATTAAGAAAACATTTTTCTCTGTGTCATATCTCATAAACTGCACGGACAAAAATTATGAAAAAATTCAGAAAAATGTAAAAATTATCTTTGATACGACATCAAAAAAATAAGGGGTCAACTGTACTCGAGTTCGCTAAAATACTACTTTAACCTCTGAACTCCTTTAAAATGGACGATTCCTGAATATTTTATATTCCAATGAATCAGTAAATAGAAATCCTTTCATTTCTGTTTGATTTTACTCATAAACATGATTTTAACAATTAGATCAATTGATAATTACACGAGTTAACAGTTTAAATACAATTAATGTTAACTTCGATATAATACGATTTGTTGGGGATAATTTTGCGTTCGTTAATACTTGGCCTGATAGTTGAGGAATTAGATCACAAGTAGAGGCGCAAATAGTAATTAGTAATTAACTCAATGTTCTACAACTGCAGATCCGTTATTTTCCCCATCTAAAAATTATTTTCGATAAATCATAACATTTCAACATCATTTCATGCTCATTTTGAATCATCGACTCTCCAAAAAATCTCACAAAAATCATTTATTAAAAAAAAATTATAACTACTGAAAAGATTGCAATTTGAATTGCAATAAAAATAAAATAAAAATTATTTTCGATAAAAAAAAACACTTTAATTTATATGATCAACTATTTTTAATTAATGTCATTGCCTTAAAAACAAAAGGGCATAAGTACTATCTCTATACACATAATTTACCCCATTTTCTCTCTGAGATGACGATGTATAGCACAATTTGAAGCTATTACCATTATTTTAGAGAGGAATCAAAGTATTTTTTCCAGAACATTGACTATTTTTCAGTTCACAAAAAAAATTATTCACGAAATCTTCACTGAAACCCATCAGTTTGTACTTTTTTCCGAAAAAAACGAGAAAAAAAACGCTAAATCCTCTCGATACTGTTTCAAGCTCTTTATTGACCGTGAACACGAATAGAAGAGGGGGTGGCAGGGGGAGAGGGGGGGGGGGGGGTAAACACCGGGTGGTTCACGTCGAAAAGCAGTATGCATTTATCACTTCCATTGTTGTGTTTCCACTGTCACTTCTACATTTATACCCTTATTTCTCCCTCTTCCTCTCGCAATGTAAAAAATATTAATGCCATGATCATGTATATATGTGTGTGTGTGTTTTGAATTTTCACGCGTTATTATTCATCGAGATTGTCACAATGCGCATTTGGTAGAGGACACAACAGGTACAATTTCAGGATTTTTGAGGGGAAGAGGAAGGTAACAGCTGGAACGATCAGTTGCATATATATATATATATATATATATAGATATATATATGTAGTTTGCGCGTCAACGAGGGTAATTGGGGCACGGTTATCGCTCTTTGGCACTGTGCTCTGCACTGTACCTGTCACGCTAAGCGCCATTGATAGTGGATTTTGGTATTGCCCAGGAAGATATATCATAAGTGTTGTGAGTGAGAGTTTGGCATTTTTTCCCCTTTTTTTTTTCGAGTAGATAGAAAGAATACAGGAGATTCCAATGAGAGATTTATTGATTGACAAGTTTTCGATTGTTTCGATTTTTCGAAATTTATACTAAAGTCAATGGAAATCCGTGTTTTTTTTTTATGGACACAGCACATCATTGAGTTTGAATTTGAATGAGAAAAAACGTGCGTACAAAAATAGAATTGAAAAAAAAGAGCATTTTTTATCTATTCCGCGTGTTATTTTCACTCACTTTATGAAATAAAAAATATTTGCCTTTTTTTAGTTCAATAATAAATTTTTTATTCGATATTGTCGAAATTGATTTGCCGTTATTGCATTTGAATGTACGCGATTTTTCACGATTTTTTTTATTTTTTTACACGGAATATGTGGAAAAAGGGGAAATGATAGGACAAGTGAATTTAGTTAACGTCATAATGTTTACACAATATTTTTTTTTTTTTTTGTAAAACACGAAACTCCTAAATATTTAACAGATGCACTTGACATTACTCCTCCCAACCTGTTTTATTCTCCCACTTCTGGGCCTGTGTGATCCAGATACCTACTGAAACTAGCTTACCAAAGCATGAAGCTAGTTAATTTTCGTGAATCGAGCCAAGCCAACCGTTTACCTTGGAAGGAAAACCAGAGTTGATTGTCTCTGTATCTCTCGAACTTGATACTGTTACGTTAAATTTTCCGTACGTGTTCAACCTATCTATGTGGAGATAGAGAGAGGAAGGATTGGTGATCAACTGTTGGATGACTTCTGTGTAACTGGTACTATCAGTATTAATTGATGCCTTTCGTTTGTTGTCAGTAGTTCAAAGAACAATCTACGTACAAATAAAGGGGAAAATAGTAGTTTGTTTTTTTCTCTCGTCAATTGCAGGGATGAGTTAACACGAGAAAGAAGAGAAGAGAAAATTGCTACCTCCAGGTTATTTTTATTTGAGTTTTCGAGGGGAAAGTAGCTGGATCGTTGGAAAATTTTCTCATTACAAATTTTAATGAATTTTCTCAAACGAGAATTCTATTGGGGATAAGAGGAGTTTTTAGTTTTGATGATTTATGCTATGAAAATGGGTTGAAATTAGGGTAAATATTTGGGATAGGTTTCTTCTGATGAAGCCATTGGAAAGCTGAGGAAATTTTACATGGAAATCATATGTTGGAAGTTATTTATTTGAATTTTTTAAAAATTCCATTTTTTTTGGTCAATATTTGAGGGTGAAATGAAGCGACAAATGAATTTATATATTTGAGATAAAAATAGAAAACTCGAAGATCACGTGACCGTCACCCCAAAGGAAGACACTAGGGACTGAATGGTCACTCACAGATAATATTTCATGAATGAATTATAACTGAAGTGGATTAGTTGATTGTGTGATTAATTAAAAGAGATAAAATTTCCTTCAAAGAACATTCTGTTTTTGAAAAATTTCAGGTTTTCGGGAATATCTCTGGTTCTATTGGTCGTAGTGACCTGGGGTTGAGCTTAAATGGAAGGTGAGCTCATTTGCCATTGATTTATGTGGTTGAAAAAAGAAATTATCAATTTTTCAAGTTGAGGCAAAAACTGATTTTCAGAAAATGACCTATAAGTATTTGAAAAATTGATCAAAAAAAATTTGAATCACATAAATCGATGAGAAATGAGCTCACCTTTTATTTGAGATCAACCCCAAGTCGCTGCGACCAACAAAACCGGAGATATTACCAAAAAAGTGAATTTCTTTGATTTTCCAAACTTGACCGAAAAAACAAATTCTTTCAAAAATTGGAAAAAAAAAATTTTGACACATGTTTTTTGCCTAAAATTTCCTCAGCTTTTCAATGGAATCATTAAAAAATTTCAATCTCGAACCGTTCAATTGGAATGTCCATTTTACCCCATCTTCCCCTATCATTGCCTTAAAAACCAAGTGGTCTAAGTACTATACTTATACATAGCACTCGCCCCACTTAATTCACAAGCCAAAAACATGTTTTCCACCGAATATTCCCTCATCTTCCCAATAGAATCATTGAACAAATCATATTCCAAGTCATCCCATTAAAATATCCATTTTCCCCATCAAATTAACCCTATTCACGGATCCAGTTGTATTATACACTTGGTCCACTATCAACAAACCTCTTCAAACTTTCAACCCTCGAATATATCTATGACAATGGTTATGTAAACCTTACCCTTCACGATTAACCTACAAGGACGTACCAAAACGCCAAAAAGCTTCTTCCCCCAACCCTCGACCCCTCTCCCCCCTTCCCCTCCTACCCACTGACCTTGGAAAATTAACTAAAAGCTCAACCCCTCCCCCCCCCCCTCCTCCACCACTTTCCTACAACCCCGAAAATTCAATTTATACCATATTCCACCGAGAATATTTCCATTTAACAAATTGTTCGACTCAATTCCCTCATCACACAAACCATTAATCCACAAATTCTATCACTTGCTCAATGAAATTGTCTCAAACTCCTATTATTATTATTGTATCGAAGTTTATGGTTGAAGATTTAGCCCGTTGATTTTAGAGGGTAAATTTTGCTGGAGTACAAGTGATGATAATACTATCGTAGAATAGAGGTTTTGGCAGTTAATAATTCTGTATTCATACAGAATTGGTTGGCAAATTTCTCATCATCATTCTATATATATATATAGATATATATATATATAGAAATACCTGGTTTATACAACTCAACAGGTCGATATTATTGGAGCATAGACAGGTGAAAATTTCAAGTATGCTTGCAATACTACTGTGTCGCTTATTCTCATCCCTGAAAACACCCAGTGTCTCCATTATCTCCATTATTGTTGTAGTCTATAGTGAAGCTGAATCAACAAACGTGTGTTTATCATCGATTTGCTTCGTAGAAAAAAAAAACAAGTGGATAATAGCATTGCTTTCCAACTGATACAGCTTTTTCTGCTAATACTTTAGCAATATGTTATGTCCAGATTTGTCCCTGCGTCAAAGGGCAATTTTTGTATTGAAATTCTGGCGTTACAGATTAAAATTATTATTCAAAATTTATGAGGACGACACTGAGTTTTTATATTCTCGCTGAAATTATTTATTTTGACCTTGAAGAAAAGATTTCGAAATTGCAATCTTTGTTAATTTGATTCTAATTTTTCTCTCTATAGTAGGATAGCCTTGGATAGGTTTTCTGGTTTTTAAATTAATTAAAATCTTTAAATCACAGTTCAGGATTCTTTTCTATTTAACTATTTATTTGTAATTCAATGGTTGTTTGCACACAGTGCAATAATTCAGTTCATAAATATTTTACCTTATATGGTCATGCCCGGTCGAAGAATAAAGATAAAAATAAGAATTATTTTGAAAAAAAAGGAAAAATGGCCATTTTTCGAAATTTTGGACATTACAAATATGCTTTCGAATGGAAGTGATACAATTTTTTTCCAAACCATCATCAAAATATCAAATTTTGAAAAATTCATTAAAACGCCAATAACTCGAGAACTAATCATGCAAATAAGCTCAAAATTGACAGGCATCTAACTGATATAACTCTCGAGATAATATATGAGTATAAATAACATCAGTTGAATAGTTTCCAGAAAGTCCATTAAAAATTAATTTTCAAAAAATGGACATATCTCAAAAAGTACCGATCGGATTCTCTTCAAATAAAGCTTAAAAAAAAGATTTCGTGGAAAGGAAATTTCCCACAAAATATGAAATTTTTCTATAAAACTGTTTTGCTGTAATTGAGACTTTTATGCACACAGAGACATACACACACACACGGACATGCGCTAAAAATATCATTTTCTCTCTATTTAGATCATTTTAAGTATGTTCCATTAAAAAAATTACAATCGAAAATTCGGATGATCACATAGCTTCCATTCAGAAGCAAAAGAAAAAAATAGAGGAGGATCATGCAGAAAAACGGAAGGACATGATTTGTCAGTGTGTAAATGTAATACAATAGTATATCGGAGATTTATCTGGAAATATGTGTACGTGAGAAATGCCATTTGTTAAACGAGCAGAGATGGAAAATCAGGCAAAGTGCTAGAGCAGCAGCAGCAGCAGCAGCAGTATCCGAGGTTAAAAGACCTGTCACATACAGAAACTAACGGGAAATGAAAACGAATAAAACTCGCTGTATGATTCCGTCTTCTTTCCGGGGGGAGGGGGGGGGGGGGGGGGAGGAGGAGGTAGGAATAAGAACAGGAAATTCAGTTGAAAAGAATTGAGAAGAAGTGGACAAGGAGGAAATTAGTATTTCCTGTCGTTAAAAAAAAAATCCGATTAATTCAATTCCTCGTAAGAAGCTGATAACAAATAACGAAATTTCTACTCGAGGAAAAAGAGAATCAAGCAAGAAGTAACAATTAATAATTTCCGAAGACTTAAAGGAAAAGAGGAAAGTAAAGAGAAAGAGAAAGAGAGACAAACACAAAAAACAAAGATAAATTGCAGGAAGTGGTTTCACACTTTTTCGTACATTTATTGACAGCCCGAGGAGCACCAGAGAGAACCCCATACACACACACACATATATATCTATATACATATATATATATACACACAGCAATACACACCCACAAGACCAGCCGCTTTTCTGCCCATCTCACTCTCCATTTCTCCTCATCTCACTAAACTCTCCCTCTCCCGCATTGTCCCTCCCCTCCCCTCCCCTACCTCCCCTCATCTCCAGTTAAACCCCCCACTATTCTCCCACTCCTCCCCTTTCCCGAATACACACAGCATCGAGCTTTCTCTCCCGTTCAGCTTGATTATTCTCCTCTCGTTTCATCTCAACAATCCATCCATACATCTCACTCACTTGCTCCCCCAGCGCAAATTCGGATGGTAAAACCCCCTCCCCCCCCCCCCCTCCTACGTCCGCGCTCTTTGCCTCGCGTTTTCCCCCGAACCCGAAACGAGGCGCCCAGTGGCGCCATCCAGTAACGTTGACGTTCACAAATTGTACCAAACACACACCCGCTCTGTATATTCTACCTACCTCTACTACCTCCTCTATCTCTATCCCCAGGTTCAACCTACCCAACAGCGAAACCTATTTAGCGAGGGAGCTCCTCGGCTCCGCGAGCACGCTCGCGTAGCTACTGGCTCTCATTTTTTCTATCTTGTCTGGCTTGTCGTGTGTTTTTTTCCCTTTTTTTTGTCGGTCTTTTTTTACAAAAAAAAAAAAGATAATGATAATTTAACCGGGGAAAATCGTTTTTTTTTTTTGTATAAACTTCTTTTTTTTTTTTCGATGTGCGTAAAGTGGTTGGTGTACCGGGTTACTGAGAGTGTTCAGTCACGCTGTGGTATCACTTGAAGGAATTAATAGCGAAAAAAAAAGGGTTTATCACATCAAAAAAATTTCTGTGCTCTTAAAATTTTTTTTGAAGGTTTTCTTCCTTTTTTTTAAAGGTTTCTTCAATTGTAAAGGGAAAAATCTCAACTTATGTGAATACATTTATGAAAAAAAAGAGGAAAAAAAAAGAAGAAGGGGTAAGGAAAATGTGTGTGGTGGCACTTTTTCGAGTGGGTAGTGGTAAATATGTGCGTACATGACTGCTAAAGTTTTTGCCAGATGCGTTTTGTGTGTGCGCGAGTGTCCGTTTATCTTTGGGTACGTCACACACACACACACACACATAGAGTGAAAAAGAGAGAGAGAGAGAGAGAGAGTACATCAGTTTACTTGAAAGCTTGGAAAATCACACGTTGTTTAATATAAAAGAAAAAAAGAGTGGCTATTTAATTGATAAATTGTGTCAATGTTAAGAAAATTTAATTAATTAAATTACGATGTTATCAGTGTTGAAGCTACGTTGTTATCAGTGTGTTGTGCTTAAATGTTTATGAAAATTCATTGTATTGTTGGTGTAATTCAAGAATAATGTTGAGTATTTTATGAAAATATTTGAATTAGTGAAAATTTAAATTAAATGTGTGTTTTTTATTTTTTACACATCTGAAATTTTTTTTTTTTTACGTTATCAAGGAGAGAAGGAAAAAAATGAAATCGATAGTGCAACGTGAATTGACAGATGACAGAAGATATTTTCAAATGTGTGTGTGTGTGTGTGTGTGTTTGACTGAGTGACGGAATTTTTTTTAAAATTCTTACTGATAAATAACAAAAAATGAGAATACTATGGACAACGTAATGCAGACACGATAATTTTCTATTAAAGTAAAATATAATGTACTTGAGAATTAAAAATGCTTCTACATTACTATTATCATCAGTATCAATTGATAGACGTGAGAATTATTGGCCAATCACCTAGCTACTTGACAAAATTTAATCTGACAATATTAATAAATACATATTCAACGAAAAAAATTAAGAAAAAGCGAATTAAAAGGAATGAATAAATTATTAAATTAAATAAACAAAAAAAAAGGAAAAAAACATACACTCACATACACACACACACACACATACAGTACCGTCTGGTCCATCCGTCCTCAATGTCAGCATCCGTTCAAAACAGCGATCAACAGAATTTTGCGATAAATTAAAAATAAATAATTAAAAAAACCCAAAGTGTGTAAAGTGTTTCTCTTTTTTTTTCGCTTCGAATAAAAAAGTGTTGTATAAATAAATTGAAATGTCAATGCATTTATTTTTAATTAATATAACGTGATTTAAAAAAACGTCCAATTTTGGGACGATACTTCATCAAAACCAAAGGCAACAGAGCAGCCGCCCCCATGCAACATGCAGATGATCCTGGTTGCTGGCGGGTGAGTCCATCCATACCGCCCCTCTGTATCTGTGTCTCTTCATTCCTTCTTCATTCAATCAAATACAAAATCAGACTACGTTTATTATGAAATCCTGTGTTATATTCGATGTTGTCTTTGACGTTTGCTCTCTTAGCCAAGACAACACACAAGCGCTAGAAAAAAAAAACCTAAGAAAAATTCAAAAAAACCCACACACACACACACACACACAGGCAAAATCAGCTGTAAAAAATAAAATACTAGCATCGTGTGACGGTGTCTCATTCAGACGTTATTCCTACACACTGTCACACCTATATATTCATATATATATGTGTGTATATATATATGCCATTCATCTGTTTTCCATGCCAGACGCAGTGTCTCTTCAAGTAGTGTGTATGTGTTTTAGCTGCGCATATGCCAACCAATCTAACGTGTGATCCATGTGTTTCATTGGAATTGACAATTTTCATTGTGTGGGTGTGTGTGGTAATGTGTGAATTGTGTCGTTGCTTCATGCCCAATGCCTTGCTCTTACAATTACCTCTTGCCTCTTTAGTACACCGCTTTTCCAATACGTCTGACTCTCTATCTGTCTCTTTTTTGGGCTGTCTTGAGTGAAAATTTTTTTTTTTTTTTTTTTTTTTTAAGTGAGATTGATTGATTGAATGATTTATTGCTGTTCATTATGTTGCACAAAAAAATACAGATAAATATGAAGAAAAAAAAATTACAAGGATTTTGATACTTGCAAGTCATTAGCAATACATGCTCGCACTTTTCTGCAATCTGCGCATTCCGAAACATTACATGCAGCAACCAAAAGATATAGATTTATTTATCAACGACTGTAGGCATATGCCTATATAGCTGAGAAAATACATATAGTATTAATTAGAAATGGTTTTGAGAAGTTTTTCCATTTCGAAATGTACGAAAATATGAAGCATGTAATTATTTTAATAAACGCCAAAAAGCTAGCCATAGACACTAAAAATAAATACATAAATACCGAAACTGCCTTAACAAAGCATTTCGTATATCGACTTTTTTTGTAAATCTGCAATTTTCATACTCTATCTTTTGTTTATTAACGAGATGAAATTCTCTTCACTGTACACATGGCCTCATAAATAAATAAACATTAAAAAAAAAATACATATAGTATTATAACAATGATTGAATGGTTGTGTGATTTACAGTTTGTGAAGATTTTATAGATATCAAAAAATATTTCAATAAGATAGCATGAAAAATTTCAGTGACAATTTTCGAATAAAATTAATTCATTCTGAAAATTAAAATCGATTGGATTTAAGGATTTTGTTAACAATTTAACTGATTTTCTTATTAGTTTCACTTTTTCTTTTTCATATTAATTTCACCTTTTCAATTTTCAATCTTTCAATTCCAATTTTGAAAAAAAAAAAAAAAATTCCAATTTCACTAAATGTACATTTGATTAATTTTCGGTTGTTCAATGTCCTTTTATAATATTCTATATTATGAATATGATAGTTCTTGCTTGTTGAGTAATGTATAGTGAAGAGAGAGAGAGAGAGTGAGAGAGAGAGGAATGTGTTCCTTCCTTACCCACGAGCCACGTGCATGTCGGTGCCCACGCCCGCGCCTGTCTGACCCCATCACACACTCAATCCACTGATTATCGATATTTCCACTTCTATTAAATTTTATTCATGAAATTATCATTACGTTTCAAACTGTTAGAAAAAAATGGAAATTTCATAGACAATTTCATGGGAATTTTCATAAACGTGATATTAAATTTTTTTTAAATGGGAAGATGGTTATGAAATCTGTGAGTTCAGAGGAAATTCAAAGGAATCTATGAGTTTCGAGTAGAATTGAGACAGGAATTCGACAATTTACTTGAATTTTCGACTGAACATGAATATTTCGAATCAAAATGACTGGAATTTTCAATTTTTTTTTGAATTTTTCTTATTTTTACTAAATTTTCAAGAAATAATTAAACTAAAATTTACAAATTTCATTGATATTCAGGCGTTAAATTATCTGAAAATCAATGATTTGTTCATTTTTCATTTACGTAATTATCTGAAATTCCAGTAGAAATGCTTAAGTTTTCAAAGTTCGTTCGGTGGCTTGAAGCAACGGATATTTTTTCGAGTATCAAAGGCGTTCATCTCTGTCGAATACTAAACTTTTGAGATCAGAGAATTATTGAGGCCTGTGAATATACGCTCGGCTGAAGCCGATAAGAGATTGAAAGAGATGCAAGAATTTTTCCCCTATTTCATTTGAGAAATTACAGGAAATTTTTTAAAAAAAAGATCATTTTTTTTTTTTCTTTCCTTTTGTGGCGGAATTATAGTTTATTATTGGAGAAAAAAAGTGCTTGAACCATCTGTTTGCCGTTCAATCATACGGATTCTGTGTCATTTATATGAAATGTATTACATGGGAAAAATTGTCGATTCGTTTCTGTCGCCTCTGAAAAATACAATAGCACAAATAGCCATTGGAATTCTAAGTGTGCAGTGAGAAAAGTTCTTTGGCTCATGTATTTTCTTATTTTTTCCTTTTTTTTTTCCATGCGACCGACTTTCTTTGGTTGTAAAAAAACGAAGCAAGTAGAGGGCAAATGCCGGTCATTTCCCCCTTTTTTATTATTTCAGAATTCTTATTTATATTTTTTTATCATAAGAAGTTTCTTTTCTTTTCTCTTCTTCTTCTTCTTTTTTTTCGATTAAGTTTTCCCGAGGGAAAAACCAGGACGCAACTAATCGTTTGGTGTTTTCTTTTTTTTCATCCGTGACCTCTCACAGCTGTCACCCCACTCGGGCCTTCTTCTATATCGTTTCTCCTTTTTTCTCCACCCCCCCCCCCCCACTTCATTGTCGTCTTTCTCGTAAAAAAAGGCGGAAGTCTTGGAATAGTGAAAAAATTATTTTTCCTCTTATCTTTCGTCTGTTTCTTTCCTAATTCATTTATATATTTTCTGAATTTTTCAGATTTTTAGAACGTGGCGTATTTTTTTTAGCTTTCAAGATGAATAAAAAAAATAAAGGCACATAAAAAAAATCAACAAAAAATTGAGCGTGCTTTTTTGAGGTAGAAGAATCATATAAAAAATTGCGAACCAAATCGGAAAGGTCGAAGTCACGAGCTTGTCAATTTGGCATGGAATACCCAATATATAGAATTTTATTTATAATTAATTAATTAATCCTTCAATATTAATTATCGATAATGCTTCAGAGACCGGGGCAAAATGGACCTGTAAGATAAAATGATTCAAGATTTTTTTAAAGAGCTGCGGCTTTCATAAAAAATCTGAAAAAATTCACCAACAATGGAGACATATTGGAGCATCTTCTCAAATTTTTTCAGATTTTTTCACAACGTCCTTCACACCGAAAAAAATTCCTGAATTATTTTGACACAGAGATCCATTTTGCGCTAGTCTCCTCTATATATATCTATATATATATATATGTTCAAGAACAGATGGAAATCTTCATTCGGGTCACTATCACATCCAGACATTCTTCGAGCGGTAGACAGAAGTCGTGTTAAAATTCAAAGAATATCCCCTGTTTTTAATTTAATTATTAAACTCTGTAATTTTCACTTGTTCAAGAAAATATCTTTCCGAGGTCTTACAAGTCTGTGAAAATAGGAAGAAGAGAGGATTGAGATTGTTCGATAATATGAATGTGCTTTCAATCAGAAACGCCTCAAATCCTTGGATAAATGTTGACGAGCATTCACCAGTGAAAACTCGTTCAAAGTTGTCTTGAAATGTTATAACTTCTATCGATTCTATTCTCTATCCTCTATCTATCTATATTTTCTACTCTCTCTCTCTCTTTCTCTTTTACTCTCATCTACCACTTTAGATAGGTTACCACCATGCCAGTGGATGCAGAGTAACTGCTTTAGTGCACTGTAATTAATTTAAACCTTATACGATAATGCTTGTGAAGCGATATTCACTGTGAAATTCAGTGTCCTCATGCATTCACTCGTGAATTAAGAAAATATTCCTCGTAAAATGAACATTCAACTTTCAATTTATTCCTGAAAAGGTAAATGAAGTCTTGCTTGCCGGGAAAAAATTCCTTGGAATAATGTTCCTGGCAAAAAAAAAATCACTTCATAAAGTTTTTCTATTTGGAAATCTCTTCTTTTTTTTTTTTGGGTTTATTGATATTTTTGTATGGAAATAACTGCAGCGATGACTTTAGCGAAAAAATAATACTATTTTATTTACGTTTGGAAAATTTTGGTGTTTTGAGTTGAGAATCACTCAGTCGATGATTTTGGAGAGCAATGAGGGATTTATTGTTAATCAAATATTGCAAATATAATTATGAAAATATTGCAAATATCGCGAATTTGTGGAATTTTACATTTATGAAGGGGAAATTGGAGCAAAATGATTCGGAATTTTTTTTCAGGTCGAAAGCTTTTACCCAAAAATTTGAAAAAATTCACCATAATTGTAGACATTATTGAGCATTTGCTTGAATTTTTTCAGAATTTTTTATGAAGTTTTTCATCCTGAAAAAAACGTCTGAATCACCTTGCCCTGGAGATCCGTTTTGCCCTACTCTTCTTTAAATAGTTACGTTTTTCGTTTAATTAGTTCCATCAAAAGCCGCAAATTAATTGGTTAATAATTGTTTTGGTATTAATCCCTTACTCCATATAATAAACAAATCCAATTATTCCGATTCATGATTTTTTTTTGTTGAGAAGCACGATTTGTAGAGCTATTTCTGGATGCAAATGAAAGGGAAGTAGAGAAATTACATTTTACCTCTGCAATTTTTAAAACTTCATCACTTCCCTCCTTCTTCTTCCATCCAGTCTCCTTCGTTGCAGTCGTTGAAAATATAATAATATGAAAAAGAGGGAAATATGAATGAAGCTAAAAATAGCAGACATCTAAGTATTCTTACTATTTTCATTTTCTTGACAGATAAATTATCTTTAGAAGGATAAAAAAATATGCAGAACGTGAAAAATTCAAAAAAATTACAAGTGCACTTTTTAAAATATTTTTTATAAAAAAAGGAAAAACATGAGAATCTAATCTCAAATTTTGAGATTCTTAAGCTATTAATTATTTATTTATTTAAAAAAATGCAAGAAATTTTAAGAGGCATGTTAATCGTTAATTATCATAAATATGAAAGAATTTGAGAAATTTTTTTTGAAAAATCGCCAATTTCTACTTTTTTCGAGTTCAATGTTATTCGCAATCGCTAACAGAATTTAATTAAATTCTCCCCATAAAATGTAAATTATGTGTGGATAAGAGACAGCTTTTCTCTCCTCTTTTTCAGTGTTTTTCACATAAATGAGAACAGATTGAAAAGTTTGTTTGCGCTAGAGTGGCTTGTAGTTTGGTAGACGTGCAAAATCCAATATTCAATTCGGCAGTAGCATGAAAACTAGGATGAAACCGTTTCATTGACTCACCCTCTCTATTTTTCCTCTTTTTCACTCTCTTCTATCATTATTTTTTTTTTCCCTCCTTTCGCGAATAGTGTTCTTGTCTCTTCGAATCCCGTACACAGGCCTGCCCACACACATACACACACATATACACACATATATAGTGCACAAAGTGTGGCATTGTTCTTGCAAACTACCGATTGTAGAACCGTCACTTGGGGGAGGAAACTTTACCATTTTTTTCTCCCCTTCAAATGCCATTTCCTGTGATTTTTTTTTACCTTCACTTTCTGTTGAATCATGAAGTATCCAGTCGACATATTACACGAAATGTCTACCTGTTATCGAGAATAATCCAATTTACGCAAGTTCCATTCTCAAATAATCACTCGAACAAGAAAATATACTCTCGCAGAGCAAAAAAAAATTTAATAATTAAATATTAAAGAGAAAATGAACAGAAAAAATGAAGAAAATAATATTTTCTCATATTTAATATAGTTTTTTGACTTATGAAAAAAAAAAAAAAATGTTTTCTTATACTTAATACATGAAATGTTTCCTTACATGATGAATATTATGTAAATTTCGCCACTAAACCTTCATTTTGGCTTAATTCGTTAAAATAATATTTTCTTATACTTAATACACATAGTAAAAGGTAGAGCACATATTTAAAATTACATTAAACATATAAATGTCAGACGTAATAATTTTATTTGGGACTATGTGTTCGCACATTTCTTCAAGGTATATTTATTTATGTTTATTTATAATTACTTATTGTAATTGGTATGAATTTTAAATTATATATCTGTTTGCAAACACATAGGTTGCTTGATGATGTCAGAATAACAATGACGAAACATCGCATGTTTAAAAATAAAATGTTTTGAAAGAACACAATTAATTTTGGTCTACAACATCCTGAACATTCATTTAGTTATATTTAATATGTGAATATACATTTAACGTTAAATATATATTTGCATGATGAAGTAAGTGCTGTGAATTAGCATAGCACTTACGCCCCTTTGATTCTAAGGCAACGATATAAATTCCACTATGAAACCTTCATTTAGGCACAATTCGTGAAAATAACATTTTTTTTAGATTTAATAAATTAAATGCATTAAAGTGCTTACGTTACAAAATAATTCAGGATTTTTTTTTGAGGTTGAAAGGCTTCACAGAAAAATTTGAAAAAATTCACCAACAATGTAGACATTTTCGAGGATTTTCTCAAATTTTTTCAGAATTTTTCATCAAGTCCTTCACTCCGAGAAAAATTCCTGGATCATTTTGTTATGTAGGTCCATTTTGCCCCAATTTCCCCTATTACCATTGAACTCTCTGTATCATTGAACAAGTAGTGAAGTAAAATTTGCAATTCAAAATATTCCATGTCACTCCACAAGTAGTTGATGTATTTTTCGAAAATAAAACACGAAATAAAGTAAATAAAGCTATATAACTTTATCTCAAATGAAATCTCATGCACTGGATTTTGTGTATTTTTCAACTTTTATACACTCGAAATCACTGGGAATTGACAAGGCTGGATGTAAATAAGTTTACACACTGGTTAAGTTAGTGTGTGAGCTATTAATAGAATTATCGGGTTGAAAATTGAAAAAAAAAAAAAAGAAGAGTGAACAAAAGCACCATTGACCACATTTATAAAGAGCCAGAACGAAAATCCAAACTGCCACTTAAAGTAATTCTATACTGCTTTGCACTAGTCGTTGAGTGTAAAGCAAGAAATAAACAGAAAAATCACGCAAAAATTAATATTTATCATTGAAAACCTAATTCTCGGTCTTTAAAGCAGATTTGAAGAATAATTGAGGAATTATATTAATTGTTTGTAATTTATTACATAACCACTGGAAAACAATCATTTATTACAAAGTTATGAGACAGTCAATAATTTTCATATTGGATCGTAAATTTTTTTTTTCTTTTTTTTTCTTTTTTTAAGACACTTTTCAGATTTTAATCTTTTGCCTACACCGAGAAAAATGTTTCCTTAATTTAAGAATGTGCAGTCACTTAATTTAAGAATATGCAGATCACTTAAATTAAGAAAGAAAAAGTCACTTGATTTAAGTGAGAAAAGTCACTTGATTTAAGTGAGAAAAGTCACTTAATTTAAGTGCGAAAAGTCACTTAATTTAAGTGAGAAAAGTCTCTCAATTTAAGTGACTTTTACTTTCTTAAATTAAGAAAGGAAAAGTTACTTGATTTAAGTGCGAAAAGTCACTTGATTCAAGTGCGAAAAGTCACTTGATTTAAGTGAGAAAAGTCACTTAATTTAAGTGCGAAAAGTCACTTGATTCAAGTGCGAAAAGTCACTTGATTTAAGTGAGAAAAGTCACTTAATTTAAGTGCGAAAAGTCACTTAATTTAAGTGAGAAAAGTCTCTTAATTTAAGTGACTTTTACTTTCTTAAATTAAGAAAGGAAAAGTTACTTGATTTAAGTGCGAAAAGTCACTTGATTCAAGTGCGAAAAGTTACTTGATTTAAGTGAGAAAAGTCACTTAATTTTAGTGACCTGCACATTCTTAAATTAAGAAAACATTTTTCTCTGTGTAACCTGAAAAGTGCGAAAATCTGCATTAGTCCATAAGCCACTGTGTTATTTTTATTTCGTTTTTATTTATTATTGACCAAACACAAAACGATCAATTGATCAGAAATTTCACGAGATACTTAAGATTTATATAAGCTTTCAGTTGAAATTTATTTAAGATTTTAATCTTTAAGGTAATTCTTGTGGTTCGGGCAATCTATTTTCCCTTTTCGATTTTGATCACTTTCGATAGAATAGCATGAAGAGATTTCAAAAACATTTAGTTTACATCAATGGCGGCCATATTGGTAGTTAAAATCCGAGGATCCTCCAATTCCAGTCCTAGACACTGGGACAGCGTGAGTCAAATGCGAAACAATATTGAATATTCATAATATTATTTATTAACAATTTATCATCTTGGCATTAAACAAATAAATTCATTAATAAATTAATTTTTATTAATAAATTTTTTAAGAGAATCAAATTTCGGAAAAAATATGTAATGCGCAAGTAGGATTTGAACCCACGACCCTCTGACCACTGAGCTATTGCGAGTTACTATATTTACCTTCGAATTTTGGACATCGTTCTAGTATCGGTAAAATGTTGAAAAATCGAAATAGTTATAGTAATTATAATAACTAAAAGGAAAAAAAAAATATAAATCGATCATTTGAACCTGCCACAAGGATTACCTTAAACTTTTCCCAAATTTTCAATTAAACATCAACACTTTGTGTGCGTGTACAAAATTAACTTGGATTGTTAACTACTGTAATGATGTAATTAACTGAACGGGTAATTGGCGGTTTTCATGAGGTGTAGAATATTATCATTTATCAATTGAAAAATTACGTAAAATCAATGAACAAAAAAGCTCCGATGTATTTCTCAATTTCCATCTCAATTAACAGCTGCATCATTGAATTTTGCTGATGCTGTTTCCTATGGGAGGAGGGGGGGGGCTCCCTTTCGCGACTTTAAATAGTGTTATAATGTTTCGATAATTGCAAATGCAATTACTTCAATCAGAAAATTACATTCAAAATAGAGGAACAAAGAGGAGATGGAAGAAAATACGATAAGCAATTAGTGGAGGTGAAAAAAAAAAAAAATCAATCAACTAAACGCTGGAAAATTCTAAATCCAATTCGACTACTCTGTCTCCATTTAACCCGCATTCGTCACTGGATGAGAGAAAAAATAAAAAAAAGGTGAAAAAATTAACTCTGTCGCTTTTAGAATCGATTCAAAAAAAAGGTCAATGCGTCGAGCACATTTTAGTTTCTCATGAAGACTATTTAGATTTTTTTTTAACACTGAGGATTTTATTTGTGGATAATTTTGTTCTTGATAGACTCAAAAGAACAATATAAAATCCAATGAAACTGATTTTTGATATGTTTGTGGGTAAAGGAAGGCTTCCGGAGTTTAGAGAAATTTTTTGGAAAATAATTTCGAAAAATTCTGAAAAATCTCAAATATTAAAATAAAACTGTTTTTTAAAATTTTTCTTTCTCTGTCGCATTTAGAATTGATTCAGAAAAGCTCAATGTGTCAATAAAGCAGATTTTAGTTTCTCATGGAGAAAATATTTCATTTTTTTTTCTTATTGGATTTGAGGAATTTGAAGAAAAAAAATCGAAAAAAATGAGGAATAGAAAGAAAAATTCAAAAAAAAATAGAGAAATTTAAAAAAAAATAATTTAGAAATTCTGAAAAATCTCAAATATTAGAACAAAATTAATTTTCCATTTTTTTTCTCTCTGTCATTTAGAATTGATTCAGAAAAAGCTCAATGTGTCAAGCACATTTTAATTTCTCATAAAGACTATTTAATTTTTTTTCAACCCTGAAGATTCCACTCGTGGATAATTTCATTCCTGATAAATTTAGAAGAACAATGAAAATAAATTAGTGAGAAAAACCCAAATTTTTGGAGAATAGGGTCAAGCAAGCTGAAGATTCCTGGAATTTTTCCAGTATCTCGTACACATTAACAGATAAAAACTTCTGCATTCTTATGATTCTCATATTTTTTTGCTAATACCTCAGTTGAAATGTTTTGTTAATATTTGCGCGTTGACACTAATTAATATCTCAATTATCATTCTTCACTGCTAAAAACTGTTGGTAATTCATCAGAATGGAAAAAAATTTGACTAACGAGTAGTCGTTAATTTTTATATACGACTTGCACGTGTTCCCTGGTTTATTTTCAGATATCTCTATCTTCATGAAATAAAAAAAATAAAAAAAGGATTTTTCTCTCTTTTTTTTCTGCACTCTTCTCTGCAAACTGGAGTCGAATTTACTCGACTGGAATGAGTGGGCAGAGTTTCATCGTGGAAAATCGAGGATAATCAAATTATGTGAATGATTCTTTGAATTTATTCTATGAATATTCATGAAATGACCTGGGTGAAAAGCACAATGTTTCATTTTTTTAAAGAGGAGTGTGATAAATTTTTCATTAGTTCTGCATTTTACTTTGCATGGATAATTGTTTTTAAGATATTTTCAATTTTATTGCAGAAAAATAGTAATAAAAACGTGAATATTTTGAAGTCTTTTGTTCTTCGCTCGGATCGTAAAAAAAATATTTTAAGAAGCGATCAAATAATAGTTTTCTTTGTGTGTGTATGTGTATGTCGACGTTTCACCTTCACCAATTTTACTAGTGTGACTCTAAAATAAATATGACTGGAGTGGTACGCATGTGGCTATAATTTATTAAAGACTCGACGAGTCACACGAAACACATTATTCATTTGGTTTTGATCTTCTCGTGGACATGAGCCTCGTGAAATGCTATACAGCAAGAATAATTTGATTCTCTGCGCTTTTTCGGTTCTTTTCGTGTATGAATAAGCTATATAATGCAAAAATTTATTTGAAAATATTGCAGTTTTTAATAAATGAGAAATAAAAAAACACAATTTATTAATAAAATAGGAATAATTTATTCATATTTGAGAGAATTATAATTTTCTTGATTCGTTAATTAAGAAAGCGTTAGCATTATATATACTATGGATACTATATATATTATATAGGGGAAAATGGACACATTTGAGTTTTTATGCATATATTATGAAAAAATCTTGAAATAAATGGAAATATTGGAGATACATTTTTTTTGATGGTTCAATTAGAAAGCTGAGGAAATTTCAGGCCAAAAACAAGTGCGAGAATTAATTTTTTTTCAATTTTTCGAGAATTCGATTTTTTGGAGCATCTTTGAGGAGTAAACGCCTTTTGATTCGTGAGAAAATTCAGTGTTTTGGAAATATCTCTGGTTCTATTGGTCGTAGCGACCTGGGACTAATTTTAAATGAAAGGTGAGATCATTTCCCATCGATTTATGGGGTTTTGAATTCAAAAATATCGATTTTTCATATAGTTATAGCGCAAAATCCGATGATCATAATTTTTCACAAAAGTTCCCATAATTATTTGAAAAATCGATATTTTTAAATTCAAATCCACAGAAATCGATGGGAAATGATCTCAGCTTTCATTTAACATTGGTCTCATGTCGCTACAACCAATAGAACCAGAGATATTTAAAAAAAAACGAATTTTTTCAAAAATCGCAAGAATTTTATCCAAAAAAAAATCTCATTCTCAAAAAAAAATTGAAATTAATTCTGGAATTTGGTATTTGCCTAAAATTTCCTCAGCTTTTCAATAGAATCATCGAATAAAATCTATCTTCCACTGTTTCATTACAATATCCATTTTGCCCCACTTTCCCCTCTATTATTCCATACATAGTCATAAATAAAAAAAATATATCTTTCCATATTTATTTTTTAGTAAAAAAAATTTTCATCCTGTTCTGTTTTTCATGAAAAATTGAATTGCGAAAGAAATAAAGGGACAAATAGAAGAAAAAAAAAACATTAATTTACTCTGCCCGAAAATTCATTCACTATTATTTCCAATGTTTAAAATTAAATTCTGAGGTGAAAATAAAGCGACTGTATAAGTCACTCACTCAGTTAAATGAGATCTCGCACGGATTTTCACGGCTAGTAAATTTATTCGAATTTCTCACTCAGTCGATTCCATCCTCCACTCTCGTCTCAATTCACTAAGTGCTTTTCGTCTTTTCACCTTTGACTAGAATATATATTTTTTTTCTTGCTCTTCCTCATTTTTTTTCACCATCTCTCTTCATTCTTTCTCTCTTTTTGTCTATTTCCTCTTTTGACTGTAGTTCAACGCCTGTAGAGAGTATTCAACATTGTTCAGGTCAAATGATTATGTTCATAAGCCCCTGGCCTGTTGCCCGTATTTTTCTCCTCTTCCATAGCCTGAATTCTGAAGATAAGAATGAAATGAGAAAGAAGAGGCAAAAAAAAAAGAAAATAATCCGAGGACATTGTCGTTTGGCATGAGTTTAAATTGTCGGTCGTAATAACGTAACAATACTTTGGAGGCTGTGTGTGTGATTAAACATTAGAGAAACTAGGAATATTAAAATAGTCATTTTAAAACTTTTCTTGAAAATCTACAAATGTTCAATGTTGAAAAAAAAAAAATTCCAATTTCCCAGACAATTTAAGGAGAATTTTCATAAGAGTGACATTCAATTTTTTTTTTTTTTTTAATGGAAAGATGATTACGAAAATTTGAGTTTTAGAGGAAAATTCTGAGGAATTGATGAGCCTTAAGTCGAAGTAAAACGGAAATTTTACAAGTTATTTGAATTTTCAACTGAACATGAATATTCTGAACCAAAATGACTTGAATTTTCAATTTTTTCTTGATTTTTTTCCTGATTTTTACCAAATTTTTAAAAAACAATTAAACTGAAATCTATAAATTTTGTTGATTTTTAGATGAAATTATTTGAAAATCGATGATGTACTTGATTTCTCAATGACGAGATTATCTGAATACTTGGCACGAAAAATGGAGACGAAAATTTCCAAGTGTTCATCTTAATAGCTCCAAAAACTATTTTAATAATAATGGAAAATTGAAAGGTTTTTTTTTTAAATTACAACACTAAAAGATTGTCAATTTGGGACGTTTCGCTTATAATTTAAGCATCATCAGGTTCTGTAAACCAAAATTACAAAATTATCACTTTTTTCAAAATAATATAAAACCAATGCAATAAATGTCTATAGCAGAGATCGGCAAGAAAAAAATTCGCATTTTTAATTTTTTAATTTTTTTCATTTCTGTAATTTCCATCGAAAAAATTTTAATTAATTTCTTGATGAAAAATTTGGATTTTCAAATTTTTCATTAGTTTGAAAATTAATTTTTTTTTTTTAACAATTTTGATTACTATTGTAATTAAAAATTTGACTGATGAAATTTTATAATTCTTTTTCTTATTCGAAATTTTGATTCTTTCTCACTTATTAATTGATTGAAAAAATTAATTTTATAATAAAATCAACGCTACTATGTTTAATCTTCCCAAATATAACCGTCTTTCATGCAAAAATTTTGAGTTGAGAGTGTTAACTAAATGTAACACAAATAAGAACTTATAATTTAATCCAATCTAAATGACGCTTATATGACATTTATAATTCAATTTAACTAATAAAAATGTTGATAAGTTTAATAAAAAAAATAATCATGAAATTCCATCAGTCAAATTTTAAATTACAATAGTAATCAAGATTGTTGAAAAAAAAAAAATTAATTTTCAAACTAATGAAAAATTAAAAAATCCAAATTTTTCATTGAGAAAGTAATTAAAATTTTTTCGATAGAAATTACAGAAATAAAAAATTAAAAAATTAAAAATGCGAATTTTTTTTTGCCGATCTCTGATCCAGAGCTCCTAAGGTTAACCTGACTCTTTCAGCAATGACATTGATCAGTCTCAGATATCAGCTATACTCAAGCAATTAAATGCAAATTACCTCGAAATTATCAGTATCTTATCAAATTGTTATTTTAAAAAAAAAACCTTCCAATTTCCCATGATACTTCGAATAAATTATCAACAACATGGAAATAAATCCGATTATTTTAATAATTTCAACTGCAATAATTCAATGTTCTTCTCAGTAGAATCAATTCCAACAAAAAAAAGGAAACTTAGCTAATTGCATGTTTCCACTTTCTATTAAGGATGATTTATCCTTTTATTAACAAGTACCAAAGCATTGCCTCAAACTCAGAACTCTGGTGAACTTTCCTCAAGTAACAATTCCACGACAAAGGAATAGGTAAAACACACAAGAAAACTGTGTATAAACTTTGACTCAGTAGCTCAAAGAAAACAATGAGAAGTGAAATAGTTCTGAAATTGTAACCTCGACTTTTTTTTTATCTGATTAAAAAAAAAAACAAAAAAAAAAACTTGCACAGTTTTTTCCGGTAAAGGTTGAAGAGAAGAAGAAAAAAAAATGGATAAAAACCAGTGAATCTATCTCAAATTTATATTCGTGTATTCATGGCAGCAGCCTCTCTATCACGATGATACAATAAGCAGCGAGTGGGCGTTCTGCCCATTCGAGTGTTATCACGATGTCTAAAGAATTTCAAATATCAGTGGGAAAAAAATAATAAAGAGAAATATGAAGTGAATGAAGAAACCCAAATGATATAAACTAAAAATTGAAAAAAAATGTTAGCCTGTTTTTTCTACGTCACAAGTTCGTTTATTCAGTTCCGAAGGATTGTTTGCATTTTTTAAAACGTTTATGGTTAAACATACGAAAATATTTTCTTTTTGGTAAAAAAAACTCTGAAGAATTTTGTTTGGAATTTTTTTTCGCTTTTATTAAAAATTCTTTCGTCAACTTTTAGTCGCTTTTTCCATTCAATTATGATCCCCCCCCTCCTTCAATTGTTCATTAATCCCCAGCACTCTCAGTTTCTCGAGTGTAAGTGCCCAATTATCATGTTTTTGCCTGCAAACGACCCTTATGAATTAATCTGCACTTTCAATTATGAACTCGAATGAAAAAAAAAAGGAAGAAAAAAAATTTCATGCAAGAACATTGAATATCAGAGGAGAACACTGTTATCATCCAATGATTTAGCATTTCTCTTCTCTTTTACTTTATTCACACAGTGAATCATTCGTTCTCAACTTTTGCGACACAGTAAACCTACTAGTAGGGTACTTTTCAAAAAATGCCTCTCAAGCAACTATCCCTCCGACTTTTTCCTTTTTTTTCCTTTTTTTCTTTTGTCAGACTGAACGATTCTCTACTTTGCGAAGTTAGAACAGCACATCTCACATCTGGCTAAAGGAAACCAGATGACATTTTTCAAGTGCACTCTCAGGATCTTGAAGATAGAAACTATCCATTTTATTCTTTTGTCAGATGGATCTTGTACTACTACAGTTGAATGTAAAACTTTATTTGAAATTCTTTTTTTGGGAAAATATTGATGCATGTCCAATCGAAATATCGAATTTTACTCGAGTCACCTGTCTTTTGGAGAGAGATAAAGGAAAGGCATTTGGAGACAAAAATATTACTGCAGTGGAATAATAATTAATTCTTGATGTTAGTAAAACTTTTTGCATTAAAGCTCAAGAAATTTGTGTACTTCCGTAGTTACACTTGTAGCAAGAATTTGGGTCAGAGTTTTGAGGAGGTGAGGATGGAAAGAATGTGGTTGGGCTCGACAATTAAAATTCAACCATTACTTAATTTGAGAAGAATAATAAACAATAAAAAGAGGTCTAAACAATTTTAATAAAATAAACAATTTTAAAAGAGGCAATAAACTAAAAAATTCGAGAAATTAAAGGACAATTCTCAATCATTTTCAAGTATCACACGTGCAAGCCATAAAACTACACAAAAAATTCCTTATAGAATTATTAGAATCCAATTCTTATACATTTTATTAGAATCCAATGTTTCTATATTTTACTCTCAGATTTTTAGAACCTTGAACACTCAGAAATCCTCCTGACCAGAGATCGGCGAAAAAAAAATTCGCATTTCTGATTTTTTAATTTTTTTTTATTTCTATAATTTCCATCGAAAAAATTTTAATTACTTTCTTAATGAAAAATTTGGATTTTTAAATTTTTCATTAGTTTGAAAATTAATTTTTTACTTTTTAACAATTTCGATTACTATTGTAATTTAAAATTTGACTGATGGAATTTCATAATTATTTTCTTTATTAAACTTATTAACATTTTTATTAGTTAAATTGAATTATAAATGTCATATAAGCGTCATTTAGATTGGATTAAATTATAAGTTCTTATTTGTGTTGCATTTAGTTAACACTCTCAACTCAAAATTTTTGTCTGAAAGACGGTTATATTTCGGAAGATTAAACATAGTAGCGTTGATTTTATTATAAAATTAATTATTCCAATCAATTAATAAATAAGAAAAAATCAAAATTTTGAATAAAAAAAAAGAATTATAAAATTTTATCAGTCAAATTTTTAATTACAATAGTAATCAAAATTGTTAAAAAAAAAAATTAACTTTCAAACTAATGAAAAATTTAAAAATCCAAATTTTTCATTAAGAAAGTAATTAAAAATTTTTCGACGGAAATTACAGAAATAAAAAAAATTAAAAATGCGAATTTTTTTTTTTGCCGATCTCTGCTCTTGACCAATGGAAATTAAAGTCTACCAAAATCCTCCAACTTCAAGCAATTTTATCCTCTCTTAGAAAGTAACTTCAAAATAAAAAAATCAGATCCAACCAAGACTTCGTGAAAATTAGACAATTTGTTCTAATCATCCTTCACATTGAACCAAAAAACTGTTAAATCTAATGAGCTTCAGTGTACTTTTTTGTATTAATAATTAAATTCCACAGAATTTGATTTTATCGAACGTGTATAGATTATTTATTAATTCGTGACATCCCTTTAACGACAATATCAGTCATAGAAGCTAAGCGTTTTATGACCCATATGATCGTTAAAGTGATCTCATGAATTACTAGACGATAGAATTCATTTCCATGTTGATAGTAATTCAGAATATCATAGAAACTTGAGAGCTTCAATAAAACATAGTGCTTAAATACTAAGTGATTGTCAATTTGCTGCGTTTCGCTTATAATTCAAGCTTCTTCATAATCTGTAAACCAAATAGCATGAATTATTTGCTTGTTCAAATTATCAAATTTTTTTGTTGCATGTTTTGTGAATGTGCGAATTTCTTTCATTAAACCAAACATCTACTCCTTTCTTGTTTCATTGCCTAATAGGAATTGTTCTCAGAAGACTTTGAGCATAGATTCTCATTGCCCCTCTGATATTCTCAGACTCATAGAATAACTTTCCAAAAGATAATATCGATCAAATTTGAGTATTGGTGAACTGTCAAAGCCTTCATCGAATAAAACAGTGTAAGCAATTAAACAGAGTTTACCATTAGATCACATTGTGTTGTACTACCAGTGAAAATGTCCACTCAGTTCATCAATTCAATTTTCTACACAAGCATTCTGTTTAAACAGGATCTGATAGAGTCACGTAATATCATTAGATCTTTAGATTCTCATGTACTTCAAGCCTATAGTCATTGGATAGTATGCCAAACAGTTTGAAAGCATTAGGTTTACGTGGATTATATAAACCAAGCGCCAATACTAACCTCACTCATACACACACACAAAGGTACAATTGCCAAACAGTGAGGCTAACACGAAACCATCCGCCTGCTGTGATATCAGTAGTATCTCTGAATTTGTCTGTATATATATAGAACATCTATTCTTCCTCAATGCTCAGGTGGTTCTGACTGGCAATGAAGGGGATCTAACAGGGTAGGATGAGTTTACACTGAAAATCGTTGGAATTCGCTGCTCTGCGGCTCTCGCACTGCAGTTTGAAATGCATTGGACGATTGGTCTTAACAATTCAATACAGGTGTTAGCCATTTCATCGAATTTGCAGCTATTAAAAATGGATTAGGGGAAAATTCATTGACTGGGTGACGTGTAGAGAAAACTCTGACTCTACATTTGATTAAGAACTAGAATATGACGCGAGCGTCTTCGAAAAAATTCACTAACAATGTTCACATATTGAAGCAGAGATCAGCGAAAAAAAATGGCATTTTTTAATTTTTCAATTTTTTTTTATTTCTGTAATTTCCATCGAAAAAATTTTAATTACTTTCTTAATGAAAAATTTGGATTTTTAAATTTTTCATTAGTTTGAAAAGTAATTTTTGTTTTTTAACAATTTTGATTACTATTGTAATTTAAAATTTGACTGATGGAATTTCATAATGATTTTTTTTATTAAACTTATTAACATTTTTATTAGTTAAATTGAATTATAAATGTCATATAAGCGTCATTTAGATTGGATTAAATTATAAGTTCTTATTTGTGTTACATTTAGTTAACACTCTCAACTCAAAATTTTTGTATGAAAGACGGTTATATTTGGGAAGATTAAACATAGTAGTGTTGATTTTATTGTAAAATTAATTATTCCAATCAATTGATAAGTAAGAAAAAATCAAAATTTTTAATTACAATAGTAATCAAAATTGTTAAGAGAAAAAAATTAACTTTCAAACTAATGAAAAATTTAAAAATCCAAATTTTTCATTAAGAAAGTGATTAAAATTTTTTCGATGGAAATTACAGAAATGAAAAAAAATTAAAAAATTAAAATTGCGAATTTTTTTTGCCGATCTCTGCGAAAAAATTATAATTAATTAAAAACGAATGTAAAAAAATTGAAAATCCACTTTAATTATTGATTGCCGAAAATTGTGATAAATTTGTGGGCATTTCGATGCATCAATGGCCATGGGAAACGTCACAGCAAGAGTTGTGAGATCATAATCGTATTCCATTAATTAGACTGACGTGTGTAATTCTTCGTGCAACTAAATGCCCATATATTTACACAAAACGATGAATTTCATTGAGGCCATTGATTTATTGAATCCATTCAGGAAACAGAAGGTTCAACGATATTCGGTGAATACTGTCACTTCTCGTATTCTCATGTTGTGGGTAATTTAATGTAATTCATGTTATCACAGTTGACTCACTGTAGTATTGTATAACGGATAATCTCTCAGTCCAATGGACCAAAATCCTAACTTCTATTTCTGTTATTTATACTTTGACTCTTGTGTGTTTATCAGGCAAAAGTTTCTGTATTTGTCTCTATTTTGTTTAGAAAGTAAGCCGGAGGCGGTTTTGCGGTGATGACTATGAAAGTTGAAATAACCGGAGGATAAAATATGAAATCAGGCCACAGGACCTGTAGCGACATATATATATTTTTTAATTTATTAATAAATTAAAAGCTCCAGTCGCTCACTGAATTAAAAAGAAAAAATAATAAAAAAACGAATATTGAGCCAGAGATTTTTAAATTATTCACGGTTGAAATGTTCATTTCCATGACAGAATCGAAAGAAGATAATAATAAAGAGAAGAAGAAAATAAAAAAAGCAATAGACTTCCAATACTCTGAATTTATATCAACATTGCAATTTTAAATATTCAATAGAATTATATATTTAAAAATAGAAAAAAATTGAATGAGGTAGAAGTAATAAATTTTGATGCCATGTGTTTCAAACAGTTTTTCCTGACATATGTTTCTTTTCGCAGTATGCAAGAGGAAAAATAGTAATAGTAACTTGCTTGAATAATATTCAAAGAGTTTTGGAATTCTTATTATTTTCTCTTTTTATTCATGAATACATTTGTTCTATCTTGCATTTTTTTTCAGCAAATTTACATGCAGAGGTTCCATGAAAAATCATGAATTTTCACGCCCACGTAGAAATTAATGCCTTTTTTTTTTACATTTTATTTTTAAATCCTACTATTACTTTTAATTCTGAATAATATCCAACGTATAATTATCAATAATTTACAAGTGGATCACTTTGAATTTTCGAAGCGCATCAAACGCTTGAAATATTTTGTACAAATGATTTTCACTAAATGCCCACTGATTAAATTACGCAGAATTATTTTCATTAATTATTACTATTTGCAAATAATTTCAGCGTTAATTGCATTTTCAATTTAATTTAAAAGTTAAAAATATGATAAAAACATGAAAAATCTAGACTTTTTTAGTATTAAATGTGATTAATGATTCTCATGGCTGTTAAAATCGACTTTGGCAATCTATCGGTACTTATAAGAAGAGGCTTCAGTATTATATATATATCTTCTAAAAGTTTAACCCAAATCTTTCCCCGATAGCCAATTTATTTTCCCGATCAGAGAAGAGAGAGATGAGCTTTGCCCAATGACTATAAAAATTTTCACATATTAAATAAAATTTCAGTTGAGCTTTATCCGCATTTTTTTTCACACAACCCGTCAAATCTCATCCGTGCACCACATTTTTCTATCACCTCGAAAAGCTTTTTTTTATCAATTTTCAAAAGAGAAAAAAAAAGGACTTTCATCTAAAAATGGACTTTTCATACACTTTCTCGCTGATAAAAAGAAGAAAAAAGGCGAAAAAAAAAGGAGAAAATACGAAAGTTTCGTGGGGAAAAATGTGATCCTGTATTAAAAAGTTGCGGAGAGAATTTTTCATCAGTGGAAAGAGGGCATAAGTGAGGAGAATAGAAGGGTAAAAGTATAACGAGGGTTATTTAGATGCAACTGCATTTCATTTGGTCGTATGAAAGTTGAGTTTACTCATGTCAGAGATGAGTAAAAGTTTCTTTCATCATTTATGATTTGTGATATTATCTTCAAGAGATAGAGTACAGAGGCATTATTGTCTTTTTATTGTGAAAAATTTCTCTTATTTCTCGTGGATATTGAAATAGTTGGTTATTGATGAAGCGTAAGTGGAGTTATTGGTTGGGTTATTAGCAATTTTTCATATTTTATTCAGGAAGAATGAAGAAATGATGTCAGATTTTCATCTCACTTTCAACATCTTTTAGAAACATACGAGAAGAACCTCATTTTTTTAAACCTTTGAACACAAGAAAGATCAAAAATTAAATTATTCCCACTGCTTTCACCAAGGATTTCTCTGCTTTCCTCAAGGAAACACTCAGAGAAACCCAATTTTCTCTCGTCTACCTCTGAAATTCCATTTCTCCGACGTTATTAGGTAACGATTTCAACCCAATTTCATGAATAAACGAAGAAATATGAAAAGAACTTATTTTTCAACCAATTAAGGTTGTATTCCAGTTTACGTTCAATAAAATGGAGGAAAAAAATGAGGATTTGTTTCCAATTAATTGCCGATAATTCGGGATAAAGTGCTTTAATTTACGCGAAAAAGTGATTAAACTAGTCGAAAGTCATATCTTCAGCTTGTGAATATAATTTTTTTTTCTTGAATTTTTTTTACATTCATCTACTATCACATGCATGAGATAGAGAGAGAGGCAAATAGTTACGACTACCTTCTAATTAAAATTTCTCAATAACTATACGGTGAATTGAATATTTTTTTTTTCTATTATTTAGTTAAAATGCTGTTCTCTTCGCCAATAGTTTTTAAATAATGGGTCAACCCTGTGGTTTTTTAGTAATTTCGTTATTCCTGTCCGATTTAGGGCGTTTCATCCCCACCACCGCTATTTTCAGTAACTTTGATAATTCATATCTCATAAACTGCACGGACAAAAATTATGAAAAAATTCAGAAAAATGTAAAAAAATATCATCTTTGATATGGCATCAAAAAACAAGCGGTTAACTGCACTCAATCTCGCTGGAATACTTACTTAATTCCGCCAATTGCCAGCGTTTGCCGCATTTAGACCTTGAGTAAACACGCGGTAGGGCCAAATGCATCGAAACTAGTCCCTCTTACGTAGCCTGCCAAAACATTGTGGTATATACCAGATTACCACAAATTAAATTTATCAAACTGCTTCTGGCAGCATCTACGTTCTCCCCCCCCCCCTCCCCTTTCTCTTTCTGCGTTTTCCTCATTTTTGCTTCCAAAACGGAAACTTTGCCATCGTAAAAATTTTCGACTTGCATTTTTTGTCTGCAAAACACCTAAAATCATTCAAAAAATCGAAAAATCGTATTTAGAAAAAATTAAGTATATATATGTGTGTGCGGGTTATATTTCGCACCTACGATAAAAATTGTACCGAAAAATCTCATTTTTACTGTATATTCCTCGAGATAAATCCTGTTTCTTGACACTTTTTTTTTTATTGAAATCCGTTTAATCGTTTTTGCGATGTAATAAATTTTCGATGTTTTTTTATCGAAAAATTCTCTATCGATTTCATCAGCAATGAGTGACAACGTTTAACATCATATTCTCTAACCGCGTGAATTTTTTTCACATTTTTCCAGTAATTGGTTTTCGAGATATTTTGATTTTGATAGTTTTTTCATGAAAAATATTGTTTCCTCAATAAAAATCGAAATGATAAAAATGAAAACTTCAAATTTGGCGTCTACGGAATTGTTGTTAGGAATTTTTTCGAGATACAATCGATTTTTCAATTTTTTTTCCTTTTATTTTCAGTCATTCTTTTGTTTCTCCACGTATCAACTATTCTTCCCACGTTTTTTCATATCTAGCCTATAGACAAGAAGAGAAAAAAGAGAAAAAAGAGAGGGAGAGAGAAAAAAAAAGAGGGATAATCATCATTTTACCAGTGGCTCGAGTGAATGCACCTGACGAGGCCAAAAATTCATTCATTCGTGTGGAACCGCACGGACAGCAGTGCAGAAATTTATCGGATGGAAACTGAAAATGAATGCGACAAACGTGTGCAACGCACAAAATTAAAAGACCGACTGTCACGTTCTATTGGTCGATTGTTTCTTTTCATTGTTGCACATTTCACTCTTTTTTTTTTTTTTTTTTTCCTTTTTTTTTATCAACAAAATACTCTTCCTCACGTATATTTGTTTGTCATTTCATTCAGAATCTGGGGAGGGTGAAAAATGCAAATACATGTATTTAATGCGACATCACGCATTCGAACAGAGTGTTTACACATTCACGATCCACTTGTTTCTCCATTTGATTTGAATTTTCAGAGAGGATTATACTATTATTTTTTTATCGAGGTGAATTTAAAAAAAAAAAAAAGTGGTAAAACATGGGAATTTTCAATAAAACCGTTGGAAATTGATTTTTTTTGATGTTTTTGTTGAAAAGTCGAAAAAAATTGCGATGAAAAACATATTTTTTAAAATTAATTAAATTTTTTTTTTTATTTCTAAAAATTACTCAAAAAATGTGGAAATTTTTCTTTTTTTTTTAATTCGACATTTAAAAAAAAACGAAAAATTAATTTTTGCACATGTTTTCCAATGAAATTTTCCTCAGCCTCTCAATGAAATCATCGGAATAATCCTATTCCAACTAATTCCACCAATTTCACGCAATTATCACAATTAACTCCAAAAATTTTTCATTTTTGAATTAATCTAAAATGGTAAATTTGCCATTGACCTATTCACTCGCATTAAACATAATCCCCATTAAATCCTCACCGTCTCCATTAAATTGTGAAGCGATAAAAAATAATAATTTCCCTTTAATGACTCGAACAGAGTGATGAGCATGGGTTATAAAAGATTAAAAGTCCTGTTAACCACTTTACTGCTCTGCTACTTCTTTTTTTTTTTTCTTTTTTGTTTCTTTATCACGCGCACAAGTTGTGGTTTTTAATGCGAAAAGTGTATTAAGTGTATTTATCAAGCGAATTTAATTCAGAAGGTCAAAAACAAGGAAAAAAAAACAAAATGTATGGGAAGAGGCAGGAAATACAAGAAAAAAAAAGGAAAAAGTGCTAAAAAACATTTTAAAAAGGATTTCCCGACACTCGTCGAATGCAAACGAGTGTAATGAAGAAGAAAAAAAAATGAAAAAAAAATGAAAAAAAAAATATTCGCTGCGAATAAAAAAAAACTGGAGGACACCGGAAAGTTTTAGGCTCTTTTCCTGCAACCCATTTCCCCTCCAGTTAGTAGCCCTCATTTTTCTCCCCCCCCCCCCCCTTCCCTTCCTTACTGCAACCCCCCCCCCCCTTTTTTTCCCCATCCCCATCTTCCGTTCGTTAAGAGCACATTCACGTCATCCACTGCAGCATCTTCTCTTTTATAAAAATTTATTAAATCAGAACTTCATAAATTTTAATTAAAATCAGAAGTGCTGCAGCAATTAAATCAATGCGAAAGGATGAAGATGAAAAAAAAAAAGGGAAAGAAAGGGAAAAACGTGTCTGCTTTTTCCTATTAATTCCACTACATTGACTAACTTGGGGAGACTTAAAATTATCGCTTTTATTAGAGTTAAACTGCATTTGGGAAAATGGACTTTTTTTTCATACTCAAATCGACAAACCAGTGACCTGAAGGCTAATTCTACAGAGTTATAAAATTTTCCAGCCTCAAGGAGCTGAATACTTCCTATGATTTTTCTTTATGCGATAGCTTGATTTACTTTAAAATTGCGCAAATCAAATTTAAGGAATTTGGTTGAAGGGAAAAAAATGAGATAATATCGTCACCTTAAAAACAAAGAGGCTCAAGTACTATTTATAAGCATAGCACTTACGCCCCTTTGTTTCTAAGGCAACGATATGATGAGGAAGTTAATAGACATGTGATATTTTTTTGGATTTTTTTCAACGAATAAATTACGATAAAAAGAATTTTCGCAGAAATTTGGATTTGTAGTTTTTTTAATTTTCTAAATGTGCATATTTTTTTTTTTCAGTAATTCATTTTTTGAAGGGAAAAAAAAATTCAGATATTTTCTATTTTCAATAAGAACCGAAAAAAGCAGAAATCTGCAATTTTTTTTTTTTGTTAATAAATGAATTCTCCTAAAAAAATAAAAAAATATGGATATTTAAAAAATTAAAAAAAAACTCTGAATGCAAATTTTTTAAATATTTTTTTAATAATAATTTATTTGTTTTAAAAAAATCTCGAAAATTGTCACATGTGTGCTAATTTCGTATTCATTATTTTTAGTATAATGAGATGATTAAATTTTTAAAAACAGAAAATAATTAATCGTAGAGGAAAATGCCGAGTTTTAGTCTCGCCTCTTTTAAATTACCATATTTTTCATCAATCCACCAATATTGATGTTTCCCATTAAAACTGTTATTTCTCGATAAAATATTCTCTGAAAAAAAAATTGACAAAAATCGACTAATTTTTTATTTTTCCAGTAAATTCACCTCAATTTATCTCTGTGTTTATTTACATCGTGCAAATTTCAATGTTTAGAGGCTCAGAACAATGCTTGCAGTCAGTGGTTGTGTCAATCGATGCAATTCCCAGAATTCTTTTGCAGAGAGAATAGTGAATCAATAACAGCTGTTGCATTTTTTGTTATCCCAGGTCAATGATAACTGTGCCCTTGTACATTATGTGCTCTTAAATTTTTAATAATTTCCACAAATTATGTTATTAAGTCTGTCAATCTAAGAATCCAAGGTTTATACAGCTCGAGGAAAAATCCATTTTTTCTTGCTTCCGAATGGAAGCTATGTAATCATCAGAATTTTCGATTGTAATTTTTTTAATAGAAAATACTTAAAATGATCTAAATAGAGAGAAAATGATATTTTTAGCACGTGTCTGTCTATGTGTGCATAAAAGTCTCAATCTACAGCAAAACGGTTTTATAGAAAAGTTTCATATTTTGTGGAAAATTTCCTCTCGACAAACTCTATTTTTCAAGCTTTATTTGAAGAGAATCCGATCGATACTTTTTGAGATATGTTCATTTTTCGAAAATCAGTTTTTAATGGAATTTCTGGAAACTATTCAACTGATGTTATTTATACTCATATATTATCTCGAGAATTGTATCAGTTAGATGCCTGTTAATTTTGAGCTTATTTGCATGATTAGTTCTCGAGTTATTGGCGTTTTAATGAATTTTTCAAAATTTGATATTTTTATGATGGTTTGAAAAAAATTGTATCACTTCTATTCGAAAGCATATTGCTAAAGTATAAGTAGAAAAAGCTATATCAGTTTTGTAAGAAGCAGTTTCATGTGTAAGAGTTTATGAGACATTAAATTAGACCACGATGGAACGTGCAGCCATTACGAGAATGGATCAAATCCTTTTTTCACACATGAAAAGTCAGTCTGAAAATTCCAAGGTGGATGACGTTAAATTTTACTGCATTTCTTTGCCAGACGCTTTTATTCTACTTTTTTCTTTACGATTCTTACACTTTTTTTTCTATCTATTTTTATTCTCATGTATTTACACACACACACACACACACGCAGACACATACTCAGGTAAATAACGGTAGCAGATTTCACAGTGAATGACAGTAGCAGTTATATTTGCAGTGAGTTGTAGCATTCAGAGCTGTCACAGGCGTGTTGAGTGATAGATATTGTAAAATGTAAATATTAAAACTAATCAATTTTTTTATTTATAAGTCCAGAAAATTGTGAAAAATGAGTGAAAAAAGAGCATTTCATGTTATAAATTTTAAAAAACATAATTTTTTGGGGGATTTCATGTTTTTTTAAATTTTGAAAATACCGTTAAGGTAGTATCCCACAGTATAGTCGATAAAACAGGGAAAAATGAGGATTTGTAGGTTATTTCCCAATAAATTGCTCATAATTCGGGTAAAGGTGCTTTTGTTGGAGTTATGGGATGGGTTCTCAAATAAAAGCAGAGTAATTTATATTTTAATTTAATGATCTCTTTATTCAACACTCTCTTCTACACACGATGCGTACACTTCGACCGTTCACACACGTCTGCCTCGTGAGCCTTCGACTCAAGCGCTAGAGCGCTCTTTATACCGACAGATGGCAGCACATCCATTCTGGGGTCGGCAAAGTCTCCAAACCTTACAGCTTTAATTTACCCGAAAAAGTGATTAAACTATTGAAAAGTCATGTCTTCAGCTTGTGAATATAATTTTTTTCTCGAATTTTTTTTACATGAATCTCCTATCACATGCATGAGATAGAGAGAAAGAGGCAAATATTTACGACTACCTTATAATTAAAATTTCTCAATAACTATACGATGAATTGAATATTTTTTTCTTCTATTATTTAGTTAAAATGCTGTTCTCTTCGTCAATTGTTTTTAAATAATGGGTCAAACCTGTGGTTTTTTAGTAATTTCGTTATTTCTGTCCGATTTAAGGCGTTTCATCTCCACCAGCGCTATTTTCAGTAATTTCGATAATTCATATCTCATAAACTGCACGGACAAAAATTATGAAAAAATTCAGAAAAATGTAAAAAAATATCAGCTTTAATACAGCATCATAAAAATAAGGGGTTGACTGTACTCGAGTTCACTGGGGTACTACCTTAAACTCTCTTTCCCTTAGAATTACGAGGATTTTGATGCGCTCGAATAAAATCTAACTTACTCCCGCACAGAAAAAATATATATGCGAACATATATGTTACATATGAGGCATTCCACGCTATTTCACTCGATTTTGGAATGATGATTTTTGATTTTGTTCATTTTTGGATATGGTGTTGGAATGGCTAATAGAAGTAATTTTCAATAGCCAAAAAAAAAATATATTTTTTTTTCAAAATTTATGAACATTTGAAATTTCGAAAAAATTGTGAAAATGCGTATTCCACTCCGACTTTGAATGCTCCTATCTTGTTAAATATTAGTTCTATCGAAAAAGTGGAAGAATACTTTTTTGTGGGGAAAAAGTATGAAATTTCATTACAATTTTTTCCAAAAATTGAATAGCGATTTTTCTATTTTTTATCGATAATTGGAATAAACAAATTAATGGCAATTATCCCCTCGCACTCTTAAAAATCTGAAAAAAATATATGTTCAAGATTGATTTATTTCCGATTTTCCTGTAAATTTTTGTGATACTTCATCGGACCATTCGCGAGATATCGCTTTGAGCATTCAAAGTTGGAGTGGAATAGGCATTTTCACAATTTTTTCAAAATTTCAAATGCTCATAAATTTAAAAAAAAATTTCTTTTTTTTTTTTTTGACCATTGAAAATTACTTCTATTAGCCATTCCAACACCATATCCAAAAATGAACAAAATCAAAAATCATCATTCCAAAATCGAGTGAAATAGCGTGGAATGCCTCATATATAAAAATCATACGAAATATATGTGCGGCAAAAAATGTAATAATTGACCTACATTCCTGCATATATATATTTCTATATGCAGGAATATATTTCACAATATATGCCTGATATATATTAAATATTTTATACTTATATTCACTATATATTTCCAATGCTCTAGGGAAAAATGAAAATTATCTGATAAGTTAAGCCGCATATATGCCACATATATTCAAAATATATGCGGAATATATGTCAAAAGGATGTTCAATACTGTATTTTTAACTATATAATCGATTAAATACGTTCACGGAATTTTTAAATATTATTTTATATTTTCAATATTTTATTCCAAAGCAATGCGTTTCAATTCAATTCGGGCATTTCTGATTTTTTTCCGAGTTTTTCTCCTCTAGAAATTGTAATTTACTATAATTAGCTTCAGAAAGATAGGCATATTTGACATATTTATTCTTTATATTTTCACATATATGCGTGTACATATATAAATTTTCATGCAGGCTCTCACATTTTCTCCAGCAAAGAGACTCAAAAATGACTGAAATTTTTTGCTCATCCAAAAACCGAGAAAAAAAATCTTGTAATTCCAAGGAAAATAAATGCAATTAAAAGCACATCAAAGAGCATCAAAGAGAAATTCACAAGAGAAAAGTTTATGTTAAAAAAAATCTTGAAAACTCCACGATTACACTGTGAATCATTATACTTATCCACCATTAAGTCTGACGGTCTGGGATAACCGGCAATATTCAACATCGACGCTGAGTCTGGCGCGTTTATGCGATCGCGCATAAATAAGGGGATATTGTCACGCTCTTGCATTTGCCGCATAGTGCCCATGTTCAGCCCCAACAAGTATGAGTAAGATAGTGCCACTAGCGAAGCACTTGCAAAAGAGAGAGAGAGAAAGCAGAGACAAAGAGAGGTGAAGAGCATAAACAATGTACATACACTGTACATCAACGTGTGGCACGATAGCCGATTGGCTTATTGTCGTGGTTTTTCCTCGTGAGTGAAGTAAAAAAAGGAGGGGGGGGGGAGGTGGCGCATAAATACAGGCAGAGAAGCATACGTCTGTGTGTCCATGTTAGAGAGACAGACAGCTCCCCCCCCCCCCCTTGTGTTTTCCATTCCACTCGAGTTCAAATTCATTTGCCCCTCATTCCGTTGGCTATAGAAAAGAGGTGAAAAAAGGGGGGAGGGGGAGGGGTGGGAGAGGAAGAAAGAGAGAGTGGCAAACACACACACACACACACACAAAGGGTGACGAGGGACAGTGGTTAGGTATAAACGGGGGTGGAAGGATGGCACGCGCCACCAAGGCCTCTCTTTTTCTCTTTCTTTCTCTCTTTCTCTTCGCGATTTTGCCTTTGGTTTGTGTTTGTGTTTGTAGCCACCCCCTATCGTTTTCCATCCACCAACAAAACCCGATCGTGTCCCACACACGTTTTCTTCGGAAATACACTCCGATACAACTCGCCTGACCATGTATCCACCACTTCTACTTGTCGCCTCTCTCAAGTGGTTAGAGTACTTCAAGTATCAGACTGTCGCGACTGTGTTGAGTTCATGAGTATTTTTTTTTTTTAGTGGATTAGAATCTATTTTTTTTTTTGGTGTAGTTGATTAATTAATTGGTTCAATTGGATTAATTCGGTGGAAATGTGTTCATAATTGGGGGATTACAGTGGAGTATGAGGAATTAAGGGTAATTATGGGTTGTTTGTGTGTGTTTTTTTTGCAGGTTTTGTGATGTTTTTTTTAATGGAAGTGAAGAGTAGGTTTATCTTTGTTTGGAAGAAGTGCATGGTTCACTTGTGATATGGTGGAATAAAGTTTTTTTTTTACTGTGAACATTCGCACTTTGGCTGTTGCAAAAGTGCAGATAAAGAAATTTACCTTGGGATAGATAAACACCTTAAGACATTATATAATCGCTTTAAAAATATGAATGAGGATAAATCACTCGCCATAAATTAGGAAAATTGAGCGAAGATGTTGAAAATATTGTTTTTTTTTTGTTCTCAAGAAAAATTCGTATTTCAGGATATTTTTATAAAAAATTAGGGAAATTAGGACAAAATGGAACTGTTATGCGAAGTGATTCGGAATTTTTTTAAGAGTGAAGGCGTCTTCCAAAAAATTTGAAAAAATTCACAAAAAATGTCGATATATCGATGCATCTTCTCAATTTTTTTCAGATTTTTTCAGTAACTTCTTTCCCTAAAAAAAAAATATTCTGGATCGTTTTGCTCCAGTTTTCCCGACATTATTTTTTTTTAACTCTCCTCGATTTAACCTTTGACCCCCACGTGGTTATAAATTGTGACAGTTTCCTCGGGGGCTGACGTGTATATAATTCTACTTGTTTGTTTTCCGTGAAACTGTCAACGGAAACTAATAATTAAGTAGGCGAAATATTCATTTACTTATATTTATTTCAAAAGTAAACTAAAATTAAAGTTAAAATTTTTCCTCTTGAATTTGAAACTTGAAAGGAAAAAAAAAAAAAAAAACAGGGTAGTAGTTTTGAAACTACTGGGTTAACCGTGTGTAACTGCAATACGTACAAGCGTGCAGTTACGATCGAATTCTCCTATCGTTCTCGCGTGGAAATGCCCGAGACACGGCATTCATTTTATATATCTTAAAAATAAAACTTCGATCTGCTGTGTTAACCTCGCACCGAGAGAAGAAAAGAAAAAAATATAGGAAAAAAAAAGGGGAAAAAAAGCGCATAAATGAGAGAGCCTCTTAGTTATACCACTGAAGCATTCCTGAAGAAGTTCTTTTTTTTTTTTTCTTCTTTCATTTCTCTCTTTTCTTACGTATATTCCATCACTCAACGGAAGTTCAGCGGACGGAGATCCATTACCTCCATTAGGGCTCTCCGAACAGGAAATTATGATAAAATAATATACAAGAATAAAAAACGACTTTTTTCCCTTTTTTTTTCCTCATCTTATTAAAATTAATCGACAATTCAATTTCATTCATTCTCTCCCGAGATTTTTAAACTCTCGAGCTCAGAATTTTTCATGAGAATACTCATTTTCACTGTCGAGAAAGCCTCTCGTAAAGGAAATTTCATCTATTATCCTGATAATAAGATAATAATAATGATAAAATGAATTTGACGAAATAATGCACAATTCTCCATTTGATTGGACTTCAATTTGAAAAATATTCTCGAAAAATGTTTGAAAATTCTGAAATATCCCAAATATTAAAATAAAACTGTGTTTTTTTTTTGTATTGTTTCTTTTTTTTTTTTTCAATAAAATCAAAGCGCATACACTGTTAGAAAAAAAAATGGAAATTTCATAGACAATTTGGTGGGAATTTTCATAAACGTGATATTCAATTTTTTTTTAATGGGAAGATGGTTATGAAATCTTTGTGTTTCAGAGGAAATTCAAAGGAATCTATGAGTTTCAAGTAGAATTGAGACGGAAATTCTACAATTTTTTTGAATTTTCAACTGAACATGAATATTTAGAATCAAAATGATTTGAATTTTCAATTTTTTTGGGAATTTTTCCTATTTTTACTAAATTTTCAAGAAACAATTGAACTGAAATTGACGAATTTCATTAAAATCCAGGCGTGAAATCATTTGAGAATCAATGATTTGTTCATTTTTCAATGACTCACACAGGGAACAATGTTCTCTTAATTTAAGAATGTGCAGTCACTTAATTTAAGAATGTGCAGGTCACTTAAATCAAGTGCCTTTTCTCACTTAAATCAAGTGACTTTTTCTTTCTTAATTTAAAAAAGTAAAACTCCCTTAAATCAAGTGTGTTTTCTCACTTAAATCAAGTGATTTTTCTTACTTAAATCAAGTAACTTTTTCTTTCTCAATTTGAAAAGTAGAAGTCACTTAAATTAAGTGACTTATCTCACTTAAATCAAGTGACTTTGTCATTTTTAATTTAAGAAAGTAAAACTCACTTAAATCAAGTGTGTTTTCTCACTTAAATCAAGTGCGTTTTCTCACTTAAATCAAGTAACTTTTTCTTTCTTAATTTGAAAAGTAAAAGTCACTTAAATTAAGTGACTTATCTCACTTAAATCAAGTGACTTTGTCTTTTTTAATTTAAGAAAGTAAAACTCACTTAAATCAAGTGTGTTTTCTCACTTAAATCAAGTGCGTTTTCTCACTTAAATCAAGTAACTTTTTCTTTCTCAATTTGAAAAGTAAAAGTCACTTAAATTAAGTGACTTATCTCACTTAAATCAAGTGACTTTGTCTTTTTTAATTTAAGAAAGTAAAACTCACTTAAATCAAGTGTGTTTTCTCACTTAAATCAAGTGCGTTTTCTCACTTAAATCAAGTAACTTTTTCTTTCTCAATTTGAAAAGTAAAAGTCACTTAAATTAAGTGACTTATCTCACTTAAATCAAGTGACTTTGTCATTTTTAATTTAAGAAAGTAAAACTCGCTCAAATCAAGTGACTTTTTCTTTCTTAATTTCAGTGACCTGCACATTCTTAAATTAAGTGACTGTACATTCTTAAATTAAGAAAACCTTTTTCTCTGTGCAATTATCTGAAATTCCAGTAAAAATGTGACTTGTTTGAAATTTCCGTGATTTTCCACAAAAAATTCAGACGGAAATTTTTAAGTATACTCGTCGACGTTTTTCTTAAAACGCACCATCATTTTTTTTCCTAGCCAACTCATTTTCACTGCTAAAAAACCTCCTCGTAAAGTAAAAATCATGAAAAATCCTGAAGTCAATTGCTCCAGTTAGACTCTGAATTTTAGTCCACAGGAATTTCAGTAACTCACTAAATTAGAGCAATTTTCATTTCCATTATCACTTTTCCCGTCTCTTTTGCCCCCCGGAAACTTTAGCGAAAAGGGAGGAAATGTGGAAAAATCGAAACTATGCATTGCGGATTCGTTGGCTTTTACGCATTCGGCTGTGCAACCGCAGCCTTCTGGCAACAGTTTAATGCCGAGAGTTAGAAGGACAAAGGCAATCGTGGTGCACGAAAAGAGGGGAGGGGGGGGGGGGAGGGGTGGAGGGGAATGGACAATAAATGGCTCACTATGGTGAAGAGATGAAAGCAGAGAGAGAGACAGAGAGAGAGAAAGGGCAATTCAGCCACATGACAAGTAGAGTTTAGTAGGAGACAGCGTTTGCCGATCGAACTTAGGTGCGCGCTTACGTGGAAATTGCGGTTGAGCAACAAATTTCAACGGCTGAATGACACTGCACAATGAAGCGTCACACATAAGGCCACATAATATCCAGCCAGTTGATAACACATACATATGTACACAACTACATATGTGTGTATGTTGATAGTAATATATATTAGTTACTCTCTACACACGTGATACAGATAACCCACTACTCTCGGTTATATTCTAAAAGTTTGCAATAGTAATATAACAGTTTAAACGTTGTTGTGTTCAACAATTTATACAAATTCACGAGACTTCATTTCCTTGTATTCGCATTCTCAAAAACTTCGTGAATTATTCAGGGAATTTTTTTTTCGTTTTTGAGATTCGAGAGTTCAGATGTTCTTAATTTTTATTCAATTAAAAAAAAAATAGGGGGATATATTCAAATTTACTTAAAATTTGATGTCACTTTTATTCTTTATTTACTATTTTGGAAATATGTCGGAATTTAAATCGAAATAAAACCAAAAAAAAAGTGCTTTCATTTAAAGAAATATGAAATTTCCAGAAAAATCGATTTTTAAAATTTTTTTATTTAATGCATTTTGGAATCTGTTGATTTATTCCAATAAGTATATATAGATATATTGTTACCTTACAAAAAAAGGGGCGTTAGTGCTATATTTATACACAGCACTTACGCCCTTTTGTTTCTAAGGTGACAAATATGGAATAGTCCTATAGAAGATGAAAGAAATAAAATAATAATAATAACAATAATAATAATAATAATAATGATAATAATAATATGAGATTTTATTCTCATTCTTACCATCAATTTTCTTTAAAATATCTTGGAAACTAAGTTTTTATGAGAGGGTTAAATTAATTGCACTATTTCCAAAATATCGATTTATTAATTATTTTTAACGAGTAACAATTCTTTGGACTCACTTCTGTCGCCATTTTGGACTAAGTACTTTTTTTTCTCAAAATTAAATTATAATACGCTTTCAGTGCCTCTAGTGGTCTACGTAACACTAAGCGAGATGAAGCGATTTTGCCTTGAAACTTTTTTTGAAGCTCTAAAAGTTCTCTCTAAATGTGAAGATGGAATGAAATTGATTTGTCTGGAAATATCATGGTCGTTTCTTTTATTAGCGTCATTGCAGAAATGAAATTGTTGGAGACACAGAGTTTTATTATGTATGGTGGTGCAAAAAAAAGAGCATGAGCTATGCAGCCAAATTTTCATCTGTGGAAGAAGGTCATGGTTGAAATTGCTTTGGCAATGTAACTAGTTACGGGGAGAAGAGAGACATTACTTTATTGTCGACTCCGAGAGTCCAGTCGTCCACGGAGACAAACGCGTGAATCACTGATTCACGCTCTTTAGCTTTGTCCCTCTCTCTCTCTCTCTCTCTTGTTCTATCCCTTCTCCTATTTGCTATCTGCAGTTTGCAAACTATTGCAAACTATTCAGCAGCTTGCTGTGAAGTGCTACACATACTGAATAAATTCGGGAAGCTCTTGAATTGTTTCGAATTTACTTGATTTCAGCAGAAAATTCCGAAGAATTCGCGATTATTAATTAATTAATTTAAAATTACTTTTACGCGAAAAAAAGAGATTTTTTCTATTTTTTTTTTTTTATTAAAAGACAGAAAATTAATAGGGCTAATTTTCTTTTATCGTTGGAATAAAAATGGGGTGAATAAACACAGTTTTCCTGGATAAGTGGAAAATACCTGGTGTTTGAATATTTAGATACTAAAAAAATCCACAAGCCCAGTATTATAACGGAAAATTAATATTTCGAGGCAATTACTTTGTGGATACTGGATAAAATGTCGATATTATACACGTGAGCAGCGAATGATGAAGGGAAAAAAGGAATAAAGAGAATTTTTTTATTGTCAGGGGAGGAAAAAAAATTCAATAGTGAGGCAGAAATGCGAAAAGCGAATGATAATGAATGGAAAAAAAGAGGAATTATAACTTTTTTTTTTTTTTAAGATAAAAAAATGAATTAATTACGTAATTAATGTACTCAAATGGTGTTCAACGTGACAATGCAGCTACGTGGCATTTATTTGAAAGTGTTACATTGTGATAATGATAATATTGATTCAGTGAGATATTTTATGAATTTTAATTCAAAAACTTGATGTTTAAATATGAATATATTTGATGAAAAATATTATAGTGATATATTGATTTGAGGGTATGGCCGCAGTAGCGGGCATTTATGGAATTTCAGATGACCGTCATCATCATCATCCTCGACACCCACATAATGCGTGAGTTTATTTATTTTTTTTCCCCCAAATTTTTATCATGAAAATGATAAAATTGTTGAATTTTGGGTATGATATCGATTTTTTGGGTATGGAAATTACTCGAAATCGATGGAAATATTGGAGATAAGTTTATTCTGATAGTTTCATTGAAAAGCTGAGGAAATTTGCCATGGAAATCATATGTCAGAAGCTATTTTTTTGAATTTTTCAAAATTTCATTTATTAGGCAAGTTTTGAAGGTGAAATTTTTTTTTTTTTAATTTCAGTTTTTCGGGAATATCTCTGGTTCTATTGGTCGTAGTAACCTGGGGTTGATCTTAAATGAAAGGTGAGCTCATTTCCCACGAATTTAAGTGGTTTAAAATAAAATTATCAATTTTTCAAGAACTTATGGGGCAAAAACTGATTTTCAGAAAATGGCCCATAAGTTTTTGAAAAATTGAATTAAAAAAATTTGAAACACATGAATCCATGAGAAATGAGCTCACCTTTCATTTGGAATCCACCCCAGGTCGCTACGACCAATAGAACCGAAGATATCGTCGAAAGAGTGAATTTTTTCGATTTTCGAAAGAATCAACCCTTCAAAACTTGGCTGAAAAAGTCAAATTTTCCAAAAATTGAGAAAAATTAATTTTGACACATGTTTTTCGCCTAAAATTTTCTCAGCTTTCCAATGAAATCGTCAAATAATCTCTATCTCGAACCATTCAATTGGAATGCTCATTTTACTCCACCTTTCCCTAAATATAATGTAAAGAATTATGAGAACGACTGATCTAATCTCCTCGAAAACTCAAATTTTGAATTCACTTTACAACAGAAGGTAAAATTACCCGAAATTAGGGATAAATTTTATTTCTTATTCAAGAAGATTTATAACTGCAAAAAATCCGAAAAATCAGAGAGAAAAATGCAGAAACATTGGGTCCTCTGATAAAATGTGCCAAAAAAAAAAGAAGCATAAAAAATTATTTGTGTAATTCTATAGCTTGCACGTGTGGTACTTAAAAATCACTAAGAACTACCCTTTAATTTCTTGAATTTCTTCATTTATCACCCCTTCTCCAAGTGTTTAATTGAAAAGAATTTTTCGAACTCTTCTTTTTCCTTATTTCCCTCAAATTAAGTCATTAAGTAAAAGTCGATTTTTAATTGCCAATACCGAACAAATTCATTTAATTCCACGAGAACAAATCAATGCTTTCCAATCACGTATTACCACTTATTTCTCCTCGAAATCAGTTGAGGATATAAACCTCATTGAAATTCATATCCCGTTGTGAAATCATTATGATGAACCTACATACCCATTCGCCTGCAGTTATATTGCTGCAGTAAACTCGTCGTCTTTTGTACAAGAGCTAAAGTACGATACACTCTCCCCCCCCCCTCCCCCTATTATCCAGCAAATCGATGGAAAGCCATGAGAAAAAATGCAAAAAAATAAAAAAATGAAGAAAAAAAAATATACATTCTTCTATAATAATAATAAAAAAAAAAAAATAACTTCTTCTATAAATATATTAACCTACAAAAAGCTTAACATGCTGTGTTAAGAGTATTTCAGTATTGATGAAAGAGTAAAAGTAGATAAGTCCAGTGAGGAAATGAATGGATTTATCAAGCTTTACGTTTTTTCAGTAGTGATCCCTTAATCTGGTGTTCATACTGGATACATTGCAGCTACGTTTTTTTTTTGCTCAACGTAGCCAAGGGTCGAGACTGTTGAAAGGGATGTCATTAAAAAATCACGTTAAAAAGACGAGCTTTTATCTCCTAAGATCCTCGAGAAGAGGATAATGGCGTAATTCGATTAAAATTAGTGAATTAAATGAATCGAAATATTATTTTCTATAGATTATTTGAGAAAATAATGCAGATACGCACTTTTCATTCTAATCGCTTTATCTCGTTTATTCTCCGAGATAGAGAAAATCGAAATAAAATGAATTTGTCGTTCAAAATGATTCGACATTTTTTTTGAGACAGAAGGTGTCTTCAAAAAAATTTGAAAAAATTACACAATAATATTGATATATTTTTGCATCTTCTCAATTTTTTTCAGATTTTTTCACCAAGTCCTTTACTCCAAAAAAAATTCCTTAATAATTTTTCTCTGCAGATTCATTTTAAGGGGTTTTTCCTCAATTTATAAAAAAAAACGAGTGACTGAATATTTCGTGTTTTACACTAAAATAATCGATAAAATCGAAGACAATGACGTTACAAAAATACAGCTGATGATAATTGCGAATTGACGAGAGTTAAAAAAAAAAAAGGGGAGAATAATGATTAACAAGAACAATTGTGGTGTTGAAGTGGTATTTTTGAATTCCATTGAGCAATGCATTTCCATGGTCGTTTAATTGATTTCCGATATTGGCCTGACCGGCCTTCGGACGATGCGGCATGAGAACTATGTTTCCCCTCTCTACAATGAACTATCGATGCGGTACATTGGTATATCAAACGGTAATAGAACCCATTCATCCCTATCATGTTCATTATTTGACACTGATTGGAACTTGAGTGTTACTTGAGGTTCAGTTCTGTAAATTCACTCAAGGATAGTTTGAATTAACATTCTAGTCGTTTGAAGATAACAGGCACATACTAATGCGTTTGCTTACACTGCAAACGGTAGAGGAATGCTTCTTCGTGAGTGAAATTCACGAATATATTAGGAATTTTGTAGAGGAGTTTGGGAGAGGGAGTGTATGGGAATGTGACACACGTTGGTAACTCATCACGTGTCGAAAGTGGAGAATTAATTCATCTCATATCTACACTCTCAGGCTTTGCACGATCTAAATTCATTAGTTTTTGGTTGTATACTGAGAAAAAAATGATAGTGAAAACAATTAACCCTCAGAGTACACACCTCTGAACAGAACTTCGGAGCACACACGGGGTCGAATTGACCCCACTCCATTTTCTGAGTGCTATATCTCAAAAACTATGCATTTGTTTGGAATTTATGTTATGACGTTTTTTGTAAATGAAACAATGTATTTTCGAATACAATCATCATTGGTTTGATTTATCGATTTTTTGATGGTGAAAAAATTAATCGAAATCGGACCTCTTTTCTAAAGTCGGCTAATTTGAATAAAAAAGTTTATAACCGTCTGAGCCGAGTATTTCAAATATTACTATTTATTTCATCATATTTTAGGGCAAAAAAATTTTTAGGGTCAAAATGACCCCCAGTGTACTCCGAGAGTTAAATATTGAGGCAAATGGTCCTTAGCAAATATTTTTTTTGGAATAGTTTAATAAAACTGTTGAATTTAATGAATTTAATGAATTCAAGTAATTAACCTGTTTGAATTAATTAATTAATTTCAAATGAAACTGATTTTTAATGTTTCAAGTGGTAGAGAAAGGTTGCTGAATTTGAATTTCGGAGTAATTTCGAGTAAAGTTTGGGAAAATATTGAATTTACCAAAAATCTCAAGAAATTTAAAAATCTACAAATTTTCAGATTTTTTGGTTAATTTCTAATTGTTTGAAATAAAACAGATTTTTGATGTTTCAAGTGGCAAAGAAAGGTTGCTGGAGTTAGCTTTGCGAGAAATTTCGAGGAAAATTTGGGAAAATATTGAATTTATCATAAATCTCGAGGACTTTCGAAATCTACAAATTTCTAGATTTATTGTTAATTTTTAATAGTTTGAAATAAAACAGATTTTTGATGTTTCAAGTGGCAAAGAAAGGTTACCAAAGTTGAATTTCAGAGTAATTTCGAGAAAAATTTGGAAAAATATTGAATTTACCATCAATCTCAAGAAATTCCGAAATTTACCAATTTTCAGATTTTTTGTTGATTCCATATATTTTGAAATGAAACTGATTTTTAATTTTTCTAATGACAAAGAAAAGTTGCTGGAGTTGGATTTCCGAGAAATTTCGAGAAAAATTAGGGAAAATATTGAATTTACCAAAATCTCAAAAAATAGCAATTGTTCGTTTATTTTTTTCCATTGAAATTAGTTGTTTGTTTCAACAATTTTTTTAATTATTTCCAGAAAATATTTGTTAAGAACCATTTGCCTCGATATTCGTCATTTATTTTGGTTGATTAATTGTGCGAGAGAAATATTAATTTTTATCTCGTATTTTCTCTAAGTGTTATTTTCATAATTAAAGCGTTATAACGATTTAAACAATAAAATTATTAATAACAAAACATGAAAGTCCCCTCGAAGTTAAAGATAACCAAGAGATTCGTAATCTACAACTCCAAATTAGTCAAAAACAGTCAAGTTTTTCTCCAGAGACCTCATTTTCGGGATAAAACCATAGCTATAGCTATAGCATCTGCACTGCTAATATTAATCAGATGAAAATGAGTTGACGAATGAATTTTCATTCACTCCACCGCAAAAACTGTGATCCTCATCATTTCTCCGCTTTATTAAAATCGGAAAACTGAATTGATGAATTTTTTTTATTGAATAGAAGCAAGTGAAAAAAAGTCAATTCCGGATATTAATTTTCACTTTAATATCCATTGATGTACATTGACGAAAGACATGCCATTAATAAATTGCGAAAAACTTGTTATAGCACGATGTAAAAACTTGGCTTATTACTTTTCCAACAGCAATTTGTCTCCAATATCATCCGAGATGAGCCATTACAACCCCTTCATCCCCAAAGAGCTTAGAGAAGTGAAGAAAAAGGGAAAGAAAAATTTTCCAGAAATAAGTTTACTAAAAATCTCTAAAAAACTCTTCAAAAATTTCCTGGAATTTCCATGAATTTTAGGGTATTTCGGGCATTGAAATTAATTCCAGGCGTTTAATTATGCAGAGCATTGGAGAATGTGTAATGGCTGATAACCGTTTATGGGTCATATATCGCTTGGAGATAATTAGCTTCTGTAAGTGATGATAGACAAAGTGATATGAGCATTAAGCTTAATGTGCTTCGTTCATTTCAATTGATATTTTCCATCGATTTAACTATTGAGTGATTAATTCGGTTATTAATTAATGGAATCGCTAGATTTTTCGACGAGTTTCGTGGAAAAAAAAGTCACAAAAAAAGGATGAAGTAGAAATAATGATCCATAAATTCGAGGGATTTTCCCTCCTCTCCCCCCTCCCCCTCCCCTTTTTTTCCCTACGAACCACGAGAAATTCCTCAATTATTAGAGCTTTTAATCTTAATTTCACCCGTGACAATACATACACATGGCTGCACTCATTCATCGTCATTTCTCGGTTAGAAAACTCACGTTTTGCATCGTGCGAAATTATTATCTCCCGAAATACATCCATACAATACGTGCTGAGTTTTCAACTGACTGAAATTCATCGATCCAAACATGCTGCTACCATGTATATAGGAAAATGGAGGCTATATTTTTTTTTTAGCTATTCATTGTTTGGTGGGAGAGAAGAAGAATTCTTCTTTTTCTCATCATTGTTCGCTTTTTTTTTTGCTCACAGAGAGCTTAGACTTCTGTTTATTCATGACACCTCGTAATAGCCTATTTTCTTATAGCTTCGCGGCTCTTTACAGGTGACTGTTAAAATAGGATTCGAGTACAGTTAATCCCTTGTTTTTTTGATGCTGTATCAAAGATGATATTTTTTTACATTTTTCTGAATTTTTTCATAATTTTTGTCCGTGCAGTTTATGAGATATGAATTATCAAAGTTACTGAAAATAGCGGTGGTGGAGATGAGACGCCCTAAATCGGACAGAAATAACGAAATTACTAAAAAACCACAGGGTTGACTCATTATTTGAAAACTATTGGCGAAGATAACAGCATTTTAACTAAGTAATAGAAGAAAAAAATATTCAATTCACCGTATAGTTATTGAGAAATTTTAATTAGAAGGTAGTCGTAACTATTTGCCTCTCTCTCTCTCTCTATCTCATGCATGTGATCAAGAAAAATCTGGAAAAAATTGAGATAATGCTCCCAATATGTCTGCATTATTGTTGAATTTTTTCAGATTTTTTTCTGAAAGAACTTGTCTCTGGAAAATATTCTAGGAAAAAATGAATTTAATAAAGAGAAATTTTTGAAAAATATGTAAGGATTATTTTCGGAGTGAAGGACTTTATGAAAAAATCTGAAAAAATTTGAAGAGATGCTCTGGCATGTCTGCATTGTTGGTGAATTATTTCAGATTTTTTCGTAGATGTACCTTTCCAGGAGAAATTCTTGAAGATAAATAAATCCAGCAAAATGATTTTCTCCAATTCTCGACGAGATTAGTAATGTAAAAAAAATTCGAGAAGAAAAAAATTATATTCACAAGCTGAAGATATGACTTTCGAATAGTTTAATCACTTTTTCGGGTAAAGTAAAGCACTTTTACCCGAATTATCAGCAATTAATTAGAAATTAACCTAAAAATCCTCATTTTTTCTGTTTTATCGACCGTTTTATGATAATTTCATTAGCAATGATTTAAGACGCTTCTTTTTTGCAGAATCAACTGAATTTTGCGCAGTGACCGAAACTCTCACACTTCTGCGAAAAACTATAGAAATCGTAGACTACAGTCAGAATAGTGAGAATCGTTTCCCAGTAAAGAGTCCCACGTAACCAGTGATGGAAAAATCCCTCGGGTGAAGCGTCATCGCATGTCCTCGGGACGAGAGCTGTCGATAATCGAGTTAAAATTTCTCCTGCAGTGGTATTTTACAGAAAATTCTCTATCTCTCTCTCTCTCTCTCGCATTCTTTCTCTCTAGTTCACTCTAGTTATTGACCAGTTTGCTTATTCGATTTTCAACACCGATATTCAGATCAGTGCTTGAAATTCAAATTTTTTCGCGAGAAAAAATTCAGGTTTCACGAGTGAGCGGTTATCAATCAAATCCCGAGCAAAAAATCAATTCCCACGATATTACGAGGTTTATTTAACGAAAAATTCTCAAGTGATTTTAAAGAAATACAATGTACAGTAATTTTCTCAGTCCTTTAATTCAGTCTGATCAAATAATTCCTTTTCCACTGAATAAACTGAAAGAATTGAATTGTTACAGAATCATTAGCATAATTGTCAATGTATTTGTGTAACTGTTAAATTGTTGGAAATTTGTTATTCAAGTAATTAGAGAGTATGTTCTCATTGTAATAGGTATTTTATGTAAAAATCGAAGTATTCAATTATCGACTCTTTTGAACTTTCAAACAATTTCGTTCAAACTAATTTCCGTTATTTATTTGATTGCTTTTCCTTTCCCTTAATTTATCAAAGGATGAAAAGTTGGAAATTAAAATTGTGCAGAAATTAAAAGAAAGATAAAGTTTTAATGATTTTCATTATGAGAATTGTTCGAAATTAGCGATATTATTGAATATAGGATTTTTTTGATGATTCCATTGAAAAACTGAGGAAATTTACGATGGAAATCATGCGATAGAATTAAATTATTAGAGTTTTTCAAAAATTTGATTGAAAGGTGAAAACGAAAACTTTTTCTGTTTTGTAAAAAAATCACTTTTTCGAGGATATTTTCGATTTTATTAGTTTTAGCACCTTAGGGCTATCTTTAAGTGAAAGATGAGGTCATTTGTCATCGATTTGTATAATTTTTGTCCAAAAAATATCAATTTTTAGGGTAAAAATAGATTTATTTAGACAAAGCTCCATAAAAACCTGAAAAATCCATTCTTTCTCCGGTTTTAATTAAATAAATTGATGGGAAATGACGTCACCTTTCATTCAAGATCAATCACAGGTGGCTACGACCAATAGAACCAGAGATATTTCGAGGAAAGTGCATTTTTCCCTAAGTAAAAAAGATTTTACCTTCAAAACTCGACCAAAAGAGTCGAATTTTCAAAAAAAAAAACCAAAAGAATCAATTTTGACTCATGTTTTCATGTTTTTACCCCAAATTTCTTCAGTTTTTCAATGAAACAACTGAATGAAAGTCTAAAAAATAAAGTTTAAATGATAGATAATTAATTTAGAGGTTAATTGGGATATTGAACAATTAAATAAATATTCGGAGTCAATCTTCACATTTATTTTCTAAAATCGCGATTTATATGATATTCATCATATAAATATACATTTAATGTAGCAAATATAAGAAAATATTACTTTTTTTTTTAAATCGTGATTTTATAAAATAAATGTGAAGATTAACTTCAAATATTTATTTAATTGTCCAATATCCCCATTAATTTCTAAATAAAGTTTAAAATTCGAATTGTCTGATCTCATTCCACCTTAACTCCTGATTTTCCCTCACAAATTCTACGAATACCCGAAAGAATCAAGGAAGGGCTGCAAAATCGAAATTGGATTGAAGTAGTTGGCTCACGTGAATTATAGGCTGTTCAATTGTAAAAGTGGATCCATTCGTACTTTGGCTCTTGCATTCAGTGCAGAACGGAAATTCAGTCTCTCTCTCTAGATTTCCCCCAATAACTCATATTTATGTATCCTAATATTTTACAATATCCATTCCAATTTTTTCCCGTTATTACAGCTTAAAATGGAAAAAAAAAAAAAATTAAAAAAAGAAGCATGGAAAATTGCCCAATGAAAAGATGAAATGCTCCAACGTTATAAAATTAATTTAAAAACTGATGTCTTTTCATTTAAAAACTTATCACTGGCTATTTCCAGTTGAAAGAAATGTGTACGGAATATGTGTGCGCAAGTTTCATTGTACGATCAATTTCCAGGCCATGTACTTGAGCCATTTCTATGACCATCATGAATTCCCATTAAAACTTTATGGGACAATTTATCCACAAAACAATTAAAAAATTCTTAATATTCTCAAAAACATTCCCATGAATTTCCCCAAAAATTCACGACTAATTGCGCATTTAATCCCAGAATTCCTCAAAATTAATTGTCAGTCGCTTCTAATTACACCCGAAAAACACTAGAAATTAGTAGAATTAACGAATTATGATCCAAAAATTTTCCCTTAAATATTCCACCAAATAAAACGCGATAATTCTTATGAGAATTAGAATAAGTGGATAATAATATTGCTTTCCAACTGATACAGCTTTTTCTGCTAATACTTTAGCAATATGTTATGTCCAGATTTGTCCCTGCGTCAAAGGGCAATTTTTGTATTGAAATTCTGGCGTTACAGATTAAAATTATTATTCAAAATTTATGAGGACGACGCTAAGTTTTTATATTCTCGCTGAAATTATTTATTTTGACCTTGAAGAAAAGATTTCGAAATTGCAATCTTTGTTAATTTGATTCTAATTTTTCTCTCTATAGTAGGATAGCCTTGGATAGGTTTTCTGGTTTTTAAATTAATTAAAATCTTTAATTCACAGTTCAGGATTCTTTTCTATTTAACTATTTATTTGTAATCCAATGGTTGTTTGCACACAGTGCAATAATTCAGTTCAAAATATTTTACCTTATATGGTCATGCCCGGTCGAAGAATAAAGATAAAAATAGAATTATTTTGAAAAAAAGGAAAAATGGCCATTTTTTGAAATTTTGGACATTACAAATATGCTTCCGAATGGAAGTGATACAACTTTTTTCAAACCTTCATCAAAATATCAAATTTTGAAGAAATTCATTAAAACGCCAATAACTCGAGAACTAATCATGCAAATAAGCTCAAAATTTACAGGCATCTAACTGATACAACTCTCGAGATAATATATGAGTATAAATAACATCAGTTGAATAGTTTCCAGAAATTCCATTAAAAACTGATTTTCGATAAATGGACATATCTCAAAAAGTACCGATCGCATTCTCTCCAAATAAAGCTTAAAAAATAGACTTCGTCGAGAGGAAGTTTCCCACAAAATATGAAATTTTTCTATAAAACCGTTTTGCTGTAATTGAGACTTTTATGCACACACAGACATGCGCTAAAAATATAATTTTCTCTCTACTTAGATCATTTTAAGTATCTTCTATCAAAAAAAATTACAATCGAAATTTTGATGATTACATAGCTTCCATTCGCAAGCAAAAATAAAATTGCAAGAGTCAATGAGGTGCAGTGTTCTGAAATAAGTAGTAGAGGGGGTATGCGGGCAGACGAAAGACCTCTTTGGTGCATTGACGTCGATATCGCAGTGAGGACATGTCGCCTGGCGCCATCTGTCCGAGAACAATCTAACACTCAAACGAAAGGCAAAAGCACGTTGGGTTCAGTATTACCATTGAATCGCTTTCTCGACTGAGTAAATTGATCATGAAACATAAAGCAGATTCCTCCCCTATTAATTGAGGGGTATTTTCCGAGGATACCTCATGCAGAATTGACGAAAATCAATAATTCTCTCTCTTTCGATACATTAGGAATTTCCTAATTTTCCTCTTTATTTCCATTTTCCAATGAAACTCGGTGAATTGTGTATCAAAAAAAAAGGGCAGCTTGAAATAAACCAGTCTAAACACTAACAAACATCGGCAAAGAGTCCACAACGAGCCTCTAACACTCCAAAGTAGTTTACCCCATCTAATAGTGCCTATTTCAAACGTCTAAGTCACTTGTAGTAAAAAAAAAAAAAAAAGAACCCAGCGATTGTGCAAAGCGTAGAAAACAACTTGAGCACGATTTACTAATCACACAGGCATTGGTTTGTTTTATCAGGGCCATCGACGTAAGAGGCTGACCACAAGGTTCTCTCTGAGCTATTAATAACACACCGACACTAAAGATAACCAGACAGAGTTGGATATTTCTTTCGCAGCTGATCGATAAAGATAAATTTTCAGTAGTAAAACAGGAATATAACAAGTTAATTTGGAAAAAAACTCGATTTTTTCAGGAGAGGTGGAAAACTGTATAGATGATGCGATTCGTGTTTATGCGCTACATTTATGGTGAACTTCATTAATCCACAGTCAATTTGATATTTAAACACCATCATTGCTCGTAATCTTTTTTTTTTTCTATAATTTGAACGACTTGACTTGAAATGTTCAAAGAAAATTCAAGTTATGTCGACTTAACTCCCTCAAAATCTCAAGAAATTCAAGTTATGTTGAGTCAATTCATTTATCGAACGTCTTCTAGATATATGATAATGGTCAGTACAGTAAAAACGTGGAGCATTAAAATTTTTTCAAAATATACTTGATCAAGAGATAACCGAGTTATGTCGAATTGACTTTTGTTAGCATGATTATTTTTCAAGTTATATAGAAATGACTCAAATCTTTGCCATCAAATTGATAAATGTGAGGTTAACCTGAAATACATGTGAAAAAATGGGGCCTTAAATTGACATATCAAGTCAAATCCTTTTTCTGTGGAACATGTGTCCATACATTCTAAAGCGAATTGTGATAAAATCTTATTTTCGACCAAAAAATCGACTTAACCCGTTATTCCACTACACTCCTGAATTCATTCAGAATAGAAGGAAGACCTTCTAATTTACTCTTCATTTCCACGCATTCTCAAAGTATGAACCATTACGAAAATAGATAAACCCACGAGTTTAGGAGAATGACAGGTAGAGGCGGTTTTCTTCTCAAAACATTTTATTCAACAGTATAAATGTGGATATTTCCCCTCCTATCTCTTCAATTTGGTGCTTTTAACCTCATGAGAGGCGCCACTACCTTCCAACGTTTGACGTCAATGATCGAACACTGAGTTTCGTTTGACTCCTCTCTCTCTCTCTCTCTCTCTTTCTCTCTTTCTCTGTGGCAATGACCGAATTATTATAAATAATTCAATCTGTTTACCATCTCAAAATCCTCGTAAGCTATGTGTCATTCCTCAATCCATAATGCCTATAGCCTTCTCACTACAGCAATAATCACATTCCGAAAGGGAGCTTTAGAGAAAGAGAGAGAGAGAGAGAGAGGAGAGAGAGCTACAACATGACCATAGACACCAACAAGTCTATTGTCAGCACGCTAACCACTAATAATATTACTGAAATTATAAGACAAATGTTTTAAACATGTAAAATTCCATTTCTCCCCCCTCACATTAATGCCCCCCCCCCCCCCCCCTTTTGAACACTTTATTTTCTATTGTGCCTTTTTTTTATCACTTCTGCATATAATTCCGAATAATGAATTAATTATAAATTCCAAAAATACAGAGGGAGAGAGAGATTTATCGATAAATGTTTATTTATAAAATACCATTAATCATAAATAAAAATAAATTGAAATTTCCTGAATTTTACTGCAATATTTCTATAATTAAATCAATAATCACGACTCATCATCAACGAATGAAAAGTGATTTTAATACGTAAATTTATCGTAATAAAATCCTCGATAGAAACCATTGAACAGATGCAGACACTGGCAGTCACGTGAACGACAATGTCACAGTGGTCACTGGCCCAGTTATAGAATGTTGTGTTATTTTTTTTTTTTTTTCATGGTTTTGTGTAACTCACATTGCCTTTTACCCAACACACAACTGTGCATTCTTGATACTTCATTGATGTATAACGTTTTACGAAAGAAAAAAAAAAGGGGGGGGGGGGTGAGAATATGGCCGCATTCATTCGGTGCAAGTGTACCAAAGAGGGTGAGTGAGTAGAGCAGGCGTTTACCAGAGACTCTCTTCATTGCGTCAAGGGAAAACAGGGAAGCTGACCCAGATTCATCCTTCTCTCTTTCTAGCCTTCCTCTTTCTCTGCATAACACACACACATACACACAGTGTCGTTCCAGTACACTGTTTTACCTTCAGTGGAATGATGCCGGTGAATGGACCCCAATCTCTATGACGCAAACACCATAGCACATACACAGTGTTCCACTTTTTCCTCTATTTTACCTATTTTTTTTTTTTTTTTTTTTTTTAAAGTTTTCTTCTATTCGCCTTTTCTGCACACAGTTTTCCACATTTTATGTGGATTTCTTTGGGACTCAGGAGGATCTGGGCGATTTTTCGGCTCTAACGATCCCCTTACACGAGACATTAACGAGGGATGAAAGAAAAGGGGATATAAAGGAATAGAAGGAATCGAAGCTAACTCGTTCAGAGGAATTTAATGGAGCTACGTAATTTCATTGAGCTATGTCAATTCACAGAGTTACGTTAACGGTTTTTTTTTCTTCCTCTTATTCGTTGTCTCGAGTGCTCACAATTTATTTAGTTTTTAGGGGCAATGGAATACAGTAAATTTGGAATTCTTGAAGCCATTATTTAGCAATAATTATGATTTTTTTCATGAAATAAGAGAAGGATTGATTTTTCAATTTTTTTTGTTAGTTGTAGACACTTTTTTGACGACTAAAATATTAATAATTGGTTTAAAAATGCAATAATTAAGGTAGTATCCCAGAGTACGGTCGATAAAACAGAAAAAAATGAGGATTTCTAGGTTAGTTTCCAATTAATCGCTGATAATTTGGCAAAAAGTGCTTTAATTTACCCAAAAAAGTGATTAAACTATTCGAAAGTCATTTCTTCAGCTTGTGAATATAATTTTTTCTTGTTTCTCGAATTTTTTTTACATTACTAATCTCGTCGAGAATTGGAAAAAATCATTTTGCTGGATTTATTATCTTCCAGAATTTCTTCTGGAAAGGCATCTCTACGAAAAAATCTGAAATAATTCACCAACAATGCAGACATGCCAGAGCATCTCTTCAAATTTTTTCAGATTTTTTCATAAAGTCCTTCACTCCGAAAAAAATCCTTACATATTTTTCAAAAATTTCTCTTTATTAAATTCATTTTTTCCCAGAATTTTTTCCAGAGACAAGTTCTTTCAGAAAAAAATCTGAAAAAATTCAACAATAATGCAGACATACTGGGGGCATTATCTCAATTTTTTCCAGATTTTTCTTGATCACATGCATGAGATAGAGATAGAGAGAGAGGCAAATAGTTACGACTACCTTCTAATTAAAATTTCTCAATAACTATACGGTGAATTGAATATTTTTTTCTTCTATTACTTAGTTAAAATGCAGTTCTCTTCGCCAATTGTTTTTAAATAAGCGGTCAACCCTGTGGTTTTTTAGTAATTTCGTTATTTCCGTCCGATTTAGGGCGTTTCATCCTCACCACCGCTATTTTCAGTAACTTTGATAATTAATATCTCATAAACTGCACAAAAATTATGAAAAAATTCAGAAAAATGTAAAGAAAATATCATCTTTGATACAGCATCAAAAAAATAAACATTTCCTCAGTCTTCTTCGTTAACTCATGTTTTCATCCTCATTTATTTTGTTGACAAGTGATTGTCGACATTTTAACTACTTTGATAATTGAAAATTAAAGTGTTAGTTTACACTACAAGTAAAATACACAGGCATCTTTTGGCAGAGTAGCCAGGGCATCTCTCGAAGTCCTTGGCCTCTGATCTCTCACGTTGCTTCAAATGTTGGCACTCGAGCCACTCACTCAACCGTTAAACAATCCCCCCCCCCCTCCCTCTTCTTTTTCCTACCCTCAATTCCTCAGTGAAGATCAATCATCGAGCACATGTCTCTATTGTCTTTTGTAAGGGTTTTGTTTTCCTTCCCTTTTTGTCTCTTCAAGTTTCCACCACATATCTAATGTTTTTTCATTCTTCACAGAATAAACAAAACGTGGATCAAAGATTATCGAGGGATATTGTTCTTGATAACAGATTGAGAGATTTTAGTTTGATGAGATTGCTCTTCTTTTCCTTCTTCTTTTTTTCCTCTTTTCTTGATGAAAAGAAAATAGGGGAAACGGAGGTTATAAAAATCGATGTCTTAGGAGCAAAATTATGTATTTTCCAATGGACAGATAGCTATGCGGACGTGACGTACTTTTGGCGTATCTCCACTGTCGCGTTGCGGACGAAATTCTAGGTGCCCTGAATACTCACGATTTATTATGATAATGTTTAAAATATTTATACTCAGAATATTCTCATCACTAATTTAGCTGGAAAATGTACAATTTGGGTGAGAGATCTTATTTTAATGGAAAATGTCAAAGGGAGGCTGGTATGGGAAATGTGTGATTTATCTGGAAAATATGTGATTTAGTTGGAAAATATCCAACTTTAGCTGAAAAATTTCCGATTTAGCTGGATTTTGTCTATTTCAACTGGGAAATGTCTAATTTTGCTGGAAAATGTTTGATTTAGCTGGAATTTCGTTATTTTAGCTGGAAAATGTCTAATTTAACTGGAAATTTATTGATTCAGCTAAAAAATCTCCGATTTAGCTGGAAAATGTCTATTTTAGTTGGAAAATGTCTAATTCAGCTGAAGAATCTCCTATTTAGCTTGAAAATGTCTATTTTAGCTGGAAAATGTCTGATTCACCTGGAAAATATGCCATTGAACTAGAAAATGTCCCATTCAACTGGAAAATCTCCAATTCCCCTAAAAAAAATTATCTTCACTCTAACAGCTAAATCTTTTCATCCCCCATTCTTCCCGAACATCTAAAAAGCGAAGGGAGATGTCTATATTTCCGTAGAAACCTTTTCTTATAAAGTATGAAGCTGTCCATAAAAAAAGCTCTCCACCTCCTTTTTTTTCCTATTTTCTCCCATTTTCCAAATTTTCCTCAAAAATCAAAATCAATCTGCACCCCTCGCCTACTCAATTACTCATTCCCCTCATTAAAATTAATTTTTTTCGCCCCCTCCCCCCCCCCCCCCCCCCAAGCGATCAATACCCAGAGCCCGAGTAAGCCGGAAACATACGTTATTGCCTCGCAAAAAAAAATACAGCAATAATAATAAAAAAAAAAAAGCACAGTAAATCCTTGGGTATCGTTCAATACAATACGGGGGTGCCTTACGCCAGCAAAAATTTTAAACCGCATCCCCTGACGATAATATATATTGCCTCGATTTTCTTTCCGATAGTTGTGGGTAATTTATTTGACGATATTGGGATAAGTCCTCATCCTCCCCCAAGGGTCCATTCGTATTCTTCCGATTTACCGCTCCCTTTTCCTCATTCTATTTTTATTATTTTTTATTACAAGTAAGCACAGGGCGTTTCACTCTTCCAAAAAAAAAAAACAAGTGGATAATAGTATTGCTTTCCAACTGATACAGCTTTTTCTGCTAATACTTTAGCAATATGTTATGTCCAGATTTGTCCCTGCGTCAAAGGGCAATTTTTGTATTGAAATTCTGGCGTTACAGATTAAAATTATTATTCAAAATTTATGAGGACGACGCTAAGTTTCTATATTCTCGCTGAAATTATTTATTTTGACCTTGAAGAAAAGATTTCGAAATTGCAATCTTTGTTAATTTGATTGTAATTTTTCTCTCTATAGTAGGATAGCCTTGGATAGGTTTTCTGGTTTTTAAATTAATTAAAATCTTTAACTCACAGTTCAGGATTCTTTTCCATTTAACTATTTATTTGTAATCCAATGGTTGTTTGCACACAGTGCAATAATTCAGTTCAAAATATTTTACCTTATATGGTCATGCCCGGTCGAAGAATAAAGATAAAAATAGAATTATTTTGAAAAAAAGGAAAAATGGCCATTTTTCGAAATTTAGGACATTACAAATATGCTTTCGAATGGAAGTGATACAATTTTTTTCAAACCATCATCAAAATATCAAATTTCGAAAAATTCATCAAAACGCCAATAACTCGAGAATTAATCATGCAAATAAGCTCAAAATTCACAGGCATCTTACTGATACAACTCTCGAGATAATATATGAGTATAAATAACATCAGTTGAATAGTTTCAAGAAATTCCATTAAAAACTGATTTTAGAAAAATGGACATATCTCAAAAAGGATCGATCGGATTCTGTTCAAATAAAGCTTAAAAAATAGAGTTCGTCTAGAGATAGTTTTCCACAAAATATGGAATTTTTCTATAAAACCGTTTTACTGTAATTGAGACAAATAACATTTAAAAAATATCATTTTCTCTCTATTTAGATCATTTTGAGTATCTTCTATCTAAAAAAATTACAATTGAAAATTCTGATGATTACATAGCTTCCATTCGGAAGCAAAAAAAGAAGAAAAAAAAACTTTTTCACACGCTTACAGATTTAGTCACAAACCAGTCAACTAATTAATTTACTTTTTATGTATTTATTTATTGAGTTTGTGTCTTTGAATGTTGTGAATTAGTTGAGTATTTTATAGTTAATCGAAGATGAATAGTGAAAAAGAGCAGATGAAATAATCTCTGAGTTTCTCAATTTTAATTTTAATATTATGACAACTTACATTTATCTAAAGAGCCTGGAGAAGATCCTGATCAGGAGCGAAATGTCGCGAATTTGGAAAATAAATGTAAAGATTGACATTTACAATTTATTTTATTTGGTCCAAATATCCCACATAAAGTCAATAAAAAAAAAATATTCCAAGATCGTGCATCCACATCTCGTGACTCTAATCACACGGAAATTTATCCTGACCTCACTTCAGTCATCTCAAATTATGTGGAATTCATGTTCTTAGAAATTCTCTTCATACTGTTTTTTTATTTTCGTCATATATATATAAGAGAATCGATTTCTTATTACATACGTTCAATTTTGCAATGGATTAAATTGATATCTCTATCGTAAATCTTTTATTTTGGCGTAATGCCGATGGATTATACAGGCCATCAGTTTCACTACTTTCTTACAAAAGTGAACACATGAATTTTATTATTTCCATTAGATTGAATAAAAAAAAATGCAATGAATTTTTTTTTATTCTAACAATAAAAAAAATTTAATTTAAAAATCCGATAAATTGATAATTATATAAATTCACGTGAATTAAACATCAGAGTACATATATACATATGTATTTTTTTTTATTATCCAAATGAACTGTATAGGTCAAAATTCATTAAATAAATTCCTAAAAAAAGACAAAAAGGGGAATTAATCGAGTAATCCCCCCCTGTATTTCCTCCCATCCTATTCACTTTTTCTCCGAAAAAATAAAAGAAGAAGATTAAAAATGAGCATCTTTGCAGAATAGAAGAAGTGTCTCTCAAAAAGCGCCACAATTACACGCATTCACACGTATAATCATCCATATATATTGTAACAAAGAAGAGTTGACAGTAAAAGGGAAGAAAGACTCCGAGAATTCACAATTTCTCCTTTTTTTTTCTGCAAAACTCCCCTTTCTTTCTTCCTCTTTAGAAAAAAAAAAGCAAAAAAAAAAGGTAAAGGCAGGTGGCGTGCGCGTGGCGGGGGTGGCTGTTTCAAGCAGCATGGGCAAAAGGATCGGGGGTGTGGCGGGGTCGAGTTGGCTACAACAGGGGTAAAAAGAAGAGCGGACAAGGGGAGGGGGGGGGAGGGGAGGGGGAGGAAAGAGGAGGGTGTATTGATTGCGCGCGTAGTTGCTCCTCTATGTGTGTGTGTGTATACATATATCTATGTATTTGTGTATGCGTGTGTGTCTGTGTGGGGATGAGAGAGAAAGACAGGGTTGAGAGAGAGAGAGAAGAGATGAGCAAGGAAGATGAGCATCAGCGCCACACGGCCTTGTCTCTCTTTCCCTCTCTCGTGTGCACACAACCCCCCCCCCCCCCCCCCCCCACCTCTTCAATCCACTTTTCTGTGTGTTACTGGCTCTGTCCATGCCTCGTGTGTTTCTGTCGACCCTTCCTGGAATCAATGCCGCACTACTGTGTGTGTATAACGTTGAAGAGCCATACTTAAAATTTAAACTAATTTTAATTTCCAAAAATATAAATAATTCGGTATTTATATTTTTCTCAAGATTCAACATCCGATTAAAATCCGAGAATTTTCCCCCTTTTTTTTTTTCTCTTTTCCCTGAACTCTTTTCAGATTGAAGGCGAAAAGAAAAATAACCGCGGATTATTTATCGAGCCAAATACTGAAAAATCATTCATTTTTTTTCCCTTCATCCTCTTATTTTTTTCTCTCTCTCTCTTTTTTTCTTGCATCATTTGTAGTGTGTATATATAAGACACATAGGAAACACGTTGTTGCGCACGCTTACCAAAAAGCTCTTTTCGCCCCCTCCCCCTCCACCCTCCACCCCCTCCCTCTCTCTCTGCCGTTATCTCGACACAGAAACACATGAAGTGAGAGAGATGAAAAGAGTGCGCGAGTCACGATTGGCGCATGAC